>OX336388.2:906551966-907801966 GCA_946902985.2 Meconema thalassinum | reverse complement strand
GATCAACACAGGGCGAAAAATTGTGTGTCTGTCTGTGTGTGTGTATGTGTGTGTGTGAGTCTGTGTGTGTGTGTGTGTGTGTGAGTGTGTGTACTCTGAATGTCTGTCCCACCCCCCCCCCTATCAATTCGAACACGGTGAAACCGAATTGAACGAAATTTGGTACAGAGGTAGCACTAGCAAGGGGCCCCTCAGTGTCATACTTTATATCGCCGCCATCTTTACCAAAACAGAATGGCGGCCACTCAAACGTTCAAAACGTAAAATCAAATTACGGCTAAACTAATCATCCGATCTCTACCAAATTTGGTGACAACATACCTTTATATAGGACGCGTCTTTCACCCAACATTCAAGGTCATTGGCCGTGCCATTTCAGGATGGCGGCCGTGTGAATTATTCAACCATTTTAATCGATAGCTTAAGACCCACCAATTCCGATTATCGAGCCTAGGGTGGTTTATGCTATCCTGAAGGTCGTGATCCGTTATTTATTATAATTTACTATTATAATATTATACTGTATGAGTTGCTTAAAAGAGCTGAGCTGTCTGTGTCACACGACAAGATGGCAGCTGTCCTCATGTGTCTGTCTTATATTTCAATAGTTTTAGTATGGTGTATGTGATATACCCTACTGATACAATAATATAAACTTAGTATGAAATTATCTTTAATGAAGATGTACTGCTGTGAAGAAAACGTTTATTTAAAGTCATTATTTGCCAACAGGTTTTATCTAATATGTCAGTTAAGAACACAATTAAGTTAAGGATAGGATTAGCTCTGGGCTAGCGTGTTAGTCTGTCACGCAGTTGGACTGGGGATCGAGTACTGCTACAGTTATCTTTTTTTTCTTGAATTCTTTTACAAATGATGTGCACGAGCTCTTTCCACAGATACTGAATAAGATGTCATTTAGCTCAAAGGAGAGGCTAATGTATACACTCGTTTATTAATAAAATCACAGCCCCAGCATCGCACATAAACAGAAGACATTAGGAATAGGAGAATAGAAGAACTAGATACACGTTGTCATTAACCACAGCCTTCTTAATGCCTCTGTACGGTGCTGTCCTCTTGTGGGTTATGTGGGTAATATTGTTCCAAACTTACCGCTTTGTAAATACCTGGCCTCCTGAAGTATGGCAATTTTGTAATACTGGTAGTTCAACTATTAGCCACGATCGCGCTCCGATTACCTTTAAACACTGTCAGCTGGATCGCCTCCCTCTTGGCTACTTTAAACTGTCTACTCATTCAACACCCTTAGGCCACTGCCATCGTAGTACATTACGATGGCAGTGCATAGGCGTACAACATAAAGATTAATTCACTGATAGGTCGCAGCACCAACCTACTGTGATCGGCGCGGATTTTTAAAGGGGAAGATACCCAAAACGGAAGATTCTTAACTTTGCAGGCTGACTTAATATAGAGATTAACGGACGTGAATGCATTACAATAAGTTAGTAGTTTTGTTATTCAATCATCATAAAGTATGCAATATTGATTTTGACACTTACTGGCTAATTATCAATATAAAAGAAAACAAACAATACATTGTGGTAGAGGTGATTGTGTTAGGGATGAGGACAAAGAGTCATAAATATACCCATACATTTAGGAGAAAGTAGGCTATATGTTCTTTGCTGAACATCTTGTTCAAAATTGAAAATAGGCTAAAAATGGAAAACAAAACGAGAATAAGGCAAATAAAGGACAGGAGGAAAAGAAATGCCCTCATCCCTTGAAGAATGTGGATTGAGGGACTTGGAAGGAAGGAGAGCCATGAAAGACCGATAGGAAAATGAAAGAGGAGAGGGTCCGCCCCAGATGCAATGGAAAAAGGGAGAAAACCGGACCCGGCTCAGGAATCTTTCGGGGTCGCCAACTCCCGAACTCACCAGCCGTGAGCCCTTGAGGGTGTAGCAATATCCAGGGTGCACCAGAAGTGGTGGCGCTACATACAACCTGCCTCCTTGAGCAGAAGGCAGGAGATAACATGAAACGAAAAAGAAGGCTGACCCCTCGCAGAAGGAGGGTATCAGAGAAGATGAGACAAGGGCCAATTAAGGCGGGAAAGGAAGAGACTCCCTGGGCCTCGGATACCCTTATACCGTCGGGGTCGGAAGAGAACAAGAGTTGACCAAGTGAGGTTGACAGGAAAGAAGACGTAGAGGAGCCCGGCACAAGTAAGTGGAAGCAATGCCGGACTCATCTGGGGCCCGTAGTTGCCAACCCACGTCCCACTAGATGTGAGACCCTGAGGGGAAAAAAGGAAAATAGAATAATTTAAAATGTGGTGTTACAGGAGGATGATGAAAATCAGATGGGTAGATAGAGTAACAAATGAATAGACGAGTGGGCGAGGAGAGATGTTTCGGGTGACTGTATATGAAGAGAAGAGATAGGTTGGTAGGATACATACTAAAACATACAGGAATAGCAAACTTAATTATGGAAGTGTCGAGGATTAGAACTGTAGACTAAGGTTAGAATATGTTAAACAGATTGCATCGGATGTAAGATGTGGTAGCTATGAAGAGATGCGGACAGGGAGCCATGGAGAGCTGCATCAACCCAGTCAAAAGACTGAAGACTCAAACAACAATAAATATTAATAACGATATAGCCTACTATACATCTGCCGGAGCTGTGTGAGAGAATATTTCAAAACAAAATTGTCAGACCATTGGTTATTTAAAGTTCAGAAACACTGCTATACATAGCTCCTCATGGATCGGGAGGATGACCTAGTCGTTAGAGCCCGTCACTCACCTCGTGTACTGCTCCTCGGATGTCACCGTAGAACTGACCACAACACTGCAGCCTGCACAAGCTTCATATGGGGCCTGGCTAAAGTCAGCTGACTTGACCTGATTGGTTGGCAGTACACGTGCTTCATAAATAACAACAATAGCATTAGCAAGCTTTTGCCAGGCACTTCCGTACCATCTTGTTCCCAGACACCAAAATGACACTTATGCAAAAGTTTAGGTGCCAGAATAGATTTTCTTCTATTTATTGCCTCCTGGAGTAGTGGTTAGCATTGTTGGCTCCTGTGGTCCCGGCTTCGATTCTCAGCTCTAATTAAATTCGCACTGAAACACCTGTTAATACTTAATAAGGTATGTTTTCTTTTTTATTGAAGCTTGCCACGGTGGGTGAGTAATTATCGTATCGGATTACTAACCCCCAAGCTTAAAGGTTCGCTCCTGGCCTTGGTAAGTGATTTTGGAAGGCGGCAAAAATCACGACACGCATGTCATACGAAATTGGCATGTTAAAGAACCCATTTGAATTCAGTAGGCCGTGTTCATAATGGCAAAATTAATCTCGGGATTTTCCGCCAACACTAAGTTCCTCATTTCTCTACTAGAAAGCGTTATAGTGTCAAGGAGCTTAGATATCTAACCTCCTTGACTTTCATAGTGCTTCAAGGAACAACAAAAATTCGACATGCAAGCTGCCCTCTGGGTTTCAAATAACAAAGCTCGCACCCGGCCATAAGATATTATTATTCTTTATCTTATATATAAAAGTGAAAGTCTGTATGTATGTATGTATGTGGGTTGGTTCCGTATACAAATCTACACCGTTCCACCAATCTCAACCAAATTTTGCATACACATAGTTTAGGACCCAGAAGGAACCGCTGGCTACATGAATTTTCGATAGTCTTTCTCATTCTTCTGATTTCGGTCCTTTTGTACTCGAGCAAAGGCTAATATAAAGTCACTAGAAGAAGTACCCGTTCTTCGAACGGTGTTCGTTGTTAACACCAGACATTATCAATTGAGCTACTGTTGCAATTGTTAGCGGTTTGTCATTCCTTCAAGTTTATCAGAACGAAGTTACTTTTCTGGTAATATCACACACACTGTTAATTTAAGGCCCTTAAAATGTAGTTTTCGGAGACCCTTTATAGATTCCCGAATTTTGTGTCTCACTTTGAGAAGCGCAACATATGCTTTGGTCGTCCTTCTAGGATAATTTTTATATTTCGCCTATTTTAGCATATATTGAGAAGTTTTTCTCTATATCCACCCTTCTACTGTATGAAAAGTACAGTGAAGAGTTTTATGAATGATTGGTGTATTGACTCTCATGGTTACCATACCGAATTTTACGATGCACCAAGCATCCGAACACGAGGTATAGGCGTACATATACACAGAAAGACAGACAGACAATTCTATTGTCTACAACATATCACCCAGATATCCAAATATGGGTATATCTACCTCACAGTATCAAACAAAATCATCCTTACGATGAACCCGTATGTCGACAAAAAAAAAAAGTTAAAATGTGCTTTCAGACTAAATTCACCTAACGTGCACTTCCTGACGTGAAATACAATTGAAAGCCTTGTAGACGAAACGCAATACACGACACATAAAAACTGACCCTCTACGTTGTGCTAGGTGCCCATACACAGGAAGACCCCTTTCATAAATTATAAAGGCTTCTGGTGCATGAAAATTCAGGTTCTTTAGCCTCAAATTGCCCAAATTCCTAAAAGCCGCAAAAATGCTGGTTCAATTCAGGAATTTTTGAAAATAATGTTGCTGTTTGGAGATATAATAGACCTTCTGTACTATATGTCGAACGTGAAAATTGCATGAAAAAGTTCTAGGTTACCCCTTGACCCCCTTAATTGCATTGATGAATTATACAGTCTACGTTAGTTCCGTGATAACCTCATAGCCATTTGCAAACTTTCACAGAAATGTAATAAATGGAGTGACATTGCTTCTTACAGAAATAGAAGGAAAGTTGTATGCCATCCCTTGAGATAATGTTCTCATGGTTACCGATTTGCATTCCTTCATTAGTTTGTTAAATTAAATTAAATTAGTTTTCTGGGAATCTTTCAGGAACTGTTGGATTTAGAGCCTTATAATGTAGTTTTCGAGGACCCTTTAGGGCCCCCGAGTTTTGTTTCTGGCACCGAGGGGATTTGTCTCGTCGTTGTACGCCATACTATAATACTAATAATAATATAATATACAGGGGCCGATAGCCTAGATGTTAGGCCCCTTAAAACAACAATTATCATCATAACATAATATATGGAGAAATTATAACACCTATTTTTTTATTATTAATGCAGCCAATGGCCATGTACTTTTCTTTTCAGGACGGGTCAGGGAAGGGATATTATCAGAGAAAGAAGCATTCACATCACGCATGAGCAAAATGGAAATGGCTTACCATTTAACTAAGGACATCTATAAGAAAAGGTCAATATCCTTCAACGCAAAACTAATACATTATCGCAGTGTCATCCTTCCGGAGGTCTTGCATGCTTCTGAATGCCTCACGATGAATAAAAAAAGGCTTGGTCGAGAAACTGGAGGCCAAAGAAAGGAAAATGTTAAGAAAGATATTGGGTTCCATCAAAGACAATGGGGAATACAGAAGACGGCATAACCATGAACTATATACTCATGTGGGGAAGATAAGTAACGTCATCCGGAAGAGAAGGATACCATTTTTTGGGCATGTGAAACGAATGAGCCTAGCGAGACTGACCAACCGCAACATAACTTACTTTCAGGAGAGGAAAACAAAATGGGCCTGGTTCATAGAACTGGATAAAGATCTGAAAGAAGTGGGGATTTCACCAACAGACATGCAGGAGCGCGCCCCACTCAAAAGGAAACTTCAAGCTTGCAAAGGTTTCCAAGAAAAACCGAAGCTGAAAACGGGAAAGATTTGGACCCAGGAACGGAAGGAAGTCCACCAAGAACGAATGCGGGCGTACCGGGCAAACATCAAAGCCAGTAGGAGACAGTTGGAATGACGCGATCCATAGATGGCCTACACGAAATGAATGAATGAATAATATGGGGATAGGAATATAATATACCTGCCGTACCACACCCGCAGGTGTAAATCGCGTGGAAAAATTCTAGAGTACCCCTTGATCCCCTTAAGCGCATTATACGTATTGATGAATTTTACTGCTTTTGGTTCCGTGATAATCTTCTATAAGAGCATCCAGCGTTTAGAAAAGACTGTGGAGCCTTATGGCGACAGTGTTGCTAACTCTAGGCAGAGGTAGCGCTGACGTCATACGTTACGTTCACCCGCTTCGAGTACTGTCCTTTCATAAGTTAGCGAGACAACACAACTCCTGCAGCTACCTGAAGTAGAATACGCACAGGAAGGAGCAGTTTTTCAGGTGTTAACGTATTGGACCAGTATTAAGGATACCGTAAGCGAGTAGAACCAATAACGACATTCATTTCGTTGTGATATGATGCATTACTGATTGACAGATGTCGAGAGCACAACCCTTCCTTCCTTCTCGGATGTCCTGTATGCTGACGATGTTAACTATTTTTACGTCAGCAATACTGTTGATCATCACTTTTTTTTGTTATAAGTTAGGCCATAATTTAGTTTTTTCAATTCTATTCTTGTTGTTTTGTTTAGATTAATATTTGTAATATTGTAGTGAGTTAGTCATGCTGTCAGGGGCGCGAAGCAGTGAGCTTGCATTCGGGAGATAGTGGGTTCGAACCCAACTGTCGGCAGCCCTGATACGATCGAACACAAAATAAAAACAGACACACAACAATAACACCAATGACGGATAGTGCTCCAGAACTTATGTTGCCGACGGAACTGAACACGTGCTCCACTCCGGGCGAGCATGCAGCACTGGACGAGGCTCTTCTTTCCAGCGTGCTAACCTCGAAAATGTTTAAACCACTAAGACGTAATATAAACGATACTTGTGTGCAATAACAAAGGTAATCAATTGGCAGATAATTGTAGGAAGCTATTATGACGAAAAATATATATGTTCAGAGTTCCTTCATGATAAAAGGTGAGGTAACAAAACCAGTGTAGGGGGGTTTCCGTTAAAAGTAAAAGCCCATAAGACCCACAGTCTTTTCTAAACGCTGGATGCTCTACAGCAATAGATGGACCTCTGAGAATCTGTTGCCTTGGTTACTGGCTTGTATTCGTTCATTAGTTTATTAAATGAAATTAGTTTTCTGGGAATATCTCAAAAACGGTTGGTCTTAGGGCCTTAAAATGTGGTTTTCGGGGACCCGAGTTTTGTCTCTCACATTGAGGGGCTGAAAATGAGCTTTGTCTCGTCCTTCTACGCCTATTTCAGCATGTACTTTAAGGGGGTAGGCCCCCTTTTATGAGAGGTACGGAGAAGAGTTACATCAATGATAAGTGTCGTGCCTCTGATGGATATCTGTACCAAATGTTACGTTGGTACACCCAGCCGTTCTCGAGTTATAAGGGAACAAAGTTGTCCACAGAAAAACAAACAAACAAACAAACAAACAAACAAACAAACAGACAGACAAAAAAATATATTTTCGCGCGCATCCATCATAAAACAGTCTGAAACGCGTAAACAACTCAAATTTCCGTAGAAATTCAGAGAAAAACAGACAAACATTCATTTATATATAAAGAGAGATATACTGCATCGCTCGGTGTTGACCGTGTTTTATTGCACAAATTTAGGTTTTACTCGCCAACCGTTGGAGATATACGAAAAGTGATAAGGACCTTTCGGATAGAAAATTAAATGTTAAAGTTCGTGTTTGCCATCAAAAGTTTGCTATTTCTTAGCGTTCTCTTTTTATTTGAAATAGAAATATGAAATTTTGAAACCAAAGGGTGTAGTGACGTCACAAATGTCGGTTTTACTCGCTAACCGTTGGAGATACACGAAAAGTGATAAGGACCTCTCGGATAGGAAATTAAATTTCAAAGCTCGTACGTGCCATCAAAAGTTTGCTATTTCCTACCGTTCTCTTTTTATTTGATATGGAAATATGAAATTTTGAAACCAAAGGGTGTAGTGACGTCACTAAAATGGTCGCCATTCTTTAACAGTACAAAATTTCGAAATCAAAAGTACCCTATATGTAAACCTGGTAAATCAGCTACATCCATGCAAAATTTCATTTAAATCGGACCAGTGGTTCTTGCGTTATTGAGTAACACACAGACAGACAGACAGACAGAAAGACAGACACACACCATCCCATTTTTATATATTAGTATGATATGATAAAATATACTCATGAAGGAATGGCAAGGCAGCTCATTTCCATGGCAGCGTAGCTCAAGTCGAGACACGGCCGACTGGATGCCAGTTGCGCTCTGCACTACCGGTATAGAAAATGAGGATCTTTACTTGAAATCCCGTTAGTTACTCAACTGCTCACACAGCACTGTCAACCGACTACAGCATAACAAAGACTTGACACTATCTACTATATATTCGTCAAATACCACTCACTCACTCACTCACTCATTCATTCATCACGAAATCTCAGAAACCACCGAACGGATTGGAATGAAATTTGGTATGCAGCTTCCTCAAGGGCCGCAAACGCCCACTTAGAAAGGATTTTTGGATATTCAGGTTCTAAAGGGGTGTTAAGAGGGTAGACCTGCATTTCATTGAATAGTAATATCTCCCGATTGGTTTCATTGGGGATGTGATACTCGGCATATAAACTCAACATTAAAAATAAGAAGACACATGTCTGAGGGTTTTTCGATGTGGTGTATATTATGAGGTGAAAGGGGGTGAAAAGTGGGGGTTGAAAGATTCCTAACGGAGCGTGTATCTCTTAAACTACATAGGCGAGGAGTTAGAAACTCAGCGGAAAAAAACAGCATAACAAATAAGTAAATAGGTGTTTTGACCATTTTCTTCATAAATCCAATTAAAGGGGCCCATTGGGAGGGGTGAAATTCTGGAGAAAAAAAAACAGGACAGAAAGTGTCCTAATAGATTGATTGATTGATTGATTGACTGACTCACTCACTCATCAAACTCAGGGGGGGGGGAACTGCTTTAAAGTAAGTAAATAGCTGTTCGACAGTTCTTTTTTCATAAATCAAATTTAAGGGCTTCATGGGGAGGGGTGAAATTCTGAAAAAAGAAAATTGAAAGAAAATGTCTTGACTCACTCACTCACTCACTCATCATCACTCAGCCAAAATTATGACATTATGACATGACAGTTTGGGGAAATGTTCATTGTATGTCAAACCGTCTACTAAGGGAGGATTTTCGGATAGTCAGGTCCTAAAGGGGTCTTAAGGGGGTTAAACCTGCATTTCATTGAATAACAATATCTCCCGATTGGTTTCATTGGGGGATGTGATACACGGCAAATAAACTCATCATTAAAAAATAAGAAGACACGTGTCTGAGGGTTTTTCGATGTGGTGTATATTATGAGGTGAAAGGGGAGAAAGATGGGGGTTTAAGGATTCCTAACGGAGCGTGTATCTCTTTAAAGACATAGGCGAGGAGTTTGAAACTCAGCGGGAAAAAATCAGGTTAAAAATAAGTAAATAGGTGTTCGACCGTTTTTTTTTCATAAATCAAATTTAAGGGGCCCATGGGAAGGGTAGAAATTCTGGGGGGGGAAAAGGAAAGAAGGAGTCCTAACCGATTGACTCACTCACTCTTCAAACTTAGGGGGAGAAAACTGCTTAAAAATAAGTAAATATGTGTTCTACAGTTAATTTTTTTTGATAAATCAAATTTTAGGGGTTCATCAGGAGGGGTGAAAACCTGAAGAAAAAATGAAAGAATATGTCCTGACTCACTCACTCATCATCGCCCAGCCAAAAATATTGAAGTTGGAAACATGGCATTTTGGGTGTATGTTCGTTGTTTGTCAAAACCGTACACTAAGGGAGGATTGTTGGATATTCAGGTTCTAAAGGGGTCTTAAGGGGGTTAAACCTGCATTTCATTGAATAACAATATCTCTCGAGTGGTTTCATTTGTGGATGTGATACTCGGCATATAAACTAATCATTAGAAATAAGCAGACATGTGTCTAAGGGCTTTTCGATGTGGTGTATTATTATGTGGTGAAAGGGGTGAAAAGTGGGGGGTTGAAGGATTCCAAACGGAGCGTGTAGGCCTATCTCTTAAACGACATAGGCGAGAAATTTGAAACTCAGCGAAAAAAAATCAGCTTAAAAAATAAGTAAATCGGTGTTCAACCGTTTTTTCATAAATTGATTTAAGGGGCCAATGGGGTGTGGTGAAATTCTGGGGGGAAAAAGGAGAGAAAGTGTCCTAACTGACTAACTCACACACTCATCAAACTCAGGAGAAAAAGACAGCTTAAAAAAAAGTTAATAGGTGTTCAAGCGTTTTTTCATCAAACCAATGAAATTCTGGTAAAAATAATTGAAAGAAAATGTCCTGTCTGACTCACTCACTCATCACGCCCAGCAAAAACTATTCAAGTTGGAAACATGACATTTTGGGAATATGTTCGCTGTATGTCGAAAAAGTCAACTAAGGAATGATTTTTATTCGGGTTTTAAAGAGGTTTTAAGGGGTAAACGTGCATTTCATTGAATAACGATATCTCATGAGTTGTTTCTTTGGGGATGTGATATTTGGTATATAAACTTGTCATTAAAAATAATCAGACATGTCTAAGGGTTTATCGATGTAGTGTATATTATGAGGTGAAAGGGGTGAAAATTGGGGGTTGAGGGATTCTTAACGGAGCGTGTATCTCTTAGACGACATAAGCGAGAAGTTTGAAATTCGGCGGGAAAAAACAGCTTAAAATATAAGTAAATAGGTGTTCGACCGTTTTTTCATAAATCCAATTTAAGGGGCCCTTGGAGAGGGGTGAAATTCTGGGGGGAAAACAGGAAAGAAAGTGTCCTAACTCACTCACTCATCAAACTCAGGGGGTAAGACCAGCTCGAAAATAAGTAAATAGGTGTTCGATCGTTTTTTTTTTCATAAATCCAATTTAAGGGGTTCATGAGAGGGGTGAAATTCTGAAAAATAAATGAAAGAAAATGTCCTGACTTACTCACTCACTCACTCATCATCGCCCAGCCAAAATTATTGAAGTTAGAAACATGACATTTTGGGGCTATGTTCGTTGTATGTCGAAAACGTCCACTATGGAAGAATTTTTGGATATTCAGATTCTAAAGGGGTATTAAGGGGGTTGACTTGCATTTAATTGAATAACAATATCTCCCGATTTGTTTCCTTGGGGATGGGATACTCGGCATATAAACTCATCATAAAGAATAAGCAGACATGTGTCTAAGGGTTTATCGATATGGTGTATATTACGAAGTGAAAGGGGTGAAAAGTGGGGGTTGAAAGATTCCTAACGGAGCGTGTATGTCTTAAACGACATAGGCGAGGAGTTTGAAACTCGGAGGAAATAAATCAGCTTACGAATAAATAAATAAATAAATAAAATAAATAGGTGTTCGACCGTTTTTTCATAAATCCAATGCAAGGGGCCTATGGGGAGGGGTGAAATTCTGGAAGAAAAACGTCAACTAAGGAAGGATTTTTGGATGTTCACTCTCATCGTCCAACCAAACCTATTAAAGTTAGAAGAATGATATTTTAGGGATATGTTTGTTGTATGTCGAAAACGTGTACTAAGGAGGGATTTTTGGATATTCAGGTACAAAAGGGGTGTTAACGGAGTTAAACCTTGCATTTCCTTGAAAAACAATATGACACAACTATGACGCGAGCGAAGCGAGACTTAAAAAGAGATGGTGTGTGTCTGTGTATTACTCAATCACGCAAGTACCACTGGTCCGATTTACATGAATTTTACATGGAAGTAGCTGATTTACCTGGTTAACATATAGGCTACTTTTGATTTCAATACTTTGCACTATTTAAAGAAGGCGACCATCTTAGTGACGTCACTACACCCTTTGGTTTCAAACTTTCATATTTCAATTTCAAATAAAAAGAGAACGCTAAGAAATAGCAAACTTTTGATGGCATATACGAGGTTTAAAATTTCATTTTCTATCCGAAAGGTATCTCCAACGGTCAGCGAGTAAAACCTAAATTTGTGCTATAAAACACGGTCAACGCCGAGCGGTGTAGTTGGACAAGATGTTCCATCCTTAATCTCCCTCTGCGCAGCACCTCGCCTATCCCCTGTTTTAACTGTCACCTTGACATTTTAATTTATTTATGACGCGTAGCGAAGCACGGGTACTTCTGCTAGTTCTCTATAGAAACATGTTTTCGACCCTTCAGTGGGGTCTTCTTCAGCTTTGTTAATTAGCTTAACTCCCCCAGAGGCTCACGACTAGTGGGACGTTGGTTGGTGACCACGGGGCCCCAGCTGAGTTCGGCATTACTTCCACTTACTTGTGCCGGGCTCCTCTCGGTCAACTGGGCTACATGACCGCGTTGTCGCAGCCCTTAAACTCAGGAACCAACCTCTCTGTCATCTTTCCTATCGACCTCCCTAGGTCAACTCTTGTTCTTTTCCGACCCCAACGGTATTAGGGTATCCGAGGTTTAGGGAGGCTTTCACTTTCCCGCTTTAATTGGCCTTGTCTCATCTTGCCTGATCTCTCATTCTTCGAGAGGTTAGACCTGAGTTCGGCATTACACATCCATTTGCTTGTGCCAGGCTCCTCTCTGTCATATATCGACCTCCCTTGGTCAACTCTTATTCCTTTCCGACCCCGACGGTATTAGGGTATCCGAGTCCTAGAGAGTCTTTCACTTTCCCGCCTTAATTGGCCCTTGTCCCATCTTCTCTCATCCCTCAGACCTCTTCTGGTCTCTTTGTATCTCCTGCCTTCTGCTCAAGGCCCTTAAGGAGGCAGGGTGTGTGTAGCTCCACCACTTCTGCTACACCCTCAAGGGCTCGCGGCTGGTGGGTTGGCAACCGCGAGGGATTCCCGAGCTGGGTCCGGTTTCCCCCCTTTTTCCGTTGCCTCTGGGGTGGACCCTCTCCTCTTTCCCTTTCCTACCTGCCTTTCATGACTCTCCTTCCTTCCAGGTCCCTCAATCCTCATTCTTTGAGGGTTGAAGGCATTTATTTTCCTCCTGTCCTTTCTTGCCTTATCCTCCTTTTGTTCAATTTCTTCTTCTAGTCAGTGTGTAAGTTTTACTTGTAAGTGTGGTTTTAGTAATAGTTTACAATACATCTCATCTTTCACTATCACCCAAACCATTAGGGGTTGATAACTTAGATGTTAGGCCCCTTAAAACAGCAATTATCATCATCATAATTAGCTTAACACTACATTAGGTGTTTGGTGAACAGAATTTTAATACAAATTAACACAATTATGAAGTGGACATCCTTACAATTTAAATTAGGAAATATATTCGGGCACGACTCTCTTCTCCAAACCATTATCGAGGGCTAAGGATTGGGAAAGAAACTTAGGGGACGTCCAAGGATATCGTACATCAAAAACTCCATTGGAGAACTGGCATATGGTTCTTATGGCAGCACGAAGAGACTAACATAAAACTGTCAAATGTGGCTGCAGCGACAATTGACTAATTTAGTAAATGATAATGATGATGATGATTGAGGTACTCAAATCCAAAAAGCAAATAGGCCCATATAGAAGTATTGTTCAATATAAATTTTGTATCTTGATTTCCAAGTGATCTTAAATGAACTGTGTCGTGTAGTGGTCCTGTTTAAAGTCTGTGGGAATTGTTACTATCGAAATCTTATATTTGATTTGAAGTTGTTGATATGTTACTGAATTTATCTTCACAGTTCTTGATTGACGAAGTTAAATTTAGTTGAGTCTTGTTGTAAACTCCAGTTGGTTGGTTCCTCAGTTTAAGGGCTGCGACAACGCGGTCATGTAGCCCCGTGTACTTTGGGTGTGTGTAGAATCTGTCTGATAACCGGTGTTAATTATGATGACTGTATTAGTGTGTGTTACATGTTTTCAATTCAAGTAAGGACTGCAGACATTGAATTCTTTTCAAGTAGTTCCTACTTTTACCGTCAAACGCCTCCGTCAACGACTACTATAACTTGGTTACCAGATTCCACCGCAGTTCGCTCCTGGCGACGAACGTCGGAACCTAAGAGCGTTTGTCAAATGTTTAACCTATAATTTACCTTCACACGGGTGTAATTAGTGCGAGGTTCTTTAACATGTCATAAATCTATGACATGGGACCGCCAGCTTTACTTCCCCTCCGAAGGAAGGCATACTGAAGTATTTTTAACGCTCTTAAAAAATCCGACGACTTCGGCCCAGCACATTCTGATAGGCCTCAAAATTGAGCTAAATCACTCCAGTTCCCTGAAAACAAACGAACTACCCTAGGCTTCTAATTTTTAAATAAACTTGTGTACACAAATTGTTGCTTTCAGCTATTAGGTCGTAGATTTACAGGTAGTACAAGGTAGAGAATTAAATTGGGTGCCATTTATGAGACCCAACCTAGGTATTGTAGGTCTGGTGTCACTTCTTACGAAATTTCGCGTAAATTCACGGTAATCTCAACGGTACCCAGGAAGTTGCTGTGCAGTGTTGTACTTTATTAATCTACTGTAACACTTGGAAATATGAACTGCTCGTCGTGTCGAGGTCGCGTTTCATTGTTTGGGATCACTTAGCCGACAGTAGTGGCTACGCGGGCTAACGCGCTGCGTTAGGTCAAGGGGCCAAGCTCTCTGCTGACTCGGTAGACGCGTGGGTTCGAGCCCCACCGTCGGCTGTCCTTGAAATGGTTTTCCGTGATTTCCCATTTTCAACACCAGGCAAATGCTTCCTTCCACATCCTTGCCCTGTTTCATTCATCTTCATCCATTCCATCTCTCATCCCGACGCGCAGGTCACCCACGGGCGTCGACTAGAAAGACCTGCACTCGGCCTCTCAGGAGGCTACACGACAAAAAAAAAAACTTCTGGTACATTTTCACACCTCATAAGTTTAAGGAATAAATAAAGTTTGTATTTTTATGTGACCGTTAATCTTGCGTTCATAAACCTCGTGGCCTCCTATTTCGTTGTAATCCGAGCCACAAAACGTGACTTTCACCAGTAATAATAATAATAATAATAATAATAATAATATCGTATGGCCTCGAGTGCCGGGTGCAAGGTTTTGGTAATTTGACACCCTGAGGGCAGCTTGCAAGTTGAATTTTGTTGTTCCTTGAAGTGCTATGAAAGTCAAGGAGGTTAGATATCTAAGCTCCTTGACACTATAGCGCTTTCTAGTAGAGAATGGAGGAACTTTGTGTTGGCGGAACATCCCGAGATTAATTTTGCCATTATGAACACGGCCTACTGAATTCAAATGGGTTCTTTAACATGCCAACATCGTATGACATGCGTATCGTGATTTTTTGCCGCCTTTCAAAAATCACTTACAACGGCCAGGAACGAACCTGCAAGCTTGGAGTTGGTAGTCCGACACGATAACCACTCATCCACCAGTGGCGTAACCATGATATTGCTTCTGGAGGGGCATGAGCTGAGTCAAGTAATATAATGTGTATGTTAATATATAGTTTATATAAAAGCTAAATTAATATTAGGCCTACATATTATTTTAGCCTATTTTCATATATGAAAAAAAAGGCTTATGCGATCATCTTTTGTCCGTGTGTCTGTGTGTGCGTGTGTGATTCGTGTGTGTGTGTTTCCCCCTAATTACTTCTAAACGGCTATAGCGATTTCAATGAAACTCTGTAAGTTCATAGCACTGTTCCAGGCAACCCCGACCGTGCTCTTCAAATTGTGTTATGTCTCACCAATCCAACATGGCGGCTGTGCGAAATATTTCACCAGCATTCAATATCTCCGAAACTATTACCGATATCACCCTGGAATTTTTTTACGGTGATAAAGTGAACTACTACAAGTTTACCTATGTGACCTATGAAAACCTGGTAAATAAAAAACCAACATGGCGGCCAAGCGAATTTGCGACTTTTAAATAGACGTTTCTCGCGATTTAACCAACCAAACGCAATGAAACTTGGTACAATATATGTTTATACACATTTTAATGCACCGACAACTAACTTCGTTCAATTGTTTACATAACCTCAATATGGCGGCTGTGCGAATTATTTCACCGACATTCTATATCTCTGGAACTATTAGCGGTATCACCCTGAAATGTTTTACGAAGATAAAGGGAACTACTGAAAAATCATCTATGAGACTTTCAAAGACCGGTTAACTACAAAACGAGCATGGCGGCCAAGCGAAGTTGAAAGTTTTAAATAGACTTTTCTCGCGATTTAATGATCCAAACGCAATGAAACTTGGTACAGCAAATGTTTATATACATTGTAATGCACTGGTACCTAATTTAATTCAAATGTTTACATAAACTCAAGATGGTAGATGTGCGAATTTTAAAATTAAGTTTTTATTTCTTGTGTCGTAATCATGCGATCGAAGTGAAAGTTTGAATAACGAACCTACGCAATAATTTTCCTTTAATGGTACATGGCTCTATGGCCTATACTGTACATATAACAATCCAACATGGCGACCATCCGAAATATTTAGACGGTTCTCAATATCTTCCAATCTATTACAGAAATCAAACTGAATTTCCTTTGTATTCATAGGGGCTATGAACATAAGTTCACCTATATGACTTTCAATAACCTGGTGATCACAAATCCAACATGGCGGCGACGCGAATTATAAATATTCACATGGACGTTTATCGCAATTTTACCATCCGTGTGCAATGAAACTTGGTACAGTAAATTCTTATAAAAATGTTAATCCACTGGTCTAATTTATTTCAATTGTTTCCATAACCGCAAGATGGCAGCTGTGCGGAATTTCAAAATCTCGTTTTTACTTCTTGTGTCCCAATCATACGATTGAAGTTTGAATACTACACGTACACAATAATCTTCATGTAACAGTACATAACCTACATATATAAAAATCCAACATGGCGACCATCCGCATTATTTAGTCGGTTCTCAATATCGAATCTATTACAGCAATCAAACTGAAATGTTGTATGTTGATAGTGGCAATTAACATAAGTAGGATATATGAAAATAGGCTGTATAGTTCTTCTCGGAACTACTTGTTGTAAATGTAGTATTGCATATTTCACCTAATATAAAATATAAATATGTACGGTACATATTTTGTATGTTGATATTACATAAATATAACAACCCTTACTGTTAACATGTGTTTTTGTAAAGACTGTGTGTAGCTGTACCAGGGACAGGAATGGACAGGTAACCTGGGACTTGAAATTAGCGATCATCCCGGCATTTGCCTGAGGGAGTGTGAAAAACTCCGTTGACTTGTTCGTTGAATCACCACCACTGGCATACGGACCAGTAGCGGCTGGCCCATAAGGACTCCAGGACGGTGTCCTTCCTAGAGAACGAAAAGGGATTTACATTTCCTCTTGATATTTTAAGTCAAAAATTGAACTCTAATAATGCTACGAAAATTACATGTAGCTCTACCAATCAGGAAGACTGTGTTTGGTGGTATCACGCTTTGTCAGCGCGCAGCACACCACAGAACACTGGTCAGTATGGAGTTACGGACTCTTGGCCTTCCGTCCTAAGATTGTGCCTTGGCGAGTGGGTTGAGACGTGCGGGGAGTATGGAGACTGGTGCGCTTTATGGCTGCCAGAGGGGTAATCTGTGGGCGCGGTGTGCGAGCAGTTGTCTTGAAGCCTGGCGGTCCTTAACAGCTCTGTAGCACCGGTAAATACGTCATCTCCCCACGCTACTCTAGACGTCATGCACCAGTATCTACTACTATTGGTTAGTAAGAAAACTTGTGACTATCATCAGAAGCCAATAAGAAGTAGATCGTTCAGGGTTGTCAGATGTGTCATTATTATCATTCTGCTGTCAGCTTTCGCACGCTGAACTTCCATTAGACAAGCACTGTCGCCTGATCCCAACCCGCTGTGACACAGGTTTGACAACAGTGAACAGCAGCAGCATTTCCTCTCACACCCCTCTACTGCATGCGCCCAGCCAGGGAATTACCCCATTAGCAATTAAAGTAGATGAATGAATAAAAGAAATCTCCATGGTTGCATATAATAAAAATTAAAATTAAATAACAATAATCCATGATGTAGTATCATTATCTTTATCTTTGAACACAAAACATATATAATTATATTAAATTGTAGCATCCGAGACCAGGGATCTCGATTCAAATTGCAAGGATGAAGCAACACGGACCTCTCGTTAGCATCCTGCGGTTAGTGAAGGTTGGCACCAGTGAGCTATTTCGCTTTCGTGCTGGAAAGTCTTAAAGCGGTGGTAATATTCAGTAGTTGCAATCTCTGTGTTGGTGATGATTAATCTGTAAGTCATTAAGCTTTGTAAGCATTGTCTTTATTTAAAATTACCAGTGCAACTGTGGTTTGGAAGTGCTTGTGGCGAAAGTTATACTTTGTGATTTCTCTATCGGTGCTTAATAATAATAATAATAATAATAATAATAATAATAATAATAATAATAATTGTACTGATTTTGTAAGTCAGTACATATTCATCTTTATCTTCGAGACGCAGTAAGAGCTCCAGGTCTGACCGGATTATCATGGGAGCATACACCAAGCCTCTTCTGGGAATTCTTTTTGCCCCTCCGGCACCTGACTGTTGGTGAAATGGGTTCGCCAAGACCTTTTCTGCCAGGATTTCTACCCTTTGTGTGTCCTGCCACTTAAAGTATTATCGCTAATGGAAACTTGGCGAGGGAGATATATCAAGCTTTGTATCTGTGAACATTGGGGACGTTAACACTCCCTGTCAGCTACATTTGGCCGAGCCTTGTTCTAAGAAAACCTTTGCAAGAACCATTGTGTAACATCTCAACTCCGTGGAAAGATTCTACGCACTAACTGTGTGGGGTGATATTCGAGGTACCAACTGTAAACCTTGGACTCTGGCTTTGTTTTGGCCCGTTTGCACCACTAGTCACATTGGTATTACTGGAGTAGTGTGGTGGGGGTGCATTGGAATAGAGGGTTGCAGCCTGTGACTGAAAGGACAGTGTGTGAAGAACCTTGCTGACATCGAGACTGATAAGCAATTGCCTCCGGGGAAACTCATAGTGCAGTTTCCCCGGTGGGTTGGAAGACACCAGGTGGTACTATCATAACTTAATACTAAGGGGCAACTGAAAGAAATGAATACAAACTTTGACTGCAAAACATTTTTGGTAATGTGAATTTTACATGCCATGTGTCGAATGGCGTTTCAGGACTGTTGTTTTTAGCCTACTTTCGATTTTTGCAAAAAATGAAAGTAGACTTATGAGATCAACACAGGGCGAAAAAAGTGTGTCTGTCTGTGTGTGTGTATGTGTGTGTGTGAGTCTGTGTGTGTGTGTGTGTGTGTGAGTCTGTGTGTGTGTGTGTCTGTGTGTGTGTGAGTGTGTGTACTCTGAATGGCCGTCCCCCCCTATCAATTCGAACACGGTGAATGCGAATTGAACGAAATTTGGTACAAAGGTAGCACTAGCAAAGGACACCTCAGTGTCATGTTTTATATCGCCGCCATCTTTACTAAAACTGAATGGCGGCCACTCAAACGTTCAAAACGTAAAATCAAATAACAACTAACCAAATCATCCGATCTCTACCAAATTTGGTAACAACATACCTTCGTATAGGATGCGTCTTGTGACCAAACTACAAGGTAGTCCGCCATACCATTTCAGGATGGCGGCCGTGCGAATTATGCAAACTTTATAATCCATATCATGGTACCCACCAGTTCCGATTATCGAGCTGAGAATCGTTTTAACTGTTCTAAAGGAAGAGGCACGTTCGAAATTAAAAGTTTATTTTGTAATACTATAGTGCAGACGTGATTTTAAAAAGCTGAGCCGATTCAGTAATAAGACAAGATGGCAGCGGATATCTTGTGCCTGACTTATATTTCACTAATTTGAGTATTGCATGCAATATAGCGTACTGATACAAAATAAATAAACTTTGTATGAAATGCTTTATATATAAATAATATACTCCAGTGATGAAATCGTTTAGTATAAATCATTATTTGCTAACAAGTTCTATGAAAGTCGTTTTATATAGAACGATATTTGTTGACACAATTAGCTCAGTGGTAGAGCGTTAGCCTATCGCTCAAATGCCTATGGTTCAAACCCCATCAGAGCTTTTTTTTTTGCTTGAAATGTTATATGTTTATTGTTTTGTAATGACTCAGATGTTTTAAAATTAAGCGTTATATTGTGCATATTATGGTGTAAAATATATATTTAATTAAAACATAATTCGCCAGCAGATTTACTCGAGACATCTAGCTGCCAAAACGGTAACTGCACGCCGCTACTTATTAACTTCCAGATTTTATTGAAAAGTTTCTTCTTCTGGCCGCTAGAATGCACTCGCTCTGTTAGGCTTATATTGTTCGATATTTCACCACTAGATGTCACGACTAGTCTACGTGGGGCTCCATTGATTACTATACCATTGGCATTCTATGCGCATCGAATTTGAAGAATGACAAGATGATACTACGATACATTTTTACTTTTTATTTTAAAGGGTTTGTAACAGCCTATTGTGCGTTATTTGAAAATGTTAATTGAAGTAAAGAACAAAACGATTTCACATAGTATCTGAACTCTACCGTTGGTGCTAGTTCAGGATATTAATTAATACTTTTATTTCAGCCAAATAGCAATCGAAAATATCCACATAGTTGGTATACACACGTCTCTGTAGGGTCATGGAAAGATTTGTTAATTCAATTAGGGTTGTGAAAGTCATACGCAGCCAGACGTGTAAAGACATGCCTCAACTCAAAGTTGGATGTTGCCCGCGTCAGGCCGATTATGTTATAATAATAATAATAATAATAATAATAATAATGTTATTGGTTTTACGTCCCTTTTAACTACTGTTGCTTTTAGAGACGCCGGGGTGCCAGAATTTTGTCCCGAAGGGGATCTTTAACGTGCCAGTAAATCTACTAACACGGCTCCCTCGCATTTGTGCACCCTCAAATGCCAGCTGACTGCGCCAGGATACGAACCTGAAACATACGGTCCAGCAAGCGAGAACGTTACCGCTGAGCCACGCCGCCAGTCCGGTCGATTATGTCTGCAGATCCATACCATTCTTTAGATACTTCTTATCTTTCTTTCTTTCTTTCTTTCTTTCTTTCTTTCTTCAATGATGGTAGCAGTTTTTATCTAGGTTGTGGCGTTTGGTAGAGGTAAATCCTTTCTAAGGTCTTCAACAAATAATAGTTCTATTATACTCTTTGATAATAACAACGAGTTATAACTATACTCATACATTTAGGAGAAAGTAGGCTATATGTTCTTTACTGAACATCTTGTTTAGAATTATGATTGTTAGTTAATAAGTATATTTTGCTAAGTTTTTGGATATGCAGATTCGTTTGATTGGTATTAGATTCAGGGAGGGAAAAAAGGTTTTAACTTTGGTCAGAAAGGCTGCTGAGGACGGTAAGTCAAAAGTAGGCTTTCGTACCGCCTTAGTCGTATTAAACGGCTTTTAAGTTGCTTATGTGACATTGTTTTTTGAGGTGACATAGAGTCTAATTTCATGTTGTTATTCCTTTAGTTTTGTCGTCAGGGGAATCATTCTAGTTAAATTCATTTCTATCACAAATGTAGGTGGGTGTAATCTTGCCAAGCGGGCAAGTGTCTGGTTTGTTTAGGTTAAGTCATTCATTTGTGTTTAATTAGATCATATTTGTCAGTTAGTTAATTAAGTGGTGGAAGGGTCTCTCTTGTAATTGTTTTATCTTACTGTTCAATACATGTTAGCTTATTTCGATTTGTCACGTTATTTATTGCATGAAGTCACTAGGAGGATTATTCCCCTTTCCTTCTTCATCTTTTGGCAGGGTCATTTGAATACGGCCTACTGAGGTACGCATCAGGCCTTCCTCTCAACAAGCTGGTCTTGACCTCGGTTACATCCCACCCTTTCCCTTATTCTAGATTAGATCAGAGTATTCCACAATGCTATGAAACTAGGAATATTCTCTGTCTAGGTTTTTAGCTGTGAATTCAGCTGACCTAGCGAGTAATTAAATTAGGCCTTTTTCTGTGTGTTATAAATTATTAATTTTTGATATGGTAATATCATATTGATGAATTATATTTTGATATGCTATTATTATTATTATTAATATTATTATTATTATTATTATTATTATTATTTTGGTTTATTTAAAGGGTAAGGGGGGATAGAGCCATTATAGTGGTAGCACAGAGCATGGTTTGTTCTGTGATCTTGCCATTAGCAAATAATCTTTCCTATTGACTGATTGCAGTAATTAATAAAATTTTAAATTCAGCAATTAACGTAAATTCATGTAAATTGGGCCCTCTCTTACTAATCTTTTCTCCATATAGGTAGGCTAGTAATTAGAGCAGAACCTAATATCTGTTGTGATTTGATTTCATGTAAAATAACTTGCTGTGTACACCGAGGACCAAATGAGCAATTCTATCGTCAGTTTTTAGACGAGAAGATCGCTGGGTACTGTAAGTGACAGTCAAGAGTGCGCTGAACGAAATTCAGGACGTCTGGGATAGTGATGGCGGAGCTGCGTTGCCAGATTGACGAGTTGACCGGCCGAATGATTTTCGCACGTGGTGAGTTTTGATATGCTGTTTGTATGTTTTGGGGTGGTTGTAAATTCGTTCTGTTTCTTTAGGGAAATAGTCCAGCTCAATTTTACTGCACCTGTGCTAAAGTACACCTCGGGAAGTGTTGTTTTCACTGAATTGTGTCACGTGTTTGGAAAGAATAAAATGTTTGTCTGATTGGAAGTAGTTTTGGTAAAATTTAAATTATTGACGTTTTAAATTCTCTTGAAAATAGGCTGAAATTGATAAGCAATTGCCTCCGGGGAAACTCATAGTGCAGTTTCCCCGGAGGGTTGGAAGACACCAGGTGGTACTATCATAACTTAATACTAAGGGGCAACTGAAAGAAATGAATACAAACTTTGACTGCAAAACATTTTTGGTAATGTGAATTTTACATGCCATGTGTCGAATGGCGTTTCAGGACTGTTGTTTTTAGAATTATGATTGTTAGTTAATAAGTATATTTTGCTAAGTTTTTGGGTATGCAGATTCGTTTGATTGGTATTAGATTCAGGGAGGGAAAAAGGTTTTTAACTTTGGTCAGAAAGGCTGCTGAGGACGGTAAGTCAAAAACAGGCTTTCGGACCGCCTTAGTCGTATTAAACGGCTTTTAAGTTGCTTATGTGACATTGTTTTTTGAGGTGACATAGAGTCTAATTTCATGTTGTTACTCCTTTAGTTTTGTCGTCAGGGGAATCATTCTAGCTAAATTCATTTCTATCACAAATGTAGGTGGGTGTAATCTTGCCAAGCGGGCAAGTGTCTGGTTTGTTTAGGTTAAGTCATTCATTTGTGTTTAATTAGATCATATTTGTCAGTTAGTTAATTAAGTGGTGGAAGGGTCTCTCTTGTAATTGTTTTATCTTACTGTTCAATACATGTTAGCTTATTTCGATTTGTCACGTTATTTATTGCATGAAATCACTAGGAGGATTATTCCCCTTTCCTTCTTCATCTTTTGGCAGGGTCATTTTAATACGGCCTACTGAGGTACGCATCAGGCCTTCCTCTCAACAAGCTGGTCTTGACCTCGGTTACATCCCACCTTTTCCCTTATTCTAAATTAGACCAAAGTATTTCCACAATGCTATGAAACTAGGAATATTCTCTGCCTAGGTTTTTAGCTGTGAATTCAGCTGACCTAGCGAGTAATTAAATTAGGCCTTTTTCTGGGTGTTATAAATTATTAACTTTTGATATGGTAATATCATATTGATGAATTATATTTTGATATGCTAATATTATTATTATTATTATTTTGGTTTATTTAAAGGGGAAGGGGGGATAGAGCCACTATAATAATAATAAAAATAATAATAATAATAACAATAATAATAGTAATAATACCGTAATAATAATAATAATAATAATAATAATAATAATAATAATAATACGGCACCGTAATTATTTTTAATTCTTGTTACGGCTGTGCTCTAGAGTTGAAACTCAGCGTGATTAAGTATTTCTGCATTTCAAAATGAATTCTGTGGACGCTATTTTAAAAAGCGGAAAACTTTCTTTTGAGAGTTATTCACTTTAAATCTACTTGAACTCAGGCAGGAGTTAACAGTTTTATACAGCAGAAATGAGTTTGAAAATGCATCTGGTGCCTTAACACATTTTTCCTGCATTTGTGAAAACAATCTTGCGACAGTGTTACCTGAGACAGTAAAACTCTTGCGAATTATATGCAAAATTCCCATGAAAACATCAGAGAGTGAAAGGTGCTTTTCAACTTTGAAAATAATAAAAACCTTTAGTAGGAATACAATGAACAGAATGAAAGAAGACCGTCTGTGCGCTTTAGCTATGTGCTCTATTGAGAAGAACCTGTTAGTCACAAATGACTTCAATGAGCTTGTAATAAACCTTTTTGCTGAGCAAAAAGAGCGGCGAATGGACTTCATCTTCAAGAGAGTCAATTAAGGTAGGTATATTTACTTGAACATTCTCCTGTCCTGGTAATTTTCTTATCTTTCATAGTTTGTGTACTGCCGATAATGATATATCCTATGGAAGAACATTTTTGCAAGATTTTCTTTTATTTCCTGACATATCCAGTATGTTTTACGTCATTGCATTCATAACCATATTCAAACTAAAAACTGTAAAAGTATAGAGTTGGGCAATAATTCTCAAACTCTGTCCATGTGTAATAAATGTTACGCTTAAACTCCTGCCACGTTATTATTATTATTATTATTATTATTATTATTATTATTATTATTATTCCTGTTTTTAATTTGCAGTTAAATTCACTCTCTGCTAGAAATTTAAGTAATCTATCAGAATAAAGAGCAGTTCAACAGTTTAGTAATGAATGAAAATGAAACATAATGTGACTCGGGAGGTACATTTTCCTAAAATTCATGTCAGCTCGAACACTGGCATTGATTGTTACTGGCACTTGTATATTTCCAAATTTGCATATTAAAGTATATTTCCAAATTTGAATATTAAAAGAAAAAAACTCGTGTTCTATGCCGAATTTAAGTGATATCCAATATCCACATTTTAACAGCCAACGCTTTAGTTTTGAGTTTGGAGTTATTAAAAGAATACTATTGTATATTCTATGTTATTATGTACTGGATAAATCGTTGTTTAATACGTGTATTCATGCAAACTGGGATTTGTCAAGTTTTGAGCTCACAAGGATAATGCAATGATAAAGAGAAAGACCCAAACACAAGCTCCCTAGGATTCACGTTTTGCGTTTTCGTCTATACTTAATTTTCACATCAGGTTCTCAGTGTTGTTACCCTATGAAATCATAGTAGCAATACCAAATGATAAAAACCTCTGATGAGAGAAGCCTTAAGATCCGACATCAAGAATATTGAGCGATAAAGCGATATTTTCATTGCACACAAAAGTCACTCGATTTTACTCTTTTTGTCCTCTATCAAGTTATGAAGAGGTGCGGGAAAAAATACTGTGATCGCCCTCCCAGCCTAAGAGTCTGTCGGCCGCCACTGATACGGACACTCATCTCACCTCGTAGAAACCGATATGATATGCAGCACACCCTAATTGGCCATGTGATGATCTTGATTGAGAATATTGTAAACATTATTGAGGAAAGCAATGACAAACTACCTCACTTCTAATCTTGCCTAGTATGCCTCATTATAGTGCTACTATGAGGTTTTGTGGGTATCTACCGACCTATCCTGGGGAGGTAATTGTTGAGGATCCAACCAGCCTCTGGGCTGACTACTTAGCCTAACAGACAAACATTATTCACCAATTTTAATGAAGGAGCTTGTCAAAACATCTATGGGCACCCCTTTTCTTCTGTGTTTGTTTTAGATATTTTACCACAATAGCAACTCTCCAGACATGTGCCTTGATGTATTACATAATACGGTATTTGACGCAGTCGTGCTTCCCACGACACCTACTGAGGCCATACCCTTACATTCAGCGATGGGAATGTCGAACTTTTGCGTATTGTGATATGCTAAATATCACTCTCAGGAAGTAAGCATTCCACATGTCTGTGACGTAGCTTTGACTTCTTTCGTAGCGTGAACTTCGCGTGCTGTCAGCTGTTGCACGGTCCAACCCTTCCAACGTATTGTGCGTTATAAGTTAATAGTAGTACATTGTGCTACTGTAAAATATATTATTATTAATACTACTGGGGGCCTGTGGGAAAAATCTCGCATGTTCAATAACCACCCGCCCGGCTTTACTGTTATGCGGATTTCTATAAATATGTTTATTTGTTTAAACGCACTTTTTAAACAAATTGTCGATATTTATGAAATCAGAATGTAATTCGTCACTACAGCGGGTAATTCCGTTTGAATATTTTTTTCAATGCACTATGGGTTGTGTTCGCCCCATGTGTACAGATTACCCTCCCGGCTCTAGGGCTATTCGGGCAGGATGTGACACAGTTCTGCCAGGGGATATCGTCTTGTTTGTTTGTTTAAACACTCTTTTTAAAATAAATATATATATATCCGTCCACTTATCAAGAAATGCAAGATTTTTCCTGCATTATTGAGACGATTTAGAAGATTTTGGCACAAAACGCACCTTCTAATTCCTTCTGGTTCAGGAGCTTGAGATTTTTTTTGTCGGACGAGCTTAGCGTATTATATAATAGATTGTATGTCGGGGCGGGGATGAGATGCGATGTAAGTCTTTATGGTGGATTGTTTCTACGGCCGGAATGTAATAGATTATTATTATTAATTGAATCTAAACGTTTTTAAACAAAATCAGCAATAGACAGTAAATATATTATTATTAGTTGTTTAATATAACAGGACTAGTTTCGTCCACAGTGTGATCATTATCAGCAATCTTAAGTTGTCAGAAGAAACTATTAAAAAATAAAGTTGCGAGTAATTGAATAGTACATTATGCAACGAGCCTATAATGGCAATAATTAAGACACGAGTATGTTTATAAAGCGAGCGTAGTGAGTTATATAATTTCCATACGATTGTCTTAATTACCATTATAGGCGAGTTGCATACGACTGTTTATGTTCGACGATAATTATAACTATTTTATGTTCGAACATAATTATTCATAAATATCTGTCGAGATTTCACCAGATTTATGTTCTGTACTGAACAGAGCGCATGCGTCGCAGAGAATACCTTGTATTTGACCATGGCCTCCTGGAATACCTCACTATGACACTCGCCACGCAGTGAAATTTTAAATAGGGGGCCATGGAAGTGAGCGCAGGTGCGATGCTATCCTCACCTAATTGGTCACACAACTGTTTCTTGAGCTCTGATTGGTGGGAGAAACTGTATCATAATGAAAACGTGTACTATAATGAGCCTCATTATAGTACAGTTTTCTGACATATAATATTTACATTTCGCCAGGGTCGAACATAAACTATGTTATATATAATTCTTCTGTGAAGGTGGCAGTGGATCCACGTAATGCGCACATGACACCCAACCTTTTATGCAGCATCTATAAAAAATAACGTTCCAACCTGAAAAGGTTGTACACATCCAGTTGCCATACGTCTTACAATTAAACTTTTCAAGAGTAGGCCTACTGTATGAAGTATCTCAAGGAGCACACCCAACGCAGAAATATTAGAAGAACATTTATCTTCTGTTTTAACGTATAATTAACATTCCTTCTAATTGTAACCTATTTGACTTGAAATCTTGAGAGCAACACTGCACTTTTTTTTTATAAATTCCTTTCAAATAATTTACATTTCTTGGTTAAATAATTTTGTAACAGATCTGATTTTGACAGTAATGGAATATTTGAAGAGCATCTCAAAAATACAAAATAGTTTGAATTACTAGCAGCTTTATTTTTTAATAGTTTCTTTTGACAACTTGTTAAGATTGTTGATTTTTTTGTCGTGTGGCCTCCTGAGAGGCCGAGTGCAGGTCTTTCTAGTCGACGCGCGTCGGGATGAGTGATGGAATGGATGAAGATTAATGAAACTGGGCAAGGATGTGGAAGGAAGCGGTCGTGGCCTGTCAGAAGGTACCGTCCCAGCATTTTCCTGGTGTTGAAAATGGGAAGCCACGGAAAACCATTTCAAGGACGGCCGACGGTGGGGCTCGAACTCACGCGTCTACCGAGTCAGCAGAGAGCTTGGCCCCATGACCAAACGCTGCGCTTTAGCCAGCGTAGCCACTGTTGTCAGTTAGATTGTTGATGATGATCAGACTGTGGTCGAAACTACTCCTAGTACATTAAACAACTAATAATGATATATTTATTGACTGTTGGTGGTTTTATTTAACATCATTTACATTTCAATTAAATTTTATCCCTAAGGACTAATTTCTTACAGATATGGTTAATTTCATATCTATACATATTCTTATTATTATTATAACTAGCATGATCCGTCGCGGCTTCGCCTGCGAATATTCTAGTTGTAAAGAGTACACTTAGCAAAATCTCAATCATGAATGCTGTGACTGATTTATCCTTGGTATGAATAATCAGACTTTATCAATTCAGCTACAGGTGCAGTGGTTAGGGGTTTGTCATTCATTCATAGGTATTGTGCCCTTGGGAGAGGCACAGTATCGAACCCATATCCTTTTATGTCAGGAAAAGGAAGAAGGAATGCAGATTTTAGAACGGATTTCTAAAGTTGGTTTAAGAATAATACAGAATCGTGTTGCGTGACGCATGGATAAGTTGTGCAACCCAAGGAACAGAGCCACAGCTGCAAGATGATGTCATGTCCAGCTCAGAGGAAACCGAGTTACGCATCAGATCGAAATAGAACTGGTAACTTTCCATTCATTAGAGAGAGAAGAGGTTTTCCGATAAAGCCCTTGGTCGACACTAAAATGACAACGCCGCAGTCGAGGAGGAGCCAAGAAATTAGAGAAATAATTAAAAATTAGCCAGTTGCGGGCATTAAACTAAAGAAATTATTCCATAAATGTTATTTATCCTGGGATAGAGAATTTTGAGAGAGGATAAAGGTAATAATATTTGCACAAGAAAGAAGTATCACGTCAGCGTGACGTAACCGGGTATTCACCACGCCTGTAGTTGGTAGAGAGGGAAAACCAGAAATCAACACCTACACAATTCAGGATCTTAATTTAATTAATATAATTAGAATCTATGATCGATTTTTGGAATTAAGGATATCTTTTTGACACTTAAAGAGAGAGCATTCTTAAGGTAAATTTCTCAAAATCGTACGACGATTATTATGGAAGTTAGGTGTGAAGAAGAAGCGAAACTAATCTTTTTGTAGCAGATTTGAATATAAACCCTGGAAGCGCCAGGAAGTTCATTCAGTAATCATCAGTCCACGTACGGTCACGTTACGCTGTGTCGCAGAGGTACGAGCACCCTTAAGGGAGTTGCCGTCCAGTAATTATCGACATTACCGCCGTGCAGAGAAGCATAGTATTCCTTGTCATAGGAACAGTATAGTCAGGCTTCGAACTGTGTAAACTATTTTACCGATACAGTCAAAGTAGTATACTTTGAAACTTAAGTATTTTTACTGGCGAAAGGTACCTGAACCTTTTAAATTTCAGTGAAAAGTCAGCATCATAGTATTTCAAAGTACGTAAGAGACGCAGAATAGTGAACTCTAAGAATTCTATCCAAACGTTAAATAACCAAGTCAGGGTAACACGTAGAAGTAATGCCTGGTTTTCCTGATCTGAGGAGACTAGTGCTGTGTGACGATAGAATTTAGAAATTGATATTCCAGGCAGCATCTATGCCACAGTAAACGCGCAGTAAGACATTGGAATAATTTCACAAGCTGAGAATTGTTAGCGTTAGAAGTAACGATCAAAACCTGGAGAACAAGTGAAGTAAATTACTAGGTCGCAGTATTAAAGCGCATCTAGGAGTGAACGTCAGTCAAGAACATTTTTTCTAGACGAACATTTGCACAGGGAGTGAGAAAAGACATCGTGCAGTCCATTATTAGTGAGCCGATAGTCAGAAAAATTGTGAGTAGGAGTAATAGCCGTTCCAATAGAGGGTAGAACGATCGAGACTTTCAATCATCCCAATAGGAGTAGGAAGCCGACGCCAAACCAATTGCACCCTTGGAAACGGGAAGAAATGAAAAGTACGTGTGTACAGGCAAAGATAATTGCCGAAAGTAAAAAGTTTATGTGTAATTTAATTTTTGTGAAAATTTTGAGTGTATAAATATTTTTATTAGTGAATTTTCAAAGTGGTAATGAATATCATTAGTGTATTTTGTGTAATTAATATGATCAGTGTACAGTATACGTTAAGTGTAATCCAGAAGAAGTATTAACCAGTGTGAACATGATCATAATCATGGTGTAGAAATATAGTGGGTGGGCCAAATGTTACATCGCTGGAGAACCAGATCGCTGATTGAAGCAGTTATGTGAGTACCAAATTTTCATTATATGATGTGTTTTGGGAAGGTTCGCGTAACAATGATGGAGAAATAATTCTCAGAGTTGAAACAGGGATATATAAAACTGTATAAAATAATAGGTTGCGCGATCTGAACGAATGATTTGATAGAAATGTAATTAATTAGAAGTGTTAATTAATCCCCAGTGGAAAGTATTCAGTGGAATACCAATAAATAATAAATAATGTAACAAGATAATGCAAGCAAGATAATAATAATAATAAATGAATAAATTAATTTGGTAATTCATTTGTGTATGTAAAAGTGGAAGCTGTAAAGCTCCTTGTAAGAATTGTTAATAAGTTAATGAACCAGTAGAGTTCTTTAAGGTTCAATGTCAGAATTGTTGTGAAAGGCTAATGCTATAATTTTCATGAGACGAAGATCAATTATTGATGTGATCTTTTGATTTGGAAGGCAACTTGGTTATATTGAAGTGATAAGCGCCGGGTAGCGCATTTGTTGTAATTTGTCACGCTAGGAACGCGTTGAAATATGCTCGGCAAACTAATTATGAGGGTTTGTTGATCGCGGTAATTGATTATATGTGTGTAATTGCTGTATGCAATGTTGTAAAAAGGGCGCATTTTTTATTGAATTTTTGAGCGCAGGGATGAATATGATGATCACCCCCGAGACGCCAGTGTTCGGACGATTGGCTTGTGACCATCGATCCATGTTATTGTTGTCCTAAGTCCTCCGTGTTGGATGTTGTTCCATGAGGCAGACCGAGGAATGACCCTATACTCCTCTACGACGAGGGCCCCTTTTATTTTGTTGGTTTATTGCATATCTTACCCGACAATGAGAAACTTCATAATTATACCTTGCCGAAGCTAGAAGAATAGGTCTTTACAACCTCATAATGTATGTATTTGTTGAATGTATTAAAACGCCTTGCCTTGCCCAAAGAATATTGAGTGGAGCGGCCGACAGCCGACTTCTTGTTTCCGTCTCAGAAGGGGAAGGCCTTGATTCCCCCTTCAAAGCCATAAATCTAGCCGAGTGTTGTGACATCATTTAAAAGACCCTCTTGTTGAGAAATGTCAGGTACGGACTGTAGGGATCGTGCCAGACAGAAGTAATTAAGAATATTTTAAATGACCCAGTAGTTTAAACTGAGGTCCATTCATGGTAATTATTATTGCTTGCAGAATTCAGATCGTTGCTTCCTTATGATATAATTGTCTTTGGAGACAATATAATAACAATCCCTAGTTTTATTGTTACATGACCATATAATTGTTCACGAGTTATAACGAGAATCTTGAGGTAATTGGGAGTTTACCTTGATTTGACTTAGTCAGTGATTTTCAATAATCCGAGATACGCGAATTTTCCCAGCACAACAGCGATTTGGTAGTCTTAAAAGAGAGATGGTAACATTAGAATATCTGGTGAGCCCAAGTAAATGGTAATAATTATTAGTACCATTATAATTACAACTCAAGTATAAGAAACACTCATTCAAGGAGTAAACAGTGTGGTTTTTTTTTTCATTTAATAATGTATAGAAGTGAACACCGAGCCATATGGAAGCTCACTTAAGGAATTTAGAATTTTGCTATATGGAAGTGAAACTAAGATTTATATTTTTGTCTGGTTCTTTAGGGACCATAAATTAGAGTTTTTGTATGTTAATTGTTTGATGATTCCCTGTTCCTTTGAGAACAAGTGTGAAGTGTTATTCTCAGTTTTTATGTTATTTGTAGCGCCAGAATTTGAATTATTAAATAGTTTGTAGTAGGATTTTTATTTTTATTTTTGAAGTGTATCCTATGCTTGATCCAAAGTCACAGAGTGGGAGAACATACCATGAACCCCGATATCCCGATGAGCAGAGCTGACTGACTGTGATTTGCATACTTCTTTGTCAGAAGGGCACAGTATATCAGAGCGAAGTTAGTTTTCTGGGAATATCACAGACACTGTTAATTTAAGGGCCTTTAAATGTGGTTTACGGAGACCCTTTATAGTCGGGTGAAAAAGACCTTTCGTACCTCACTCACACGTGAAAATTGCGTGAAAATAATCTCGAATGCCCCTTGACCCCCTTAAGCGCATTACCCTGTATGTATTGATGAATTTTACAGCTTAATTTGGTTCCGTGATAACCTTATAACCGTCTGGAAACTTTCACAGTAATGTAATAATTGGAATTGCATTGCGTCTTACAGAAATAGATGGACCTGTGAGGTTCTGTTACCATGGTTACCGTGTTGCATTCTTTCATTATTTCATGTTTTACATGTTTTACGGTATGTATTTAATTGTGAGGCATTTAAAGAGTAAGTGAGTGTGTTTCGCTTACGCATTGGCTTATGCTGAACCTGTAGGTACCCCATATGTGTAGGTTGGTGTTATTGGGACCTTATTTTCGGTACAAAACTGGAATGGGACCTTAGCAGAATAATATATGGAGGAATTATTATTATTATTATTATTATTATTATTAATCGTTATGCCCATTCAAGAGCGCGTTTGAACTTGATACTTGGCCTGATGGTTTCCGCATTCTTATCCTCCCAAAATCTCTTCATGAATGCACTGTGTTGCACCTTGCGTTCTGTGGACCACTTGCTACCAGTTTTCTTTTAAGGTTTCTCCACGAAGTTGTGGTTGGTTACTATTGTACTATAAGTAAAGCCCTGCGCGGATGCGAATATCCGCGGATAAACCGGCAGATATCCGCAAAATATTTCGCCATGTGGATATAGTTTGCATGGCTGTGCGGATAGCGGATAAGATGAGGATAATGTTTGGAGAATATTTGTGGATAGTTTTTAGAATAAAATCCGAACTTGTTAATATCATTATTAGAACCCGGTTGTTTATAACATATCATATTTTTCCGTAATGTTTCTTTCGTCACAAAATAATGTAAGATGATGATTTAAGCTAATCTCATTCAAATTGTGTCATTAAGCATATTAGCGACTTCGGTGGCGTAGTTGGTAGCATGCTGAACTGCTGTGCCCAAGATAGCGGGTTCAATCCCTGTCGAAGTCGTCGGATTTTTTAAGAGCGTTAAAATCCTTCAGTATGCCTTCCTTCGGAGGGGAAGTAAAGCCGGCGGTCCCATGTCATCGATTTATGGCATGTAAAAGATCCTTCCACAGACTAAACTTGTGTGAAGCTAAATTGTTAGGTTAGATTTCGTCGGAACGCTCTATCAAAGTTCCAACGTTCACCACTAGGTATCATTGATATCTGGTAGTGAAAGTTGGAACTACTTGAAATTGAACGGAACTTGTAGCTCACCCTAACGGTGTCCGCTGGAAGTAGCTACAGACTCAGGCGAGCCAAACATGTCCTCGGACACTCCCGGCACTAAAAGCCATACGATAAATAAATAAATAAATAAATAAATAAATAAAGCATAATTATTACTCCGAACAGGAAAGGGTTGTAATCTGGCTGTATAACATTCATTTTAAACATAGCACATGCCATACATATCCTAGAGGAACGACGTTTTCCTCAAATGTCTAAATATGTCGCTTGAGTAATTTATGCTTTATCTAATTAAAGATATTACTAGATGAAACCCGTCAAAACATGACGGACAATGGAAAACAAAATTACTGAAGAAGCTTCTTATATAAGTTACATTCTTTGTACGATTACTTTTTAGCACTATTGCAACTTTAAGGGCGTCAAAAGATAGCACTCTCAGCATTGCAATATATTGCTGGTCATGACTGAAAACGTGATTAGGTCATCATCATCTTGCACAGTTTCCAGCCACTGGCCGGGTCTGTTTGGAACACAAGTCTCTCCAACGTCATCTGTCTTCCCACCATCTCTCAGCCTCCACCCTTGTCCAGTCTCTCCTCTCTTCTTCACGATTTCTTCCTCCCCCTTCAGCCACCTGTCTCTCGGTCTCCCTCTTGGTCTCTTTCCTTCCCACTTCGTCTCGTGTATCCTGCTGGGTATCCTCTTCTCCTCCATTCGTTTTACATGTCCATACCATCTAAGTCTAGATTTCTCTATACCAGTCTGTAATGGTTCATCCTTCATTAATTCTCCGGTCCTCTCATTTCTTATTCTGTCCATCTTTGTAGCTCCAATACTGCTTCTCAAGAACCTCATCTCACTGGCCTGTATTTTGCTCTTCTCCCTTCCTTTCATAACCCAGGTCTCCGAGGCATACGTCAGGATAGGGACATTGTACGTCCGATATATGATCATTTTGCTGTTCTGAGGGACATTCTTGCTCCATAACATGCTTCTCACACTCCTCCGGAATGCTTCTGCCTGTCTCCCCCGCTCATTTATTTCTCTATCGTTTCTTCCATTCTCTTGTATCAGGCTTCCCAGATACTTGAAACTCTCCAATTCCTTCGGCTGTTCCCCACCAATTGTTATTTCCGTTGTGGTTCTTTCCTTCTTCCTTGTTGTGATCACCATCTCACTCTTATTTATGCTAAATTTCATCCCATAACCTTGTATTATTCCTTCCCACACGTCCAACTGTTCCTGTACCTCCTCCTCCTTGTTTCCCCAAATCATCAAATCATCTGCAAGCACCATTACTTTCATCTTTCCTTCCCCAATTACTTGTGCCACTCGGGTCATTATGTCATCCATCACCACAATGAAAAGTAACGGTGACAGTGCACTTCCTTGTTTCAGGCCGTTTCTCTGTTCCAACCAGTCCGATCTCTCTCCTCCCACTTTCACACAGCTCACGCTTCCCTTGTACATCTCCTTTATCTTCCTTATAGTCCATTTTTATATTCCTCTATCCTCCAGGGACTTCCATACTTTGTTTCTGCATACACTGTCATATGCTTTCTCAATGTCCAGGAAGGCCATCAGTAGATCTGTTCCATACTCATAGTGCTGTTCTTGTAACTGCCTTACAGCAAAAATCAAATCCACTGTGGACCTTCCTGATCTGAAGCCATGTTGTTCTTCCCTCATCCCTCCTTCTATCCTTGTCCTAATTCTCCTTTCCAAAACTTTCTCAAACAACTTTGCACAATGACTCATCAGTGTTATTCCCCGATAGTTTCTGCATTCTGTTCTACTACCTTTCTTGAAGATCGGGACAATTATTCCCTTTTTCCAGTCCTCTGGGGTCTTCCTTTCCTTCCATGCTGTCTTCATCACTCGGTACAACCATTGTATCCCCACCTCTCCTGCTGCTCTCACCATCTCCACACTCAACTCATCCACACCCGGTGCCTTCCCTCCTTTCATCTTCCTCACTGCATCTTCCACTTCTTTCCATGTTAAGTCCTTTTCTGTTTGCAGTTCATCTACTGTACCTCTTCCCCGATTTCTTCCTCCTCGCCGTGGTTTCCATTTGGGTTCAGGAGTTCTTCAAAATATTATTTCCACATTTTCTTCAGTTCTTCCCTATTTTCTATCTCTTGTCCCCTTTTGTTCACCATTCTAACATAATCCGTAGGATCCTTCCGCCTCTTATTCTTTACCATCCCAAACAGGACCTTTTTTGCACCTTCACTATCCTGCTGGTCATGACTGAAAACGTGATGAGGTAAATAGCCCAATACGTTCAAGAGTTTCTCCTTGAGCTTGATTGATTTTGATAAAGTAGGCCGAGCGAATAGGAAATTGTTGCCTATTAAAAGAAAATGTACTGTAGGCTACCTGTAAGTGTTTTATCGGATGGTGTTAAATCAAGTCGTAGGATTTGAGCTCTCTGCCTATTATTACTGCACCTATTATATCCGAATCCAAGCGATTTCTTACAATTAATATATTACCATATATGAGTCCTTGGGAAACGTTCAGATTTCTAAGAAGAATATCTACGGCTTAAACGTTCGAAGTATGTGGAGGCGAATCTCTTAATTCCAAGGAATTGAAAAATTCAATGATAGGGACATGAAGTAGCTGGCTTTCATCTTCAGTATCCAATCTGTTAACGCTGATGTATGTGTTTGAACTGCTGGATATAAGTTCAATGACTTTTAAATTAATATCATTACATTGTTGCAGCTTGGCAAATATTTTATATTCCAGCAGATCAATTTTACCCTCACAACAGTAAAGACCAAAGTAACCACGCATAGATTTTACGCAAGAGAAATACAATGTAGAAAAATGTTTACATTTGATCGTCAAGGACCTTACAGTACACTGTATTGCATAATATCTGGAATTGTTTCTGAAATGGCCCATTTATATTGGATTTTAAATGTGGCTTCGTATTATTCGATAACACTATAGTGTCCTGCAATAACGGAGTCGCTAAATATTAAATGGCAAATAATACTTCCATTGCCGAAATCAACTACGTAGTTAGACTCCGTACTCTAAACAAATAATCATTAAACAATTGTCTTATACAATGAAGTTCAACATGACCGTCCAGAGACTTTCATACTCAAGTTGGTTGGTGAGGAGAATGCGATGAGACTGATCGCTTAAAATAAATTCCTTATAATTGTTCCTGCCAGCGAAATTTTTTGCGATAGCTTGAAAACGCAGCTCAGAATGACGTTCTTCATTTTGTTATAAACAGTACGAAACTGCTCTAAATAAGCAATTTCCATCACCTGTTATAGGTTATGGCAGTACATTTTGCAGGGGAACATAGAATCACTTCACCAACTACTGGAATGACCATAGGCCTATACTCAATACTCACTTCGATAGTCACCCTAATGGAGGCAGTTTTTGAATTCTATGTCCCGTGCATGTCAAAAATCGTATTAACACATGGAGGTCCACCTATTCTTGTCTATCGCCCCGGAGACCCGGGTTACATTTCCTGCTCTGCCAAGAAATTTAATTCTGGTCTCAGGGCAAAATCGGGGTACATTCAGTCTCTTGAGGTATAACTAAGAAGAGGAAGGTTTAATTCCCACCTCGACAATCTTGGATGTGGTTTTCCGTGGTTTCCCACTTCCACTTAAGGCAAATACCGGGATGGTTCCTAACTTAAGGCCTTGGCCGTCTCCTTGCCATTTACCACCTTAATTACAAATACACACAGTAATGCAGCCATCACAATAACACAGGTTATCAGAAGAAAATTTCACACATACACACCCAAGTACACGGGGCTGAGTGACCAAGATGTCGGAGTCCTTCAAACGAATTATATTTGCCAAGTGTCTCTCATGGCGAAAGCAATTGTGGAGACGCGCGTGTGCCTGGAAAACTACTTTTTTCTTTAATATCGACGATGCATAATTATAACTTTTAGTCTAGGACGCTAATAACTTGACCACCGAAGCATTGGGAAGAAATTGCAATATTAAGGTACATAAACAACCTAGCCTACACATTCAACTGTCGGTTAATGTTCCTCAACATTTCCCTTCTTAAATATTCCCTTCCTTTATAATTTTCCATCACGTGAAAACATGCCATGTCTTGTGTTTTAAATATATCGATGCAATGGTGTTGCCATCTGCTGTCAGTTAATGGAACTATATGGGCGAATTACTGCCATCTGTTGTCAGTTATAGGAACTGATTGCAGATATTTAAACGGCGTACTGCGGACAACAGTTTGCTCTTTTGATTACATGCTGCAATGCAATGGTAAAACGAAAATAAAACGTATTTAGAGGGAATGTAGAAATAAGTATCTTTAACAGACATAAAACCTTACTGTTACTCCTTGATTAAACAATATTTCAGTGGTAAAAAAAAAAATACTGGCGAGGGCTAGGATCGAACCGGCGCTTCTTGGAACCACAGTCAGTCGCCTTAACCACATGGCTACTGACGCACTCATGTATAGCAGCAGACGCAGCCATTCATTATATTCAAAAGCCGCTGTTTGAAGGAAATAATCAATTTCATTATCCAAATAAATCAATGTTGCACATTCGTATACGTTCATACTGTTATTATATTTTATTGTCAGAACTTGGTTAATGTATGTTTTCAATTACATGGAAGCTTATTAAATAACTTACATTTTAATGGACTTCTCACCGCCATTTTGTCATGACCCCAGGCGGATTGTGCGCATGCGTGAGGGCCTAGAATTCTGCTATTTTCTATATTAATTTAAAAATATACCGTAATATATTTGTTTATTTTAGAGACACTCTGCAAATCTGCATGCCAAGAGCTTTCGTTAGAATGTCTTACGAAGCCAATCGGTTAAGTCGTTTTCACAATCTCGTGTGTACAAAAAACAGCTTAGTGTTTTAAATATATAGATTGTAACGCCAGTAGATTCAAATAACTAAACGTGCGGATGCGGAAAAAAGTCGTGCGGATGCGGGGCGGATGCGGATAACAGTTGTGCGGATGAGGGGCGGATGCGGGGTGGATGTGTATAACAGTCGTGCGGGTGCGGGGCGGATGTGGATTTTAGTCAGGCAGATGCGGGGCAGATAACAGTTGTGCGGATGTGGAGCGGATGCAGGACGGATAACAGTCGTGCGGATGCGGGGCGGATGTAGATAACAGTTGTGCGAGTGTGGGGCGGATGCAGATAACAGTTGTGCGGATGCGGAGCGGATGCGGATAACAGTCGTGCGGATGCGGGGCGAATGCGGATAACGTTTTGTTATTCGTGCAGGGCTCTAACTATAAGCTCTACGATTTCCTATGGTGTCGGTGATATTTTGTTCTTTGACGTCCGCTTTAGTTTCTTTTAGCGATTTTATTTTGACCTTAGTTAGTTATTGTTGTATTAAGGCGCGGAACAGCGAATTCTTTCTTGGGAGGATTACCTTTAATAGTCTTTCGGTGATTCTGTCGATGTCCATTTTATAGATATGGCCATAGAATCCCATGCGTCTCTTGCATACGGCATCGTGCCACGGCATAGGCGTGCTTGTTAAATCGTGCACCACGTCCGTGAAGGCAGTTGCAGCAAGTTCGGAAATCGTAGGTTCAAATCCCAGCGCTGCCAGCGGCTAGTTTTCCCCCGGATTTTTCCACACTCCCTCGAGGCAAATGCAGGGATAGTACCTTACTTCAAATCCCGGGCACTTACCCCACCCCTGTCCCTAATACAGATGCACACACTACTGCAGTCATCCCATAAATAAGTTACAGGTTATCCGACAAGTTCAACACACACCCAAATACACGAGGCTGATGACCAAGGTGTTTCAAACCCCTAAAATTAACAGCATGGGGCAGTAGTGAACCTGTCAGTTAAGGAGTAGAGGTCCACTGTTCTGCTCTTAATCCGCATTTCAATTACTCTCGTGGGACCATAAGTTTCACGAGAATTTTCCGTTCTTGTTTTTCAATTTCTATAGTTTTAGAGTGACCACCAAGGGATTTGGTATATTATTATTATTATTATTCTATCATTTTTGCCCTTATAGACAGTGTTTGAACTTAAATATGTCATGATGACACAATTCTCTCCCTTCTCCTCTTCTCTTCCCAAAATCTCATCATCCTTTGACTGTGTTCCTGTTTCCATTGTTCTGTCCACAATGCTCCTGTCTTCTTATTTTCATTTACTTTAAATTTTGTATTCTGAATGTTGTTTCTGAATTCTCCTCTGTCTCCAACCATTTGCCTGTCGATCCCCACCTTCCTTAAGTCTTCCTCTGTTTCATGATACCAATTAGTTTTCCTGCTTGAACTGTTTACTACATCAATGATCTTCTTTGTAAGTCTGTTGTTCTTCATTCTCTGTATGTGCCCGTAAAAAATAGTTTATTAGTATTATTATTATAAACCGTCCAGAATTGCTACGCATGCTAAGAAGGAAAGCTATAGGGCCTGGCTACCTCCCAACTCGAAAAACACATAGAAAAGTTAACCACAAATATTAACAGATTTAAAACAAAATTAAATAACAAACATTTAATTAATTAACTGATTAAAATTAAACCAATAAGTAATTAACTACTTTAACTGTCCTGTAGTGAATTATTATTATTATTATTATTATTATTATTATTATTATTATTATTATTAGGATCTTAATAGTGTCCAAAACAGCTACATGTGACCGGTAATCATGCAACTTTGTGCTGTAATCTAAAATTACCTCAGAGCCACCTTAAATTGAAATAATATTTTATCCATCAGATTCTAGTTTCTTAATGCACAAAAAAAAACATGTCCCTTGTCCTAAAAATAGCGAGAGTGGCCAGTCTCCCCACCAACTTGAATCGGGAAAATCCACTGACAGCAGCCTAGGTAGGGGGATGCTCACGCCACGTTTTCATATACCTTTCGACCAATCGCACTACAATATTTACTTCCACTAGCAGCCTGTCTAGTATATGGTGCAGGCGTTCTTAACCTGGTGCTCACGAGCACAAGGTTCACTGAGATCCTCTCTACAATTCTAATTCTGTTGCACGAATTAGAATAATAGTATTTTCATTACAAGTTTTGACAGTTAGACACTTTATCATTTTGTAACATATAAATAGGCTAATATAAATAACTAGCAACCCTCCCCGGCTTCGCCCGGGAACAGTTATGAATGCATTACGTGATGAGCACTTTTCTTCGATGTCAATGAACTACAACCTACTGTACATCCGTTTTACGTCTCGGCATGCTGTGTTAAAATCACTGACTGGACTATTAATTATATTATCATGGAGATGCATGTGCAACGAATTCATGTCAGACGTAATTTAAGAATGGCGAGGTGCATGCATCACGAATCCCCCTTCCACCCAATCTTAACTTGACTGTGTATTTTGCGGAGCGAAAAGTTTACAGGCGAAATGAAGAAAAGCCGAGTTGCACTTCCAGGGAAACTCTAAACACTACCACTCTCCTCTGAAGTTTTAACTAAGCACGACTCGACAGTTTGCTGCTGGCTGTATCTGGGGTAATAGGCTCGCCCGCTAGCTAGGCTGTAGCTGGGGTGATAGGCTCGAAACTAGCTACAGTAGCTCGTAAATTGTCGCCTCAGTAATTGAATGGAGATTGTTGGAAGAAATGAAAAAGTAAAAACATTTATAGTGTGCGATGTATTGAAGATAGAGAGATGTTCTCGCGGACTTTTTTGTAGAACTTTTCATGCTGAAGAAATCTTACACTCATAGTATATTGATATTTTTAACGGTTTGCCAATCGTAGGCCTAAGCTTAAAAAGAGCAGGGACGCCAGGTTTCCTTTTTTGACTTTTTCACTGAAATCGTTACTTCTTGGCATCCTTTGATTATAAATAAATTATTTTCTACAGAAACCTTCCTCGAGATATCCTTTACAGTGATGAAAACCGCATCAAAATCCATTCAGTGGTTCTCGATATTATCCGTGACATCCAAGAATCGAGGACTTTGTTTTATACTTAGATTAATTAGACATCCCTACTTTATGAGTAACACGAAAGATGGTGATTCACTCCAATGACCACACGTAAATGTATCTTACATGTATGAGTCATCCAAGTAGTTGAAGCATGCCTGGTGAGCGGTGAATCCCCCACTATTTCAACACTTTGGAAGAAGAGACAGACAGGAAAAGGAAAGAGAGACACTTGTTGCATCATTATTATTATTATTCGTGCGCTAGTGAAATCCAAGGCCATCTCTGGCAACTCCAGCTATCTGATATGACATCTAGCGGTAAAAATGAGAAACTTACCAAGTAGGGTACATTTGTCACGTGGTGACTGTATATGGTATCTTGTATTGGTAAGCAGATCGTGGTAAATTCTTCGTGTTTATACATAAGTAATAAGATTTATTCGTTGATAAGAGTGCAAAATGAGTAAAAACAAAGTATATTGCTCAGTTTACGGCAGTAAGTCGATGTATAAGATGGCTGCGAATATACGTTTTCATCACTTTCCAAAAGATGCAAATAGCAACAGCCGAAAGGTGACGATACCAAATAAATACGAGCATCACTATACTACACTATACTCACTGACGACAGGACGGGTTGTTCACTTACGCCGAGCCAAGCCGCACCTAAACAGCCAAGCACAGTCTCGCCTAGCCAAGCCGTACCAAGACAGCCAAGCCTACACCAGCCGAGGACAGCCAAGCTCCATCAGTCAGGTATTCTTCCCAGCTCCCTAGTTCATTTCCAATTACCCTACCAACCGTCATCACCTCGCTCTGCGATATCCGAGCCATTCCACTACGAGTCATATAGGCCTAATTTGACTTCGCAGGGTTAATATCTACCATCCAAATCAAGCAATTCCTCTGTCCCCCGAGCTTTAATACAAGTTAAACTCATCCCTTCGCCCTGCCAAGCAGCAAATAATCTCTAGAGTCTATGGTACAGTGAGCAAACTCAAATATAGCTTTTAAACGTAACAGCGTCATGACTCGAACTGCACAAAAACAGATACCAGCAGACAACCTAAGCTTGATAATATGCCATTGACATATAAAATCCAGTGGAACACACAAATTAGATCACGTGTATCGCACAGTTATACATATATACAACTGAAAATAACACTGCCATTATTTTAGAGACCACATTTACTGATTATAACCGAAAAATAAAAAGTGTTTCATATCGAACGCGTGTTATTGAGTATTTTTACCCTACTTATCTAGACCGACCGCAGCGCCCCAAGTGTTAGTTTGAGTTGCCAATAGGTCTCGTCGTTAGGGGGTAGATAGTAGGTCTGGACTACTTGGAGACAGCGGCCATTAGAGACCCGCTACATTGAGTACGTAGCAACCATCCTATTATACTATAGATTTTCGACGGTATTTGTGTTTTGCTGTCGGCATCAGCTTATTTTTGGGAAATCTGCCATCATGGATTCTATTAGTAGCTCGAAGGATACAAGTGCAGACGCTACTCCAATTGATAAGGCTTTGACAAGATGCATTGATGCCATCAGAAAGATGAAGCTTGCTACAGGAAGACAGAAGAATATATCTAATGACGTGAAAAATGGAATAGCGGAGATAGAGGAAGCCATCGATATCATTATATCGTGCAGGGACAATTGGCTTGAGAAGCAAGGGGTTCTGCCTGCAGTGGAAGAGCATACCTTAGGCCATGAGAAGGTGATAGTGGCATTGGATAGCCCTGATAACCTCATTCAATCGCCTCCAGTAGATTCCGATAAGCAGGAGGAAAATTTGTCAGAATGGACGACGGTCCGACGGAGGAGGTCCTCCGGTATCGCTGTGTCGTGGTCAGAAAGCGCTTCTCTGTCGTCACAAAGGGTGGAACCACCAGTTCGGGAGAGCAAGACTCGGAAATCCCATAATCGATCACGACCCAAGGCTGTTCTGATCCAACCAGCAGCTGGGAAGACTTATGCAGAAATTGTGAAGAATTTGAGGGAGAAGGTGAAGCCAGAGGCCTGCCATCCGGAAATTCGATCGATCCGTCAAACTAGATCCGGTGATGTTTTACTGGAGTTTGATACGAAGGCTGACAAGGACTGTCGAGTAATGTTCAGCAGCACTTTGAGGGAAGCTGTTAGTCATGCAGGATTGGTGAGGACATTGACTCCTAGAACTGTCGTGGAGATACGAGACATGGATATTGTAACTACTGTAAGTGATGTCGAATTGGCTCTGAAACGAGACATAGAGGGTTTTATAGATGAGCTGAAAGTATCCGTCACTAAACCCAACAGTAGAGGGCAGAAAATGGCAATTGTGGAAATGGATAATCAGAATGCTGAGAAATTATTGGAGACTGGCCGTATTAAGGTCGGTTTCATATACTGTAGGGTGAGGAGAAGAGCGATGGTAACACGCTGCTTTCGGTGTCTGGGTTATGGCCATATAAGGAGGAATTGCAATGGCCCGGATAGAAGTGGCCTTTGCTACAGATGTGGTCAACTGGGTCATAAAGCCGCAGGATGTACGTCAGACATGAAATGCGTGCTGTGCTCTGACTGTAATCGGGAGGGCTTAAACATAAGTCACATCCCTGAAACAGGTTCTTGTACAGTGTTTCGAGGGGCACTCGCGAAGATTAAAGAAAAAACACAATGACGAATGTCCTAAAAGGGAACCTGAAACGAAGCATAATCGCTAATGATCTTTTGATACAGCTAAAATTTGAAAGGCAAACAGATATTCTCCTGATCAGTGAACAATATCGAAACTTGGACGTGCTGGGCTGGTTTTTGGATCCCCTAGGTACGGTGGCTATCTGGATACCGGATCTGAGCAAAATCCATGTGGAGGATCGCGGATCCGGAGAAGGTTTCGTTTGGGTTAAGAGTGGTGGAATTACGTACGTAAGTTGCTATTTAACTCCGAATGAACATATTCAGGACTTTCAAAGGAAGTTGGACAATTTGGAAGATACTGTCCGTGAGATGGAAGGTGTTGTGGTAATAGCCGGTGACTTCAACGCTAGGGCATTGGAATGGGGTATGCCACATCAAAATTCGAGGGGACGACGAATTTTAGAGATGGCAGCCAGATTAGGATTGGTCGTGGTGAATACAGGGACCTCAACGAGATTTAGACGACCTGGTTATACGGAGACTAAACCAGATAATTATTACGCTGGTGTCGGATCGTCTGGCAGCCTTGGTAGTTGAATGGGAAGTGATCGAGGATTATACTGCTAGTGATCACCAATATATCACCTTCCGGATTTTACGAGATCAGCAGCCTCAGAGGCACAACACATTGAAGAAAACACGTTGGAATGTATCGCGCATCGACGAGGAGAAATTTGCCAATGTACTCGAATCAGTACAGACAGGAACTAGTAACATTGTTGAGGAATTAGATCTAAGAGTTTCTGTTGAGGAACAGGTGGGGGTCACTATGCGTCTCTTGCACCTAGCCTGCGAAGCGTCAATGCCCCGGAAGCGTCTCCGAAACAATAGACGTCCAGCTTATTGGTGGACTGACGAAATAGCTGATCTTCGAAGAACTTGTATTCGACTCAGAAGAATAGCCCAACGTTCAAGACATCGACCAGAGGCTGATTTGAGATCCGCTGAGCACCTTGCAGCTAAAAGAACCCTTCGAAATGCCATCAGAAGACGTAAGACTCTGATGTGGCAGTTGTTAGTTAAAGAAGTAGACGTAGATCCTTGGGGATTAGGCTACCGAATTGTCACCAAGAAACTCGGCACCATGTCCAATACCACGTTGGATGCACGGACGATGGATGGTATTGTAAACGAGCTATTCCCTACTCACCCTGTGCGAATTGATGTGGGCGACGTATTTGAGGCGGAATTCATTCCTCTATTTACCATAGGTGAGCTGAGGAAGAAGTAGGCTCCCTTTGGAATAAGAAGGCTCCAGGCCCTGACGGGATACCCGAGGAAGCAATGATACTAGCTGTCAAGGTTTGTCCGCAGCTACTGCTTGAAATGTACAACTGTTGTCTGAGAGCAGGTGTCTTTAGTGCCCGTTGGAAAATGGCTCGACTAGTGCTGATTAAAAAAGGAAAGGCAGTCGGGAACGTGCCATCGTCCTTCAGACCACTGTGTATTTTAGACATTGCGGGAAAATTGCTTGAGAAGCCATTAAAACCTCGCATACTGTCGTCTATTCAAGCCGCGGGAAAACTGTCTGACAGGCAATTTGGCTTCCGCCGTGGGCGATGTACAATAGATGCACCACGCCTAGTAGTTGAAGCTGCGAATCAAGCCCAGGAAGGTAACCACTATTCTCGGAAAATAACACTTCTGGTAACCTTGGATATGAAAAACGCCTTCAACTCAGCTAGGTGGATAGATATGGTTGAAACTCTTCAATTCACCTTCCAGTTGCCTGCATATCTCCTGCGTATAATGAAAGATTATTTGAAGGACCGTACCCTGTTATATGACACTGCAGACGGTCAGAGGAGGAGAGAAGTCACGGCAGGAGCAGCGCAAGGATCTATCCTAGGCCCGGATTTGTGGAACATGTTGTACGACGGCTTACTGCGCATGGAGATGCCCGAAGATACATTCCTTGTTGGGTAGGCTGATGATATTGCAGCGGTGATTGTAGCCCGAGATGCGGTTCTGGCTCAGTGGAAACTCAATCAGGAAATGCGACGGGTGAGTGGTTGGATGAACGCTCATGGTCTGAATTTAGCTATGGCGAAAACTGAAATAGTAATGTTAACTAGGAGGAGAATGAACACTATAATTCCCATGAAAGTTGGAGAGGTGGTCGTTCGAACTGGAGCCACTGCGAAGTGCTTAGGATTTACTCTTGACACGAAACTGACATACTGGTCTCATATACGGAAGGCGGCAGACAAGGCAGAAGTAGTGACAGCTGCCATTAGTAGACTCATGGCTAATGTGCATGGTCCTAGACAAAGCAAGCGTCGACTACTGTTGTTCACAGTGCAGTCTATTCTCCTGTATGGAGCTGAGATTTGGTCTGATTCGCTGAGGATAGAGAAGTATAGGAAACGCCTAGCTGCAATTCAGAGGAGAGGAGCTCTGAGGGTGGCGTGTGCTTACCGTACAGTTTCGGAACCTGCAGTTCTGGTTGTCTCAGGTGTTGCGCCAATAGACTTACTCGCGCAAGAACGTAAAGACGTATACTTCCGACGAGTAGAACTGTTCAAGGCTCAAGCCCGGAAGGAAGCCGTAGCACGCAAGATGGAGCTTTGGCAGCAGAGGTGGAATGACGATCTCAGAGGAAGATGGACAGCTCGGCTGATACCGAGTCTGGTCGAGTGGACGAGTAGGAAACACGGAGAAACTAATTACTTTCTGACTCAGATGTTGACAGGTCATGGCTACTTTCGGTGTAACCTTCATCGTATGGCCAAAGGAGTCCAGTTTGTATTTACTGCGAGAACGAACGAGATGACGTATATCATACGTTCTTCGTCTGCGATTGTTGGGCAGCGGAAAAACAACAACTTGAAGCTGACGAACGAGCTCAGCTGTGATACGGTCGCTTTCTTTGTTGAGGTGGTCCTTCGTCAGAAGAAGTCGGATGGGGACTTGCTCGATTTAGTTGATTAAGTCTGCGATCCGCGGACTATGAATGGAGAAGTAAGATGGTGCTTGTGAAGCAAAGAAAATGGCTCCATCCTGAAGTAATACGAAAGGGTTCCGGGATGGGTTTTGTCAAAAGGACAGGGTATGGTTTTTTAGTGGGTAAGAATCCCACACTCTTGAGGAGAGCAGACCCTTCTCAAGGTCTTATGCAAGATTTTTCCACTTCCCTCGTAAGAAGAAAAAATGTATTATCACTTACATTATTGTTTATTATTATTATTATTATTATTATTATTATTATTAATATTATTATTATGTTATATTTCATTCAATTCAAAATATCTACAGACAAAATGTGATTGTTATCAGAATTGGACATTAGCAGACGGAATGGAAACCCATTGATCAGGGAGTTAAACAAGGCTGTTGTCTCTCACCAATTCTGTTCAACATATTATGTAAATAAAATCATCAGTGAATGGAGACAAAAATAACATGAGTAGTGGTTTTGTGGGGGTTCAAAACCCACCGCCACCGCTCCACCGCTGGAATACAAAAATGGCAATATCTCGCGAACCAATCAGGCTAGAGACTTGTACGAGGCGTCATTGAACTCGGGCTAACACCCCCTTTCCATTGGATAACATATTTCCACCCCAAAATAAAACCTACCCCTACTATGGGGTGAAATTGTAATTTTTAGAGAATCTCTCTTTCCATTTGCAACATGTGAGAGTTTGCCAATATGGAATAAAACGTTGTTCTACATAAGGTGCATGTGTTCGGTGGGTAGCCACTATGAATTAACATGCTTGTTTCTGTTTTTTACGCATGCCCACTCATGATTTTTGTAAGAGGGCGGGCTTTTTAAAGATGGCAGCTGTAGTGTAACCTAACCTAACCCAACCTAACGGGTCCTTGTGGACGAGTCCTTGTGGACGAGTCCTTGTGGACAAGTCCTTGTTGACAGGTCCTTGTTGATGAGTCCCTTTGGACTGGTCCCTGTTGACTAGCCCCTTTGGACTGGCCCATGAATTTATCCAAATTATGTCAAAGGGCTTAACTAACGGACTAATAAGGCTAGGAACTTGTATGAGGTATTGTAGGACTTGGGATGAAGGCCCATTTTAGAATGTATTTTTAAAATTTTGACAAAGGGCCTAACCACACTTTTGTTAATATCTCGCGAACCTATCATGCTAGTGACTTGTATGAGGGGTCCCAGCAATTGGGGCGATGTTCCCCTTTGGGGGTGAAATTATCCCCCCCCCCACTCCCAAATTGGAAACTAAGAACCCTAAAATTATGTGTGATAGCTTTAAAAATAGGTCATAAGATACGCTTTTACCACGATAGGTCATTTCACCCCTAAAATAGTAAATAGTAATGTTCCAGGAAAAAAAGCGGTTAAACACTTAAAAATGATAAATGAACCTAAGATCATTTGTTTTTGATGAAAAAATAGTAAGAGGGTTAAAACTACCCCCAAAATTTAAAAGTCGTTATCTTGGAAATTATGAACCTTAAAATTAAGTGTGATAGCTTTAAAAATAGGTCATGACATACGCTTATACCACGATAGGTCATTTCACCCCTAAAACAGTGAATAGTGTTTTTACAGGGAAAAAGGTGATACACGCCTAAAAATGATAAATGAACCAAAGATCTTTTGTTTTTGATGAAAAATAGTAAGGGGGTAAAACTACCCCAAAATTGAAAAAATCGATATCTTGGAAACTATGAAACTTAAAACTAGGTGCGATAGCTCAAAAAATTGTTTATTTAATACTCTTTTACCACGATTGGTCATTTTACCCCTAAAACAATGCATGTAGATTTTACAGGAAAAAAGGCGAACTAATAATCAGATTTGGACACATGAGGTGTTATAAGACTCAGGGCGACAATCTCTTCTTGAATTTATTATTTATTTTTTGAAATTTTGACAAAGGGCCTAACCACACATTTTTTGAAAATTTAGATTTTAAAATTTTTGAATTAAATTTAATATTATTTTTTTTAGTAGAGAGAGACAGTACCGTATGTGTTTAAACGAGCATGTCGCCGATCACTGTGGCCATGTTCAATGGATGAATCGATATTTTGTGAAGCATTGATTGAAGAGGGTCATGCGACGACTTGTTTTAAGAATATTTTTTTATGATTTTTCCTATGATGCATGCATTTATTTAAATATCCCAAAACGGCAAGATTACTGATTTGAGTTTTATAAACTAATAATGGGATTTGCTCTCTTAAGGTGTCCTATAACTTGACATGACACTTTCTTTATACGGCTTATGAATTTTCCCAAAAAGATTGATAACAACAAGGTCATGGACTTTTGTTTCTCTTAATATATTGCAAACCCATAATGTTAGATGTTTATGGTGAGTGATGAAACATAGCTAGGTAGAGAAAGAATTATTGTAGGCTACACGTATGGTGACTGACAAGTCTTTGACCATTGAAACTTGTTTTAAACCTGGCCGCAGTACATAGGGAGTATAGGTTTCATGCATGACATGACAAACGGTGTGTACAAAATCCAATTTATCGATTCAAGAATTAAGAGTAGACTATCTATAATTGATTAGTTAAAGAGGATAGCTAAGAAAACAAGATGGTGATTACACTGAACCAAACCGAACCAATACAATCCTTTTTGGATATATAATGTTACTTGCTAACCATTTTGTGCTGCGTTGGCAAGCACTTTTGGCTCTTGCACTAGAGGCCTTAACTCGATTTAAATTTAAGGCATAGAACGAACCAAACTAAGAAAGATGGTTATAGTGGTGCAGTGGTTAAGCTGTTATCCTTTGACTAAGGTAGACCAGGGTTTGATTTTAGATTAATACGCATGGCAAAAACATATTTAAAAAAAGCAGGGATAATGTTTTAAGACTGATTACACTTGTATATTTTTTCAAATTATTATTTAGATTACAAATACAAAGGTGGACTGGGTTCAATATACAGTTAATGCAAGTAAGATTTTGTATTTGTTTTTTATTTTAGACTTTAGATTTTAGAATTTACATTTTACAATTTAGATTGTACAAAAAGACCAAACCATAATGTCATGACATTCAATTTTCGGAAACTAATTATTAAAGAAAAACATATAAGGATTTGTATTACTTGGAATTATGTTTTCTATACTATATTTTATTTTGGTTTTAGATTTTAGAAATTTGATATTAGATTTTAGATTTTAGGTAAAGACCAAACCAATATTGACTATTCATTAGACACTGGTATGTAGATAGAAAGATGATTAGACCATATGTTAAGATGAATTTTTAGGTGTTGACTGGCCTTGCAATAAGAATTGACTAACCAGACATGAGTTAACTACCAACGAAACACTTTGGCGACTATGCTTGTTATTGACCAGTGAGTAGGGTTTTAGAAAAACTGTTTGCTATTTTGGGTTATATACAACAAATGCATAGACCTACTGAGCGACTATGTTTGCTAAACAAGACATTATACCAGAGATGATTAAGATTCTTATGTAGCTCAGGCAAGGAAAGCATTTCTACAGAATTTGTTAACATTGAATATAGATTTAGGTATTAGGATGTCATTTTTGAAGACCTTTTGTCTGGAGCGTGACGATCTATGAAAGGGAAACTTGGACTATTGGTGTAGCAGAAAAGTGGAGAATTGAAGTGTTTGAAATGTGGTGTTACAGGAGAATGATGAAGATTAGATGGGTAAATAGGGTTACAAACTAAGAGGTATTAAGACAAGTGGGAGAGGAGAGGTGTTTTTTTTTTGCGACAGCTAATGAAGTAAATTGATAGATTGGTAGGACACATACACCCAGGAATAGCAGGTTTTGTTATGGAAGAAAGGGTTGAGGACAAGAACTGTAGGGGTAGACCAAGGTTGGAATATGTTAAACAATTATCCTTGTATGTAGAGTGTGGTACCTATATAGAGATGAAACGATTAGCTCAGGACAGGGAGTCATGGAGAGCTGTATTAAACCACTCAAAAGGCTGAAGATTCAAACAACATGTAGAGCTTACCAAAATAATGTTGTGTAATGGTAAATGCTAGTCAACTAACTTTACTGCATTACTAAAACCCATGACACGATACCTGAGAGCTTTTCTAAAATTATTTTAAGATGCCTTTAACCCTATATTAAACACCCAGTTCTCAAGACTCATAACTACAATGTAATGGAAAAAAACCAACAACAACAACAACAAAAAATACATTTAAAAACGAGCAAGTGGTTGAGTCAATGCACACTGGAAAATTTTGTAAACACTCAAGTGCACAAAACAAATTACATTATTAACTGTCAGGTTGATCGAGTGGTTAAGGCGTTTGACTTATGTTCACATTTTCAATACAAGAAAGCAAGGATTTGAATCCCTTACCTGACATAACTATTGCTTTAACATGCCTCAGCGATACTGTATTATTATGATACTCGATACACAAACCATAGATAGAGTGTATTTTTTAAGTCCACTCTCTCTTTCTAAACATAGCTAGAGACTGTCAATGGTTAACAATTGCATTAATAGTGAGAGGATGTAGTGATAATAATTAAGAAAAAGCAGACAATAACCATAAAATATTTTTATTAAATTCATTTTATAATAGATACACACTGAATACAACTTTTTCTATTTACCATTGTTTGATATAGATTTTTTAAACACAACGCTTGTTGTAGATCCTTTTGTAACTTTCTCCAGGTACTCTTGTTCTTAAAAACTGGGGAAGTCGCAGTGGTCTTATAGACATAAAACCCTCATCCTTTTCTCTTTCGTCATCATCATCATCATCATCATCATCATCATCATCCTCTTCATTAGGAATATTATCATCAAAATTATGATAGTCATTGTCAACATCATTATCATCTTCTTCATCATCATCATCCTCAAAATCACTAGAACTATCCAATTCCTCTTGTTCGTTTTCCACAGGGACCTCTTTTAAAGTCTGCGTTGCTTTTGATAGTGTTAAGGGCTTTTTAGACGTTGACAACTGTCCTAACATGACTTTTTGAGGACATGATAAGTGATTTAGAACAAACACTGCACTATCTTGAACAGTAATATTTTTTTCTTGGACTTGCTTTTTTACCTTGGTTAGAGTATTTTGTCCATTTAAATGTGTATTAATTTGAGATTCACAATGATGCTCGTTTGAAGTAAGTACGTTGGAGTCTTTTGTTTTAATCATTCCTCGACACTTTTTAGATCGTTGTTTTGAACATCGCCAAATAACAGTTCCATCTTTATTGGTTGTTTTTACAATATATGTATATCCTTTATAGTAGGCACATGGCTTACCATGGCCGGTTGTTGAGACTTCCATATTAACTAATACACATTAATTTAATTTTAGTAAAGTCACTTCAGTAATAATAACAGTAAAAATAAATGAAGTGGATTGATATTTTTTAAAGGTGGAATTTTCAAAGTACTGTCAAGAATAATAATCACATGAACAAATTTTAGACTACAAGTGATTTACACACACATTGCTCAATGTCAAGATTTATACTGAACCCAATTTATAGTGATTATGATTTTTATTGACTGTAATTGATAGTAGCCATGGTTAGTAGGAGCAATGTATACTGGGTGCGTTTTATACCACGCTCAATTTATAGTAGGTACGATTAGTAGACGCGTTTGATACTGGGCGCGTTTTATACTGATTATGATTTATACTGAGCGCGATTTTTACTAGAAGCTATTTTAACCAAGTGTAATTGAGAGCAGGCGCTATTCATACCCAACACAATTGATAGTAGGCGTAATTGATAGTAGGCGCAATTGGTAGTTGGTGCAATTGATAGTAGACACAATTAATAGTAGGCACAATTAATAGTAGGCGCGATTGGTAGTAGGGGCAATTGAATGTAGGCACGATTGGTAGTGGACGTAATTGATAGTAGGCGCTATTGATAGTAGGCGCAATTGACCGTAGGCGCGATTTATAGTGGATGTAATTGATAGTAGGCGCTATTGATAGTAGGCGCGATTAGTAGTAGGCGCGATTGGTAGTAGGCGCAATTGGTAGTAGACACAATTACTAGTAGGCGTGATTGGTAGTAGGCGCAATTGATAGTAAGTGTAATTGACAGTAGGCGCGATTGGTAGTGGGTGTAATTGCTAGTAGGCGCTATTAATAGTAGGTGCAATTAGTAGGTGTAATTGATAGTAGGCGCTATTGAGAGTAGGTGCTATTAGTAGACGTGATTGATAGTAGGCGCGATTGGTAGTAGGCGCAATTGATAGTAGGCGCGATTGATAGTAGGCGCGATTGGTAGTTGGCGCAATTGATAGTAGGCACAATTAATAGTAGGTGCGATTGGTAGTAGGCGCAATTGACTGCAGGCGCGATTTATAGTGGACGTAATTGATAGTAGGTGCTAATGATAGTAGGCGCGATTGATAGTAGGCGCTATTGATAGTAGGCGCGATAGGTAGTAGGCGCAATTGATAGTAGGCACAATTAATAGTAGGCACAATTAATAGTAGGAGCGATTGGTAGTAGGCGCAATTGACTATAGGCGCGAATTATAGTGGACGTAATTGATAGTAGGCGCTATTGATTGTAGGCGCTATTGATAATAGGCGCTATTGATAGTAGGCGCGATTGATAGTAGGCGCGATTAGTAGTAGGCGCAATAGATAGTAGGCACAATCAATAGTAGGCACAATTAATAGTAGGCGCGATTGGTAGTAGGCGCAATTGACTGTAGGCGCGATTTATAGTGGTCGTAATTGATAGTAGGCGTTATTGATAGTAGGCGCTATTGATAGTAGGCGCGATTGATAGTAGGCGCGATTAGTAGGTGTAATTGATAGTAGGCGCTATTGAGAGTAGGTGCTATTAGTAGACGTGATTGATAGTAGGCGCGATTGGTAGTAGGCGCAATTGATAGTAGGCGCGATTGATAGTAGGCGCGATTGGTAGTTGGCGCAATTGATAGTAGGCACAATTAATAGTAGGTGCGATTGGTAGTAGGCGCAATTGACTGCAGGCGCGATTTATAGTGGACGTAATTGATAGTAGGTGCTATTGATAGTAGGCGCGATTGATAGTAGGCGCGATTAGTAGTAGGCGCGATAGGTAGTAGGCGCAATTGATAGTAGGCACAATTAATAGTAGGCACAATTAATAGTAGGAGCGATTGGTAGTAGGCGCAATTGACTGTAGGCGCGAATTATAGTGGACGTAATTGATAGTAGGCGCTATTGATTGTAGGCGCTATTGATAGTAGGCGCTATTGATAGTAGGCGCGATTGATAGTAGGCGCGATTAGTAGTAGGCGCAATAGATAGTAGGCACAATCAATAGTAGGCACAATTAATAGTAGGCGCGATTGGTAGTAGGCGCAATTGACTGTAGGCGCGATTTATAGTGGTCGTAATTGATAGTAGGCGTTATTGATAGTAGGCGCTATTGATAGTAGGCGCGATTGATAGTAGGCGCGATTAGTAGCAGGCGCGATTGGTAGTAGGCGCAATTGGTAGTAGACACAATTACTAGTAGGCGTGATTGGTAGCAGGCGCAATTGATAGTAAGTGCAATTGACAGTAGGCGCGATTGGTAGCGGGCGTAATTGCTAGTAGGCACTATTAATAGTAGGTGCAATTAGTAGGTGCAATTGATAGTAGGCGCGATTGATAGTAGGCGCTATTAGTAGACGTGATTGATAGTAGGCGCGATTGGTAGTAGGCGCAATTGATAGTAGGTGCGATTGATAGTAGGAGCGATTGATAGTAGGCGCGATTGGTAGTTGGCGCAATTGATAGTAGGCACAATTATTAGTAGGCACAATTAATGGTAGACGCGATTGGTAGTAGGCGCAATTGACTGTAGGCGCGATTTATAGTGGACGTAATTGATAGTAGGCGCTATTGATAGTAGGCGCGATTGATAGTAGGCGCGATTAGTAGTAGGCGCGATTGGTAGTAGGCGCAATTGGTAGTAGACACAATTACTAGTAGGCGCGATTGGTAGTAGGCGCAATTGTTAGTAAGTCCAATTGACAGTAGGCGTGAATGATAGTGGGTGTAATTGCTAGTAGGCGCTATTGATAGTAGGTGCAATTGACAGTAGGCGCAATTGGTAGTAGGCGTGATAGGTAGTAGGTGCAATTGATAGTAGGTGCAATTAATAGGTGCAATTGATAGTAGGTGCGATTGATAGTAGGCGCAATTGATAGGAGGCGCTATTAGTAGACGCGATTGATAGGCGAGATTGGTAGTAGGCGCAATTGATAGTAGGTGCGATTGATATTAGGTGCGATTGATAGTAGGCGCCATTGATAGATGGCGCGATTGGTAGTAGGCTCAATTGATAGTAGGCGCGATTGATATTAGACGCAATAACGAGTAGGTGCGATTAGTAGGCGCGATTGATAGTAGGCGTGATTGATAGTAGGCGTAATTTATAGTAGACGCGATTGATAGGAGGTGTGATTGGTAGACCTTGAGGTGATAACCCCTTTTGATTGATCCCTGTTGATTTGTCCCTTTGGACTGGTCCCTGTTGACTAGCCCCTGTTGACCAGCCCCTTTGGACGGGTCCTTTATAAAGGGAGTCATTTTGACGGGTTCCTGTGGACGGGTCCCTGTGGACGGGCCCATGCATTTATCCAAATTATGTCAAAGTCACTTAATCTAACCTTGTCACATGATCCGTTCTACAAGTTTAGACTTGCTTTGAGACTGGCTATGACGTCACAGATGAATGGCGGTGGGAGGCTGGACATTACTTTTTATTACACAAAAACATTTTCCTTTTTGCCAGCCTCCCACCGCCATTCATCTGTGACGTCATAGCCAGTCTCAAAGCAAGTCTAAACTTGTAGAACGGGTCATGTGACAAGGTTAGGTTAAGTGACTTTGACATAATTTGGATAAATGCATGGGCCCGTCCACAGGGACCCGTCAAAATGACTCCCTTTATAAAGGACCCGCCCGAAGGGGCTGGTCAACAGGGGCTAGTCAACAGGGACCAGTCCAAAGGGACAAATCAACAGGGATCAATCAAAAGGGGTTATCACCTCAAGGTCTACCAATCACACCTACTATTAATCGCGTCTACTATCAATTACGCCTACTATCAATCACGCCTACTATCAATCGCGCCTACTAATCGCACCTATTATTTATTACGTCTAATATCAATCGCGCCAACTATCAATTGAGCCTACTACCAATCGCGCCAACTATCAATGGCGCCTACTATCAATCGCACCTAATATCAATCGCACCTACTATCAATTGCGCCTACTACCAATCTCGCATACTATCAATCGCGTCTACTAATAGCGCCTGCTATTAATTGCGCCTACCATCAATCGCGCCTACTATCAATTGCACCTATTAATTGCACCTACTATCAATTGCACCTACTATCAATTGCACCTACTACCTATCACGCCTACTACCAATTGCGCCTACTGTCAATTGCACCTACCATCAATAGCGCCTACTAGCAATTACGCCCACTATCAATCACGCCTACTGTCAATTGCACTTACAATCAATTTCGCCTACTACAAATCGCGCCTACTAGTAGTTGTGTCTACTACCAATTGCGCCTACTACCAATCGCCCCTACTACTAATCACGCCTACTATCAATCGCGCCTACTATCAATAGCGCCTACTATCAATTACGTCCACTATAAATCGCGCCAACAGTCATTTGCGCCTACTACCAATCGCGCCTATTAATTGTGCCTACTTTTAATTGTGCCTACTATCAATTGCGCCTACTACCTATCGCGCCTACTACTAATCGCGCCTACTATCAATCGCGCCTACTATCAATAGCGCCTACTATAAATCGCGCCTACAGTCAATTGCGCCTACTACCAATCGCACCTACTATTAATTGTGCCTACTATTAATTGTGCCTACTATCAATTGCGCCAACTACCAATCGCGCCTACTATCAATCGCGCCTACTATCAATTGCGCCTACTACCAATCGCGCCTACTGTCAATCACGTCTACTAATAGCACCTACTCTCAATCGCGCCTTCTATCAATTACACCTACTAATTGCACCTACTATTAATAGCGCCTACTAGCAATTACACCCACTACCAATCGCGCCTACTGTCAATTGCACTTATTATCAATTGCGCCTACTATCAATCGCGCCTACTAGTAATGGTGTCTACTACCAATTGCGCCTACTACCAATCGCGCCTACTACTAATCGCGCCTACTATCAATAGCGCCTACTATCAATAGCGCCTACTATCAATTACATCCACTATAAATCGCGCCTACGGTCAATTGCGCCTACTATCAATTATGTCCACTACCAATCGTGCCTACATTCAATTGCCCCTACTACCAATCGCGCCTACTATTAATTGTGTCTACTATCAATTGCACCAACTACCAATTGCGCCTACTATCAATTACGCCTACTATCAATTGCGTTGAGTATGAATAGCGCCTGCTATCAATTACACTTGGTTAAAATAGCTTCTAGTAAAAATCGCGCTCAGTATAAATCATAATCAGTATAGAACGCGCCCAGTATCAAACGCGTCTACTAATCGTACCTACTATAAATTGAGCGTGCTATAAAACGCACCCAGTATACATTGCTCCTACTAACCATGGCTACTATCAATTACAGTCAATAAAAATCATAATCACTATAAATTGGGTTCAGTATAAATCTTGACATTGAGCAATGTGTGTGTAAATCACTTGTAGTCTAAAATTGTTCATGTGATTATTATTCTTGACAGTACTTTGAAAATTCCACCTTTAAAAAATATCAATCCACTTAATTTATTTTTACTGTTATTATTACTGAAGTGTCTGTACTAAAATTAAACTAATGTGTATTAGTTAATATGGAAGTCTCAACAACCAGCCATGGTAAGCCATGTGCCTACTATAAAGGAAATACATATATTGTAAAAACAACCAATAAAGATGGAACTGTTATTTGGCGATGTTCAAAACAACGATCTAAAAAGTGTCGAGGAATGATTAAAACAAAAGACTCCAACGTACTTACTTCAAACGAGCATCATTGTGAATCTCAAATTAATACACATTTAAATGGACAAAATACTCTAACCAAGGTAAAAAAAAGCAAGTCCAAGAAAAAATATTACTGTTCAAGATAGTGCAGTGTTCGTTCTAAATCACTTATCATGTCCTCAAAAAGTCATGTTAGGACAGTTGTCAACGTCTAAAAAGCCCTTAACACTATCAAAAGCAACACAGACTTTAAAAGAGGTCCCTGTGGAAAACGAACAAGAGGAATTGGATAGTTCTAGTGATATTGAGGATGATGATGATGAAGATGATAATGATGTTGACAATGACTGTCATAATTTTGATGATAATATTCATAATGATGATGATGATGATGATGATGATGATGAAAGAGAAAAGGATGAGGGTTTTATGTCTATAAAACCACTGCGACTTCCCCAGTTTTTAAGAACAAGAGGACCTGGAGAAAGTTACAAAAGGATCTACAACAAGCGTTGTGTTTAAAAAATCTATATCAAACAATGGTAAATAGAAAAAGTTGTATTCAGTGTGTATCTATTATAAAATGAATTTAATAAAAATATTTTATGGTTTTATGGTTATTGTCTGCTTTTTCTTAATTACTATCACTACATCCTCTCACTATTAATGCAATTGTTAACCATCGACAGTCTCTAGCTATGTTTAGAAACAGAGAGTGGACTTAAAAAATACACTCTATCTATGGTTTGTGTATCGAGTATCATAATAATACAGTATCGCTGAGGCATGTTAAAGCAATAGTTATGTCAGGTAAGGGATTCAAATCCTTGCTTTCTTGTATTGAAAATGTGAACATAAGTCAAACGCCTTAACCACTCGATACCCTGACAGTTAATAATGTAATTTGTTTTGTGCACTTGAGTGTTTACAAAATTTTCCAGTGTGCATTGACTCAACCACTTGCTCGTTTTTAAATGTATTTTTTTGTTGTTGTTGGTTTTTTTCCATTACATTGTAGTTATGAGTCTTGAGAACTGGGTGTTTAATATAGGACTAAAGGCATCTTAAAATAATTTTAGAAAAGCTCTCAGGTATCGTGTCATGGGTTTTAGTAATGTACTAAAGTTAGTTGACTAGCATTTACCATTACACAACATTATTTTGGTAAGCTCTACATGTTGTTTGAATCTTCAGCCTTTTGAGTGGTTTAATACAGCTCTCCATGACTCCCTGTCCTGAGCTAATCGTTTCATCTCTATATAGGTACCACACTCTACATCCAAGGATAATTGTTTAACATATTCCAACCTTGGTCTACCCCTACAGTTCTTGTCCTCAACCCTTTCTTCCATAACTAAACTTGCTATTCGTGGGTGTATGTGTCCTACCAACCTATCGATTTACTTCATTATCTCTCGCAAAAAAAAACACCTCTCCTCTCCCACTTGTCTTAATACCTCTTAGTTTGTAACCCTATTTACCCATCTAATCTTCATCATTCTCCTGTAACACCACATTTCAAACACTTCAATTCTCTACTTTTCTGCTACACCAATAGTCCAAGTTTCCCTTTCATAGACCGTCACGCTCCAGACAAAAGGTCTTCAAAAATGACATCCTAATACCTAAATCTATATTCAATGTCAACAAATTCTGTAGAAATGCTTTCCTTGCCTGAGCTACATAAGAATCCCAATCATCTCTGGTATAATGTCTTGTTTAGCAAACATAGTCGCTCAGTAGGTCTATGCATTTGTTGTATATAACCCAAAATAGCAAACAGTTTTTCTAAAACCCTACTCACTGGTCAATAACAAGCATAGTCGCCAAAGTGTTTCGTTGGTAGTTAACTCATGTCTGGTTAGTCAATTCTTATTGCAAGGCCAGTCAACACCTAAAAATTCATCTTAACATATAGTCTAATCATCTTTCTATCTACATACCAGTGTCTAATGAATAGTCAATATTGGTTTGGTCTTTACCTAAAATCTAAAATCTAATATCAAATTTCTAAAATCTAAAACCAAAATAAAATATAGTATAGAAAACATAATTCCAAGTAATACAAATCCTTATATGTTTTTATTTAATAATTAGTTTCCGAAAATTGAATGTCATGACATTATGGTTTGGTCTTTTTGTACAATCTAAATTGTAAAATGTAAATTCTAAAATCTAAAGTCTAAAATAAAAAACAAATACAAAATCTTACTTGCATTAACTGTATATTGAACCCAGTCCACCTTTGTATTTGTAATCTAAATAATAATTTGAAAAAATATACAAGTGTAATCAGTCTTAAAACATTATCCCTGCTTTTTTTAAATATGTTTTTGCCATGCGTATTAATCTAAAATCAAACCCTGGTCTACCTTAGTCAAAGGATAACAGCTTAACCACTGCACCACTATAACCATCTTTCTTAGTTTAGTTCGTTCTATGCCTTAAATTTAAATCGAGTTAAGGCCTCTAGTGCAAGAGCCAAAAGTGCTTGCCACTGCAGCACAAAATGGTTAGCAAGTAACATTATATATCCAAAAAGGATTGTATTGGTTCGGTTTGGTTCAGTGTAATCACCATCTTGTTTTCTTAGCTATCCTCTTTAACTAATCAATTATAGATAGTCTACTCTTAATTCTTGAATCGATAAATTGGATTTTGTACATACCGTTTGTCTTGTCATGTCATGCCTGAAACCTATACTCCCTATGTACTGCGGCCAGGTTTAAAACAAGTTTCAATGGTCAAAGACTTGTCAGTCACCATACGTGTAGCCTACAATAATTCATTCTCTACCTAGCTATGTTTCATCACTCACCATAAACATCCAACATTATGGGTTTGCAATATATTAAGAGAAACAAAAGTCCATGACCTTGTTGTTATCAATCTTTTTGGGAAAATTCATAAGCCGTATAAAGAAAGTGTCATGTCAAGTTATAGGACACCTTAAGAGAGCAAATCCCATTATTAGTTTATAAAACTCAAATCAGTAATCTTGCCGTTTTGGGATATTTAAATAAATGCATGCATCATAGGAAAAATCATAAAAAATATTCTTAAAACAAGTCGTCGCATGACCCTCTTCAATCAATGCTTCACAAAATATCGATTCATCCATTGAACATGGCCACAGTGATCGGCGACATGCTCGTTTAAACACAACCGGTACTGTCTCTCTCTACTAAAAAAAAAGTATTAAAATTAATTCAAAAATTTAAAAATCTAAATTTTCAAAAAATGTGTGGTTAGGCCCTTTGTCAAAATTTCAAAAAATAAATATTAAATTCAAGAAGAGATTGTCGCCCTGAGTCTTATAACACCTCATGTGTCCAAATCTGATTATTAGTTCGCCTTTTTTCCTGTAAAATCTACATGCATTGTTTTAGGGGTAAAATGACCAATCGTGGTAAAAGAGTATTAAATAACCAATTTTTTGAGCTATCACACCTAATTTTAAGTTTCATAGTTTCCAAGATATCGATTTTTTCAATTTTGGGGTAGTTTTCACCCCCTTACTATTTTTCATCAAAAACAAAAGATCTTTGGTTCATTTATCATTTTAAGCGTGTAACACCTTTTTCCCTGTAAAAACACTATTCACTGTTTTAGGGGTGTAATGACCTATCGTGGTATAAGCGTATGTCATGACCTATTTTTAAAGCTATCACACTTAATTTTAAGGTTCATAATTTCCAAGATAACGATTTTTATATTTTGGGGGTAGTTTTAACCCTCTTACTATTTTTCCTCAAAAACAAATGATCTTAGGTTCATTTATCATTTTTAAGTGTATAACCGCTTTTTTCCCTGTAACATTACTATTTACTATTTTAGGGGTGAAATGACCTATCGTGGTAAAAGCGTATCTTATGACCTATTTTTAAAGCTATCACACATAATTTTAGGGTTCTTAGTTTCCAATTTGGGAGTGGGGGGGGGATAATTTCACCCCCAAAGGGGAACATCGCCCCAATTGCTGGGACCCCTCATACAAGTCACTAGCATGATAGGTTCGCGAGATATTAACAAAAGTGTGGTTAGGCCCTTTGTCAAAATTTTAAAAATACATTCTAAAATGGGCCTTCATCCCAAGTCCTACAATACCTCATACAAGTTCCTAGCCTTATTAGTCCGTTAGTTAAGCCCTTTGACATAATTTGGATAAATTCATGGGCCAGTCCAAAGGGGCTAGCCAACAGGGACTCATCAACAAGGACCTGTCCACAAGGATTTGTCCACAAGGACTCGTCCACAAGGACCCGTTAGGTTGGGTTAGGTTAGGTTACACTACAGCTGCCATCTTTAAAAAGCCCGCCCTCTTACAAAAGTCATGAGTGGGCATGCGTAAAAAACAGAAACAAGCATGTTAATTCATAGTGGCTACCCACCGAACACATGCACCTTATGTAGAACAACGTTTCATTCCATATTGGCATTCAAACTCTCACATGTTGCAATTGGAAAGAGAGATTCTCTAAAAAATTACAATTTCACCCCATAGTAGGGGTAGGTTTTATTTTGGGGTGGAAATATGTTATCCAATGGAAAGGGGGAGTTAGCCCGAGTTCAATGACACCTCGTACAAGTCTCTAGCCTGATTGGTTCGCGAGATATTGCCATTTTAGTATTCCAGCGGTGTAGCGGTGGCGGTGGGTTTTGAACCCCCACAAAACCACTACTAACATGGCCACATTAAGATAGATAGAAAACCTGATATAGACTCTCTACTGTGTGCTGATGACTTAGTACTTTTTTAAGAATCTGAAGATGATTTACAGAGATCAGCAAGAACACAACAGCAAGAAATTACAACATGGAGATTTCCCTTACCGAGACTAAAGTTATGGCCTTCATCGGGAAAAACCATGAGAGAACAAAAATTTCAATACCCTTGAGCAGGTATCAACATTTAAATATCTCGGCTATAACCTCAGTTACATCCAAGAAACCGATATTATGCAGCACAAAGTCATCAACTTCACTAATGTCACACGACTAATAAATAACATCTTCAGGCCATCTTTAGTCCAGAGGCACACACGACTCAAACTATACAACATCCTAGCCAAACCTACCCTTTTATATGGCAGCGAAGCCTGGACCCCCCGCAAAGGGGATGAACGGAGACTAACGAGTGCCGAGATGCAGTTCATGAGGATACACACTATGGGATAGGAAAAGATCTGAGGCTATCCTTAAAGAACTAAAAGTAAAACCAATTATCAACACAGAGCAGAATTACAGATCAGATTGGTAGGACCTCGTACTACGTATGAAGACCGGCTGGATCACCAGATGAATCCTCAAATACCAACCTAGAGACAGAAGAGACGTAGGTCGAGCTACGAAGAGATGGAACGAGACCGTAACAGACCACCTGGCCTAACACTTGATAGAAAGAAGTAGTTATTGTTGTTTTAAGGGGCGGAACTACGAGGCCATCTGCCCCTCTTAACACAGATTAAGGTATACAAATTTGGAATGGAATTTAAAATTTAAAAGTGGACACCTAAATTTAAAAGACCGAAAATTAATAAAACAAAAAATTAAATAAAACTAATAATTATAATATAAACCAAAATTACGGACAAACAAAAATTCTGCATTCAAAAACGAACAAGTCGTTGAGTCAATGTACACTGGAGAATTTAGATTGCTGGCCCTAACCCACTCTCACTTATAAAGCGGATGACGAGATCAGAAGCCACCGCGTCATCGGCTAATATAAGTTTGAGTGTTAGAAAGAAGAAGATATTGGATGTAATAGTGCTCGGGTACTTGGTATCGCAAGAGGGCAGTGCTCACAGTCTCAAAAAGGTTGAGAACGCTTACAGTAGTGCTATTGGTCGGATAGGATGATAATTCTATGCTCACATCTACCGTGCCTGCTTCAAGTATTGAGTGCGTATTTCGTCCCAAATTTATTCGAAAAAGAGCAAAATAGTTTCAACACTGAATAACTCCACGGTCGGTCATTATTAATTGCCATCCTCGGCATGATCAGCCAATCACAGCGCAATAACCTACCACAGTGGCATACGTTAGTTGGAACAAAAATAAAGGCTCCCCATAGCTCGCTCCAACTTAGTTAGTTAGTTATTGTTGTTTTAAGGGGCGGAACTACGAAGTCATCTGCCCCTTCGCTCCAACTTCGTGACACCTCTAAAGTAACATGCGATCTTCCCTGAGTTCGATTCCCGGCTCTGCCAAAATATTTAATTCTGGTTTGAGGGCTGGAACGGCCTACACTCAGCCTCGTGAGGCAAAACTGAGAAGAAGTGGGTTTGATTCTCACCTCAGCCATCCTAGTAGTGGTTTTCAGTTGTTTACCATTTCTACTCCAAGCGACTTCGGTGGCGTAGTCGGTAGCATGCTGAACTGCTATGCCCAAGATCGTGGGTTCTAACCCGGCCGAAGTCTTCGGATTTTAAGAGCGTTAAAATCATTCGGTATGCCTTCCTTCGGAGGGGAAGTAAAGCCGACGGGCCCATGTCATAGATTTATGGCTACAATTGGTAGTGTGTAGCCATATTTGAAGGTTATATTTCGGAAACGGTCTATCAACTTCCAACGTTCGCCACTAGGTGTTAGTGACATCTAGTAGCCAAACAGCCACTTGAAATTGAACGGTACTTGTATCTCACCCCATGGGTGTTCGCATAGAAGCAGCTACAAACTCTGGCGAGCCAAACATGTCCTCTGACACTCCCGGCACTAAAAGCCATACGCTAAATAAATAACTCCCAGCGAATGGCGGAACGGTTCCTAACTTAAGGCCACCAGTCCATCCTTCTCAATCTACACCAAAATTTCAAATACACACACACAAATACGGCCATCATTATAATACAGGGTATAATAGAAAAATAACACACACACCTAAGTACATGGGGCTAAATGACCACGATGTCCAAGCCCCTCAAGTGAAACAACCAACTCCCTTAGCGCATGCGCCTTGCTCACGACAGAAGAAACGTGGTCAATCACGTAGGTGTATTTCATTACCATTGTGACCATGAACCAGGCTAATTGTTAGGGTAATGTAAACTTCATGTGATCTCAATATTCAGATAACTGTTTCTACACTGGGAAAAGGAAGTGTCAGTGTCTCCACATTCATTCAACAAAGAACAGTTTTCTTTTTTATATATAGCTCATCCTCCAAGCTCGGTTTCACCCACGGACTCTGCGATGGATCATTCCTCTACCGTCATAAGGATGGTGTCTGGGAGCTGAGAACACTTTGTTAACAGATACAACTGGGGATTGTGACAGGCGATCGCTAATTTGGATCTAATAAAGGAAGGGTCAGGCAAGGGATTTTGGAAGGAGATCTTCTGTGGACCTACGATCTTCGGACTTGCTGCAGCTGCCCTCGCGGCCGTAGTGCACGATTTAAAGAGCACGGCTACGCCGCGAGGAAATTTTATTTTAATGGAATTTTGAAGCTATATGCTCCAATAGTTTTGGCACCAAAACAAACCACAAACAGACAATAATTAAACTGAGGGTATCCGGAATAAATACAAAGTTTTAGCCGAGCATTCAAACTATTCAGACAGAAAGTTTCTTTTATGTATAGAGATTACTCTGAAAAATACGTCAAGTGATGATTATGAAATGACTTTAGGTGAGGTATGTTAGAGGAGCTCTAGTTCATTTTTTAATATATTTTCTTTCCTGTCTTTTTAATTTTATTATTTTTATTTTTTGTGTTACTTTTTCTTGTTACTGGTTCTATATTTTCTGTATTTCATTTCTGATGACGTAACGAACACCCAGTACCCTAGGCAGGGGATTTGAACTCAGGAGATTAAAATCCCCATGGCCCCGCCGGGAATCGAACCCGGTACCAGTCGGGCTAAGGCCTATCATGCTAAGCAATTAGCTACGGAGGCGGATTCAAGAGGTCCTCTACTAAAATGATATTAGGTGAGCGATAAAGAAGAACTGTGAATAGAAATTACGGTTTAGGCTAATATGTGTTATTTCGCATCAAACATCGTACCGGAGCCCTCCAAATCAAAGACCACCAAAAATCGTATTCTGAACCCTTCAAATCAAAGACCACCGAAAATCGTACTCGGAGCCCTTCAAATCAAAGAACACCACAAATCGTACTCGGAGCCCTTCAAGTCAAAGAACATCGAAAATCGTACCCAGGACCCTTCAAATTTAAGACCACCGAAAATCATACTCGGAGCCTCTCAATTCAAAAACCACCGAAAATCGTACCGGAGCCCTCAAATCAAAATACACCAAAAATCGTATCCAGAGCCTATAAAATCAAAGACCATCGAAAATCGTACAGGAGACCTCCAAATCAAAATACACCAAAAATTGTACCGGAGCCCTCTAAACCATAGACCACCAAAAATCATACCGGGACCATCAAAATCAAAGACTACCAAAAATCAAAAGTGTAATACATGGCTTAGTCTCTCCTAATTATTTGGGCATAGTAGTATAAGAGAAATAGAGGGTACCAATGTCGATGGTCAGGCTCGGCGTTTAATGACTTCTGGGTGAGATGCGCGAACGCAGGGGAGTGATGACTGTGGTTTGCAGTTGGCAGAACATCTACGTCACGTACCACAATTTTAATATTAAATTGAGGTTCATGCAGATGCATCATTCACTTAAGGACTAGCTTAAACGATGAACGATACATGAACGATAAAAATGAAATTTAATGAATTATCATTATTTATTATTTTTATTATTATTACTACAGCCGACTCTCGATAATTTGACACTCGCTAATTTGAATCTCTCGATTATTTGAAGTTTTTTCCCTGTCTCTTGAAAAATTCTCGATAAATTGAAAAAAGAAATCAATGTGATTTGGTCCCCTCAGTAATTTGCAGTTGTAGGAATGGTATTTTGCTCGCCGACATATTATAATTTGAAGTCGGACTTCCCTACTTTCTATAATTTGAAGTCGGTGATTACAGTATTGTTATCGTGCACAAACCTGCCATTTGTTTACATCAATAATGAGATATAAGAGTGAGTTCGTAGTCTTGAGTCTTCTTTCAAACATTGAAGTGTGTTACAGTAAAATGTATGATTTGTGTAATCAAAATGAGTTCAAGAAAGAACAAGTAGTGTTCATTGGACAATGATAGATGGAAGTCGCTCACTCAAAAGGAAATTACGGACTTTTTTCAAAATGAACATCTCTACTTAGTATAAAACGAAGTCCCCGATTCTTGGATGTCACGAGTAATCTCGAGAACCACTGGATGGATTTTGATGCGGTTTTCACCATTCTGTAAAGTGTAAAGGATATCTCGAGGAAGGTTTTTGTAGATACGAATGTATTTATGATCAAAGGAAGCCAAGCAGTAACGATTTCAGTGCTAAAGTCGAAAATAAAAAATTGGCATCCGTGCGCTTTTTAAGCTTACGCTGGGCAAACCGTTAAAAATATCTATAAACTATGAGCGTAAGAATTGTTCAGCATGAGAAGTTCTACAAGAAAGTCGGCGAGAACATATCTTCAATACATCACCCACTGTAAGTGTTTTTTCGTTTTCATTTCTTCCAACAATCTCCATTCAATTTCTGAGGCGACAGTTTACGAGCTAGCTAGGGGCGAGTCTATCACCCCAGTTACAGCCAGCTAGCGGGTGAGCCTATTACCCCAGATACAGCCAGCAGCAGACTGTGGAGTCGTATTGAGTTAAGACTTCAGAGAAGAGTGGTTGCGTTTGGAATTTCCCTGGAAGTGCAACTCTACTTTTCTTCGTTTCGCCTGTGAACTTTTCGTTCCGCAAAATACACTGTCAAGTTAAGATTGGACGGAAGGGGGATTTGTGTTCCATGCACATCGCCATTCTTAAATTACGTCTGACGAGAATTCGTTGCACATGCATCTCCATGATAATATAATTAATAGTCCAGTCAGTGATTTTAACCCATCATGCCGCGACGTAAAACGGATATAGGTCGTAGTTCATTGACATCGAATAAAAGCACGTAATGCATTCATAACTGTTCCCGGGCGAAGCCGGGCCGGGTTGCTAGTTCATGTATAATTGTACAATGTTGTGAAATAAAAATCAGTAAGTACAGTGGTAAAATCACGAAAATCAAACTCTTGTTTATTTGATTTTTTCACTCCCTACCTCATGGTTATTTGAACTCCTATTATTTTGAACGCTCATTAAATTGAACTTTTTCTCTGGTCCCTTGAGTTTGAAAGTATCGAGAGTCGACTGTATCATTAATATCATCATCATCTTGAATTGTGCAACGCTTCACTCGACATAGGTTTTATTTTATTCTGCGATTTGACGTCTACTCTGCTGCGAGTCTCCCGAATTGGCGTCCCAGTGCGACCTGCACGTAATGATGAGGATACGTTCAGCTACGATGAAAGTTACTGTTGAAGACGTTACAAACACTGAGTCCCTGAGTCAGGAAAATTAACTATACAAGATTAAAATCCCATGACAAAAATCGTACCAGGGGCCCTTCAAATCAATGACCACCGAAAATCACACTCGGAGTTCTACAAATCAAAGAACACCGAAAATCACACTCGGAGTCCATCAAATCAAATAACACCGAGAATCATACTCGGAGCCCTACAAATCAAATAACACCGCAAAACATACTCGTAGCCCTACAAATCAAAACACACCGAAAATCATACTCGGAGCCCTACAAATCAAATAACACCGCAAAACATACTCGTAGCCCTACAAATCAAAACACACCGAAAATCATACTCGGAGCCCTACAAATCAAATAACACCGCAAAACATACTCGTAGCCCTACAAATCAAAAAACACCGAAAATCATACTCGGAGTCCTACAAATCAAATAACACTGAAAATCATACTCGTAGCCCTACAAATCAAAGAACACCGAAAATCACATTCGGAGCCTTTCAAATCAAAGACTGCCGAAAATCACGCTCGGAGTTTTTCAAATCCAAGAACACCGAAAATCACACTCGGGGTCATTCAAATCAAAAAACACAGAAAAGCACACTCGGAGCCCTTCAAGTCAAACAACACCGAAAATCATGCTCGGAGCCCTACGAATCAAAGACCACCTAAAATCATACTCTGAGCCATTCAAATCAAAGAACACCGAGAATCGTACCCAGAGCTCTTGAAATCAAAGACCACCGAAAATCATACTCAGGGCTCGTAAATCGTACACCATGACTGTAAGTGGGAGATGGAAGTTAGGAGGTAATTTTTTTTTTTTCGTTTTTCTTCACACTTCCTCCAGGAAAATTCCGGGAGGGTGCCTATTTCCAATCCTAGAACACCTGCCCTAATCCTAGACCCTAACAGTTACAGTTCGGCCTTCAGACACTAATAATAATAATAATAACTAGTGGACCAGTGCGAGAACTCTCGCATAATGGGCTGTGTGAGCCCCATATGTACAGGCTACCCGCCCGGCCCTACTGGTATGCGGGCTGTAGGCGACCGAATTCTCGCAGGGGCTATCGTCTTGTTTATTTGTTTAAAATAACTTTATAAACAAATAAATATATTTCCGTTTACTATTCAAGAAATGCAAGATTTTTCCTGTACTACTGAGACGATTTGGAAGATTTTGGTATAAATCACACCTTCAAACTCCTTCTGGTTTAGGAGCTTGAATATTGTGAAACATTCACCTTCGCCTTAGTGTACTATATAATAAGATAATAATGATAATAATAATAATAATAATAATAATAGTCGCCTCCGTGGTGTAGTGATCAGCGTTCTTAGCTGCCACCCCAGAGGTCCGAGGTTCGATTCCCGGATCTGCCACGAAATTTGAAAAGTGTTATGAGGACTGGAACGGGGTCTACTCTTCCTCGGGTGGTCCTGATGAGTAGAGGGGCTTCGATTCCCACCTCATCAATCCTCGAGGTGGTCTTCCGTGATTTCCCACTTCGTATCCAGGTAATTGCCGGGATGGCACCTAACGTACTGTAGGGCTACGGCCGCCTCCTTCCCTCTTCCTTGCCTATCCCTCCCAAGCTTCACATCCCGCATAAGGCCCCTGTTTGCTTTGCATGTGAGGCGGCCTGGGCGAGGTGCTCGTCCCACCTCCCCAGGTGTATCCCCCGAGACGAAGTTCCAAGCTCCAGGACACTGCCCTGGAGGCGGTAAAGGTAGTATCCCTCGCTGAGTCCGAGGGAAAAGCCAACCCTGGAGGATAAAACGACTACCTATTATTGTTTACGCCCATTTTGACTACTGTAGCGTTTTGAGACACCAGGTTGTCGAAACATCGACCCGAAGGGGATCGTTAACCTGCCAGAAAACCTACTGACACCCCTCGCATTTAAGCAGCCTCAAATTACAACTGACTGCGCTAGGATTCGATCCTTGGGCACTGCCGACTAGAACCTTACTGCTGCGCCTCGCAGCAAAATACACAATATTACAGTTAACATAGGCAAATTTAGCACATATCCACACATTGGTTGATGACCAATATATGTTAAGCCCCTAAAATAAATCAACAGTATAGACCAGAGGTAAGCAGCCAGGGACTCAACTGTCAGTGAATGGATTGGATAATTCATTGACGGTGTAAATTGTGTGGTTGAGCAGAGCGATCGCACCGATACGAAAAGGAAAGCGTCCTACTATACAGTTTCTTGTAAACGACTAATTACGCTCCTGCAGAAGAACGGTTGATTCCTGGCCTGTCACTGCTTGACTCCCGCCCGGCAAAAACAGACAGGCGCATCGGCCTGGTTCCGTTTCTTCTGTGTGAATGCTCGGAGAAAGTGGGGGATGGGAGGCGTATAAAGGAGAAGACTGTCGCCTTCAAGCTATTACACTCCCAGAGTCTCAACATCCATCAGCAACATGAAGTGCGTGGTAAGTATGCTTTCTCTAATATTCTCTTCAAAGTCTCCTTGTTGGTGCTTCATTTAGGAGCTTGATCACGGCTACACTCCACTCACTATTCACCCTGCAACGCTTAGTCCAGTAAATTTGGATCTGATGAAGCTCGCTTAACGAGCGAAACATGTCATCCCTTAGTTTTCTCCTTTTTTTTAATAATCCATAACACAATATACATATTAATAATTTTACAACCCCTGGCACTACAGCCCTTGAAGGGCCTTGGCCTACCAAGCGACCGCTGCCTAGCCATTTGGCCTGCAGATATTGGGGCGATGCTTGGTCAGCGCATCGGGTCTCCTCGGCCATTAATCTTAGTTTTCGTGACCGGGGCGCTGCCTCACTGTCAGACAGCTACTCAATTGTCATCACGAGGCTGAGTGCACCCCGTTCCAGACCTTACGTCAGTTTCTAAATTTCCTGACGGAGCCGGGAATCGAACCCGGGGTCTCCGGGTGAGAGATAGGTTATAGGGTATATTAATCACATGTAATGTATTCACATATTCCAGTAACTGGAATTATTTTGTGTTAATCGACTGAATGTTACACTATCGATTGAGTATCGACTACTCACGTGGGGTTGACGATTGATTATGTTCACGGTAATTCAAAATTCTTTTTATTCCGTCCGTAGTAGACGTTTAAAGCCATGAAGAAGTGGCTTACAGGAAATTTCAAGGTTTGAAGGAATCATGTTTGTTGTTGATTAATTTAGGTGCTTTGCGACATTGTGATCATGTATCCCCGTGTACTTGGGTGTGTGTGTGTAGAATTTGTCTAGTAACTTGTTTCTTTATTGTGATGTCTGTAGTAGAGTGTGTATTAGTAATTCGGGTGAGAATTTGGAAGGAGACTGGCGTGGCCTTAAGTTAGGAACCATCATGGCATTTGCCTGGAGTAGAAGTGGGAAATCACGGAAAACCACTTTCAGGATGGCTGAGGTAGGAATCGAACCTGCCCCTTGTTACTTCTGCCTCACAAGATTGAGGGTATCCCGTTCCAGCACTCAGACCAGAATTAAATTTCTTGGCAAAGCAAAAAATCGAACTGAGGCATCTGCGGTGACAGCCAAGAATGCTAGCCACTACGCAACGAGGTGGACGAGGGATTTATAAACGGACTGGCTGCGTGGCTCAGAGGTAACGTTCTCGCCTGCTGTTCCCAAGGTTACAGGATCGAATCTTGGAGCAGTCAGCCGGCATTTGAGGGTGCACAAATGGGAGAGAGCCGTGTCAGTACACTTACTGGCACGTTAAAGATCTCCTTTGGGGCTAAATTCCGGCACCCCGGCGTCTCTAAAAGCATGAGTAGTTAAAAGGACGTAAAACCAATAACATTATTATGGATTTATAAACATGCAGTAGAGATCTAAAAATTGAGGATTTTGCGGATGGATTTTTCAAACATAGGGAAGTCGGGCTTATATTACACATTAAGAGCAAAAACAAACACAACACACAAAAAAAAGGAGATTTTTTCATGATATTTTTAAAAATTTCAACCATTGCGAGCCATCTCATGGAGACTCTCCCCCAAAACCCATATTCAATATAGCCAAATCTACTTCACTGGAAACTTAAATAGCCTCAAATCCATGCGTGCGGTTCCGCGAGCGGAAGGCAGGAACAAAAAACGCCCTGCAATGATCACAATGCGCGAAGGACCAAATAAAAGTCGTCATTGGCACCTGTACCACGCGTAAGAGACGGAATAGTTCAAACTCGGGAATTCATCTCCGTCGTCTTCGACGGAATCGGCTACATTGAGTACTAAACTCCTTAATATTTACTCTTTGAATTACGTTTTGTAGCATGAACTCGAGTTGTTCTAGGAAGCTGAGGTATCATTGCAATCCAGCTGATATACGGTAATGCTCCGTTGCACTGAGTGCTTATTAGCCTAATACTGGAATACGATATAGGCTAGGGGAAAGTCGGGAGGTATCGAACAGGTAAAGTTTTTCAGTTATAACTTTTTATTGAATAGAAAGAAAATTAAGTTATACACTTTATGTTGTTGTTGTTGTTTGAGTCTTCAGTCTTTTGACTGGTTTGATGCAGCTCTCCATGCCTCCCTGTCCTGATCTAATCGTTTCATCTCTACATAGCTACCACACCCTACATCCGAGGCAATCTGTTTAACATACTCTAACCTTGGTCTACCCCTACAGTTCTTGTCCTCAACCCTTCCTTCCATAACTAACTTTGCTATTCCTGGGTGTCTTAGTATGTGTCCTACCAACCTATCTCTTCTCTTCATTAGCAGTCGCCAGACACATCTCTCCTCTCCCACTCGTCTTAATACCTCTTCGTTTGTAACCCTATCTACCCATCTGATCGTCATCATTCTCCTGTAACACCACATTTCAAACGCTTCAATTCTCCTCTTTTCTGCTGCACCAATAGTCCAAGTTTCACTTCCATAGAGTGCCACGCTCCAGACAAAGGTTTTCAAGAATGTCTTCCTAGTACCTAAATCTATATTCGAAGTCAACAGATTCCTTTTCTGTAGAAATGCTTTCCTTGCCTGAGCCAACCTACTTTTTATATCCTCTTTGCTTCGTGCATCACTGGTTATTTTGCTTCCTAAGTAACAGAAGTCTCCTACTTCCTTTAGTTTTTCCCCTGCCAATTTGATGTCCATAGAGGTTTCTGATTTATTGCGACTGCATTCCAATATTTTTGTTTTACATTTATTAATTTTCATCATGAATTCTTTCCTCAAGACGGAGTCCATACCATTCAAAAACTCATTCAAATCCTCAGGCGTGTCGGCCGAGATGACGATGTCATCAGCAATCTCATTATTTCTCCTTGAATCTTCACCCCCACTTTAAATTTCTCTCTAATTTCCTTCATTGCTTGTTCAATGTAAATATTGAAAAGTATGGGTGATAAGTTGCAGCCTTGCCTCACGCCTTTCTGAATGCCAGCTTCCCTCTCATGTTCATCTGCATTCTTATACTAAAGTAGATTACTGGCTTCAATATATTAAAGCGTAATTAAAAACATGAACAGTATTAACAAATTAAGAGGTCATTACATTTTTGAACGTCTGATAAAATAAGGAAGTAGGAAGGAAGTTTGTAGTTTTACGTGGCCGTTAATCTCGCGATCATGAACCATGGGACCACTTTTATACGTGGAATCCGAACCACAGGACATGGCATTTTAGTTTGAAAATCGCACAAGTATTGACCGGAAATCGAACCCGGTCCACCGTGGTGAGAGGCCAACAGCTTGACCGCTGTGCCACTACGCCCCCCATCTGATGGTGGTATCGGACAGTCAAATTGTAGGTGTTTCTACATTCTAAGTACAAATGTATTCATGTTTATTTATTCCGCAAATTTCACACTTATAAAATAAAACTTCCCCCTCAAGATTTGCACAGTTTTCATGAGCCCAACCTCTACAACACACTGCACTGAATCCAATCTTCATTGAAGCTCTCTCCACAAATAATGCACTCAATCATTCCATCATTTCCTGTTGCATCTTCAGTGAATATAAGTGTTCTTTTTGCAGTGTTGACAGATTTCCTAGTGGCCTTACTCTTTATCTTCTCTTGATTACATAAACGAGTTCGTTTTACCTCCAGTTGTTGTTTGTGTGGGGTCGAAGTTAAGACTTCACTCTGCTCGATCTAGGATGTCTGATACCACCCGAATGACGCACTCATGTAAAACAGAAACTCAACCGAGAACCTTCGTAAAAAAAATATTCTAAAGCCCCTACATTAAGGATTCCTGTTTCTGCTATTGTATCGTACTTAAAATGCGATACAGCTCTCCCTTATTGCTACAACTTCTTGGTAAAAAGAAAGTCCGTGCCGGGCGAAACGCACAGAAAGAACAAAGAAACACTAGACTACCACTCACCACTCCTTGTCTCTCGACTGATATAATGGTATTCCCAACTGCTGGCGGACCTGTTACTTGTACCACCCGAACGTCCCCTATTCTTTGACTGGAAAGATGAAACCTGAGGTCAACAAAATAAACATATACATATGCAATGTCTATGGAGACTTGACTTAAGTCCTGTTGTTCACATCGCTGGAACATAGGGCTTCGACGAAGCATCGACATCGATCGGACTCGGTTTAATGCAATCCAAAGGTTGTCAACTTGTTGTCCTTCCAGCTTTTGCTTCTTGAAGTTTCTTTAGCAATACATTTCAATAGATGCAGGTTGTTAGCCCACCCCCATAGTCCCCGAGTGCTTTAGTGGGGCTGCCACCTTTTGGCCTAAGCACATGCCATTGCAGCTAGATTGTCTGCCATGTCTCTCAGGAATTCTTTACATGGAGAGTTGAGACTGGTCTCCCTAACCCTCCTCCTTTCTCCGGGCTTGGGACCGGCAACGACACCCATGGAGCTACTCAATCCGCCCCATGGTTGCCGCAGGCGGAGTTCATGTCTATTGAGAGGCCCAGTTATATTGTAGAACGTCTAAAGGACTCACAACTACTGGGGTGTCAATCGGCGATCATGGGACCCCAGTTGAACCCAGCTTTGCTTCCAATTACTTGTGACGAGCTTCTGTCGTCCTTCCTGACGGCCCTATTTCTATTTTGACCTTGATGGTATTCAAGAACTACTGTACCTTCCATTATCCCACCTGTATCGGCCTTTGCCGTTACTTTCTTGATGCTCTCATTTTAAGAGGTGTTTGAACCGTGAAGTTTTGAAGCCATATTTGCAATGTTGCCTTTACAAACTATCAATTCATACTTTTCAGTCAGTCAACACACGTTTCGTCTAATTTGATTAGGCTGGGTAACTATCCTAAATTTTCAACCTCTATCAGTTAATAATGTATGTTGTATGTATGCCATCAGTTGTACTATAATTAGGCCACTCCATTAACTTTCACCCTCAAGTCACGTACCCGGAGTTGATGACCACGTTATCCCTAGACCCTAAATAAATCAACATTGACGATATTTTCCTAAAAATCCCGTGCTACAAGGTTAATGAGGTTTCTATTTACATGGTGGAAGAACTTGCTTTTCCAAATAGGCCTCAATGTCTTAAACACACACCACACTCCTTCAGGCTTATGACTGCTGGCGGACCTGTTACTTGTACCACCCGAACGTCCCATATTCTTTGACTGGAAAGGATGAAACCTGAGGTCAACAAAATAAACATCTACATATGCAAACCAAACCAATTCCCGCAGGGCGCTCCACAGAGAAAGGTGTGTGTTTTATGACTCGACAGTATTGTTTTCCAAACACAAAACTGTTGGCATAATATTTTCACTTAGTTCTACATCTACAACAAGGTTTTCATGTCACCTAAATGGCGCAAACGAGTTACGAGCTCACAGCTCACACTGCGCCCGAGGGAATGGGGTCGTATCGAGGCACGGTCAGTCGACATTTAAGAGTGTTAAATGGGGCAAATGACCTCACTGTTCTGTCCCTTAAAACAACAATAACTAGGTTTTTTTTAATAATGTTATTGGTTTTACGTCCCTTTTAACTACCCTGGCTTTTAGAGACGCCGGGGTGCCGGAATTTTGCCCCGAAGGGGATATTTAACGTGCCAGTAAATGTACTGACACGGCTCTCTCGCATTTGCGCACCCTCAAATGCCAGCTGACTGCGCCAGGTTTCGAACCTGCAACCTTGGGCTCAGCAAGCGAGAACGTTACCCCTGAGCCACGCAGCCAGACAACTACTAGGGTTTTTAAATGTGGAAGACCGGTGTTAGTATAATACAGACCAAGTTTTTTTTTATTTTTTATTCCTGGACTGAGGGAGGTCTTCATCCCTACATTTCTATTTCTGTTTTTAATCGCTTGCCCTCCCAACTCAGCTTTACCCACGGGCTCTGCAGGGATCATTCCTCTACCATCGCAAGGATAGTGTCTGGGAGCTGAACACACTCTGTCAGCAGATACAACTGGGGATGGTAACAGGCGACCGCTAACTTGGGTCTAATTAAGGAAGGGTCAGGGAAGAGATTTTGGATGGAAGTCGGCCTTGGGCCTTTAGAAAGGAACCGTTATAAAATTATGCGTTATATTGTGCATATTACAATGGAAAATATATATTAAATTAAAACAATATTCGCCACCGGATCTGCACGAGACATCAAACAGCAACCAGATAAACTATCATGGCCAACTGGTTGCGAGCTGCGCAACGGCCTGCACTGCGAAACTTTTCCGCCAGATATCATGACTGGTCTATGTGGGACTCCATTGGTTAGCCTACCGTTGGCATTCTATACGCATCGAATTTGAAGAATGACAAGTTGATAATACGATAATTTTTTATCTAAAGCGTTTGTAACAGCCTATTGTGTGTTATTTTAAAATGTTATTTGAACTAAAGAACAAAACGATCTCACATAGTACGTGTACTCTATCTGTTGGTGATAGTTTAGGATAATAATTAATACTTTTATTGCAGCCAAATCGCAATCGAAAATAAAGAATGAACATGTACACTAAAATTGCGCTCTGGGGATTTGAATTGCATAGTCTTTGATTGATTATGTTCTTTTACTACAGAGCTCTAAGTGCTAGCGTTTACATGCATGTCCACATAGTTGGCATACACACGTCACTGTAGGGTCATGGAAAGATTTGTTAATGCAATTAAGATGGTGAAAACCACCAGACGTGTAAACACATGCCTCAACGCAAAATTGGATGTTGCCCACGTCCGGTCGATCATGTCTCCAGTTCCATCAAATTCTTGAGATATGTCTTCTCTTTTTTCTTCAATAGTTTAATAATAATAATAATACTGTTATTGGTTTTACGTCCCTTTTAACTACTCTGGTTTTTAGAGACGCCGGGGTGCCGGAATTTTGCCCCGGAGGGGATTTGTAACGTGCCAGTAAATCTACTGACACGGTTCCCTCGCATTTGCGCACCCTAAAATGCCAGCTAACTGTGCCAGGATACGAACCTGCAACCTTGCGCCCAGCAAGCGAGAACGTTACCGCTGAGCCACGCAGTCAGTCTTCAATAGTTTCTAAGGTTTTCAACCAAGAAATGATTCTAAAGGAAGGACGTTAATCATGCGATCATGAGCCACGGGACCTCCTTTTTACGTGGAATCCGAACCACAGGACATGGCATTTCACTTCGAAAATCTCACATTCATTGACCGGGTAAGAAATGATTTTATTATACTCCTTGATAAAGACAAAGAATTATAACTATACCCATACATTTAGGAGAAAGTAGGCTATATGTTCTATACTGTACATCTTATTTATTTTTCAAAAATCTACTTTCTCGGCTGAACAAAATCTCGTTGTGCAACGCTGCAACCTCATCACAAGCCGCCACCCGCCACTGACTGTCTCTGTGTTGTAAGAGAATTATATCAGAATAGAACAATAATCTGTTCGTATGGAAGTAGCAAACTCGTTCTAAGTTTCAATTTCATTACTCCTTTCTCTTCCACCAGGTCGCAATTCGCCGTAAAGTCTTAACTTTGCTTCCCAATTGATTTGTTCAACTTTCGCTCGTCATTCGAATAGCAATCACTGGAACAATCACAATTTCCTAATTAACTCTAACGCAGGAATAATTTAATTATGACGTGTCTGTAAGGCAAAGAACCTTCAGAGAGTCAAGATTCTCATGTGTGTGTCAAAGTGCTAGTGATTGTGGCTCATACGATAGCTGCCAAGTGAAGGGAATATTTTGTGTTTTGTTACTCTTCTTGTCTCCTCCTTCTTCAGACCAATGAGCGCCAAGACGAGGCGAATAGAAGATGTGCGGGCTGAACTTAAGAGCATAATGAGGCTACCTTAGCAAATTACATGTCAGTGGAAGAGACGTTCCTTATAATCTGGTCTGTCATATAGACCTGCGGTTCTATTACCCATTTAAAATTTGATTGCCGCTGAGCGTGGATGCACCAGTGTTTGTTGTTTATTGTAGCAGCTGCCCCGCGGGGCGAAGCGGGGAACACAGCGATGACAGAGTGCATGCTGCACATAAGTCAAGCAGCATTGCGCGTCACAGGAGCTCATGTCACTACGGACAGTTAAACGATGACTGAGGCTACTGGAGCTGAGACATAACCTACTCGCGCAACTGCACCTGCCAACGAAGCAGGCTGACGTGCAGGGCTGGATTTACAAATAGGACTAGGCCCCATGGCCCCTGCCTAGGGGAGCACCATGCCGAGGTGCACAAGTTCTTTTAACAGTTCAAAAATAGACTGAACAGAGTTTTACTACTTATGATTTTTTAAACCATTTTCGTATAATCTTATGATTTAAATTAAACTTTGCAAAATTTTATCACTTTTCCAATTTATATTGTGGCCTTCATTTTCCAACAAATGTTTTGCAACAGAAGATTTTTCGACTTCAGCTTTAGAACAGGAATGTTTTATGAATTATTAGGAGAAAATTTAAGTCTTGAATATTAATATCAGTTTAATTTGAATAATTCATTATGCATAGTTGTATGATGTAGTGTATAAGGGTATAATGATTCTTAAATGGTTTAAACTTATTTTAATATCTCGTTGGCCTATTTATTTATAGTTTATTTAAACAAATTTAGAAACAGTTGATTCTCTCATTATTTTAATTTATTTAACTGATTTTACTTCACGATACATAAGAATAAAATAAAAATTCCCTTCACAAAGACCTTTCTGAGGTCTAAATTCGACCTCCTTCACGATGGTATGAAGAGGGGGTGGCAAAAACCCATGGGCCTAGGCAGTGCTTGATTTCTAAAAAATGAGGTTCCGGTACTGTGGGGTACCGGCTGGTGGTGGAAAGGGGGTGAGGGAGGTGGGGGTGTCTTTTCGGAATATTGAAATATAGAGTTCTCAAAAAGATATTTTTACGCTTTTCTGATCACCTTGAAAAATTAATCAGCGGACAAAATAGCCATCTAATTTTGATTGCAATTTTAAATTAAATTGAGACTGCTGTAGCAACATTTTTCTTACCATAGCCGTTGGCCTATATTAAATTTTAATGTAGGCCAACTAGGCTACCATTTAAACAATGCACATTATTTCAGTTTAATTATGTTTTTTGTGTAATTTTAAAAAAATACATTCGATTTGAAAATGCACACATGTTCACCAACAGTCTTCTATTTCTTGTTTTTTTATTTAATTTTGTCTTTACAGTTTTCTGAAATAATTATCCAGTCAAAGACCAAGTTAACCTTGACTTACAACTAACGTTCCACAGTTCTAAAAATTATGTTATATATTCGACTTTTCCCCCGATCAGAGGTTTCGGTACGGCGTACCGGAGCGTACCGTCACAAATCTAGCCCTGGGCCTAGGAGCGCATAAAATCTAAATCCGGCCCTGCTGACCTGTGACACAAGTTCCCATCTCGACCGCCAGCAATCAATTCGTGAAAGGGTACTGCCTAGTTACTAGGATACGATCTATTGCTATCAAATCCACTTCCTTCTTATATTTATCTAGTTGGCAATACGATATCGAAATCTTGAGTGTAATGTTGTCTACTGATAATTGGACAATACTTCGGGTATAATCGTCAGCACGGCTATATTCGTATTTAGTAACTTATAGCAGAGTGGCCGGGGAGGAGGATTGTAGTGGAGCCAACGGACAGGAAGCTGTTATTCAGTGGCACATAGACTTGGTTTTGGCTATAAAACCAGATTTACACGACAATCATGCAGGGAATACTTTCGCACAATTCCTGTTTTGTTGCTCTTCTTGTCTCCCCCTTCTTCAGACTAATGAGCGCCAAGACGAGGCGAATGGAAGATGTGCGAGCTGAAAGTAGAGAGTTTTAACTGACAAAACGTTAGTGTTTTTCGTGTCAGTGGAAGAGACGTTCAAGAGACAATTCTGCAGTCAATCCAGCTTGCATAGAATGTGTTTGGCGAACATGATGTTATGAGCTGAGCTTGAAATTGCTGGTACTTACTTGAACCTGCACGCTAGTTTTTTATTTTCACTGTCCAATCTCAATGATTTTTGAACACTTGTGGGTAAGGGTTCATAAAAAATTTCCACCATTCTAATTTCTAACCAGAATCTCTCACTTTGAAGTGTAAGGAATCTCACCTTCTTTGAATTAATAGAGTAGACAACATTGTGTTAACCCCTCACACCTAAATACTAACCTCGTTCAAAGCGATATACCGGTAACAACAACAAATGAATGGTCTTACGAAATAAAAAGGAAAGCATAGCCTCCCATTAAACGGGTGAGTGAACGTCGAAAATGAGACTACAGTTCGGATACGAACCCGAAACTCCTACATTCCTGCCACGGCCTCGGCCTGCCAACGACCCAGATCAATCTTAAATAAAGAGAGCTCTGCAACAGAACCACTCGCTGGATATCTATGGTATAACCATGATATCCATATATGTCACTAGAGCTCACTATGTGCTGATAATTTTTCCTTTCTCCTGTTAGAGGGGTTTTCGACACTTAGGAACGTTGGGTGGTGGGGACAGAGTTAACCATGTCACAAAATTTGGAACGATCTTGGACATCAAGGTCAAATTACCCAGCAGAATCCAAGTCTTTTTGGACTTGATTGAGCTACAGGCTTCCAGTCTTAAAGGTAGCTTTTGACCAAGGAAATGATAATTATTGTAAGTCTGTTGTTGTCCATTCTTTCAAGGTGCCCGTAGAACTTCAGCTGCCCATGTTGTATGCTGGCATTGCCCATTTCTGTCATGATGATACAGTTCGGAGTTTGTTTTCAGTCAGTGGCTTCCAACAGGGCCATAATAAAATCCCTACTTTGTTTACAGCTCCTCCTAGTAGCTGTGTGTGTGGTTGCGGTCAGCGCTCGCCCGCGGTTCCTGGCCATTCCGCTGGAGGATATTGAGCTTGTGGAGGTAGCAGACCTGAGCGCCCCACTCGTGCGGGTGGCGCGACAGGTGGCCAAGGAGTTGGAGGACCGTGACGGAGGACGCTTCCAACGTGGTGCCCATGGAGGCGGTGGAGACGGCCATGATTACGTGGACTACGGAGCACACACCGGCCACCACGGCGCTTTCGGCTGGTATGCTGACTTCCCCGTGCACAAGGGACACTAACATCATCTCCTTTTCCTCTTTCTCTGTTGTTGACTAATTTTGTATTGTTTTTATTTTATAAATATATTTTGTTTTTTTTATTTATAAACAGTATCTTCCTTTGTTCATTTTTCGAAATATTTAATTGACTCTGTGGATAGCACACAAGAGTAAAGTAATAAACACATCTCAAACACACCAACACCCTTCCTATTTGTTCATTCTCCATTTGTCCCTAGACAGCTTCGAATTTTACTACAGCGTCCCGATAAATTTCCTGGTTTTTATTACTGAAATCCTGGATTTACAATAACAGGGCCCAAATTAGTTACACACCAAATTTGAAGTCCATATACTAAAATCAAGCTCATTTATCATTTTACTAGCAATCAGCCCCGGCTTCGCCCGGGAACAGTTATGAATGCATTACGTGATAAGCGCTTTTTCTTCGATGTCAATGAACTGCGACCTATATCCGTTTTACGTCTCGGCATGATGGGTTAAAATCACTGACTGGACTGTTAATTATATTATCATGGAGATGCATGTGGAACAAATTCTTGTCAGATGTAATTTAAGAATGGTGAGGTGCATGAAACACAAATCCCCCTTACGTCCAATCCTTGACTGTGTGTTGTGCGGAACGAAAAGTTCACATGCGAAATGAAGAAAAGCCGAGTTGCACTTCCAGGGAAACACCAAACACAACCATTCTTCTCTGAAGTCTTAACTCAACACGACTCACAAGTAAGCTGCTGGCTGTATCTGGGGTAATAGGCTCACCCGCTAGCTAGGCTGTAACTGGGGTAATACTCTCACCCCTAGCTAGCTCGTAAACTGTCGCCTCAGTAATTGAATGGAGATTGTTGGAAGAAATGAAAACGTAAAAACACTTATAGTGGGCAATCTATTGAAGATAGAGATATGCTCTCGCGGACGTTTTTGTACAACTTTTCATGCTGAACAATTGTTACACTCATAGTATATTGATATTTTTAATGGTTTGTCCAGCGTAAGCTTAAAGAGCGCACGGGTGGCAGGTTTTTCTTTCGACTTTTTCACTGAAATCGTTACTGCTTGGCTTGCTTTGTTCAAAAATTATTTTCTACAGAACCCTTCCCCATGATATCCTTTACAGAATGGTGAAACTCGCATCAAAATCCATCCAGTGGTTCTCGAGATTACCCGTGACATCCAATAATCGGGGACTTTGTTTTATAGTAGACAAAGAGGAGAGGCAAAGGGAAATTTCTCCCTTATCTTCAAACTGTACTAGCCTACACCTAAAGATCAGCACAAATATAAATAAATAAATCAAAACTATTTTCTATTGCCCAGTATTCTCGACAAAGATTAACATTCTATAAGAACCATATTGGAGTCCATTTCAGATTGTTTCCTTATTGCAAAAATGGTCCTTCTTACTAATAACTTAGTAAATGTTTGCAACTACAAGAGTGGATCCATCAAACAGCAGGCGGCAGTATCTTAAAGGGATTTGATCACATTCATTTGAACAATGTTACATGCATTTCGTAAAAACAACAGGAGATAATGAAAATTGATTTACAAATTTTTACATTATTGGTTTTAAAAAATTCTAAAAATGAATATGATGCAACAAAAATACTGCTTATTTCAGGCAATGGTGCCCACCCATGGCAGAAAGAAGCATTAGGGCCTATATTGAAAATACACTAGATTTTGCTTACATGCTATTTCTGCCAAACAATAAATTTGTTGCTATAAAAAAAGTCAACCCTCCCTGCTCGTCCCCCCAAAAAATTGAGACAAAATTATGCCCATGAATTAAAACCTCGATGAACTTCAGGACTAAATACGATTGTATTAATTATGACCCTAAAGTTTTGTATGGAACTGTAATCGATCAATTCGTCAAACAAACTTGAGTGTCAAAATTATGGAAGGAGTTAATTTTAGTTTACAAATTGTTTGGAATGATGATGTGAAACATTGTTAATCCATCAGTATAGACGCGTAACATAAGACATGCTCCAGCATTAGACTCTGGAGAGCTGCTTGTTCCATCCTGGCTATGACAGTGGCCCTCCCAAATATAGCTTTGTCAGGTTTTCTTTTTCTTTTACTCCAAGCAAATGTCGGGGTCAGGGTGTTACCCTTATTTCAAGTTCCAGAGCAACTAATCCAGACGACCACCCTAATAATTAATTACGAACACACTACTACAGCCAATACAACAACACAGGTTATCACACACATACCTTACAAGCAAGTACACAGGGCTGATGAATACATAGGTTCCTAGCTCCTACTTGAAGGTACAACTACAACCAGGATAGTAAAATTAATAAGTATAGGTTGGTTGGTTCCCCAGTTTAGGGGCTGGGACAACGCAGTCATGTAGCCCCTTGTACTTTGGGTGTGTGTAGAATCTGTTTGATAACCGGTGTTAATTGTGATGGCTGTATTAGTGTGTGTTATCTGTTTTTATTTCAAGTAAGGACTGCAGACTTTCAATTTTCAAGTGCAGTAGTTCCTACTTTTGCTACCAAATGCCACCATCAGCGACAAGTAATTTTGAACTTGGTTACTAGATGCCACTGCAGTCGGCTCCTGGCGACGAACGTTGATACCTAAGAGCGTTAGTCAAATCTAACTTATAATTTAGCTTCACACAAGTATAATTAGTGGAAGGTTCTTTTACATCCCATAAATCTATGACAAGGGACCGCCGGCTTTACTTCCCCTCCGAAGGAAGGCATACTGAGGGATTTTTAACGCTCTTAAATAATCCGACGACTTCGGCCGGGTTTGAACCCGCGACCTTGGGTATAGAAGCTCAGCATGCTACCAACTATGCCACCGAAGCCGCCATTAGTGTGTGTTATCTGTAAATCAGGTAAGGACTGCAGTCGTTCTATTTAAAGTAGTTCCTACTTTTGCTACCAAATTCTACCATCAACACCTAGCTGTGAACTTGGCTACTTGATGCCACCGCAACCAGCACCTGTCATCGGACGTTGGAACTTAGTTAATCAAATCTAATCTACACATTTTAGCATCACACAATTGAAGTTAGTGGGAGGTTCTTTTACATGCCATAAATCTATGACATTCGCCCACCGGCTTTACTTCCCCTCCCAAAATATTAGTAGGTTCAGTCATGGTTCCGTATTGATTGACAGTTAAGTACAATAAAAGGAAGAGAGGATCCGCCTGATCAACACACATATTTTCACACTAACAGAGTTACATTAGACCCATATGTTGGAACATGTTTCGGGGCCTATAATGCTAGCCCCTTCATCAGCCATAAACTGAGATGTAATTATCAGCATAATTAAAAGATATCATAAAAGTTACATCTAACATGAAATGAGTGGATGAAATGGGTGAGAATGAACATAATAATAATAATAATGAGGAATGATATGGTGATAAACACATGAATCAACATACCTTAAGAGGGACTTAAAGCTACTACAAACAAATGATAAAAACACATTAAAATAACATATTAAAATTGAGGGCACTTTAAGTGCATGTCAGCAAAAAATCTTGCAAGTGTTCATGTTAGGTTCTTATGAACAATAAATTTGTTTAGCAAAGTTCCAATGTCTATGCATTTGAATTCACTTCACTTAGGTTATTATAGCCTCTTGAAAATTGCTCATTCTCACCCATTTCATCCACTCATTTCATGTTAGATGTAACTTCTATGACATCTTTTAATTATGCTGATAATTATATCTCAGTTTATGGCTGATGAAATGGCTACCACTATAGGCCCCGAAACATGTACCAACATATGGGTCTAATGTAACCCTGTTAGTGTGAAAATATATGTATTGATCAGGCGGATCCTCTCTTCCTTTTATTGTACTTTCCCCTCCGAAGGAAGGCATACTGAGGGATTTTTAACGCTCTTAAAACATCCGATGATTTCGGCTGGGTTTGACCCCGCGTTCTTGGGCATAGAAGAAATGGGTGAGAATGAACATAATAATAATAATAATGAGGAATGATATGGTGATAAACTCATGAATAAACATACCTTAAGAGGGACTTAAAGCTACTACAAACAAATGATAAAAACACATTAAAATAACATAGCAAGTATAGATGTAGTCATTCAGGAAAAGCGACGAGGAGTAATGTGCAAGACGAAGGAAAAATCTCTCCCGCACATTCGCTCACTTCCTCATTGTTGTGAAGTACTGTCAACCCAAAGACGTTGTTCATCATTTTGGCTACCAACTGTAACACATCTAGCCCAGGCATAATACGTTTTAACCTAAAAAAAAAAATGTAAAGCTGAAATTTGGCATAGATATTCCCTAGTACCCTAGTAACAAATCCTGAAAAGTCCCCATCTCTGCGGCGTCTGCGTCATAGTTTTTGGGAGAGTTCAAAAGGGCTTAAATGGGGCCTAAGTGCCAAAAACAGCATTTTTGCTTCCTGCGATCAAAATATTGATACAAAATCAGTTCTAATGAGCTTTGATAGTAATAAGAGAAGGACTGCTTTAAATATAATGCTCTTATTGGTCGTAATTATTGCCATACATTTAAACAGATGAGTAACTCAACATTTTTAGCTCACCTTTTCTCACGAAAATTTAGCTTATTTGTCATTAGCCGGGACTTATCATGTAAACAGCTGCTGATAGCGACTAAAGACCCGAAGTAAAAGTTGTAAAGCACACGTGTAGCTTTATTACGATACATTGCCCATGTTCATCCGACAAACAGCAGCAGAGATACAGTTACAAATATAAAAGTGGAAGTGTGGCAGTCGGAGTTCGTGGTTCAAATCCCGGTCACTCCATGTGAGATCTGTGCTGGACAAAACGGAGGCAGACAGGTTTTTCTCCGGGTACTCCGGTTTTCCCTGTCAACATTTCATTCCAGCAACACTCTCCACTATCATTTCATTTGTCATTCATTTAATCATTGCCCCAGAGGAGTGCGTCAGGCCTCGGCAGCCGGCACAGTTCATATCCTCGCCGCTAGATGGGGGCTTCATTCATTCCATTCCTGACCCGGTCGGAGACTGGAAGCAGGTTGTGGATTTTCATTTTCAAGTGTGGCAGTCGCTTTCCGAACGTACGCCCATTTACGCCGGTGGACTCCATCTATTCACCTTTGCTGACACCATTTTGTATCTTTCCTCAAGAGCTTTTAGGATGGTATTCCTTTGATCCAGGTAAACTAGCAGAAACATTTTTGCATAGAACAAAGCGAGTTTAATGCAGTTAGCAGTTAAACGTACATTCATAATATGCATAATGCAAACAACAACAAAACAAAGCTTAAAAAGCTTTCTGAAGACAAAGAACACTTATAAAAGAAAGCTTACATCGGACTCAATCGTCCTCCTCATCGTCTGAGCCATCAAATGTGATGTTGCCACACGCTTTTCCACTGCAGTGTCCACACATTAAGGAGCATTCTAAACTCACACCGGCTGCCACAAGAGCTCTTGCAGTTGCAGGACACCAAATTGAGGAGATGATCTGGAGCAGCTGGAAGATGAGTTGTCACTGGTACTAAAGCTGAGTGCTGGATTTTCCATCCCCATTGGGGCGGGTCCAAAGAAAATCCTAACCATTCCTGAACTTGCAAATATACCCACAGTGAATTTTGTTTGCAGCTGAAATGACGCTGTGACCGGTTGTTTGGCAATTTTTTGGCTGTATTTCACTACCCGAAGTTCGTCGAGGCTTTTGCACTCCGATATGGCACTATCGTAGAGACAAATGGCGAACTTCTCTCCAGCTGATATTATGGCCTTTTCATCTGGAGCCGTAGAGACGAATACCATCATTTCCTCGCGTAAAGATGCGGAATCCTTCAATATTTCCCAGGCTTGTTTTTTCCCTTTACACAAAAGCGCACTTGTGACATCGCAGCTTGTAAATGCGTGACAGAAGAGGGCAGAATGCTTTTTTCTTCTATTGATGTGCAAATTTTTGCAACATGGAAGATCTTGCCGGAAGCCTTGCTTGTGGCAGGGTGTAGAACGCTTATTTGGCTAGTATGTTTTGCTCTTGCTACCAACATTACGAGCACGTCAGTATCGGTGGAGATGGCCACGACGTCTTCACCCGAATCAAGCTGCATAGCTTGAGCTACAATGCTAGAGTCTGCATCACCTTCGAATTGAATGGTATGATGACCAGAGGATTGAAATTTGTTCACAAGGAGGCAGACAATTTGATTCTTATTGTGACTAATCTTCAAGAACTCGGTTTGATTCGAGGTAACCACAATGTTGTAGTCAGCGGACACGTTGGCCGAAGTTTTTCCACTGCACCTTCGTCGACGCTCCTCCCCTTTCGTTCTCATCTTTTCATATCTATCAAAAATAATGGTGGCTGACAAGGAAAACTTCTTTTCCACAAAGGAAACATATGCATCACATAACTGATCAAACGTGGCCGGTCTGCTCCACACTACAGCGTGCAATATATAATATCCACCATCTATAACTACTTTCGTTTCCGCACCGAACTTGTCACTTGCAGCGTCTTCTGAAAACAAAAGATCACAAGGGAAATTAGATTTTTAATAGACCTGTACTGGCATTTGTTTAGGAACGATGTGTGTTACGCTCACCTGACAGGAAAACTTTCGTAAGCGAAGATTTAGTGTTTTCCGCAGGGAAACGTCAATGATGACGGCTTAGGGGCTAGCTCGTATTTTAAGTACGATGAAAGATCATTTTCTGTTTTCATCACACGAACTATTCGCTGTTTACTGTTTACTGCAACAATGTCGTCTCTGACTTTCAATGAAGAAGTCAAGTTTCCCAATGACCTGACCTTGTGGCTTCTTTTCAATTTCAAGTCACCAAAAGTGCCTCCAATGATGCTCCCTCCTCAAGACGTTTTCGCAGAGTATTGTTGGCCTGCTCCGACAGGTCGAGCGCTGTCGCCTAGAAACGCGATCGGGTGCCTTTTCAACAGCGGTTATGGTTTGGGACCGTAACTCGGTAACCGTTTCTCGCATAGACATGGACAATGTACCAATGTAAAGCTAAAAGTATGCTTTATAACTTTCATTTAGGGTCTTTAGTCAATATCAGCTGTTGTTTAAAAAATAATGACCGGCTAATGACAAATTAACCAAATTTTCGTGTAAAAATTGTGCTAAAAATGTCAAATTAGTCGTATTTTTTTCCCTTCATCAATAGCAATAATTAGGCCTGATAAGTCCGTTATCCTACTGGTTCATTTTTAGTAATTGCTAAAGCTCGCGAGAACTAAATTTGGATCAATATTTTGAACGCAGGAAGCAAAAATGCTGTTTTTGTCACTTAGGCCCCATTTAAGCCCTTTTGAACCCTCAAAAAACTATGACGCGGACGCCGCAGAGACGGGGACTTTTCAGGATATGTTTCTAGGGTACTAGGGAACATCTATGCCAAATTTCAGCTTTACATTATTTTTTTGAGGTTGGCAGTGTTTTTTGCATATAATGCCTGGGCTAATCCTATTCTGTAGATTCTAGGGTTACCACCCGTCCAGTTTATGATGGAATTCTCTAGCAGTCTTCAGATACCAGCGTGCAGCTGTGCACTTGACCTTTAAAGCTCTGCGGTAGGAGCAGGGTGTAACGCGGTGCGAGAAACGTAATGAAAACATCCCTGAGAACATTGACGCGCATGACAGTAGGTTCTCACAATCAGACATAGACATGCTCAGTGTGGCAAATATTTTACACTGCAGTAGTATACCGTGAGAGTGGGATGGGGAAGTGCCGAGCTACGTGCCGGTATCTGTACATTTGTTATGCCTCTCCATTTAAGACCTGAAGTTCTGTCAAGGCCCACACTGGAGTATGGGTTTAGTACCTCCAAGGACAGCAGGAGACTGTCACATTTTCATCGCATTTTGAAGTCTTACTTGATACAGATATGACCATTCAAGGGAAGTAATTCCTATGATTTCAAAGTAAGATGAAATGTTTATTTCCAAATGGATACAAAAATACCTTCACAATATCTTACATCAATGTTTACAAAATATACACTTATAGTAAAAATATAACACACACATAGAAATCTGTAAATAGATTAACAAAACATAAAGACTTCAGACAGAAATGTTACATTGCAAACAATATATAGAGAAGGAGAGTATATACTTGATATTTAGACGTATCAAACACCAATACAATATAGGCTACAACAAGCCTTCAGTCATTTGCTTTAATCCTTAAAGCTGGTTGAAAGATAATACAAATACTGCCAACCATTACAAATACCGTAGTTATCGTTGTTTCAAGGGGGTGGAACAGCAAGGCCATATGCCCCCACCAAAACAAAAGTTTCCTAAAAATTATGTAACAAAATAGTTCTTATATTATCATTTAGACTTTCACAGCCTGTGATACTATCCATAATGTAGAATTATGGGCTTATGCCGTGTTTTATTTATTTAACTCGACGCGTTTCGAAAGAAACCATGTCTTTCTTCATCAGGAATAAACAGAAAAATACGACTAAATTGTTGCTAAGAGAAAGCAACAAAGAAACTAAAAAAGGTGCCCTAAGATGGACGCCATTTTTAGCCCCATGTTAGGGACAACGAAAAGCAGCAGTGTATTACCCTCTGAGGGTTCTGATAATAGGTAGCCAGGACTCACTGAGATTGTAGCCGGTGTCGGGGTTGAAATTATCTGGGTGTTTATGTATTTCAACCGCCTCCCTGATGATTCTGGGACGATATTGCTCTATACGGGCAAAAACATTCACTCCTTGGAACATGACATCATGGCCAGGTATTAAAGCATGATCAGCAACAGCTGATTTATCAGGTTGAATGAGCCTGATACTTCTATTATGTTCCTTAATGCGAGTGCATATTGTTGTTATCAGAACCCTCAGAAAGTAATATACTGCTGCTTTTCGTTGTCCCTAACATGGGGCTAAAATGGCGTCCATCTTAGGGCACCTATTCTAGTTTCTTTGTTTCTTTCTCTTAGTAACAATTTAGTCGTATTTCCGTTTATTCCCGATGAAGAAAGACATGGTTTCTTTCGAAACGCGTCAAGTTGAATAAATAAAAACAAGGCATAAGCCCAAAATTCTACATCATGGATAAAATAGTTCTTTAGTCATGCCACTGATAGGAAAGCACAATTGACTGCTTACTCTCCACCACCCCTTTAGTCACATGCCACATCCCTTGCTTACAAGCTACTTCTCCACGCCTGATCATTCCAGGCAGGTGGTGGCAGATTTTCACCGACTCTTGAACGGTGATGGCAAGTCGGTAATAAGTGAAAGTTGTAAGAGATGAAGTTGCCAATAGTTGTAACACAGACAAATAAAAAGAGAGAAATGACGATATGTCGAAAGAATTGAATGGCAAGTCAAGCATGGATGGTAAAAATTAAATGAAGTATTTACGAATTAGAAGCTACGTGAATTAAAATACTGGATTTGAGGAACTAATAATTTTCATTCTTACAATCCTAATGAAAGGTTTCACATCTGAAGACAGCCTTGCAATATACCTGGGAACTTGAGCCCATTGAAATAGGTGGTAGGAATTTTAACAGTCATTTCGAATGCAGTGTTGACTGTATAATATTACAAGATAAAATCATGCTTACACAGCATACTGAACATAAGGAATGACGTTTATAATGAACGACACCAATGAACTTCAGACAATAGGCACAGTAGAAACCTTCAGAATGGCATTGACTGGACAATATCGCAATAAGAACGACAGCAGTTCAAAGTGCCTTAAAACATGTACTATTATTAGAAATATTATCAATAAAACTAATTTGGCTATTTATAGAAACCTGAAAAGAAAAAGTTCATGTCAGCAATGATAACCACTACCACTTCTGAATACTGTAGGTTTTCGTTTTGGACCGGTGTAGGGTGGGAATAGGGATGTACGAGAGGTAATATGTATAGACAGATAATTCTAGAGTTTACAATATTACCTCCAGCGAGTTCCTCTCAGTAGATGACAGTAAACTACTGTAGGTGCAAATGCCACACAGTCTCCAAATAGAAACAAGGTGAAATGTTCAAGCCCAGAATCTATCAATTTCTATCCAGTCATGTTAACACAATCAGGAATACCACAGTCCATCTCAAGATGGTACATACCCTGAAACAAACTCATATGAACTCAGCTTCCGAAATCTATTAACAAAATGATACAGTCTGTCAGGGTAATTGTATAGTGCAGGCTGCAATTCTAACAGAGATGTAGTGCATATGACAGGTGGTGATGAAAGCAGGTTTGCTAACAGTGTAAAACGTAGAAGGTTCCAATATGGAGAAGAAGATTGTTGAATATTTCATCCTCAGATAGCAATGCAGAGTACCGAATCTAGCAATTAAACTGATGGATTGTGAACTCGGCATGTAAGTCGTGACAGCATTCATCCCATTAACCATGACGAATAGAAATAAATAGTGTTATCACTCACCGAGTTCAACCGCGCCCCGCTCGGCTAGCGCTAGCGGCGCTGATCCCCAACGCTACACAGTCAGCTGTTCAATAGTGGGATACGCGCTGGGCTACGTAAACCTCTTTACGAAGGCTGCGGTTACGCTGATTACAACAAATTGTGTGTTTAGACTTATGAATAATACTGTCAAAAAGTTAGTATTAATATTCTCTCTCCCCATGTAGAACTATCGTTTAAAACCCTCCGTTAGTCGCGCATTGGTCTGACAGCTCCATGGTTCGTTATATTAGTTTTAATATCAAGCCAACAGTTCAAGTTATGATCTTATCGTCTCGTGACATCTTACACCAAACCTTAGTAAGCATTTTTCTGGAGTTGTGAAATAGCGTGCCAAAAAATAACTTTAACACGTGTAACATTTTGTCAGCGTGAGATTGATAGTACCAGCGCTCCCAATGATGTTACATTCTGTCAGTGAGTGGCAGGTGTGCTGTTATACCGATTATTTGGCTTAGTATGTTGCCTTGGTTAATATCAGTAAGGAGATTGCGCCTTACGAAAACCTGAGGATGCAGATGAAGCGTGTCACCTTGCAGCTGAAAGATAACGAATAGCTAGTTCATGATTCAGTAATTTCAAAGGAATTTGTGACTCTGATACTGAAGACAAAGTTGAAACAAGATCCGAAGATCAGGAGGATGGTAACGGAAGCGAAGAATTGGATGACCATTTATTTTATTGGCAGGTTGGCCATTATTATATGTCCGGCTCATTCTTGGCCACTTGGCTATCACCACAGAAGTCCGGGCTCGATTCCCAGCTCTGCCAATAAATTTAATACTGGTCTGAGGGCTGGAACGGTGTTCACTCAACCTCGTGAGGCAAAAATGTTAAGAGGCGCGTTCGATTCCTACCTCAGCTATTCTGGAAGTGGATTTCCGTGGTTCCCCACTTCTCCTCCAGGCAAATGCCGGGATGGTACCTAACTGAAGGACAAGGCCGCTTCCTACCCAAATCCTACCTCAATTCCAAATACACACCCTACTACAGATATAATGACACAGGTTATCAGACGAATTCTAAACAAACCCAAACACACGGGGCTACGTGACCACGATGTTCTTAAGTCCCTAAAGAATCAACAACTATTATTATTTTAGGCCTATTATTATTAAGACGGATTTTTTTTTCGTTTTAGGTATGATGGCACGAAATAGAACAAGTAACCATGGAAGGCTGCCTTCATTCCGCATCCTACTGGGCGGCTTTCGTGATTTTACATCAGTGGATAGATATTTTGGTAAATTTTGAAAAATGTGAGGTACTGATCCTGGTTTTAATTTCCACTTCACGGGAGGAATTTCCACATTCTCATAGTTCACTACGAAACAGTCCGCCTTTATAATAATTAAATCTTCCGAAAAACGCTCGTCACAGATTCTATTTTTGATCGACAATTGCTTATATTTCCACGGAATAACTCTCGCCCATTTCGCAAACAGATTTGTTTCCTTTGGCGGTGTGAAAAAATGTCTACCATCAGATTTTCTTCGTAACCCGATTTACTTCCAGGAGCAAAACATTACGACATTTTCCCGAAACAACAGAAAACTTAGTTGTTTGCACACACAAAGCACTGCACAGACATTCGTTAACTATTACAAAGAAACAAATTCCCTCGAATAATATGACTTCTCGCGCACAGGATATTACAGTACTAACATACTGTCACACGTGCTTATGGTTCGGCGCGACTTCCGCGCCACACACTGGCTGGACCATGAACTACAATGCTTAAGTAGCGGAGTGATGACACTGTTTATTTCTATTAGTCATGCATTAACCAAACAAGACAATGGGAAAGTAAATATATACCCTATCCTACACTCAGCGTTTGCCCTAAAATGTATCATTCAAACATGAAATGTCATTACTAGGGCTCGGATTTTTAGGTAAATATTTTTTTTTATGTAAATACATATTTTAGGCATTTTTTTCTATAAACACATAAATTCCTGCTTTTCACTTATTAGCACATAAAAAGACATAATATTTACATTTTTAGCCTACTTTTCACATTTTGCAAAAATGAGGAAAAAGTAGACATGAGATCGGCCAAATGTGTGTCTGTCTGGCCGTGTGTGTCCCCCCCGTATCAACTCCTAAACAGCTGGAGCAATCGAAACAAAATTTGGTAGGAGTAAAGATCTATACCAGAATATCTCACGGCCATTTTTGAAAATGATGTCAGTGCTACCAACTGCTGAAAAATCGCAATTGAAATTAGAGCTCTATGTTGGATATCTTGGAAGGTATGAATGGGAGCTATTTCAAAATTGGCACACGTATTGTACCCATGGTTTTACAGTATAGATAATAATATTGCAGTTTAATTTCCATGAGGCCATACAGGGCAGTGTTGCCAAAATGATTATAAGCCTGTTGATAGGTCAAATTTTTAAATACATATAACTTCTACACTATCAATTGGAATTCAACCAAATTTCGTATGTTGTATGTGTACATAATCAGATATGACTGAGCGTATTCTTAAGAACCACCAGGGCTGCCAACTGTTAATAAAAGCTCTGAATTTATTTTTATCCAAATACCAATATATCAGAAAGTATGCAAGCCGACAGCGTTAAACTATGCACACGTATAGTACCTGACATTCTATATTAATTTGGAGTAACTTATATACGTCAGTGCTACCAACATGATTCTATGCCTGCTGAGAAGTCCAACTTTAAATACATGTAACTTCTATACTATCATTTGGATTTCAACCAAATTTCGTATGTGCTATTTGTACCATAACAGATACGACTACGCGTATTCTTAAGAGCAACCAGGGCTGCCAACTGTTAATATGTGCTGTCTCTATTTTTGTTACCCTAATATCAATATATCAGAAAGTATGCAAGCCAATAGCTCTAAACTTTGCACACGTATAGTGCCTGGCATTCTAGATGAATTTGGAGTGACTAATATACGTCAGCACTACCAACATGATTCTAAGCCTGCTGATAGGTCCAATTTTAAAATGCATGTAACTTCTATACTAATGGATTTCATTCAAAATTGGCACAACAATAGATCATATTATTTCAGATTATTTTAGACCAATACATGCATGACATTGTTGTCAACATGATTTTACGCGCGCTGTTAGATCCAATGTTTAACTGCATGTAACGTCCATGCTATTCATTGGACTCCAACCAAATTTTGTATTCTGTACCTTAAGAGATGGAACTAAGAATATATTCAGTCTCCAGGGCTGCCAACTGTGGTGCTCTATTAGACTACATTATGCCAGGTATATAGTATTTCGAACTAATTAGAAATTTCAATATTACCACTTAATTTCATCATTATTCTAGATAAATCCATATAGATTAACCATTGGCATGAATCTTATATTTTAAGAAAAGTAGGTTCTTTAGTTCGTCACGGAAGTCCTTGTTTTAAATCAGTATGCTAGATTTTTCAGTGTATTGCATTTTTGTTCTGTGTTAGTTCAACGGGGAAGAACATGTAAGCTATCTAATCTTCATGCAGAGCGTATGTCAGCTTGCAACTGTGTTATTCTTAACTTGTCGCCCCGTGCCACTCACTGTGGAAGTCGGGGATTTCCATGTTCATAGCCACATTGCACCACGTGCTAGACCTTCCACCCCCACCCCCACCCCAGGTACCTGGAACCAGTGTCACTCACATGCAGTTCATTTCTGGCACTGTGAAGTGTAAGGCAGTTCTACGATGCCTAAAGTAAAATCAACTACAAGTTATCGTCTGCAGTAGTATGTTGCAGAATTTAAGGATACTTTTACTTCTGAGGGGGGGGGGGGGGTGTTCTGTTCTGCCAATCATGTGGGAAAGCAATCTAGGCTGAACAGCGATCTCAAGTTACATAATACCTCAACGGCAAGAAAATATTGCCGCAGTTTCGCGCCTTCAGAAGAAGTGTTTCGCGATAGTCGTCGGTCATTTGAGATGGAAAACCTGAAGATGTATCTCGTTGTGAATTGTAATGCTCCAGCAGTCAGTGATACATAGCATAAATTGCCTTCGTGAGTACTGTTATATTGTTTATAATCACATTAATAAATTAAATTATAATTACATATTTTTACTTTTTTGTCACATATTTCAGGTATTTTAAATACATAAAAAATAAATATTTTCCCGATTTTTAGCACCTAAAAATCCTAGCCCTAGTCATTACACACATTCATGTTCATTCTGGAATAGATTACTCCCACATTACAGGAAAAGTATTCGAGGTTTCTTTCAATGCTCAATCCATTCTTCCTGAAGAGAAGAAATTCATCACTTTGAGGTAAGCAGAAAAGATATGGTTAGTGTTTTCAGCATTGAGTCTAAGTAGAATAAAATTATATCTACTGTAGCCTTATCTGAATGCGGCTCCATAACTGTTATGTTGGGTGTCATCATAATCACTGGTACCAGATATACCATGTTGGTAAGTACCACTAATTTTAGAGCAATCCCTAGAGGATAATCTATGGTACCATATTTACTTGCATATCAACAGTCATTGCAAAATAACGGATCCCTAGTTTTTAACCGCATAAATATTTGTCCTGCTTAACAGTTGCATTCTGAATTTGTTGACTATTATGGGTATCAAACTAGGCTATATTTCTAATTTTACTCCATAGGAATTACCGTATATACCGGAATGTAAGACGACCCCGAATAAAAGAAGAGGCCTAGTTATCAACTGCCTCTTACAGATTTTTTCAAAAAATACTCGCTAACTCATAACTTGCACAGTATATGCCCTCAAGGTCGAGCTTTCATTTTTATAACGTCTCATGTTATCGGAAATCCCTCTGCCCGCTTTTCCAAGACATACTCTATAATTTCTTTGTTCAAGAATGGGAGACATTATTAAATTAAGATACGTTGATCACTCAATTACTGCTCGTAAAACTGACTGGTTGTTCTTGTAAAGATTGTTTTAAAACATATTTCCATAAGCTTTCGAACATATAATTTATCCGCTTAAAATGACGTGTATGCGTAAATCCTAACCTCAAAATGTACGCTATTCGTATATGCATGGTAATTAAACATAACAAACCATATTTTAATCTTCATTAACACATTGATTTGTTGCGAGTTACAAGATGCCAACACCTCATACTACATTGCAAATAATAATAATAATAATAATAATAATAATTTAAAAAAAAAATTTAATACCCTCAATATAAGACGACCCCAAATTTTTATAACACAAAAAGTGGGGAAAAACCTCGTCTTACATTCGGGTATATACGGTAAGATATCCATAGCAACTGCAGAGTCTCCGCGAAGTGGGTGCCCCTTGTCTGCCCGAACTGACATGTCCGTGTGTGTTATTGAACAGTGTTCCAATGCTTGTAAACGGCAGTAGCGGCTATTCAGGTGAAGAGAGTGAAGAGCCTCTTCACATGCCATCTCTTAAATAAAATAAACATTATTTTTTCTTATTTAAATAAAACTGTTGTCATTGTCTTGGGCTACTTTTTCACTTAGTGTACTGTTATTTCTACACTCCGTCGCTAGATGGTGCGCAAGCAAGGCTGCATGACGTCCTTGTAGCAGTTGTACTCCCTGTCGCTAGATTGTACTGCCGTAACTTGGAAGGAAGCAGGAGACGAAGTGTCTTGTTTATGTCAGCTACATCGTCTAGTTGCCATGGTAACCTGACGTCAGTTGTGACGTCATTACCTGCCGTTAGACAGACGAGTGAAGATGTTCCTGTGTCGGCAAGGCAATATCGTCTAGTTCAGTTGATGAAAGTTTACATTGCAACAGGCTTCTTTTTCTTTTATATTGAGGCTTTTATTTACTTTCCCAATGAATAGTATGTATTTATAACGTTATCTACCCTGTTGTTGAAGAAGATTGATGGCTTTTAGTGTATAATGTTTGCAGTGAAAGACACGTTACTAAATTTTATTAGAAATTCCCTTCAGTAGGTGGAAAGATGAAGACAAAAAGGGATTTATTAATTAATTTATTAATTTGTGGGCGGCCAAAGAAATTAATAGAACTGTGCATTAAAGAAATAAAACCGGAAAGTCCTATAGCCTTCATCGCAAGGGATCTTGGTTCGAACAGTTCACATAGTTGTGCAGTAGTTATAGAACTGTTCTGTTGGCCTTGCTTACTATACAGTAACAGTAACAAATTTCCAAAACATTACGCGCGGGTTGGACAAACACAAAGACAGTGAGCAACATTTAAAGAACCAGTTACCACTTAGAACACGCACACAAGCACGATATCTGGCACTTAACGGGAAAATGCAAGACTAAGTGCACTTAAATGTAATGTGAATGTGACTTTAAATAGGCAGATCCTGGGACTTGTGATTAGAGTTGTTACAGGAACTCTCTTCTAGAGAGGAGGGCCGATAACCTAGATGTTAGGCCTCTTAAAGCAACAATTATCATCATCATCATCGTCTTCTAGAGGACATGACAAGACCTCTTTAAACCGTGTGCGCTTTAAGGAATTATTGAAGATACTGATATCTAAAAAGTCCTTAGAACCTCAAAATTATTAAAATAAAATTCAAAGTGTGTTCTCTGGAAATAACTGATGCAACATCAGAGTACATCAGAGATCATATTAAGGACCGACTTAATAATGTTAGAGCCTCCGTGGCTTAGGCGGCAGCACGCCGGCCTCTCACCGCTGGGTCCGTGGTTCAAATCCCGGTCACTCCATGTGAGATCTGTGCTGGACAAAACGGAGGCAGACAGGTTTTTCTCCGGGTACTCCGGTTTTCCCTGTCAAAAATTTAATTCCAGCAACACTCTCCAATATCATTTCATTTCATCTGTCATTCATTTCATCATTGCCCCAGAGGAGTGCGTCAGGCCTCGGCAGCCGGCACAGTTCATATCCTCGCTGCTAGATGGGGGGGGCTTCATTCATTCCATTTATGACCCGATCGGAGACTAGAAGCAGGCTGTGAATTTTCATTTTTTTCTTAATAATGTTCCGCTTTTTTCTATGCTAACGCATGGCTGTGATAAATTACAATTCTTAAATAAGTCTTATAGATTCCGACAAATTTGAGCTGTATAACAAATATAATCAACAATAGGCCTACCCCACATTTAATAAATGAACTGTCACTCTTTTATGCTCATGAATCCTACATCGTAAAAATAGTCGGGAGAAATACATCAAGAACTCCGTGAATAGAAGAGACTTACAAACTTTTGCTTAAGGACACCACGTACTCTTGCATGATGAAAATATCGATTTTTTGATTTTGGCGCCATAAAATTCTTCATTCTTTTCTGAATCCAAATATATATAGTTTGTGGTTTTTTTTATGTCTACAACTACCTTAAATTCGTTTTTTTTTTTAAATTAGCGTCCCATGCTCTGAATAATTCATTTTTAACTTTGCCAGCTGTTTTCCGTTAATACTCATTTTCCATGTTTAGGTACCAATAACTAGGAAACCATTTAAGATAGAGGGCTAATTTTTTTACATTAACTTGCCTAATGGAGTACTTGAATATTAACCTATTTGCACTTCCAAAACATAGTAGGCATGGATTGGGAAGAGAAAAATTAATACATATTTTTGAATAAATTTAAAAAGAAAGAGTTCGGATTCTTTTTTCTTGCATTCTGTCCCAATAATAATGAAACAAAGTGGTTACCGGTACTCATCTGCCATAATCCATTCCAAGTGTGTGAACAGAATTTGAGAATATTTGATTGAAAAACAACTGAGAAATGTGTACCTGAAGCAAATTATACAACATTTTTTTGAAAATGTATCTGTCCAAATTTGTATTCATTTCACACATCCTATAAAAGCAAAGTAGCACTACATGGTCATAAACAGCTCAGAATATACCGCTTCTTATATGTGACAAGAATCATAGCTGTACCTTTAGCATAAATCCAGAAAATACTTAGTAAAGTGATGCCACAAAAATAGACTTTTTCATCGTGTAAGAGTACGCGGCGACCTTAATTGGGTACTGGCAATACCTTCTACAAGTGCATCAGTACAACGCAGTTTCTCTTGTTTGAAAAGATTCAATATTTTTGCATGTAACACAATATCTGACTCCAGAATTACATCATTGGCTATCTCCATAAATCGTGAATTGTAGTTGAAATTGATTGAAGACCTTCTATGAGGACATCATAGATAAGATTGCCTACCTTAGAGAACGGAGGATTCATTTAAGCTATACAAATAAGCGAGTTTGACTTTTTAGTGCGATAACTTATGTTTGGTTTGGTTTTAAGTGCTAGGCTTTTAGTAGATATTTTAGCATTAAAATAGGAAAAGGATGTCAATATTCACAAACGCAAACATCATGCACTGATGAAATTAGGAGTTTGGCTCTTCACCTGATATTTGATCTACGAGCCGCCACTGGTAAACGGTGCCCTGGATGTTAATTGATTGATTTGTGTTCCATTTGTTCTAGTGCAAAACGAATTTACACAGAGTTCCATTGTGTAGTTTTCATTTGTACCTTTGCCATTAACTCCTGCACTCGAACCCATTTTCTGTTGGCATTGAGATATCACATGGCCTTAACCCTGCGTAGGGCGCGGCTGATCTGACAGGCACAGGATTGTTTTTTTTTTTTTTGTGTGTGTCTTCCCGCAGCGCACCGAGCGGGACCCTTCCCTCCCAGTAGTTTCCTAACTTTGGTGGCTGGTTCCAACCCGTATGGTCAGTTTATCTCCAGGCATCAAGGAAGTGCGTCACACATGTTTTGATCTGACTAGCTCACCGCGACCAATTACATCGCAAATCCAAGGTCTGTATCTTTAGCCAACTTTTCACATTTTGCATAAATGAGGAAAAAGTAGGCATGAGATCGATCCGGGAAAATGTGTGTCTGTCTGTCCTTCTGTCTGTCTGTCTGGCTGTGTGTGTGTCCCCCCCCTATCAACTCCTCAACGGCTGCAGGAATCAAAACCAAATTTTGTATGAGTAAAGATGTATACTGGAATATCTCACGTCCATATTTGAAAATGATGTCAGTGCTACCAACTGCTGAAAAAACGCACTAGTAATTTGAGCTCCGTGTTGGATATCTTGGAAGGTATGCATGGGAGCTATTCCAAATTTGGTACACATGTATATAACACTATTTCAGTTTAATTTCCAGGAGGCCATACATGACAGTGTTGCCAAAATAATTGTAAGCTATCTGATAGGTCCAATTTTTAAATGCCTATTACTTCTACACTATCAAATGGATTTCAACCAAATTTTGTATGTAATGTGTGTACATAAACAGATATGACTGAGTGTATTCTTAAGAGCCACCAGGGCTGCCAACTGTTAATAATTGCTCTCTCTATTCTTTTATCCAAATACCAATATATCAGAAAGTATGCAAGCCGACAGCTTAAAAATATGCACACGTATAGTACCTGACATTCTATATTAATTTGGAGTAACTTATATACGTCAGCGCTACCAACATGATTCTAAGCCTGCTGCGAGGTCCAACTTTAAATACATGTAACTTCTATACTATAATTTGGATTTCAACCAAATTTCGTATGTGCTATGTGTACTATAACAGTATTCTTAAGAGCAACCAGGGCTGCAAACTGTTAATAAATGCTCTAATATACTTCAGTGCTGCTAACATGATTCTAAGCCTGCTGATAGGTCCAATTTTAAAATGCATGTAACTTCTATACTGAAAAATGAAAATCCACAGCCTGCTTCCAGTCTCCGACCGGGTCAGGAATGGAATGAATGAAACCCCCATCTAGCGGCGAGGATATGGACTGTGCCGGCTGCCGAGGCCTGACGCACTCCTCTGGGGCAATGATTAAATGAATGACAGATGAAATGAAATGATAGTGGAGGGTGTTTCTGGAATGAAATTTTGACAGGGAAAACCGGAGTACCCGGAGAAAAACCTGTCTGCCTCCGTTTTGTCCAGCACAGATCTCACATGGAGTGACCGGGATTTTAACCACGGACCCAGCGGTGAGAGGCCGGCGTGCTGCCGCCTAAGCCACGGAGGCTTTGTATGTAACTTCTATACTAACTAATGGATTTCATTCAAAATTGGCACAACAATAGATCATATTATTTCAGATTATTTCTGACCAATACATTCATGCCATTGTTGCCAACATGATTTTCCGGCATGCTGTAAGATCCAATGTTTAACTGCATGTAACGTCCATGCAATCCATTGTACTTCAACGAAATCTTGTATTCTGTACCTTAAGAAATGGAACTAAGAATATATTCAGTCACCAGGGCTGCCAACTGTAGTGCTCTATTAGGCTACATTATACCAGGTATACAGTATTTCGAACTAATTAGAAATTTCGATACTTAATTTCATCATTATTCTAGATAGATCCATATAGATTAATAATTGGCATGCATCTTAAATTTTAAGAAAAGTAGGCTCTTTAGTTCGTCACCGAACTTCTTGTTTCACTTTTGATAGCAAATTTGATAGCTGATGATCGTCCAACATCACCCCCAGCCCCCACAAGAGGTCCAGATGCTGTGATTGCACTGTGGAGACAGGAATACAACGGCTCACGAACTATTCCTGTGTGAAATGCAACCGAGGAATATGCCTTCCTCATGCGAAACCATTCTGCGCAACATGCTTTGCAGGCTGCTCTAGCGATCCCACAGCGGCTTTGATGGACGACGTCTCCGACTGATTTTTGTCCCCACACATCTCAATTTCAGACCTGACCCATTTTTGGAACTTTTTTTAAGGATAAAAGGTCGCATTTTGATTTATATTCATATCCATGATATGCGAATTCTGCATTTTGACTTGTTTTGGTTTTTGTACCTAAATAAATACTAAGAATATTTTTTAAATTGATTTTATATTTTTCTCTTATTGTCAACATCCTAAAGATGATTGATACATATTGGTTTACCTTAATACGGCGTTTTAGGGACTTAATGTTTTTTTTTAGCATAGTGTGCCTGTCAGGCTCACGGCGCCCCGATGTTGAGAATCCTTGACCGCGCCCTATGCTGGGTTAACGGTTCAATGCACATTGTGAATTTCCCATGCTGTAGCATTATTGAAAGATATAACATAGTTGCCATGATTTATGGAAAGACCCTCATATAAATTTACATTACTCACCATGCACCTGCGTTCAAACTATTCCTATCATTATTATTCAACTTCCATGTACACTGCATGCTAAATAAGTTGTTTATCATTCATGTAGAATGGCACTTAGTGAGTGTTGATTTGATTTGCTGCCCCTGGGTGGCTGGCCTTCTGATCATAACTCATGCACACACTTTCTCACTCACACTTCTCGAGAATTGACTGAAGTTTTATGTCAGATTTACCACATTACAAAAAGGTAACTTAGAGCATGGAAAATAAAATTAAGTTAGGTTATACGTAAGAAATTCCTAGAGTAAATTAGTCGATACAATGAAAATGAAAATCCACAGCCTGCTTCCAGTCTCCGACCGGGTCAGGAATGGAATGAATGAAGCCCCCATCTAGCGGCGAGGATATGAACTGTGCCGGCTGCTGAGGCCTGACGCACTCCTCTGGGGCAATGATTAAATGAATGATAGATGAAATGAAATGATAGTGGAGAGTGTTGCTGGAATGAAATTTTGACAGGGAAAACCAGAGTACCCGGAGAAAAAACTGTCTGCCTCCGTTTTGTCCAGCACAGATCTCACATGGAGTGACCGGGATTTGAACCACGGACCCAGCGGTGAGAGGCCGGCGTGCTGCTGCCTAAGCCACGGAGGCTTTCCCAGTCGATACAATACCGATAATAATTAACATTGATCATATCATGTCAATGTGTAAAGTTGAAATAAAAACACTGCTCCGTTTTACTCAAATTCCCCCGGCATTACACGATCAATTTGGTGTGGTTACCGATATTTGCTCATTATAATATTTGGCAGTCACATACTGCACTCGTAATAACTCAGTGTTACTGTATTGTGAGATCCCAGTGAAGTTCCGTTCTATAGAGAAGGACCTCACTGTTATTATTATTAACTTTATTGGCCACATTGGACCACTTGAGTCTTCCATGTACACTTTTTCTTTGAAGGTTGTATGGTTTGATTCTTATCTGCCCAGTACTTCTTCATTCGTTCTGATCGCAGTGTTCTTAATTCGTTTGAAATCTCTACAGGCTGCCTGTGCAACATTTCTGTTGAAAATTTGTGATTCTTAAGAAGGGTGGTAATTTTATTCTTGTTCTCTGCATCTGTAATTTCGAGTCCAACTGTTTTGAGATCCCCTTGAATTTCTTTGATCCAATGCCCTCCAGCCTTCTTTTGCAGATTTCTCATCACTAGTTGTCGTAAAATCCTGTTTTCTGGTAATCGCAGGATGTGAAAGAAATAAAAGATCCTTTTCTTCTTCATCGTGCTGGTAACTGGATCAATCTCTCGATAGACTGTTTCATTGGAGAGGATTCTCCAGACTCCTTCAACCTCACTGTATAAATAACACTCTTAAAAATTTTGGTTGGTTCTTAAGTTTAGGGGCTGCGACAACGCGGTCATGTAGCCCCGTGTACTTTGGGTGTGTGTAGAATCTGTCTGATAACCGGTGTTAATTGTGATGACTGTATTAGTGTGTGTTATCTGTTTTTTAATTTAAGTACTGAAACTTAGAATTTTTCAAATAGTTCCTACTTTTGCCGCCAAGCTCCACCGTCAACGACTACTAGGCCAAGTTCAGAACTTAGCTACCAGACGCCACTGCAGTCGGCTCTTGGCAACGAACGTAGAAACCTAAGAGCGTTGTTTACATTCTTAACCTATCCAATTTAGCTTCACACAGGTGCAATTAGTGGAAGGTTCTTTAACATGCCATAAATCTATGACATGGCACCGCCGGCTTTACTTCCCCTCCGAAGGAAGGCATACTGAGGTATTTTTAACGCTCTTAAAAAATCCGACGGCTTCGGCTGGCTTAAAAATTTTATGAGAATAATTCGCATGTCAGGACCTTAAAATTGACCATAAAAGTCTGACTGATATGGGAGTAAATACGGTACTCGAGCCTATATTAGGAGAGTGACAACCAATCAGAACGGACCTGACCCTTGAGAAACAGACATGTTTGTTCTTCTATATCTCTGCTCTGATCTGTTATTGGAGCTGGCATCTCTGCTTTCACTAAACAAACATAAAACCAGATCTCTGCTCTGATGCTGCCAGCATTGCAGTCTACACTGAACGATTACCCTTAATCCATAAAAGATTCCGATGATCTATTTCTATAAAGATGAAAAAGGCTTAACAGAGCATCAGTCTACAATACTTGTAAGAATAATGATGGCACCAAGACATCTGAAGTAACAAATAATCTAGGAAAATGCTTGTACATTAGAAACAGATACGACATTATAACAGTGATTAACTAAAAATGGATACAACATTGTAACAGTGATTATGTGAATCAGGTAAGACTCTTTGAATAAACAACACATGGAAATACAAAACAATGTAGCACCAGGTTAGGAAAGTCACACCAATGCTGAAAAATATTGGATAGAAGAGGCTTTAAACCAAGACCACTTCATGACCTAATATACCAGTTGACATTATATGCAAATTCAAGATATAATATTTTAATAATAAAATTTTTAGTACAATATATCTGATAATATTTTCATAGAAATTGCCTTTTTTGAGTTCAATACATGAATAACCACTCTCACAAATTATTTTGTAAGGACATCGATTGTTCTTAGAGTTAAGTTTTATTTATTATAATGTTTATTTTGTTAAAACAAATATGGCCTAATTAGTGTTTAGTAAGTTGAAAGAGGAAAGTTCAAAGGCTGGACTAATGTTGAATGTCAAAAAAACAAAAATGATGACAACTGCAACTGTCAATTCACAGAGTGTAGGAGAACAAATGGAGATAGTGTCTGTTTTTAACTATCTTGGCTCACAGATTTCTGCTGATGGCGACTGCAGCCATGAAATCAAAAGACGATTGCTACTTGGTAGACAGGCATTTTCAAATCTGGACAATATCTTAAGGAGTAGAGACATGACATTAACAACAAAGATCCGTATAGTAAGAGCTATGGCTTTTCCAGTTGTGATGTATGGATGTGAGACCTGGAACATAAGAAAAGCTGAACGCCGTAGAATAGATTCCTTAGGTTTACAGCAAATTAAAACAGAGTGTTCCTTGGAGGGCTTAATCCTGTAACAAAAACTGAGCTACTTTGGACATATTATGAGAAGACATAATCCATTAGAGAAGACCTTAATGCTGGGGAAGATAGAAGGAAAAGGAAGCTTGTAGTTTTAAGTGACAGTTAATCGCGTGATCATAAGCCACGGGACCTCCTTTTTACGTGGAATCCGAACCACAGGACATGGCATTTCACTGTGAAAATCTCATATGCACTGACCGGGAATCGAATCCGGTCCGCCTTGGTGAGAGGCAGGCAGCTTGACCGCTGAGCCACCACGCCCCGAAGATAGAAGGCACAAGGAGAAGAGGGAGGCAAAGAATGAAAAGGATGGATGGCATCACAGAAGCACTAAATTCCAGCTTGGAAAATCTTCGGAAGGCAGTGCAGGACAGAAGAAATTGGCGTAGTTTAGTACATGGGGTCACGGAGAGTCGGAATCGACTAAACGAATAGAGAGAGTAGTTAGAGCTAAACAACTCACCCTGACGAAGACCCCATTGAAGGGTTGAAAACATGCAACAATAAAAATTATAATGCTTGCCACGGTGGGTGAGTGGTTAACTTGTCGGACTACCAACCCCAAGCTTGCAGATTCGCTCCTGGCCGTCGTAAGTGATTTTTGAAAGGCGACAAAAATCATGACATGCATGTCATACGTTGCTGGCATGTTAAAAGAATCAGTTTGAATTCAGTAGGCAGTGTTCATAATGGCAAAATTAATCTCGGGATTTTCCGCCAACACAAAGTTCCTCCATTCTCTACTAGAGAGTGCTATAGTGTCAAGGCGCTTAGATATCTAACCTCCTTGACTTTCATAGTGTTCCAAGGAACGACTAAATTCGACATGCAAGCTGCCCTCTGGGTGTCAAATAACAAAGCTTGCACCTGGCACCCATACAATATTATTATTATTATTAACATTATAACATAATAATATTAACAGGTGTTCTTAGTATATTTAATTTATACAAAAGGCAGGCATAACATATTGATATTGTCTGATGTGGTGGCCCAAGCACTCCCAAAAGCTTTACGCTATGCCCTCTTGGTCTGTCCAAAATATAGCTGAAGTATGTGACACAGTATCATAACTTATTACCTGTGTTCAAAACATAGCTATAACTGCTATAACGAATCTCTCTGCAGTTGCTGTCTCATGAAGCCAAACACAGGTAGATAGTCTGTCAGGCCAATATATTGGGAGTTGTGACAGTACAAGGTTATACTAATCAAAAGACTACTACAACTCCTCCCTCTACTCTTCTCTGCTGAGGGATGGGCCACCAAGTGAGACAACATATACACAGGAAGATTCATTCTCTCTACGGCAATGATGCAGCCTCATGATGAATAATCTTTTTTTTTTTCTACGTTATTACATCTAGTTGGTTGGTTGGTTCCTTAGTTTAGGGGCTGCGACAACGCGGTCATGTAGCCCCGTGTACTTTGGGTGTGTGTAGAATCTGTCTGATAACCGGTGTTAATTGTGATGACTGTATTAGTGTGTGTATCTGTTTTTTAATTCAAGTAGAGACTGCAACTTTGAATTTTCAAATAGTTCCTACTTTTGCCGCCAAACGCCACCGTCAACGACTACTAGGCCTAGTTCAGAACTAGCTACTAGACGCCACCGCAGTCGGCTCTTGGCAACGAACGTAGCAACCTAAGAGCGTTGTTTACATTCTTAACCTATCCAATTTAGTTTCACACAGGTGTAATTAGTGGAAAGATCTTTAACATGCCATAAATCTATGACATGGGACCGCCGGCTTTACTTCCCCTCCGAAGGAAGGCATACTGAGGGATTTTTAACGCTCTTAAAAAATCCGACGGCTTCGGCCGGGTTTGAACCCGCTATTACATCTAGTAATCAGTGCTTAATGGTATCATGTAAAGCAGCTATCCCTGGAAGAAACTTCTTATTTTACCATTATGTAACTACAGTGGAATATGGTGGTTAACAATTGCAAACATTAACCTTTTCACTGCTAATATTGTGAGATTCTATCAAACCCCTCCATGCTGAATAAATTTTTAAAAGTATTTTATTTAGATGAAGTTGCCGACGAGATATCTTTGGCGCAGCAAGGACGTGACGTTCTACCGCACCCGAGATATCTCTGGCGTAGCAGTGTAAAGGTTAATGAATCATACAGTGGTTTCTTACTTTCTCTCTTTGCATGAAATCTCCCATAGTACCATTCTCCAAGCATCATTTATCTCTACATATTCTGTCACAGGTAAACTAATTTCATGAAATGGTTTTGCAGGATTGTATATCCACAGATGTCTGGTGATTAACGACCAGTCTTAAGGAAACCAGCTTGAGGAGAAGAAGGGAAGGAATCGTTGCAGGCACAGTGATAGTATAATACATATAATTTTATAATCTATGAAATTTAAACGTTACTCTGCTCTAACAAACAATTCCATTAGCAAAATTAATGTATTAGAACAATAACTTTTGAAGAACACCATTTTTTGCATGGGGCCTAACCTACAAAATATATATTCAAGTCCTTTCAGAAGAGCAGAAGATTGCACAAAAGCTAAATGATTTCACATTTATATTGAACACAAAAAATATGTAATAATAACAATAATAATAAAAATAATAATAATAATAACAATAACAACACAGTTAAACCTTACATATATTTTATGCAGTTATCTATACATCTTAAGTTCCAAGTCTCTTTCATATCTTTTACCACGGATTTACCTGGAGTTTTGCATCTAAACCTGTTTTAGACTGCCTGATGACAAATGAAGCGGAAACAAATGTCTATGTTACAGTTTGTGTAATTTGAGATATTCACAGAACAAACATGTACGATGCTTTCTAGACACGTATTTGAAAGTGGGAGCATATTTCAACAGACATCTTAGGTATTCCGGAAATTGTGAAGCAAAATGCACTTCAAAAATCATGGAACAAATGTTACATCTCTTCCCACTCGAACACGGCGACAACATTAAGAAGTGAATGCATATCATCAAAACAGCATAATCAGAGTAGAGGAATCTGAATTCAAGTTACTATTTCAAATAACAGTTTGGTTTTATAAACTGCAACCGAGTTGAAAAATGAAACGTGAAATGTTGCTATTATATTCGGGATTTATCAATATTATATTTATTTGTGCACATTTTCACATCTTGCTGTTCTTATGCAACCAGATGACATAATATTAGAAAGAGGGAAGAAAGATGTGCAAATTATTGTGTTTAAATTCCAAAAGGAAAATCACCAACGCAGCAATTCTTCTAGGTTTGTGCCGTGTCTTGTGTGGGGTTTCGCCTAGGACACCAATCTGGCTCATCGGCGAGCTCTTGGTGTCCCAGCCCGGACCCCCACAGGAGTGACGAACTGCGCACCACCTCCCTTTATATTGGGTGCAACTGCACCACTTGACTGCGAGAACTAAAACCTCAAGCAGCCTTAACCTTCCTATGAAGGCTATGAAGGTTAAGGCTGCTTGAGCTTTTAGTTCTCGCAGTCAAGTGGTGCAGTTGCACCCAATATAAAGGGAGGTGGCGCGCAGTTAGTCACTCCTGTGGGGGTCCGGGCGGGGGAACCAAGAGCCCGCCGATGAGCCAGCTTGGTGTCCTAGGCGAAACCCCACACAAGACACGGCACAAACCTAGAAGAATTGCTGCGTTTTAATTCACCGGCCGTGAAAGCCAATATACCATCGTTTTGAAAATCACCATAGTTGTATTTTGAAACTTAATAAAAATACCTTCAGCATCATCTAGGGATCTTTCCAGCGGGTCGGGTAGGATTTGAGTGGACGATATGCCTCCATCTAGATCTGTCAAATACCTTGAGCACGGCAAACGAGTTCATTCAAGTTTTCCATTTAAAGGAACATTATTTTCACAGACAAAAACATAAGTAGTTTCAAACAATAACATTAAACTTAAAATTATGCTAATCGTATTCTCCATTATGTGCAAGTGTGTTGCTTCACGGAACAAAAGTCTATGTATCTAAAGGCATAGTCCTGTCCCATGGACAACAGTCACCTTACTTGCTGTTTTTCCTAATATGCAAGAAATATTGAAGTTTGGTCACACATTGGCTTCAAATGTGCACAAAAATAATTTTCTGTCTGACTGCTTCTAACTTGAGAAGTGCTGGGTGAAATTTGGTATCTGTATCCATCACAGGCATGGCACCAATCACGCTTGAAATTTTTACCATATCACTCATTAAAAGAGGACTATCAGCCTCAAAATTAACAATCCTTTTTGTTGTGGTGTTTGAAGCTATATATTTACTGTGTTGCCTTAGTAAGCAAGAGGTTAGTGCTTTTCAGTCGGTCAACACGAATGTACCCAAAAGAGATGGGTTATGCCCTAATCCGACTAAAGAGCACTAAACTCTTGAATCCTTTTTGTCTTACATAGATTGGAAAAAGCTGAACATCTGTTTGATGCAAGAAACGAACTCTGAGATTCCAAAAAACTAAGTATTAAGGCCAGAGATACACTGTATAACAAAAGAAACGACGAACCGGGAAGGCGTTGTCCGATTGTAAGGAAATTATGTATGCAAAGACATTCGGACCGAACATGCAACTGATTAAAGCTTCGTGTCCAATGAATGAATAGCGGGAGCTCCCGTGCATCCGAACTGCGCATGCATCAGATGTATATAAGGCGCGATTCTGAAGCGTATGCTCAAAGTAGCTGTTGCATTTGACTGCAATATCTGAACGTCGGCTTTAAGAATGCCACGCCGAAGGATTCGTGCTCATTACAGCAGATGTCAGAGTTTGAAAGAGGTCGTGCGATCGGATTGAAAGAAGCTGGTTGGTCGAATCGAGCTGTCGCTGGACATTTGGGTTGAAGTAATGCGGCGATCAGACTCTGCTGGCAAGCGTGGGTCAGCATTTTCAGGCATCAGCGTCAGGACAGCAGTGGTCGACCGAGGGCCACAACAGCACGGGCACACAGAGCGATTGTCAGAACAGCTGTCACAGCACCGGAGTCGTCGTTATCAATGATCCAGTATGTGACCCGCACACTTGTGTCCACCATGACCATCAACAGACCCCTGAGCGACAGGAATTTGCGCTCGCGCCGCCTGTTACACCGCTTACCACTCGCGCCTGTTCACTGTCAAGTCAGATTACAGTGGTGCCGCGCTAGAGCAACGTGGAACTGCGATGACTGGGGACGTATGGTCTTTAGCGATGAGTCCCGTTTCCAACGGTGCCCTGACGACAACCGCAGACATGTTTTGAAACGTCCAGGCCAGCGAGGGGATCCTGCTGTGACTATCGCATGCCACACAGCCCCACAACGGGGGGTGATGGTCTGGGGTGCCATCTCCTTTGATAGCCGGATCCCTCTCGTAGTCATTCCTGGCACACTGACAGCACAGTGGTATGTTGATGACATTCTACGGCCGGTTGTGTTACCGTTCCTTCAGCGACATCCAGGCCTTACTTTCCAAGAGGATAATGCCCGGCATGTGTTGCTATGGACTGTCTTCAAGCTTGCGCTATCCTTCATTGGCCAGCTCGGTCGTCTGATCTCTCTCCCATACAGCACATTTGGGACGTCATGGGAAGGCGATTGCAAACATCCCTGAATGTCGCCGATTTAGCCCAACAGTTGGAGGCCATTTGGCATGAAATTCCGCAGGACACCATCCGGGAACTTTATCAGTCCATGTCACGTCGAGTGACAGCTTGCATCCAGGCCAGGGGTGGACTAACACTTTATTGACGTCCTCACTTTGTAACGTTCTAACTCTGCAATAAATCATTCGATTGTTCTGCACTTTTGATCGTTTGTTTTTCTATGTCTGTTCCTCACATCCACCGATTTTTATCGCCATCGGACAATTCCTTCTTGGTGCGTCGTTTTTGTTGTTGTTATACAGTGTATTTTAACCATACTGTACTTGGACCTTGCTTTGGGAAACATTACACACTTGAGATAGGCAAGTGCTAAAGGATGTACTAGCTGACAGAAGACTTATCTGTCCCAATTCGCTATGATGTTAAGTGAACCTGTTATTGCATTGATGTTGATTTCATTTAGTATCACTGGGGATTGTTTTGTTTGGAAAATATATACAAATGTCAGGCTCCAACCATAACAACACACACTTGAGGGATTACTTTTAACTAGCCATTTATCTCTCAAAGGCCAGTCCCGTGGTGTTGGGGTAGTGCACCTGCCTCTTACCCGGAGGCACTGGGTTAGATTCCTGGCTCTGTCACGGATTTTAGAAACTGACATGAGGGCTGGAACGGGGTGCACTCAGCCTCGTGAAGACAATTGAGTAGCCGTCTGACAGTAAGGCAGCGCCCCGGACACGAAAACCCAGATTAACGGCCGAGGGACCCGATGCGCTGACCACACGTCACCCCAATATCTGCAGGCCAAATGGCTGGGCAACGGTCGCTTGGTAGGTCTAGGCCCTTCATGGGCTGTAGTGCCAGGGGTTATTTTATTATTTATTATATTATTATTTATCTCTTAAAATAAAAAAAAGGCCCATTTGTTACATATAGAAACAATGAGTTGCGATTGGGAGGGGAGTGCTGTTATGGACAACAGACATTTTCATGGGGAGGAAACAGGTTGATCACCTGGACAAAGCTGGGTACAATAATAAGTATGTAATATTTTCAGGGCACCAGCCTTTTTCAATTAAAAATTACCAGAGGCTAACCATATATCATTCTTCAGTTCTCTCACTATACTGTATACTACTAGTATTTCTTGGTTCCAGATTCTTTTGGGCTAAGGTTACTAGACAAATTGTCCTCCATTTTTTAGAAACTAACACTTAAACACATCGGGGTTTCAAAACAATTTTCCAGTCGCGAAAGAAGGACAAGAAGTAGAAATAATGTGCTGTGAGTGCGAGGGGAGTGCTGTGATACTGTATGATCTGTGGTGTTATGGATGTGTATCATCTGTGGGGAGAGAGTTTTATATTCTTTGAAGAATTTCTCTTTGCTGTATTAATGCTGGCAAGCCATGTGATTGCATTCTCTCAACAAGTGATTTTCTATAATTTTCTATAATGCCAAAGCGGAAGTGCAAATTTAACAACATTTTAGCAACTAAATAATTATAAAACTCTCAGAGTGGAACGAAATGAAAATGAAGCTCAGTGTCTATCCTGCAGGACAAATCAGTTCCTCTTTGAAACGTGCAAGATGTTTCACAATAGTAATACTGTATTTAACCAGAATAATATGCATTAAATAATATTATTTTAATATATTTTTGCTTTTTAGTATTAGATTTTATGATGTCCTACATTTTAGAACATTACTAGCAACAAGCGAAGCCCCCGTGGCTTAGACGGCAGCACGCCGGCCTCTCACCACTGGGTCCGTGGTTCAAATCCTGGTCACTCCATGTGAGATCTGTGCTGGACAAAACGGAGGCAGACAGGTTTTACTCCAGGTACTCCGGTTTTCCCTGTCAAAATTTCATTCCAGCAACACTCTCCACTATCATTTCATTTCATCTGTCATTCATTTAATCATTGCCCCAGAGGAGTGCGTCAGGCCTCGGCAGCCGGCACAGTTCATATCCTCGCTGCTAGATTGGGGCTTCATTCATTCCATTCCTGACCCGGTCGGAGACTGGAAGCAGGCTGTGGATTTTCATTTCAGTAGCAACAAGCATCTGGTAACCCTATTATGGGCTGTAAAAGAAGCAGCTGAAATCTACAGAGATAGTTTCTATAAAAGTTGACATTAGAGATTTCAGGATGCAGTTTGTGTGTGTATCGGATTCGTCTGAAAATCTGTGTTATTGTGGTGTCTACTACTGTATGTGTATTTGTAATCAGGAAAGGATTGGGATGCAAAGAAGTTAGGAAGCATCCAGTCATTTACCTGGAACAGAAATGGGAAGTCATAGAAAAACCACTTCTGGGATGGACGAGGTGAGAATCGAACCCCCCACTTCTCGGTTTGCCTCGCGAGGCTGAGTGTACCCCGTTCCATCCCTCAGATCTGAATTATATTTCTTGGTAGAGCCGGGAATCAACCCCACACCTCCAAGGCAACAGCCAAGATTGCTAGCCGCTACACCATGAGTTGGTCTTCTTGGAATTGATAGGTAGCCTAGAATGAGCAACAATTCATGGTATGATAGGTGAAGCATTGCCGAGTGAGAATGAAAGTGTCTCACTACAGCTTAGCGGTCAGAGCACCAAAGTACACAGCTGGAGGTCGCAGGATAGAGTCCTGCTGGGATCAAACATTTTAATTCTTTGAACACTCATCTATAAAGATTGCTACTATTTATACACTGCACTAACAGCATAGAGTATTATATTGTCTACCCACATAAGACACAGTTCGCATGTTCCGAGCTCTGCATGGGTTGGACATTATACTTTTCTACCTTCTACCTAAGTGGGTTGTACTATTTGTACAATACATAACCTAATAGGTATCATCATCATCATCATCATCATTTCCCCTTATCCAGCTCCTGCCGGGTCGGGGTATTTATGGCACTTCTCCACTTTCCTCTTTCCTTTCACCATTCTTCTTCCACGATCTTGTCCCAGTCCAGATTTATTTTTCTTACGCTGTTCTTCACTGAATCAATCCACCTTGTTCTAGGTCTTCCTCTTGCTCTCTTACCCTTGCACTTCGCCTCCAGCATCTGTCTTTGTATTCTATTTTCCTCCATCCTCTTTACATGTCCAAACCACCTTAGTTTATTCTTCTCAATTCTCTCATTTAGTTTTCCCATCCCAACTTCCTTCCTAACATCTTCATTCCTCACTCTGTCTTTCCTATCATACTTCTTAGGAATTTCATTTCACTGGCTTGGATTCTACTCTCTTGCCTGCCTTTATTTGTCATCAATGCAGATGGCTGCAAGATGCAGCGGTGATGTTCTAGCCTGCTGGAACGAATCCCGGCTCAGTCAGTAGGCATTTGAGGGAGCTCATATGCGAGGGAGCTGTGCCAGTAGAAGATTTACATTAAAGATCACCTCCAATGCAGAATTCCAGCATCTCGGAGTCTCTTAAGAGCCAGAGTAGTTAAGGAGCATGTAAAACCCATAACATTATTACGCCATCAATGTGGTCAAGAAAACATAATTCTTGGAATAAAGTGTAAATTCTATAATGAAAAGTAGAAAGAAGAATAGCTAGAACATGCATAAATAAAAAATATCAGAAAGATGGACAGTGGCGGATAGTACCGAATGAAGTGGTATACAGAGAACTGGAGCCCATCACTGATACTATTCGGAAGAAACAGATTTCTTTTTTAGGTCACATCATGAGGACACAAGAAACCAGGTTATCTAGAAAAATTGTAGTGACACTTTGGAATATGAAACAACAAGTAGGATGGATTAAGGAAATTAGAGAAGATATGAAAGAATTAGATATAACCTTGGATGACTTGCAAAACAAAACCAAATATTAAAAAAAAATGAAAGATATAAAAATAAGATTTCAGGCAAAAATAAACAAACGTAATACAATAAAAAGGGTATTTACAGATGAGGAACGCCTGAGAAGATCAGAGCGAATGAAAAGCTACTGGGTGACTCGGAAAGGAAACTTACTGAAGAAGAGGACCAAGAAATTATTTGACTGAAGTGGTCCAATGAGGCCATAAAAGCAGAAGAAGAAGAAGAATGTACTGGTAATGAAGAGTTTCTTTTTAATAATAATGTTATTGGTTTTACGTCCCTTTTAACTACTGAGTTATTTAGAGATGCCGGGGTGACAGACTTTTGCCCCAAAGGGTCTCTTTAACGTGCCAGTAAATCTACTGACACAGCTCCCTTGCATTTGTGGTTGCATCCTCAAATGCCAACTGACTGTACCAGGATTCAATCCTGCGACCTAGGGAACAATGTTAGCGCTGCACCTCACAGTCAGTCGGTTTCATTCCTACTTTTTTTTTTCGTTTCTCCAGTAAATGTTTCTTTACTTAGATGTCAAATTGGTAGTTTCAGTAGAAAACGTAACTGAGGTTAAATTGTAACAATAATAATAATTATTATTATAATTAGAGAGCAGATTTAATCTGTGTTTTAAATATCTGGAAAATATAAGATCAATGTGGCACAAATATGAAGATTTTAAGATGGTATGAATAAATATGAAATTCTCATAACTAACATGTATTTATCTAGAATAGTTTGGATCAAAAAATCATGTCTAAGTTTGCTAAAAGTAACTCAGCATAACGCACGCACGATGGAAGTACCAAACTCAAGAACTCGTTTGACGTAGTCCAGTTTCAGAAGACGAGGATCTTCAGATTCTAGAAATGCAACTATTAAATTATCACTATTAAATGCACAAAGAGAAAATTAAAGAATGTAAATGAAGCACTAGTCGCAGACTTACTTACATTTTTGATTTTTTTGTGATGTGGATATGACCTAGAATTTGTCCCCTTTACACTGCCTTTCTTTCCTCTATGAACCCACAGCGATGGGTAATCATAGCCACGTCGTACTATGATGAAATTTATGAAGGTTTCTTATGCCCATTGTAATCCTCTTAAAACGTTTCTATCTCCGCAGCTCGCTGACTTAGATTTAAAAATAAGCAATTTTATAAAATCCGCCCTCTAATAATAATAATAATAATAATAATAATAATAATAATAGATGAGAGAGACAGACCCACTTACTATTATAATAGTAACTCATGTATGTCCAATTCTGACTGGTGGGTGGGTTTGTCAGGGGGATCAGAGTCTATTTCCTCTCCTTCTGAACCCAACAGATTTAATTCAGCGATGTTACCAGGAAATGTGTTACTCACATCCTCATGCATTATCTCAGATGACACGTAAGAAACACAAGTATCATCATCATCCTGATCACTCAATGGAACTACAGTCTCCAGCTGTTTGAGTATATCAACATCACTTCTCTCACAACTCTCTGAACATGCTTGACTGCAATTCTTCAAATCATCTTCTGCAACTCTGAACGATTCCAACAAAAGCTTACAATGATCTTTCACATTAACAGTCTTTCCACAACGTGAGAAGGCAGTGTAAAGGGGTCTTAAAATAATGCTCTGATGAGTCTTATGAGAGATGTACCATACCAATTCATTGAAGTCTTTCATGAGCTTGAAACGATCGAAGTTGATTGCTTCGCGTGGTATATCTGTATCTTCACAATATGGAAAGACAACTGTGAAGAACTTCTTGTGACAATTCATATCACAAAACTTCCCAGCAAGCAGGCGCAAGCCAACTGTATCAACATTTGTATAAATGCCCTCTTCACAACCAGCGGGAACTGTAGGAGATGCCATTACCAAAATATATTCGGCACGTGCAAAGGCCTCCTGATACCAAAGGAAGGGATCCTGAAAAATAAAACATTATCATTGAATAACTGTTGTGACTTTTTGGTCATTTTTTATTTCCCCCTTAAGAATTTTAATTTAAATTTAGAAGTTTGAATTTTTACCTAATCTCCCTCCTGAAGCCAAAACATGTACTTATTTCATTTAGGGACTTGGGCATTGTGGTCATCAGCACAGTGTACTTAGGTATGCATAGAATGTATCAGATAACCAGGGCTAGGATTTATATGCACTTAAAATGCCCAAAATAAGCACATATAATATATTATGGGCTAAAATAGAATGTATCAGATAACCAGGGCTAGGATTTATATGCACTTAAAATGCCCAAAATAAGCACATATAATATATTATGGGCTAAAATAGTCAAAATACGGCCATAGAATGACATGAATCTAATCATGTTTGGTAAGGGCTATCGATGCGATGGTAATAGCAAATTTTAATCAATGTGTTCTGCCTTATAAATTTGTATTTTTATTCCACATCAATACAATATTGCCTAATTCATTAAATTACGTTAGTTCATGTTTCTTACATACATGTGACCTTCAGCTAATATTTATGCACATCAGAACATTATGTCCTATCAAACTTACATCTGCCTGACATGTTAAATAACACAATTAAAAAAAAAACACATTAAAATAATATTTTGGAGGTTTTTAAACTCTATAAACTCAAACACTTGGAAAAACTTTTTTCTGTTTAAATATTGAGATTTATCCTATGAGTTAAACAGACATTGTCCTATTAACTATATTCTTGTTACTACACTTATTTAGATACTCCTGTGCGATGACAGCATTTTGTTATCCATTTGAGGTAGTTATTGTCTATACACAATTTTCTTTTAGTAGCATACTTATGTTGTGTTATTTAAAATCTTTGATGAAAAATTAATTTTAAAAACTGGTCTAAAAGAGCAGCAACCTATATAATCTTTTTTATTAATACTGTATCTGTTTTTGTCACATGGCATATAAATAGCATATATGATTTGTCAGTGTCTCTTTTCTTAATCTTTTCCATTTGCTGAATTGCAAAGTTAGAAAAAAGTCAAGTCTGAAACTTGCTTTGTTTGTTTAGTTGACTGCAGTTACTGATATCTATAAAGAGATAACATCCGTTTTAAACACTGTTTATGGAATGAAAACTAGAACTAAATTGTGAAAAAGATAAAAATTATTCTATTCAGACTGGCAGATACGGTATTACTTGCATAATTTATATGAGCACTATTTTTTGGTGGTCTGTGCTTTGTTGCTGTTCATTTCTGACTGGAAGCTGTCTCACCTTCTGCCAGATCCGTTGTGTGTTGGAGAGAGGAGGAAGTTTGAATTTGTCCACAAATAAAAATAAAAAAATCCACAACACATTAGTTTTAATTCCCCCCGAACTATGTACATATAATCCAGAGTTTACTGTCACTGATTACCATTTATTGCCACTGAAAATCAGATTTCCAGTTGTCTTCACTTAAGAATAAATATATGTATGAATATGTTATTAAAACTGCTAAACATATAATATATTTTAATTTCCTTATTAACATGCGCTAAAACCAAAAATATGGAGAAATAAGTTAAATAACTTGGTGTACTTGGCAATACAGTGAGTCTGTCTCACGAGTTGGCCAGCCAGCGCACCAAGCTTATCTGCCTCCGGTTGACTGATCACTTCCTGTTACACAGCGCGCACTTCGCAGTTCTGGTCCATGCTTATAACGTGTATTAAGTTAGTGTTGATCTGTCGCTCCAACTGCTCTCGAGTTGTGAAGTATTACTTTGGGGTGAGTTAGCCGAAGTCGTTGCGGCATGACTGTTGGCAGTCGCTCACATCCGGGAGGCGAGGAGGTTCGAATCCCCCCGCCGGCAACCTTGAAGATGGTCTTCTGTGGTTTTCCATCTTCCTTCCAGGCAAATGCCGGGGTTGGTCCCTAACTATAGGCCACAGCCGCTACCTTCCAACTCCTCGACCCTCCCATCCAACATTCCTCCCCAACGGTACTTGTAGCTCACCCATTGGGTGTCCGTCTCGAAGCAGTTACAAAACTGGCGAGCCGAACATGTCCTCGGACACTCCCGGCACTAAAAGCCATACGCTAAAAAAAAAAAAAAAACTACTTTGGGGTATAATTCTCATAATGCCTCCACGTGTGTACACGGTACAGGAAAGAGTATTTATGTACGATAATTATGTGTAAAACTGAGTCTTGCAGGGCGGTCGTTAGAGGTTTCATAACACATTTCCAGGTGTGAGACCTCCACATAGAGAGACCATGCGGAAGCTCGTAAACAAATTGAGAGAAACTGGTTCTCTACTCGATAAGAAGCGAAGTGTTAAAAAACATGTACTTAATGAGGAAAAAGTAAATGAAATCTCAGAAAAATTGGAACATACGCTTACAAAATCCCTAAAAAAACTTGGACAAGAAGCCGGGATTTCGGAGAGCTCAACATGGCGGGCTACGAAAATGTTGAAACTGAATCCATACCAGATTATAGTACATGAACTGCATCCACATGATCATGATAAGCGGGTACGTTTTTGTAATTGGATGTTACGAGACGTTCATGATGAAACAATTGATCCACGCTTAATATTTTTCTTGGATGAAGCTTGTTTCCATTTACACGGTTATGTTTCGACACAGAATAACAATTATTGGAGTACAAAAAACCCCCATAGCATATACGCAATTCCTCTTCATGATGAACGGGTCGGAGTATGGTGCGCAGTGGATGGATACAGAGTTATAGGACATATATTTTTTCAGGGCACAATTAATGCACAAAGATATACGGATAATATACTCAAACCATTTTTTGATGGACTGACTGTTACTGACTGTCGAAATGGATATTTTCAGCAAGACTCTGCCACCACGCATACAGCTCATGACTTATTAAACTTAATTGAGGAAATTTTTGAAGACCGTGTTATTAGTATGGACTTATGGCCATCACGGTCCCCAGATTTGACTGTTTGTGATTTTTATTTATGGGGGAACTTAAAGAATAAAGTGTATGCAAGAAACCCTCACATGTTGCATGAACTGAAAAAAAAAAAAAAACATATCCGTAGAGAAATAGCCTCAATTACGGAAAATGAACTTATGCGTGTGAATCGGAGTTTCCTAAGACGATGCCAGAAATGTGTGGACGTAGGAGGAGAACATTTCCAACATCTCCTGTCATAAGGTACGCCCTTAGTTTATTAATTCTTACTTTCTTAATTTTAATTGTTATCTCATGTCATGCGCGGATAAAGTGAGCCAAGCGCTGTTCTTTTCTAATTGCTATGCTATGCCGAGCAGAGAATGATGAGTCAACGGGAGGCAGATAAGCTGGGCGCGCCGGCCGGCCAACTCGTGAGAGACTTATTGAACAAACTACATAGGCTAATTCAGAAAGGAAAGTTCAAAACATATGACTATATGTGAAAAATAATAATAAATACAGATACATTCTAGCCCTGTAGATAACCGGTGTTATTTTGGTGCTTTTAGCAGTGTGTATTTTTGTAATTGAGGTTAAGATTGGAAATTAACCGGCAGTGACCGTAAGTTATGAACCACTTGCCTCTAGTATTGATGATGATGATAATTGTTGTTTTAAGGGGCCTAACATCCAGGTTATCGGCCCCTAATGGTCTGTGTGAAAGCGAAATTGTCAATGAAGTGGAAACAAGAACGAAAATTAAGTGAGCAGGAAAATACTTACAAAAAGGAACTCAGATTGAAACTACTCACAAAATGGAGACCGGTAACACTTAAAAAAGGGAATTCCGAACAAAAGTACTCACAAAAGGAATAGAGTGAAAAATACGCACAAAATGTAGGTTAAGTTCAAAAGACGTACAAAATGCAACGTATAGTCGAAATACTCACAAAATGTAAGTGAAATCAAAATACAAAATGCAAAAGAGATTGAAAATACACACAAAATGTAATTTAGATTCAAAATACCCACAAAATGTAGGTTAAGTTCAAAAGACGTACAAAATGCAACGTATAGTCGAAATACTCACAAAATGTAAGTGAAATCAAAATACAAAATGCAAAAGAGATTGAATGTAATTTAGATTCAAAATACCCACAAAATGCAATTGAGAATTAACTACAGTACTTGCAAAAAGCGGTTTAGGTTGAAAATACAAAATGCAATTGAAATTGCTTACAAAATGTATGGTAGATTCAAACTTCTCATTTGGATGGACAATACTTACAAAATGTAATTTAGATTCAAAATACCCACAAAAATGCAATTGAGAATTAACTACTTGCAAAAAAGCAGTTTAGGTTGAAAATATAAAATGCAATTGAAATTCAAAATACTCACAAAAGGTCTGCCCCCTATATTGAAAGACTTACTAAAAAGCAATGTAGATTGTCAATCCTTACAAAATGCAATCGAGGTTGAAAAACACTCACCAAATGCAACGTAGATCGAAAAGACTTCCAAAATGCAATGAAGATTGAAAACACCCACAAAATGGAGTGGAGACGCAAAAATAACAGTGCAGGAATCTTAAACGGAAAAGGAAATATAATGAAAAGAAAAAAAAACAGGAAAGTGAAAGAGGAGAGGGTCCGCCCCACAGGTAAGGGACAAAAGGGGGAAACCAGACCCAGCTCACGAATCCCTCGGGGTTGCCAACTCCCAAACTCACCAGCCGTGAGCCCCTGAGGGTGTAGCACTTTCTAGGGTGCACCAGAAGTGGTGAGGCTACATACACCTTACCTCCTTGAGGGCCTTGAGCAGAAGGCAGGAGATAACAGGAAAAGAAAAAGAAGGCTGACCCCTCCCAGAAGGAGGGGATCAGGAAAGATGAGACAAGGGCCAATTAAGGCGGGAAAGGAAGAGACTCCCTAGGCCTCGGATACCCTAATACCGTCGGGGTCGGAAAAGAACAAGAGTTGACCAAGGGAGGTCGACAGGAAAGAAGACGGAGAGGAGCCCGGCACAAGTAAGTGGAAGCAATGCCGGACTCAGCTGGGGTCCTGTGGTCGCCAACCCACATCCCACTAGATGTGAGCCCCTGGGGGGGCCTCCAGTATTGGGAAAGCATGGAAATACACTTCTAGGATGGTCGAGGTGGGAACTAAACACACCTCTTCTCAGTTTGTCTTACAAGGCCGAGAATAGACTCCAATTAATACCTGATGGCGTAAACCAATTCATGTGCAATGAGAAGAAGGAAGTTAATAGAGGGGTTTATTGCTATTGTGCTCGTAGGAGACGCACTGACGTGCTATACAGCTACAGTTGCAGTAAGAGCCGATGTGAACATTTCTGTAGCAACGAGCGAAGTGTACGTTCCTCCCCTCTCAATCACACTGAAGTACATGGACTTGCCCACAAACAGAACTCGTTGTGTAAGCATGTACCATCCGGTAATAATTGCAGTATACCCCGTTTCAACACTCTTGACCAAAGAATGTTACTTACCAAAGCTTGGTTGGTCGATTCCTTAGTTTAAGGGCTGCAACAACGTGGTCATGTAGCCCCGTGTACTTTGGGTGTGTGTAGAATCTGCCTGATAACCGGTGTTAATTGTGATGACTGTATTAGTGTGTGTTATCTGCAATTCAGGTAAGGACTGCAGACGATCAATTTTCAAGTAGTTCCCACTTTTGCTACCAAATGCTATCGTCCACGACACTTAGTAGCGGACTTGGTTACTAGATGCCATTGCAGCCAGCACCTGGCGGCGAATGTTGGAACTAATAAAGCGTTATCAATTCTAACCTACAAATTTTGACTTCACACAAGTGTAGTTAGTGGAAGGTTCTTTTTCATGCCATAAATCTAAGACATGGGACCGCCGGCTTTACTTCCCCTCTGAAGGAAGGCATACTGAGGGATTTTAACTGCTATTAAAAAATCCAACAACTCCAGCTGGGTTTGAACCCGCTACCTTGAGCATAGAAGCTCAGTATGCTACCAACTATGCCACCGAAGCCACCCTTACCAAAGCTGAGGAGTATGGTACAGAAGACTATGAGAGAGAGCGTGAGGAATGAAAACATTTGGAAGGAAGTGAATGTGCAGAATCCATAACTTATGATAAGCTGGAGCAGAACAGATTGAGATGGTATGGACATGTGAAAAGGATGAACGATAAAAGATTGCCAAAACAAGTGAAGGAGGGGCGGATGAATGGAAAGAGAGGACAAGGAAGACCTAGAGTACAGTGGATGGATTTGGTGAAGGACAGTGTGAGAGAGCGAAACCTGGAGTGGAGTTCAGTGGTTGAGGAAGGATGGTGGACAGACCGAGTAAAGTGGAGGGGTATCATATTTGCTCCGACCCGGCCCAAGCTGGAAAACAGAAATTGATGATGATGATGATGGCCAAAGGTGGGAATTGCACCCAAGAACTTTGTGACTGGAGTCACAATACAGTACATATCCCAAGACCACTGAAGGTGGCTCTGTTGAAGAAAATTAAGTTCTTTCTTTGTCACACTTGTATAACACCCCTTCATTCAGTAAGAATCAAGAATTTCCAAAGCCGTTAGCATGGAAAAATGCAACAGAGGAAACTTAAATCCTCCCTCATTCCACATGAAGCAGAATTCATAACATTAGAAACCACACTTATACTATGTTAAGTTATTGAAAATATGAAAATCCACAGCCTGCTTCCAGTCGACCGACCGGGTGAGGGAATGGAATGAATGAAGCCCCTATCTAGCGGCGAGGATGTGAACTGTGCTGGCTGCCGAAGCCTGTCGCACTCCCCTGGGCCAATGATTAAATGAATGACATACGAAATGAAATGAAATGACAATGGAGAATGTTGCTGCAGGGTGTCGAGCGATGAACTTTTTTCAAATTCCCGTATTTCCTGTACGAAAATCCACCAAATTCCCGTATATTTTAGAACTCTCTAAGACTAGAGTTCGCATACCGAATGGCTGAAAAATGTATCTTAAAGTGCGAATCAAGATTTTCTGGCGTAGGTGTAACTGCATTTTTGGAGATACTTCCGCAGCACACGGGTGATGGCGAGATATAGGCCTAATCCGTAGCGTGAGCAAAGCGCGCGCGAGTGAACTCTCGAGAGAGAGGGGATGAGATGCTACGAACACAAATAAAATACCCTTCACCTGAGGAGAGCTGATATAAATGATTGTTTTACTGAGGAGGGTTGAGAGAGTAGAGAATAGGAGTGTCACATAATAAATGTTTACGGGAAGTGACTGAATTGTATGATACCGTAATCGTCTAGAGCTTCCACGAGTTAAAATGGCACCGAAGCTTATGCATAGCGAACTTCCGGTCCGCGAATCTCCATTTAATTTTCATTGGCAGTGAATCGTTCATTCGTGATTATCTTCCTTATTATTTCGGTTTGTGGTTTTGTTTTTAGGCGATCAACTTATGAAATAAGAACTAGAGGATTGGCCTTTCATGAATATTCCAAAGACAAGTGTCTCCTAAAAGAGTAATTAGTAAAACTTCGCATCAGTGACGACCATAACAAACAGCTTGCCTACAAAGTGTGCGATTTGCACATTTCAAAAGGTAGTGAAAAAATGAAAATCCACAGCCTGCTTCCAGTCGACCGACCGGGTCAGGGAATGGAATGAATGACGCCCCATCTAGCGGCGAGGATATGAACTGTGCCGGCTGCCGAAGCCTGTCGCACTCCCGTGGGACAATGATTAAATAAATGACAGATTAAATGAAATGATAGGGGAGAGTGTTGCTGGAATGAAATTTGTGACAGGGAGAACCGGAGTACCCGGAGAAAAACCTGTCTGCCTCCGCTTTGTTCAAAAGGTAGTGATCTAACATATCTTAGACTACAATAATTAAGTAGATGCAAATTAAATATGTTATATGTGAGAATATTATTATAATTTGCTAACTGGTTGTTAGTATATTATGCATTAACGTGACCCGTTTAAATGCTAAATTGTGACGAAAGTTACGAGTTATAGGCTATTCGCCATACCGGTAGGCCTAATATTTACTAACAACGCATCGTTTCTTCTTTACTATTTATTTAATCATTATAATTATAATAGCCTATCTATTAACACTTATTTAACCAATAATCATTTTATAATTCTATACGGTACATATTCCAGGTATTGCAAGAAAGCGATATTTGATAGCACATGCGGTTCCACCTTAAAATCCAACCGTGCCTAGTTTCCAGTACCTATGGAAAATATTACCGTAAGTTAATAAACCAAACAACAGGCGACAATTTTTTTTAATGCTCATTTACATCTTCTCCCTAGTCTACGTAAAGTACCATACGGTAATCACTGAAAGGGTAGGGGGGTTATGACCTCAATTTCACAAACGAACGAACCTCATTTTGCATGAATTATGGAACCCGAATCCTAATGAGGTATGGATTGTCTGCATTTAGAAATATGTTAGTCAATATTTTAAAACAAAATGCCAGAAAACTAAATACAAAAGGCTGCGTGCCTACTATGGTGCAAAGTTGCTCCGTGAAAAGAAAAAAATACACTTCTCCAAGATTATACGACGTGCATACAGTTAAATACAATCATCCAATTGGAGAAACACTATTTGTCACGATCTTATAAGCAATTCAAACATAAACTGCTGTAATTTACGGGAAAATGTGCAACATTTAGAGACTACGAGTGTTGTATGTAGCACAACGTTAGCTAACATTTCGCATCATTAAATACATAAGGAATGAACACAAGCAGAGCTTTCTCACTGCACACAGCCGAAGATCATATCATTCTTGGTGCATTTGACGTTCTCTTAACAACAATAATTTACTTAGTTACATGCAAGGAAAATTGTAGTACACAGTTCCCATTGCTTCCATTACCTTACTACTAAACCAGAAGCTGGTAATGCATAACCATACGCCGGTGGCACGTCCTATGACAAATGAAAGATCGAAAGAAAATGTAAGCAGTATAGGAGCCCGGAACAAGGCGATACAATTTTCTACACTACTGAAAATAGAAAAATACCCTTTTTAATAATGAATAATAATTTTGGGGGTCATTTAGTAATAGATGTTATCCACCCACTATCCCTTTTTAGATCACGACTTTTAGAGTAAAATTGGAGGAGTGCCCGCTATTACACGCGTAAATTATGGGACAAATACAGTATTGCTAACCCCGCGCATTCGGTACTGACAGCCTTCCTGTCACTTTGCCCCGCTTTTCCTCTCCGCAACCCACGGTCGCCGCATAACAAGACCCTACGTCCAACCGCCACACGGCAAGAATTCTGAGCATGCTTCTCACCTACACCCTGTGTTTCGAAGAAAACAACGCGAAGGATATGTCGGGAGCTTGGAACAGCTGAGCTGTGTTGTTAAGTTTTTAGTGTTCTTGTAACTCAACTGATTCGAATAATCCACAGCGCTACACTTCAGACATTTCTGTACAATTATACTTAATATATTTTAAAAACGATCCTGAGTCAACGCCGAGGACATTCAAACAGAGAAATACGATACTTTTAGATGAATGAATAAATTACACACCGAAGCTGATACCTTTATCATCGGTATTCAATTCAATAAATTCGACAAAGAGGGCGAACACTCTACAGCTAATGAATATAAAACACTCTGGACTCATCATGCAATGATTATCCTTTAACGTGAAACAAGAGTCTGAGTGGAGGTAGTTCACAGCTTACTACAGTAGTCGACGGATAACACCATGCACACTCACTGAATCGCGACTCTCTACGGTTAATATTAGCTTTCGTGATAACACAAAAGTAAAGTTAAGGTAAAGACATACTTAGCACTGAGCACTCAAACAAGCCGCTCTGTGGCGATATTATTGCCGTGGTATTATATTGTCGAGTTGTAGGCTATTGAATGACAGACGGTATTTTGAACACTATGACGGGAAACAATAGCCTGTGCTCTATTATCGATTGACGCAAGCGAACTGACACCAATAAATACATTATACTCAGTCACTTGGCAAGGGTTTTTTGACACCCTCCATCCCTTTACTGTCCCAATCATCATCACCACCATCATTGTCTTCGTCAGAGCTTGATGAATTGCCAAGGTTAATAATCATTTTATCCACCGCGATATCCAGACCGCCTTCAGTACTTATTTCTCTACATGCTGTACGGGATGTGTCCAGTCCTCGGGTCGAACTTCGGGGAAGTAAAAGTAACGAAACAATGACAACGAAAGGAAATCCACCACAGACAGTGGTTAACAAGCGACTGAAACAATGCCTGCCCATACGAGAAGAATTCTGTCACTTGTGTGGTGTATTTTGTAGCCACATGCTGGTGACGGGTGTTTTATAGTAAAATATCGAGAGCAGTAAGATATTGTTTGTAGTTTTTGAAGTGTATGCATGTTTGACGCATTTGCATTGAGTGTTTGCACGGACTTTAAAGCAATTTGGTATGTTCTTCTACCCTGCGAAAGAAGACCATGGAAAGGCTAAAAACAGTAAAATTCCTCACGCGACATGCCGCGAATACTTTTTAATTTAGATTTATTTTATCAAAGTAGATAATAGAAAATAGAATAATGCAAAACGAAATTAAATAAGTCACTCTTACAAATACAAGATTGTTACTAGGAACTTCAGTTATACACAGCACAAAATTAAGTTCTTTTGACAGTACTAATTTCTGAATAGGAATTGTAAGTTAGTCATACACAAAATAAAATAAGTCACTTTGTTAATACTAGATTGTGGTTAGAAACTTTAGTCACACAAAATAAGATAAAACAAACAATAATCAAGGATTTATTAATTTAAATCTTCACTAGGGAACTCATCTACTCTTTAATTTTCTCTGCTTCAGAACAGGCATCGTTCAATATCTTTTCTTTCTTTCCAATTCCTGGAGATCTTTCGTGGCTTTTCTATCGACTGCCACCTTAGCCGTCGCTTCGCACCTGTTTTGCTTCCTTGAATACGGCGTAGGAGTTTCGTGCAGTATGGACTCTTGCTCACGGTTATCTTTTCTACTCCACCAGCTGCCATCACAGTGTCCTGAACAGTATGCATGCCAAACAGACTGGCTTCTTTGTGGTTGACGAGCATGCACTCGTTGTTCAGGGAGAAACATCTGTCTAGAACTGCATTGTTGTGATACAAAATCAGTATCATTTTAACGAAGCTTGTGAGATAGTATTTGGCAGGAACAGAGGAAGGTGCTGAAGCCAATAATTTAGACCACAGCACGTCGAGCCGTGGCTCTTTTCCGTCGAACTGCTTCAAACGCAAAGTCACGGAGGGCAGTCTCAGAAGTGCGGAGTAGCAGCTCTTGATGCGGTCAGCCATTGCGCCAGAAAGCAAATTCTTCTGATTACAAAGAATTTCCAGGGCAATGACGATCCTAACTTCTCCCAACTTAGGAGTTACAGCGACCCCTATAGGGTCCAGGCAGGAAATAGCAGGGTCATCTTGAGAGCAAGAGGTGACCTCTCTTTGATTTTTTCAGCCATGGGATACGAATGTACAATTTTCGGCAGTTGGTGCGAAATTGCAGCACATCCGCGACTGGAATTTTCTGAGATCTTGAGCTGTTAGCTTCTTTAAGGGCTGCTCTTGTCGAGAAACCCAGGTCTCCTCTGTGAATAATAATGCGGACTGATTCCTGTTTGTCATTGTCAGCAACGAGCGCGGCGCGCGTAGCCCCGCGCGGTGTGGGTACGGCCGCGGTCGGCCAGGCAAAGCATGCATTCGACGTTGGCTGGGTTCTCATCCCACTTAGCGCTCTATCGGTGGCGCAAAGTGCGGGTGTCAGCACGGTCTGCAGGCGAAATAGAAGATTGAGCGTTCTGGGACTACGAAGTCAGGCATTATGAGACTTTTCAAGATTTCCCGTATCAAGTTCGAATTTCCCGTATAATTCCCTTATCACTAAAATTCCCGTATTTCCCGTATCGCTCGACACCCTGTTGCTGGAATGAAATTGTGACAGGGAAAACCGGAGTACCCGGAGAAAAACCTGTCTGCCTCCGCTTTGTCCAGCACAAATCTCACATGGAGTGATCGGGATTTGAACCACGGACCCAGCGGTGAGAGGCCGGCGTCCTGCCGCCTAAGCCACGGAGGTTATGTTAAGTTATAATCATTTTAAATTACTTGTTAAGTTATGCAAAAATATTACCAGCATTTTACCTTGTCCAGTTAAAGGAAGTTTACATCCTATATTGACAAAGCTGTTTTATCTTTTCAAGACAAGAGATACATACTTAAGCAAGACTTTGAATTGGCCATTACTATAGCACTCTTATTACAATGTGCCTTGATTATTCCCAGTCTAGCTTGCCACGGTGGGTGAGTGGATAGCGTGTCTGTCTACTAACCCCAAGATTACAGGTTCGCTCCTGGCCGTGGTAAGTGATTTTTGAAAGGCGGCAAAAATACGACACGCATGTCATACGATGTTGGCATGTTAAAGAACCCATTTGAATTCAGTAGGCCGTGTTCATAATGGCAAAATTAATCTCGGGAGTTTCTGCCAACACAAAGTTCCTCATTTCTCTACTAGAAAGCGCTATAGTGTTCAAGGAGCTTATATAAATCTAACCTCCTTGACTTTCATAGTGTTTCAAGGAACAACGAAATTCGACATGGAAGCTACCCTCTGGGTGTCAAATTACAAAGCTTGCACCCAGCACCCGAGACCATACGAAAAAATAAAATAATCCCAGTCTCATTATTGACTGGGAATAATCAAGGCACAATAAATTATAGTCCTCATTTGAACACAATGAAGTCTCACATCACGTACCTTAGTCTTGGAGAGTGGAATATCCAGCTCATGAAGTAGGACATTGGCTTGGGTTACTTCCCTCAGGCAGTTGGCAAAAGCAATAAGAGCCTTCCCATGACAGTTTCTGACATGTTTATAAAGAATAAGGACCACTGGATGCTCACCTGTTAGTACAAGAAAATAACAAAATAATATGGCCTCAATGTCTGCCTTAATTGCTTTTGTAAAATTTTACAATTTTCAATGGTTTTGTATGAAATGGAGCAGGAGAAGTGTAAGAATAGACAGGAGTGGAAGAAGCTAGTTTACAACACCCAGATGACGAGTTGGACACGGATGATGATGATTATGAATGATGTGAAATGAAGAAGTTGCAACTGATTTCTGTTTAGCTTTAGTGTCTGCTTGCTTGCTTTCTTGCCAGTTTGTTATAATGCAATATTAAAATGGCTGAAAATAATTCAACTGAACTTCTACCAATTCAGGGATTGGATTTATGATGTACCTATTTAATTAGAAGCAACAACATTTTGCTTCTTGGGAAATCACACACTTGTTTTGCTGTTTACAATAAAGGAGAATCTCTTTTTTCTGCCATATCTCACAACTACCACAAACCAGACTCATAAAACAGCTATTTAGTTACTTCTGGAAGATTAAAACGAATAACAATTGGTTCAAAGAGATCCAGCATGATTTATCAGAATTAAATTTAACGATGCTCCAAATTAAAGGCAAAGAAGAAAAATGTATTCTAAGGAATAAATACTTATGATTCACATTAACATCATTTGAATGGAAAAACTATACCATAACAGATGAACAAAGGGCAGTCACGTCAGACAGGCTGAAGAAATTTTGGGTGCAGAGGAAGAAGCTATCTCTAAATACCGTTATTAGACTTAATTGTATATGGATTGATTAAAGTGCTCCAATGAGGGCGTAGACAACGTAAAAAGAAAAAACGCGTACTTTTGGGCTTCATTCATCTTCATTTCCCCTTTTCCAGCTGACACTGGGTGGGGGCAAAATATGATTCCTCTCCAGTTTGTTCCGTTGTTCCACAATTCCTCTTCCGACACGGTGTTCCAATCCAAGTTCCGTTTACTAATGCTATTCTTCACCGAGTCCATCCAACGTATTCTTGGTCTTCCTCGTCCTCTCTTCCCTGTCATCCGTCGTTCCACTGCTCGTCTTGGTAGCCTTACTTCATTCATCCGTTTGACATGTCCAAACCATCTCAATCTGTTTTGCTCCAGTTTGTCGTTTAGTTTCTGTACTCCCAGTTCTTTCCGTACTCTGTATCTTCATTTCTCACTCTGTCTCTCCTCGTTTTCTGAACCATATTTCTCAGGAATCTCATCTCAGCTGTCTGTAGTCTGCTCTCATCCCTCTTAGTCATTGTCCAAGTTTCTGCTGCATATGTCAAAATAGGAACATAATATGCTTTGTACATAATTTCTTTAGCCTTAATTGGTATATCCTTGTTCCATACTAGTCCCCGTACCCGTTTGGGCTTACGGTAGTTTAATCGTACAATAATGCTAATAGCTAATAAAGACAGGGGATAGCACCAACATGAAAGTCTCGCTTACACAAAGATATACTGTAATTCCTCGCATATTTATAGCCAAAATTTTGTTACAAAAAAGGCAGTGTGTGAAGATTATGCGAAGAATACTTAAGTTCAAAGAAGAAAAACAACAATCTTTTTTTTAATACAATGCATCATTATTTGCTTAGTTTGTAATCCCATGTATTTCACTTTTGTAGAGATCACTGTATAATTCTAGTAATTTTTCATTGTGAACACCACGTGCGTAACATCACGCACGGGTCTCTGCTGCGATGTTTCCACGGAAGTGGCTGATGCTAAACTGGCGCAGGGTGTCCCTTGCTTAAGCTTCTGCCAATCGCAGTCAGGCCTGTTTTCTCGTGGGTAAACTAGGGCTAGCAGAGCTTCGTACAGCGGCTAATTGAAGCTTGTTATTCCGAGGTCAACTCGTGGAAGCGATGGGTCCATACGAGTTTCATTCTCCTAGACTGGAGCTGAGCATGGCCGCTGTCAGCATGCTGTGTGCCGGCTGATTGCGTAGCGTTAATCATAGCCAGCAGACAGAGAGACAGACACCTTTCCTCTGACAAGGTCAGGCCAGATAATAAGCCTGCGGCAGAATATGCAACTGAATAGCAAACAAATACGAATATGCTACGTGAAGATGCTGGCCGCCGGCGTTGCATGGTCAAAGCTCGCAGGTTCAGAGACGAGACTTTTCTTCCAAGGCTTTCTGCTTGTGGCAGCATGTGCAACCAATCGGCCCATAAATACGTTCACATAGCGTGCGTCATAGCCTGCAGGCACAGAGGCAGGGACCCCTTTCTTCTGACAAGGTCACGCCAGCTTATAATCTTGCGGGATCACGTGCAACTAATCGGCGCATGAATACGAATGTGCTATGCGACGAAATTTTATAGACCAATGTTTTTGTATATGAAAAGTAGGGTGCAACTATTATGCAACGGCGATGATAATGCCAGGAAATATGGTATATACCTATATATAGCTCTATATTTATATTACCATTTCTGCTACAGAAGATAAGATAGCTACATACAGGCTGTAACAAAAATGCACGGCACAAAATGCAGGACACATTCCTCACACGTTTTTGAAGAAATTGTGTTATATGAACATTAGTCTGGAAACGCATTGTTTCCAAGTTACAACTCATATTCTCCAACTCATTAATCATTGGAAACATACAAGAACAGAACGTTAAAATCATGGGGAACATCCACTGTTGGTTATGTCGTCATTACAGTAGGTGCACCGCCAGTGTTTTGTTTTACATGGCCCGGTCGCCATGCGACTTAGCAGATGTGCCTTTAGCTGCGCGACAAAACATGTACTTCATGTACGATGGAGCACCTCCTCATTTTAGTGTTAATGTCCGTCGGCTTCTAAATAGCAGTTTCAGTGACAGATGTGTACCGTGATTTTCACGTTAAAATGCCTGATGTTTCTACAACTTGCCCTTGTACATGAACTTAACCTAGAAATCCAACCTACTTCAATAAGATTCATCTTTCCATGTATTTCCCACAAATCCTTCTATATTATCAGCTGTGGCCAATGAGATCGCGATCCTGTCGAAAGGTGATTGGCTATTGCTGTGGTTCCATCACAGGCCATTTTGCAAGTGCCGACAACTGTTAAGTAATAATAATTGTAACCTTCTTTAGTCAGGTTTTGGCCTAGTCTGAGGTAGTGTTGGCAGTTCCGAATCAACTCTGAATTAAGGTCAACAATTTAAACAATAAAACATCGACACTCATTCTTGGAAGGGTTTGCAAGTCAGATGTAAAAATTTTCTAAGGATTTATCGGGGGCGAGTTTTACTCTTATCGGAACCCCGAAGAGTTTGTATTGTACTCATTACACTAAAGCGAAATTTATTTCTTAATATGTAATATAATCTGCAGCAAAGGTAATGTCTTATATGTTTAAAGATGTACGGTGAGTGGGCTTTGGGTTGGCAGATTAGTCCGAGACCATATATCTATCTTTTGGCTTCTGATCAGAACAAAGTTTTTATTACTCAACTTGTTTAATTGTAAATGGTACGGAACCGTAATTTTTTTTCTCTAGTACCTAATATTGCCTTTTTATTTATTTGAGTATCTTTGCTTTGGTTTCAGTGTCTGATCATTTATTACTTGTTTTATGAGTTGTATATCCTTTATGGATTAATTAATTGTGTTTGCCTTGTGCTACGGCCTGAGGGAGGCCCGTTTTATGTCATTTTATTGAGATCGGACAAAATCTGCCAAGCCCTTGTAAGCCTTACAAAGTACCAAACCTATGCCAAATCACATAACCAAAAATTGTGCGATCCACAGCTCTCATATTAATTATTAATTTATTTTCCTTTTATTTCTTGGCCTTCTGATGGTAGTAATTCTCTTTTATAAAATTTTGTTTCGCTTTATTGTTCGTTTCCTGGCGACGGTCGCCATTATTTTTTTTTTCTGGCATATTGTCATAAGATTGAGACGAAAGCAGTCAGTCGAGCTGTAATTTGATCTGTTTCATTACGTATTTGGTTTAATATTTCGAGCGGATAAACTTCTATTTGTCATTCGTGATTTGATTTCGACCTTCCTTGCGAGGTTTACTATTTTTGAAACATAACATATCGGTAATTACTGCTTAATCCTTTCTTTGGGTAATCTATTTTTTGCCGAATCTTAGGCAATCTTTCGACCTTTTAAGAGGGGTTTGGTTTTGCGATTTTCTTCCCCTGTCCTTTCTCCTTTTAACTTGATTAATGAATTATGATTATTTTCGGGGTTTGTAATAAGCCTTACCTGTTGTAATTGACGTTATTACCTTGTTCTTCTTTTGATGTATTTGGTGTTGTTTGGATGTAATTACTAACCTAATTAACTTATTAACTCTTCCTTGATCTGTTCTTTATTTGTAATTTGATTTTGTTCTTACATTATATTTGTTTTTCAAAGAGGTTGTTTATTTCTTAGTTAAGATAATGATCACAATAGCTTCTAACACGGTTCTGGTATTGGGGCTCTCTTTCACACTATGGTCTTCTTTGTACCGGTATAAGATGGATAGACCAATTGCCTGGCCTCCAATCTCTCTGGACCTAAACCCTCTGGACTTTTATTTGTGGGGGTATTTGAAAGCTCTTGCGCATCAAACCCCAGTACAAGATGGTTTGAGTCTCCGTGCCCGTATTATAGAAGGCTGCGAGACCATACGCATTACTCCAGAGGTACATCAGCATATCTGAGGTTCACTACGACAGCGGGTTGATGCATGTATCAATGCTCAAGGAGGGCATAGTGTACATCTCCTGTGAACAAGAGTTGCATGTGGTATGCTGGTACGTTCTGTTCTTGTGTGTTTCACATGATTAATGAGATGGAGACAATGAGGTGTAACATGGAAAAAAAGCGTTTCCGGACCCACGTTCATCTAACATCATTTCTTCGTCTACGTGTAAGGAATGTGTCCTGCATTTTGTGCCGCACATTTTTGTTACACCCTGTATATAAGTACAGAAGGGATTGTTAATTGTCATTGCAGTATAAGCAACAGTAACAAGATCAAATTTCGGCCACTACAGAACAATAAATTAATTTTTAAAAATAATTCCATAGACCTACTTATGGGTAGTACTAAGCACTCTTACGAGTAAATGTTTGGCCTGTGAATAGGGAGCATTCAAAACAGTATTTTCATTCTTGATCATTAACAGTTATGGAAACACACTCCTACCTCAATAATACAATTTCATTAAACACAACTTCCATACACATAGATTTTATTTTACACTGGCAACAATCACACCGACATCTCATTAAAAAAACATTTGACATTTGTCGGGTTAACACTAAATGCAGTATGAGAAGAGAATTAGAGAAAAAACAACAACTTACCTTTGCGTTCACTACGCAACCAGCTAAACATAATAAACAAGGATGCTGCTCCAAATAAGAATATCCCAACTGTAAGGTACAATGCAGTATATGATGACTTTGGCACTGCAACAAAGAAAAGAGTTCATTACGAGAGGTCCAAGTGGACAATACACAATAGGCTGAATTGTAAGCTACTGTATCAACAATGCATTTAGTTTGACAAAAATAGCTCCTTACATACCATCCTTTATTATAAGAAACCGACTAATAAAATTTAAAAATTACCTTTCCTCTATATTTTCTAATACAAAGTTTCAAAGTTAGCAATTCAATTGCATCAGCTACTTCCTTTAGCAACTAAGCCAGAAATTTCCCCAAAGACGATGAATCCATTTTCTCTTTTGCATGAAAATCATTACATATTTACAAACCATATTACTTCAAACTTCAGGGATTTAAAAAAGAAGATTTGAAAGTTAGTTGGTAAATTTTCTATATTTGTATTATTTTGTATCTGTGCTTTTTTTCTACATAAAATATGAACCCTGTCACTAATTTAGTCATATTGTTGCAAACCATTAAATAGTTTTCCCGACAAGGAATTGTTTAATTGGTCATGTAAGTAACTATTTAAACTCCCTTAGTTAAAAGAAAATAAATTGCCTGATGTGGTCCCTGTATTTATTTTATAAGGCACTTCTAAGGATCAACTGAATGTACAATCAATTGTAGCAAAATCATTTCTGGGTACTTACCTATGGATATAACAGGAGTGTTGCTCACAGCACCTTCAGTATTATTATCAAAAATAGTTTTTACAGCAATGAACATACTCCCCGTCAGTCCTTGGCAATTGAAGTCGAAAGCTTGCTGACTGCTATTTGGATTTGCAGGAACAGTTGCATTATCCAGAACATGGAAAGTGTCATTGCTAATAACTTCAACTGCATAATATCTCACGTTCATATGTTTTGGAGGCTGTTGCCAACGGACAGTCAGGACAGGTAGTGCAGAAATGTCTAAGTAAGAAAATACCTTCCATTCTTCAGGCTTAGTTCTGATAGGGTCTGAAATGTGTAGAAAATACATTAAACAATATACTCTAAATATATATTGGTAGTAAGTACAGTAAAACCTCTATTATCCGTTCTCATGCCCGGGAAGGGGTGAACGGTTAATCAAAAAAAAAACCCCGGATAATCCATACTACTAAATTTAATGGACATTAAAGCACCTAAAACGCATACCGTATAACCTTAAAATGAAGTGCATTAAACCCTCTTTAAAACCGAAATATAGTCAAAGCTGCAACAGTACATACTAAATATTCACCTAAATTACCAGCAGCCCATAAATGAATTAATTTACCTGGTGTCATTAAAGTTCCTTAAAAAAAATCCATTACTTTTTTTTTTCACTCTCCTACACTTTATTTTCTTCTGTACGTCCATTCTGAGCTTCCGAATTACTAGAATGTCTGAAAAATCCGTATCCATTAGGGTTTCAGCCGACTCCAGTGCGGTCTGAAGCGGTATGCGATGGTTTGGGACGCACTCTTCTTCCCCATTCCCCTCACTTTCACTAGTCACTTTGCAGCTGACTGCCGTGTTCCCATTGGCACTTTTTTTTACTATTTTATCATCAGTTAAAATGTGATGCCCAGGCAATACATCGTCAGTATGAAGCCACTCCTCAATGTTACTTTCATCCACTTCTCCAAAATGAATGTTATTTTCAATAGTCTTCAGGATATCTTCGTCAGTGGACCCTTGAAAATCGTCGGCAAGCTCTTCGACATCAACATACAATTTTCTCCACGATCGAGTGATGTTTTGAGAGGTTACTAGATTCCATGATTTCTGGGCAAGATAAAGCACTTCCTTAAGATTGAGTTTCTTTCCAGAACTCAACCATCAAAGTTTCTTCAGAAAGTAAGAGGCCTAGCAATTCCCGCTTATAATGTGACTTAAAGGTTGCGATGACGCCCTGGTCCATCGGCTGAATTAAAGAAGTTACATTAGGTGGCAAATAGGAAACAAAAATGTTTCCATCCTCTGATTCAACTCTGTATCAACAGGGTGTGAGGGCGCATTATCAAGAAAAGGTCGGCCTTTAATGGCAAGAAATCTCGAGCCCGCGGAACGAACTTATTATGGAACCAAGTCTTGAAAATAATGCGTGTCATCCATGCAGTTTTGTTATGAGAATAATCTACTGGAAAATATTTCATCACTGTTCCTTTGAAAGAACACGGATTTTTTTCTTTACCAACAACAGCTAATTTTAATTTATGGTCGCCACTAGCGCTCACACAGCACAAGATGGTAATGCGCTCTTTACTAGTTTTGTTACCAAGAGCTGATTCCTCTTCAGCAGCTGCTAGTGTTTTACTAGGTAAGCACTTCCAAAGTCTAGTTTCATCGGCATTGTACACTTGACTTGGAATGAAATTGTATCTCTCAATTATGCGCTTAAACTCGTTTCTAAAGTTTTCTGCTGCATTGCTGTCACCACTTAGTTTTTCTCCTTTGAAGTTTAATTCTCGAATGCCATGCCTGTTCTTAAATCTCGGTAGCCAACTATTGGATTCTGGTGAGGACCCTGAGAGCCCCATCTTTTCGTGAAAAATTTGTGCCTGCCTTGTTATCATGTGTTGTTGTTTAAGTCTTCAGTCTTTTGACTGGTTTGATGCAGCACTCCATGCTCCCTGTCCTGAGCTAATTGTTTCATCTCTACATAGCTACTACACACTACGACCGAGGCAATCTGTTTAACATGTTCTAACCTTGGTCTACCCCTACAGTTCTTGTCCTCGACCCTTCCTTCCATAACTAAGCTTTCTATTCCTGGGTGTCTTAGTATGTGTCCTACCAACCTATATCTTCCCTTCATTAGCAGTGGCCAGAAACATCTCTCCTCTTCCACTAGTCTTAATACTTCTTCGTTTGTAACCCTAACTACCCATCTAATCTTCATCATTCTCCTGTAACACCACATTTCAAAAGCTTCAATTCTCCTCTTTTCTGTCGCACCAATAGTCCAAGTTTCACTTCCATAGAGTGCCACGCTCCAGACAAAGGCCTTCAAAAATCACTTCCTAACACCTAAATCTATATTCGATGTCAACAGATTCTTTTCTGTAGAAATGCCTTCCTTGCCTGAGCTAACCTACTTTTTACAGTACATACTCTTTGCTTCATCCATCACTGGTTATTTTGCTTCCTAAGTAACAGAAGTCTCCTACTTCCTTTAGTTTTTCACCTGACAATTTTGATGTCCATAGAGGATTCTGATTTATTTTGGCTGCATTCCAATATTTTTGTTTTACAGTTATTAATTTTCATCATGAATTCTTTCCTCAAGACGGAGTCCATACCAATCAAAAACTCATTCAAATCCTCAGGCGTGTTGGCCAAGACGACGATGTCATCGACAAATCTCAAAGGTGAAATTATTTCTTCATAAATCTTCATTCCCACTTTAAAATTTTCTCCAATTTCCTTCATTGCTTGTTCAATGTAAAGATTGAAAAGTATGGGTGATAAGTTGCAGCCTTGCCTTACACCTTTCTGAATACCAGCTTCTCTCTCATGCCCTTCAGCTCGAATGACTGCTGTCTGTCGTTGGACCACTAATAGGTACACCTTCGCCACTCTTTTGCCGACACCACGTGAATAACACAGCATCCAGTTCTTTTAAAGATGATGCTTTCATTGTTTTTCTTTTAATAAGTCCATGCGAACTGTCAGAACTCGTAGCAAACTGTAACACTTTGTCTTTATTCTTCATTACGTCCCGCACTGATGTCACACCCACTCCGAACTCTGATGCTAAATTAGAGATTAGTTCACCTTTCTTGAACCGTTCGATTATTTTAACTTTATTTTGTATGGTTAAAACTACACATTTTCTTTTCACTGGAGATTTCGATCTCAACATTCCTCGGCTGTTAGAACGGAAAATAAATGTTCAACTTCATCAGTCACTTTCACTTCCTTGCTTTGCACTACAGTACAGAATGCAGACAGAATGTAGCCTATCTGCTACCTGTCTAAAATAGCGGAGGTTGACAGACGGACCGCTAGTTTGGTTTCCGATCCCTGTGCATTGTGAAATATTTATGATGCAGTAGCCTGTGGGGAAAATATTTAACCTTGACAGAGAACGAGATGAATGATCTACGTGCGGTACTCGATGTTACACGCTACCAAGTAAGTTGTAGGCATCATTCAGAAGAAGAAACGATCAGCACACCGGACTCGACGCTCCATGGGCTGGGAGAGGGCACGTTACAGTACATTATTTTTCAACAATGGAATGGATAATCAAGTTTGTGACTGTTGAATTTGAATAGCATCTGTCTTCGGCACCTCGGCGTCTCCGAAAACGGTCAAAGTGGGACGTAAAACCAATAACATTATTATTATTATTGACATCAAGAGTAAGCTCATTCAATTTTGGAGCGACTGTACATCGCTTTTTAAATAGTCTTTTTTCTTTTTGGTGACAGATAATCCGCAGAACGGTAATCGAGGGACGGATAATCAAGGTTTTACTGTAGTGCAAATCACTGATGGCCAAAGAGTGAAAGTCAAGTCTATTTTACAAGCTGGTGAGTTAGCACTAGAAACTACGAAGGCTATTTTTTCCAACCGCAGAAACTAGAATTTGAAAACCTAGGCCAGATCCCATAGTAATTGGGCCTTCAAATTGATGTGTCACAGCACAACTGGCCAACTTCAAAGTGTGTCTGTGTTATGCCAAAACCGGCCAACTCCCTTGCTTTTCATATGGACATTATGATGATGATACTCTTCAACAACATGAAGATAGCTCTCCCATCTCAGTCTCTCTTTCTGTCTCAACTCAGTTCAAATTTTTAGTTTACCTCTATGGATCTATAGCCATTGTTTTGTTCGATACTGGAGATTTGATCTGTTATTTTGCCAAGGCACGTACAACACAATGTACAGATGCACTTATACGAGTATATAGACATTCTTAATAGGTTCTGTACCATTAATATCCCTGTTATTTATGTTCTCTCTCCCCACCTTCTCACTCTGGACACATTCTTCGAAAAATCTAACTTCCCCCTCCCCATTACATTTTTAAAACTTAGTAATTTCTAAAAATATCTCTTTTCTTTCCTACACTCTCCTGTTCTTGAAGTTGCAGGAATTCACCTTCGCAACTCCTTGTAGAGATGTTTGATCTGATTGTGTTCGATTTGAAATCAACATTAAATCTGCAAGAAAACTTGATGAAGGGGATCGACTGGAAACAGAATGAAAGATCGGCATAACAGAGATGCCGAATTTCCAAATCGAGGCACAAGTTAGCCTATTTGAATCCAGGTTGTACACAGTTATTTTTTTTGGATGCTTAATGCTTTAATATTTTACCAGTAATAGGCCCTAATTGCCATACTTTCTAAGTTTTTGATCTTTTTGTTTTGTTTTTGGAGGACAGTGACTGTTAGTGGGTGTCATTGTACGTTTGGTAGTCTTTTGTAGAGCTACATATTTAGTCTTGTACAGATTTGGATCTGATGATGCTCGCTTAGCGGAAATTACCAATAGGATTCAGAAGGGAGCCAATTTGTAACCCCAAGTCAGGAATCTCCTCTGGAAGAGTCAAATTCCTTTAATATAAAAAAAAACATTGTGTAAGGCATACTTTGTACCCACAACAATATATGGCCCGGACACGTGCACCATTAATAGAAGGGATAACAGCAGACGTCAGGCTGGGGAAATTAAATTTCAGAGGAAAATGCTTCAGAAAACGAGATGGGATAAGATTAGGAATGAAAAGATCCGTGAAGACATACAAGTGAAACCACTTAAGGAAACTATAGCAACATCAAGGTTGACATGGTTCGGTCATTCGAAGAGGATGGATCTAAAGAGAGTAGCACGGAAATGGTTTGATAAGGACATAAAAGGAAAGCGACCTAGCGGAAGACCAAGTACACGATGGATCTCCCAAATAAAAGATGATCTGCAAGATAGAGGAGTGGAATTGTGTAAAGTTGAAGGAGAAGAAGAAGAATTGTACTTGCATAGACTGAAATGGAGAGCTGGAGACTGTTAAATGATGATGATGATGATAATGCTCGTTTACTGAGCAAAACATGACATCTCTTACTTTTCTCCCTCTTCAGTAGTCCAAAACAAATATATACTTATACCAGTATATATAAGGTGCGTTCCAAAAGTAACGAGCCGGAGGCTGGAATGCGCAAACCGGTGACGACATCGGCTAATCGTGGCGTGTGTAACGAGGTGTGGTTCCGAACAGAGCGTGGAAGGTCACAGCCCGTTGCTAGAGAGCACACGTGCACGTCACGTGACGATACAAAGCGAGCAGCAGCATGCATTAATTGTCCAACGCTGCCAGTCGCATTGCAAACAGTGACATGGAGGCGTCAAACGAAGAGCAAAGAGGTGTTGTTCGGTTTCCGACAGCGTAAGGAGTAGGGGGAACGGATATTCATCGCCAAATGTCACAAGTGTACGGCGTACACTGCATGTCCCTTGCAAGGGTCAAGGCGTGGCACAAGCGCTTCAGGGAAGGACGGGTGTCGTTAGCCGATGATGCCCGGCCTGGGGCACCCCCCTGCATTACCAATGAAAACGTCCAGCAGGTTGATGCACTCATTACCCAGGACCGCCGAGTGACAGTGAATGCCATAGCCGCCGTGGTCGGATTGAGTGTCGGAAGTGTGCACACCATCATGAAGGAACGACTGCACTTGTGCAAAGTGTGTGCCCAATGGGTGCCCCACAGTCTTTTCAACCACACCAGGAAGCATGTCGAATGGCCCACTGTCTTGGTCATCTGCAGCGCTATGCGAGGGAAGGGAATGGGTTCCCGGCACGAGTGGTGGCTGGAGATGAGTCATGGTGTCATCACTTCGAACCAGAATCCAAACGACAAAGTCTCCAGTGGAAGCATCCAGGGTCACCACCACCCAAAAAAGGCAAGGTCATCCACACGAGTGCAGGAAAGGTATCCTACGGCTCGTTACTTCTTGAACGCACCTTATATTAATCACATATAATTTTTTTGTTGTAATTTTTTTGCACATCCTAGTAATTGGGATTACATTGTTTTGTGGGACTTAAAAGTTGTAATGTCAAAAGTGCGTATTACATTCAAGTAAATATGGTATTTTCAATAACATGCACATATTCCCTTCGGCCCATAAGAATATTTTGAAATGAGTCAAAATTTTGTACTTTGTTCGTAACAAGTGACATGCCTCAAAATGTATGACATTTTTGGTTCTTTGGTTGGTAATCTAAGATAAACAATCCCTTTTAAGAAGTTTTCCAAGAAGTTCATTTAGCACAACCTCTTCAAAAACTTCTTAATACCGTAATTTTTCTCTCTTTACTATTTCTTTCTTTTTATGAGGTTAGTGAAACTATCTCTTGCGAGCATCTACTGTATGTATCTTTTACCACATATGTGGTAGGATTGCAATATACAATAAAAGGTGGCAACAGTAAATTATTAAAGAGCAGATGAAATACGAGGGCTGATTTTTTCAACCTGTGATGGGCTATATAAAAATGAAAGATTGACGTAACAAAATTATTTTATTGCTAAAAGCTTACATGTTTTGTACTTATTTTTCAACATAGGGCCGGTTCAACCATCTCCGGGCAAAGGACCAGGTAACTTGCCCGCGGAATAAACTGAGATTTCCGTTCGACCATCAACAGGTAGTGCTGCCAGCGGGATAGATATTGTTTATCGGGTGGTGTAAACTGTCGGCCGCTCCGAGAGGCCGATAGAGCTTTGCCAGCTGGGTAACGCTCCAAAATGGCCGACGAACGTTTGCCTTATGCGGAATTTAGATGATTTGCGGTGTTCTGTTTAATACAGCCACAAAAGCAATGAACGTTCCATGTTAGAAATAGTATCTTGCATCTTCAAATAACTAATTAATATTTGAAGCATTCATCTTGTTATGATTTGGTTATATACTTGTAAACACTGCAGTGAAGGCATCTCAGCGTGGTCTAGTGGTCAGCGCTGGTCTCTGTTGAACTTAACGTGGCAGGTTCGATTCCTACCTTCGGCATTTATTTTTTCCTGCCGCTCCCTTATTATTAGTTGATACAGCATGAACCAAATAACACCACTTAGAATAGGTATAGTGCGTACTTTGTTTACAAGCATATTTATGTTTTAATTCAACATTAAAAAAAATTAAAGTTCGCCTTATTATGGATGGTTTTATGGGCATTTTAGATATTCTCCCTGTATACGAAGATGAATATTTGATTGTCAGTATCACTGTATCTCTGCCGTGACCCAGGTCAACAAAGAGGTGGTGAAATATCTGGCTACACGATCTCACGTATTTATATCTTGGCTTACACCTCCTACATCCTTTTTTACTTCGCACAATATAATAATCCTATTAACATAACAGTACATTAATGTGCCAATGACTTGAACCAGATGTGAAACGGAAGGGTTCCGTTCCGCATGCAATAAAACAATGGTGTGGAAATGTTAACTTGCTGAATTATAACATTGTATATACAGTAGGTATATATCTCCGTCCTACTGAAAAATTCACTACGAATGATATTAACTGACAATATTTGAATAATAATGCAATGGTAACAAATAAGAACGGAGGCTTGATAAAAACATTTTCCTATTAGAGGAATCGAACTCCAAATCTCATGCTCCGAAGCAATCGACTCTAAACGCGTAGCCACTCTTATCATTACGTACGTATCATATTAAGCTCTATGAACAAGATGAACTGTTTTTAATGTTACAGTAGTTCATTAATATTATAATTATGTAATGTGACGAATCCACCACATTAGGTTACGACAAAGATCTTTGTTATGGGAGTAATAGGACACATCTCAACTCGGACTAAAGAGAGAAATGGTCTTACTGTTGATGAGATTTCATATCCTATACATTTTAAATACGGTATATTTGGCGGTCTTATGTAATCGAAAATGGGGACACGCAATTGGCTCTGCGACTCCGCTGCACAAAAGCAGGCCTGCCATCTTAAGTATTACATTGTCTACTTCAGGGTAGCTGCCCGCCACTCATACGGACGTGGTAGAACGCAATCCAAGTTGCCAGGGATTTTATGCTGGCAGATAGTTTATCTCCCGTGCAGCTACCAGCAGGTGTACCCGGAGATGGTAGAACCGGCCCATGGACGCCAAAATGATTGAAATGATTTGTCGTGTGGTGACACAAGCTTTCCAATGCCCTCTGCAAAGAATTCTGCCGCCAGTGAGGTGGGTACGTCTTAACTGTCTCCTGAAGTTCTTCGTTAGTGGCGAGGCGTTTGTTCTCAACCATACCTTCAATTCTCGAAAGAGGTGATAATCACTCGCTACTAGGTTTGAACTAAACGGCAGTTGGTCTAAAACTTCCCACTTGAATTCTTTGCGAGGTCTTTCATCACGTTGGCACAGTGCGGTCATGCATTGTCATGGATCAAAACCACGCCGGACGAGAGCATGTTTTTCTTAGTTTGCTTTGAATTGCTCTGCTTGTAGAAAACGTATCACACTCCGCATCTCACACTCGACGGGAGTATCGATGGTAGCGGCCATGATCAATTGCCCATAGCCTGGCTATAATTGGCGCATTGTAGCCAACAATGACATGTTGCGGACTGGTCGTAGTGCAATTGTACGACGCACTGACTTGGCTCCCGCTCCCTCTTGTTTACTTAGATTCATGATCGGAGGTTGAAAGAAAAAAAACAGCCCTCGTATACATACAACTGAAAACAAATGTACTTAAGAAGATAATACCACAGAGGAGACAAAAAGACGAGAAAAAAAGTAAAATTGAAAATAATAATCTTACTTATTAATCTATTGGACGGCATTTGAAATATATAGTATCTTCCTTCAATTTGGCCTGTATCTTTATTCATGGCTTCATACTTGAAATCAAATTCATGCAGTTCATCCGTAGAAAGCAACCACTGACAGTCATAGAAAAGACTGACATCAAGAGATAAAGCAACATTGGGGGAGAGAATGATATGGCGACAGAAAACCTTTCCACCTACACCTCTCTCCTTCCACTGTAGACGTAAATCTGAAATGAGAGAGAGAATAAATCAACAACTTATGTTACCAATTTTCCGAATTAATGTCTCATTTGAAGAACAGTAAAATGGCATCAGTGGTCAAAAAGAGAGGTTGAACATCTGCTGAGCAGAAACCCATTGAGCTATGGTGAAACTCACGAGTTTAAACCAAACCTTAAATCCAACCAAAAGCTTAGAGGTATTAGGCTAAGTGGGGAGAGGAGAGATTTTCGTAATGAGTTCAATTGTAAAGAGAGGTGGGGGTAACACTAGAGGCAACTTGAACATAATAATAAAATTTGCCACACTACTCAAATTAGCCAAAAAATCCATTGTAATGATAAATAATAATTCTGGAAACCATCTATAGAGCATCCAACGTTGAGAAAAGACTGTGGAGCTTTATGGCGACAGTGTTGCTAACTCTAGGCAGAGGCAGCACTGTCGTCATACGTTATCTTCACGCGCTTCGAGTACTACGCTTTCATAAGTTAGCGACACAACACAACCCCAGCAGCTACCTGAAATAGAACACGCCCAGGAAGGAGCAGTTTTGCAGGTGTTAAAGGATTGGACTAGTATTAAGGATACGCAAAGAGAACCAATAACGACATTCATTTAGTTGTGATGCGATGCATTACTGATTGACAGATGTCGAGAACACAACCCTTCCTTCTCAGATATATGCTGACGATGTTAATAATATTATTATTACATCAGCAATACTGTTGATCATCATCGTTTTTGTTATTAGTTAGGCTATAATTTAGTTTCTTTCAATTTTATTCTTGTTGTCGTTTTGTTTAGATTAATATTTGTAATATTGTAGCGAGTTAGCTGTGCTGTTCGGGGTGCGCAGCTGTGAGCTTGCATTCGGGAGATAGTGGGTTTGAACCCGTGTCGGCAGTCCTGAAGATGGGTTTCCACGGTTTACCATTTTCACTCCAGGAAAATGCTGGGACTACACCTTAATTAAGGCCATGGCCAGGTATACAACCCTTAAGTGTGCTCGTTGGGGCCTTCCAAGAATAAAGAAAGAAACAAGTAGTAGCATGAAGAACTAAACAGCTATTTTCATATATCCTACTAATAATAATTGCCCCTATCAACATACAAATTGTCAGTTTGATTGCTGTAATAGATTCGTAAATATTGAGAACCGTCTAAATATTTTGGATGGTCACCAAGTTGGATTTTATATTATAGGCCTTAGATTTAAGTACTATTACATGAAGATTATTGTGTAGGTGTTTAATTCAAACTTCAATCGCATGATTATGACACAAGAAATAAAAGCGGGATTTTAAAATTTCGCTCAGCCGCCATCTTGTGGTTATGAAATAAATTTAAATGAATTACATGCCAGTCGATTATAATTTGTATAAGCATATACAGTATCAAGTTTCACTGCGCTCGGATGGTTAAAACGTCCATTTGAATATTTAAATTTCGCGTAGCCGCCATGTTGGATTTGTGCTCGCCAGGTTATTGAACGTCCCATAGGCGAACTTATGCTTATAGCCTCTATACACTTACAAAATTTCAGTTTGGTTGCTGTAGTAGATTAATAGATATTGAGAGCCGTCTAAATATTTCGGATGGTCGCCATGTTGGATTTTAATATATGTAGGCCATAGAGTTATGTACAATTAGATGATGATTATTGTGTACGTTCATTATGCAAATGTTGATTTCGATCCCATGATTAGAACACAAGAAATAAAAACTTACATTTTCGAAATTCGCACAGCCGCCATCTTGAGGTTACGTAAACAATTGAACTAAATTAGATACCAGTGCATTACAATGTGTATAAACATTTCCTGTACGAAGTTACATTGCGTTTGAATCATTAAATCGCGAGAAAAGTCTATTTAAAACTTTCAAATTCGCTTGGCCGCCATGTTCGTATTGTAGTTAACCGGGTTTTGAAAGCCTCACAGATTAACTTCCAGTAGTGCCCTTTATCTCCGTACAAAATTTTATGGTGATACCGGTAATAGTTTCCGAGATATAGAATGCCGGTGAAATATTTCACACAGCCGCCATCTTGAGGTTATGTAAACAATTGAACGATGTTTGATGTCGGTGCATTACAATTTGTATAAACATATACTGTACCAAGTTTCATTGCGATCGGTTGGTTAAATCGCGAGAAACGTCTATTTAAAAGTCGTAAATTCGCTTTGCCGCCATGTTGGTTTTGTAGTTACCAGATTTTCAAAAGTCACATAGGTGAACTTTTAGTAGTTCCCTTTATTATCGTACAAAAGTCCAGGGTGATATGGGTAATAATTTTGGAGATATTGAATGCTGGTGAAATACTTCGCACAGCCGCCATGTTGGATTGGTGAGAGGTAACAAAATTTGAAGGGAACGGCCGGGGTTGCCCGAAATAGTGCTATGAACTTACCGAGTTTCATTGAAATCGCTCCAGCCGTTTAGAAGTTATTAGGGGGGACTCACACCATCACACACACACGGACAAAAGGTGATCACATAAGCCTATTTTTTCATAAATGAAAATAGGCTAAAAATAAAGAAGTAAAATGCCTCGCACAAATCATCTGATGAAAGAGCTGTTTCATATCCTACAACAGGGGTTCTCAAACTTTTACTGTCGCGCCCCTCTTCTGAAAAATGAAATATCTAGCAGCACCCCCCCCCCCTTCAAGTTATTCTCCTTTCCTTTCTTAGCACTTCTCATAGACTACTCAAGATCTACAGTATTTGCTTCTGTCAAATTACTGCAACTACCAGTTAGAATAATAACACACAATTTACTATTCTTAGAACACATCGGTTGGTTCTTAAGTTTAGGGGCTGCGACATCGCAGTAATGTAGCCCCGTGTACTTTGGATGTGTGTGCAGAATCGGTCTGATAACCGGTGTTAATTGTGATGACTGTATTAGTGTGTGTTATCTGTTTTTTTAATTCAAGTAAGGACTGCAGACTTGTGAATTTTTCAAATAGTTCCTACTTTTGTTGTCAAATGCCACCGTCAACGACTACTAGTTCAGAACTCAGCCACCGAACCCCACCGCACCTGGCAACGAACGTAGGAACCTAAGAGCATTGTTTACATTCTTAACCTATACAATTTAGCTTCACACAGGTGTAATTAGTGGAAGGATCTTTAACATGCCATAAATCTATGACATGGGACAGCCTGCTTTACTTCCCCTCCGAAGGAAGGCATACTGAGGGATTTTTAACGCTCTTAAAAAATCTGACGACTTCGGCCAGATTTGAACCTGCGATCTTGGGCATAGAAGCTCAGCATGCTACCAACTACGCCACCGAAGCCGCCCAACTTACGTGTAATGTACTTCATTTGGGTAGAAAAAATAAAGTGTAAAACAAGATAGTACGCCCCTCGTATTAGAACACATCAAAGCTCAACAACTTTTTGAAACAAAGGCCTGGCTAAATTCGAGTCGACAATGGCAGAAATAGAAAAATCTATTCTTGTAAGGAAGTGGCAGTCACATTGTCAAGAGGCTTATTGTCATTAGTGGTTGTTAAGTGTTTGGTAAGGAGATATCACTGCGGGTGGCAGGTCAAAGGGTGCTGTGTAGGAAATGTTACTCTACACCTTTTCTCAAAATTCCTTCTGGCACGATCTGCTGGTCAGTTCTTGTGAAATAAGACAGCAAAAGTAAGAGTTTATTAGCCTTGAATGGTCGTGGGAGCTTCCTGCCTATGATAGATTCATTGATATGAGGATAGCAATATTTCTTACAGAATAAGAATAGTACATTATGCAACGAGCCTATAATGGCAATAATTAAGACACGAGTATGTTTATAAAACTAGCTTAATTTCCATACGAGTGTCTTAATTACCATTATAGGCTTGTTGCATACGACTGTTTATGTTCAACAATAATTATTATAACTATTTTATGTTCGAACATAAATATTCATAAATATCTGTCGAGATTTCATCAGTTTTATGTACTGAACAGAGCGCAGGGAACGCAGAGAATACCTTGTATTTGACCATGGCCTCCTCGATTACCCCATTATGACACTAGGCCACACAGTGAAATTTAAATTAGAAGGCCTTGGAACTCAGCGCAGGTGTGATGCTATCCTTACCTAATTGGTCAAACAACTGTTTCTTGAGCTCTGATTGGTGGGAGAAACTGTCCCATAATGAAAACTTGTACTTTTCTTTGTGGGGGTTTGAAGCCATTTTTTCAGTGTTGCATTAGTAAACAAGAGTTTAGTGCTTTTCAGTCGGTCAACACAGTACCCGATATGTACTTGACGCAATCGGCTACACTGGTCGAGATTGGAAATGTATTATTTGGAATAAAAGAATGCGCTAGTATCATGGCTGCGGCTACATGGGGAGTGACGTATTGGAGACAGGAGAAGGAAGGATTACCCCTCCAACGAAATGAATGACGGGAAGAATGCACGAGATTTATTTGAGTAATTTAGAAATTACAACCCTATGTTATGTCAGAGAAGAAGGAATAATGCTGGATATATATTTTGTTAATACTTGGGATGGTTGATAACCCCTTAAAGGAAGATTATAGCATTATAACAAGCGGATATTAGGCATGGCTGGGCCATGTGAGGTCAGAGTACCGGCGAGCAGACTACCCTACCCTGAGTGAGGGGAAGCAAGGAGGTCACATGACTTGCCAGGCGAACAGCAGCGGGGCTGCGTGGAGAGAGAGATCTTATTACTGTACGTTTCGTCTGCAGAACACAATCAACTCCAGAAAAGTCGCTAATGTGATAAAATTGACAGTACAGTGAACGCGAGTCGGATACGGGAGAAGAGGTCCCGATGGCAGTGTACTTGTCGAGCGCAACCGGTTACGGGAAACACACTATTTTATCATGGAGAATATAGAGTTTTCTTTCAACCAGTATTTCAATCATGAACTGGGACTTGCGAGTTAAGGCAAGCGGAACATTTTACGCCGTGATACATCTTCACGTGCATCCACTGTTTAACGAAGCCATTTATAACATTGTTTTACCGGCAGGTTGCAAGTCAGGAACATAGCTACTACAGCGGACATCTTGTGACAAGTTGGAGGTTGTTTTATAGGTACTGTAAACCGACATTAACATTGCTGCGTATTGGACATAGGCATTATAGTAGTCCGAATACTTGTTTCATTTTCAAGTTTCACAATTCCAACTTGCGTGCCTACCAGCAGATAAACTTTAATACATTCTCAACATTACGTTTAAAGGCACAGCTGATGTAATTTGTACAGTGAAGCTTAAGCGACCACGAGTTTTCTTAATTAATACTGGAACATTCGACCAGAACAGTGAAAGTGACTTCACATATTTTCTACAGTAGTGAAGTGAATGCCAATTATCATGATTTACGAACATTTGCGAATATGCATATCGCATAATATCCAGCTACAGGGTGTGTAATAAATCTGAACACGCAATATAACATATTTTTCTACATCCACGCAATTCGACATTTATTGGCGAGGACTTTACTTGTGGATGCCAGTCGACATATTTTGTGGAACAGTGGCGTGCTGTAGCCATGGACATAATGGGGTGCCCGTTTAGATTGCGATATCCAGTGGATTTTTGGACTGTATCCGAGATGGACATTTCACACAGTGACATGACGTGCTAGACGTAAGAAGAGGCAGGATGGCAGAAGGGAGTGACGGGTTCGAGTCCTACCCAGGCGAGTGACCATGCCGAGATCTGCATTGGGACGAGAAGAATGCTGATCCAAGGTACGGGATGAAGAAATCGTTGATCATGCGAGAAATTAATCATGAATATCTGAATTACAGTCGATCTTTTAACGAATATTCTTACTGCCTGGAATATCTTGAAGGTAACGTGAGCGCTTATATGAATTCACTGATATGAATTAGCATGACCATGGGCACACTGTGGGTAGATTATTAGCTTGGGAATAACCTAAGCCCCAAGGGAAGATGATAAAGACAGGGAAGTGGGTTTCGGACCGGAGAAAAAGGATGGAGAAATAGGAAGAGAGTTTGACATAAGTTATGACTAAGAGTTCTTGCTCAAATGCAACAAGTGGTGAAAACCCTATCAGTAGATTTATTTGCATTAAGTAGGGCATGAACCTAGGAAGAGTTAGGAAAGCAGGATCTTGCCCAACCGTTATGTTTGAGAAATGATAAATCAAAAGAATAAATTTTAATTTATTTAACAATGTTGGGTAGTAGTTTGGTAACAAATATATAATTGTGGTTTTGTAACAATTGGGGTCGCAGACCTCCAAAAACATTTAAAGCTTGCGCCAGGCAATTAACAATTCTTTTGGTTTCAAACCTTTTATATATTTTAAAAACTTCGCAAGATTTTGAAATGGCGAAGATAAAGTGAAAAATTTAAAGATAATTGAAGTGATTAAAGTTAGACAATAAATCAAGTACAAGTTGTGTACTCTTAAGAAATTCTAGGTAAATATCTTAGAAAGAGTAACAACTTCGGAAGTAACAACAACAAAAGCAGGAAGAATAAAAGAGAAGTTTCTATAACTTCTTATAATAAAGCTGAATTACTTTTTAGTGATTATACAAATAGGGCAGGTCACTTATTGTGAAACCTGAAGAGAAAAGTCGAAAGGAAGTTTCTAGAACTCCTATGTTTAAGTAAGGATCACGAGACAAATGGGGCAAGTTTCCCTTTCGTGAAACCTAGAAATAACTCATGAGTTGAAAGAATTGTATTCCCTAATTAGAAGGGAGAAACAAGATAATTTGAGACGTGTACCAGACACGTAGTTATGCAGACATTAATTCGTTTTAAATAAGCAAAAAAGGGAGGGCACATATTGAGAGTGACACCTCACTGGAAAAGACCTAAAATAACAATTTTATTATTATGGTTTGTTAGTAAGAGGTTTGGGAAAGATCAATTGGGATTGAGGATAAGTGTTCATGGCCGTATTTATAGTATTCGGACGAACGCGACGCGGATGAAATGTTGAACAAACACTGTTTTCACTATAGTCTGTTAAATAGATGAAAAGTTCACTGTAGTAGCACAAAATGTTTATGGCAAGGAAAGTTATTGCAATGATGGAAAATAACTAGTTACACTAGATATGCGAGAGTCTATTGCTTGAGAAAGTTGTAGATTATCGTTGAATGCACCAGAGAAAATCCCAACGGAGGAAGAAAAATTAGCTATTGATTAATAGTTCATAAGGAAGGTTCCTTAGTTTGAAAAAGTATTCCCACATGTGAGTGGAAAATACATGACAGTATGACTGGTAGATAGAGTGCAAGTTCTGGAAGGTTCCAGAGCAATGATGACTTGGTTAAATTGGGTAGAGAATTCCTCGGCGGAAAGCTAGATTATATAGACAGTGGGTATTTTGGAAATATCCCTCGATGTGAGATAACATCTCAGAAAATCTTTCATGTTGAAAGTTAAACCTGATAGTTTAAGTAAGATCAAGAAGATCTCTTGAAAGCAGTTATTTTCACATAGCAACTTTCACTGTCTATAAAATCCAAATAAAACCACTGAGCTATTAAAAGTCGATGAGAATGAGGTTAAAACCTGAAGTCGGTACTTATCTTTGCTTCATGTAGAAGGCGATGATCCTTTTGACGGTTGATACTAAAATTCTATCATGGCGTAGAATTTGAAAGTTTGCCTCTAAAGTTGAGGAGGCGAGCTCTAGTTGAGCTCTAACTGACTGAGTCAACTTCCGACGTACAAGTGAAGGCTGCTAGACGCAGAGAAAGCACTAGCCTAGACGGCATGACCAACAAGAAGTTGAGTGCACTTAAGAGAGTGAGTGAGCTGTTGCTCACGACGCGGAGAAGTGTAGAACTTGAAGTGACCGAGCGGGCTAGCTGCGCGCGCGGAGGAGAGAGCAGAAGGAGGAGGGGAGAAGAGGGGGAAGCGGGCGAGTGAGGGGAGGAACAAAGATGTTACACATAAACATAAAAAATATTGACAAAAATAAAATTCTTCTTGGAGCGGTGTCTTCACGGAGTAGTAGATTGATGAAGAACACGATGCCCAGCGGATTAGTGTAGAAGTCTTCATGGTTTGAAGCAATGGAAATTCGGAAGGCAGCGATGGGACGCTGTCAGGCTGGTTCAGCAGAATATGCGTTTCTGTAAAAAACTGACAGAAAAAATAAACAAACGCACAGGGCAAACGGGAGGTAACAGTTCGATGTTGGTGTGTGCGGGAAAGAAATTTAAATAAACGGACTGATATAAAGTAATGAACAGCAAAAGCTAATTCTTTCTTTCCGTGTATTTGCAAAAATACACCACACTGGTATATCCTTAGGAATATTTTTTGAAGCATCATCTTTATATATTTTGAATATCATCCTGATAAATTCGCTAATACATGGTGGATTCCATGTGAGATGACAGGGGCATTTCACTGATCTTTGCTTTCACCAACTTTATTGAGCAGGGTATTTGATCATCTTTTATAGTGAGTATGAGTGCCTTTTGAGTAAATTTTGTTTTTGATCGAGCATTTAAGAGACTCGAGTCCTACAGTCGGGTTTTTGATAGGTTTTTTTTGCATTCTTATGATTGGGTGGAGTTAGTGACCAGGGATTTTTCTTCTTGTTTGACGGGATCATTTAAGCTATTGAATTTAATTCGCTTTAGCGAAACAGTGTCACTACTATCTGACAGTATAATTATTGTTGATTCCAGTCATATGCATTCACTTATCTGAGCCGTCGAAACAGGGCCTTTTTCTTGAGCAATTGTGTAGTGTCTAACCGCTTGACCTGTTACTAGGGAATTATCATCTGAGCCGTCGAAACAGGGTCTTTTGCCTAGGGCAATTGTGTAGTGTCTAACCGCTTGACCTGTTACTAGGGAATCATTCTATCATCCGAATGCAATGTGGATTGTAAGCGAATCAAACAATAATTAACAAGTCATTTACCATGTAAGACTAGGTTTTTCCCCCACTTTTTGTGTTATGAAAATTTGGGGTCGTCTAATATTCAGGGTATTAAAAAAAAAAAAAAAAAAAAAAAATATTATTATTTGCAAAGTAGTATGTGGTGTTGGCATCTTGTAACTCGCAACAAATCAATGCGTTAATGAAGATTAAAATATGGTTGGTTATGTTTAATTACCATGCATATACGAATAGCATACATTTTGAGGTTAGGATTTACACATACACGTCATTTTAAGCGGATAAATTATATTTTCGAAAGCATACGGAAATATGTTTTAAAACAATCTTTACAAGAACAACCAGTCTGTTTTACGAGCAGTAATTGAGTGATCAACGTATCTTAATTTAATAACGTCTCCCATTCTTGAACAAAGAAATTATAGAGAATGTCTTGGAAAAGCGGGCAGAGGGATTTCCGATAACACAAAACATTATAAAAATGAAAGCACGGCCTTGAGGGCATATATTGTGCAAGTTATGAGTTAGCGAGTATTTAAAAAAAAACCTGTAAGAGGCAGTTGATAACTAGGCCTCGTCTTATATTCGGGGTAGACTTACATTCGGGTATATACGGTATTAGTTGATCTTTATCCAGTACTGTAAAAATAAATGTAAGCAGGGTCACACTTTGTGATTCTTGTGTGGTAGATCCAATAGTTTTTGTAGCGATATTCTACTTCAGAATACAGTAAGTTTAATATATATTAATTTTCTGATTAATAAATTTACACCTTCAACAGGGATTTTAAGCGATTGATTCCTTTAAGATGAGTACGTTCGTTTCATAAATGTATCACAGGCAGAAAGGAAACAGCTATGATGAATATAGTATTGATCTAACACAGATGGTGTTCTCTTTTGAAAACAGATTTCAATGATTTTACAGAGCTATGACACTTTGAGATTAATTAATGCTTGGATTGGATAATAATTATTTCAGTGATTTACATGTCGTTTAAGAGGTTGTCAAACACAGTTATAGTGACAACAGTTCTGAAGGGTCAACTTTATTAACGCCTGAAGCCAGTATTACAGTAAATGAGGATTATTAAACATGTTGCCTTTAGATATTTTTGCCAAGTGTTTGCATAAAGATTGCCAATATTTGTGAGGTTACCACTTTAATATATTAATGGTGTGACTGAAGGTTAGTGAACCCAGTCTTGTTTTTGATTCATGCTGTGCGCCGATTAGTTGTGATGAATTTATGATAAATTGATAATGTTCAATTGTGATGTTTAATGAAGTGGTTCATGAAGAATGAATTCAAGTGGTTATTAGTGGATGATAACGTCCAATGTGGAGAAGTTGTGGCAATAAATTTTGGTATGGCAATTGAGTGAAATCATCATCATCATCATCATTTCCCGTTATCCAGCTCCTGCCGGGTCGGGGTATTTATGGCACTTCTCCACTTTCCTCTTTCCTTCCACCATTCTTCTTCCACGATCTTGTCCCAGTCCAGATTTCTTTTTCTTACGCTGTTCTTCACTGAATCAATCCACCTTGTTCTAGGCCTTCCTCTTGCTCTCTTACCCTTGCACTTTGAGTGAAATATAGGTACCAATCATAACATGTAAGAGTATAATTACGTCTGGCAATACATTCTCACTAGTGTGATATATTTTGACGACACCTCAATAATTAATCCTAGATATTATTCTGAAGATTAGATAATCCAAGTTCCTTTAATAATTAATGGTTGAATATTACTCTGAATGTTAAGTGAAACAGCTGATCTGACCTGATGACGATTTAAGAAAACTTAAGTGAACAGCTGATTGGGTAGTAGCTGATGTGATAAGTGATTAATGATTTTTTCAATGCTTTAAAATACCAGATAATGTGATAATTATAATGATGATGACAAATGATTAAGATTTTGTAAATAATTTTGACAGGGTGATTGCAAATGCTTTTGAATAATTTTTTGTTGATTCCAATGAATATAAATGATAGCACGATCAAATGATCAGGATGATGCTATTAATTAATAACTTTTAATAAATTATGCAAATTATGAATTCTAGTAATTCCAATGAGATTGGAATCCAGGACATTCTGTACTTTTACGAATGCTTAAACGTATTGCAAATATAATTGTGTGCAATATTATTCTAAACTTAAAGATTCATGTGCTTACTGTTATATCACTAACAATGATAGGTCTCAGGGTTCACAAATAAAACAGTGACGTGTGATATAGTGCTTCGGTGCCCCTGAGAAACCAAGAAACTTTTAGAGATTTTAATTTGGACACATAACAAATTTATTTTTGATTAGAATGGAAATGGTCAGATTTGAAAAAGAACAATTGCATCCTAACTGTCGCAATCTACCATTATACCAGGCAGGATTTTCATATGTTTTTGTCTTGTCGACCAAGTTCAATAAACCTTCTTTTATTTTAATTTTATATGATCTCGTGATGATGTATTTCTCCCCAGTCCTTTCCTGTGTAATGTTAAGGCTTCACCAGTAAGGATGTAGTTTGTTAGGAATCAAGTTGATGGCACCCTTTGCTTTGTATTATTATTAAATTAAACCCGTAAACAACCCAGGGACACTTGGTCTCGTGTTACCCACTGCTATTTGTTTTAAATTTCAACTGGATCTCCGACACATTCCTTGTTTTTTTTGTTGTTGTTTCGATTCCCTCTGTCCCGGGACACCTGATATGCGAAGCTATGGCAGTTAGGTCATCGCATACCAGGGCGGAACAGGTACAACACGAATGTACCCAAAAGAGCCGGGTTATGCCCTAATCCTGAAATAAATCTCTTGTAATTCATTTCAGGATTAGGGCATAACCCAGCTCTTTTGGGTACATTCGTGTTAACCGACTGAAAAGCACTAAACTCTTGTACAGTTTTCCGACATATAATATTTACATTTCGACATCGTCGAACATAAATATAAATACGGTATTTAAATTTATCATTCTCAGCGCAACCCCTTCCTCCCCTTTTGAGGCCCTCTGTCCTACAGGACGAGTTTGTTCGTTCTTAATAGCCTGCACGGGATAGGAATATCTAACAGATTCTATCCTCCCCATTAATATTCTTACAAGGAACAAGACAGTACTTATATAACTAATAATAATAAAACAATAAAAATAGTAAAACAATAAATGTTATTTAATTTAGGCTCTTCAGTTGTTCTACTTATCATGTAATCCTTCACTCGGCCGCCAGTAGCTCGATCTTACTCCAGTTTTGATTTGAAACAATTCTGAAAGAATAGTGAATCAATTTTTCTACATCTTTCGTTTTGTATGTTGTGTTATTCATTCCTACATAATGTTCAATTTGAGCCCACACGAGTTCAATGGAGTTCAGTTCACTGTGATACGGAGGTAGGCGAAGCACTTCACGCCCCTGCTCGTTCGCCATTTTGTCTATTTTATAGATGTCATATTTCCATTTTTGGAAGTCACAAGTTCCATAAGATGTTTCTTAAGCATGTAGTCTTCATAATGGACACCTTTGGATGTAAGCCATTCTCGCATGCTTTGCCGTTTCCATGACATTGTCAGAATGCACTCTTTTTTCCTACTGGGGTACGATGCATTATCAAACACCAGGAGCACACATTACTGTTGCCAACATGTGGGATACCAAAACGATTGATCTGGGTAAAAATTATTAATGTGCGAGTACTACCACTGTGCGTGACAAAAACCAGGGATGTATATCCGTATATTAGCTAACAAAGGGCAGCGCTACCTAGTAAATATTGGTCTTGGCAAAAACTATGCGTCTGAATGAAGATTATTGAGTGGTTGGCAATGCTGGATTAGTCCATAATTTACGTGCATTATGGCCAACACAGCTGAAATTTTACTATATAAGTCTTGATCTAGAAAGGGGATGGTGGGTGGGTTATAGACAGCGGAGGAGTAAACATCTATTACTACATCATTACCAGGTTTAATTTGTATCATTACAGAAGGTATTTGGCTAGTTTCAGTAGTTTAGTAAATTTTATCGTAGGTTCGTCCGCCGCTCATGCATTGTTACCATATTATCATGGTCAGAATAAGGTGACCAGGGGAGGTTGACAGGAAAGATGAATCTAGCACAAGGGAATCAGCTGGGTTGTGGCCCAGGGTTGCCAACGCAAGTTATGAGCCCCTTGGGGGGAAGGGGAGAAGGGGGGAAATAAAAAAAGCTGTCAGTTTGATACCGTACTCACAATTCCAGTTGACTCTCAGAAAGGTGATATTCAGTGCACTGCGCAGAGGAACGTAGTTCTGTATGTCAACATATGGAACGAGCATCACTTCCCCTAAATCACTTTTACCATTTATCTGCAAGGCCAAATCTCTGCATCCTGAAATCAAAATGAAAATGCTTAAGGAGTAACCACAACCATGTGACTATCTAACAGAACAGTAGCCTACTGCTTATGCCAAATTAAAAGGGTTAAGGTGACATGAAGAAAATTTACAGCAATGTTTAAAGTTCAGAAAACCCTATTTTACTTAAAGAATCGAACATTTAAGGGGACATGTGATGTGAAGGATAAAAATTGACCTCAGGCATCAGTAGCATGTTTTCCCCTTGAATGGGCTCCCCTTAGTCTGCAATTTAAACCCCTATTATATCTTTCTGTGGAAGTGTTTGAAAGAGAGAGTCTTCATGACAAGACCTAATAATATAGAATCTTGAACTGGTCCTCTCAATTTGTTTGATAGTGTTTAACCCCAGTGTACCATTGGGCTCGTCAGTTGGAATGGTACACCCCATCAAGATTGAGATGAGCAGGTCAATTTTTCGTTTTTTTTTTTTTTTTGAAATATGATGCAATGTCACTAGGCATAATCCGAGTACAAATAAGTAGTTCTGTGAAGAACTATACAGCCTATTTTCATATATCCCACTTATGTTAATTGCCTCTATCAACATACAAAAAATGAATTGTATTGTTGTGATAGATTCGTAGATATTGAGAACCGTCTAAATATTTCAAATGGTCACCAGGTTGGATTTTTATTTACGTACTATTACATGAAGATTATTGTGTACGTCTGGTATTCAAACTTCCATCGCATGATTAGGACACAAGAAGTAAAAACGAGATTTTAAAATTTCGCACAACTGCCATCTTGTGGTTATGAAAGCAATTGAAATAAATTAGATGGCAGTAGATTAACATTTGTATATGCATTTAAAGTGCAAAGTTTCACTGCACTCGGATGGTTAAATCGCGAGAAACGTCCATTTAAAGATTGATACTTTGCGTCCCCGCCATATTTGATTTGTGCTCACCAGGTTACTGAAAGTCCTATAGGTGAACTTATGTCCATAGACTCTATGAACATAAAAAAATTCAGTTTGATTGCAGTAAAAGATTCGTAGATATTGAGAACAGTCAATATATTTCGGATGCTCGCCATTTTGGATTGTTATATGTATAGGCCATAGAGTTATGTACCATTAAAGGAAAATTATTGCGTAGCTTCATTACTCAAACTTTCACTTCAATCGCATGATTACGACACAAGAAATAAAACTTAATTTTGAAATTTTGCACAGCCGCCATCTTGAGGTTATGTAAACAATTGAACTAAATTAGATGCCAGTGCATTGCAATATGTATAATCATTTACTGTACCACATTTCACTGCGCTCAGATGATTAAATCACGAGCAAAGTCTATTAAAATGTTTCAAATTCGCTCGGCCGCCATGTTCGTTTTGTACTTGACAGGTTTCTGAATGGTACATAGATAAACTTGGAGCAGTGGCCTTTATCACTGTACAAAATTTCAGGGTGATATCTGTAATAGTTTCGGAGATATAGAATGCCAGTGAAATATTCCGCACAGCCGCCATTTTGAGGTGACGTAAACAATTGAACTAAGTTAGACGTCAGTATTACAATGTGTATAAACACTTGCTGTACCAAGTTTCATTACGTTTGGGTGGTTAAATCGCGAGTAAAGTCTATTTAAAAGTCCCAACTTCGCTTGGCCGCCATGTTGGTTTTGTAGTTACCAAGTTTCTGAACGCCTCATAGGTGAACTTCTAGTAGTGCCCTTTATCACCGTACAAAATTTCAGGGTGATATCGGTAATAGTTTCGGAGATACTGAATGCTGCTGAAATATTTCGCACTGCCGCCATGTTGGATTGGTGCGACACAATAAAATTTGAAGGGTACGGTCGGGGTCGGCCAGGATGGTGCTATGATCTTACCAAGTTTCATTGAAATCGCTCCAGCCATTTAGAAGTTATTAGGGGACACACACACACATGAATCACACACGCACACACAGACACGGACAAAAGGTGATCTCATAAGCCTATTTTTTCATAAAATGTGGTAGTGAAAAATTCTTTAACCCACTGCTTTGCAAAGACAGAAATTTCCGTCATTGTTCTTGTGTTCCCATAATTGCAATGAAGGATATAGAAGTTTCCTTGGGTTCACAATGTCTCTAACAGATGTAGGTAATTTTATCTCTGCTTTTCTCCGTAAAACATGGCTACCTAGATGCATATTTCATAGTCTTAGAGGTAACAAATTTCGGTTGTATTTCTGAGTCGAAAAAAGTGCCAGCTGCCATGCAAATGTAAACATACAATCATGGCCAACTTGGAGGAAGCTAATAAAGCTAGAATATTTCATTTTTTTAGAAGATGGTGATTTCAGTGAGAGTTCCTTTGATGAATGCTATAAGGAGTGTTTCATCTGAAGAGACAGATGGCATTGAAGAAGAGAAAGAAGTTTCAGGCACGACTCTGTGAATAACCGCTAAGTCTGGAAGTGGACACTGGTGAACAATGTGTGTAATAATACACCGTATAACAGAGATGGTAAACTCAATGCTACTGTCGCACAAAGATAGGCAAGAATCCAGGTATGGCTGAAGTACTGGGCGAGTTCCTAACGGAAGGATTTTGAGAGCATATATCACCAATGAAACAAACTCCAATGCAGCAAAGCTACTCCAGGAAATTGAAAATAATCCCCACAAAGAGAAAAGCTTTGATGATAAAAACCGGTTTCCTGTTACTTAAAATGAACTAAAGGCTCATTTTGCATTGTGTATTTTGATGTCTTAAGACTAAAAAGCTTTATGTTTAAGACACTAACTAAAGGTGATCTCATAAGCCTATATTTTCATATGATGAAAATAGGCCAAAAAAAGGGATGAATCCCACTATGAATGCCATAAATACAAGGTGGCACTGTATGTAATGTCTATGATTTTTTATGATCTATCACACTGTGCTCAACTATTGATAGAAGGTTATTATGTGAATTTTAAATTAAGTTGTAACAAAAATGTTACATTTTAAGCAAAATTAAATTACTATCAGTGGACAATTTTTTCCATTAAAAATTGGAACTCAATGGGTTAAGTAATTATGGCATAGTGTACTGAGAATTTTAGTGCACACGATTGATGTTTGTTGTGAAATACAGTTGTAGCTCAAAAATTAAATGTGGGAACTATTCGCAAGCCAGCCTGCATAAGGAGAAAATATTTCCCTTGACTTCAGAGGTAAATTGTGGGATTCAGGGACAATAATAATGTTGCCGCTCTAATTTGCCTTTCTGCCCTTATTATCAGAGAATTCAATTTCTTTTTTCTTTTTTTGACAGCTGGTTATGATTCACATGGGTTATTGCCGGTATGTTTGCTAGTTGTATATATGCCTACCTGACAGCTACAATTCCTGGTGGACACTGTCTGTAGCTGTACTTTACGGTGGACAAACCAGGCCTAAGAACCTCTCTATTACTTTCTCCGTCCGTTAAATAATTATTCTTTTGTTTGGGCCCGAACTCGGTAACTTTTGTTTCCAATGTTGGTTGTCACTAGATTTTAGGGTCTTTCCGTTTATTTTGTTGGTCCTTAGGAAAATTAACGCAATGTGATGGACGGTAATGGAAACGTGTGAGGATTTTGTGAGGAGAAGCTGAGAGATTTATAAGGTAATATTGTCTGGACATTTGGTGATTTACAGAAAGGTAATGGTAGTTCCACTCCTTAAAGTGGCAGTTTATTTATTGTTTGTTTATTTTGTGTGTTTTCGGTCGTGCCAAAGTTATAATAGAGACTTCGAGAGATCCTGTATAGGTTAACCGACCTTAAGCTCTTCATTATTTGAGAAGTAATGATGGAAGTGATGTGTGTTGTTCGTAATCCAGCCATTGGCTAGAAAATCTGCCCGTGTATGAATGAGAAAATGTTATATATCTTGAAAATGTGTTAACACATACCAGTAGGCCTAGACTAGTTTAGTTAGTTATTGTTGTTTTAAGGGGTGGAACTACGAGGTCATCTTCCCCCTCCTAGACAAGTTTTCTATTGGGATTAATCGTGTGCATTATATTTAGGGGAAGGATGAACATCCTCTTTACTGTCTACATGTAGCCTACATTCTCATCATTTCTCAAACTTTTGTTTCACTTGTTGTTCATGATGAATAGTCTGTCACTTTATTTCAGAATTACCATGCTGGCAAGAAGGTCGTGTAACTTACTGCTGTGAATGGTGATAGCGACAAACCAGGATAGGCACCTATGTAGATTTCTCTTGGATTACCGTATGGTAGTATTTGTATACAAATCGTTTGTATAAACCAGGTACAGTATTGTCCATTTTAGTCACCTTTATCTGTGATGTAGATTTGTGTCTGTTCATCCACGTAGTTAAGCTATTATCAGTCAGGTAGGTAGTTAGTTATTGAGGTTTTAAGAGGCAGAACTACGAGGTCATCTGCCCCTATCAGTAGATAGCGTAAGCTTCACCCAGATGTTTTCCATGATGAAGTTGTGTTTCCGGTTTGACAAATCATGATCATTATGTCTATGTTGACACCTTGAAAGATTTATACATGTACCGGTAATTGCAAGTTTCCACGGTTAACATAGAGCCAAAAAATTTATGTGACTGTTTGGAGTGTGATAAGTAGGGCTCGGACTTTTAGGTGCTAAAGATTGAGAAAATATTTATTTGTTATGTATTCAAAATAGGCAACCTGACATATGTGACAAAAAAAATAAAAATATTTTATTATAATTTAGTTTATTAATGTGAATATAAATAATATGCAGTTCTCACGAATGCAATTTATGCTATGTCGCACTGACTGCTGAAGCATGACAATACACAACGAGATACATCTTCAGGTTGTCCATCACAAATGACCGACGATTATCGCAAAACACTTATTCTGAAGGTTTGAAACTGCGACAATATGTTTCTTGCCCTTGAGGCGTTGTGTAACTTGAGATCACTGTTCAGCCTTGATTGCTTTCCCACATGGTTGGCAGAACAGAACGCCCCCATCAGAAGTAAAATTATCTTTAAATTCTGCAACAGATGATAACTTGTAGTTGTTTTTACTGTAGGCATCGTAGAACTGCCCTACACTTCACAGTGCCAGAAATGAACTGCATGTGAGTGACACTGGTTCCAGGTAGCTGGGGTAGGGGAGATCTAGCACATGGTACAATATGGCTATGGACAAGGAAATCCCCGACTTCCTCAGTGAGTGGCATGGGGACAAGAATAACACAGTTGCAAGCTGACATACGCTCTACATGAAAATTAGATAGCTCACAGGTTCTTCCCTGTTGAAGTAACACAGAACAAAAATCCAATTGAAAGATCAAGCATACTGATTTTTAAAATTTAAATATTATGTCTTTTTATGTGCTCATAAGTGAAAAGCAGGAATTTGTGTATTTATAGAGAAAATGCTTAAAATATGTATTTACATTTTAAAATATATATTTACCTAAAAATCCGAGCCCTAGTGATAATTTATAAGCAGGGCTCGGATAATCGTGTACTTAACTCCCTCCTCCCAAATGCCTTGTAATATCTGGACTTGTAGCGATGAATTCATAGACTTGCTACTATTATGAAATGCCTCTGGAGCTTTGTCCCTTCAGTACTGCCACTTGTCGCACATCAACTATGCACAGTGACTGACCTTATACATAACTTCTTGTCTGCCTCATTGTGTAGTGACTAGTACTCTTGGCTGTCACCACTGAGTCCCGGGTTCGATTCCCAGCTCTGCAGAGAAGTTCAATTCTGGCCTGAGGGTTGGTCTGGAACAAGGTACACTCAGTCTCATGAAGCAAAAACTAAGAAGAGGTGAGTTCCAATCCCACCTCAGCCATCCTGGAATTGGCTTTCTGTGGTTTCCCCTCTTCTATTCCAGGTGAATGCTTAATTAAAACCCCAGCTGCCTCCTTCCTAATCCTCATCTGAGTTACAACTACACACACTAATACAGCCTTCACAATAACGCAGGTTATCAGACGAATTCCACACACACCTAAGTACACGGAGCCACTTGACCACAATGTCGTAAAGCCCCGAAATTAATCAACAACACAATATAATTTCTTTGGGTGGCTTCAACACTGTAGCACCCTGTGGGTGGGGGTTTAGACTACACCCAAGGTATCCTCTGCCTATCATACGAGGCGACTAAACGGAGCGACCTTGGCTATTCTTTGAGGCTTCCTACGTGTCTTATGAATTTCTCTCCCCCCCCCCCCCCCCTCCCTTGGGTGGGAGGGATGAAATACACCCACAGGCGGAGTTGGACAGTTGGCACACATGCTCTGTAGGTATTCTGGAAATATATATAATCTGGTGTAACAGTATGTTAATGTTGTAGTAATTTCTAAAGGAGATAATTTTTTTTTTACATTGCACTTTCAGTAGGCTACATACTGTGTGCATTCTGTGTATAGTTTAATGTAAAATTTTTACATATTTGGTAGCTACATTCATGTAAGTGCAGTGCTAGGCCATGGGGACAATCTTTCTGTCTACTGTGTTTTGTTGTTGTTGTCAGGTTTACCATTTTCAACATCTCCCAATGGCCAGGCCGGTACCTCGCTTCATTCCAAATGCTTGGTCACATTAATTTATTTAATCTTTTTATGAGCTCCTTGTGATGTCGCCATCTGATACAATATCCGGCTGTAAACATTGGCTAGATGGAACCGCATCGACTTAAATTCATGCAATATTTCAATGGTGGTAGTGTATTGGATAGCAGATCATTGAAATATTGTTTCAATTTTTAAAGCAATTCATTGTATCTCATCTCCGATCCCTCTGAAAGAATAATACTTAGGTGTAGGTATGCCGACAGCTTAAGCGCAGCGTTCGGCCATGGGCCCAAGCTCTCTGCTGACTCGGTAGACTTGGGTTCGAACTCCACCGTCGGCCATCCTTGAAATGGTTTTCCGTGGTTTCCCACTTTCAACTCCAGGCAAATGCTGGGACGGTACCTTCTGACAGACCACGGCCGCTTCGTTCCACATCCTTGCCCAGTTTCATTAATTCATCTCTCATTCCGATGCGCAGGTCGCCCACGGGCGTTGACTAGAAAGACCTATACTCGGCCTCTCAGGAGGCCACACGACAAAAAAGATGACAGGGTAGGTATACGTGCACATGTCCTTCACCAGTCCCTCAACAAAGCAACAATGTCAACTTTAAACGATAGATTTTAGCATTTAATGTGCACATTTCAAAAACACACATATAGTGAGATAATGGGTGAGGTTAAAGACCACTTACTTACTTCACTTAATTCCTGCCGCTCCTTCCGGAGCATAGGGCCTTGGCGAAATTTCTCCACGCAGTACGGTTCCTAGCCATTCTCTTCACTTGACTCCAGTTCTTGTCCACCTCTGCAATTTCATTTTCGATCGTCCTCTTCCAGGTCTTCTTAGGTCGACCTCGCTTCCTGGCGCCTTGCGGATTCCAGTCTAGCGCCGCCCTCTCAATAGCTCCGTCCAGCTTCCTTGGTGTGTGACCAATCCAGCGCCATTTCCTCTCCTTGATCTGGATGCTAATCGGTTGTTGATTGGTGATGGTCCAAAGATCTTCATTTGAGATTATGTCCGGCCACCTCACATTCATGATGCGACGCAGACATCTGTTAATGAACACCTGTAGCTGGTTGTTGATCGGTTTTGTGACTTTCCATGTTTCACAGCCGTAGAGAAGAATCGACTTTACGATGCTATTGAAAAGGCGGAGCTTGGTCTTCCTGGAAATGTTTCTATTTCTCCAGATGGGGTAGAGCTGGACAAAGGCACCATTTGCCTTCCTGATACGGCTTTGAACATCTTCCTCTGCTCCCCCATCATTTGTGACTATACTTCCAAGGTAGAGGAAGGACTCAACTCGCTCAATGTCCTTTCCGTTGACTGTCAAACTAGTCGTGATGTCAGAATTTATCCTCATCTCTTTGGTTTTGTTGGTGTTGATCATCAGTCCTGCATGTTCTGCTTCTTTCTGCAACCTCCCCAGCTTATCTTCTATGTCTCAGTACCGTTGTGCCATAAGACAAATGTCGTCTTCGAAATCCAGATCTTCAAGCCTGTCATTTATACCCCATTGAATACCCCTCTTCCGTCCTCCCATTACCTTCTTCATCACACTATCCAGGACCAACAGGAACAGAGTGGGAGAAAGGACACACCCCCTGTCTCACTCCGGAACTGACCTTTATCTTTTCTGTTAATTTGCCTTCGTGAAGAACCTGGCACTCATACCCTTCGTACATCTCTTCCATGATTCTGATGATCTTTGTTGGAATTTTATATTCCTCGAGGGTCTTCCACATGATTCTTTGATTTACGGAGTCGAAGGCTTTCTCGAAGTCAACAAATGTGAGGTAAAGGATATTCCGCCACTCCACACTCTGCTCCAGGATGATTCGGAGGGTGTTGATGAGATCCACACAGCTGCGATGTTGTCGAAATCCAGCCTGTTCCTTCCGAAGCCTTTTTTCTACGCAGTCTTTTATTCGATTCAAGATGACTCTCGCCAGCACTTTGCTTGGAATGGACAGCAAGGTGATACCCCTCCAGTTGTTACAGTTTGTGGTGTCCCCTTTCTTCGGAAACTTGACTATCACCCCTTCTTCCAGTCGGTTGGTATTTTCTCCTCCTTCCAGATCTTCTCCAACAGCGGGTGCAGCAGATCGATCATAATATCCAGGTCTGCTTTCAGTACTTCCGCTGGGATATTATCCAGACCTGGTGCCTTCCCGCATTTCATCTGCTTCAACGCTGTCCGTATTTCGCCCCGAGTTGGGAAGTCGAGGCTGATGCTTAGGTCACTTTCTGCTTCCTCTTCATCTTCTCCTCGCTGCTTACTTTCTGGTCCTCTATCTCTATTAAGAACCACCACAAAGTGTTCTCTCCATCTTGTCAGCTGCTGTTCACACGTCATGAGGATCTCGCCCGTCTTGCTCTTCACAGGCCTAGTTTTATTAAAACCTTTCTTCGAAAGCATCTTTGTGATGCCATAGAGCTCCTTAACGTCCCCCCTTCTTGCCGCTTCTTCTGCTTTCTCTGCCTGCTCATCAATCCACCTCCTATGATCCTTCCGTACACTCCTCTTTACCTCCCTGTTTGCTGTTGAATACTTTGCTTGTGTGAGAGCCTTCTGCTGTCCAGTCTTGCAGGTGTTGAGCTTGGCCTTAATCTCCTTCCTATAATTTATCTTGTCCCAGGTCTGATCGGATATCCATTCTTTCCGCAGGTAGTTCTTGTACCCGAGCTGCATCTCACTGGTTTCCACGAAGATATTCTTTACCTCGCTCCACGTCCTTCTCTGTCTCGGAGTCCAACACCTGGAATTTATTTCTGAGCTCCAGTTTAAATTGGTCCAATCTCTGCTGGTTCTTAAGCTTGCCCACATCAAACTTGTTGTGCCGAGTGTTAAACTTTCGGTGGACTGCGACGATCTTCATGCGGGAAGTTGGCAACCACAAGATGATGGTCACTACCAACGTCCGCTTCTCTCTTGTTTCTAACATCTTCCAAGCTTCTTCTGAACCTCCTGCTCACCGCGATGTGATCAATTTGATTTTCTGTGACTTGATCAGGAGACACCCAGGTGATCTTGTGGCACCGCCTATGAGGAAATACCGTGCCACCCATCACCAAATCCTAACTGGCGCAATATTCCGTAAATTTCTCCCCATTGTCATTCATCTCACCAAGGCCATGTTTACCCATGATCTGCTCCAACCCCTCATTGTTTGAGCCCACCTTCGCGTTGAAGTCTCCCATAACAATGAGAATGTCCTTCTTACTTGTTTGTCTTGTGACATCTCGCAGCATTTGGTAGAATTCTTCCTTCTTCTTTGGCTCCGAATGTTCTGTAGGCGCATAGCATTGGATGATGATCACATTCCTGATCTTTGTCTTGAACCTAGCAAACATGAGCCTACTAGAAATTGGCTTCCACTCCATAAGGCTTCTCTTTGCATTTCTGTTGAGCAGCAACCCCACTCCATCCGTGTTCTTCATCATCGCCCCCAGAATAGAGAAATGTAATTCCATCTGTTGTCTGTATTTCACCAAATCTGGCCACCTCACTTCACTCAATCCTAGGATATCCAGCCCATAGTTCTTCATCTCCCGTGTCACTTGTTTCAGTCTGGTTTTCTCCATCAAGGTCCTCACATTCCAGAAACCGATTTTCGTAGTCCTCTTCATGCCAAAAGTCGTCATCAGGTTATCCGTCCGGTTTTGTAATTTCGCTTCAGTTTCCGTAATCAGTTTATTTAAGAGGAGCGACTGATTAACCCACTGCCTCCGAGTGCCTTGGAGGGGCTGCCACCTTAAGCCTGAGCCACCAGGCTGATTTTCTGTCAGGGTTTCTTCCCTTAGCCTTTGAAGAACCAACTCCAAACTACAAGGCAGCAGTCGTTTCACCAGAGCCCCGTTAGCCGTAATTTCTTCAGGGTTCCTGTAGGGCCTTCACAGCTACCGTAGCGGTCTTGAGGCACACCGAGTCCCTACTGTACTTCACCCCTACAGGCAATCCCCTACATAATTACGTTGCCCATCTCCCACGACGAGGACGAGGGGTTGGATTTGTGGGAGACAGGTTAAAGACCAATGTAACTTTTTTTTTTTTTTTTTTAGGGTATGGCTTTTAGCGCCGGGAGTGTCCGAGGACATGTTCGGCTCGCCAGTTTTTGTAGCTGCTTCGAGACGGACACCCAATGGGTGAGCTACAAGTACCGTTGGGGAGGAAAGTTGGAAGGGAGGGTCGAGGAGTTGGAAGGTAGCGGCTGTGGCCTATAGGTAGGGACCAACCCCGGCATTTGCCTGGAAGGAAGATGGGAAACCACAGAAGACCATCTTCAAGGTTGCCGGCGGGGGGATTCGAACCTCCTCGCCTCCCGGATGTGAGTGACTGCCAACAGTCATGCCGCAACGACCTCGGCTAACTCACCCGGTTGTAACTTTATATTTAAAGGGCATAGAATATTTTCAAGAATATTGACAACTTGTCTGTAGGACACACACTTTCCCCTCTCTCTTTTAATACAATGGGCACAATATTCCTGTAATGCAGATTTTTTCTGTGTATTTAACAGTAATATGATGTGGCTCCATACATTTGGCCTGCAGGGGTCCATTTAACATGCCTGAAACAGGAGGTTTTAATTGCCATTAAACTGAGTGGGGGGGGTATTGAATGTAATTGGTAATGTGTTGCACCATTACGTTCAACCAAATGTCCCCTCCCTCTTATTTCTTGCAATAAATGCTGCATTAACTGGAATTGTGTTGCTTTACAGGCTGAAAATTCATGTTCACCAAAAATAATCCTCTTTGAGTTTACAGCTGCTTCAGCCTGAGGATTGATCGCAGCTAGGCAAGAGGTTTTCCTGCGTTGGAGTGTACTTGGATGTGGGTCATAAGTTGTTTTCCACCGTCCTGCAGCGTAGCCGATCATCTGAGTGCAGCTGGCATGGTCTTCTTCAATCCTGTCTCCAGTCGACTAATCCATTTACGTTCACACGTCAGAAGTTATGACTCACTTGTGAAAGAATGTACAATGTGTACCATGACTGAACATACATTAATAAAACAATTGAAACTGCATGGAAAATCAGCTTTCTAATTTCCTTGACAATCCTCTACCCTGCCTATAGTTTTTCTGTAAATACAGTTGAAAATCATTTAACGGTTGAGGGCAAGTAAATTGCAGTGAAATGACATTTCTTGGGCATATTCAATTTATTTAGTTAAGGAGGTATAGCAGACAAGAAATCAGCCATAGTGGCGTACTGGGTCGGAATAGTGGTACTGTAATTTTGAGGTTATGGTACCTTAATAATTGCAAACTTGCATGAAACTTCATGATTTATTTATTTTTATCGTTGAAACTTCAAAAAGACTATTCGCTTGTACTTAAACGTCTTAAAAGTGCTAAGCAACAGAAAAAAGGAGGAAATAAAACATCGACAGTCCTTTTTTTTCTTCTCATCGTACCAACGTTACAGATCACAACGTACATACAAAATTCAATTTTAGGGTGTCCGTTGCCCTTTAATATTCAATCTAAGTAATATATTGGCGTTCAAAAAGAAAACGTAAGTTAGTTGCTTTGAAGCAACAATAACGATGTGTATCCAGATTAATCAAATTCGATTAGATTTCCTCTAATTTCGTAAGTTGGCTAACGTACTCGGCGAAAACAACCTAGATCCTTCGGTCACTTATATTTCTTGGACAATATATGGCCAGTTATTGCATCTCAGTGGCGTTGGAATTCGCCACGTGGTGCGCGCCATGCAACGCATTTTAGTAGCTTTGCGCACCATGTGCGTTTGAGTTGGAGCCCAAACAATGACGCAATACCTGAATTTAACGGACCGCTAAAATACCAGGGAGTCCCTACTCTGTTATTATATGCTCCTTGGGACAAACACTCTGTGCTCATCCTCTCCTGGCAGGCTGAGGAAAGGCTGATTGGCAATCTATTCAAATAGAGCTCATGCATCTTTGGCTCTCTGCACGTTGATGGTCGAGTTTTACAAGGGCTGGTTTCTTTTTCAACCTCCAAACATGCATCTAAGTAAACAAGAGATAGGCGGGAGCCAGTTCTGTGCGTCATACAATTGTGCAATGTCCACTCCACAACCTTTGCCACTGTGAGCTCCATATGCCAGTCATGGCCGCTACGATCGATACTCCCGCCATGTGTGAGTTGCGAAGTGTGATACATTTTCTGCAAGCACTGCAGACATCCATCGCAGAATGAGTGTAGTGTATGGTGAAAACTTTATGAGTGATGGTATTGTGCAGGAATGATGTCGAAAATTTAAAGAAGGGACTCGGACATCCATGATGAAGTAAGGGAAGGATGCAAGTTTGTCACTACTGTAACCCTGGTTGATTGTGTTGATGAGTTTGTCCATGACAAACGGAGAAAGTATACTTTTTACAGCATTCTCCATCATTTCGAGGTCTTCGCTGTTTACTGTGACTACACACTTAAGATACCAGAAACTTAGTGCACTGTAGGTTGCAAAAATGATGACTGAGGACCACAAAACCCAGGAAATGCAGTCAGCCATAATGTTACACAATTTTTGAGCTACAACTGTATTTCACAATGTAGGCATATACAACTGGCAAACATACCGGCAATAACCCACATGAATAAAAACTCTTTTGGTCCACAGACCTCATATTAATTTCTGTTAGTAAAATTTGAGATAGAAATGCTCCCAGTTCATAACCAGTTAGTGGCGATGAGACTTGGGTGCCGTATGACAATCCAGAAACCAAAGAACATTATAAGCAGTGTATCCACACATTTTCTCCAAACAAGCCAAAAAAATTTAAACAGACACTGAGCAAAGGAAAACAATGCCTACTGATTTTGGGACAAGTTGGTGGACTTTATGGAGCAGTGCATAACAATAACAAAGGAAATTATAGCGTGGCAAGTTAGATCTGGCCTGTCATGGCGGAGTCTCGTCTAGGAGGGGAAGTAGTGGGATCACTAGGCGCAAATGCGATTTCCCCTCTTTGGTGCAACAACTGTTTGGGGCTGCTCGCTGCTCGTCGTGGTTATATTATGCAAGCCTAAAGTATCGAATAGGAGCATTCTCAGTGACATAGCATTGGTATTGGTGGTAATGAACTGAGGGCGTGCCCACTTCACACACTCCTGACAGCAAGCTTGTTGCCGTGCTTGTCAAAGAACAGAGCTGCTCAGTCGTGCTTCGCTTGCCTTGACAGCATCTGTACCGTGCCAAGGTGTTGGGAATAATGACTACTTGGCAACATCTAACCAGCGCGTGATGAAGTATGTGCTCACTGGTTGACAAAGAATCCAGGCAGGGGGATGACGTAATGCAACTGGACGCACATGCGCATCGGAAGGTTCAGATCTAACTTGTTCCCCAATAATAGTGAATCTTGAATCATTCCCTTCCTGTGTACAATCTTAACGTCGGCTCCACAGAACGACTTGCACCTAGTGATTTTCATCTCTTTTGAGTATTGAGGTATGGTTGGGCAATCAACGCTTTGCCACCAACAAAGAACTTCAGGCGGCTGTCCAGATGTGCCTTACCTCACAGGTGGTAGACTTCTTTGCAGAGGGCATCGGCAAGCTGGTGTCATCATATGACAAATGCCTCAATCATTTTGCCGATTATGTTGAAAAATAAGTAGGAAACTACTAAACTTCTAATGATAAAATTATGTTGTTATATCAATGTATCTTTTTTCTTATAGCCCATTGTAGGTTGAAAGAAAAACAGCTAGTAAGCAGCTAGCTAGTTATTTAAGAGGCAGAACAGCATGGTCATTTGCCCCTAGTAAGCAGTTGACTGGGCATTGAGCTTACTGTACATAGCGAACTTCGCTCACCATCGCCATTGCGAGGCCACATGTGCAGAGTGAGTTTTATACTTGATGTTGACTGGAGTTTTATAATGCTATGTCCCTCCTCAAACCAACCGTTAACTAACCTTTGGCTCTGTAGTACATTGAGGACCTTGGCCTAACAAACAACTATGCCTCAGATATATGGTTTGCTGATTGCAGGGTGACATGTGGTCAGTGGAATATTTCCCCTTGGCTGTTAACATTGGCTTTCTCGACTGAGGTCGCTGCCTCTCAGAACAGATAGCTTTGCAATATCCCTTGGAGGCAGAGTATACTGTTTCAGCCCTCGTGTCAGTTCTAAAGTCCCCGACAGAGCTGGGGATTGAACCTGGAGCCCCCTAGGTAGAGGATGAGTGCTTTTCCAACGCCTAGGGTCTGGCTCCTCCTCAAAGTTCGCTTTAAATTTGTCACAAAATTTGATGTTAGACTGACAGGAACACATCAGATATAAATCAGGCCAGTTGTCACCTCATATGAGAAAAAAAAAACTTGGTCCCAAAACTTACTGTAGGTACATAAAAATTGGATTGCCTGTCTAAATTAGACAAGACACAATCAAATTTTTAATTTATTTAGATTCTTTTATATCCAGAAAAATATCCATATAGTTAGTTATTGTTGTTTTAAGGGGCGGAACTACGAGGTCATCTGCCCCTCTTAACACAGATTAAAGAATACAAATTTTGAATTGAATTTAAAATTTTGAGGTGGACATCTAAATTTAAAAAGACCAAAAATTAATAAAACAAAAACAAAAAGAAATTAAATAAAAAACAAAATCATAAAAATAAACAAAAATTACGGAAAAAACAAAAACATTATCATTCAAAAACGAACAAGTCGTTGAGTCAATGTTCACTGGAAAATTTCGATTGCTGGCCCTAACCCACTCTCACTTATAAAGCGGATAACGCGATCAGCAGCCACCGCGTCATCGGCTAATATAAGTTTGAGTGTCGTCTGCAAACCAAGGTTTCTTCGTAAGTCAGCAAGATCCACACACTCGGTAAAAATGTGGGCCACGGTGAATACGGCTCCACAGGTACAAAGTGGGGGGTCTTCCCTTCTCATTAGGTACGAGTGGGTGGATCTTGTATGACCTATCCTTAGCCTACACAATATGACGGACTCTCTCCGGGCCCGGAAGGAGCTCCGCCACACGCGAGTAGTTCCCTTGATCGCTCTCAGTTTACTGGGCAGTGGGTCAGCTAGCCACTGACCCTCCCAAAAAGCCAGAACTTGTAGGCATAACTGAGAGCGAATATCTCTAGCGTGTACCTCCATTGGTCGAGGTGGTGGTGATACCACCTCTTTTGCAGCTTGATCTGCTAACTCATTTCCCGCAATTCCCATTTGGCTTGGAAGCCACAGAAAGGTGATTCGAGTGTCAGCGTGGCACAGCCCGGCTAGTAGGTCGTGGATTCGCTGCACTAGGGGGTGTTGCGGGAAACATGTAGCAATTGACTGCAACGAACTCAAAGAGTCGGTACACACGAGAAAGTGGATTCGTGCATCCTGTAGTGCAAACTGCAGAGCTTCATAGATGGTAACCAGCTCCGCAGTAAACACACTACAGGCCTCAGGCAAAGAGATCTTGGTATTTGCACCATCAATAACGTAAGCACAACCCACTTTCTCGTCCACCTTCGAACCATCCGTGTATAGAATGCCAGCGTCCGGAAATTGGTGAACTATGCTGTGGAACTGTCTCCGGTAAACGGAGGCATCCATGATCACCTTAGGACCTCGGTGCAGATCTAACCGAATTTCCGGACGCAGGACTTGCCACGGAGGCACCTCGCTAGATGTCCGGATCATACAGGGACCTACAGCCACTCCTATTTCAGTACACGAGCTATCAAGTCTAATACCAACCGGCCGAGTGGCACGAGGCCTGTTGGAGTAACCCTGGTGGTTTTGGGTACCGAAGAGAGCTTGATAGGTCGGGTGTTGCGGCATTTGACGCACATTGGCAGCATATGCTAAAAGCATATGTTGGCGTCTATAATTTAAAGGTGGAACACCCGATTCGGCGAGTAGGCTGGGTATCGGGCTGGTCCGGAAGGCACCGGTAGCCAGCCTAACGCCACTATGGTGGATACTGTCCGGCATTTTCAAGGTTGCCGGCCTTGCTGAACCGTATGCCGCAGAACCATAGTCTAGCCGGGACAGGACGAGGGCTTGGTAGAACCGTAGCAGCACCGCACGGTCAGCCCCCCACGTAGTGCCACTAAGAAACCTGAGCATGTTCAGTTTCCTGAGACATGTCATTTTCAATTGCCGTATATGGTGCTGCCACGTTAACTTGCTGTCAAAATGGAGCCCCAGGAAGCGATAAGTGTCAACCAACGGCAACGCAGCATCCCTGAGATGTAGTTCAGGGTGTAAATGAAGCCTCCGGAGCAGACAAAAATGGACGACGGAGGTTTTCGCTGCTGAAAAACGAAAACCCCGGTCGTAAGCCCACCTGTCGACCCGGTTGATAGCTAGCTGCAATTGCCGTTCCACGACTGCCATACTTCCAGAGCTGTAATGCAGAGCTAAATCGTCTACATACAGCGATGGAACTACCGCAGACCCGGCGGCGGCAACAATGCCATTAATGGCAATCGCGAACAAGGTGACACTCAGCACTGAACCCTGAGGAACTCCATTTTCTTGGGTATAGTATTGCGATAATGTCCTACCGACCCTTACACGGAAGAGTCGGATGGACATGAAATTCGCAATGGAAGTCGGTAAGTTACCACGGAGTCCCCACTTGTGAAGGGTGGAAAGGATCCTGTAGCGCCATGTGGTGTCGTAGGCTTTCTCGAGGTCAAAGAAAACCGTGACTAGGTGCTGCTTTCGGAAAAAAGCCTCCTGTATGGCGCTCTCAAGTCGCACCAGATGGTCAGTGGTGGACCTATGAGAGCGAAATCCACATTGGTACTCAGACAGGAGACCTTTATCCTCCAAGAACCACACCAGTCGACGGTTCACCATCTTTTCGAGCAGCTTACATAGGCCATTTGTCAAACAAATGGGCCTATAGCTGCTTACAAACTTGGGATCCTTTCCAGCCTTAGGAATCGGTATCACGATCCCCTCTCGCCATTGAGATGGAAACTCCCCTTCAATCCATATACGATTAAAGAGGATCAACAGTTGTTTTATACTGGATTCGCACAGATGCTTTAACATTTGATTATGTATGTTATCCGGTCCAGGAGCCGTATCCCTGCACAGTGCAAGCGCACTGCGCAGTTCCCATTCAGAGAATGGTACATTATAGGACTCCGAAGCAGCAGTGGCAAAGGACAAGGGGTGAGTCTCTGCCTCCCGCTTCAGAGTCAGAAATGTAGGATCGTAACTCCCGGAGCAGGATACATCGGAGAAGTGCGAGCCAATGCTGTTGGCAATGGCGAGATGGTCCGTGATTATGTCTCCATTGATGGACACTCCGGGTATCGACAGTGATGTCGGGAGTCCGGAGATCCGACGAAGCTTAGTCCACACTTGAGATGAAGGAGTATGCGCCGTCATGGACGACACATACTTTTCCCACGTAGTTTTCTTACTCTCCCGAATCAGATATCGGGCTCTGGCACGCATCCTTCTGAAGGTGATAAGGTTGGCCATGGTGTTTTGCCTCCGATAGCATTTGAAAGCACGTCGACGATCTTTAATTGCTGCTGCAATCTCGGCTGTCCACCAAGGGACAAGCTTCCGGCGTGAGTTGCCGGATGAGGAAGGTATTGTTTCCTCAGCAGCAGCCAAAATACCATTCGTTATGTGAATGGTATGATCGTCGACACTCTCAAAGGTATCTTCGGCAAACACCGAACGTGCCGTGAAAGTTGGCCAATCAGCCCGACGGAGAAGCCATCGACTTGGTAACTCGATGGCTCTTTGGTTCAGAAGAGTAACGATAATTGGAAAATGGTCACTATTACAAAGGTCATCGTGTACACCCCACTGTAGCAGGGGAACCAGCGCACGACTGCACAGGGTAATATCGATACTTGAATAAGTACCGTGTGCAATAGAGAAGTGCGTAGGTTCCCCTGTGTTCAACAGACACAGGTCCAGCCGCCTGATCAGCCTCTCAAAATCTCTCCCTTTACCGCTAGTGGTAGCGGAGCCCCAGATGGTGTTGTGGGCATTAACATCTCCCAGAAGGAGAAAAGGAGGGGGGAGCTGAGAGACTAGATCCACCAGCTGGTCGTAATCCGGCTGAGAATCAGGCGGGATGTACACGTTACATACTGTTGCCATTACTGGCAACGAAGTACGAACTGCAACTGCCTCTAGCTGAGTACGCAACGGCACCTCTTCACTAAAGAGGCTAGAGTGCAGACGCCACCAGCGGCCACAGCTCCGTCCACCTGGTCTCTAGAGAAGAGTTTGAAGTGACGCATTGTTGTCTCATGTCCAGGACGAAACCTGGATTCCTGAAGACAGACAATGGTTGCCGAAAACGAAGATATTAATTGTTGTAACTCAGCGAGATGAACAGAATAGCTATTACAGTTCCATTGTAATAGTGCCATGGTGTGGACTTAAGTAGAAGTGGGTCTTCTACTTATGCTTGACCGTTTGCCACCCTTCCCCATCTCTAGTTGGAGATGATGGGGCAGGAGAGCACACCTCAATCTCCACATCTCCTTCCAAAGACGAAGAAAATGGAGCGGGCGCTCTCTTGGGTTGCGCGCGGTCGTCGTCGGACCTCACGAGTCTCGCTCTTGGAGAAGAGCGAGAGCGGTGTCTAGGGACTTTCTCCCTGTCCGAAGACTGGGTACTTGTCCCCGACATGCCCCGAGCATGCTTCTTTCTAGACCGACGCAGACGTCTATTCGGGGAAGTAGGTGGTCCCTTCCCCACGGACGTCAGGTCCTTGCAAAACGAGGCCGCTCCAGCTGGCACCGCTCCTTTGGCGATGGTAGGAGCGGAATGGCCAGCAGATGGCTGAGCTGCCTTGTATGCAGGAGAGGAAGAGAAACGGCGCTGAACCGCCCCTCTCTTCTCCGCCGGTGATTTATTTTTCCTATAGGGGAGTTCCTCCACTCTAATGGGTTTGGCTTCTGCGGGCATCACTCCCTTGATGGTCGAGGGAGCTGAAGGCCCAGCAGATGAAGGAGCCATCCCATCAGCCGGAGGTCGAGAGAGACGGCGCCGCTCCATCCCCCTCTTCTCCACTATCTTTGTCTTATCAGGTGGGCTGGATGACGATCCAGCCCCGGTCGCAGAAGTCTTCTTTGCCTCGTTGGCAGAGGAAGACTTCTTCTCCGACCGTTTCGGAGAGGAAGATGACTTCTTCTCCGATTGCACCGGTTTAGATGGTATAACCGGCGCCTTTTTCACAATGGCCGAAGAAGGTTGTGTAACCTTCTTTGGGCTGACAGGTCTCGCTTGGACAGCGAGGGGAGACTTTACGATCTCAGAGTAGTTCGTCGTCGAGGGTACAGCACGGGGAACGAAAGTGGCAGGGGTGATAGGTGGCGTCACCTTAGCCGCGAAAGATACCGGAAATTCGGGTGCAGTCATATCACGGTATCTCTTTCGAGCGTCGTGATATGGAAGCCGATCCAATGTTCTGATTTCTTGGATCTTTGCTTCCGTGCAGAACTCAGGGCACTGCTTCGACCGCGGAGAGTGACTTCCTTGGAAATTAGGGCACGTCGGGGGAGGCGTACACCCCACACCGTCATGTGTCCCCTTGCCACACTCTCTACACACCGCCTTGGCAGTGCACCTGGCAGAAACATGACCGAATTTCTGGCAATTGTAGCAGCGCATAGGTGGAGGGATGTACGGTCTAACGTAGCAATGGTACGACGTGACCTTCACCTGCTTAGGCATTACATCACCCTCAAAATGGAGAATGAAAGCGCCAGTATCGACGCTATCATTTCCAATTTTCCGGGTGATGCGCCTAATCCTGGTGACGCCTCGCTTCCCCAGATCCCGCATCAATTCCGCGTCGCTGTTTAAAATGAGGTCGTGATGGAATATAACTCCACGGACCTCATTCAGCGCATCGTGCTTCTCAACCTTAACGGGAATTTCGCCGAAATGCGTGCATTCCAGCAACGCTTCGTTTTGCTGCCGGTCAACGGTATGCAGCAGGAGCTGCTATCACTGTGGGTGCCACCCAGCCAAGGCAATACCTACCTGGCATAGCAGATATTGCCCGGGGTCCCAGTGCCTCGAACAGGCACTTCCCCCTTGGCATGCACAGGATTTATTCAGCTCCAGTATTCGGCCATGCAGGGACCTTCGTTGTAAGGCGGATACTACTGTAGGGTACATGGCGCACCCACCTGACGGGATGGGGCATACCGTCTAGGCTTTCTGGCCAGATGGCCAAGCAGGTGGCCCTTCCCCTAACAGCACGCATGTTTATTTCTCTTGGTCAAACCAGAGCTGGGACCAGAAAACCAAAATTGACCTTTATAAGGCCCCCTGTAAGTCGCCTTTTAAGACAAGCAGGGGATACCGTGGATGAATTCTGCCCTCCCCATCCACAGGGGGTCTGAACAAATCAAAACTGGCAAGTTATTCGGCCATGTCGGCCCTATTAGTCGCCTCCTACGACAGGCAGGGCATACCGTGGGTGTATTCTAACCCGCACCCACACGGGGGAATATCCATATAGGCCTACTTCTACTTCTTCATCTTGAGCAGTTTCCGACCGCTGGTTGGGTTTGCTTGGAACATGAGCCTCTCCATCGTTTCCTGTCCATCCACCATCTCCCGTCTTCCACTGTGTCCCAGACACTCTTCTTAACTCCTTTTGTCCATCTGTCCCTTGGTCTTCCCCCTGGCCTCCTTCCCTTCATTTCCATTCCAAACATCTTCTTCGGTATCCTCTCCTCTCGCATCCTCCTCACATGTCCATACCATTGTAGCCTAGACCACTCTATTCTATTTTGCAATGGTTCCTCTCTTACCATCTCTCTGATTCTCTCTTCAATAATCTATTTAAATAGAATAATGAATGTTCTCACCATTGGTATCCTTTCCAATAGGCCCAATGATGCAATCGCCATCTGCAAGATTTTGTGAGGGAAGCTGAAATACAAAGGATTAAAATCATTAATAGAATTTTTATTATAACTTAAACTCTACAGCAACATATAAATACATTAAATAAAACTCAGTACAGTATGCATACTTCTACTCAAATGGGATTTATTGCATGAAATTTGTATGCTTAAAGGCCACAATGATTGTAGTCTGAAGATCGCAGCACAATGGCAACTGTTGGTAGTCATGGAACAAAGGTCTTTAACGAATGTCATCAGACAATAGGAAGGTTATTGCTGTTTTAAGGGACATCCTCACTATATAAACATCTTGTGGTGTCATTGGAAAGACAGTAATGAATGCAGTGTAAATATTTGAGTGTGTGTTCATATGTGGGATACATTTCTTTCCGTGAACACAAATTTGCACTATAGGTCAAATACAATATAAATTGTTACTAGTATGGACACGGCTTAACATACTACAATAATGAAAGCAATGACACATGCATGCTTTTCAGTCAGTCAACATGAGTGTACCCAATTAGATTGGGCAGAGAGAATCAATTAATTTCTTAGTGCCTGAAATAAATACATTAATTATACAGGGAGCGGCAAAAAGATCTGACGGTTTTTAAATCACAACAACACAAACATTTTAAATGATACAAACTCTTTTATTACTTATAACAGCAAGGTGTACATGTCAATTAATGGAAAACATGAAAGAACAATAGATTTTAACTTTTAAGATTTGAAGATAACGTCTTTCAAATGATCTTTTGCCATGCATCCTTCCAGTCTTGCACTGAAGCTGTCAAACGTCTTCTCTTGCGTCTTGCTTAGTCATAAGGCTTCAACTGCTGGACAATAACCATTTTATACGGATGAAAATGGAAATCGAAATGCAATATTCGTCTCACTGTTCGATCAGACATTTGCAAAGCAGAGGCTTGTTTACGAGCCGGCCGCCGTGGACTGGTTTCCATAGCTTGTCTCACTCGTTCAACATTTTCTGGTGTCCTGGCTGACCTTGGATGGCCTGTCGACGTACGTTTTAAGGCTGAACCTGTAGCTCTAAAATTACTCACCCATAACAAAATTGTGTTACGAAATGGAACGCGTCCTCTTCGACCCACATTAAAGTGTTGACGGAACTGACGCATGGCAAAAGATGGGCATCATTTGAAAGACGTTATCTTCAAATCTTAAAAGTTAAAATCTATTGTTCTTTCATGTTTTCCATTAATTGACATGTACAACTTGCTGTTGTAAGTAATAAAAGAGTTTGTATCATTTAAAATGTTTGTGTTGTTGTGATTTAAAAACCATCAGATCTTTTTGCTGCTCCCTGTATATACACTTCTCACACCCTTGACGAATGAAGTCATCTAACTACACCCCGCATTTGTATGAGAAGGGTTTTATAGAGTGTAGCCTATGAATAATTCATGTATTTATTCCAGTCCAATTAATTAATAAATAATAAATTGTTACTTCCTGCCCAATTTAATTGGGTGCACTAGTGTTGACAGACTGCAAAGTGATTCTATTAATACATTACTTAGGCAATACTGAAAAGTGGCTTCTAATATTTCAATACACACATGTAAGTTTTAAATACATGCTCAGTCATTTGCTGAGCAGTAACACAAATACATCATAGGTGACGTCATGGAGGTCACTAAAATCCAACTAAACGCAGGGGCTCGCGATCTATACTACAGCCAAGTTAAGTTAATAGACTTGGGCAGGGCCGTGGAGAGTGATCACAGGCCCTAGGACAGAGTTTACCGGGCCCCTCCATTTCTTTCTCATCCCGAGAAATTATTTTGGAAGTAGTAGGCTGGCTTTCTGTTAACTCATAAAGAAACTCCACGGAATATAACTTGTTCATATTGAATTTAGGCCTATAAGCTTAAATTTTATTAAATTCATTTATTCAACCACTCTTCTTTATGTCTCGTATTGCTTGTTCTTTTACTTCAAGATGTTGCATTTAAAATTCAATTTTCATTGTATATGACCATGTTCGGTCACCCCAAGAATAAGTCATACTCCTTTCAGGAACAGTAGAATATTTCAGAGATTGAATTAGAACATTTCCACCCTATACAGAACTTTAGCACATTATAAATTAAGTTCAGAATTCTGGCAGCTGTGCCCTTTTCCCGACAGAGAAGCGAAAAACGCAATGAATATTTATAAAATATCATTATATATTCTCTTTGTAATGTTTCGGTTAAGACTGGTTCACAATTGGCCCGGGAACGAGAACGTAAAGCTTCCCGGGGCCCCGGTTCACAATTACCGCGGGAACGTGAACTTGTGCATGTGCGTGCAATCAGCTATAGCGTAATAATATTAAAACAATCAGCAAGCGTCCACTAATAAACACCAATTACACAACTGAAATGCTTCAGAGGATTATAATAACTTTATTAAACACAATTGTGCGCTTTAGAGAAGCAAGTTTAGAAAGCGCATTCACAGGTTATTTTACATCGCTGGCTACTCCTTCCTTACTGCACATGTGCATGTACAACGTTCCTGATTGGCTCCGGGAAGCTCCGAGAACGTCAAACATGAAACTTGACCATGTTTCCCGTTGGCCTTCCCAGGCTACTTTTAGCTTCTCGTTCCCGGAGATTGGTTGTGAACCGACCCAAAAGGTAGCGTAGCATTTCAACCTCCTTCTCATTCCCGGGCTATTGTGAACCGGGCTTTACTATTCACTGGTTCATTTACACCGCATAAAGTAGCTTGCCACGGTGGGCGAGTGGTTATCGTGTCGGAGTACTAACCCCAAGTTTGCAGGTTCGCGCCTGGCCGTGGTAAGTGATTTTTGAAAGGCGGCAAAAATTACGACACGCACGTCATAAAATGTTGGCTTGTTTAAGAACCCATTTGAATTCAGTAGGCCGTGTTCATAATGGCAAAATTAATCTCGGGATTTTCCGCCAACACAAAGTTCCTCATTTCTCTACTAGAGAGTGCTATAGTGTCAAGGAGCTTAGATATCTAACCTCCTTGAGTTTCACAGTGCTTCAAGGAACAACAAAATTCGACATGCAAGCTACCCTCTGGCTGTCAAATAACAAAGCTTGCACCCGGCACCCAAGGTCATACGATATTATTATTATTATTCCGCATAAAGTCGTATAAGAACATTTCAAAATGTTAGTAAAGTTGTCCACTCCTAGCCTTTTTACCACCTCGGGCCTCTCAACATGTCCGGAGCCCTGGAGCTACAGCCCCGCTTGCCCCTCCCTCTCGTCGGGTCTGGACTTGGGCATAATTATTCAAAACACTTATGAGTTTCAATTAAACCTCACATTCTTTTACAAACAGTGAGGTCCTTCTCCATATAATGGAACCTCGCCGGGGCCATGTGGCGGGCACATTAGACCTACATCAACGTAGGAAATTTTGGTACACTCGCTGTAATCCATCCTCACTGATATTTCGTATCAGTGCAGTTATTTCGTTCTCGAGAGCCTCCAGATTTCGCGGATAGTTTCTGTATTCGTTTGAGGTTCGCCCACAAGTACAAATCGCATGGGGCTGAAACTTACGAACACATATACTGCAAGACTTCTTCTTGAGGTTGGTTCCTTAGTTTAGGGGCTGCGACAACACGGTCATGTAGCCCCGTGTACTTTGGGTGTGTGTAGAATCTGTCTGATAACCGGTGTTAAATGTGATGGCTGTATTAGTGTGTGTGTATCTGTTTTTTTAATTGAAGTAACGACTGCAACTTTGAATTTTTCAAATAGTTCCTACTTTTGCCGCGAAACGCCACCGTCAACGACTACTAGGCCTAGTTCAAAACTAGACGCCACCGCAGTCGGCTCTTGGCAACGAACGTAGAAACCTAAGAGCGTTGTTTACATTCCTAACCTATACAAGTTTGCTTCACACAGGTGTAGTTAGTGGAAGGTTTCTTAACATGCCATAAATCTATGACATGGGACCGCCGGCTTTACTTCCCCTCCGAAGGAAGGCATACTGAGGGATTTTTAACGCTCTTAAAAAATCCGACGGCTTCGGCCGTGTTTGAACCTGCTATCTTGGGCATAGAAGCTCAGCATGCTACCGACTACGCCACCGAAGCCGCCCTTCTTCTTGAGAAGATACGTATCCACTAGGAAACTTGGATGTTTTCTTCTATACCTAACCATGTTCACGAGATACGAGATAGGCTACAGTACTTCAACACAAGTACAGACTTGGAACCGACTCTAGGAAAAAGTACAAGGGAAGTTCTGAAAGTAAGTTTCGTTATTTTAATGCATGAGCAGATGGTACACCAAGTGACACAAACAATCACCATAAGAATCCACACTTGTGGCTGGTTCAACGATGGAAGGAGTGTCAGCGCCGAGTGCCAACGAGGAGAGAGGAGCAGCAGACCGGTGTGCCCGCTATCATTCGAGTACAACTCCGATGGCAGACAGACGTGTACTGACAACGTGGTCGCCCACGGAAGTGCGTGCTGTTATCCAGTATGAATGGGCAGTGGGACTAGCGTGTCAGTCATCCATGAATGTCTATAGACTGTGTGTGGTGAAGCGGTCATGTCTCGTCAAATGGTTAGTTGCTGATGTTGCTTGTTCAGTGAAGGACGGCAGAGTGTGGAAGATGAAGATCGAAGTGGGCGTCCCTCCACATCCACAGACTGTCCCAGGGAAAATTTCATGTAGGCCTAGGGTTTAAAAATCTCAGGAGGAACATCATATTGAAAAAACTTGAATCATTAGTAGAGGACAAAGCTTTCACTTTTCTGGTCCACAACATGTTGAGAAAAACATGGTTATCATCTCGAACAATGTAACATCAAAGGAGATCACAGACAAATGGCGTAATACAGGGTGACCCCCTTAGCCCTTAATTGTTTAATGTTCCTACTTGTGATGTGGTCCGAGCGATAAGAAAGTGAGTCAAATGATGTAACTTAATTATATATTTGTAGGCCTATGCTGATGACATGGTAACAGGGTCACACAATATCCATGAGCTGCAAAAGGCATTGGACACTCTGGAGAGGTGGACAGATGCAAACGAATTGGAGTTGAACACTGAAAAGCCCATATAAACCTACATGAACTTCAGGAAGGGAGGAAGAATATACCCATATGACAGAGTGACTTATAAATGGAAGATATTGCGCACAGTAAATAGTTTTAAATACCTTGGCTTGGCACTCCCGACAAAAAATCCTCTTGGCTTCATACAAAATAAATTAGAAAGAAAATAAAGGGATTCTGCCTTTCCAATACTTGTACTGAACCTACTCACAGGTACATGTTTCGAAGGTAAAACTCCTTCCTCAGTCTGTACAAAAAAATAACACAGACAAATTACCTTTATAAGAACATACGTTGCATGAATAAAGATTTGTGAAATAAATAATAATATTCATGCAACGTATGCTCTTATAAAGGTAATTTATCTTTGTTATTTTTATGTACAGGCTGAGGAAGAAGGAGTTTTACCTTCGAAACATGTACCTGTGAGTAGGTTCAATACAAGTATTGGAAAGGCAGAATCCCTTTATTTTCTTTCTAATTTATACAGTAGTTCGCCAATACGGTCCTCAATTACTGACATGATTCACACAAAATTAAGAGCAGCCGCAGCCACGAATGCAACTATGATATCAAGAACTTGAATCGACTCTCTCTTCAGACATCTAAGGCCTATTTAAATCAAAAACTATCCCTATTTTAACCCATGGAATTGACATCACCTGGGATGGGCTAACAAAAAACGGCCTCCACACCTTGGAAAAAGTCAAGGCATGATTCTTACAGGCAGCCGATGGTGTGTCAAGATTTACTCGCTCCAGACTGGTAGGCCTAGGGGTAACACTTCGGGAGTTATGAACCAAGTAGAAAACTAGTTAAATTAGCCGAAATACCTTGTGTAATGATGAATAATAATTGTAGGAGTGATGTGGTGATGTCTATAACCCACCCGCCTTCCCCAATTAATAACACGACTTATATAGTGAAATTGCAGTTGTGTCGGCCATTGTAGGCGTGGCTTATTTGACAAATAAGATATTGCCAATCCCACGTATACGGTAAACACGGCCGTGTATTGTTTGTTTTGAGCGGAGAGAGTGATGCGAGTGCGCTTGCTTCTTTCTGTTTGTATAGGAACATCCTGAACTAGCTCCAACAGATAGCACACAGGTACTATGTGGGATCATTTTGTTCTTTATTTCAAATAGCATTTGCCAATAACACACAATATTGATTGTTAAAAGTCTTTAAAATGAAAATTTACTGTATTATCAACTTATCATTCTTCAAATTCGATGTGTATAGAAATCCAACAGAAGGCAAATCAATTGAGTCCCGCATAGAACTGTTACGGCGGAAATTTTTCGCATACGATATCCCTATTCCTTTGTGTTGCGATTGTTGATACTCGTATTCACAAGGCAAATCCCTAATATCAGCGTGTCGATATAAGCTTGTTTAAAAATGGTTTGTGGAAATTGCAAAATTATGATTTGCAAGTATAATCAAGATAATTACTAAGATGACAGTGTTTTATTGAAATTATTGCAAGAACATCAATTCTATCTTATTAATGTTTTACATACAAAAACAAATCTAACCTGGGGCTTAGGCCCCAGACCCCCTTGCTTGAGGTACTAGCAGTAATTTTCGGCCAGACAGTGGCAGACATAAATTCTATCTTATTAATGTTTTACATACAAAAACAAACCTAACCTGGGGCTTTCGCCCCAGACCCCCTTGCTTGTAGCACTAGCAGTAATTTTCGGCAAGACAGAAGTCAGTAGTATCTAACTCCCCTTCGTAAGCCAATAGTTTCTCGCTTCGCTGGATTAACTCTCTAAGCTCCCGCTTCGTAAGCCAATAGTTTCTCGCTTCGCTCAATTAACTCTATACGCTCCCTTAGCTCGCTACACATGACCTGTGTCGTGTATTTTGTGTACCATACATTGGCAACAGTGAAATGACGTCTCGTTAACAATTGAACACGCCCAATGCCCATCCTTCAGTAGCAGTTGAGCAACGATAAGCCATGACAATTGCCGTCGTTCAATGCAGTTCAATGAACAATAAATAACTACTTATGTCACATATTTACATGATTTAGTACTTATTTCCTGAGCAGTATTGATACAGTACAGTAATTTCAATTGATGACTCCCGGAATATCAAATATGGTATGAAAATCATACATTAGCTAAGTAACAGTGTAAAATCTTGGTTCATCACTCCCGAAGAATTATCGGCCTAGGCCTATATTAACTTGCCAGGGAGCCTTTCTATTAATCGAAGACTTGAGTTACAAGCTCACTCTGCCTTCTACAGATACATGGAGAAAACTCTTGGATGAAAGAATGGCAAAAAGGACAGAGTCTATGTATGGAATTCTACTCCTCCAAAGCAATAGCGATCAGAACATGGGCCAACAGGAATTAGGATCTTCGACACTTTGTCAACTTTTTGGCAATACATGGCTATCATCACAAGATTTGGCAATCGAAGTTCTTCCACGAACCAGACGATAGTTGTGTTTGCGAACTATGTGCATTGACCTGTACTCGTCAGCACAGGTATAGTGCACTAAGCGAACAAGGTATAACTTACCCAAATTCTGTACAAATTGTGTGCTTTAATTTAATGAATTTTATTAGGAACTAACCTGTTTTGAGCATGTGGTGTTGCGTCTCTCTCCCTTGTTGTTATTAAAGTAACAGTGAGGCCGGGAATCATCGCTAAGCACATATACGAACAGGGCAGATAATGTAATGAAATGCACGAAAGTGAACATTTTACAATTAAATAGCATTACTACATAATGCTGATAATTTGCTGCCATGCAGATAGCCCAACGAGAGAAAAATCATATAACATTCCTCTGATCCTGTGACATTTCAAGCTGCAAAGAAAAACTTCAAATCTTTCAGGATGATAATTAGACAATCTCCATCTTTGATCTTCAGCAAACAGCGAAACTAGGTAAACAAAACCTTAATCAAGCCTTAATGAGGCAATGCAGTATCGCCAACAAAGAGCTCAATTTTCTAATGTTCAAGACGCAATACCATTTTATTTCATATAATTTCAACAATTTTTCTATATCCTAAAAAATATTCCATTTATTTACATTCATCCCTTTTCATTTAGATCTAAATATTTCATTTTATAGATGAGGTTATGGACCCATTAAATCTGGCAGAAAATTAACACTGTTGGCGACAATGGCAAGTATTCCAGATGGCAGAAATCGATTATAAATAACCGTCCGTATTTTTCGATTAGTTTCCTTCTCTTCGACTGCATGTTATTCTCCTTTCTTGATAGTTTAAAAGGTCAAAAGGTGTTTTGTGATAGTTTAATAAACACCACAGTATAGTTGGTTGTTTGGTTGGTTCCTGCGAGTGCGACAACGCGGTCATGTAGCCTCGTGTACTTTGGGTGTGTGTAGAATCTGTCTGATAACCAGTGTTAATTTGGTGGCTGTATTAGTGTGTGTTTCTGTTTTCAATTCAAGTGAGGACTGCAGGCATTGATTTTTTTTTCAAGTAGTTCCTACTTTTGCTGCCAAACGCCACCGTCAACGACTACTAGGTCAGAACTTGGTTACCAGATGCCACCGCAGTCGGCTCCTGGCGACGAACGTAGGAAACTAAGAGCGTTTGTCAAATGTTTAACTATAATTTAGCTTCACACAGGTGTAATTAGTGGAAGGTTCTTTAACATGCCATAAATCTATGACATGGGACCACCGGCTTTACTTCCCCTCCGAAGGAAGGCATACTGAGGAATTTTTAACGCCCTGAAAAAAACCGACGACTTCGGCTGGGTTTGAACCCGCGATCTTGGACATAGAAGCTCAGCATGCTACCAACTACTCCACCGAAGCCGCTCCACAGTATTGGCAACTCCAGCCAACACCACCTAGGTGGTGTTGCTCCAGCTATCTGATTCTGATATGACATCTAGTGGTAAAAATGAGAAACTTACCAAGCAGGGCACATTTGTCACGTGGTGACTGTTTGTAAATGGTTTCTTGTATTCGTAAGCAGATCGAGGTAAATTCTTCGTGTCTTTATACATAAGTTTTACTCGTTGAAGGAGTGTAAAATGAGTAAAAGCAAAATATATTGCTCAGTTTACGGCTGTAAGTCGATGCATAAGAGGGCTGCGGATATAAGTTTTCATCACTTTCCAAAAGATGTAAATAGCAATAGCCGAAAGGTGACGATACCAAATAAATACGGGCAACAGGAGCGGGTTGGAGCACTCACCACTACACTCACTGACGACAGGACGGATTGTTCACTGTTACGCCGAGCCAAGCCGCACCTAAACAGCCAAGCACAGTCTCGCCGAACCAAGCCGTACCAAGACAGCCAAGCCTACACCAGCCGAGTACAGCCAAGCTTCATCAGTCAGGTATCCTTCCCCCTCCCTAGTTCATTTCCAATTACCCAACCAACCACCATCACCTCGTTCTGCGATATCCGAGCCAGTCCACTTCGAGTCATATAGGCCTAATTTGACTTCGCAAGGTAAATATCTACTCTGCGAGAACCTGCTACCAGTCTGATATTCAACACCAAACCCACCAGCTAACCATCCAAATCAAGCAATTCCTGTGTCCCCCGAGCTTTAATAGGCTACAAGTTAAACTCATCCCTTCGCCCTGCCAAGCAGCAAATAATTTCTACAGTCTATGGTACAGTGAACAAACTCAAATATAGCTTTTAAACGTATCAGCGCCATGACTCGAACTGCTCAAAAACAAATACCAGCAGACAACCGATGCTTGATAATATGCAATTGACACATAAAATCCAGTGGAACACACAAATTAGATCACGTGTATCGCACAGTTATACATAATACAATAAAAACAAGATGTTCCGTAAAGAACATATAGCCTACTTTCTCGTAAATGCATGGGTATTGTTATAACTCTTTGTCCTTTTCAAGGAGTATAATTGAATATTGGTTGTAGTAGCTTGTTGAAATACAACGTGCTATAGGTATATTAAACATGAATATGAGGTGCCCTTTGCTAGTGCTACCTCTGTAAAAAAAATCATTCAATTCGGTTTCACCGTGTTTGAATTGATCTGGGGAATTGATTTGCACACATACATGGCCGCTATTTGCAAACTATTGGGCTGATGACCTTGTAGTCAGTCATAAGATGCTTTCCACAAAAAGGCATGTTGTTGCAAAATCCGGTAGAGATCAAATTATTAGGATGGTCGAGATTTGATTTAAGCTTTTAACATTTGGGTGGCCGTCATTCCGTTTCCGTCAAGATGGCGGCGATATAAAACATGACACTGAGGTGCCTTTTGCTAGTGCTACCTCTGTACCAAATTTCGTTCAATTCGGTTTCACCGTGTTTGAATTGATAGGGGGAATCGATTTGCACACATACTTGGCCATACTTGCAAACTATTGGGCTGATGATCTAGCAGTTTGGTCAGAATACGCTTCCCACATAAAGATTTGTTGTTGCAAAATTTGGTAGAGACTAGATTATTAGGTTGGTCGTAATTACATTTTAGCCTTTAACATTCGGGTGGCCGCGATTACGTTTCCGTAAAGATGGCGGTGATATAAAGCATGACACTGAGGTGGCCTTTTCTAGTGCTACCTCTGTACCAAATTTCGTTCCATTCGGTTTCACCGTGTTCGAATTAATATGGGGAATCGATTTTCACACAAAGATGGCCGCCATCCGCAAAATATTAGGCTAATGACCTATTAGTTTGGCCAAAGGATGCTCCCTCCATAATGGTATGTTGATGCAAAATTTGATAGAGATCGGATGATTAGGTTAATCGTAATTTGATTTAAGCTTTGAATATTTGTGTGGCCGCCATTACGTTTCCGTCAAGATGGCGGCGATATAAAACATGACACTGAGGTGCCCTTTGCTAGTGCTACCTCTGTACCAAATTTCATTCCATTCGGTTTCACCGTGTTCGAATTAATAGGGGTAATCGATTTTGACACAAAGATGGCCGCCATCCGCAAACTATTAGGCTAATGACCTATTAGATTTGTCAAAGGATGCTCCCTTCATAAAGGTATGTTGTTGCAAAATTTGGTAGAGATCGGATGATTAGGTTAGTCGTAATTTGATTTAAGCTTTGAATATTTGGGTGGCCGCCATTACATTTCCGTCAAGATGGCGGCGATATAAAACATGACACTGGGGTGCCCTTTGCTAGTGCTACCTCTGTACCAAATTTCATTCCATTCGGTTTCACCGTGTTCGAATTAATAGGGGTAATCGATTTTGACACAAAGATGGCCGCCATCCGCAAACTATTAGGCTAATGACCTATTAGATTTGTCAAAGGATGCTCCCTCCATAAAGGTATGTTGTTGCAAAATTTGGTAGAGATCGGATGATTAGGTTAGTCGTAATTTGATTTAAGCTTTGAACATTTGTGTGGCCGCCATTACGTTTCTGTCAAGATGGCGGCGATATAAAACATGACACTGAGGTGTCCTTTGCTAGTGCTACCTTTGTACCAAATTTCGTTCAATTTGCGCTCACCGTGTTCGAATTGATAGGGGGGGGGGGGGGGACAGACATTCAGAGTACACACAGACTCATACACACACACAGACAGACACACTTTTTTGTCGCCCTGTAGTGATCTCATAAGTCTACTTTCATTTTTTGCAAAAATCGAAAGTAGGCTAATAACACTGTCATTATTTTAGGGACCACATTTACTGATTATAACCGAAAAATAAAAAGTGTTCCTTATCAAACGCGTGGTATTGAGTATTTTTACCCTACTTATCCAGACCGACCGCAGCGCCTCAAGTGTTTGTTTGAGTTGCCAATAGTAATCATATATATCTATACTGTGGCGAGGCGGTGTTGCAAATCGGTCTGGCCGTGGCCTGGTTATAGGTGGCTGTGATGAAATCCATTTGTTGGTATTGAAGTTACATGCATTTAAAAATGGATCTATCAGCAGGCTTAGAATCATGTTGGCTGCTCTGACATAGCCTATATTAGTAACGCCAAATGATTCTAGAATGTCAGGTACTATACTTTCTGATATATTGATATTAGGGTCAAAAATCGAGAGAGCATTTATTTAAGTTGGCAATTATTAATATAGAAGTTTCATGCATTTAAAGATTGGACTTATCAGCAAGCTTAGAATCATGTTGGCAGCACTGACGTAAATTAGTTACTCCAAATTAATGTAGAAGGGCATGTACTCGACGCGTGCAAAGTTTCGAGCTCTTGCCTTGCATACTTTCTGATTTATTGGTATTAGGATAAAAAGATTGAGAGAGCATTTATTAATGTTAATATTTGAAAGAAAAATACCTCAGTAGCGCCACCTGGCGAAATAGACATGTACAATAAAGAAGAAAACAAAAGACGAGTCAGTGCAAAGTCTGTGCGTGTTCGCGTGACATGTGACAAGCATCTCAAAAGATGATTTGAATTTTGTATTTTATTTCTCACTTGATGAATAAATATTTACATTAAAACTAACAGGTTATGGGCCCAGGCCCAGGGCCGGATTTACCGAAAGTTACGCTATAGGCACCTCTCCATTGAGCGCCCCTCCTCACTTGAGCCCCCCCCCGATTTTTATGATAAGGCATAGCCACTCGCATGAGGTAAGGTTCGGAAAAAAGGAATAAACAGATATATGGCTGATAGTATAAGTTTATGCTTGAATTTTTACTCAGGGAAAACATAGTCAATTCAATAAAAAAAAACAGCTTGGAGTAAAACTACATGAAACAGTTAACTTTTAAATTGTGGTCTGAAATTTTACATCTTAAATTATGGCTGAAGAAGGGATCAGTCCTAGAGGCCCCGAAACATGTACCATATAATAACAAGTTCATAACTTGTAAACAAGAGTTTAGTGCTTTTCAGTCGATCAACACGAATATACCCAAAAGAGCTGGGTTATGCCCTAATCCTGAAATAAATTACATGAGATTAATAAATAATATGTTGACCGACTGAAAAGCACTAAACTCTTGTTTACTAAGGCAACACTGAAAAAATTGCTTCAAACCCCACAATGTTTATAACTTGTTTTAAATAAATGTATTGACTAGGCGGAACAGTTTCTCTTTTGTTATATAGTTAACTTTTATGCAACCAAAACTTTTTATGAATACCCTTTCCAAAAATAATGTCTAACCTTAATTCATACAACAAAAAAGAAGAGTAGCTTAAAAATAAAAACATTATTTACTGCTGTAACTGAATGAACTGCGGTAGTACGAAATATAGTAAAAAAAAAGTAGTAGAACACACACTAATTTTAAAACGCATGAAGAGCAGTGTTATGAACGACATATTAAATTGAACAAAGCGGCTCTAAAATACAAATAAGGCCAACTGCATAATTATCTTCCTGCAATATCTTTTAGAGAAATTAAAGTGCAGATTAAAAACATGAATGAAGACATAACGGGGCCTGCCTCAAGCACAACGAGAACTACTTCAAAAGTTTCCTTCTTGCCTTCTTTTCGGCAAATTCATTAATTATGGCATCGCAGTTCACGTTTTTCATCACATCTTTTTCAATCGCTTGGAGTGCAATAGAGTTTAACCTTTCTTCTTTAGTGACTGACCGCAAATAGTTCTTGACGCGATTCAGTACCGAAAATGATCTTTCTCCAGAACAATTGGTCACTGGAATGGTGAGAAGCATCCGTAAATTAATGTTTACGTTCGGGTACATATCGTGTAAATTTTTTTCATGAAGGAAAGTGCTGAGCTCAGAGGTTGACTTACCTTTAAAATCTGCAATTTTTAAATGTTCCTTTAAATGCAAGCATTCGTCAGCCAGTGCACTTTCTAAGTCATCCACATACATTTCTGAGAGATCGTCAGCGATTTTTTTTAATCATTGGTCCATCTAGGTCTAACAGGTTTTCTAGAAAATAAATCTCTTATGGAGGACTTTGTAAGCCTCACTTCGCCTCTTAAGCTCAGCACTTAGTACATTCAGAATTACATAAAATACATTGACGCGAACATTTTCTGAGCCCTCTGACGGTACATATTCTCCTTGCTTTGTCTCATCATTCCTAGTCTTTCGTTCCGGTCTTCTCTTTAGGTCGTAGGAATATTGAGCAATATTGCTTAATTCTTTGGCTTCTTTCTCATAAACATCGAAATTATCTCTTAAACTTTGCACAAATTCCGCTAACGAAGCGTAACATTCTACCACAGTTCTCAAATAAGTGCTAACTTTTTGGAGCTTCTGGCTGACAGTATTAAATCTTTTTAGAATGGTACTCCAGAAAACAACTAGGAAAGCATTTTCTATTTGTAGGATATTGCTTAAGATGCCTTTGGCTTCACTTCGAGTGTTTGCCTTTTGATTTCTGTCTTCGTGTATAATCTCAAGAGCTGCCACGATGAAACACCAGCCTTCCCTAAGAGCTTGACAAGCGTCATATCGTGCTGACCACCGAGTCACTGACAGGCTTTTTAGTATGCGCGCAATGAAGTTCTTTAAAATTTCCCATCGGTAGGTCGAAGCAGTAAAAAAGTTGTACAGTTCTTGAGCTGTTAAAATATACATTACAGATTCTGAACAAGATTCAGCGGCATGAGTTCCAACCAAATTTAGTGAATTGGGTGAGCATGGTGCATAGAGAGCTAAGGGATTCAAGGCCGCTATTCGAGCTTGCAACCCGAAATATTCGCCGGACATATTACTTGCGTTATCGTAAGATTGGCCTCGAATATCCTCCACTTACAAATCCAGATCTTCCAACTTAGCCTTTACTGCGTCAAAAAGCTGCTCTGACTTGCGCCCGATGCTCGCCATAAAACCTAGAAACCTTTCTTTTGGTTCACCATTGGCCGTAGCCCGTAACATATCTAATGATAAAAGTCAACTGATCGGTGTGGGAGGAATCGGGCATCAAGTCAACACTTATTCCAAATTACTTAGCCTGCTTTATTTCTCCAACATAGCCTTTTGAATTTCGGCCCCCATGACTGTGATAATTTCTTCAACCGTTGTTTTCTACAAGTAAAATGTACTTCCACTTCCCTTCTTACTATACGTTTCCAAGTGTGCGGCTAAAAACGGGTCAAACTTTGCCAACAGTTCAAGTGTAGCTAAAACATTGCCATTGGAATCGCTGCCAAAATGTTCGTCGTCTCCTCGAAATGCAAGCACCCTTATTGCCAATGATTTGATAACCTCACAGATACGACGTAAGACCTCCCTCCAATAGAAAGTTTCAGACTCGAGCTGTCTAACTAATGCCATATCAAGACGACTCGACGCGCTTTTCCTGTTCTTAAAACTTGCAACGCAGTCCTTATGTGAGACTGAATTTTCATGAGCCTCTAAGCGACAATTAGCATTTTTCCAATCGTTAAATCCTCGAGTTAATGATGACTCCTTCGACGAGGAATATAGTATGCAAGCCACGCAAAACACACAGCCTGTATTTTGTTAGTAAACAAGCCACCACCGATCTTGAATCTCTCCATTTTTCATTGTACGAACAAACATGATTTTGTCACAGCAGTGAAAAAAAATGGTGCAGAGGTTTAGGCGTTGTGCTTTTGCCCTCCCTACCATTGTTGAGTGTTGAAAATATCGAATTCACCTCTACTTCATAGTTGTCACCGTCACCGGTTCCTTCAACCATGTCATCACTATGTGAGGATGCTTGCTGAGTGTTGTTTGTCCGCTGAGGCAAATTTAAATTTTCGTTGCTTTCTCTCCCTAAGGTGTCATTTGAATTAAATGTAGAATATTCATTCTCTATTTCATCAATTTTGGCTTGTTGGAGCTGAAAGGGAAAACCCCGTATTAATTAGAGCACTTCAAACATAGTAAATTTAAAAAGAACAACTCTTAATACACTCTGCAGGCACGGTATGGTTTCGAGGCCAGTCTGAGTTTTTACGTATGTCACTTTGTGCAACAGTGTATCTAGGAAACAGTAACTTGGGAAAGGCCTACTTTGCGTAAAGTAATTCGTGTACAGTAGCTTACCTCAAGTTGCTGAACACCATCGCAGTCTATGCGTAAACCGCAGAGCAAGAATTGTTATTGTTATCCGAATTTGTCGTTGGAGGTGTAGGATTCACACCCGCACTAAACATCTCATTTATTTTCCGACATTTTGATAGGTAACCTCGGCTTTCTTATCCTCTTCAGCTTTGTAAACACGGTTTTGGTTACCAGACAACTTTTTGCTGCCCATAGTTTAAAACATTTACTTACAGATCACATCACAATACAACGCAAGCTCGAACTTGCACACAGGACAGGCAAGGGGGGTGGGGCACGTGGCACTTCGATGCTACTACAATGCAAGCAAACCCAGATACCACAACAACAGCGCGCGCAGCACAGCTTCGCTCGCCCGCCTCCCCACCCCTCTCACACTTGTCGGGACGAAAGGGCGTCGAGCGGCATAACGAAGAGTGAAGTGGAAGGGCATGGGTGGGCATGCGACAAAGATACAATATTATTTATACATGTCTCTGCTCATTTCTCAATATTTGTTTTAGCATGTATACTGCTATAATCCTAACTTAGCACATTTAAAGCCCTAGCAAAGAGGGCGCCTGACGGCGGTGCCCTTGGGGGTGCCTCCAGTACAGATCATTGCCGGTTGCCTGCGGCGTCCCTTGCACTGCGGCGCCCCTAGGCACGTGCCTATTTTGCCTTACGGTAAATCCGGCCCTGCCCAGGCCACGTGTAAATGGTATTATCTCGTGAGTGGATCCGAAGCTGAGCGCCTGTGGAACACGTGCTGTATTTTTTGTGAGTTAAGGATAACCTCAAAATGGCAACCGGCAGTGACTACTAAGTTCAAGTGGATAAACTTGAAGGACCTGAAGACTGGGCAAAGTGGAAATGGCATGTGTTGATGGTTTTGCGGTCGTATGAACTGGAAAATATTGTAGATGGTTTGAAAAAGTGTCCTGTGTTGCCGGCAGATGCACCTGCGCAACAAAAAGCGGCATATAAGCAGTGGTTGAAAGAAGACGCGAAAGCGGCCAGTTTGCTAGCAGGTGCGCTAGGAAAATCTGTTGCCGAGCTCGTGTTGACGTGCACCAATGCCAGTGAAATTTGGACAAAATTGAGCGCACGGTTCGAACGAAACAGTACGCAGCGACTGAACATGTTGATCGAGTCATTCTTCCGAGTGACACGTGACGACAAGGAGGACATCAGCACCCATGTCGCGAAGTTACAGAAGCTTTATCAGGATCTGAACGACGAACTCCAAAAGCACAACGAAAACACGTTATCTGAAAAGATTTTGAACGGTCGAATTTTATCCACGCTGGGAAAAGAATATGATAATTTCAAGGATGTGTGGGACACGATTCCGACGGAAAATCAAACTGTGAACTTGTTGATTGAAAAATTGTGCACGATTGAACTGCGTGACCAAGGAAACGTGGAATCGACTGCGTTTGTGGTACGTAGTGCTCCCAAGAAGCATTCCCAGTATGGCAGTGGCAAAGGCATCGCTGATGGTAAGTCGAAGAAAAATGTTCAACGAGTAAAGCAGAAGTATCCATGTTTCAAATGTAAGGAATTGGGCCATTGGGCAAGTGATTGTCCAGTGAAGAAGAAAGAGGGTGACACTAGAAACAAAAATAAGGAGAACAATGCGGAAGAAAGTAAATGCATTCAGAAAAAAATTCCAGAGAACGTTAAATAATAATGACCTCCGAGATCAGCGAAAAACTGAATACTTTGCTGAAAAAACGAAATACCAAGCTAAAATCAGAAATGCAAAGATACTGTCTTGGAAAGAATATGGGAAGGTGGGCGACAGTGAGACAAGCTCATTAAATCCTTTTTTTTTTTTTTTTTTGAAAGAGGGACAAATTTTAATATTTCTTAGAGGTTGGCTCTCCTGGTAGCAGACATTTTGACCCTGTTTACTCTTTGAAAGAAGCATGTTATGTAGGAGATAAACAACATCTTGGTTTTTGAGGTAAAAAAAAAGTAAAATTTTCTTCCTTTGTTTTTTTTATAGTTATGTGTATCATTGTACATTAATGAATATAATATGGTCGAAATACATACATATTGCTAAATAATTATTGGAATTGTCAGCTTGTTCAGTATTGTAGGTGAGATAGTAGACATAATTGTTTTTACATGTCGCAAGTGGGCCACAGTGAGACACAGTAGGGTGGGCTACAGTGAGACAGTGAGAAAGATATACGGAGTTACCCCAAAGCTGAGGAGAGGGCCGAGTCAACTTCTAGGAGAGAAAAGGGGAGATCTTTCATTCCAACTCACACTCCAGAAAGAAATAAAAACTTGATTTTAAATCCACAAATAAAAATTAAAAAATCTAAAGAACTGCAAGAAGAATTTGTTCAGCCAAAGGCAGCCCTAGCTACAGACATTTCCATGGATGATGATGTTGATGATTCTTCTAATTCAGACAGCTCATCAGATAATGAAGAAATCGAGCTCCTAACATTTCGTCAACTTGCTCGCAAACCTAAGGAAGGTGACTTCGTTCTGGTTGAGTTTTCAGGGAAACACTCAAGATTTTGCATCGCGAAGTGAAATGAGATTTAGATGATGAAAATTATTAAGTAAAATTCTTAAGAGAAAGAGCAAAAATGATAGGCAGTTCTTTTTTTACCCATAGGGTGCAGATATTGCTTCAGTCCCCGCGAAAGGCAACAGATCACTGTGGCCGGTTTCCTGTGCATATGGCAAAACAAATAGACAAAAGTCATATCTCAAATTTTCTGTAAATTTTGGGAATCTGAATGTGCTGTACTGTTTTCTGGCATTAATTATTTGTTTTAGTGTTTATCTATGTATTTAACCAGTCAAAATAAATTCTTGTCATTGTGTCTCAGTGTGGCCCACGGGTGGGCTACAGTGAGACGGCTGCAACATGTTCACAATTTATTATTTTTACAGAAACGTGTGGATGTTTTGGAAATTCTAAGGGTATGAAATTGATGAGCAACAATCAACTTATATTTCAGTATATAAAGACATTCTCATATATCAAAAAATAAGACAGTATACTAAAATATATCTTTTCTGTCTCACTGTGGCCCACCTTCCCCTACTGTAGTAAAATTTCTTCAAATCCCTGGGACATAGTCTATAAATCAGCGTCAGGAAAATTTAAGAATACTCAAATTGTATCAACTCTTATTAACAATGAAGGTCACTACACAAGAGATTTAAAGGGAACAATGCAGTGTATATTAAACCATCTCATTCAGAAAGATGATGAAATGGAAGATACTGCTCAGCAAAAGCAAATAAGGAAGGAAGTAGAGGAACCAATAGACACTCTGGACGACTGGAAATGTACAGAAGAAGAAATTAATGTCATAAAATAATTAGCAAAAAAGGTTTACTAAATACAGTCCTAAACTCCAAATTGATGGGAGAAGAAACAAACACCGACATCCATTGGTCACAACCGGAAACAGACAGTTATATTCAAAAAGTACATTTGACTTGTGTGGTATACAAAAACAAAAGAACACTGAGAAATACAAAAACAAAAGAAACACACTATGAGAATTTGTGAATGCAAACTCACACTTCCCCCATTCACAAATTGCAAAAAAAAAATTAAACCAAAAAAAAATATCATAACTAGCCTTACACTAACAACAAACATTTGTACATCAATCTTTGTATGGTAACAATCCCAATTGAGGGTAGATTTTACGTAATTTTATCCTTGGTAACACCTTGGTAAATATATCAGCAAGGTTTGATTCTGTGTTGACATATTCAAATGCTATCTCACCCTCTTGCACACACTCTCGTAAGTAGTATAAATCTAACAGAAGTTGTTTAGTTTTCTCTGAAACTATTGGGTTTTTAGATAGTGAAACGGCTCCTTGGTTGTCAGCAAAAACAACACAGGGCTTGTCGACAAAAGTTGGCTGTCCTATCTCTTTAAACAAATTGCACATCCATTTCACCTCATCTACCACATCCGCCATTGATACGTATTCATCTGCCACAGTTGATCGTGCAATGCGTCTTTGGAGTGTGGTTTTCCAACTAATGGCACCCTTGGCCAGCACAAAAACATACCCCTCATATGACCTTCCACTTACATCATTTCCATAAGCAGCATCAACAAACACCTTCAGTTTTTCTCCTGATTTTTCATAACACAATGACAAATCTTGGGTCTCCTTGAGGTAATGAAGGAGGTGTTGAGCTTCCTTCCAATTTTGCATTTTAGGATTTGAATTAGCCTGGCTAACCTTACATACTGGGAAACTTAAATCTGGTCTAGTTGTACTGGATAAGTATAGGATCTTACCTACAATTTTTCTATAACGTTTTTTAAACTCCTCTGTGACATTGTTTGGTACAGTTGAAGGTAAAGGGGTACCACAACCTTTTGGGTAGGATTCTTCTAGTGATTTAAGAACATTTGTCCTTATGTACAATGTTTGACTTAAACATACATTTTTCTTAGACCCTTGAGTGACTTGAATCGACAAAAAATCTGAGATATTTCCCAAATTACGAACTTCAAACTTTGACTTCAATCTTTTTACAAACCAATCTATTTTAGCTTGTAATCCCCACACACCTATATCATCAACATAAAGGGCAACATACAGGTCATGATTTGGGCTAAAATACAGACATGGATCATATTTGCTTTGATTTAAGCCAAGCTTGACAAGTTGTGCAGTGATACAATTGTGCCAATCTTTACCAGCTTGACATAAACCGTAAATACTCTTGTTGAGTTTTAGCACATAGTCTGGGTATTCTACACTGCGAAAACCTTCTGGTTGACTTACAAATACAGTTTCCTTAATTTTGCTACTAAGGTATGCCGATACAATGTCCAAATGACAATTATCCCATTCACGCTCTACTCCTATGGCTATAAGGGTCCTAATAGTTTTCCTTTTTACCACAGGACTGTAGGATTCAAGGAAATCTGTACCCTTTATCTGACTGAAACCTTGAGCTACTAAACGTGCTCTATACCTAAGTACTTCACCTTCTTGGTTTCGTTTAGTTTTATACACCCATTTGGTGCCTATGACAGTCTTGCCACCTGAATCTTCTGCAAGTGTCCACACATTATGTTTTTCCAAGAGGGCAATCTCTTGGTTCATTGCCTCAAACCATTTATCTTTGTCATCTCGTGAGGTGGCTTCTTGAAAAGACACCGGATCGTTATATTCTGACCTCAACATGACAATGCGACATTTGACCTTGACTTCATTACAACACACACACTTACTGGGAAGTTTTCTCTCTCCACTCGACCTGCGTAATACTGTGTGTTCAGGCTGTTATGGAGCGTCTATTACGACATCAGAATCTGACAAAGAGGCATCACTATCACTTGTTACAGAATTTTCATTTCCTAATTCGGCTACTTCGTGTTCAAACACGTCACCTCCACAATCTTTCTGCTCGACAAACACTTCTCCAACTGTTCTAGGTTCACAATCTATCTGAGTTACAGGTTTTTCCTGGGCTTTTACAGAAAACGGAAATACATCTTCAACAAATTCTACATTCCTGGATTTAATGACACATTTCTTTTCGATGTCCCGTACACGGTAGCCCCTCGAGTCATCGGGGTACACTAGCATTGCACCAACATTTGCCCTTGGCACTAACTTTTCCACATTACGTTTATGGATCCAAACTTCACAACCAAATGATTTTAACATAAGCAATTCCTGATCTGACAACTTTCTACTCGTCCACAGTTCAAATGGGATGTTCTTTACAGTTGATGACACACACCTATTCTTTATATAGCAGGCTGTGCTGATGGCTTCCCCCCAAAATTGAACTGGCATGCCTGACTGAATGAGCATGCACCTACTAGTGGTGAGAAGTTGCTGGTTGAGGCGTTCAGCAAAGCCATTCTGTTGGGGAGAGTAAGCCATTGTTAACCTACGAACAATACCTCCCTTTTCAAGATAGTTACAAAACTCGGTACTTAAATATTCTCCACTGTTGTCTGAATGGAAAGATTTCAACTTGGTCTCTTGTGCTGTCTCCATTAGGGCCTTAACCTTGAGAAACTCATTAAATGCATCACTCTTATGCTTAAGAAACCTTACATATGAGAATCTGGTACAATCATCAGTAAATGTAATAAAATATTTGCTACCTCCAATCGATGGGTGCTCTGGCTGGCATACATCAGAGAACACAACATCTAATGGCTTCTGAGATACATGATCTCTTTCATTAAATTTAAGTCTTTTCATTTTACCTTGTTTACAAGTATCACAATCAAGATTCTTTTCTTTGGGTATAAAATCACGATCTCGAATGTTCAGAGCATGGCCAAAACGCTGATGCCATATTCCGCTAGTTACACCTTTGTTGCTCTTAGCATACACAACCTCCACCTCGTCATTACAAGCAAATTCTTTCCCTTGTTCTACCATAAAATAATCACAATTTACCTCATACATATTTCCAACGGCCTCACCCGTAAGGAATATACCCTCATGATCTGACAATACAACTTTGCTATCTTTAATGGTTACGACTGCACCTTTCCTGTCAAATTGACCTACAGATATTAAATTGTCTTGAAGACCTGGGACATACAACACTCTTTTCAGTTTCAGAAAAGAACCTCCACACTTGTCAGATAGCTTCATAAGCACACTTCCCATACCACATACACTAACTACGGATCCATCAGCTGTGTCTACACTACCAGAAACCTTTGGGGTGTAATCATACAGAATATCCTTATAAGGTGTCAGGTGCTCAGTGGCTCCTGAATCTACATACCACCTGCGTACACAATCAGATGCATCATCCTTGCTTTCAGTTGCCACATAAGCCTTTACCTTAACACTACTAGCATTAACCTGAACACATTCGTTTGCCGCCTCATCGTCTTTTACCGTGGCAATAACCTCACGATTCTTAACCTTAACATTTTCCTTGCGTCCATTACTACAATTCCGGGAAGTATGACCTATCTTGGCACAATTAAAACACAAAACTGAACCTTTCTTGCTTCATGACCTAAATCACAGAACTTCGCAATATGCCCCTGTTCTTGGCACTTGTAGCACATGAATCCACCACTACCTGTTGGCTTGTTGACACTTTTGCTGCTGTTGACGACCCCCTTGTAATTTAAGCGCATGGCTGCCACCATTGCTTTCACGCTTTCACCCTCAGATTCTTCCTTCTTCAGCCTCGCATAAGTCTCCTGTTCTCGCTCCATCTTTAGTTTGTCCAACTTGTTCTTTCTCTCCTCCAACAATAGTTTGGCTCGCACTACCTTTACACTTAAGTTTTCTTCATTGCTTTCCAATGAACGTATCAAATTTTCGTACTCCCGCTTTTCCAGTCCTCTGAGAATAAAAGCAGCTTTGGCCTTATCCGTAAATTTTATACCTACATCGTCCAACCGTGCACACCTAGTGAGCACTTTATCAACAAATGTACGCATTCTAATGTCACTAGTTTTCTTAAAAAGACACAATTCTTCTAACATCGTCACAATTTGAAGGACTCCGGTATTGCAACATGAAGTCAGAAGATTCTGCCATGCTTCCTTAGCTGTCTCCGCTTCTTTGATATCACCTAGGAAAGGGTCGGTTACCAAACCTATGAGCAAGTTTTTCGCGTCTTGATCTTTGCCCAGTTGGGCCTCGGAGTACTCTTCAACGGGTGTATCTTCTACCTCTCCAGTATCGGTCTTTCGTGGGAAACCTTGAACCGCGTCCCACAGACGCCTTGTTTGAAGCAATGCCTTTGTTCGGGTGCTCCACGCTTCCAAATTATCGTCCTGTAGCCTCACTATTGCAACTACTCGTTCGCTGCTTCTCGTAGCTGCATCCATGTTAGAATGTATACTTAAAATAAAACGTACAAATAGTCCTCACAATAGAAAATCGTCCACAAAATTCACCAAAAACTATCTTGAATGCACACTTAACTGCTGTCCACATGTGCGCCGCACATATCAACACCTTTTAACGACCGACATTCTCCCATCACAAAGTCCACACATTAACAGCAATAAGCGTTTTAACTGGGCTCATAGCCTGTCATAAAATAATTAGCAAAAAAGGTTTACAAAATACAGTCCTAAACTCCAAATTGATGGGAGAAGAAACAAACACCGACATCCATTGGTCACAACCGGAAACAGAGAGTTATATTCAAAAAGTACATTTGACTTGTGTGGTATACAAAAACAAAAGAACACTGAGAAATACAAAAACAAAAGAAACACACTATGCGAATTTGTGAATGCAAACTCACAATTAAATCTGCAATCAAAGATCTAGGTCATAAAAAGACACCAAGTGAAGATGGAATCACTAGTAAAATACTATGGTGGATGTATGAAAGTATCCCTAGAACTATGACATCATTATATAATGGCTGCTTGAAGAATGCTTGTTTCCCGAAGCGTTGGAAAAATGCGAGATTTATACCAATCACAAAATCAGGGAAAGATAAGATTCAGGATCCCTCTAAATTCCGACCAATAAGCCAGATAAATGTAGCGGGCAATGTATTAGAAAAACGTCTAATTAATAGAATAAATCACTACCTCTATACCAATAAACTACTGAACGAAAATCAATATAGCTTCACAGTTCAAAAGTCTACTACTGATGCAGCTATGGCACTAAAGGAATTTATAACTGAGGCGTTCAAAAATGGTCAAATTACCGTTATAGTTAGTCTTGATGTCAAAGGAGCTTTTGACTGCGTGGTGGCCATGTGTCCTAAAGGCCCTAAAAGACTTTAAATGCCCGAGAAATTTGTACTACCTGACTAAGAGCTACTGCAAGGATAGAACGACCTGTATGAATTCCAATAGTATCCAAGTAGAAACAGTAGTTAATAAAGGATGTCCTCAAGAATCATGTTGTGGACTGGGGTACTGGAATGTACAGTATAATGCACAGCTCAGTTTGAAATACGGTAAAAACACCGAAGCTATAGCATTTGCTGATGACCTTATAATTGCAGTCAGGGCTGAAACTGAAATTGAAGCAGAAAAATTGTGAATATGGAATTACGGAAAGTTACTAAGTGGTCAACAGAAAACAAAACCCGTTTTAATGAAAGTAAGTCAAGAGTTATTCTAATATCAAGAAGAAGAAAAGCAAAAAAGACAATTGATATCGTTTTGATTTGGAAACGTGTTGTACAAGTAGATACGATGGAATATTTAGGAATAACTATAGACTCTCGCTTTAAGTTCACTGACCACATCAATAAAATTAATGAAAAATGTATTAAATTAATAAACGCATTATCAAAATCGGCTAGAATAGGATGGGGTCTAAAACATCAGGCTTTGGAAACAATAGGAGCAATATTGCCAATGCTGTTACATGCTGCTCCGATCTGGATTGAATCCCTAGAAAAGAAATGTAATATGATTAAATACCTGATAGTGCAAAGACTTATTCTCTTGAGAATAGCAAAATCGTACCGCACTGTATCACATGAGGCACTGTGCATTATTACAGGAATTACTCCTATAGATATAATGGTTAAAGAGATTGTTGCTCTATACAAAATCAAGTCAGGAAAAACAACTATAAACTATGTCATTGACCACCCAGAAAAACCTATGAGATGGCTCCATCCTGCCTATTTTCCTGGTACCGAAGATCCAAGAATAGCATTAAATGAATATATCCCATGGAAAATTTACACAGATGGAAGCAAAAGTGAAGAAGGAGTGGGAGCTGGCATAGCTATATTCAGATCACATGAATTAGTAGACCAATTGAAATATAGACTGCAAGACAACTGTTCGAATAATCAGGCGGAGCAATTAGCCATAAGTTACTTAAATCTCTGGAATTCTTAGATACTACTAGGACAGAGGATGATGAAGATAAGAAAGTAATTATTTACACAGATAGTAAAATAGCAATGGACTCAATTGCGGACTTCAGAAATCATAACGAACTAATTGAGAATATAAGAAGGACTACAGCTATTCTAAAAAAAAAATGGATAGTAAAATGTGAATGGGTTAAGGCACATACAGGTGTTGCAGGCAATGAACTGGCTGATAAAATTGCAAAGGAGGCTACACAATTAAGTGAGGTTTGTTTCGATAGAATACCCATCTCAACTTTAAAAGAAAATCTCAAAGAAGAATCAATTCATGAATGGCAGCGAAAATGGGAACAAACTTCAAAAGGCACACTTACAAAAGAATTCTTTCCAACAGTTGCAGGTAGATTAAAATCCAAAATCACCTTAACACCTAATTATTATTATTATTAGCGTATGGTACAACACAAAACAAACAACATAAACAATATACATACATACAATAAGTAACACATTACAACTATTACAATCATGCAAGGGAAAGGGTGTTCAAAGATTAATGTCTAAATTTTCTAGCCATCTTATGGCTTCAGTAGAGGCTATTACAAAGTCCTGTGTTGATCCAGTGAATGCCCTACTAATACACTCAGTGACAATATGGTTCATAGTCTGTCTAACTGCACCACAATCACAGGTTGGGGAAGATCGCATGCCCCATTTAAACATCATTGATCCGCATCTCCCGTGGTTAGTGCGGACTCTGTTGAGAGTTACCCATGTCTTGCGGGGCAAATCAAATCCGGCTGGCATATTTTGAATGTTGAACAATGCCTGCCATTGCATTGGAGCTATGCTGTTCCACTCTTTTTGCCAATCAGCTTTTGGATCATAAACCTGCCTAACCAGTTCCTGTGCTGTTTGAATAGGTGGAGATCTTGACTTGAGACGGCTATATCTGGTGCTAGCATCTTCATGAATGGGGAGTTCAGGATTGGTCAATATCTTGTTGTATTCCCTGACCAAGTTGTTCAGTCTTCTAATTCTAGGCGGTTCTATGTGACTAAGCACAGGCAACCAGAAAAGAGGGGTAGATTTTATTGTGCCACTAATAATACGCATTGTCTCATTCAGGACTGTGTCCACCTTTTTAACATGAGAGCTGTTGACCCAAACTGAGGAACAGTACTCAGCTGTTGAAAGTACCAGTGCCATCGCCGAAGTACGCAATGTAGTTGCAAACGCTCCCCATGTGGAGCCAGCTAGTTTGTGGATGATATTGTTACGTGTCCTTAATTTGGCTGCTAGGTTGGTGAGATGCTTCCTGTACGATAACGTTCGGTCAAGAGTAACTCCAAGATATTTGGGGTTGGCATTATGAGGGAGAGGGCCTCCATTAAGAGACACTTTCAGGGTAGAGTTCGCTTGCCGATTGTTTAAATGGAAGAAGCAGGTTTCCGTTTTACTAGAGCTGGGCTTCAAGCACCACATTTCGAAGTATTTGCATAGGACATCCAGGTCTGCATTTAAAGTTCTCTCTATCACATTAGCATCAGCATGTTGAGTAACTATTGCTAGAACATCAGCATAAGCAAACTGACGAGAGCTGGTAGTAGGTATGTCCGCAATATATAGATTAAACAATAATGGAGAAAGAACAGATCCTTGTGGAAGACCATTATTGAGTACCCTTGTTCTGCTGTGGTTTTTATGCATAACTACCTGGATTATTCTATTTGAAAGCATATTGTTAATCAAACGTGACATTTGACTGCACTTTGTCAGTTTAAAGAACTTGTACACAATACCTTCTCTCCACACTGTGTCGTAGGCAGCTGTTAGATCAATAAACTCTGCCCCACTCTTCAATCGCTTTTCAAAACCTGTCTCAATATGTGTTGTCAAGGCAAGCACCTGATCTTCACAATTACCCTGAGGTCTGAAACCAGCCTGCTCGATAGGAATGCTTTTACAAATTAGGGGGCTTATTCTATTGTAAATAAGTCGTTCCAGGAGCTTAAAACAAACGCTCATTAAGGCGATTGGTCTGTAGCTTTCAACAGAATTCGGAGGTTTGCCAGGTTTTACGATAGCTAGAATCTTAGTTCGTTTGAACTCGGAAGGAAGTTTACTTGTTTGTAGGATATTTGAAAAGAACTGCACTAACCAATTCCTTACATTCTTTCCAAAGTGCTTCAGAAATTCTGGGTGTATGCCGTCAAAACCCGGGGCTTTTCCATTTTTCAATACTTTTAGGGCAAGCAGTAGCTCTTGTTCAGTAAAAGGATCAGAAATGTTGGAGGAGGTAGTATAAAGCTTTCTCAACTGAGACAGTTCATCTTTTATAATCCTTTTATGACACTTTTCAGGCTTGACTTTAGACAAGCTGGCAATGCGACTGGCAACATGATTGGGTGAAATCTCTGGCTTCAGCTGGGGACTATGTGGTATTCTTCCTAGCTTACTTAGGAGGCTCCAAGCTTTTCTACTCGAGTGTCTGAAGTCTAATGTTTCCACAGTTTCCGTCCATCGGTTTCGTCTAGCTTCATCTAGGTTATGAAGGAGATCATCAGCTACATCCTTTTCGCTATTTCTCTGGTTATCTTCGTATAGTGCTTCACAAGCCTCATCCCAACCTGGGATAAATTCCTTTCTCATTCCGCGAGGAATATGCCTTTTAGCACATGCCAGAACTGCTTTCATAAACCTAGAGTAGTTATCTACCTCTGGAGGAATCCATCTAATGGTTCTGTCGAGATCGGCTGAGAAACTCTCCCAATTAGCTTTACTGAAGTTCCATCGAGGAAGTGGGGACGATCTTATAATGGGAATCTGCATTCCAATTTCCAGGAAGACAGGCCGATGTTGACTGTGTGGGAAGCTCATAAGAACTTTACGAAACACAGGTACATTGGAACCCTGATGATCATTTGATACAAAGCACAAGTCAGGATTAGTTTCTGATCCCCATCTTCCTGACTTAAATGTACATCTGTCTTTTGGATTGAAGATCAGTTGCATGTTACAAAGCTCTGCCCACTCTATAAGTTTCTCTCCACACTGATCGTTGTTCCTATAGCCCCACTGAGTATGATGACTATTGAAATCACCCACATAGATGGACGGAAGAGAGATTGCTGGAAAAACACTGTCAGGCCATTTAGTTCCTGGAGGTTTATAGATGTTTATGATAGTCACCTCATTAACTTTTGTTGTTATGTTGAAAATGTCTGCATCAGAATTAGCCGAGATTAACTGAGAGCAGGCGATGGAATTTTGAACAAAGGTAGCAGTTCCATAAGATTGGTGATAAGTAGCTCCCACTAACTTGTATCCAGGGATATTTCCTCTTGAACGAAGCTGAGATTGATCAGAGGCATGCGTTTCTTGAATACAGATTACATCAACATTATTTTCCAATGCCAACTTGGAAAGATAGTCACTTTTAGATCTACTGATTCCTTCGATGTTGATTTGAAGGACTCTTAGAACAATACCCAAGGGCTTTGCAGATTGGCTCTGAAAAGAGCTAGTATCTTTAGTTTTGTGTATCATTAGCCAGGAGATCACTAGTGATAGTCTGGCCACCGAATGCTGACGTTCATTCATTCATTCATTCATTCATTTATTTGCAATGGGGGGTGTGTCCCCCGGTGGCAAATTGGATATACATAACAAATACATAATTATACATAACAATACATAATTATACATAACAATACATAATTATACATAACAATTCAATAACAATTATACACCAATTAAACTGGAGTATTTACACAAATAGTCAGTCTTTTCTTAAACACACCTATATGTTTGGGAAAAGGCTCTAAGACTGCGGCAGGTAGAGAGTTCCAGTTATCAATGGCACGGTTTACAAAAGAATATTTACCATAATTTGTTCGCTGTGGTCGGCCCTTAACTTTGAAAGGATGATCGCTCCTACCCATGTAAGTGGGCTTTCCCAATCGTTTGCTAAGCTCACCCCATGCTGGTTGATTTGTATACGTGTTGTACATAGCGTAGAGTCTAGATTTCATCCTCCTAGCCTCCAGTGATTCCCACCCAAGTTCAGTTCAGTACTGGAAAATCGAATCCTAGTACCTATGCAGGGGCACCACGAGCAGGAATCAGCTTCACCCCTAATATGACTACAATACTGACTGGACATGGAAATATTGCTTCGTATTTACACAGACTTAAAATTATACGTAATCCCGAGTGTTCCTGTAAAAGCAGCCCTCAGACTATAGATCATATAATTTTCGTGTGCAGTGAAGTGAAAAATATTAGGCAATTCTTGATTAATAGTGTTAATAGAGACGATAACTGGCCGATTCAAAAATCTGTGCTATTAAAAAGTATTTGAAGGAATTTTCTAAATTTGTTAATGCTCTGGATTTTCAAGCTCTTAGGAAAAACGATGATTAATATTGTTTGATATTGTTAAGATTAAGTCATCTAGAAATTGAGTTATTATTGTTACGTGCAAAGCCCGTCCCAACATTTCTATTATTCATCTATTTCGATGTCCTGGGTACTTTCGCCTTTTAAAGCGCCCGCCTAGATGGCTTGGTTTGGCTAATGAACTCGAGATGGCAGCATCTGTCGGCAGCTCAAGCCGGGGGTAGTGTCTTATGCCGCTAGAGTGAGTCATTGGTGTCTTCTGGCCTCGTCTCATCAAGACATATTTAAAAAATATAATATTCTACGTCATTAAACAAAAGACTATATATGCATCATGCCGCCAAAATAACTATATAATACGCACATTGTTAAATTGTGTGTCACTCTGTGATTGGACAATTTCGATTAACATTAATGCACTGCGGCCTATAACTTTTGGGTCTCCGCCATGTTGGCAGTGGACTTCTGAAGATAGCAAGAACCTAGCTGGTCGTGAAAAGGTGTGTCCGTTTGTGCCGGGGGCTTGCCCCCTGGCCTCCGTGAAATGTGGATCTATTCTATCTAAAGGAAATAATCTGTGCACTGAAGGATATAAATTCGAGATTTCATCTTGAAGAGGAAATGTGGGATAATTATCGTAACTTGCTGCAAGGAAAAGTTGCTTGTGTACAAACGGCGCGTGTGCTGGGGTAGCCATGTTGAGGCAAATCTGGTGCCTTTTAAAATTATTTAATGTGTGTTAATGATTTTGTTATTATTGTGTCTCCACAAAGAAGGATTTAAGGTACGTTTTATAAAATATTTATATTTATATATATATTGTTATGGGAGCTCCGATATTGGCCTTATATTGATGTTTTAATACTGTATTTAGTTTCGTTTTCTAGGCCTAATTTTCCTTTTTTAAATGTTACCTGATATGTAAATTTTTGTTTTTTTCTGCGCCTTCTGGAGACACGTTTCTAGTTTATCGTACATTGTAATTTATTATTTATTTACCGGTAGTTTATTTTATTTATGGGTAGTCTCTTTGTGTTTAGTTGGTTCTTTTCTTTTCGTAATCTTAGGGATTGGCCTATTGTTTATTTGTTTTACGATCCGTAGCATCCTAAATTGCCTCGTTTTAATCGTGTTAAGGTGTAATTATTTCCTCCTTTTCTTTTCTCTCTGGTGACGTTTAATTTTAAAAAGTAATTGTTTGCCGTAATTCGGCTAGACATGCAGTCATCTGTTTCGTGGCCATGTTTGTTTTTTGTTTTTCCAGAGTGCATTGTGGTCTGGTGAGTGTAATTCTCTTGGCGTTGAGCGGGACACTCAAACGTGCTGTGGTGAGAGATTAGAATGTTTTTTGTTAATTTTGTTGATTTTCCTTTGTGTTTTTTTTGTGAGTGTTCCTGAGTATACCGCCGTCATGAAAGTTTTGGATTTGTTAATTGGTCCTATTTTTTTTTAAACCTTTCGTTTCCCCGTGGCTTTGCTGCCTGCATGTCGAGTCAGTTTTGCGTACCTTAGTGGTTTATCAAGCCCTTTCTTATTTGGTGATCCCTGTCTGCTGGCTTTCTTTCTTTTGAGCTTTATTATATATATTTTTTTAAATTAAATGTTTTCGTTTTTGCTCAGCAAGCTAGCATGTAAAGCCTTCTCTTGTTTCCATAGGTAATTGACTTGTTTTGGCCTTAAGCCAATGTGCATCACCAGAGAGTTTTTTTTGTGGCAATAAGGGTTCTTTTATGTTGTGTTTGCTGGAGGATCTTATTAAATTATATTTTCTTGCCCCATTTTGGTGATTAAATGTTTTTTTAAATATTAAGCAACTGTTGTGGCATTATTTCGTCGGTGGCAGTTCTGTGGGTTATCGGAGTGTGTCTGTAGACGAGCCTGTGCGTTTTCCTCTTCTCCACCTTCCTTAGCCTTTAGGTGTTCTTCTGTTGGGATATGTCATCTGGCTGTGATTTTGCAGTTAGCGATGCGGACCTCTAAAGACAGGTAAGTAGGCCCATCCACCCCAGCCAATCCGGTATCAATTATAATGTAATTTATTTTGTTCATTTATAAAATGTATTGTAAGTGCATGTAGTACTACTTATGTAGTGGAGCATGCAGAGAGTATGAAAAGTATATTTTTTAAGGAGAACAATGCTTTGTTTCTGACACATGCTATGAGTGCGTTAGACGGCGACTTTGTTCAAGCCGACGAGTGGTACTGCGGCAGTGGCGCCACAAATCACATCACCGCGAGCAAACAGTATTTTACAACATACGTCAAGTTTGCTGCTCCAGAGAAGATTTTGCTAGGAAAACGAGGTGTGAGCATGCTAGCTCACGGCAAAGGAACTGTTAACATTGAAGTGCGGCTGAACAACGCTTGGTTGCGTGCTGAGATGACTGAAGTTTTGTATGTTCCTGGTGCAATGGCTCATCTGTTTTCTGTGAAAGCTGCTGCAAGGAAAGGTTTCTGTGCAAGACTTGACGACCAAACTGTTAGAATTGAAGACAAGGTTACTGGAAAGGCGATGATGGCTGGACGGGTGAGTCATGGTCTGTATGTACTTGACATGTGCGTCGTGAAACCGGCGCAACCCATTCAAGTGAATTTAGCTTCATCGTCGGACAAACTGCAGATCTACCAAGAACGATTTGGTCATCAACATAAAGCGCACGTCAAGAATGTACTGAAGCAGATGAACATCAATGTAGACATGTGTAAAGAGGATTTCTGCGATGGATGTGCACTGGGAAAAATGCATCGACTGTCATTCAAGACACGAATGAATCGACCAAGAGCCACCGGTGAACAAATCCACGCCGATGTGAATGGACCAATGTCTACTGAATCTCTTGGAAAGGCACGCTACTACGTATGTTTCAGGGATGATTTCAGCAAGTTTCGACGACTTTTCTTTTTAAAGCACAAAAGTGAAGTGTACACCGTTCTGGAACAGTTCCTGAATGAAGCCAAAACAAATGGACACGTCGTGAAGCTGTTCAGGTGTGATGGAGGAAAAGAATTTGATAACAGGAAGGTTTCTGAACTACTCGCAAGCAGAGACATAGAACACAGCATTACTACGCCGTACACACCACAACAAAATGGAGTTGTGGAACGTGAAAATCGAACGATTGTGGAGTGCGCAAAATCTATGCTGAATCCCAGCAAGTTAACGAAACAACTTTGGGCTGAAGCCTGCAACACTGCGGTGTACCTCCTGAATGGCACTGGGAAGTCATCCATTGAAAACAAATCTCCCTTTGAATTGTGGTATGGACGACCAGTGGGAAGTCTCAGTCATCTGAAGATCTTCGGAACAGAATGCTACGTGCATATCGACAAGAATTTTCGCTCAAAGTTCGACGACAAAGCTTTTTTAGGACATCTGGGTGGGTACGTGAACGACAGGGATGGATTTAGAGTCTGGATTCCAACTCGGGGAAAGGTTGTTCTAAGCCATGATGTGAAATTCAAACCTGAAATTGTCTGCAATCTGCGCGCCAACGCCGGAAAGGTTGAAGTCACGCTTGAAGAACGTGTGGAGAGGAATCAGTCTAATTCATCGTCTGATGTAGGCCTACAGAAGAGGTCAGAGCCAGATGAGAACTTAAGCGAAATTGAAGATTTTGCTTCGGCGCCCGGTTCTTGAGGAAGTGAAGATGAGGAAGAAGGAGAGACTGAAGAAAGAAAAGAAAACGTGCAAGTAAGAAGCCATCGTGGATGATCAGTGGAAATTACATGTACATGGCTGGACCATCTATCGTTGAAAAGAATCCTGACTCATACTCGGAAGCGCTGCAATCTAGTGATAAAAATCTGTGGCTGAAAGCAATTAATGAAGAATTGGAGTCCTTAAAGGAAAATGACACCTGGAAATTGGTTGAGCGTCCAAGTGGTGTACGAGTCCTGAAAAATTGGTGGGTTCAACGACAGAAGACAACGGACAGTGGAGAAGTTCGCTTCAAGGCACGATTGGTAGCCAAAGGCTATGTGCAACAGCAAGGAATCGATTATGAAGAAACATTCAGCCCTGTTGCACGGTATGATACCATTCGAGCTCTGTTGGCAGTGGCTGTTGAAAAGGAGATGAAACTTTGTCAATTTGATGTCAAGACGGCCTTCTTGAACGGCGAGCTTGAAGAGAATGAGTTCATGGAACAGCCAGAAGGTCATCAGGACGGTACTGGCCGAGTGTGTCATCTAAAAAGAAGCTTATATGGTTTAAAACAGGGTCCACGCTGCTGGATCAAGCGTTTCAAGAAATTCATGGAGAAAGCTGGATTCAAAAACAGCAAAGCTGATCCTTGTCTCTTTTACAACAATAAAAATGGAAAGTGGTTGGCTGTTGTAATCTTTGTGGATGATGGTCTGGTAATTGGCAACGAAGAAGACATCCAGCAGTTCATGGAAAAACTTCAGCAGGAATTTCACATGACCAGAGGATCTCTCAACAATTTCCTGGGCATGAAGATACAACAAAACCATGATGGATAAATTGCAATCAGTCAAGAGGAATATACGAGGAAAATCCTAGAAAAATTTGGGATGGCTGAGTCAAATGGAGTGTCTACCCCAGCTGGACGCAAAGAAAGTGAAGACGGAGAAAAGGTTTCGGCCAGGGTTCCTTATCGTGAGGCGGTGGGATCCTTGATATACCTGACTACAGCTACACGTCCAGATATCGCATTCGCGGTCAACAAAGCTGCTCGAGCCATGGAGAATCCTACAGTTCAAGACTGGAGTCAAGTGAAACGGATATTTAGATATTTAAAGAGTACAGTGAACCATGGAATCGTCTACAGGAAAGAGGTCGTCTTGAAGGTCTACAGTGATGCTGACTACGCCGGTGACAAGAGAACGAGACGTTCAACGACGGGTGTCATTTCGACCTACAATCATGGAGCTGTATCGAGGAGAAGTCAGTTAAGAAGTCTGTGTCAACATCGACAACTGAAGCTGAAATTGTGTCTGCAAGTAAAGGAGCAAAGGAGTTGATTTGGCTGAAGAGACTGTTTTCTGAATTACTGGGAACTGCTGACAAACCTCCTACGCTTTACATCGACAATGCTGGTGCAGTTAAATTGGCTAAAAATCCGGAGTACCATCGAAAATCCAAGCATATTGAGGTACGCCATTTCTATGTGAGGGAAAGATTTTTGGACGGAGACCTTGAGCTGGAGCACATCGACGGGACCAATCAATTAGCTGATCTTCTAACTAAACCTCTGGAGAGGGTCAGATTCGAGATGCTGCTTGAGAGGATTGGCGTGCAGAAGATGACATCTTGGAGACTGAAAAGTGTTCAATAGTTCATTTTTTTCATTTGTATTTGATTTTTCTTTGGAGGAAGTGTTAATATTTGAAAGAAAAATAGCACAGTAGTGCCACCTGGCGAAATAGACATGTACAATAAAGAAGAAATAAAAGACGAGCCAGTGCAAAGTCTGTGCGTGTTCGCGTGACATGTGACAAGTATCTCAAAAGATGATTTGTATTTTGTATTTTATTTCTCACTTGATAAATAAAGATTTACATTAAAACTAACAATTAACAATTGGCAGCCCTGGTTGCTCTTAAGTATAAGCACAACCATATCTGTTATGGTACACATAGTACATACGAAATTTGTTTGAAATCCAATTGATAGTGTAGAAGTTACATGATGTTGAATCGAACATGAAATCTACCCGACTTACTAATATTCGTCAAAACTGGCTTTATTCATCACAGACAAGGTAGAATGATACAATAATATAACAGATCAAAACATTCACAGCCTTCTTTCTTTTGTTTTTAGTTCATCTTATCCTTGTCTGAAAAATCACAACAGAAAAAAGGAAAAGAATAACTAAAGTGTTAGAGAACGTCACATACCTCCAACCTTTTGGTTTCAAACACAAAATCAAAACAACTTATTTACAATCACTCAATCCACACAAGCTACGACCTGTATCGAGCAGGCAGTTTCACTACACGTCCGCTTCTTGTTCTCATCACTTGTTGATCACTGGGGGTATTTACACTCGTCGACACTTTGTTCGTCTTCACCCAAGGGAGCTTCCTATGACGACCATATTTCCAGAGGGCATATCCGCTGGATTGGTCTGGTCATACTTCCCCCGCTACCTTAACACGAACCACCCTGACTTTGTTGTCCTTGACAGGGAACATTTCTGTGATCTTTCCCACTGGCCACTCCAACCTCTTCCTGTCATCCGACCCCACCAACACAACATCACCTATCTTCAATGTTCTATGAGGTTTCATGCCAGCATGCGACTGCACCAAGAGGCTCAGGTATTCATCCCGGAATCTTTTCCGCAAATCTTCACGCAAGCGGTGGAGATACTTGGCTCGCCTTCTGATGTCTGTTCCATCCAAGTGGTCAAGATTAGGAACTCCGGTAGAACGAACATCTTACAGGAATATGGTCGGTGTCAATGGCATCAAGTCATCTGGATTCTCCGAGAGATAGGTCAAGGGCCTGGAGTTGATCACGGCTTCAACATCACAAAGAATGGTCGTAATCTCCTCATACTTGAGACAAGCTTTCCCCAATGTTGTCATCAACAGCTTCTTGACCATCTGCACTATTCTCTCCCACCATCCACCCCACCATTCAGCAGTGGGTGGAATGAACTTTCATTGAATTCTCCTGATGGAAGACGTTCTTTCAATCTCAGCCGAGTCCAGTGAGGCAAAGGAATTGTTAGCCCCAGTGAAATTCGTCCCATTGTCACTGTACAGTATTCGGGGTCTGCCCCGCCTGGCGATGGATCTTCTCATTTCTTTGAGGAAGGCTTCTATAGGCAAACTTTGCACAAGTTCTAAATGAACATCACGATAAACTGCACAGGTGAACAACAGGATCCAGGCCTTTTCACCATCTCTGAGATGCAAAGGTCCCGCTAGGTCAACCCCACTCACTTCAAAAACCGATGCATCCCCCACTCTGTCTCCTGGTAGAGGTACTGGTCCAGTCTCAACTCGCTTTGCCTCAAATCTTCGACATCTGAAACATTTATTAACCACTCTCCGCACTGTCCTCCTCCCTCTTAGAATCCAAAAGTCCTCCCTCAGCATGAGAGTACTTCTCTAATTAGGATCTCCACCAATTCATGAATGACGGTAACATAATGGGATATCTGAAGTTCTCAACATTATCTCGCAGCACAATGTTTGTCTTCAGTCGCTGAAGACCATCTGAACCAATAACTGTGCAGAATGATTTTAATCGTTTCTTGTCAGTCTCTTCCGTCACTCCCAGTTGAGCCAGGCGTAGCCTCCTCGATTTCCAAAACAGAAATCTCACCAGACTCGTAACCATCAAGTTTTGATGCCTTCCTGAAGAAGCGCAATATCCAAGCCGCAAGCCTTACGATCTCTGAAAACCTCGAAAACCGTCTCAGGTACCAGGGATCTTCCTTTTCGATTAAACTGGATAGTGTTGACGTAACCTTCCTTTTTTTCTTGATCAACTTCTTCCTCGTCTGCAACCACACCTGACGTAGGCCAGTCCTTTTCTTCTGCTCTCAGCCAAGCTGGCCCCTCCTCCCGTCTGTAATTTATGAGGGATTCTGCAGAGCAACCTCGCGAAGGGAGGTCAGCTGGGTTACACTCCCCAGGTATGTGTCTCCAATCTTCTAGGCTAGTCAGTGATCTTATTTCCTTGACTCGATTGTTGACGAACACGCCCCAGGGCTCGTCCTTCTTTATCCATTGTAATGCAGTAGAGGAGTCAGTCCAATAGAATCCAGGAACTTGCAAATTTAGACTTTCTCTCACACAAGCAGTCAGACGACTGCCAATGCAACATCCAGAAGTGCCAGTCTTGGCATCGAAATATCCTTCAAGGGCATAACCCTTGCCTTGGCCATCACAAGTTGTATCGAAACATATCCTGTGGTTTCGCTCCTTAAATAAACTGCAGCTGCATAGGCACTTCGACTGGCATCACAAAATGTATGAAGGTTCCACAATTCTTCAGACCCGCCGTCAGCGAAATGTCTTGGTATCTTCACCTCTGAAAGTCGGGGAACTTCCGATTCTCAATTCTTGAACTTCCACTGCACATCCTCCGGTAATGTGTCATCCCAGCCCATCTTCAGGTTACAGCTGCTCTGGATGAGGAGTTTTGGCATCAAGGTAAAAGGACAAGTAAATCCTATAGGATCAAAAACCCTCTGGGCTGCAGACAAAATTCTTCTACGAGTGATGTCACCAGATCCACTCTCAGATATATCACAAAAGATAACATTATTGTATTTGTCCCACATCAAACCGAGAACAGAAGAAACCTGTTGACAACCACTCTCTCCACTCAGTGATGTATGTTCCCATCCACGAAGCTCAAATTTCGCAGTCGACAACAGTTCTGTAGATACAATGATGAATTTATCCATTTCTTCTTTTGACCCAAGTGATGTGACACAATTGTCCATATAAAAGGAGCTCTGAAGTAATTTTGCTGTATTATGGCATTCAGGTGGGCTCCGCTCTAGATGAAGATCAAGTACGGCTGCCAGCAGGAAAGGACTGCATTTGACGCCAAATACTACCCGATTATGTCTAAGTACATGGAGGTCTCTCCTCTCAAAGTCATCCAACCATAGGAACCTCATATAATCCCTATCACAGGGAGCAATGGATATCTGGAGAAAAGCCTTCCTTATGTCGGCAATTACACCAATCTTCCCTGTGCGAAACCTGTTCAAAATCGGGGGAATCTGTTCAAGCAGATTTGGTCCCTTCTTTAGACAGTCATTCAGGGACAGATTTCCTTTCCCCTTACATGAGGCATCAAACACTGGTCTAACAGCTATCGTGGAGTTTTCCTTGAACACACCTCGATGCGGTAAGTAGTGACCTTTCTTATCTATTTCTTGAGAAGGCACTTCTTCGATCACGCCTTCCTTCTTCCATTCGTTAAATACATCATTATAGTCCACATATCTGCCACTACGAATCAGTTTTATCGTTGTAGATGTACATCTCCTTTTATCAATGTCACGATTCTCTGAAATGTCTTCAAATCTATCATTCCAGGGCATATGAACTTCTTAACGCCCCTCCTCATTTATATGCACCGTCTCGTTGAAGTGATCAAGTGTGGTCGCTCCTAATTCTTCTTTAGATTTTTTCTCAGCTGGATCCCTTATTCCTAGTGTGTCCAACTTCCAAAGATCAGTCACTGAAGAGGTCAAGTTCAACAATGAGATCGCGAGTGCACTAGAAGAGTTCGAAAACCTATCCGTTGATAGTCTCCCCATAATGACCCAACCATGCCTAGTTTCGACAGCCACAGGTCCACAAGTCAGGTTTCGCACTCTTCCTGTTAGCAGAGGTCCACAGGTGTCGGCACCTGTTAGCAGTTCGATCTCTGGCCAGTCATCACCACAGTCAGAGATAAATATTTTATTTTCTCTAAGTTCTTTCATCCAAGGCCCCTTCTGAACTCGAGGGATTGTACCAAAAATGATGGCTTGATCTAGAACTGGAACCTCACACCTGTATTTCCTATCTACACTTGCTAGTCTTAGTTGATAACTGGAGTGCCTTTTCTTTGTCGTCTCAGTCCCTCCAAATAGAGCATGCGCCATTTTCTCAGAACCTGAGGGATTCAGTCCTAAACCATCTGCGGTCTTCATTAGCAAGTCTGATCGTTGCGATCCAGTGTCGATTAGGGCTCTCACGATACGCTCCTCTTTGTTTCCAGTAATTCTAACCAACTGGGTTTGTAGAAGTACGTCTTTGCTGCATGTCTGGTTACTCAATGTAGTGCTGGGGTCAGCCTTATCTGTCTCTTCCTTTTGTTTCTCTTCTCGAGTCTTCTGCTGGAGCTCAGGGCACATTAGCACAATATGCCTTTTCCCACAGATATGACACATGACACTACATTTACAGGATTTTGCCATGTGACCTCGTTTCAGGCATTGAAAGTAACATCCCGCTTTCATCAGAACATTCTTCCTTTCAGTTAAGGTCATCTTTTGTGCTTTAAAGCATTCCTTGCTGTCATGAGGTTTGCTGCAGAACACACAATTGGCTTCGACTTCTAGAATCCCAGGACAGTAAGCTAGCGGCTGTTGGAATGTTCGTTGCATCTTCCAGTCTCTTCCTTGGTTTGTTCACCGTCCGTTGTGAAGCCTGGAATCCCCCTTGAGCGAGAGTTATTCTCTGTTCTCCCTCTACTTTATTCTTCAAGTATAGAGACAACTGTTCAAGTTTCTCATAGTACACGTTTTCTACTGAATCGCTTAAGGGACGTTGGACAGAAGTTCTCAGCCAGACTCTCAGTAGTTCTTCTGGAAGAGATGACTCTACTAACGGGAACAAAAAGGCGGCATACCTGTCACTAGTCATCCCTAACGACTCAAGAGACCGGAGGTGAGATTCGAAGCGGTCATATAACTGAAATGGAGCAAGTCTCTGCGATGAAGTGACATTCTGAATCACCAATCCTAGTAGTTCACGCACATAAAATTCAACAAGTAATTCTTCCCTACCAAATCTACTTTCAAGACACTGCACTGCTTTCTCATAAATTTCCGCAGTTGGGGGGAAACTGTTCACTACATCCCTAGCTCTACTGCCCTCCATGGTGTCCTGGAGTAAATACTGGAATTTATCTTCTCGTTCTATATCTGGATCATTATGAATGCGTTGAAACTGACTCCAAAAACCTAACCAGTCCTTAACCTCTCCAAAAAAAATCCGTAGTTCAATTTTCGGTAACTTCAATTTCTTCTTGCCAACACTATCACTCATAACGGTCATAGCTCTATTTTCTTCAGTCGCAAGAAAAGCTGCATTCAAATAATCAGTCTTATAACCGGCCTCGTCAAGTTTATCGCGGTATTCTTGTACCTTCTCGTATTCAGTTGCGTATTCCGACTCGTCGTTGTTATCGAGAAGGAATTCCAATATTTTCTCATCCGCGTCTTTCATTTCCGTGCCAAGGCGTTCTAATTTCTTAAATAGCAATCTTACCTTGTCAGAATCTGCTTCAGCCATCAGTGTATCGTACGTCTTCGTGAACATGACCCGTATCGGCTTTCTCGCTTTTACGAGTTTATCAATATTTAATCGTACTTACGGGTATGTTCACGTCAAAAAATCCTGTCACGGTTGCCACTAATGTTGAATCGAACATGAAATCTACCTGACTTACTAATATTCGTCAAAACTGGCTTTATTCATCACAGACAAGGTAGAATTATACAATATTATAACAGAACAAAACATTCACAGCCTTCTTTCCTTTGTTTTTAGTTCATCTTCTCCTTGCCTGAAAAATCACAACAGAAAAAGGAAAGAAATAACCAAAGAGTTAGAGAACGTCACACATGAATTAAAAAATTGGACCCATCACCTGGCTTAGAATAATGTTGGCATTACTGTCATGTATGGCCTACTGTAAATTAAACTGAAGTTTTATTATCTATATGTGTACCAATTTTGGAATAGCCCATGCATACCTTCCAAGATATCCAACATTGAGCTCAAATTTCAATTGTGATTTGTCAGCAGGTGGTAGCACTGACGTCATCTTTACTCATACCAAATTTGGTTTCGATTGCTGCAGCCGTTTAGGAGTTGATATGGGTGGGGGGACACACAGACAGACAGAAGGATAGACAGACACACATTTGCCCGGATCGATCTCATAAGTCTACTTTTTCCTTATTTTTGCAAAAGGCGAAAATTAGGCTAAACATTATTCTGATGATGTCATACACTAGAGCTTGACCACCATTTGAAACATAGTTCCAATTTCGAATATGGTTGGTTGGTTCCTCAGTTTAGGGGCTGCGACAACGCGGTCATGTAGCCCTGAGTAGTTGGGTGTGTGTAGAATCTGTCTGATAACCGGTGTTAAATGTGATGGCTGTATTAGTGTGTGTTATATTTCGAATATGGGTACGGTATAATAAATAAATAAATATAGCCTAGATAATCCCATAAGGGCAAAGGTCTCCTGCAAGCAGGGACGTGCTCTTGTTTAAACTCGTTACGGTAGGCGAGCAAGTCCTAAGGAGTTGTGTACAAGTCTTTACTCCAATTGCTACACTTTACTGTAGTTCACTTCACTACATTACATTTCACTTCGCTTTACATTTCCTTCTCTAGAAGGGAGGCGGGGGCCAGTTGTCATGACTTTGTATGTGCCTATTTGTTGTCGTTTACCTTGTGCGTTGTTTGGCTTGTTACAGGTTGCAGAAGTGTATCTTTCATGTCATAGGTGTGCTGTCTACCAGCATTTTTCGTTGTTGAAGCTCTCCTTCTCTCCCCTTCTTATATATAGTTCCATACGTCTCCATTCTTGTCTCTCCCTTACTATCCTCGTCCAGTGTTTGACTGTCTTCCTTACGATTGATTCTTTCCAGCGGGCCCTCTGTCTATGTTACACCGTGGGAGACACACGATAAATAACACACACTTGATAATATAAAACAACGGTTTATTTAACACTACCGTAGTTGATACACAACGATACACAAGGTGCACTAACTTGAGCGGAACTGGCGAGGAACTGACGTCTACAGTCTGCGGGTGCATTTATATACATAGTATATGGAAGGTACCAGATTGGAATGTTCCAGATTAGAATGTTCTGGGCATAGTGACTAGAATGTTCATGTTATCTCAAGTAAATACACAACACTTTCTAGAATGTTCATGTTAACTCACGTAAATACACAACATTTCCTCCCTCTTTTAAATGGATGATTTAGGAAACTTAATCACGAGAGAATCTCAATGGTGGTCGGCGCTGGCGAGTACTCCTGCGGGGAATAAAATAGGTCTGGGAAATAGGTGGGGTCCTGTTTACAGGTGTAGCTGGTGTGGCTAGTGGTGTTTGAACTATTGCTGGTGTCTCGGTGAAGCGAACTCTTCTCAGGCTCGGTTGCTCGGTGGCTTGGTCGTTTGTGCAGTGGCCTCGTCGGTTGCGCGATGACCTGGTAGGTTGCGTGGTGGCTTGGTCGGTTGGCGGTGACTTGGTCGGTTGCGCGGTGACCTGGTCGATTGCGCGGTGACCTCGACGTGGCCTGGTCAAGTAGAGTCTCGTGCGGAGATGAGGGTACTGAACCCACAATTTAAAGGACCTAGGATAAAGTATGGGTCGGGATTTGAACCGACAGCTCTCGAGAACAAAAGCGCAAATTCTACGCGTCTGATTTGGAAACTGGTAGCATAATAATGTGTATCAAGACTGTAGCTAATGCCAGAATTAATTTGAAAGATTTCCGTATACTTTTAGCAAGGAAATACGAAGAAATATAAAACGCTATTTTATTAACACGGAGAGGAATGAGATTTAATAGACGCTGGAAACTGGCACGATTGACAAATTTAATGAAGGCACTTGGGAAAATCCAGTTTTGGAGAAGCACGTGTCAAGGTGACATTGAAGCGTGGCAGAGGAGAGATATGACCGCGTAAATGAAGGAGTTTCATCACGTGACCACATATTAACCAATAGCAAAATTATATATTGGCGGTCCTCAATATTTTAATAAAAATTGAAAATAACTTTTAGAAGAGAATATTTGGCAGAAATGGAAAGAAGAAGAAAAATGATAGCCTATGGTATAAATTATATTATAAGATTTATTAGGATGAGATCGATATTTATTGATAAAGAAATTTACAAGGTCAAATGCCAGAAACGCTATTTTTAATTGCGATCAGAGAGGGGACACGACTAGGAGAAGTCCTTCTCTACTGGTCTTCGAAAATGTATAAACGTATAACCTGAAAGCGGAAAAAGTTGACCGAGCTACATGAAGAGCATTTGACGGGAAGGACAGCATTGCCACCAAGTCAAGCTGAAGACGAACACCGATGAAAGTTAATCCAATGGAAAATCATAGCCATAATTCTACAAAAGCAACTATTACAATGGACAGAGAGATGAAGAAAAGTCTTTGAAATAGTAAACGGAAAATCAATCTACAGTGTGGAGATATAGATGCCAAGCAGAAGCAACGTTTTTCGCAAACTACAAGAGTTGTTCGAAAACTAAGGAAAATGTATAAAACCTTACTCAACGAGTTAGTTCAAACTGCAATTGAAAGTTAAGAAGATGTAATTTGAACTGGGGTCAACGAGGATATTTGACATGAAAAATTACTCGATTGTCATGGAAAGCTACTAGATCATGAAAGGGAACTAAATATTTGCAATATGAGGATTCCGGCAGTGAATTAGCCAGCATATCAAGGCTTTGTCGAGGAGGGTGAAAGCTTATCATCATGTTTCACCGAATGAACATAGTTGCATCTACGACTGCAAGGTATTGCCATAACATCGGAAGAAATACCTATGAACTACAACAACAACAACCATTCGACGGAGAACTTCAAGTTTGCTGTTCGCTAGAAGAAATCGCTAATGACGCCCATATAAGAAGAATGCAGCGAGATTCGAGCCCCGGAGTGGAGAGTGAAGGGAGGCACGCGATCCAGGCTGAAGGATGGACGAACGAGAGGGGAAGCGGGCAGGTGTCCACCAGACAGACCTGCACGCGACCACAACCGATCCCGTTAAGTCAGCTGGTTGACAGGCTTCTGTACGAGGAGACTGCGGCGGGGGAAGGATGAGTAAAATTTGGATTCCGAAAAAAGATTCTGGCAGAAGGTAAAAGAGACCCAACGAATACTATTGTAGTTAGAATGCAGTAACGTAGATATCCTTGACCTGACCTAGTTTTTGTGTTGCTAATTTGATAGACTAATTTTTAAACAATTTAATTGTTTTAATTGAGTGTAGAGCATCAATAATGCCGTTTAAATGTTCTAGTAATTGTCATGAATACGTCGTCATTAGGATTTTGACGTATTAAGGATTTGTAGTCGTCATTGTTAGTCATTGCGAGTTTATTTTGATTTTATTAATATTTGCTAGCTAAAATGGAATATTTTTAAAATTGCGTTAGTTTTGACATCTAACTAAGTAGAATGTCGTTGTTGACATATTTCTGAGACGAATTTTTCGTGGCAAAGATTTATTTGAAATCTGAATAGATAAAGAAGTTATTGTTTGGTTCTGTTGAGAACAACAATGAACTTGTATTCTTTAAAACCAGACTTGTAGTGAAGGAGTCGTTTCATTAAACAATATGATGTTTGACACAGATGAAAAACGCTATATTACGGTACGGAAAAATACGGAATGTATAATATAATACTCATGTAAAGGAATTGTCGTAAGAAGTGAAAGAAATATACAAGATAAGATGTATCAAGACAGGAATACTTGAATGGACATGAAATGTGACGTATTTTTATTCGGTTAAGACGAGAATATGCAGACCGTTCTCTAATTTTAGAAAGTTCTATGAACTTTGGTTCCATAAAATAATAGAAAGATAATGAGATCACATAGTAAAAGGGTTTTAAATGATATTGTGAGAGAATTTGCATAAGAAAGGAACAGGAATGAAAATACAAGAGGTTTTTAAGTAATTGTGAAAGGAATGGAATGTATAAGTGTTAGAAGACTTGTAATTTGAACTCTATAAATAAAATTACCGAATTTCGTGGATACCTAGAGTATTCAGAGAAATGGGATTATTTATTATTATTGCGTGTACTAGAAATTAATATGAAAGCGTAGGTTTTGACGCTACCTTGTGTTTTGTGGTAATATATTATGATGTTCCTAAGGAAGTATAAAATATAATGCGAATGTATAATGAAGTTCCGACTATGTTGTCGAGGTGTAATGTGTGGAAAGATGCGATTAAGATAATAAGTCACTATTGGAGTAACGTTTTGTGTTACGTAGATGTTGGGAACCGTAGAGTCGTCTGATATATGTCCGTCTTATTTTATTAAACTTATATTAATGGATTTGTCTATATCGAGCAGATTTAACTTCATTGTTTGAAACATTATGTTCAATGAAAGTGGAAGTTAACCCATAAAATGACACTGAAGTAGAAGTTTTATTATCAAAATGACAGAAAGATACTGTAACGAGAAGGATCAGTGGGATCGAACCATTATCGAGTAGCTAACGATAATGTTGTAAATATATTGTTTAAATTAATAATAAGAATGTTTTTACGGTTAGTTAAAATATGTGAAGTTTAGGTTTATTTAAATATCAATGTGTAATATATCATAGAGGGGATGAATGTTAGAAGTTTGCGTGAGAAAGAATTTATGTGTACAACAAGTACAGTATGAGCCACAAGTGTGACTACATTTTTAAATAGTAAATATTTTATTTTATACGTTGGAGAAATATTTTCTCTATGATATAGTCATGAGGACTAAGCAATAGTGACAGGAAGCTCACTACGTTTTATTTTTATTTTAAATATTATTAATATTTTTATTTCTGTATGTATGAACATTGTAACGAGTGAATGTAGGTGTGTCAGGACGGAGTGTCCTATATTTTTATGATAAATTAACAGGTGCTGGTTAGTTTGCCTGTCCAATTTTTTTTATAGAACATTTCGACTTTCTGTCTTTAATAATCGGAAACGATAGTACGGTACTGCTTGTTAGGTACTGGCGCTCATTGCAAATTTTAGTAACCGTTCACCCTCGAGATTCCAAGAATCTCGTCCTACCATATTTTGATTGTAGGATGTTTTTATAATTGTAGCTAAGTAGAAGTACTATCGTGTTTTAATAAATATACCAGTATTCAGAGGTTTCTAGCTATCCACCTAGCAAGGATCCGTTGATTTTTCTAGCTGGGTATCAACGCCCTTAGCGATCCCTTCCATCCCTTAGGATAATAGGTGGGGGCTACGTCAACTTCGGGTGCAGTACCTTTACTCCGTTGCTGTCATCGTTCGACTGGCGTAAGCGATTGGACGTTCTTGCCCTTTGATGAGCCGGTGTGACAGTACTGCGCCCAGGCCAGTCTTGCTGGCGTCCGTGGCCAACAGGATTGGTAACGCTGGGTCATACTGCATGAGTACCTGGGGCGAGTTTAGGGCGTTCTTGATGTCTTTGTATGCCCTGTCGCCTTCTGGTGTCCAGATGAGAGGGTCCTTCAGCTGCATGTCCATAAGTGGTCGGTCTCTGGTGGACAAATCAGGGATGAACGAGTTGTAGTAGGTTGCTTTACCAAGAAACAGTTGGAGTTCTTCTGGCGTAGTCGGTTGCGGTGCATCACGTACAGCTCGGATATGTGAATCAGACTTGTGAATGCCTGACGCATCGATTTTGTGGCCAAGGGCTTCCAGGGATGTTTGAGCGAAAACGCATTTGGCTCGGTTGAGCCAGAGTAGTGCTGAGGGCCTGCGTCAGATTTTCAAAGCTGTCAGCAATAACTATACTGTCATCGAAAAAACTTACGACGTTTGGGAGACCATGCAGGACTGTGTCCATTCACCGCTGCCAGATAGCGGGGATGTAATCTGCTCCATATACAGCTCGCGTTGGGCGGATCAGACCGTGAGTTGGCGTGTTAAGCGTGAGAGCATGGCTGAACTCATCGTCGACCTCGAGATGAGTGGCGCCACGCATTCGGTTGAACAGATGTTCCACCTTGGGAATCGGATGTTCATCGATGCTGATCCGCGGGTTGAGAGTAGGCTTGTAGTTGCCTGTGATCCTCAGTTTGTCGTTCTTCCTGGCGACGACGTGCGTTGTCTATGCCCATTCAGAGTAGTGCACTCTTTTGTAGTAGCCAGATGCAATTTTCTTGTCGATTTCCTTGGCGTATGCATCGCGGAGGGCAACTGGTACGTCTCGAGCTCGGGCGAAAACAGGTGTGGCTCCAGCCTTCAGGTGCATCTTCGCTGGGCACCTGAGACCTTCCCGGGGGTGTCGCTGAACACATCCTGTTAGCGAGATAGAGTGTTGTCTAGCTGCTGCTGATGTTCCAAGGTCAGAGCCTGCTTGTCTGGGAGATTGTGGATTGGGTCAGATTTTCTGAAAGGGTGACCAAAGTCGATCTCCCGTACAAACTCCGAAATCCACTCTCGGCCAAAGAGCGATTCGACTTCATCGTCAACCTCGTAGAGATTCAGGTTCCTGGTTGTGGTTCCGATGGTGGTGCACACTGATGTTTTGCCAATATATTTGATCGGATGACCGGTGTAACTGATGAAGTTTCGATCATTTTTCTGCAACACAAAACCTGGTTTGATCATACTTAGCTTAGATTTGCTCATGGTTGAGCAGGGGGCGCCGGTGTCGAATTCCATTTTGACGGTGGTTCCCTCTATGCTGACATCAACCAGTGGCTTAGGTTCTGCGTTGACCGATCCGACGACCTCGATTTTCCTGAGGTACTCCACGACATCGAGGTTCTCTGCTGGAAGGTCTTCTTCGGTCACGTGGTTTGTTGTTCGTTGTTTCCTAGATTTCGATCGGCAAACTTTTCCGATGTGACCTTTCTTGCCACACTTCAGGAACTCGGCGTTCAGGAATCTGCACTGACTGCGAGGGTGGGCTTCACCGCACCCTGCACATGTTGATTGGTTGTCCTGGGATGCATTCTGGTCTGCCTGATATGGCCCTTGGTGCTGTCTGGTTAGGTTGTAAGACCCTTGACTTTGGTGAGCTGACTTGCTGCGTGGCGGCTGCTGGTTGCTGTTCTTCCTGGACAGAGGCTTCTCGTATCCAATCCGATTGGTTGATTCAGACTTAGCGACAGCTGTTTTGACCTCGTCGGTGGTGGTGCGAGGAGCTTCGAGTGCGTGCGCGATTTCATATGCCGCGGTGAAGTTCTCTGTCTTTTTTGGGCAATAATCTCGTCGCAAATTTCTCGTGATTCCAACCCTGCGAGCATTTGTTCAATTAACATGCGATCAAGGAATGTGCCATACTCACAAAACGTTGCAGCCTGCCGCAGTCTTAATATGAAGCTAGCGATGGGTTCTCCTTGCTTCTGCATTACACTCCGAAATTTGATACTCTCAGCAAACTTGTTGCGTGTGGCGTCGAAGTGGCCTTTCAGCTTAGATTGAATCTCATTGTATGACAGAGTTTCCGGATCATTAGGACTCACCAGGATCTTCAGGTCATCATTGAGTTCAGATCTTATGTAAACACGTGCAAAGTGTGCATGTTGATCCGCGGGTATCTTGCTCAGGTTGAGCGCCCAGGTAAAGCGAGTGAAATAGTCGGCTACAGTCGTCCTGTCGGTAGCACGATACGGTTGCATTGTGAACTTTGGCGGTCGAGGCTCTGATGCCGTTGTATTTTCTGTCGGATAGCGTCAGCGATCATTGCCGAGAATTGTTGGAGTTGCTCAGAGGTTAAGTCCGGCATGGTGAAGATGAGTGGAGAACAGTATTTCTAACACGCACTTACGATGAACTTAGTTCGGTGCACACTCTTGCGTTGAGGTTAGAATGTTCACTCGGTTTAGTATTTCCAACACACACTGCGATGAACGTCGTTCGGTGCAACACTTGCGTTGAGGTTAGAAAGTCACTCGGTTTCACAACGTTACTTACCTTATCTCACTTCTGACACCACTGTTAAATCGTGGGACACCCAAGATAATTAACACACACTTGTTAATATAAAACAACGGTTTATTTTACACTAGTTGATACACAACGATACACAAGGTGGACTAACTTGAGCGGTCCAGAGCGGAACTGGCGCGGAACTGACGTCTACATTCTGCAGGTGCATATATACATAGTATATTGAAAGTTCCAGATTGGAATGTTCCAGATTAGAATGTTCTGGGCATAGTGACTAGAATGTTCATGTTATCTCAAGTAAATACACAACACTTTCTAGTATGTTCATGTTAACTCAAGTAAATACACAACAGTCTACCCACGTTCCTTCTTCCTGTCCTGGGGTCCCATACCGTTAGCTTCTGCGTCCATCGATCGTCTTTCATTCTCGCCACGTGGCCTCCCCACTTCCATTTTAGCCCGTCAGCTGATGTCACGGCATATTTCATGGCAGTTCTTCTTCTTATCCCCTCGTTTCGTAATCTGTCTCTCAAGGAAACTTGAAGGATCTTCCGTTCCATTTTACGTTGACATTCTCGGATTGTTTGCCTTTGCTTCTCTGTTAAAGTCCAGGTTTGACAGCCGTATAGCAGTACCGGCATTACACACTTTTCTGGCACTTCTGACTTTAGACTTATTTTCTGGGGTTTGTCCGTCAATATAAATTTTAAGGACCAGAACTTCTTCCATGCTTGTCCCACTCGTCTCTTGATTTCTTTCTCCTGGGAGCAGTCAAATGACAGGTTTTGTCCAAGGTAGACGTATTCCTGTGTGTGCGCTAGTGGTTTGCCATTGATGAGGATGTGTACTTCCAGTGAGTTGGTCATCAGTTTATGCCTAGTGTTAAATACCGTACTTTTCCCCAACACTATCACGAGTGCCTACTTCTTTTGCCACCTTACTTAAGCAATGGCGATATGAAAGCCCGTGCTGGAGATATTTTTAGACACTGCAACACCGCTAGTGAATCTTAACCCCTAAAATACGGGTTTCGTTGCTGACTAGTAAAAATCTGGTTCAGTAAGGTCGTGCTTACAATATTGGATCATTTACTGTATTCAGGCCCGTATTAACGGAGGTACAAATTGGGAAACTACCGAGAGCGGCAGGATTTAGGGCGACAAAATTTCTGGAAAGCTGTCAAAAAACTGCTTGGGCATTATACTTCAGGCTATTAAAGTATAAATCCTCCACAAGAGAATATGCATTAGCAATGTTGATTATTTAAGGACATAAATAAATGGATAGTGTTACTCACCTTGGTGTTCTTGCTGTTGATCTGACTTGAATGTTAAATTGCACTAATCAGAAACAGCCTCATATGTTAAGGAAACTTTAATAAATCTACGTACCGGTATTCCATGTTTTTGCCCAGTTGCCCAGAGGCATCAAGAGCCCTAATGGGCCTGACTCTATTATACTCCCGCCATTTTCTTACGCTGGATGGCCTTCCCAAGATCGTGATTCGTGTCGCGAAATGGTGTACATTTTTGGCCTATTTTCATAATTATGAACAAGTAGTTCTGTGAAGAAATAAATAGCTTATTTTCATATATCCTGGTTATGTTAATTGCCTCTATCAACATACAAAATTTCAGTTTGATTGCTGTAATAAATTAGTAGATATTGAGAACCGTCTTAACATTTTGGATGGTCGCCATGTTGAATTTTTATATATGTAGGCCATAGAGTTATGTACTTTAGATGACGATTACAGTTTTGCGCAGGTTCATTATTCAAACGTTGACTTCGATCGCTTGATTAGGACACAAGAAATAAAAACCTAAAAAAAAAAAAAAAAAACACAACTGCCATCTTGAGGTTATGTAAACAATTGAACTGGGATAGCAGTGCATTACAATGTGTATAAACAATCGCTGTACCATGTTCCACTGCACTCGGATGGTTAAATCGCGAGAAAAGTCTTATTTAATCGTTTCAATTTCGCTTGGCCGCCATGTTCGTTTTATACTATCCAGCCCTTTGAAGGTGATATAGTTGAACATATTTAGTGCCCTTTATCACCATACAAAATTTCAGGGCGATATCAGTAATAGTGTCGTAGATATGGAATGTGGGTGAAATATTTCGCTCTTGGATTGATGGGACGTAATAAAATTTGAAGCACACCTTAGCGAGTTTCATTGAAATCACTCTCCAGTCGTTTAGATTTTATTGGGGGGAGGGCACACACACATACGCACACACACATACGCACACACACGGACGATAGGTGATCACATAAGCCTATGTTTAGCCTACTTTCGATTTTTGCAAAAAAATGAAAGTAGACTTATGAGATCAACACAGGGCGAAAAACGTGTGTCTGTCTGTGTGTGTGTATGTGTGTGTGTGAGTCTGTGTGTGTATGTGTGTGTGTGAGTCTGTGTGTGTGTGTGTGTGTCTGTGTGTGTGAGTGTGTGTACTCTGAATGTCTGTTCCCCCCCCCCTATCAATTCGAACACGGTGAATGCGAATTGAACGAAATTTGGTACAAAGGCAGCACTAGCAAAGGACACCTCAGTGTCATGTTTCATATCGCCGCCATCTTTACTAAAACTGAATGGCGGCTACTCAAACGTTCAAAACGTAAAATCAAATAACGACTAACCAAATCATCCGATCTCTACCAAATTTAGTAACAACATACCTTCGTATAGGATGCGTCTTGTGACCAAACTACAAGGTCGTCCGCCATACCATTTCAGGATGGCGGCCGTGCGAATTATGCAAACTTTATAATCCATATCATGCGACCCACCAGTTCCGATTATCGAGCCGAGAATCGTTTTAACTGTTCTAATGGAAGAGGCACGTTCGAAATTAAAAGTTTATTTTGTAATACTATAGTGCAGACGTGATTTTAAAAAGCTGAGCCGATTTAGTAATAAGACAAGATGGCAGCGGATATCTTGTGCCTGACTTATATTTCACTAATTTGAGTATTGCATGCAATATAGCGTACTGATACAAAATAAATAAACTTTTTATGAAATACTTTATATATAAATGACTAGCTGAAGTACCCGTGCTTCGCTACGCGTCATAAATAAATTAAAATGTGAAGGTGACAGTTAAAATAGGGGATATGCGAGGTGCTGCGCAGAGGGAGATTAAGGATGAAACATTTTGTCCAACTACAACGCTCGGCGTTGACCGTGTTTTATAGCACAAATTTAGATTTTACTCGCTAACCGTTGGAGATACCTTTCGGATAGAAAATGTAATTTTAAACCTCGTATATGCCATCAAAAGTTTGCTATTTCTTAGCGTTCTCTTTTTATTTCAAATGGAAATATGAGTTTGAAACCAAAGGGTGTAGTGACGTCACTAAAATGGTCGCCATCTTTAAATAGTGCAAAGTATTGTAATCAAAAGTAACCTATATGTTAACCAGGTAAATCAGCTACTTCCATGTAAAATTCACGTATATCGGACCAGTGGTACTTGCGTGATTGAGTAATACACAGACACACACCATCTCATTTTTAGCCTTGCTTCGCTCGCGTCATTACTTACATTACTTACATGGGTAGGAGCGATCATCCTTTCAAAGTTAAGGGCCGACCACAGCGAACAAATTATGGTAAATATTCTTTTGTAAACCGTGCCATTGATAACTGGAACTCTCTACCTGCCGCAGTCTTAGAGCCTTTTCCCAAACATATAGGTGTGTTTAAGAAAAGACTGACTATTTGTGTAAATACTCCAGTTTAATTGTTGTATAATTGTTATTGAATTTTTATGTGTAATTATTTATTTGTTATGTATATCCAATTTGCCTCCGGGGGCCACACCCTCCATTGCAAATAAATGAATGAATGAACGAATGAGTGTCATATTGTTATATAATGAAATGTAGTTTTAACCCCGTTAACACCCCTTTAGAACCTGAATATCCAAAAATCCCTCGTTAGTAGACGTTTTCGACACACAACGAACATATCCCCAAAATGTAATTCTTCTAACTTTAATAGTTTTGGTTGGTCGATGAGAGTGAACATCCAAAAATCATTCCTTAGTAGACGTTTTTCTTCCAAAATTTCACCCCTCCCCATAGGCCCCTTAAATTGCATTTATGAAAAAACGGTCGAACACCTATTTATTTTATTTATTTATTTATTTATTTATTTTTAAGCTGATTGATTTCCTCCGAGTTTCAAACTCCTCGCCTATGTCTTTTAAGAGATACACGCTCCGGTAGGAATCTTTCAACCCCCACTTTTCATTCCTTTAACCTCATAACATACACTACATGGAAAAACCATTAGACATGTGTCAGCTTATTTTTAATGATTAGTATATATGCCAAGTATCACATCCCCAAATGAAACCACTCGTCAGATATTGTTATTCAATGAAATGCACGTTTACCCCCTTAACTCCTCTTTAGAACCTGAATATCCAAAACTCTTTCCTTAGTGGACGTTTTCGACATACAATGAACATATCCCCAACATTTCATGTTTCTAATTTTAATAATTTTGGCTGGGCGATGATGAGTGAGTGAGTCAGTCAGGACAATTTTTCCATTTATTTTTGATAATTTCACCCCTCCCCATGAACCCCTTAAATTGGATTTATGAAACAAACGGTCGAACGCCTATTTACTTATTTAAAGCTGTTTTCCCCCTGAGTTTGATGAGTGACTAAGTGAGTCAATCATTTAGGACACTTTCTTTCCTGTTTTCCCCCCCCAGAATTTCTCCCCTCTCCAAGGGCTCCTGAAATAGGATTTATGAAAAAACGGTCGAACACCTATTTACTTGTATTTTAAGCTGTTTTTCCCGCCGAATTTAAATTTTTTCGCCTATGTCGTTCAGAGATACACGCTCCGTTAAGAATCCCTCAACCCCCAATTTTCACCCCTTTCACCTCATAATATACATCACATCGACAAACCCTTAGACATATGTCTGATTATTTTTAATGATTAGTTTCTATACCGAATATCACATCCCCAAAGAAACAAATCATGTGATATCGTTATTCAATGAAATGCACCTTTACCCCCTTAACACCTCTTTAAATCCCGAATAAACAAAAATCATTCCTTAGTTGACGTTTTCGACATACAACGAACATATTCCCAAAATTTCATGTTTCCAACATTAATAGTTTTCGCTGGGCGTGATGAGTGAGTGCGTCAGACAGGACATTTTCTTTCAATTATTTTTACCAGAATTTCACCCTTCCCCATGGGCCCCTTAAATTGGATTGATGAAAAAACTCTTGAACACCTATTAACTTATTTTTTAAGCTGTCTTTTTCCCCTGAGTATGATGAGTGAGTGAGTCAGTCAGTCAGTTAGGACAATTTCTCTCCTTTTTCCCCCAGAATTTCACCCCACCCCATTGGCCCCTTAAATTAATTTATGAAAAAAAAACGGTCGAACACCGATTTACTTATTTATTTAGCTGATTTTCTTTCTCTGAGTTTCAAATTTCTCACCTATGTCGTTTAAGAGATAGGCCTTCACGCTCCATTAGGAATCCTTCAACCCCCATTTTTCACCCCTTGCACCTCATATTAATACACCATATCGAAAAACTCTTAGACACCTGTCTGCTTATTTTTAATGATTAGTTTATATGCCGAGTATCACATCCACAAATGAAACCACTCTTGAGATATTGTTATTCAATGAAATGCAGGTTTAACCCCCTTAAGACCCCTTTAGAGCCTGAATATCCAAAAATCCTCCCTTAGTGTACGGTTTTGACATACAACGAACATATCTCCAAAATGCCATGTTTCCAACTTCAAAATTTTTGGCTGGGCGATGATGAGTGAGTGAATGAGCCAGGACATTTTCTTTCATTTGTTTTTTTCAGAATTTCACCCCTCCCGATGAACCCCTTCAATTTGATTTATCAAAAAAAAACCTGTCGAACAGCTATTTACTTACTTTAAAGCAGTTTTTCCCCCTGAGTTTGATGAGTGAGTCAGTCAGTCAATCGGTTAGGACACTTTCTTTCCAGTTTTTTTCCCCCTGAATTTCACCCCTCCCCATGGGCTCCTTAAATTGGATTTATGAAAAAACGGTCAAACAAATATTTACTTATTTTGTATGCTGATTTCTTTCCGCTGAGTTTCAAACTCCTCGCCTATGTAATTTAAGAGATACACGCTCCGTTAGGAATCGTTCAATCCCTACTTTTCACCCCTTTCACCTCATAATATACACCACATCGAAAAACCATCAGACACGTGTCTTCTTACTTTTTAATGATGAGTTTATATGCCGTGAATCACATCCCCCAATGAAACCATTCGAGAGATATTGTTATTCAATGAAATGCAGGTTTAACCCCCTTAAGACCCCTTTAGAACCTGAATATCCGAAAATCCTCCCTTAGTAGACTGTTTTGACATACAATGAACATATCCCAAAACGGTCATGTTTCTAACTTCAATAATTTTGGCAGGGCGATGATGATGAGTGAGTGAGTGAGTGAGTGAGTGAGTCAGGACATTTTCTTTCAATTTTCTTTTTTCAGAATTTCACCCCTCCCCATGAATCCCTTAAATTTGATTTATGAAAAAAAACCCTGTCGAACAGCTATTTACTTACTTTAAAGCAGTTTTCCCCCCTGAGTTTGATGAGTGAGTCAGTCAGTCAATCAGTTAGGATACTTTCTTTCCTGTCCCCCCCACCAGAATTTCACCCTTCCCCATGGGCCCCTTAAATTGGATTTATAAAAAAACGGTCTAACACATATTTACTTATTTTTTATGCTGATTTTTTTTCGCTGAGTTTCAAACTCCTCGCCTTTGTCGTTTAAGAGATACACGCTCATTTAGGAATATTTCAATCCCCACTTTTCACCCCTTTCACCTCATAATATTCACCACATCGAAAAACCCTGAGACTCGTGTCTTCTTATTTTTAATGATGGGTTTATGTGCCGAGTATCACATCCCCCAATGAAACCAATCGGGAGATATTGCTAGTCAATGAAATGCAGGTCTACCCCCTTAACACCCCTTTAGAACCTGAATATACAAAAATCCTTTCTTAGTGGGCATTTGCGGTCCTTGGGGAAGCTGCATGCCAAATTTCATTCCAATCCGTTCGGTGGTTTCTGAGATTTCGTGATGAATGAATGAGTGAGTGAGTGGTATTTGACAAATATATAGTAGAAGATAGTGTCAAGTCTTTGTTATGCTAAACTCGGTTGACAGTGCTGTGTGAGTAGGTGAGTAACTAACGGGATTTCAAGTAAAGATGCTCATTTTCTATACCAGTAGTGCAGAGCGCAACTGGCATCCAGACGGCCGTGTCTCGACTTGAGCTATGTTGCCATTGAAACTATCTGCCTTGCCATTCCTTCATGAGTATATTTTATGATTTGATTAGCCTGTGCTTGAGTCCAAAAGGGCCTAAATCAAAAGAATGAGAATGACTATCGAAAATTCATGTAGCCAGCGGTTCCTTCCGGGTCCTAAACTATGTGTATGCAAAATTTGGTTGAGATTGGTGGAACGGTGTGGATTTGTATACGGAACAGACCCACATACCCACATACAGACTTTCACTTTTATATATTAGATATACTCCAGTGATGAAATCGTTTAGTATAAATCATTATTTGCTAACAAGTTCTATGTAAGTCATTTTATATAGAACGATATTCGTTGACACAATTAGCTCAGTGGTAGAGCGTTAGCCTATCGCTCAAATGCCTATGGTTCAAACCCGATCAGAGCTAGTTCTTTTTGCTTGAAATGTTATATGTTTATTGTTTTGTAATGACTCAGATGTTTTAAAATTAAGCGTTATATTGTGCATATTATGGTGTAAAATATATATTTAATTAAAACATAATTCGCCAGCAGATTTACTCGAGACATCTAGCTGCCAAAAAGGTAACTGCACGACGACCTACTTATTAACTTCCAGATTTTATTGAAAAGTTTCTTCTTCTGGCCGCTAGAATGCACTCGCTCTGTTAGGATTATATTGTTCGATATTTCACCACTAGATGTCACGACTAGTCTACGTGGGGCTCCATTGATTACTATACCATTGGCATTCTATGCGCATCGAATTTGAAGAATGACAAGATGATACTACGATACATTTTTACTTTTTATTTTAAAGGGTTTGTAACAGCCTATTGTGCGTTATTTGAAAATGTTAATTGAAGTAAAGAAAAAAACGATTTCACTTAGTATCTGAACTCTACCGTAGGTGCTAGTTCAGGATATTAATTAATACTTTTATTTCAGCCAAATAGCAATCGAAAATATCCACATAGTTGGTATACACACTTCTCTGTAGGGTCATGGAAAGATTTGTTAATTCAATTAGGGTTGTGAAAGTCATACGCAGCCAGACGTGTAAAGACATGCCTCAACTCAAAGTTGGATGTTGCCCGCGTCAGGCCGATTATGTAATAATAATAATAATAATAATAATAATAATAATGTTATTGGTTTTACGTCCCTTTTAACTACTGTTGCTTTTAGAGACGCCGGGGTGCCAGAATTTTGTTCCGAAGGGGATCTTTAACGTGCCAGTAAATCTACTAACACGGCTCCCTCGCATTTGTGCACCCTCAAATGCCAGCTGACTGCGCCAGGATACGAACCTGAAACATACGGTCCAACAAGCGAGAACGTTACCGCTGAGCCACGCCGCCAGTCCGGTTGATTATGTCTCCAGTTCCATAACATTCTTTAGATACTTCTTTATCTTTCTTTCTTCAATGATGGTAGCAGTTTTTATCTAGGTTGTGGCGTTTGGTAGAGGTAAACCGTTTCTAAGGTCTTCAACAAAGAATAGTTCTATTATACTCTTTGATAATAACAACGAGTTATAACTATACTCATACATTTAGGAGAAAGTAGGCTATATGTTCTTTACTGAACATCTTGTTTCAGAAATGTAAATAGGCTAATTTAGGCTTATGAAATCGCCTTTTGCCCGCGTGTGATTATGGGTGCGTGTGCATCCGTGTGTGCGTCCACCCCTGATAAAATCTAAACGGCTGGAGCGATTTCAATGAAACTCGGTAAGGTCATAGTACTATTTTGGCCGACTCCCCTGACCGTGCCCTTCAAATTTTATTACGTCTCACCAATCCAACATGGCGGCTGTGCGAAATTTTTCACCGGCATTCTATATCTCCGAAACTATTACTAATATCACCCTGAAAATGTGCACGATGATAAAGGGCACTACTAGAAGTTCTCTGACGGGCTTTCAAAAACCTGTTAACTACAAAACGAACATGGTGGCCAAGCGAATTTGAAACATTTAAATAGACTTTTCTCGCGATTTAACGATCCGAACGCAGTGAAACTTGATACAGCAAATGTTCATAAACAGTGTAATTCACTGACATCTAATGTGGTTGAATTGTTTACATGACCTCAAGATGGCGGCCGTGTGAAATTTTAAAATTAAGTTTTTATTTATTGTGTCCTAATCATGCGATCGAAGTCAACGTTTGAATAATGAACCTACGCAATATTCCTCATCTAATAGTACATGCATCTATGGCCTACATATATAAAAATCCAACATGGCGACCATACCAAATATTAACGGTTGTCAATATCTATTACTCTATGAGAGCAATCAAAATGAAATTGTGTATGTTAATAGAGGATATGAACAGAAATTCACCTATGGGACTTTCAATAACCTGGTGAGCACAAATCAAATATTGCAGCGACGCAAAATAAAAATATTTAAATGGACGTTTCTAACGATTTAACCATCCGAGTGCAGTGAATCTTGGTACGATAAATGCTTATACAAATTTTAATTTACTGGCGTCTAATTTATTTCAATTGTTTTCATAACCACAAGATGGCGGCTGTGCGAAATTTTAAAATCTCGGTTTTATTTCTTTTGTATTAATCATGCGATTGAAGCATGAATAATACACCTTCACAATCATCTTCATGTGATAGTACTCTTAGACCTACATATTGTGCCCGTTTGATGAGGATTTCGGAGAGCCATTGGCCTTAAATGACCCTTCCGAATCCCTCCTCCAACGAGAAGACATATAGGACGGGGAGGAATGCATTCATGGACTGGGGATGCACAAGGAAACTTAACTCGGGGGTGTCGGGTATAATGAGGGATCAACACTACCAGTCCAGAGGTATACAAACAGAAAATACAATAAAGAGGCCAGGCTACATTTAAATCGTACTCATTTTATTCAAAAAGTGGCAGACCCCTAACCTACTTCGGAGAGGTGAAAAGCGGCTAGTCCGTGCTAATTAATCCTAATATGAATTAACTCATCTCCGTACAAAATATCTAAAAAATTAAACATCTCGACGTCCTACTAACAGATAATGTAGTCAACAAGCAAGGCTAAGAGAATGACACGCAATTCATCCCTACACAATTACTTCGGAGATTGCAATAATAGTAATAATACAGGCACGAATTTACAGCAAAGAATGATATCTCCTTGCTTACAGTGCAAAGATTTCGTTACATTTACAGCACAGCACTGATGGTGCTATCTCTAACATTTAATGTTACAGTAATTTAAGCTAATTCATATTCGACGTTAAGTTTAGCAACGATATAAACGAGAAGCGTTTAATCCAAAATGTATTCCAAAAACAAAAGCTAAGAACATTCTGTTCCTATCATTAAAGAGAAAAACTTAACTACAGTATTTTACAACACAAATATGTAACAAAATGACCCTTCCAAATTGCGCAATTGGCACCGCTGACCTGCCTGCACGCACCTCCACTGTTTGTGAAGTATGGTCATAAGTGTATAGGATAGTGAAAATTATGTTGGCAACAGCATGAAGTACAGTAGTTCATGACTAACGTTGCATTGTCGAGTTAGCTACCATGTTTAAACATGTAGTTAACCGACCGTCGTCTCTCAAATGGGGATACCTATAATTGTATCAAAGAAGTCGAAGCAGAACAATAACTAAACACTGGTCAACAAGGTTTCATTACGTTTAGGGTTTTAATCATGTTAAAAATACTGCCCTTCATCATTTAGGTTTGTGTTAAGAGAGAAAATCCTGTCACTTGATTATTAGTTATGTTCTATTAATATCATTTTAGTCCTACCAGTTTCTCTGTATTTGTTTCGTGACCATTTTAAACTCGTAAAGTGTGAAGATTTGGTGTAAATAGACAACCAACATCACCTCCAGCAATTGGAAGGAAAACACTCTTTCCAAAGTTTCATCAGCACTCCTTAAGTGCTCTCAATAACACTCGACCCGTCGTTCGTCAGCTTAGACAACGAGACAAAAACGTACACGTCACTAGCTTAGGTAGTACACAATCGTACTTCACAACTGGGATAGCACTCACCCATTGTGGTAAACCTCAAAAATATTACAATGGTATTCACCAATTTTATACAATTTTCCAACCTGTGGACAAGGATTCTTGAGCTGTATAATCAGCTGTGGATTTTAAAAGTACTCTCTGTTAGTGTGGATGGACTGCGATTATTACATAATCAGTGAATTGTGTTACAATACTTTCTGGGGCTCCCTAATCGTTATGATATGGCCCCTTCACATCGAACCTACGACTGCCTGCTGAGCTAATCTTGACTAACATAGCATTCCTTCATAGTCGTCTGAATGTCAACTTGTACAATAATAAAACAAAAGAACACTCCCATGTGTCTCTGCAGCGTCAGAAACAAGTTTATGTGGTGCCGGTTGGCTGCGCAATAGTTCACTGCCTTCTAAACCTATTCACAAACACAGCGCCTCGCGCGCAATAACTGGATTAAAGAAATGACATGCCAGGCTTCGGCCTCGAATACATCTGCTCACTAGGCTAACAGTATCCAGTGGATGCAGTTCGGACAGTATAACACATAACCCTACTGCGTAACTGGGCTTGGTTTACTGCACTGGTCTATAACCATGAAAAATATATTTACAATACCGTAATAGTGGTAAGTGCTTATCCCTCAGGCTCTCACAAATAATACGTTCTGGTATAACCATGATAAATTGTAGAAGATAAAGAAAGACATGTACCCTACCTAAGAAATGTGCTGTAGTAAGGCCTCTATAATTAATCCTCCCGCGTCATGACCGTACATAGAAAGATTGCGACTTTACAGTCAGACTCACGTGACCATTTCGAGTGTTTCCAGTGTGTGCGCTTTGCCGGATACCATTGGCAAATGCGATGGCATGGTTGCGTAGCCATTCCGTCTTCCTTCCTTCAGTGAATAACATCCATCGCTAATCCCCTTCATACTGGGTTCTACTCCATAACGGCTTCCATCAGAATAGGAATCATAGCGTCCACGTGGTGTTGGATTATTAATGTGAGCTCCATCTTAATCATTTATCGGCGTTCTCACAGATTTTAAGCTTATCGTGAATTTGCTTTCCAAATACACTGCTTCTACACAAGTAGCGGCTTATTGCAAAAATGACTATGTGTTCATCCGCAAACAGAAGCTAAATTGGTTGCTTGTGCAACTGTACTCACTCCAAACTTTTATGATACTGAAACTCTCGTGTTAATTCACACTAGAGCCATCCGCTCACGAAAAATTTACCTTTATGCACTGGTGAGTGTTACACAACGAAATATAAATTCTCATTCGATTACAGACAATGAATGGATTGAACTTTAACATTTTTCACATTGGCCGGCAACCATGTACTCGCCACATTGTTCAGTCCTGGGTTCAAGAATTTCTACCCAATTTGTAAATGTCACTCTTTTAAACCAAATAAACATTCCCAATGATATTGGCAGCTTGACTGCATTTAATTAAATGTTATTCACGCTTCGATGATGATTGGTGTAACCAATACTCGTAGATTTTAACAGCGACAAAATTCACGTCTGGTCAGGACCTCGCCTGAAATGAGAATGTCCTCGGCAACATGCCGGAAGCATCGACTGCACCACCCAGTCAAGGGTGCAACTATTAAACGTTCATCGCTTACTCTGCGAGGTTATACCTTTATTTACAGTCATCAACAAAAATCATAGAATTTTTCAGTGCTTCCAATTATTTACAAATATCCATTAATAAATACAGTCTCCAAATAAAATGGCAAAAATTAATATCAGTGGCGTGGCAACTTGTGGTGCGTCAAATGAGGGTTACTCCCAAAGAGAAAACATTGCTGCTTTGGAGTCCTCGGTTCATCCATAGAAGTCTGACTCCTCATGAGCCATCGAGGTCATTTCTCAGATGTGATATCGGGCTCAATATATAAAAAACAACATGTCGACCATCCGAAATATTTAGACGAATCTATTGCACCAATCAAACTGAAATTTTGGTTGGTTGGTTCCTCAGTTTAGGGGCAGCGACAACGCGGTCATGTAGCCCCGTGTACTTTGGGTGTATGTAGAATCTGTCTGATAACCGGTGTTAATTGTGATGACTGTATTGGTGTGTGTTATCTGTTTTTAATTCAAGCATAGCGTTTAGAAAAGAAAGTGTGTCGACTCCCGAATTTGCTGTATATTTAGTATGGGTAGTTCCTGCGCCCGCCGGTAGACTGCGCAGCGGTTGATTGTTGCTGGCTGGAGTCACATTCTAAGCGCTCGCGAGTTTGAAAACACTGAAATGCTGCCGTGTTTAGTCCTCATTTCTTGGTGTTGAAAAGTGTATGCGATCAAGAAGCGATAGTGAAATAATGCATACGTTATGACACTGGTGTGTTTAGTATTTGTAAGCTTTTACACTTACTCCTTTACATTTGTGCTGTCAAGTGAATTATAACCAGGTAACATTCGTCAAACAAAACTGTGTAAGTGAATATGCCGTGTTGTTTTGTTCCCGGGTGCCGATCTGGATACGACAAGTCATTTGCAGCAGGTAGCACCTTTTTAGACCTCCAAAAGCCGAAGATGATTTATTTATGTTGATGTTATCCAATAACTTTCTTCTTCTGTAACATTTCATGTTACAATGTTGGTGTTCTGTGTTACTCGTGTGCCTTTGGTGTTCAAAATAGTGTCCGTTAGTAATGGCTACCTAATGTAGGCTATATTGCAGTTTGTTCATAAACAACTTATTATTCAGAGTATTCCAAGTGTTATCTGGTGATTTAACTAAAGACATCAATAGGTTATGGGCCCAGATACGTGTTGAGAAATTAAGTGTGTGATAAAACGTGTCGGCGTTGTATATTTCTGTTCGAAATCTCGACGAAGCTGACTTTGAGGTTACGCACGTGTTGATATCGTTGCAGTGCAAAATGGATTCAACAAGGTTTATCAACATCGGACTTCTGGAAGGGAAATCAAATTGGAGCACTTGGAAATACAAAATAAGTATTTGTTTACGTGGAATTCCCGGAGCACTTGATGCTATCGAAGGCAGGTTATGGTGTATTCTTGGAATACACGGTACGAGAGATTATAATTTTCAATGCTTTTGCATGTTCTTTCCTTCCTCTGTGTCAAACACCAACAGTGATCTTCTATTTTCTCTTTGGTTCCTGTCTCTTATGTCTTCATTAGTCTGTTCTAGATATATATTCTCTGTGACTCACCTAGCGTCATCTAGCAGCGAATCTCTGAAGCTCTTCAACTCTTCCTCGCGCAAGAGGAATTCCTTCTCCATCTGGCCACCAGATTTTGCTGCCATCGCCAGCTATTATCTCCATGAGCAAGAGAACTACGTCTACTTTTTTACTCATCATGCTGCGCTAGTATCGCCTGTTATCAACTCTTTGAAGACCAGCTCAGCAAGAGAAGATAATTTTTTGTTGTAACATTGGCAATGCTTATATGTTCTCCTTTTGCCTCCTACCCCCCACTCTTTTCCCCTTCCTTGGACCCTCCGTGCTCCGTTGAGCAGGTCTCACTTCGCAATCGCAGTTGACTCGGTCAGTTAAAGCTCCTCTCGAGCTAGTCTCCTCAAACCAAGAGGCACACTCTCTTCTACGCCATGTTGGCAAGGTAGTTGTTATCTAAGGAACTTCGCCTTCAACATGAAATCAAGATAAGTACCATCTTAAAGTTTTAACCTCATCTTCATGGTTTTAACTTCCACGTGCTTTTATTGATACTTTTATAGACAGTGTGAAATTATTTATTTTGGGGCAAAAATCATTCTTCGTGGGATTTGCCATGTTGAGCTTTTGTTCATATAAGCCAACCTTACTAAAAAAGAGCTTTTCTTAAGCTATTCAAATGAGAAATCCTCTCACTACGTGGGATGTTACCTAATACCCGCTGTCTATAATTCACCAAGCTAGTTCCTCCGTTGGATTTTTTCAACCCCATTTTTCTACTAAGGTCGTTCTGGAACCGTCTAGATTCGGTATGTCATCTACAAGTCCTGCCGTTGAAATTTTCACTCACTTGTGAGTATGCTATTTAAAATTGAAGAATCTCATTCCTGAATTAAAAGCTCAATAGCTAACTTTCTTCCACCGCTGGAACCGCTGGAATGTTCTATGGCACATTTAATTGTAACTCACAACTTTCTCAAGAAATAGACTCTCACCTATATAGTGCAATCAGTTATTTCCATAATTGCAATAATTTTCTTTCTCATAAACTTTAGTGTTTCTATAGTGAACTTTGCATCCATCTTTACAGACTACAGTGATAACCAGTGCTTGCTCCACGTTTCTACCGCGTCGCGATCGTCCGTTTACATTAAATACGGCCATGAACATTGATCCTATATCCCAATGATCTTTCCTCAACCTTCTACTAACAACCCATATTAATAAAATTGTAACTTTTCTATAAGGTGTCACGCACGAAGTGCCCTTCCAACTTTGCTAGTTTAACATTAATTAAATTCTGTATAATTACGTGTGTGACACACGATTCAAATTCACATTGTTCCTTTCCTATAATCAGGGAAAACAATTCTTTAAACTCTTGAGCGAGTCATGTTCAGGTTTCACGAAATGGAAACTGTCCCATTTGGCTAGTGATTCCTACTCAAACTTGGGAAGTCTAGAACATTCCTTTTAACAGGTTTCACAGTAAGTGACCTGCCCTTATTTGCATAATAAACAACGTTAATTCTGTATAAATATAAGAAGTTGTAGGAACTTCTATCTTATTCTTCATGTTTTTCTTATTGTTATTTTGAAAGTTTTCCCTCTTTCTAGAATATTCTCTCAGGAATTTCTTAAGGTACACTCTTTGTACTCCAATTAACGTTCAAACTTTAATTACTTCATTGGTTATTTGTTTAAATCTTATAAAGATTTTAGAAACATGTAAGGTTTTAAAACCTCATAAATTGTCAATTGCCTGGAGCAATCGTTTAATGTGAGGAGGTCTGCGACCCCATTTCTTAAAAAAGTTTAAATGCACTATGTTTGTCAAAAATATATTACATACTTGTTAAATTCATTAACCTCCTTTGAATTGTTTAATAAATTAAATATTTGTTTTTGGATTCATCATTTCTCTGATACTACAGTTAGGCAAGATCCTGGCTTTCCTAGCTCTTCCTAGGTTCATGCTCTCATTCATACTCAATAAAGCTTTTACTATCTGTCTGGCCAGACCATCACCCTTCCCCATAGTACTTTTATGCATGCTTGGGAGGAAATACACTAAACCCTTTCTCTGGCAAACTGCCAAAGTCTTAGCTGCGGTTCCCGTCAGCTTCGACCAAGCTCGTACCCACTTTAGGTATCCGAGAACGGATTTGCGGTGGCAACCGCTTCTAAGTGTGTTTAAAGTTAAACTTATTAATTTTGTGGGACTCTCCTCCTATCTTTCCATCCTTTTTCTACAATCCAAAATCTACTTCCTTTTCTTAATCATCTTCCCTTGGTGGGTGGGTTATTCCTCAGCCAATAAACTACCCAAAATTTGGTCCCAGAAACCCGGGAGAGTCCATTTGCTATTTCCATTGTTTGTCAAGTGTCATTTGACAATACTTTGCAAATTATTAATATCTGCTTTGGATTTTTCAGCTATAACTACATCATGCAAAGCCTGTGAACGGGAAAGAGGCCGCTCCTGTCTCCTTTGGTGTGTCCCGTTCTTTCTACTCATTCGCTGCTGCAAACTTAACAGCATCTCCAAGGTTCTACAGTTTCGTGAGTTGTATTTCAATTTATTTATCTTGTCATGGCTCCTACTGAAAAAGATGAAACTCTCATTGCTAGACGTTCTTCCTATAAAGGGCAACTCACTAGATTCCGAAATTTTATCAACAAATTAAATCCCGCCGAGTGTGATTTAGACATCCTAACACAACGCCTTAAGTTGTACGAACGGTCTTATGATTATTATGATCAAATTCAAACCGAGATTGAATCAGTTTGCCCAGAACTTCAATCGGATCGGGACGAGGTCGAACCCTTGTACTTTGAAGGGATTGCAAAGGCCCACCAACTGATCCGCAATATCTCAGAACCGGACACTAGGGTCATCAATTCGGCCCAGTTCGCACCCGCTTCAGTTCACAAGAACAAACCGAAACCGTTACTTCCTAAGATAAGCCTACCTCACTTCTCAGGCAAGGAAGGTGAATGGTATTCTTTTTACGAACTTTACTGCTCCCTAATTCATGAAAATACTGAGATTCCCGATATTCATAAATTCTACTTCCTCCGTACTTCTTTGGAATGTGAGGCCTTAGCCTTAGTGGAGTCACTGTCTTTAAGCGCAGACAACTACCACATCGCCTTTAATCTCCTTAAAGAGAGATGTGGCAATTTACGTTTGAGTGTAGCTCGCCACATACGCTGTCTCTTCAACTTACCAGCCGTCAAACCTAATGACGTCACTTCTTTAAGAGACCTCTTAGACTCTATACAGTTAAATGTCAGAGCATTATACCAACTTAAGCAGCCTGTACAAACATGGGACACCATACTCATTCATCTGGCTACATCAAGATTCGATTTTTCAACTTTAAAGGCTTGGGAAATTGAACTCGCTCGCAAGGAAGAATTTTCCTTCGAACACTTAATCTCGTTTCTTAACAGCCGATGCCAAGTTCTTACAGCACTCGCATTTCAGTGCGAAAAGGTCGAAACGAATCATCAGTGTCAAATTTTTGAAAAAAAACTTGCTTCTTCAAAGGGACATCAGCCCCCATCTGTCGAGAACAAGCAAACCCGTTCTTCTTTCAATCATGCAAGAGAACATATCAGGCCGCTTAACAAATCTTTAAAATGCACACTCTGTAAAAAGCTTCATATATTGTATTCGTGCAAATCCTTTAAAGAATTGTCTGTCGAAGATCGAAGGACGTTTGTCTTCAATAGCAAACATTGCTTCAATTGCTTGTCATCTAAGCATTCTTCTTCAAACTGCACGTCTTCCAATCTTTGTTTTCATTGCAAAAAACCGCATCATTCTTTATTGCACGTTCACGATAAATCGAGGTCACCAGCACCCGCCTCTTCAAGCTCCTTGCAGAGCCGCTCCGAACAAACTAATGCTTCTTCCTGCATTTCTAACGCCGAAACTTCTCACAGTGCACAAACCCTTTTGACCACTGTACAATTCGAAATCCAAGATACATTTGGAAATTGGTTTCGAACCCGTGGTCTTCTCGATTCCGCTTCAACGCACAACTTTGTTTCGCAATCATTAATTAAAAAACTAGGTCTTTCGTCATCGCCTACTTCTATCAATGTGACCGGCACTGACAATTTGAAAACTCAAGTCTTGCAGTCTTCAAAATTGAAAATCAGAGACGTTTGCCAAAGAAACACCAACCTTAATTTAAACTGTCTCATTCTTACCAGTATTGGCAAAGACACTCCTATCAGCGCTATTAATACTTCCAGTTTAAAGATTCCTTCGCACTTAAGGTTAGCTGATCCTCAGTTTAATGCTCAAGGTCCCATTGATGTACTTTTCAGTGCCAATGTTTTTTGGAAGTGCATTCGCAAACAAACACGCAAGTTATCTTCAACCGTGGTCGCCAGAGACACCGATTTTGGTTGGGTTATTACTGGTGAAATCAAACATACCAGTGTTCAAACCAAAGCACAATGTCATTTCGTTACAGCTGACATAAATCCCATTTCTGAAAAAGAGAACGCTCATGTTTCAGATCTCAATATTTTTGAAAAACACTTGCCGAAACGATGTCTCATCGTGAACAACTACGCTACCTCTGTAAGTTGTTTAAATGGTTTTTCCTTCTTCCCGCACAAAATGGCAATTCAAGTTCGCCTTGCTTTGTGTTACTTCGTCTACCTTCTTATGTCATTTTTATAGCAGGTAATTGCTTAAACTCTTTCTCGAAAACTATCTTCCCCTTGTGTAAAACCATGGTTATCAGTCTCCATTACTTCGCTGTAAGCTATGTTTCACTTCTTTCGTTATTTAGAAGGACGGCCACGGTCGGCTCCTCCCTCCTTCCTCACATTTGGAAGCCGCTTTTGAAACCGCTTGAAAATCTGAATTCTCTAACTTCTAGAATAACTATTCTTATGCATAACCTCCTTCTCAATGTCCCGGCTTCCCTTCCTATTTCGGAAGAATCAAGCTTTTTCCTGTCGAAAATTGTCGGATTCCGTGATCCTCTCAATTATGCGAAATTGATTTCCTACTCTATTTCATATAGCTTTAAATTGTTTTTTCACGTCCAAGTTACGATTGACTGCATGCCGTCCAACCTGAATATCTGCTTTAAGTTACAGCTGATTCAACAAGTGTTGTTTGTGTACTTCGAACTGCTTGTTTGTCAAACTTGTTTGTATACAAGTTTGAGGAAGGCCAAGTTGTTGTTTATTTCCTGTACGATTGCCAAAGGTCAAAGCAAGTTTCTCTTGTCTCTACTCTGGCTGATTGCCAACCATTGTCTAGTGAGTCGCTCCTGCAAGTACAGAAGCCGCTCACCTACTTCCCAAAATAAACTTGTTCCGCTTAAGGACTCCTTCAGCTATTTATAAGCCTTATCTCGTTGTACTATGTGGGTCAAGGCCGCGCTTGCTTTTGTCTTCCACTTACTCACGCTCGTATTCTACAATTGCTTCGATTCTTGTCTCGTAACATCGTCGCATATCCTTTACGCGCTTATGTATTGCACTTGGCTTACATATTTTGCGATCTTATTGTTCATTGATGAACAAACTTGTTTTTTCTCGTCCTTACATTCGATGTGTTTTTGCATTTATACTTGTCACGTCACGTTTCTCGCTGACTTAAGTATTTTTCTGATCAACCCCTTTGATACTCATTATAACTTGAGGTCATTGTTTATGGCTACTCGTTTGTTACCTATGGCGTTCTTGCTTTCTACTCGCATAGTTTCTTTGTTTATTTGGTATATTCTTGTCCTGAATAGATGTACTTGTTTCTATACGCTTTCTTTAAACTTGTCAATTCTTCTTCCTCATCGTATCGCAGTCTTTACTAGTGCTTTATTTCCCTCAGCTTCTAGCTATTTTGTGATTGAAGTTGTTGATTCTCGTTTTTTAACTCCGCTTTCTAATGACCCTGATGACCTCCTTCCACTTACACCTGGTCGCTTCCTTACACGCACTTCTCTCTCTGCCCCTCCTCCCCTTCCTAATTCTTACAAGGATTCCAATCTACCCATCACTTGGCGTAAACTTGAAGCCCTCCGTAATTCTTTTTGGAAGAGGTGGAACTTGGCATATTTAACTTCCTTGCAACGGAGACAGAAGTGGTTTCTTTCCAGTCCCGACATTAAAGTGGGAGACTTGGTCTTAGTTAGGGATGTTTCTCCCCCCTTAGTCTGGATCTCGGGTAGAGTGACCGAGTGTTATCCTGGAAGAGATGGGAGAGTCAGGGTGGTCAGAGTTTTGACCCCTAATGGTCAGATCATAAGACCACTTCTCTTCAATTACTTTATCACTCTTAAATGTTTAATTGCTTATTTGTGCTCTGTTGGTGTTTCCCCTCCCAGTATGGTGTATTCTTGGAATACACGGTACGAGAGATTATAATTTTCAATGCTTTTGCATGTTCTTTCCTTCCTCTGTGTCAAACACCAACAGTGATCTTCTATTATCTCTTTGGTTCCTGTCTCTTATGTCTTCATGAGTCTGTTCTAGATATATATTCTCTGTGACTCACCTAGCGTCATCTAGCAGTGAATCTCTGAAGCTCTTCAACTCTTCCTCGCGCAAGAGGAATTCCTTCTCCATCTGGCCACCAGATTTTGCTGCCATCGCCAGCTATTATCTCCATGAGCAAGAGAACTACGTCTACTTTTTTACTCATCATGCTGCGCTAGTATCGCCTGTTATCAACTCTTTGAAGACCAGCTCAGCAAGAGAAGATAATTTTTTGTTGTAACATTGGCAATGCTTATATGTTCTCCTTTTGCCTCCTACCCCCCACTCTTTTCCCCTTCCTTGGACCCTCCGTGCTCCGTTGAGCAGGTCTCACTTCGCAATCGGCAGTTGACTCGGTCAGTTAAAGCTCCTCTCGAGCTAGTCTCCTCAAACCAAGAGGCACACTCTCTTCTACGCCATGTTGGCAAGGTAGTTGTTATCTAAGGAACTTCGCCTTCAACATGAAATCAAGATAAGTACCATCTTAAAGTTTTAACCTCATCTTCATGGTTTTAACTTCCACGTGCTTTTATTGATACTTTTATAGACAGTGTGAAATTATTTATTTTGGGGCAAAAATCATTCTTCGTGGGATTTGCCATGATGAGCTTTTGTTCATATAAGCCAACCTTACTAAAAAAGAGCTTTTCTTAAGCTATTCAAATGAGAAATCCTCTCACTACGTGGGATATTACCTAATACCCGCTGTCTATAATTCACTAAGCTAGTTCCTCCGTTGGATTTTCTCAACCCCATTTTTCTACTAAGGTCGTTCTGGAACCTTCTAGATTCGGTATGTCATCTACAAGTCCTGCCGTTGAAATTTTCACTCACTTGTGAGTATGCTATTTAAAATTGAAGAATCTCATTCCTGAATTAAAAGCTCAATAGCTAACTTTCTTCCACCGCTGGAACCGCTGGAATGTTCTATGGCACATTTAATTGTAACTCACAACTTTCTCAAGAAATAGACTCTCACCTATATAGTGCAATCAGTTATTTCCATAATTGCAATAATTTTCTTTCTCATAAACTTTAGTGTTTCTATAGTGAACTTTGCATCCATCTTTACAGACTACAGTGATAACCAGTGCTTGCTCCACGTTTCTACCGCGTCGCGATCGTCCGTTTACATTAAATACGGCCATGAACATTGATCCTATATCCCAATGATCTTTCCTCAACCTTCTACTAACAACCCATATTAATAAAATTGTAACTTTTCTATAAGGTATCACGCACGAAGTGCCCTTCCAACTTTGCTAGTTTAACATTAATTAAATTCTGTATAATTACGTGTGTGACACACGATTCAAATTCACATTGTTCCTTTCCTATAATCAGGGAAAACAATTCTTTAAACTCTTGAGCGAGTCATGTTCAGGTTTCACGAAATGGAAACTGTCCCATTTGGCTAGTGATTCCTACTCAAACTTGGGAAGTCTAGAACCTTCCTTTTAACTTTCTTCAGGTTTCACAGTAAGTGACCTGCCCTTATTTGCATAATAAACAACGTTAATTCTGTATAAATATAAGAAGTTGTAGGAACTTCTATCTTATTCTTCATGTTTTTCTTATTGTTATTTTGAAAGTTTTCCCTCTTTCTAGAATATTCTCTCAGGAATTTCTTAAGGTACACTCTTTGTACTCCAATTAACGTTCAAACTTTAATTACTTCATTGGTTATTTGTTTAAATCTTATAAAGATTTTAGAAACATGTAAGGTTTTAAAACCTCATAAATTGTCAATTGCCTGGAGCAATCGTTTAATGTGAGGAGGTCTGCGACCCCATTTCTTAAAAAAGTTTAAATGCACTATGTTTGTCAAAAATATATTACATACTTGTTAAATTCATTAACCTCCTTTGAATTGTTTAATAAATTAAATATTTGTTTTTGGATTCATCATTTCTCTGATACTACAGTTAGGCAAGATCCTGGCTTTCCTAGCTCTTCCTAGGTTCATGCTCTCATTCATACTCAATAAAGCTTTTACTATCTGTCTGGCCAGACCATCACCCTTCCCCATAGTACTTTTATGCATGCTTGGGAGGAAATACACTAAAGCCTTTCTCTGGCAAACCGCCCAAGTCTTAGCTGCGGTTTCCGTCAGCTTTGACCAAGCTCGTACCCACTTTAGGTATCCGAGAACGGATTTGCGGTGGCAACCGCTTCTAAGTGTATTGAAAGCTAAACTTATAAATTTTGTAGGACTCTCCTCCTATTTTTCTATCCTTTTTCTCCAATCCAAAATCTACTTCCTTCTCTTAATCATCTTCCCTTGGTGGGTGGGTTATTCCTCAGCCAATAAACTACCCAGGTTAGTCAAACCAAATGTACTTCCCGCGAGTGCGACTGCTGATGTAAGGGCGGCGTATAAATGTACATTAGAAGCATTTAATAAAACGGACAGTAATGCTCTAATTATTTTAACTACAAACATGACTGAAGAAACATTGCAGAAAATAATGCGTCTTAATACGTCTCGGGAAGTATGGTCGGAAGTACACAAATTGTTTGACGGCGTTTCTGAAGACAAGGTTTATAACCTCTGCTTACAGTTCTTTAGTTTTAAAAAGCATCCTGAAGATGATATCGTGACACATATTTCGAAACTGAAAAATTTGTGGAGTGAATTAAAGCAAGAAATGACTAAAAATGTTAAAGGTAATTCCGAATTGCCAGTTTTATTTGTGATATGTAAAATCTTAGGTACATTGCCAAGATTATTTTTCGTTTAAATATAGCTGGATGTTAATGTCTAAAAGTGACAGGACAATTGATAATCTGACCAATCAATTGTGTGCATATGAAAAGGCTTTGAGGACCAAGGAGGATGAATTTATTGCTCAGGAAACTCTATTCACGGAATCGTCAAAGCAGCTATCCCAGCCAGTATGTTCAACCAAGCCGAAGATGAAAAAGAAGATAATATGCCACTACTGCAAGAAACCCAATCATACTGTCAAAATGTGTAGAAAATGGGCAGCCGATGGAAAACCTCCGAAACCAAGTTGCGCAGATACTAAGGATACGAACATGACACTTGTTGCTGTTACCTCGGCAGTAATGAATGCCGAATGTAGGCCTAATGACTGGTACGTAGATAATGGTGCGACAAGTCACATTACGAACGACAGAAATTCATTAAAGAATTTTCAGACATATTCAACGAAACATTCTGTGACTACAGCTAGTGGTGACAAGATCGAAGCGATCGGAAAAGGTTCAGTAGACATTGAAGCAGCAGTTGGAGGAAAGTGGCATGCAATTACTCTGGCAGATGTTTGGTATGTACCAAAGATTCAGAAGAATCTATTCTCTGTTCTAGCAGCACAAGATAAGCATCCAAAAAGTGAATTCATATCAACTGCAGAAATTTGTAACTTCAAAGTTAACCAAGATGTCAAACTGGTAGGCATACGTGATCGATTTGGAGGACTTTTTAAATTGGCAGTGAGAAATATAAGACCCATTTCTCACAATGAAGTTAATGTCACAGGCAAAGATAACCTGCTACAGCTATATCATGAAAGATATGGACATCAAAACAAGCGCCATGTGAAGTCGATTCTCAGAAAGGACCTAAACATCAAAGTGGAAATCGACAGTGAACTGTGTGAAGGCTGCACTTATGGCAAGGCTCATCGTCTACCGTTTGGCACCAGAAAGAAGACAACGGAACCAGGAGAGCTTATCCACACAGATGTGTGCGGACCATTCCAAAAATCAGTGTCGGGATATCGATATTTTGTTCTTTTCAAAGATGACTACACAAAATTTAGGACAATCTACTTCATCAAAGAAAAAAGTGAGGTTGTGAAAAAGTTGAGTCAGTTTATAGCTGAAGCAAAGACAGATGGACATGTTATTAAAGAACTTCTGAGTGACAATGGAAGAGAGTTTGATAATGAAGAAGCCAAGAAAATTCTTCAAAAGGAAGGAATCACACAGCGTCTCACAATGCCGTACACTCCTGAGCAGAATGGATGAAGTGAAAGAGAAAATCGAACAGTCGTGGAAACAGCAAGAGCCATTATGCATGCTCATGGAAATATTCCACAAAGACTTTGGGCTGAAATGATAAATTCAGCTTCGTACATCCTGCATCGGACAGGACCTTCCAATGTTTCTGGGGTATCTCCATATGAGATGTGGTATGGCAAGAAACCTGGAACGAAGCATTTGCGAATAATAGGATCCACTTGTTATGTTCATGTTCCAAAACAACGACGAAAGAAAATGGTTCGTAAAGCTGTGAAAGGGATTTTGATTGGCTATGATCACGATGAAGGGTATCGAATTTGGTGCAAAGAAGATAACAGGCTAATCAGATCACGAGATGTAATTTTTGAGGAGAAGACTTTAATCGAGAGGAAAAGGATGGATATCCCAATAAATGTCGAGCTACCTAACCAAATATCTCTAGAATCAGGTACTCAGACAGAGGACCAGCCTGATGTTAAACCTCACAGTGATGAAGAAGATGATTTCTTGGGTTTCGACGACCTTTTCTCAGATGAAGATGATCACCAAAACAATGAGATGACTGGACGACAGCTGCGAGATCGGTCTAAACTTAATTAAACGTCCAAATATTCGTCAAGACTATGTAGCATCCGTTTCAACAACTTTTAAAGAACCAGATGGCTATGCTGAAGCTTTGAAATCGGATGAACGGGATGACTGGAAAGAAGCCATGGATCGAGAAATGAGAGCACATCAAGAAAATGCGACTTGGGTCATGGAGGATTTACCGCCCGGAAAAAGATCCATTCCCTGCAAATGGGTTTATAAAGTAAAAGCAAATGCAGATGGCTCGGTGGATAAATTTAAGGTTGGTGATAAAAGGTTTTTCACAACAGAAAGGTGTCGATTATGACCAGACGTTCAGTCCTGTGGCAAGAACATCTACTATTCGAACACTACTCGCTGCTGCTGCCAATGATAACATGATGCTAGCTCAAGTAGATGTGTTAACAGCATTTCTCTATGGTAATTTAGAGGAGACCATATTCATGAAGCAGCCTGAAGGGTACAATGATGGTTCCAGTAGAGTATGTCGTCAGAAGAAGAGCTTGTATGGGCTGAAACAATCCCCTCGCTGTTGGAACAAAAAGTTCAGTGACTACATAATCAAATTAGGATTTTGAAGGAGTGAAGCTGATCCTTGTCTCTTCGTTAGGCAGAGAGGTTGCAGCAAAATTTTCTTCGTCCTCTATGTTGATGATGGCTTGATAGCAGCTGACAATGAGCATGAACTTCAGCAATTTATCAACGATCTCAAGAAGGAATTCAAAATGACTTCAAAACCATTGTTTGCAACTCGACTCCAGCAATTGTGTGACAGCATGGGGGTCTGCAAGTTATTGAATAAGGGAGAGTGTTGATGTTATCCAATAACTTTCTTCTTCTGTAACATTTCATGTTACGATGTTGGTGTTCTGTGTTACTCGTGTGCCATTGGTGTTCAAAATAGTGTCCGTTAGTAATGGCTACCTAATGTAGGCTATATTGCAGTTTGTTCATAAACAACTTATTATTCAGAGTATTCCAAGTGTTATCTGGTGATTTAACTAAAGACATCAATAATTTAAATGGGCTAAGGCCATTCCGAGGAAAGACATTAAATTGACAAGTAAGTCATATGTATGTACAAACATTGCTCCGATAATTTCCTTATTAAAACTGACTCTTTCATTATACAAGGAAAGACAGTCGAAATGGCGAAAATGAGATGGAGTTTGAAGCCTGATGCAGTCCCACATTATCTAGCAGGGTACATTGTCAAGCAACTAAGGAAAGGAATCAGCCGTGTGAAATGTGCAACAACCCTTCAAAGTGAAAGGCCCTCGGACACCACAGCTGCAACTTTCACTAATATAAGGGTCTTTGGCACAATAAATGCCCTTACTTACCTAACTCACCCGTCCGACAGTGTCTTCAACATTCTTTTACAGGACGAAGTAGTCGTTGAAAAGAAACTATCTTCCCTTTTAAATTTGTGGGGTGATATATTTTAGAGTGTTTGGACAGCATTGATGAGATTGTTTTAGTGCCGTGCGATTTAGGATGTTGCATGGAACATAAACTGGACATTATTGGAAAACTCGTTTTTCATTTCATGAAGTACAGCTTTTTCTTTCGTACGAAAGAAATTTGGAAAGAGCAGTCATCTTCTAAGTCTGGAACATCGTCGCGTAAGCTGTCCAAAGTTTCGGGAAACTGAGAGCTATAAGTTATATGGGTGAGTTTGTATTATATTATATTTACTTTATTTATGCATTAGTGAATGGTCTGTAGCTTTACGATTTTTACACATTCAGTTACATTTTGACCCACGTCAGAATGTTTTATTTCTTTATTATATGAACCTATGACCCAATCTGATGTTTCATAATTAACACAACGGACGTCAGCGTTTTATATACTCAGTGCGGAGAATTTATATTTGGATCATCTTGTCTAATACAAAGTAGTGTAACCTGATAACATTCAGTTACTGAAAAGTAACATTCAACTGCTTGTATTGATACCGTCCTCACTCAGCGCTAGCCGATGCTAGAGCTGCCTAGCGGCTGGAACATACAAACTGCACAAGTCCCGTCACTTTCTCTTCTATTGGCAACTCCAGCTATCTGATATGACATCTAGCGGTCAAAATGAGAAACTTACCAAGTAGGGTACATTTGTCACGTGGTGACTGTTTGTATAATGGTTTCTTGTATTGGTAAGCAGATCGTGGTAAATTCTTCGTGTTTATACATAAGTTATAAGTTTTACTCGTTGATAAGATTGCAAAATGAGTAAAAGCAAAGTATATTGCTCAGTTTACGGCTGTAAGTCGATGTATAAGAGGGCGGCGGATATACGTTTTCATCACTTTCCAAAATATGCAAATAGCAATAGCCGATAGGTGACGATACCAAGTAAATACGGGCAATAAGAGCGGGTTGGACCACTCACCACTACACTCACTGACGACAGGACGGGTTGTTCACTTACGCCGAGCCAAGCCGCACATAGACAGCCAAGCACAGTCTCGCCGAGCCAAGCCGTACCAAGACAGCCAAGCTCACACCAGCCGAGGACAGCCAAGCTTCATCAGTCAGGTATCATTCCTCGCTCCCTAGTTCATTTCCAATAACCCTACCAGCCGCCATCACCTCGATCTGCGATATCCGAGCCATTACACTTCGAGTCATATAGGCCTAATTTGACTTCGCAGGGCTAATACCTACCATCCAAATCAAGCAATTCCTGTCTACCCCGAGTTTTAATACAAGTTGAACTCATCCCTTCGCCCTACCAAGCAGCAAATAATTTCTAGAGTCTATGGTACAGTGAGCAAACTCAAATATAGCTTTTAAACGTAACAGCGCCATGACTCGAACTGCACAAAAACAAATACCAGCAGTCAACTGATGCTTGATAATATGCAATTGACACATAAAATCCAGTGGAGCACACAAATTAGATCACGAGTATCGCACATTTATACATATATACAATTGAAAATAACACTGTCATTATTTTAGGGACCACATTTACTGATTATAACCGAAAAATAAAAAGTGTTCCATATCAAACGCGTGTTATTGAGTATTTCTACCCAACTTATCCAGACCGATTGCAGCGCCCCAAGTGTTAGTTTGAGTTGCCAATACGCTATGATTCAAGGATTCAAGTAAGGACAGCATACATTAAATTTTTCAAGTAGTTCCTACTTTTGCCGCCAAACGCCACTAACAACGTCTACTACTTCAGAACTTGGCTACTAGATGCCACCGTAGTCGGCTCCTTGCGTAGGAACCTAAGAGCGTTGTTTAAACTTAACCTAAATAATTTAGCTTCACACATGTGTAATGACCAACTAGAACCAGAAACAATTCAGCACATCACAGGAGGCTGCCAAGCAATCTCCTGTACTGAGTACATGAAAAGGCACAATCAAGTGGCCAAAATAATGCACCTACACCTTGCTCAAAAGCACTTATTATCTGAAAATACTTTGCCTTACTATCAGTATGTTCCTGATGCCGTTTTGGAAAATCCTAGTCACAAGTTGTTATGGGACTGATCAGTTATTACTGATAAAACCATACCAGCAAACCGGTCAGATATAGTTCTTGTGGACAAGGTGCTGAAGAGAACTTTCGTCATTGATATTGCAGTGCCCAATTCCCATAATCTGCAACAAACCTGCTGTGAGAAGATCACCAAATATCTGCCCTTGGCTGAGGAAATACGGCAAATGTGGAGACAGGAAAGTGTAGTGGTTCTTCCCATAGTAATTTCTTCTACCGGCATCATCCCTAAATCATTGGCTTGCAATCTTGAAATATTGGGAATACATCCTGGTTTACATATCACCATGCAGATGGTCGTCATCTTGGAGACCTGCTCCATTGTTTGCTCGTTTCTCAATGTGCCACCCTAAAAGAAGTTGTCATCACAAGCCGACGATATGTTGATTTGTCCCACTTATGTGGTGAAATGAATGTGTTTTCAATAAAAATAATAACAATAATACCGGTAATATAGAAATACTGCTTTGTCTGTCACCTAGTCCGTTGTAGTACGGTATACATTTTATTGCTCTCGACGACCAATTTTGTAGTCGAATTGGCTAAAACCGCTCCATGTGTCTTCAACCTAATATTCTTGCTAAACGGCGCCGAGCATGCCGCGAACTGTTAAGTTTTTATTGCAACTTACTTCTTCAGTGAAGTCTAAGCACCACCTTAAAGCTTTCCCATTTAAGTGCCACTGTATATCCCCCTTACTGACCTCTAAAACCTTAAATGCAGTTTTATTGCCCCCTTGTCGTTGATTGCCCCGTTCTTAATTTGCCACTTTATTTTTTCTTAGTGGATAGCGTGTCGGTCTACTAACCCCAAGAATGCAGGTTCGCTCCTGGCCGTGGTAAGTGATTTTTGAAAGGCGGCAAAAATACGACACGCATGTCATACGATGTTGGCATGTCAAAGAACCCATTTGAATTCAGTAGGCCGTGTTCATAATGGCAAAATTAATCTCGAGAGTTTCCGCCAACACAAAGTTCCTCATTTCTCTACTAGAAAGCGCTATAGTGTTCAAGGAGCTTAGATATCTAACCTCCTTGACTTTCTTAGTGATTCAAGGAATAACGAAATTCGACATGCTAGCTACCCTCTGGGTGTCAAATAACAAAGCTTGCACCCGGCACCCGAGGCAATACGATATTATTATTATTATTACCAACTTAAAAGTTGCTTTTAAATTGCCACCACTTCCCTTAGTGCCACATCTCAATTTGCCACCTTACTGCATTTCCCTTTAGTATCGCTTAGATGCCAAAAATTATACTTAGGAAGTTGTTCCTAATTTGCCTCCTTATTCCTCTCTTCATACCACTTAGATGCCACTTAAATGCCTCCATAGAACTTGTTCCTAATTTGCCTCCTTATTTCTCTCTTCATACCACTTAAATACCTCCATAGAACTTGTTCCTAATTTGCCTCCTTATTTTTCTCTTCATACCACTTAAATGCCTCCATAGAACTTGTTCCTGATTTGCCATACTGCTTCCCTTTAGTGACACTTATCATCATCCGTGTCCAACTCCAGTCACCTGGGTGTTGTAAACTAGCCTCTTCCACTCCTGTCTATTCTTCCACTTCTCCTGCTCCATTACTTCTGCCACATCCAATCCAATGTCACATATGTCTTGTCAGATTTGGTCCATCCTTCTCTTCTTTGGTCTACCAACCAATCTAATACCGTCAATGTTTCTCACCATCTCCCTCTCTGCAGCTCTATCCGTTTCCATCCTTTGCACTTGGCCAAGCCATCTTAATATCGACCTCTGTGTTCGCTGTACTAATGGTTCCTGTACATTTAGTTCTTGCCTTATTTTTGAGTTTTGGATTTTTTATCTTCTAGTCTTCTGCCACTTATATACCACTTAATTAGTACCTTTTATTTCCTAATTTACCACCTCCCCCCCTCACCCCCTTAGTACCACTTAGATGACACAATTACCAATTTAAATGTTTCGCCACCTTGCTTCCCCTTATTACCACTTAAATAGCACCTTGGAAGTTATTCCTAATTTTCCACCTTATTTCTCCCTCATTACCACTTACCTGTGACTTGGATACTCAAGTACCCAGGACTGGTCTGCCAGACCACTCACTCACCTTGGTAACAGTAATAGTTACTCGCATTTGCTGCGACCTTGAGCAGCGTAGGTTTCAGTAATCTATTATTGCTGCGTACGTATGTGTTCGAAGACATCAGTTTACCGCCAGCTGTTATAGTGAGTGGTGTGCAATATTTCTAAGTTCTCAGGCGGTCCTGGGTATTACCGTTGCGAAATGACTTCCCCAGCCGGAAGCTCACGTAAAGTGATTGCCGCTAATTAACATTTCCAAAGTGTCATTGCTGAATGGTTTGAGGATGAGAATGGGAGTGATGGTGATGGTGAAACGGACTGTGATGAAGGTTTTCCAATTGAATCCAACCGTATTTCATACTCCTGTCTCCAGACATGAATTCATTGAAGCACTAGCGAACGCTCTGGTAATTCCACTTATGGAAAGCAGGACTTCAATCACTAATCTCACCCATGAACTCAGGATCTGCATTAGAAAGATTTTTGTTGTAAATAAGCACTGCCTCCAATTAAAGAGAAACTGCAAAAGAGGAAGACTTGCCACATGTGCATTCCAAACAAGAAATGGAAAATTGCTTAAATGGTCCATTCTTGCAGAAATCCCCCCCCCTTTTTTTTTTTTTTCAATTTACAAAAAAAAAAAAGTCTGCGAATATTGCTGTGATTTGCTCAAAACAACACAGAATGAGAATGTGAGCTTTATTTGTGGATAATTACTGCCAATCTTGAGCCTGATCCTTTGACTATAACAATAAACTATGATAAAGAACTGCTCGTAATTTTTGCTTTGTTTGCTGTTTCTCATTGTATTTTCATGTTAGTGTACTAGTTTGTGTCCTTCGCTTCGTATATCTATAGATAGTGACAAATTTCCTCGTATATTGTTTCCATATTATTCGAATTCACTATCTAAGAAATAAATTTTCTATTGCATGTTATAAATTCCAACAGCCAAGCATTGCATGGGTTTTTTATTTTATGTCTATGGTATTTAGATACATAAGGGGTCACATAATCTATTGTTTAATTTTGAAACCTCTTCATCATTTCGACTCTTCGTGACATAGAAAAATAAAGAGAGGTCTGTCAGACCAGACCTGGGTATGTATGCTCTATAATTGAACCTGGGTAACTGAGGGTTAATTGCAAACCTATTTCCTTCTTACAGCCACCTAATAATTACTGCCCCCTTGTCCTTAGCTGCCCATGTGTTAATTCTTTTCTTTTGGCAGGGACGTTTTTGCTGACAGTTTCCAGAAACTTTATGAATGATTAAAAAAGTGCATTGAGATAAATTTTGAAGGTGTTAGGTTTTATTCTACCATTCACCACCTTGAAGAGAGACAACCTAGGTTGGTATGAGTGACTAATATAACGCACGTTTCTGTGCTCCGTGTTTATAAGTCAAATAGTTTAGTAAAGTGCACTGCTCGGGACAAGGATATGTTCACACTGAATCGGCGAGTAATAAAGATCATTTGGATGTATAAATCTTAATACAACATCAATGGACTAGCAACATCTAGGATATTTTCTAAGACCCCATTTAGACGTCTCGGTCGCGATCCCGATTATCTCTGATCTGGATAATGTCCAATCGCGATCAACGGCATTTGTCATTGGTACGTGTTAAGACGTCCCATCATGAAACAACAGGATAATCGAGTAAAACAGCATGGCATCGCTAAGGTCTGCCAACTTTTGAATTCCAAGTGTTATAGCAGAAATTTACAGTAGTTGGTTTCCTCCAGTTTTGAAGTATTTCAGTTATTCTTTATAGATAATTCAACCTGCTAATACATATTCTTAAATATATACAAATCCTGAAGAGACGTGTAGGCGCGGCCTACCCTTGGTGTGGAAATAAAAATATTTTGAAATCATTAGAATTAGGTCTAGGCTATTTATTGCATAAATACTTCTTGTTCGTCCAGAGTTATTTGTCCCTATCGGAATCCCTTCTATGTCTATAACAATAAATTTATGTCTTTATTAATCGTCTTCATCGACTTTCCCCAACGCTATTTTTTTTCAGCGTTTAAACACTGGTATGTTTGTCTCCATCCATCATTTCGTTTTTCTCAATCTTCATATATCTGATATCAACCAACATAAATACAACCATCATGGCCAACATTACGTACATCTCGCTTTCAAAACACAAGATAATACAAAATGGCCATCATTTCCACTGCCTACTTCACTCACACAGCAGGAGGATAGAACATACCGACGATCGCAATGGCCGCGAACGCGATTATCTCGTTGTGGGAACGGGATCGGGCTGATCCTGTTGGAGGGAAAGTTGATCGCGATAATGTTATCCTGTTGCGTTTAGACGTCCCAACTTAATCTGGATCAGCGCCTGATCGCGATCGCAACCGGGACGTCTAAACGGGGTATAAGCGTGTGGATGCCAGGGGGTGTCAACCAGATAGGGATCATTTGGCACACCGGTGTAGTAGCACGTGCCATCCGTATGGAGCGCTGTATATCGTGTATATCGTGTTGCCAACATATGCATGATACAACGTTGTAATTAAATTGCAAACATATCACTATATTTAGTCAATAAATATACACATAATTCCTAATTGACATTTCCTTGCAATTATCTTGCTCACAGACGATAATTACGGCACTTATCATTAAATAAACATTATTTCTACTGGGTTGGCGGCACTGACCATGCCATGGCGGCTCTGTTTATGAGTTGTATGTAATAATATTGGCCGTATACAAATAAGCTAAATAAGCTAATGTTGTGTTCTATCTCATCTTTCTTATATCAAATTGTCTTCGTGGTAATGAGAAGTAAACAGTTCTTCTTCTGTTACGACAAGTAAGTACGCTTATTTTAAGAATTTAAATTAAAACGTGTTTCTGTATTGCGTGTGAAAAATATAGTTTTGAATTGTTATTTGAAGCAGTGTACAGGTGATATTCTACTTGACATATCAATTAACTTTCACTCTTATTTATCCCATAGGTAGGTCTACCAATTCTGTGAACAAATCCTAAATTGCTGTTCTCGAAATAGCAGAGGAATGTGGCAATTACTCTCCTGACAAATGACCAGGTAAGAAGTCTATGTTTGGGTTGCATCTATCAATTCAAGTGCAATAACTCCTACTGCAGATGGCAATATGCAACATAATGTAGATTTTACATGAGGCTAAAACTCAGGAACTCACTGCTGTTGAGTACGGTATGGAAAATGGCAAAACAAGATAATTTGAGCTAGCCTGTACCATTGTACCCCAATGACTTAAGTTAAACCAGTGTTGCATGCCTTGCTTCTCTTGATGTTATTGATTTCAAAACCTAATGTCCTCCTCTTTTGAACACAGTGACATGAAACAAGTAAACTGCTTGCATATTTTTTTTTTTCCAGGCAAAACAGTTTAACTAGGAGTGCACAAAATATATGTATATATACAGTAGGCCTATATTTATTTTAAAAAATTGCATGTTTATAATTGGATTTATAACAAAGTGGAGAAACATGACTAACTGGTGATTCACAATAGCTGTACGTATGCTCTGTGGAATGCTGAAATTTAGCACAAGTTGGCAAAAGCCATGGACCTATGAATGCCAGTGACCATTGAATATATTATCGACAAGCATTTTATGCTTACGTGGTTGCTACTTTCCACGTGTACCTGCATGCATCCTTCAGTGTGGCTTTTCAAATTGTTACAAATTCTACAGTTCCTGTCAAAAGATGAAGCCACCACCCAAATAGACCTACTGTTAAAGCCAGCTACTGGACACAGAGACACCCGTCCAGAAATGTAAACCTTACCCATAACATAGGTCGTCCTGCAGGCAATATTAAAAGTGAAGTAACGATACTCTTGCTACAAAAATTGCAGTATCGTGTGGAAATATACCGGTATAACACTTAACATATTTTTTTTAACTCTTCATTTGCAAATTTTCTTTGCCTGTGTGACTCTCCCACTGTGCGTGACAAAAACTAGGGGAGCATATAAGGCTAACGCGGTCCTACCTTGTAATTAATAGTGAATGAGATGAGAACCTGCCTCTTTGAAACTCTCAACTTCGTTTATATGGATAATACATGATTTTCATACCTTATATTCATAATCTAGGGGACTTTTGTTTCTTGCCCATTGAACGATGGCAGCCATGTTCCTCAAGCGCATGAGGTCTCTTCAACTGTTACCTAGGTGCATACATTGACGTCACTTTCGTGTTGCCAACATGTAAGATAGGCCTACAAAATACACCTGTCATGAGTTCGGTCATATGATTGACTAATTCCACTGTGTGTGACAAAAGCGAGGGGTGCATGTATGGCTAATGCTGCCCGCGCTACCTAGTAATTATCGGTCCAGGCAAAACCCATTGGTCTAGAAAAGATTAACAAAAAAAAAAAAAAAAAAAAAAAAAATAGAAAAGATTATGCGTGACAAAAACCGGGGTTGCATACATGGCTAACTCAGTCCGTGCTATCTATTGATTATTGGTACCATATACGTGGGGTTGACAATACTGTACTTGTGCATAATTCACGTGGATAATGGCTGACACAGATGGAATATATATAAGTTGTCATCTAAAAAGAGAAAGGTGGGTGGGTTATAGACTGCGAAGGATATTAGCCAAAATAACTACCTTCTGTAATGATACAAATTGAATCTAGAAATTATGTACGGTAACTTAGTTTACTCCTCCGCTATCTATAACCCACCGTACCCTTTATTAGATCACGACTTATATAGTAAAATTCCAGCTGTGTCGACCATTATAGCCTACGTGTGAATTATGGACAAATACAGAATTATAATGCGTATATATTTACCATTTTATTGTGATAATAGTTAACCATATTGGCTGGTAATACATTTGATGAACCACTGCCCTGTCAATTCTATGATGTAATATTTATTAAACGATGTAGGCTACATGTTTTGGCAATACATTGATACCGGTACTGTACCTTCTTCAGCATCAGCGTAAATGGATTATGAACTAGGTTACCAAGTGTTAAGAGAAATTGATATCCTTTAATAATTTAATTAAAAGTTCCTTATTAGTTCGTATTTTGGGTGTTAGCAAATTCTTCAAAACTGGATCAGCGATATACCATAGTATTTGAGTGTAAAATACTTAGAAGTTATTGCATTTAGACTGTGCCATTGGAGTTGCGATGGACTGTAGTGATTTTGTTAACATCGATAGAGGAATTGAGATTTCTATGTTCGATATCTGCCATTGCCAAACCATTATTTGCTGGCTTATTCTCTTTATAGTTGTTCAAATAGCTCAGAAATATTTATTTACTCCACAAAGCTCTTAACTTAATATGTAGGCCTATATCATTTTGTGTAGTTTAATGAACGATTCCTTGTATAAAAGTTTTAATCGTATTAATGCTATGCTCTCTTGTGTCCAGCAGGTTTCATCTGCATCGGAGTTGAAAAATGAAATTGTTCCAACGATAATTGTATCTGGATCACCTATTGCTGGTGATATTACAATGTATAACATGGTTGCGAGACCAGTATCTATGAACTTATGATATGTGCACTTACAAATGCACATATTGGTTGTAGCATTAAGATATAACTAGAAAACTTTTGTGTGCTTTATTTTTGAGATACTCGTATTCAATTTCACAACGTTCTGATCACAGTACAATGTCCATATGCTACAACCAAAATGTGCATTTGTAAGTAGTACACATAACATGATAAGTTACTAGATAACCTAATGGTCACAACCACGTTATACATAGTAATACAACCAGCAACAGGTGATTCTCAAGATACAATTAACGTTGGAACAATTTCATTTTTCAACTCCGATGCAGATGAAACCTGCCGGACACGAGAGCATTAATTCGATTGAAACTTTATACAAGGAATCATTCCTAAAACTACACGAAATGATAAACATGTCAAGACTTTGTGCAGAATATAAATATTTCTTTTGAAGCTATTCGAACAACTACAACGAGAATAAGCCAGCAAATAGTTCAGCAATGGCAGATATTGAACGTAGAAATCCCAATCCCTCTCCCTCTATCATGTTAACGATTTCACCACAGTCCATCGCAACTCCAATGACGGTCTAGATGCAACAACTTTTAAGTATTTGCCTCGACCAAATATTACTAACTTAGATAGTGCAGCCTATGCAACCCAAGTACTTGTCACACACAGTGCGAATAGTCACACATCAATAAATCTTTCTCTAGACCAATGGGTTTGGCCTGGAACAATAATTAATTAATAGGTAGCGTGATAGCCATATATGCAACCCTGAATTTTGTCACGCAAAGTGGGGATAGTCACGCATCCGTATTAACCAAGTTGTGAGGGTCAAATGAAGGTTCTCGTCACATTCAGTTTTAATAAACAGAATTTTCTCTTCGAATAACATTCCAAATAATAGGCATAATACAGATGAAGTTCGTTCGCTTCACTGAGAAAGATGATGTTTTTAGGCCTAGATCAGGGGTTCTCAACCTTTTTCAACCATCGTACCCCTTTAAAAAATTTAACATCCTGCGTACCCCCTACTAACCTTTCTTAGGCAGTAATAATGGTTATTAAAAATGTAAAAGGTATTTAGTTAGTATGGTTTAACCTTTGTAATTTCATAAGGAAAGATATTTTAATAAAACGAAATATAGTTGTTGTTTTTCAGTTCCTTTTCCCAAAGGATGATTTTTGCAATCATTGCGTTAGTTTTCATTTCAACATAGAACATATCAGAAACACTATCTTACATACACTTATTCCAAATGTTCAGTTTTTCAAAAATATCACTTAAATAGGCCAATTTTAAAAGCCAACCAGTCATTGAATACTGATGATTAATTAGAATTGTGCTCGGTAAAGAAAATATGCAATTCTTTGTGGAAGTCAAATACACGCGCCGTAAATAACTCACACAGTAGCATGGCACGAAGCTCACTGCGCATGTGGATCGAGTAGAAGGATGGCCTGCGTACCCCCTGAAATGTTTCGCATGCCCCTAAAGGGTAAGCGTACCACAGGCTGAGAACCCCTGGCCTAGATGATGAATATTTATTGCCTAGGTAACCGTATAGGAGGTCTAGATAACAAACTCTTATTGGCATGGTAACTAACAGTATGAAATTTATCTCTAATGAATTATAAGTATAAAGTATAAATAAGTAAGTTATAAATCCTACACAAAAAAGTAATTAACCAATTAAATCAAACAATTATAACTCATAAAAACAACAGATTATGAAACGCAGCAAGGTGAGTGTGCACTGGAGGCAACCAAACAAGCGACTGATCGGCGACAAGCACGTGGTCAAATAGCATCACACAAATTGGCAGCGTTGTATAGTTTCCGTGGCAACAAGCTATGCGAGCGATCTAGTCGTCAACTGTTTTTGCCCAGTGGTGCTGAACTGTCAGATTCCAACTCTGGAAAATACACCTATAGGTAGTGAGTTATTGTTGTTTCAAGGGGCTGAACTACAAGGTCATCTGCCCCTTATAGAGAATGTTATCACTCGTTCTACTTTCATTCAGTGCTACTATAATACCACCTTGTGGTGTGGTAGCTGCCACTCCTGAGGTCCTGGGCTAGTTTCCAAGTAATTTAATTCTGGTCTGAGGGTTGGAACGACTCACAATCAGCTTCGTGAGCCAGAAATGAGAAGAGGTAGGTTCGATTCTCACCTCGGCCATCCAAGAAGTGGTTTTCCGTGGTTTCCCCACTTCCACTCCAGGCTAGTGCTGGGATTGATCCTAACTTAAAACTATGGCTGCCTCCTTTCCATTCGTCACCTGAATTACAAAAAGTAGGCTATACTGCTCGGGTCCAAGCTCTGTGAACTTGCGGGGTGAGGGGAAAGAGCAAGGAAGGGTCAGGCGAGAAGAGAAGGGTCTCTCAACAGCCCGTCATGATATCTGGTATTCCTTTCTATTCCAATAATGCTTACATAGGGCCGTTGCTCAAACCACTGTGTATTGGCCGATAACCTAGATGTTAGGCCCCTTAAAACAACAACAACAAACCACTGTGGTGTTACGAAAGAATGAGTGAGTCACCGACCAATGTATTTGGTTCTGTACTATGCACGGACTGAGGTACCTCATCACTCGTCAACACCACTTCTCATAGTCTGCGATGCACATTCCTCTTAGGTTCACGCAGCTTAGACCCGAGCAGTACACACTACTACAGATACTACAATAACACAGATTATCATACAAATCCTACACACTTCCAAGTACACAGGGCTAAATGAATGTTATCAAAAGCCCTAAATGAATTAAATCAACAACACTATGACTGTACAATAAGAGATTCTTTTAAAATGTAGTTATAGTAGATGCAACCATACACGAATCAGCAAATTGAAGTTCTCCATTTGAAGCATTACATATTTTATTAAGTTTACTGTTTCAACATACAAACTTGCATGTGTTGTAGGAATTTGCTGTTCATCAGTGTTAGTGATGGCATAAAAGAGGGAAGAGGTTCATTATCCTGTGCTATAGCCTACTGTTATGCCTTGGCAAGAAAGAAGAAAGGAACATGCCTCAACACGTACTGTTAAGGAGGACCAGATTTGATTACTGTATTTTTCCTAAGTGTGATCTTGACTCTCACTGTTATTTTTCTTCGTTGACAACTTTTAAAATAAAACATGATGATTTCTAGCAGTATTGAGTGTTTTTCTTGTTTTTCATTGAAAGTCCTATTTCTCCTTTCCCCTTCACAGCATGTCATAGAATTTACTGTATTAGTGTGCGATGATTTTTTTGATGTACTTACTGTATTTCACCCTGCAAAAATTGGTGAACTGGATATATTTTAAAGGGAATATGAAATTAACTACTGTATAGAAATTTTGTAATATCCAATTATTTTTCTGAAATTTCAGTCTCCTAATAATTTGGCACTAATTGCACTAACAATTTTAGTGTGATCTGGTTACACCACCTGTTTCCTTAGCATTCTCTCCTAACATTTTACTGTTATTCCTAACAGCATCAAGCATTTTAAGATATGAATATTATCCCTTCCCAGTACTTTTCCTTTGCAGTTTATTCTAATAACTAATTGGTTATAGGCCTAAATAGGCCTACTGTGGTTAATTGGAAGGGACCATTTTTTTAAGGTGAGTAATAATATGCTGCAGGCCTTTTAGTAGCCTAATTCTTGTCACCAATGCAATATGCTCCAATTGCAACTGAAAGAAATGTAAACATGTAAATTATTGATGAGGTCATGTCTTAAAATAGGGGCATATGAGCTCGTAGTTCCGCCTCTTAAAACAACAATAACTAACTAACATGTCCTAAATGCTGTGATTGTTCATTTCAGAGTTCTGTAATTCACAATTTCCCACTTTGGTATTATTAAAAAAAAAACTGTTATTGGTATTTTGATTGTGATTTATTTCTTGTTGATCATATGATTATCTCCTCACTTAAAAACGTGCTATAAGTATTGGGAAGATTGTGATTTTCGGAACATTGAAGTGGATAGAGAATTTAGGACGAGAATATTTAGTGGAACGAGGGGAAGGGGTGGGGTAGGCTACCCGCACGGCCGTGCTACACGTCAACTAGTACCACGGCCAAACACCAGACAGCGCTGAAGTCTTAGGTGCCAAGAATTAGCATGGCTGTCGGCTATCTGTAGTAGTAGGTAATCTGTGGTGGATGCATAACCAACAAAAGCGACTTTCAACTGTTCGTTTGAACGCCAGTGCTACCACCCAGCGAAACAATAATCTGTGACTCAAGTGCACCCCGACAGTCAACTGTTTCTGCCAACCACTCCCAAACAAATTTCCGACTTGAACGCTACCCTACATCCTTGTCCGCATCAGCGCTAGTGAGCTCTCGCACAAATATTAAACAGTGAAGTGGCGAGTTACGTACTGCCAAAGAATTAATAATACACCTTTCACATCTAAAGCAGTGCCTTTACAATACTAGTAGCATTATTAGGAGCCAGAGCAATAATGGGTGTCTGTTTCGAGTGCAACAAGGCGGTGTCCAGGCAAGACATCAATGCAAAAATTCAATGTGCTGTATGTAAAAACTGGTATCATTGTGTAAATTTAAAAGAAGATGATCTCAAGTCCATAATTTCTTCGCACAAACAATGGAAATGTAATAAGTGTCCCAAGAAGAAGCTTAGCCTACATGAAGAGGGAAAGAATCAGTTAGCCATACCTAACAACGACGAAGTTTTTAACTTATTGACTAATTTAAACAAAGAAATTTCTGAGTTAAAGGAATTGTGTAAACAGAGGGAAACTGATTTGGGGAGGTCGTTAGATCTGGTGCATGAGGAATTGGACGAAAATAAGGAAACCATGCGGAAACAAGCAGAAACTATTAAAGATTGCAGGCAAGTAATTGAAGAGATGCATCAGGAGAACCTGAAGTTAAAGAAAGAAAACTTGGAACTAAAATCAAGACTTACTGATTCTGAGCAATACTCAAGGATCAATATGATAGAAATACATGGTATACCGTCAAACCCTGCAGAGGACACAAGCAGGTTGGTTCAAGAAGTCGCGCGAACACTCCACGTGGAACTGAAAGAGGAACATATTGACGCTTGCCACAGACTTCCCCCTCGTAACAATTCCCAGATTGCGCCTATAATCGTGAACTTTACAAGACGTCACTACAAAGAAGAAATCCTCAGACAACGGAGAATTAAACGTAATCTGAGTACCCTTGACCTTAGATACACCTGCAACAACCCGGTGTAGGCCTATATAAATGAAAGTCTTTGCGGAGAGCGGAAAACACTTCTAGCAAAGGCAAGGGAAGTGAAACGAGCGAAGGACCTAAAGCACTTATGGACAAAGAATGGCAGAATACTCATGAGGAAACACGACCACTCTCAGGTAATCTCCATCAACACTGAAGAGGACCTTGACAAACTTTAACCTGAACATTGAAGATGACTCATAAGAAAAAAGAAACCATCATTTACTACCAGAACGTAAGAGGACTACGGACCAAATCCAATACTTTATTTTTAAATACACTGTCAAATAACTATGATATTATTTGTCTTTCAGAAACATGGCTTCTTGAGGGTGTAAGCAGTTCTGAGCTCTTTGATGACAGATATATTGTGTATAGGAAAGACCGAGATTTTTCTTTAAGTTCCAAGAAAGATGGTGGTGGAATTTTAATAAGTGTTAAAAGTACAATACATTCGAAGAGAATGCCAATGTTAGAATCGGATACCGAATCATTATGGATTAAAGTTTCATTCAACAATAGGGAATGTTATATATGTGTTCCATACTTTCCGCCGAATTCCAATATAGAAGCATACAAATCATTTTATGAGAAAATAGAAGAAAATATGCAGTTATTTAAAGATTACGATATTTGTATCATTGGTGACTTTAATTTACCGGAAGTAACTGATAAATCTTACAATCTATTGAAGGGTTCAAACAAATCCAAAGAGTTACAGAATTGTTTGCACCTGCTGAATGCCAGGCTGTTTAACGATATTAAGAATGTTAATGGGAGAACTCTTGATTTAATAATCAGTAACATTGACCAGTTGCATATCCAGGAAGAAACCGACCCCTTAGTCCGATTAGATGAAAATCATCCAGCATTGCAAATTATATACAAACAGGGGAAAATAACCAGATCACATGAAAGTTCAACCTATGAATAGAACTTCCTCAGGGCAGACTTCTTAAAAGTGTATGAATTAGTGAAAAAATGCAATTGGGATAACATGAATAATTGTAGAAATGTAAACGAAGCTGTTGATATCTTTTATGACAAAATATACTCTATAATTGACCAGTGCGTTCCAAAGACTAAACATTACAAGCGCACATATCCTGTTTGGTTCACTCAGTCCATAATATCAAATTTAAAGCTAAAGGAAAAATATAGAAAAAAGAAAAATTTATCCGAATAGTACTTAAATAATTATACTCAACTTAGATCTAAAACTAAAATAGACATAAAAAAGCATATGATGACTATGTAGCTCTTACTGAGCGGAACATGGAAAAAGATAGCAACAGCTTCTGGAACTTTATAAAAAATAGAAAGGAGCGTAAAGGATCAGGATTGGCGATGGAATATGAAGGTAAAGAATATTGTAAATCACTGGAAATTGCCAATTGTTTCGCTGACTATTTCAAATCAGTATATTCGCAAACTATTCCCAACTATAATTTGAACACAAACAGCAATAACGTAAAGCAACATTATTTTCAAAATTATTTGGTTATATCTGAAGTCACCGAGGATATGGTTGAATTCGCCATTAAGAAACTAAAACCAAAAAAGTCAGCGGGGCCTGATGGGTTACCACCATACCTCTTTAAAGGCTGTAAGGAATATATTACTAAACCACTGACTATAATATACAATCTCATACTGAAGACCAGCACATTTCCAGATAAATGGAAACATACAAAAGTAACACCAATTCTAAAATCCGGAAACTCAGTTCTGAATAAGAATTACAGACCTGTAGCTGTATCGTCATCTCCGGCTAAGATATTTGAGAGTATTTTGTATAGTCATATTTTTCAACATGTCAAAGTGATCATTTCCCCAAATCAGCATGGATTTATACCAAACAGGTCAACCGTGACTAACCTTATTAATTTTACGCAATTTGTATCCACGGAGCTAGATCACAAAGGCCAAGTAGATGTAATATATACTGACTTTCAAAAGGCATTTGACAAAGTGGATCATGACGTACTCATCACTAAACTATCAACGTATAATTTTTCTGAACCACTGTTTCGTCTGCTGATTTCATACCTGAAGAACAGAACACAAGTTGTGAAATATAAAACGCAACTATCCAAAGCATTTCCCACCAACTCAGGAGTTCCTCAGGGATCTAACTTAGGATCATTACTATTCTTATTATTTTTAAACGACATCTCTGATAAAGTTCAACACTCCGAAATTTTATTATTCGCAGACGATATAAAATTATATAAATCAATACGTGACCCTTACGATTGTATCAAACTTCAAAATGATTTAAATGAACTAAACCTATGGACGAAAGAAAATAAATTGCCATTTAACATCAGTAAATGCAAGCAAATAAATTTGACTAGGTGAAAAAATTACATAAAGTTTCACTATGACATTGACGGGGAAGGCTTACTAAAAATTCATGAAGTTCAGGATTTGGGAATTGTATTTACCAATGATCTGAATTTTCAAAGACATATAGAGAAAATTGTCTCTAAAGCACATAAATGCATGGGATTTGTAATAAGAAATTCATTTAATTTCTCCTATTGGATTTTAATATTGCTCTTTAATGCCTTCATCAGATCACAACTAGAATATGCTTCAGTTATATGGAATCCATACACATTGAAACATAATAAGCTTATAGAGAACATCCAAAAGAAATTCTTAAAATATGTATATTACAAAAGATTTGGCTATTTTCCCTCTTACGAATCGTACACATTTATATTACAGTCCTTCAATGTCAGAAAACTATCTCACAGGCGAAATTGTCAGGGCCTGCTTTTTCTCTATAAAATAGTAAACAATAAAATTGACGACGCTAAAATTCGAGAGAGAATTACGTTATATGTACCAGCTGTGAAACCTAGTATATTCCGAAACATTTTCTTTATTCCGAGAGTTCACACAAACAACCATAAAAACTCGCCGATTAACAGAATTTTATCCCACTATAATAAAGTTCATCATCTTGACTTAGATATTTTCAGTATGTCAGAAAACCAGTTTGCAGCGTCCTGTGATAAACTGCAAGATGTCTTGTAATATATTGTACTGTATTCAGCCCATTTCCTTCTCATACCTAACCTTCCTTTTCTTCTTCTTCTTCTTCTTCTTATTTATAACGTGTTTCTCTATCTATATCTTCTCTTTATGTATCTTTTGTTTTTCTATTTATATATTGTTGTATATTATATGATTCTAGTAGTGAGCAATGTAATTGGGGCTTCCTGTAATGTTCACAACATAAATAAATAAATAAATAAATAAATAGCTGGATTTCTGATTTTCATTGTAGATCGTTAATATACAGTATACCGATATTTACAGTGCTTTTTTTTAGGGGGAACGCGGGGGTGTGCGTACCCATTAAACATTTGAAAACGGCTTAAGAAAAAAAAAATATTAGTACATTTGTATCTAGTCCGAAAAGTATAACTTCCGACTTGAAAGTTCTTCGGTCAGCTGGCGTCAACGCGCTGTTCACAACAGCTGGAGGAGATTTCAAGTAATCCTCGATTTAAATCGATCTGTCGAATCAGTTCCTTTTGATTGACAACTTGGCATTCCGTTCTTATAAGCACGCAGGATAGTGATTGGAGGCGGGATAGGTTGTTATTTTGTGCGCGTGGTTAGACATTTGGTGACCGACACGGAAAGCAAGCTGACGAAGCGTGAAGATGGCAGTGATCAGCCTCTATTACCAGTGTGGAATTTACTGGAAGCAGGACAGCAAAATGAGACACTACCACAGTGTTTATATTCATTTCACTTAATTTTAAAATGTAAAATGATTAGAAATACTGAGTGCAGTTACCACCTTGACTTCTTGAGCACAAATAAATTAACTCAATGCAACCTTTCATTTAACATGTCAGCCCGAAAAGTAATAACCGAACTTTGCAAATTGCCCAAAAGTGCAAGATCGTGATGTTTTGTCGACTACAACTGAGAGTACCCCTTAAATTGTTTTTAGAGAAAAAAAAGCACTGTATATATATATTATAGCGGAGGAAAGGAAGAAGGAAGACAAGACAAAACTAAACAGTGTAATGATAATCAAAAGTATATATAGACGATTTGTTATTCCAGTGTATCTTTTAGCTACAATACAAGAGCTGAATTACCTTGATAACATGGGCACACAATATACCAGTCTTTTATGTATGTTACAAGAATGGACGCTTAGATTCCTTATAAAAAATATCACATTTAAACATACAAGACTAACAGTAAATAAGCACAACACTATTTATGTACACACATATATTTCCTGTACAGCAAAATGCCCTTAGCGATCAATGTATACAATGGATGAGCTAATATTTTATACATTAATTATGCTCGTACCGCATCATGAATGCTAATTCCATTGCATATTACAGTTGATGACAAAACACTAATAATTGTAGCAAGTGATCATAAAGGCCATTCAGTTTCTTTTATTATTATTATCAATTATATCTACTACTGTATCTCAACACAGCGTAAACTGACCACCGTTATATATGACTGGTATGAAATGTTATGTTAAAGTCACCATTACTTCTAATTGTTTCTGAATAAATAGGAATGTCAATAGTTTTCCCCTTCCTCCAATCTGTCTGTTACAAAATACATACAGCTGCAGCATGTTTATAGTGGATAAAGTTTAAAATATTTGCCACCTAATTTTCATATTTCCTTTCTTTGAAAAACTTTTGGAGGGTTGAGAAGCCTTTATGCAAGACATGTCGGGAAATTACAGTTCCATTGCATCTTGGTTGAAATTAAGACTAGTTTAGCTTTAAACTAACCCTTTCAGTTTTGTTTGGCGGAAGATTTTTAATTAGCTTTTGAGTGACTGGTTTTTAGAGTACCTGTGATAATCAAAATTCCTTCCAAATGAAAGTAATCATTGCCTTGTCTTCTGAATCTTGTAGGCAAAATCCACCAATAAATTATTATAATTGAAGAGTGGAACCCAAGGTGACATTAGTTTGGATTTTTGCTTATTTCTATAGAGCCCTGCTGTGTAAATGCCAAATCATCCTGAATATGGCTATGTATAAATCCAGTTTCCATAGCTGCAAAAGACACTACAAGGTAAGAAAACCACCGTGCAGTGCTCTTAAACACAATATGTGGCCAAGTGGAATATTGATTTAGTGTTGCAAAAATGGAGGGAGATAGATGTGAATTTGCATCAAGATATGAAAAATAAAAACAGAAACTGGAGAAAGAAAGGTGTAGGATATTATATAGATGTCCAAAGGAAACGGCATATTAGTGGGAAATAATATAGCACATATAAAAATATAATCCTCAAGGTATCAATGATAATGATTCTCAGCACTAAATTCTGAGTTCTTGCAGTGAGATACTCCTGAAGAAGAATCATGGAAACGATGTCATATTTTGAAGAAAGGACAACTGTTTCCAATATCTGAGATGTCACTTTAAAAGGATTAACTGATAAAATAATTGGGTGATGAAAAAGCAGGACCTCTTGTCAGTTGCTGTCATTTTGGATGAGGATTGTAAACTATTTTATTATGTTAGTAAAATGATCGTGAATGCTTGATCTGCATATGTAACTGTGTTGGAGCAGCCTTTTGGATGAAAGTATACATGGACAGGGGCGTTTATATATTTCCACTTTAGCATTGTATTATTTCCTGTAGTGTGTTTATCAAAACAGTTCTTTCTCCTCTGTATGGTATTTGGTTTTGTTTGTTTCCGACTTTGGCCAACTGCGGAGCGCATGGAACCTAAGGCTTTCTGGTCAATTTTTTTCTTCTTTTCTTCCCAGAACCTCTTCATTCTTTCACTTCTAATCTTTCTCTACTCCTCTGTTATTACCAAATTTGGCCTGTGTTGTGGTTTTTCTTTGAACGTCTTGATATTGTCAACTCGGCTTCAAAACGTTTTCCTATCGTGAATGACAAGTTCAGTTAGTCCAACTTCAATGGCGTCTCTTTTGACCTCTTCTACCGATTTTGTAGTAGCTTTCAACCCTGTGATGTATTTAACAATTTTCTTCGTCAGCCGGTTCCCGTCCATTCTCATCAAATACCCGTAAAATTTTAGCCTTCTTTTACGCATTGTGACCACAATGTTTTCGGTCTGCATATACAGATCTTCATTTTTCCTTTTTTTCTTGTTCCGTCATCATCTTTCCGTGGTCCAAGAATTTTCCTCAGGATCCTCCTTTCCACTATCTCAAGTTCCTTCAGCTCCCCTTTTTTGTTCAGGGTTAGACACTCGGAGGCGTACAGATCCTCTGGCTTTACCACTGTACTATAATGTCTGAGTTTTGCTTTGTATGATATCTCTTGTTTGTTATACCTGTTCTGAGTTAATCTATAGGCCAGGTCCAATTTTCTTGCTCTTGCCTTGTTTGCCTCTTTATCCAGTCCATTGGGTTGTATCCATTCCCCAAGATGATATGTAACATATGACATTGTGTATCACACACACATTCATTAAACTAAATACATTTGTTCTGCAATAATATATGTTTTTGTTCATAACTTCTTAACACATTTTTGGCATATAACCGAGTGCTGGGTTCAGCTCTTCAATTGCAAAATTGTGACTACTGGCCTCATATACAGTCTACGGGATAGTTGTAAGTAAGATGTTTAAGATCATTCTCCTTATAGTCCAGTTTTTACAAAGTGCTAGTTCAACTTTTTTTAATTCTCCTGGCCAAGTGTGAATACAATAACGTTGATGATAATAATAACAATAATTGATGTTTTAAGAGGCCTAACAACTGAAAATCATGAGTGAAAGAGAGGGTCATTACATGGTTCAAAAGACTGGTGTTAATCTATGCTTAGGACACAGACTGGTTCCTAGCCTTAAATATTTTGTCATTAACCATGACTACCGTAAGTGAAAATATAGAAAGTATAAATGGTACATAACTTCTCCCCCAACTACTATAGTGTTGGAGCCCTTTTCGTGTTGACTCCAACAGGATGTTGTGTAAAAGGGGGTTGAGTGTTAACTGTGGGGGATGGTGTATACAAGTGTACAAGTGTGCTGTAAGGAAATGGGGTAAAGGGTGAGATGTGGTAATCCTACGGGTGAATAGGACGTGTAGTTAGATAAAGGGTTGATGGGGGTGTTCTTAATCGATTATAACAGGAAGGAATTACCTGTTTGTTTGTGAGTACGCTAGTGTAATAAGCAGTGAATAAGAGAGCTTGCGGACTGCAGTCCTGTTGACTGAAGCAGTCTGGCTTGGAAACAATGTAACTGCTGAGTGTTTACGAATGTGCGGTTAAATAACCTATTTGGGGCGGTGATTAGGTTATGAGCTAAATAGTGGAGATCAGTATTCAAATAAATAACAAGATCAAGTGTTCTATTTAGACAAGTAGTTTTAATTACTACTGGTGTTTGTGAAGTCTTTGGACTTTGCAGATTGATACTGGCACTTAGGCCTTCAGTGTTCACAATTACAAATGGTAACAAGTATAATTTAAACAAGGGTGTAATGTGTGAGGGTGTGGGAGTTAGACTCGTGAGACACACTTACCGAATGATGTCGTTCAGGAACCCGTCGGGCAGAGGCTTCGCACTACACAGATCCCTGTGGTTGGGTAGGCGGCCTTTTTATAATTCTGGTCTGCAAGCTAGGCATTATCAGCGCATTCCTTCTTGTATGTGGCCATTGTGGGGGTCATGTCAGTTCAAAGAGGGGTCATGAGGGTTCAGTGAGTGTGTGAGGATTATAATGGGGTCTAGTGTATTTGGAATAATGTCTGATGCCTGATAATTGTAGGGATGTAGGGGCGATAGTATAATGCAGGGGTGTATCCCCCTAAGGGATACAACAATAGGAATGTCAACAATAGCATGCTGTAGGTTATCTATTATTTGTTCATATTACGGTACTGAAATTTGACCTTTTCTCCAAACACATTACTTTGCATCCGTAAATGCAATTCAGAGGCAAGTTTTAATGAAAACGGTGGTCAGTAACTTGATTCCTTGAAATTTGCTTAGAGAAATACCATGCTGAATTTGTTTTTAAACTCTAAATGATTTCCTTATGAAAGATATTGTGAATTTTTGTACTATTATCAGACCCACATTATAAAACTTCATATATTTGGCCTCAAGCAATGATATATGGAACTACAATACTAATAGAACCGTTTTGAATTGGAGACATGCATGCAAAATCAGGCTAATCCTCATTATTAACACAATCGCAGAAATACAGATGTTTGTGAATTGAATTGGTAATTATTATTATATTTATTAAACACAATGTGTACTGAGAGAAAAAAATAAAATAAAAATGAAAAGTTACATTGTCGTGATTTCACCAATCTTTAGATAGCTCAATTAGTGAAACAGTCCTATTTTTACACTCCTGCAGGTGATATTTCGGGCACCGTTCATTACATAGCTTACAGATGCAGCTGTCCTTAGGATCATGGTAGGTGCTTTCTGTGCAAATCTTTCCATGAAAGCCGTGTACTGCAAATCGTGTGTACAGGTGTCGGAGTTGGAAGTTTGGTCCTTTCCAGCAGTCTGATGTCATTGCGTCTGTTTCTCTAATCCCCTCCGGTATCTGTCTTGCTTTGCTGCTCCTCTCTTTGATGAAGGTTGCATATGCTTGTGTCTCCGATAAACTAAAGCAGTGTTTTATGTCATCCACGAAGAGAGATTCCTGCGCAAGGATATAAGCATAACTATTTCTTGAGAATTTTGAGATGGATAACACTCTTTTGAGGAAGCTAGATTTAACGCTTTCCAGCTTTCTTAGATTTCCGACCGTCAGGTAGTTCTAGATTAGTTGTATTCCATAGGTGGCCGTCGGCATGACTTTGATCTTGAATAGTGCCATTGCTGTTGAAACTGACAGTAGTTGTAATTTGGGTATGTCATATATTGCTTTTGCTGCAGCTGCTGTTCGTTCTTGTATGTGTAGTGAAAACGTAATTCCCGTAGTTTGGAGGGTGACCCCCAAGTATTTGAAATTAGTTACGAATTCTAAGGGAGAGTTGCCACAAGTGAAATTATCCCCCTTTGCAAGTTTGCCTCCTCTCCTGAATTTCATTGCTTTGGTTTTCGAGCCATTTATTTCCATAGAGTTGTATGTTGCCCAGTTCCTGATGTCGTCTAATGCCGTTTGTAAATGTTTAGGGCTTTTGGAGAGAATGGCCATGTCATCCGCGTACATCAGTAGTTTTACATTGACGTTTATAGCGTTGCCGATATCCGCTGTCATGACGTTGAATAAGACCGGACTCATCGGGTCTCCTTGCAAGACCCATCGTGTTTGTATGATGTCATTCGATGTAGTTATGCCATCATACACCGCTATATGGTTTGCATCAAGGATAGACTTGATGGTTTGGAGCTCCTGATTTGATTTGCCTAATATGCTCTCCAATTTGTTTACCAATGTTGATCTGCTGATGCTATCAAACGCTTTGGAGTAGTCTATGAAGATTACATATATCGGGGAGTTGCGATAAGCTAGAGATAGAGTTATTTCCTGAATAATTTCTAATTATAATTTTTAATTATTCTAACGAATAATTGAGTTAAAATATAGGCTTACTTTAAATTAAATCAAACATTCAAAATGCTCCATATTTATGGATGATGAAAATGCTTAATAAACACACGAAAAATCTAAATGTTGGGAAATATATGCTGGAAGTAATAAAGTTTATAAAATCTGTGTGCTCTGTCTGTAGTAAAATATTTCTTTAAATCTGTAGGAAGTATTTCCTGTAATTTTGACATGCGGTTTGTGGATATTAGTAAGACTATGCAGTAAGTCAGAATATTTACCGTACAATAAAACTGTTTGACCATCATGCTACACACTGCTTATAATGCATAAGTGCCATGGCTAATTTGACTACAAACTCAGGGGGTCACAGCGATTGATGAGATGGAAAGGGTGATCTGGAGATCTGGGTCCCAAAACTCTCCCATCTCTCCTCTTTACATGAAATAGCTGAAGTGCTGCCATTCCATTATACTGTGTTGGCCATCTCTTGATGAATGCAGTATATTTGCATTTGTCTGTTGGCACAGGCTAGAGTAAAATGTGGCTTTTCACCGATGTCTCAGTCTCACTCATGGCTGTGATTATATGAAAGCTACTGAGGTATGGGTGGTGCTTAGTAATGACATTCAGGGCACAGTCAGTGCCTGTGGATGCTGTGAAAGGTTCTACTCATAGGGTTAGTATTGCTGTACTGACTCAGTGAGGAAAGCAATGGCAAACTACCTCACTCCTCTTCTTGCCTAGTACACCTCAATATAGCGCTGCCTTGGGTTTTTGTGGGTATCTACCCACATAACCTAACGTAACGGCGGTACTTTTTGAGGATCCAACCAGCCTTCGGGCTGACTACCTAACAGACAGATGGTTCTGTATTGCTCAGGTTGCATTCTTGCATATCCGCGAGAAATTTTAATCCCAATAAGCATATTTAATAGGTTTTATAACAATAAATGTGTATGGTAAATTAGGCTTCGTGGTGCAAAGGTTAGCATAATCGGCTGCTGCTCCGAAGGCTTGGATCTGATTCCCACCTCTAGTTTGAAGCACTGGAATGGATATAGCTGACATACAAATCACCAATTGGTGTCAGTTTTGAAGAATTGCACTGGGCTAATAGGTCAAATGGGTTTACACATATTGTTTCTGAAAATAAATGATTTAAAGAGCTTTATGCAGGGTGAATGTTTTGTGTGCCTTCCAAAATATTCTTCCCTTTACAAATTCAGTCGGTTAGCTCATTTTTGCATGTGACGAATAGCCATCAGAATAATCGCTGGAATGTGAGCTCCTTATATTTATTTATGGTAAGGCCATCTATGGTGGGAATGCAAGACCCCATAAGCTACAATGCTGTGACTTTCCATTCTCTTCCTTGTAGCTAATCAAGATGCCTAGATGTACGTGTATATACATTCCTACCGAAAATTGTATTTGAAGTTGAGTTTCTATGGCCAAATGCAGAGGATATTGGACCTTAAATGTGGAGTTCGACGGGAGTGTTTATCTACTCATGGCTATGGGTTGTATTCTGATCATATAGCAATATGGCGACTTACAAGGATTTGAACACGCATCAACGAACACTTCCTGTTCAACATGTTGCAGCACTTACATCAATATTTTCAATTTTGAGGGTTAGTTATTTTTATGCACATATCCTTTTTAAAAAAATGTTATTGAATGATGGATCTTACTGTCTAACATCTTGCTTGAGGACTTTTCGAGGACTATTCTTTCCTAATAATGTGAAGCATATAACATTGAGACCACTTAAAATTTAATTTTTTTGTATAATAAAGTACCTTCACACGCATTTTAACTCAGCGCTGAAGATCAAGATGTTCCAAATTCCTAAAATGATTTACAACAACAGCATTGTAACTTCTCTTATTGCAGTGAAAACGAAGTCAACGCAATCAAGTAGAATCTTTAAGTGACTTCTGGTGATTTCATAACTGATATAAGCAAACACTGTCATGTATATGCAAATCAACACTGCACTGTTCTGAACTCCTGTCTTTTAATACTTTCAGCATCCACACTTTATCACTATCTATTTGAAGTGCCAGTACACACAATGAGCTGTCGAACACTCACTGGAAATGTGACAAGATGCAGTTTTTGATCTTTTAAAATACGGTATAATATAAGATTTATTGCAGCCAAACGGCCAAGGAAAAGGAGTTACAGTTGAACATATGTGAACATTTCCACCAAGTACATCTGCACTGTTACTCTGAAGAGAGTTCAATAATGGTTAACACAGTAGCGCACTACAGAGTTTATTCCTTGCTGTATTCAATTAATGTCAATACTCTGTTTGCGCTGCTGCCGAAATGATCTTTAAAATATGAATAGGCCTAGGTATCATAAGCACAACTTTCTTTCTGGGAATAACTGTTAGAATATTAGAATACAGTAACCTCAATAACCACACTTGAGTGTTCATTAACTTATTGGTTTATTTGATTAAGGACACCACGTACTCTTGCATGATGATAAAATCAATTTTTTGATTTTGGCGCCATAAAATTCTTAATTCTTTTCTGAATCCAAATATATATAGTTTGTTGGGGTTTTGATGTCTACAAGTACCTTAAATTAGTTTTTTAAAATTAGCGTCCCATTCTCTGAATAATAAACTTTTAACTTTGCCAGCTGTTTTCCGTTAATACTCATTTTTCATGTTTAGGTACCGATAACTAGCAAACCATTTAAGAGAGAGGGCTAATTTTTTTATATTTACTTGCCTAATAGAGTACATGCATGTTAACCTATTTTCACTTCCAAAACATAGTAGACATGGATTGGGAAGAGAAAAATTGATACATATTTTTGAATAAATTTAAAAAGAAAGAAATAGGAATGTCTGTTTCGCGCTCTTATAGGCCGTGTTCTAAGGACATTATTTTGTTTTCCTGACCTCGCTTAATGTAACCTGTGAACATGCTTAACGCAGTTTTCATCGAAACGTCAGGATAACAAAATAATGTCCTTAGAACACGGCCTATAAGCCCGCGAAACAGACATTCCTATTTCAACGCCGGTCGTGAAAGTCTGAATTTTTACTTAAAAAGAAAGAGTTCGTTTTTTTTTTCTTGCTTTCTGTCCCAATAATAATGAAACAAAGTAGTTACTCATCTGCCATGATCTATTCCAAGTATGTGAACAAAATTTGAGAATATTTTATTGAAAAACAACTGAGAAATGTGTACCTGAGGCAACTTATACAACCTTTTTTTGGAAATTTATCTGTCCAAATTTGTATTCATTTCACACATCCTATAAAAGCAAAATAGCACTACATGGTCAAAAACAGCTCAGAATATACCGTTTCTTATATGTGACAAGAATCATAGCTGTACCTTTAGCATAAAGCCAGAAAATACTTAGTAAAGTGATGCCACAAAAATAGACTTTTTCATCGTGTAAGAGTACGTGGTGTCCTTTGTACTTCAAAGAGGCATTCAGCTATTAGTCTGTGTTTTAAACATTGAGTACTGTCATATAGATACATTTATTTGTGAATAGTGACTATGCCCTGATGGCTAATTATAAAATAACATATTAAATGAAAATGTGTTCTATCAATAGCCTTTAGGGTAGTCTACGTAAAATTAAAAAGTTAAAAAAATACAGTCATAAATCCATCAAACATGCATCCACACAAACACAAACACACACACATGTACACTACTGTTTGTAGAAAGTAATACACCAAGAACTAGAGATGTGACCACATTGCACTTTATACCACAGATTAGGGACATGACAATACATTACTGATTAGAAAGACAGTCCGTACATGCACGTTGACGGTCGATCTTCATTACGGCGTCACGCCACCACGTGCTGCACTCAGAGCCGCTAGACGTTGTGGCATGGCATCATACAGCGTTTGAATACGCTGCTGGGGAATACTGTCCCACGTGGTTTGTAGGCGCGTCCACAAAGCATCAACAGTGGCGGCAGGTGGACCTGAACGAACAAGTTGCCGACCGACCATATCCCAGCCATGTTCGATGGGCGATATGTCAGGCGAACAGGCAGGCCAGGGAAGCATAGGTATCCGTCGTTCTGCAGACGGGCATTGTCCTGCTGAAATATGGGCTGTGGAACGACCTGCAAGAGGGGCAGTGCCACGGGCTGTAAAACTTCCCTGATGCAGCGGTCACTGTTCAGATTGCCCGCAAGACGTACGATGCGCGATGATCTGTTATAGGTAATTGCTCCCCAAACCATTACACCTGGTGTTTGTCCGCTATGCCGCTCAGCAATACAGTCTACCTGATTGCGTTCTCCACGGCGGCGTCGAACGCATATGCGGCTATCACTGTAGGACAGGTTGAAGCGGGACTCGTCCGAAAACACTACATTTCGCCACTCAGCCTGCAGTGTCGGCGTGCACGTGCCCATTGTAGTCGGAGGCGTCGGTGGTTCCCAGTCAATGGAAGCCGACGCAGTGGCATGCGTGCTACCAGTCCATCTCTCAAAAGACGGTGCCGCACCGTCGACGCAGACATGTCCGCCCCCGTTGCAGTGCTCCAACGTGGAGTCAACAACGAGGACGACGCTGTTCTGTCCGATACGGCCATGCGGAGAAGATGGCGGTCGTCTCGCGCTATGTTCACATTGCGTCGTCCTGTACCCTGTCGTCGCTGTGTACGTCCCTTCTCTCTCTCCACATACGCCTTACTGTTGACGCAGCATGCCCTGTACGAGCCGCAATGTCCCGGAACGACAGACTCGCCTCCCGGAGCCCAAGCATTCTGCCCCCTTCAACAGCACTCACATGCTGATAGTCCACCCTGTGATGTCGGTGAAGCATCGTTGCACTTGCATACACGTTTCCACTTGGTATGACGGCCCCACGCCGTCAGAGCTGTGCGGAACACTGACCTGTCCAGTCCCACGACAGAGGCCACTGGTGGGCCAATGTGCACGACATCTCTCTGCGATTTCAATCACTTAGTATGGTACATCAGGCCTACACGACCCCTGTTCTGGGAGTGTCTCCGATCATTTCTTCTGGGTGTTTCACTTTCTACAAACAGTACTGTACGTGTATCCACTCATTCACCTTTTCTCCTCGTTTCTTGCCACTGTCTGACCAACTCTTTAAACTTTCTTACATCTATTGGGAGAGGGCTCAAAATGTTCTACTTAATTTTCTCCCTCACCACAAACAATTTTTTCCTCCAATGACCGCCCCAATGACTTTGCCTTATCTTACATGAGTGATCATTTTAGCCCCTATATAGCCCGTCCACTGCGAACTGCTGATTAATGCTTTCTCAAGTTACTTCCCCCTAATTTAGCTAAACTTCCCCACCACCGACGTTTTAACATTATAAGACTGCTTGTATTCCGATTTTGAAAGCTGTAATGTTTAAGCGTATATTTCCTTAAACATCAGGTTTTGTTTGTTTAGATTTATGTTTGTAAGTGCCTGTGTGTGTTTGTTTTAAATATTACAATGATTTGTGCTTTTTCAGAACCTACTGAAGATTATCACATTTCTGTAGCTAATGCAGTTATAATCTTGCCTGGAACCTCTGAGAAATATAATTTCAAAGCTTCCTAATATCGAAAATATTAGAGCTCAGCAACTTGAAGTGCGACCCTCTGTGAGCACTAGCTCCGTCAGCCAGTGTGACAGAGAATGGACAGAGAGGACAGCGAGCTTGTAGTTCGCATCTTTACCGGGGTTTCATTTGGTGTCGCTGAGCTCTACCACCAGTGTCAGTGTAGGGTTTCCAGATTTCAAGTTTGAAAAACGGAACACACGTCCCAAAATATTGTATTTTAAAATCAAGGTTGTTAAATGTAATATAATACACATATGTACAGAGAGTTTAGTTTGTATGTAACGGAAACCCTCGCTTGCCCGCTTGCCCGCTCGCCCGCGTTGCGCGCCTGTCTCCCGCCAGGCACTTTGCCGTTATGCGGCTCTCGCGCCGCACTGAGTCATTGAGTATAGGAATTTGTACTTTAATTTGTACTTCAATGTGATCCTTGACCAATTATTTGACAAACTGTCTTACGGAGAGCGATTGTCAAATTACTTTCAACAAGATTCTGCCACTGTGGGGGACGCTTAAAAATAGAGTGTATGCGAGAAACCCTCACACTATAAATGAGCTTAAAGACTATATTACAGCTGAAATACAGTCAATCGGTGCTGAGGAACTTCAGAGAGTAAATGCTAGTTTCATGAAAAGGTGCCAGCGATGTGTAGCAGTGAATGGTGAACATTTTCAGCACCAGCTGCGAACTAGGTAAGTACAAATTCCTATACTCAATAGTAGGGGAGTAAGGCGGTTTCTAACGCACAGCCTACTTTCCTGGGAACATTGCTGATATCTCTCGAACGCATGGTCCGATTTTGACAAATGAGGTGTCGTTGGACTCGGGCTGACGTCCTCTTTCCTATGGACCATGTATTATATTTTTCAATTTTTTTTTAAAATTTTTCGTTTTTGAAAATAGGCTATAGTTTGAAAACCAAACAGGATAGTACGTTGTGCCATGGCTCAAACGAATGGTCTTTATGACCTTTATATTTTGTAATAAAACTTTTTTAATTTTTATGTTTTTTTGAAAACACTCGAATTTTGAAAATCCTATATTTTGGAAACTAGGAACTCTACAAAAAAAATTGTTTGACGTAAATCAATGGTCCCTACCCCCTCTACCCCCAAAATAAATTTCAAGTCTCTAGGATGAAAACCTGTTAGTAGTGGGATGATGAGAGAGCTGCTTCCAAAAGCAAGTGGTGAGCCCCTGCGACCTTGGAATGGAAGGAGCCATGCTAGGAGGGCGTGCTTGGATTCGTTTTTTTCGTCTCGTCGTGCTCTTTACGGGAATGTCGGTGTCGAAAATGTGAAAATCTGGAAACAGTCTTTTTGGGGTAAAAACGTGATTTTAGACTTTTTGCTATATCTCGCGAACCAATCATGCTAGAGGCGTGTTCGACAGGTCCAAGGACTCGGGGTGACGTCCTCTCTGCTATGGACCACTCGTTATAATTTTTAATAAAATTGGAAACTCGATTTTGGGGTAAACACGTGTTTTTGTGATTTTGCCGATATCTCACGAAGCAATAACGCTAGAGGCATGTACGATGGGTCCAAGGATTCGGGCAGACGTCCTCTTTGCTATAGACCACTCGTTGTAATTTTTTAAAATTTTGGAAACGCGATTTTGGGGTAAACACGTGTTTTTTGTGATTTTTGCCGATATCTCACGAACCAATAACGCTAGAGACGTGTACGAGGTGTCCTAGGACTCGGGCTAACGCCCCCTTTCAAATGTGGTAGATATTTTTTCCAAAAAGATAATTCACAAAGGGCCTAACGCCATACATGTTGAAATAACGTTTTCTTTTTCTTTGCCTGTTTATAATGTCCATGAAGCGTGGTAGTTGAGAGAGACGATACTGCTGGGTGTGTGTTTCATTGAAACTGTCGCTGACCACGGTGGCCGTGTTCAATAGATCAATCGCTATTTCGACGGGCCGGTTTATGACAGAACGAGCGTGCGTTTTCACACATTTTACCTTTGACATGTAAACGGTGATGAGAACTTGGTTCTATGTTGGTCGAAGCGAGTACAGAAAACACACTTGCAAACGAGCAGGAGGTGAAGGTCATTTGAGCTTATTGGATGGCGTTGATCTGACTTGACAACAAGTGCAATGGAAAAATGACCATGACGCTTGAAAGTGAAATAATCTGACCATTGTGGTGGCAGGGAAGTGCGAAATGCATGTGAACTTGTGTGAAACCACAGGCACGCTAAACCAGTGACATTCTGTCTTGCTTTGTACGTGACAAAATGCAAGTCCATGTGAAATTTGATCTACCGCAGGTGTTCACCTTGGACGTTATCTGTCCACGTGCATGATAACTGTTAACAAGTGACATCCTGTTTTGCTTCGTACGTGACAAAATGCAAGTTCATGTGAAATTTGATTCGCCACAGGTGTTCACTTTGGGCGTTAGCTGTCCACGTGACCGATAACAGAATGGTCAAAGCGTGGGAAAAAATGATTATACATGCAACGTAGCATATATAAAGACATGTCGTTATCATTTCCACTCTCACTTGGGTGGACTACCTTTGAACACATTGCGTTGCGTGAAACACTTGGTCTTGTTTAACAGTTTTGGTGTTGGTGGAAAATACTTAACCTTGTTGTGGGGTAGGTATATACATATATATATTTATTCATTTATACATTTATTGATTAATATATATATTTACAAGCAATTATTTATTGATTAGGTAATTAATGATTTTATTTATTTGTTTGCAGATAACCGGCATACCTTACATGTCTGAGGGAGAAGAAACCATTGCACTTTTGAGCCCACTAGAAGGGAAGAACAACAAGTCACTGCAAGTAAAGGTGAGATGATTTTTTTAAACTAACTTGTTTAATTTTTTTTGTTTTATGTTTTATTTTATGAAATGTATGTATTAACTTGAATTTAGGTATTTATAGCGGTTTATTTTATTTATTTTTAGAAACTTGGAAAGGATAGTCTTACCGACGTAGTAGTCGCTGAAAAAAAAACGAAACGCACTAAAGCGAAACCACTGCAAAAGAGTGAACTGTTTAAAACTCAGGTAAGTCCAACTTAAAAATGCTATTCCATTTTACCACTACTGAAAACTCGTAGACAAAAAAAATTCATTACCTGTACATGACTGGGACAATGATTGCTTTCTTGATTAATGGCTATGTTGTTGTTGTTGACTGGGAAAAGTACAAGGCCATGTTGGATTTTCTAAAAATAAAAATAATACATTTAATTTATGGGTGGTTCCCTATGGACTCAACGAATATCCACAGGTTTGAACATGATAATGTGAACAAAATGACATGACATTCATTTTTGTTTATATATTGGTTAAAGGGAGGGTGGGGGAATGTAAATGACTGTAGCTTTATAAAAAAGAAAATAAGTACATGAGTTACTGTTAGTGCCAACATACAGTTTATTTTTAATGGTGTTTTGATATATTAATGCCAATTAACGTTAACGTTTTATTTACAAGTATTGATTGATTGATTGATTGATTGATTGAGTGATGGGTTATTTTGTTTGCTTTTAGGTGTCGTCATGTGCCATTAACGTAATGAAAGACAGTGAACAAGCATGCATTATGCTTTAAAGTACTCTGTGCTCTTGTGCAATGTTAATAACTTACAATAAGAAAAAGTTTTATTATAACACATGGCGTTAGTACCAAATACAACAAGTGAGCAAGTTGGTTTACCACGTGGGTTAAATTTAAAATCAGAACATGATCGATGGTTAACATTTGAATCCTGGCCTGTAGGCTTTTTGTCGACGCATGAACTTGCAAAAGCCGGTTTTTTTTACTTGAACCGAGAAGATGTGGTGCGCTGTGTGTTTTGTCGTATTGAACTTTCACACTGGGAAGAAGGGGATGATCCCTTTAGAGACCATTTGCGATGGTCTCCTCACTGTCCTTACATGCTTGGAAAGCAAGTGGGTAACCTACCCGTGCATTCATTTTACCGAACCACAAGGCCTTTGGCCGCTACTTACGTTGCTGAATCACAAATAAATAATAATAATGATGTATTACCAGTCAACGGTAGTGTCGATATATGTGGTCCATATGCCATAGACAGTGTTGAATTGGCGTGTGCTTTTGAAAAATTGGGAGTTTGCAAGACTAAAGCACTAGCACACCCAGAGTACAGCTCTGTTGAAAAACGTTTCGAATCTTATAAAAATGTTTGGCCATTAATATTAAAACACCTTACCAAACAGCTAAGTGAAGCTGGATTTTTTTATACTGGTGAAGGGGATAAAACAATATGTTTTTATTGCGGATTTGCTTTAAAGGATTGGCAAATGACTGATGACCCTTTAGTGCAACATGCTCGTTGGTTACCAAACTGTAAATACATGGTGTTGCTTAAAGGTCAGGAATTTGTGAACACTATTCGTAAAGAAAAAGTGATTGCAGCACAAGACATAAAAGTGCCTTTAGAGTTAGAGCACGCGGAGCAAATACATAAGGCTGAAAGAAAAGACTTGTCTCACGAACAGATACAAAAGTGTGACCAACAATTATGTAAAATTTGTTATCAAGATGAACTAGGTGTTGTATTTTTACCCTGTGGACACATGATAGCCTGTGTCAAATGTGCATTAAAACTTAACACTTGTGCTATATGCAGAAAAGTAGTATCTGCTACAGTTAGGGCATTTCTTGCATAACTAGTATAATTTATTCGCCATGCATAGTGCAAAATCCCTAATTGCACAATATTATTAAAACTGTTTTAGAGTGTAATAGATATGCTTTTGTTTTGTTTATAGACTACTACAATGAATGTTTTGAATGCTGTGGGACAATCATGTGGCTTAGAGACAAAGAAGCTCAGCGAATTGCCAACGCATATTCCATTCCGCATTATCAAGATTCGGAAATTGAAAACAGCATATGGTGATCGTGTACTTTGTGTATGTGAAAACTTTGAGACATTTCTGCCTATACGGTTTAATGATATGTCGGAAAGTGTTTTTGATGAAGTCAATAATGCTGTGCAACCTGTACACTTAATTTATGAAGGTTTTAAAAACAATAGGTGCATGATTCGTTTTAATTAAATAAAAAAAGTCAAATAATAATGGAAGATATAAGTCATGACAATGGACTGAAAGAAAAAATATGTGTATAGAATAATAATGTCTTAGTGTTTAGTATTGTCTTAAAAATATTATTATGAAACCAAAAAATGTATATAAAGTTTGTAAATAAATGAAAATAATGGTACAATGTTGTTTTATTTTCTATAGAAGTCAGAATATTTAACATTGCAGAGTATACATGATTATGACAATAAAAAGCACACTTAATACAAGTCTTTGCCTTTACGATAGTGTGTTATAGTTTTAAAAACAAAGCTTGTTGTAGATCTTTTTTCTTCCACGGTAAACAATAGGCATGAAAACGTTATTGTCCTGTTTTGGATCATTATCACTATCATAATCATAAGCTGCATGATCTATATCACTATTATTATAATCACTATAATTATCCTCAACATTATCCTCAACATTACTAAAACCAGTTAAATATTCCTGGTCCTCTTCCTGTTCCTCTTCCTCTTCCTCTACAGTGTCCTCGTGTAGAGTCTGCGTGGCTTTTGATAATGTTAAGGGTTTTTTGAACATTGAATTATTTTCAATAGTAGTATTGTTTTGTAGCACTTGCTTTTTAACATTTTCATGATTTTCTGTTGACAGCAACAGTGTTTCATGCAGTACACTACATTGATGATCACTGACACTTAAAACCACACTATTTTTGCTTTTTAGCTCACTGCGACATTGTTTTGAACGCTGTTTTGTACAACGCCAAATAACAGTTCCATTTTTATTGGTTCGTTTCACAATATATGAATATCCTTTATAGAATGCATGAGGCTTACCATACCTAGTCACAGATACTTCCATATCAACTGTCAAGCTTAGACTAAGCTCTAGTAAAGACAACTTGGTAATAAGAACAATAGATTAATGTGCGAGCATATATGGGTGCAAATGTGGGAGCAAAAAAAAGTGGGAGCAAAAAGTGGGAGCAAGAATTGGGAGCAAAAAAGTGGGAGCAAAAAGTGGGAGCAAAAATTGGGAGCAAAAAGTGGGAGCAAAAATTGGGAGCAAAAAGTGGGAGCAAAAGTGGGAGCAAAAGTGAGTGTAAAAGTGAGTGCAAACGTGGGTTCAAAAGTGAGTGCAAAAGTGAATGTAAAAGTGGGTGCAAAAGTGGGTGCAAGAGTGGGTGCAAAAGTGGGTGCAAAAGTGGGTGCAAAAGTGGATGCAAAAGTGGGTGAAAAAGTGGGTGCAAAAGTGGGTGCAAGAGTGAGTGCAAAAGTGGGTGAAAAAGTGGGTGCGAAAGTGGGTGCAAAAGTGAGTGCAAAAGTGGGTGCAAAAGTGAATGCAAAAGTGGGTGCAAAAGTGGGAGCAAAAAGTGGGAGCAAAAAGTGGGAGCAAAAAGTGGGAGCAAAAAGTGGGAGCAAAAGTGAGTGTATAAGTGAGTGCAAACGTGGGTTCAAAAGTGAGTGCAAAAGTGAATGTAAAAGTGGGTGCAAAAGTGGGTGCAAAAGTGGGTGCACGAGTAAGTGCAAAAGAGGGTGAAAAAGTGGGTGCGAAAGTGGGTGCAAAAGTGAGTGCAAAAGTGGGTGCAAAAGTGAATGCAAAAGTGGGAGCAAAAGTGGGAGCAAAAACTGGGAGCAAAAAGTGGGAGCAAAAAGTGGGATCTGAAGAAAGTAGGAGCAATTATGAGAGTAAATGTGAAAGGAAAAGTGGGAGCAAGTATGGGAGCAAATGTGAAAGCAAAAGTGGGAGCAAAAAGTGAGAGAAAAAAGTGAGAGCAAAAAGTGGGAGCAAATATGAGAGCAAAAAAAAAGTAGGAGCAAGTATGGGAGCAAATGTGAAAGCAAAAGGGGGAGAAAAAAGTGAGAGAAAAAGTGGGACCAAAAAGTGTAAGCAAAAGTGGGAGCAAATATGAGAGCAAAAAAATGTGGGAGCAAAAAGTGGGAGCAAAACGTGTAAGCAGAAGTGGGAGCAAACAAGTGTGAGCAAATATGGGAGCAGAAAGTGGGAGCAAATGTGAAAGCAAAAGTGGGAGCAAAAAGAGCGAGCAAAAGTGAGTGCACAAAGGGGGAGCAAAATGTGTGAGTAAAAAGTGGGGTCAAATGTGGTGTTTTACTAAAACAATCCCCCCTAACCTAACCTAACCTAACTTTACTCAACCTAACTTCACCTAACCTAACCTTCCAACTCTCAGATCAAAAATTAAATTCTGGCTATAGTCGCGTTGGAATCCAAAAACCTCTGGGATAACACCCAAGTATACTAGCCACTACACCGCGAAATGGGCAAATTATCATGCAACACAACACAAAAATAAAAAGTTTTCTGTAGTGTAACTCATTGGCTGACAATCATAGTTGAGAATTCAAACCCAAGACCTCAGGACTTTAGTTTTGAACATTATCAGAAATATTATTCCATTTACATTTTGCTGTTTTTTATAGTTATAAGAGTTGGCATTAATATGGGAGCAAAAGTGAAAGCAAAAAGTGGGTGCAAGCATGGCTGGTTGTAGAGACTTTCATATCAACTAATACACATAAATTAAATTTTAGTAAAGTGACTTGGCTAATAATAATAATAATATTAACAGTTTTAAAAAAATTCAAGGGGATTGATATTTTTCAGGGTGTAATTTCCAAAGTACTGTCAAGAATAATAATTACATGAACAGATTCCAAGAACTCTAGAGTGCTTTTAAGGTTAATGATTGGCTAGGAGTGAGATAGAGCTAGCTAACCTAAGTTAACCTCAGCTCAGTAAACCTAACCTTGTCACATGGCATGTTCTACAAGTATAGACTTGCTTTGAGACTGGCTATGACGTCACAGATGAATGGCGGTGGGAGGCTGGACACGACTTTTTATTACCCAAAAACATTGTCCTTTTTTAAAACTGTTAATATTATTATTATTATTAGCCAAGTCACTTTACTAAAATTTAATATATGTGTATTAGTTGATATGAAAGTCTCTACAACCAGCCATGCTTGCACCCACTTTTTGCTTTCACTTTTGCTCCCATATTAATGCCAACTCTTATAACTATAAGCAACAGCAAAATGTAAATGGAATAATATTTCTGATAATGTTCAAAACTAAAGTCCTGAGGTCTTGGGTTTGAATTCTCAACTATGATTGTCAGCCAATGAGTTACACTACAGAAAACTTTTTATTTTTGTTTTGTGTTGCATGATAATTTGCCCATTTCGCGGTGTAGTGGCTAGTATACTTGGGTGTTATCCCAGAGGTTTTTGGATTCCAACGCGACTATAGCCAGAATTTAATTTTTGATCTGAGAGTTGGAAGGTTAGGTTAGGTGAAGTTAGGTTGAGTAAAGTTAGGTTAGGTTAGGTTAGGGGGGATTGTTTTAGTAAAACACCACATTTGACCCCACTTTTTACTCACACATTTTGCTCCCCCTTTGTGCACTCACTTTTGCTCGCTCTTTTTGCTCCCACTTTTGCTTTCACATTTGCTCCCACTTTCTGCTCCCATATTTGCTCACACTTGTTTGCTCCCACTTCTGCTTACACGTTTTGCTCCCACTTTTTGCTCCCACATTTTTTTGCTCTCATATTTGCTCCCACTTTTGCTTACACTTTTTGGTCCCACTTTTTCTCTCACTTTTTTCTCCCCCTTTTGCTTTCACATTTGCTCCCATACTTGCTTCTACTTTTTTTTTGCTCTCATATTTGCTCCCACTTTTTGCTCTCACTTTTTTCTCTCACTTTTTGCTCCCACTTTTGCTTTCACATTTGCTCCCATACTTGCTCCCACTTTTCCTTTCACATTTACTCTCATAATTGCTCCTACTTTCTTCAGATCCCACTTTTTGCTCCCACTTTTTGCTCCCAGTTTTTGCTCCCACTTTTGCACCCACTTTTGCATTCACTTTTGCACCCACTTTTGCACTCACTTTTGCACCCACTTTCGCACCCACTTTTTCACCCACTTTTGCACTTACTCGTGCACCCACTTTTGCACCCACTTTTTCGCCCACTTTTGCACCCACTTTTGCACCCACTTTTGCACCCACTTTTACATTCACTTTTGCACTCACTTTTGAACCCACGTTTGCACTCACTTTTACACTCACTTTTGCTCCCACTTTTGCTCCCAATTTTTGCTCCCAATTTTTGCTCCCACTTTTTGCTCCCACTTTTTGCTCCCACTTTTTGCTCCCACTTTTGCACCCACTTTTGCATTCACTTTTGCACCCACTTTTGCACTCACTTTTGCACCCACTTTCGCACCCACTTTTTCACCCACTTTTGCACTCACTCTTGCACCCACTTTTGCACCCACTTTTTCACCCACTTTTGCATCCACTTTTGCACCCACTTTTGCACCCACTTTTGCACCCACTTTTGAACCCACTCTTGCACCCACTTTTGCACCCACTTTTACATTCACTTTTGCACTCACTTTTGAACCCACGTTTGCACTCACTTTTACACTCACTTTTGCTCCCACTTTTGCTCCCACTTTTTGCTCCCAATTTTTGCTCCCACTTTTTGCTCCAACTTTTTGCTCCCAATTTTTGCTCCCACTTTTTGCTCCCACTTTTTTGCTCCCAATTCTTGCTCCCACTTTTTGCTCCCACTTTTTTTTGCTCCCACATTTGCACCCATATATGCTCGCACATTAATCTATTGTTCTTATTACCAAGTTGTCTTTACTAGAGCTTAGTCTAAGCTTGACAGTTGATATGGAAGTATCTGTGACTAGGTATGGTAAGCCTCATGCATTCTATAAAGGATATTCATATATTGTGAAACGAACCAATAAAAATGGAACTGTTATTTGGCGTTGTACAAAACAACGTTCAAAACAATGTCGCAGTGAGCTAAAAAGCAAAAATAGTGTGGTTTTAAGTGTCAGTGATCATCAATGTAGTGTACTGCATGAAACACTGTTGCTGTCAACAGAAAATCATGAAAATGTTAAAAAGCAAGTGCTACAAAACAATACTACTATTGAAAATAATTCAATGTTCAAAAAACCCTTAACATTATCAAAAGCCACGCAGACTCTACACGAGGACACTGTAGAGGGAGAGGAAGAGGAACAGGAAGAGGACCAGGAATATTTAACTGGTTTTAGTAATGTTGAGGATAATGTTGAGGATAATTATAGTGATTATAATAATAGTGATATAGATCATGCAGCTTATGATTATGATAGTGATAATGATCCAAAACAGGACAATAACGTTTTCATGCCTATTGTTTACCGTGGAAGAAAAAAGATCTACAACAAGCTTTGTTTTTAAAACTATAACACACTATCGTAAAGGCAAAGACTTGTATTAAGTGTGCTTTTTATTGTCATAATCATGTATACTCTGCAATGTTAAATATTCTGACTTCTATAGAAAATAAAACAACATTGTACCATTATTTTCATTTATTTACAAACTTTATATACATTTTTTGGTTTCATGATAATATTTTTAAGACAATACTAAACACTAAGACATTATTATTCTATACACATATTTTTTCTTTCAGTCCATTGTCATGACTTATATCTTCCATTATTATTTGACTTTTTTTATTTAATTAAAACGAATCATGCACCTATTGTTTTTAAAACCTTCATAAATTAAGTGTACAGGTTGCACAGCATTATTGACTTCATCAAAAACACTTTCCGACATATCATTAAACCGTATAGGCAGAAATGTCTCAAAGTTTTCACATACACAAAGTACACGATCACCATATGCTGTTTTCAATTTCCGAATCTTGATAATGCGGAATGGAATATGCGTTGGCAATTCGCTGAGCTTCTTTGTCTCTAAGCCACATGATTGTCCCACAGCATTCAAAACATTCATTGTAGTAGTCTATAAACAAAACAAAAGCATATCTATTACACTCTAAAACAGTTTTAATAATATTGTGCAATTAGGGATTTTGCACTATGCATGGCGAATAAATTATACTAGTTATGCAAGAAATGCCCTAACTGTAGCAGATACTACTTTTCTGCATATAGCACAAGTGTTAAGTTTTAATGCACATTTGACACAGGCTATCATGTGTCCACAGGGTAAAAATACAACACCTAGTTCATCTTGATAACAAATTTTACATAATTGTTGGTCACACTTTTGTATCTGTTCGTGAGACAAGTCTTTTCTTTCAGCCTTATGTATTTGCTCCGCGTGCTCTAACTCTAAAGGCACTTTTATGTCTTGTGCTGCAATCACTTTTTCTTTACGAATAGTGTTCACAAATTCCTGACCTTTAAGCAACACCATGTATTTACAGTTTGGTAACCAACGAGCATGTTGCACTAAAGGGTCATCAGTCATTTGCCAATCCTTTAAAGCAAATCCGCAATAAAAACATATTGTTTTATCCCCTTCACCAGTATAAAAAAATCCAGCTTCACTTAGCTGTTTGGTAAGGTGTTTTAATATTAATGGCCAAACATTTTTATAAGATTCGAAACGTTTTTCAACAGAGCTGTACTCTGGGTGTGCTAGTGCTTTAGTCTTGCAAACTCCCAATTTTTCAAAAGCACACGCCAATTCAACACTGTCTATGGCATATGGACCACATATATCGACACTACCGTTGACTGGTAATACATCATTATTATTATTTATTTGTGATTCAGCAACGTAAGTAGCGGCCAAAGGCCTTGTGGTTCGGTAAAATGAATGCACGGGTAGGTTACCCACTTGCTTTCCAAGCATGTAAGGACAGTGAGGAGACCATCGCAAATGGTCTCTAAAGGGATCATCCCCTTCTTCCCAGTGTGAAAGTTCAATACGACAAAACACACAGCGCACCACATCTTCTCGGTTCAAGTAAAAAAAACCGGCTTTTGCAAGTTCATGCGTCGACAAAAAGCCTACAGGCCAGGATTCAAATGTTAACCATCGATCATGTTCTGATTTTAAATTTAACCCACGTGGTAAACCAACTTGCTCACTTGTTGTATTTGGTACTAACGCCATGTGTTATAATAAAACTTTTTCTTATTGTAAGTTATTAACATTGCACAAGAGCACAGAGTACTTTAAAGCATAATGCATGCTTGTTCACTGTCTTTCATTACGTTAATGGCACATGACGACACCTAAAAGCAAACAAAATAACCCATCACTCAATCAATCAATCAATCAATCAATCAATACTTGTAAATAAAACGTTAACGTTAATTGGCATTAATATATCAAAACACCATTAAAAATAAACTGTATGTTGGCACTAACAGTAACTCATGTACTTATTTTCTTTTTTATAAAGCTACAGTCATTTACATTCCCCCACCCTCCCTTTAACCAATATATAAACAAAAATGAATGTCATGTCATTTTGTTCACATTATCATGTTCAAACCTGTGGATATTCGTTGAGTCCATAGGGAACCACCCATAAATTAAATGTATTATTTTTATTTTTAGAAAATCCAACATGGCCTTGTACTTTTCCCAGTCAACAACAACAACATAGCCATTAATCAAGAAAGCAATCATTGTCCCAGTCATGTACAGGTAATGAATTTTTTTTGTCTACGAGTTTTCAGTAGTGGTAAAATGGAATAGCATTTTTAAGTTGGACTTACCTGAGTTTTAAACAGTTCACTCTTTTGCAGTGGTTTCGCTTTAGTGCGTTTCGTTTTTTTTTCAGCGACTACTACGTCGGTAAGACTATTCTTTCCAAGTTTCTAAAAATAAATAAAATAAACCGCTATAAATACCTAAATTCAAGTTAATACATACATTTCATAAAATAAAACATAAAACAAAAAAAATTAAACAAGTTAGTTTAAAAAAATCATCTCACCTTTACTTGCAGTGACTTGTTGTTCTTCCCTTCTAGTGGGCTCAAAAGTGCAATGGTTTCTTCTCCCTCAGACATGTAAGGTATGCCGGTTATCTGCAAACAAATAAATAAAATCATTAATTACCTAATCAATAAATAATTGCTTGTAAATATATATATTAATCAATAAATGTATAAATGAATAAATATATATATGTATATACCTACCCCACAACAAGGTTAAGTATTTTCCACCAACACCAAAACTGTTAAACAAGACCAAGTGTTTCACGCAACGCAATGTGTTCAAAGGTAGTCCACCCAAGTGAGAGTGGAAATGATAACGACATGTCTTTATATATGCTACGTTGCATGTATAATCATTTTTTCCCACGCTTTGACCATTCTGTTATCGGTCACGTGGACAGCTAACGCCCAAAGTGAACACCTGTGGCGAATCAAATTTCACATGAACTTGCATTTTGTCACGTACGAAGCAAAACAGGATGTCACTTGTTAACAGTTATCATGCACGTGGACAGATAACGTCCAAGGTGAACACCTGCGGTAGATCAAATTTCACATGGACTTTCATTTTGTCACGTACAAAGCAAGACAGAATGTCACTGGTTTAGCGTGCCTGTGGTTTCACACAAGTTCACATGCATTTCGCACTTCCCTGCCACCACAATGGTCAGATTATTTCACTTTCAAGCGTCATGGTCATTTTTCCATTGCACTTGTTGTCAAGTCAGATCAACGCCATCCAATAAGCTCAAATGACCTTCACCTCCTGCTCGTTTGCAAGTGTGTTTTCTGTACTCGCTTCGACCAACATAGAACCAAGTTCTCATCACCGTTTACATGTCAAAGGTAAAATGTGTGAAAACGCACGCTCGTTCTGTCATAAACCGGCCCGTCGAAATAGCGATTGATCTATTGAACACGGCCACCGTGGTCAGCGACAGTTTCAATGAAACACACACCCAGCAGTATCGTCTCTCTCAACCACCACGCTTCATGGACATTATAAACAGGCAAAGAAAAAGAAAACGTTATTTCAACATGTATGGCGTTAGGCCCTTTGTGAATTATCTTTTTGGAAAAAATATCTACCACATTTGAAAGGGGGCGTTAGCCCGAGTCCTAGGACACCTCGTACACGTCTCTAGCGTTATTGGTTCGTGAGATATCGGCAAAAATCACAAAAAACACGTGTTTACCCCAAAATCGCGTTTCCAAAATTTTAAAAAATTACAACGAGTGATCTATAGCAAAGAGGACGTCTGCCCGAATCCTTGGACCCATCGTACATGCCTCTAGCGTTATTGCTTCGTGAGATATCGGCAAAATCACAAAAACACGTGTTTACCCCAAAATCGAGTTTCCAATTTTATTAAAAATTATAACGAGTGGTCCATAGCAGAGAGGACGTCACCCCGAGTCCTTGGACCTGTCGAACACGCCTCTAGCATGATTGGTTCGCGAGATATAGCAAAAAGTCTAAAATCACGTTTTTACCCCAAAAAGACTGTGTTTCCAGATTTTCACATTTTCGACACCGACATTCCCGTAAAGAGCACGACGAGACGAAAAAAACGAATCCAAGCACGCCCTCCTAGCATGGCTCCTTCCATTCCAAGGTCGCAGGGGCTCACCACTTGCTTTTGGAAGCAGCTCTCTCATCATCCCACTACTAACAGGTTTTCATCCTAGAGACTTGAAATTTATTTTGGGGGTAGAGGGGGTAGGGACCATTGATTTACGTCAAACAATATTTTTTTGTAGAGTTCCTAGTTTCCAAAATATAGGATTTTCAAAATTCGAGTGTTTTCAAAAAAACATAAAAATTAAAAAAGTTTTATTACAAAATATAAAGGTCATAAAGACCATTCGTTTGAGCCATGGCACAACGTACTATCCTGTTTGGTTTTCAAACTATAGCCTATTTTCAAAAACGAAAAATTTTAAAAAATTTTTGAAAAATATAATACATGGTCCATAGGAACGAAGACGTCAGCCCGAGTCCAACGACACCTCATTTGTCAAAATCGGACCATGCGTTTGAGAGATATCAGCAATGTTCCCAGGAAAGTAGGCTGTGCGTTAGAAACCGCCTTACTCCCCTACTCTCAATAACTCAGTGCCGCGCAGGCGCCGCATAATGGCAATGTGCGTGGCGGGAGACAGGCTCGCGCCACGGGCGAGCGGGCAAGCGAGGGTCTGCGTTACATACAAACTAAACTGTATTAAATAAGCATTACATAATCAAATACCGGTACACAAAATTGTAACTAGATATTGCCGACATATCATATTAGGCCTATGACACCAGCAACTTATAAATGCTTTTCATTTGAACGACCCTTTGCTAGGATTTTTTATTTGTACGTACCTTCTGATAAAATTCACTACAATTTTCGTCATAATTGTAATATGTGAACAATTCTTGTTTTATCAAACTAATGGAGCTTCTGTTTCTATCATCTCTCCATTTGATATTCATGACAGAAAACACTCTCTCCGTAAAAGCATTGGAGGAGAAAATGCTGTGTACCGGTATTAACTTCATAAGGACTAAGATATTCCTTAATGTTGTTGCCCCTAATAAATCTATAACATGCACCCATCTATCTGACATAGAAATCATTTTCTCTTTCAAACTTGCGCCTGTACCACCAGAAAACAAGCTAGATATTACAATCTATTCTGAAGCGGGACATTTGAAAATTGGTGCGAAATTGAATATATTATCAAATTAACCAGAAAAACGGAATATTTGGCGTTCCGTTAAAGATTGAAACGGAACGTGGAACAAAACAAGATAAAACGGAATTGTCCCGCGTAATACGGAACGTCTGGCAAACCTATTCACGAGGTCTAAGCTTCGTAATTTTCTATCACGTGGTCAGTTTGTTTAAATGAGGTATTTGATGGCTTTGAGTGGGTTTCAATCTCATAAAAACAAGAGAGTGCAGTAGTAACCGTTTGACAGGGGCGTATATAGAAAAAAATTCGGGAGGAGGGCTGACTTTCCTGGAAAATTGTGAGTATTCTCAGGGGATTGTCACTGCAAAATACCCAGAAATATCAACCAATATCTTAGAGCATATAAATTTGTGTAATTATTTTAGATAAGATTCAAAGTTTTTATAGCCTACAATTAGTACTGGCAATACAAAAAAGTTGTAAAATACAACACAACACACAAATAAAATGTTATAGTTAATGAACTTTCTATAATGATCTATGGAGTATGAATGGCAAATATCTAAATATTTGTCAATTTACTAAGCAGAAAGGTAAACAGTTTTTTTAACATGTATTTCTCAAAAAACTTACTGTGGAATTCACAGCTTTACCTCAAAAGGCTGAGTGCACTCCGTTCCAGCCCTCAGGCTAGAATTAAAATCTCTTGTCAGAGCCTGGAATTGAATTCGGATCTCCGGGGCGGCAGCGAAGAATGCTACCCACTACACCACGAGTTAGTATAATTTCAATTTTAATATTGTTTATAGCTTAGCCGATAAGTTAAGATTAGGGTACAACAAATTTACAATTATTTTATGCTCTTACCAAAGCACCACTTTCTTAATTTTTATTGGCTTTTCTTCGGGGGGGGGGGGGGGGTTGGAGCCCCCTCAGCACCCCCCTTATATACGCCCCTGCCGTTTGAATGATTTGTACTCATTCAGAATGGAAACTGTTTCATTCACGAGGTCCTTATTAGTTTTCAGCAAATGTGCAAGCTTTGATATATAATGCCCTGTTTACTTTACATCAGGTATAAATACAGTCAGAATACGTCATTTTGGAACAAATTCTCCATTTAAAAATAATATTGCACACTTTTTAATTACTTCAATTATTCTTTGAAGCTTTAGTCCAACTTGAAATATTGTTTCTCAAGATCAGTAGTTCAACATCACAAAATGAAAGCACATGCAATACACTGATAGAATGTTGAAATCATTCCCACTAACTCTTTTCTTGATCACTTCTGGTGCTGGAAATGAAGTACAGTAGGCTACTGATTGTCACTGATGTGCCAATTTGTGATTTCTAAAGGTGTTGTTGCCTTCAGTGTGATGGTAATCATGTCCACGAGAATATCGGGGTCACTAATATGTCACTTTGTGATTTTAAAAAGGAGTTGTTGCCTTTGAAGTGACAGGACTCGTACTTACAAGAAGGTCCTGAGAGGATCCTCTCTTTGGTTGTCCTACAGTCATATTTATGTAAGACTGCGTTAAACTAACTGATGTAGGAATTACCACTGAAGTGTCATTTGAAATTCTGTTTAATGAACTAGGTTGACGAATTGGACTCAAATATGTATTTCCTAGTCTAGGAGATTCCTCTGGTTTCTCTGCATCGACTTGGTTTGTAGTCTTGTTGATGTCAGTAAGTGGTGCAAATAGCCTTTGCTCTTCATCCCCTGTTGACAGGAGTGGCATTCTGCTACTGCTGGTCGGCATCTGTCGCTGATGTGGTGTCAAGTAATTGACAGAATCTGTTGGGAGGATGTTCAGGTATCCATAGCCTACATCATCATCATCTGTCAACATACAAGAAACATGTATTGTAATATCACCATCTGTACTTGTGAAGATACCAACACGTGGGGATAACTTGCTCGGATTTGAGATATTGGTTCAAGGTGGTTGGTAATGTAACATCATTGCAGGTAGTCTCGGGCAGATGAGGGGCTGATATTCGGAGTGGAGAGATGGGATCAGGATAGTTGGCAATGTAGCAGAAGTACAGGCTGTCTCGGGAAGATGAGGGACTGATGTTCGGAGAGGAGAGATGGGATCAGGATAGTTGGCAATGTAGCAGCAGTGCAGGCTGCCTCGGGTAGATGAGGGACTGATGTTCGGAGTGGAGAGATGGGATCAGGATAGTTGGCAATGTAGCAGCAGTGCAGGCTGTCTCGGGAAGATGAGGGACTGATGTTCGGAGTGGAGAAATGGGATCAGGATAGTTGGCAATGTAGCAGCAGTGCAGGTTGTCTCGGGCAGATGAGGGACTGATGTTCGGAGTGGAGAGATGGGATCAGGATAGTTGGCAATGTAGCAGCAGTGCAGGCTGTCTCGGGTAGATGAGGGACTGATGTTAGGAGTGGAGAGATGGGATCAGGATAGTTGGCAATGTAGAAGCAGTGCAGGCTGTCTCGGGCAGATGAAGGACTGATGTTCGGAGTGGAGAGAGGGGATCAGGATAGTTGGCATTGTAGCAGAAGATGAGGGACTGGTGTTCGAAGTGGAGAGATGGGATCAGGATGCTTGGCAATGTAGCAGAAGATGAGGGACTGATGTTCGGAGTGGAGAGATGGGATCAGGATGCTTGGCAATGTAGCACCAGTACAGGCTGTCTCGGGCAGATGAGAGACTGATGTTCGGAGAGGAGAGATGGGATCAGGATAGTTGGCAATGTAGCAGCAGTGCAGGCTGTCTCGGGCAGATGAGGGACTGATGTTCGGAGTGGAGAGATGAGATCAGGATAGTTGGCATTGTAGCAGAAGATGAGGGACTGGTGTTCGAAGTGGAGAGATGGGATCAGGATGCTTGGCAATGTAGCAGAAGATGAGGGACTGATGTTCGGAGTGGAGAGATGGGATCAGGATGCTTGGCAATGTAGCACCAGTACAGGCTGTCTCGGGCAGATGAGGGACTGATGTTCGGAGAGGAGAGATGGGATCAGGATAGTTGGCAATGTAGCAGCAGTGCAGGCTGTCTCGGGCAGATGAAGGACTGATGTTCGGAGTGGAGAGAGGGGATCAGGATAGTTGGCATTGTAGCAGAAGATGAGGGACTGGTGTTCGAAGTGGAGAGATGGGATCAGGATGCTTGGCAATGTAGCAGAAGATGAGGGACTGATGTTCGGAGTGGAGAGATGGGATCAGGATGCTTGGCAATCTAGCACCAGTACAGGCTGTCTCGGGCAGATGAGGGACTGATGTTCGGAGAGGAGAGATGGGATCAGGATAGTTGGCAATGTAGCAGCAGTGCAGGCTGTCTCGGGCAGATGAGGGACTGATGTTCGGAGTGGAGAGATGAGATCAGGATGCTTGGCAATGTAGCACCAGTACAGGCTGTCTCGAGAAGATGAGGGACTGATGTTCCGAGTGGAGAGATGGGATCAGGATAGTTGGCAATGTAGCAGCAGTGCAGACTGTCTCGGGAAGATGAGGGACTGATGTTCGGAGTGGAGAGATGGGATCAAGATGGTTGGCAATGTAGCAGCAGTGCAGACTGTCTCAGGAAGATGAGGGACTGATGTTCGGAGTGGAGAGATGAGTTCAAGATGGTTGGCAATGCCACCTAAATGGGGCTGTTTCAGGCAGGCGTGGGGCCAACAAAATATATTTTTATTTATTAGGTAGTAACCGTGGATTAATTTAATTACACAGATTTTGGTGTCAGATTTATAAACTTAATTAAATTTTGATTTGTTCCTGGAAGATCCTAAGACACACCAACAGTACAAGATTGGAATATTAGGACATTTTGGGATACCATCCAAAGAGAGAACTGATGAGAAATATAAGACACAAAGTCTGAACAATGGTTGGTGATAGCTTTTACAAAATGAGCTGGGAAACTTAAGAGGAGATCCATGGCCTTTCTGAAGAAGGCTACATAATAATTAATCCACAGGGGAATATGCAATGCTGATCAACCTGATGACCAAGATTGAAACTGGCTGTAAACAAGCTACTGTAGTAAGTTTGGGTATTATAAACAAAGGATTTATGAGTACATTAGGTCTAGGTGATTTTTAGCATTAGTGATAGATTTGAAATTTGTCCTAAACTTGTAAATTGATGTATCTTAACATTTGGAGACCCCCTCATGAGGATTTTAATGCTTTGAATTAGTGATACAATGCATCATCTGTTCAAAATGCAAAATTGTTAGTTTTTTGCAAAAATAAACATAATAATTTTGTTTTTTGAAAATTAAATAATCTATTTGTTAGTACCATACTGTATCAGCTTTATTTGGAAATTTAATCCCTGGCAAACTTGTCTCTATTTGGAGTTTTTCAATGAAAGGCATCTCTTTTCCAACTAGAGACCAAAATAATAACTTTAATTATGGTACAACATTTAATGTTAGTATGTATAGGCCTACATATGATGCCGATTTATATTATTTTCATACATGTAGGCTGATAATTGTTGCTTTAAGGTGGAACAGCAAGGCTATGTGCCCCTCTGAGTAGGGCATTATTGCATGGCTAAATTATATTTTGATTACATGTGATGTTGCACATCAGGTTAACATGGTTTAAATTCACTTTGCTACAAAATCTAATTTGAAAAGCATGGATGCTAAAAAACGCCAAATTTAGCATTAAAATGTTAAATTTTTGAATTCTGTAAACCACAAACCTTATTAATGTGCCATGATTTACTGACTTGTTCAGTGAAAACAACACTAATCACTGGAAATTTATTTGATTTTTGATAACATGGGATCAATGAGTTTCGGATGATTAAATCATGATAAAAGTCCATTTAATCATTTTAAATTTACTTGGCCACTATGTTTGTTATGTGCTTATAAGGTTTTCGAAAGTCTATCCTCTACAGTCATACAAATTCTCTGGTAATTATCAGTATTAGTGTAAAATGACCTACTCATGGTTGTATCTAATAATTATTAAGTAAATAAATAAATAAATAAAAGTACCGGTAATAGTTTTGGATATGGTATCGTAGCCTATATTGAATGCCGTTGAATTAATTTGCGTGGCCGTCATGTTGAATTTGTGAAGCGTTGTAAAGTTTTAAAGCCACTGTCGAGGTCAGACGAGGTAGTAGTAAGTCCTTACCGAGTTCCATTAAAATTTCTCCAGCCGTTTAGATTGTATTAGGGACACACACACGGATAAAAGGTGATCTCATAAGTCTATATTTCAAATACGCTAAAATATGGTCGTTTGATGTAAATAGGTTAATAGCTGACTCATGAGACTGTAAATCAATACCATATACTATTACTCTACAATGAAATCTCAGCTTTCTATTTTAGATTTCCTATATACCGTATTATAATATACCAGCCATTGCTGTTAAGTCAGTTAGTTTTGTATGTAGTAGTATAAAGTAACACATTAACTTACCTAACATATCTTGAGAACTGGATAGTGATGTAAAATATGTTCTGTTATGTACAATGCGAGGGTTCAGGTCCAGGTACTCAACTCCATCCTCCAGCATCCTTTCAAAGATGCCAGTCAGTTCCTTGAAAGATGGCCGCTCACTAGCATCTTCATGCCAACATGATCGCATAACACGATACCTAAAAGAAGAATGATTATAAGGGGTTATTCAAAATGATTCATCCAGCATCAAATTAATGATCATAGGATATCTTTTGTATTTACAACGCCAAAGATATAAATAATATTTCATAGGAAGCCTAGAGTTCGTGGTTTTCAACATCACCAGTAGGCCTACACACAGAAATAGGTCAAAACTCGTCAGTTGACATACCTTCAAGTATGATGTTATCTACATGTGAATTCTAACGGTTTTAAACTTGTGATGAGATGCAAAATTGACTCCAAATGCAATGTTTGGTGCTATTAAATAAATACATGAATAAATAAATAAAAAAATAAATAAATAAAATAAATGAATGAATAGATAAATGAATTACTTGCCTTTAAAAACACAAATTCAGAGAATAAGAAAGAAATATTCAAAATATTCATTTCGTGGTAAATATGTTGCCTGTGCTTGAACTTTTCCTTTTCTGGCCAAAGACCGAAATTATCACTTAGTCACTGTTCGAAATGATCACCATTGGCACGAGGCTGCTCATCACTTGAAGCCATATCCTGAAGCACGTGCTACAATTGGCAGGCATATGGTTCAGGTCAGGACTAGCAGATGGCCAATCTGCGGTGGAAATGAAGTCTTCTACATTGTCCGAGCGTAATGAACTGGTGCTGAATTTTGCTAAAAGCTCCAATTCTGGCCATGAGAGAGCGTGGTGAAAATGGAAATGACTATGTTGTATTTTTGAGATGTTCTTAAAATATTCTAATACTATCAAAATCAGTTATTATTTTAACCAAAAAAAAAATTACTAACAGGAATGCAATTATTTGAAAATAATTGAAGTATCAAATAAAATATATGTGGTTTATAGTAAAGTACATCTCAACAAACACACCCAACGCAACTTATTATTGCATAAATATTAGAAGAACATTTCCAATTGGTATTAATGTATAATTAATATTCCTTTTATGTGTAACGATTTATATTCAAATTGATTTTAAATCTTGAGAGAAAAACAGTACTTTTATTAGTTTTTTGAAGATAGTTTACTCGAAACTACGTATATTTTATTTGATTTCATAGTTTTTTAAGAATAATCATTACATACAAATCTTCCACAGTTTTGATATTATTAGGTTTATATTCAGACACGGAGCAAATTTGATGCTGACCAACAGTATAATCCAATACAAATAATCATTTTTGACATCAAAGAAATATCCAGATTATCATTGCAAACTGCTATGGCCTTGTTCAACGCAAAATTAGTTCCAATCGCAATCTATGGAATAGATATCATATGGAAAAATATCAGTCTAAATGACTTTGAAAGCAGTCAAATCGCGATTCTTGAAAGCCACCCCAGGTGTTTCGAAATACACAAAGCCAAGGCTAGTATACGAGCTCGCCGGGCGCAGTCCAATTCGGCCAGTTAATTACACTGATAAAATCGGACAGACTTTTCTGGCCACCATGATCTGCCCCTTTGATAATTCATAATCCAATTCGGCCAGCGATAGCTCAATAGCAACCTCCCCTACCTTCCCCCACTCTGCAGCCAACACATACCATACTGTACGCACGTTCCAACATTTTGTCATTAATCTGTTGGAGGGGAGGTGACTCTCAGTTTGACGGTCCCAGGAGTGTCAATTACTAAAAATTCACATATGTATGACCTAGCTTTCTGGATATGGTGACAACTACTGTCTGTGGAGGAGCTTTATACAAAGAATACGATACGTCCTCAATAGTTTCACAAATATGGACATCCATGAGATTGTGTTCGATAAACTGACAGCGTTAATATAACCTACCGTACTGTAAGTGCAAGCTCTAACATTTTACCCGATCTTCTTTGCATACACTAATAAATGAACAAAATTAAATGTTAATAAACCAAGTGAACAATTTTCATTGAATACCCTAACCTATTAGATGAAATTAAAACATACTTAATACCAGTACCATAATTAATAGTTGGAGATAGCCCGGTGAACTGAATTTTTAATTGGTATAAATTATATTTATATACTAACCAAGGGTCACAATATTATTTAGCCATTATATTTCGACCATGCAGCCAGCCTGAAATGGTTTTCCCTTTTTTCTGTTTTCAACTCTATACAAATCCAGGAACTGTCCCTTCCAATAGGCCACGGCTGCATCCTTCCTTAGTTCATTAATTCGAATGACATTTTAACTGCCATTTCCTTGTTAAGTTCAAGTATATTTTAATGAAAGTTGGTAGTTTTTTTTTCTTTATTGTCTATCCGGGAAGTTTGTTTTATTGAGATTTTAATTAATATGGTTCAAAAAACACTAAGATTAAGAATAACATTTTTAACTGCCATTTCCTTGTTAAATTCAAGTATATTTTAATGAGAGTAGGCTAATTGTGTAGTGCATAAAACAGGATTCCTTCTATGAATCCTCTGTAAAACTGTCGCCATATTTCAGTATGATGGAATAGTTTTTTAAAAGCCATTTTCATTCATTTTAGTAGGTTTTTTCTTAGATGACATTTCATTGAGCATTATATGTCCGTCTCGTTACGTAGTGGCTATCACCGCGGAGGCCCGGGTTGAATTACCAGCTCTGCCAAGAAATTTAATTCTGATTTGAGGGATGGAACGGGTTACACTCAGCCTCGTGAGGTAAAACTGAGAGGAGGTGGAGGGTTCGTCCCACCTCCGCCATTCTGGAAGTAGTTTTCCGTGGTTCCCACTTCTACTCCAGGCAAATGCCAGATTGAGTCCTGACTGAAGGCCACGGCTGCCTTCTTCCCAATCCTCATCTTAATTACAACTACACGCAATAATACAGCCATCACAATAAGACAAGTTATCAGACAAATTCCACACACACACAACCAAGTACACGGGGTTACATGACGACGATGTCGCAAAGCCCCTCAATGAATCAACAATAATGGTCTAACAAACCCGTGGTTGGGAGCACCCAAACATCAAGCCGACTGCAACCCAGTTCATAGCCTACAAATTGTGGGGGACGAATAACCTGCGCGACGACACCCTTAGCCACATCACCTCGATTTTAGGTCATGGGGCACTACTTCTCATATCAAGCAGGTAATTAATTGTCCTCATGGGGCTGAGTGTACACCTTTCCTTCTCCTGATGCAGAATTGAGAATAGGCGGGTTTGATTCCTACCTCAGCCATGCTGGTAGTGGTTTTTCATGGTTTCTCATTTGTATTCCAGGCAGATGACTAGATTGTACCTAAATGAAGGTCATGGCGCCCTTCTAACCATATCCTAGCCAAATTACAAGTACATAATAGTACGCTACAGCAGTTACAATAACACAGATTATCAGACAGATTCCACACACACCAAAGTACACAGCACTACATGATCGCCAAGCCTTCAAAATGAATAAACGACAATTGTTTCCAGCCCTCAAATCAGATGTTAAGTATGACTGGCTGCGTTGCTCAGCGGTAACGTTCTTGCCTACTGAGCCCAAGGCTGCAGGATTGAATCCTGGCACAGTCACTTGGAATTTGTGGGTGCGTAATTGCGATGGAGCCGTGTCAGTAGGTTTACTGGCACGTTAAAGATCTTCGGGACAAAATTCCGGCACCCCGGCCACAGTAGTTAAAAGGGACGTAAAACCAATAACATTATATAGCTCTTAAGTTTCTGGCTGGAATCTAATCCAGAGCCTCCTTGGTAAGAGAAAAGCGTGCTATCCATACACCACGGGGGACAATAATAATTAAAATAGTAATAATAGTAATAATAATGTAACGGGTTTAAGGTAACTTTTAACTGTTGTGGCCTTTTAAAAGAATTAAGGCATAGGCTAATGTTTGTTTCAGTGAATTGTGTAATTTGTACAGCCCTGCATGGCAGAGTGTTTACAGGAAATCCCAGAGCCAGCCGCTCATTCTGCAAGAACAAATATGTTACCTTAGATTTTGGGTTTTCCCAGTGGTAGTGGTGGGGGACGGAAAGGAGGATAATTACAGCGGAAGAACCAGAGCTTGGCCTGGGGCAACTGGCCAAAAAGCAGTGGCGTATACTGGTCTGAAGATCTGGGCTACCACTGAGCTTAATATTACACAAAACATGCTTTTGAACTGCCCTGCGAAAAGAGTTCATATTTGAAAACCCTTCCTTTCACGACTAAATAACAAACACGGCCAGCAATACAATTTAGACAGTTTAGAACTGCCAGATAACCTATTCCACCTAGCATGTAGATGATGTGAAATGACGTGTATACATTGGCACACAATTGCAGTTCAGATGTAGGCCTTTTCATATGTATAATATGAACTTCCTCACTGTATAGACGACGGCTGAAAGGAACTTCTAACAAACTCTCTATTATACAGTCATTGGCATTTAAAGCCCCCGCATGTGTTTGTTCCATAATTTTCTTACAAAATCACAACTGGCACAGTTAAAACAAAACACTACATAAAGATTCTTCAGCATACCCACATTTAAATAAATCACACATCGAAAATACTACAACTTCTAAAACATATTCACATATATGCGCGTGATAATGTATATTTATTGTAGGCTATTTGTTCCTTTAAACGCTTTTAACTTCAAAGAAACCGCTGGTACTCAATTAAATTAGCCTCTGGCTGCGCTAGCCAGCGGCGTGTGGGCCAGGTATGCGGTGCGACCAACGATCTAGAGAAAGGTATATAGAGAGGCAAGGAGCCGCGTAGCAGCGCTCTGGGCGGAGGCAACCTGAGTTAAGGCGGCCATGATTCAAAACGTCGTCTGACAAGAGCTTGTTGTGATTGTTCGGGCTGTGCGGGAACATGCGTTGAATGACATTTATTTAAAAATACATATGCCATGCTGTCAGTGAGTTCGTCATTCAATTGTACGAATAGAAGTAATAAGACAACAGGAGTGTCGTATTTCAGGTAAGAAATGTCATCCAAATTCATAAATTAATGAGGTAGACTCTTTACGAAAACGTGATGCAGCAGTTTAAGTTTGTGTGATATTTACATTTCAGATTCCCTTTGCAGAACCAGGAACTAACAAACAATGGGTTGTCAACATGAAAAAGGGATAAATGGTACTCCACGAGATACAGCTTTATTTGTTCTCTACCCTTTGAAGATAAATATATGTATGTAGCAAATGACAGGCGACGTCTACTAGCTAATGCAGTAGGCCTACCTACAATTTCCAATTTTCCTACACATCTACAGAAGAAGCAGGCCTGTACATCTTCGCCGAAGAAGTGAAGTTTCCAGGAAACTACAGAACACTCGTAATCAGATAGCATTGTTGCAGAAGACCTTGATATCAGTAATTAAATATATTAGGCTGTCTTAAAATTTAAGGATAGATAGTTGTGAGCCATAATAATAATAGGTATAAAGTAAAATATATTGTTCAAATATCAATCTTCGTAAGCCAACGAGGTATACTTTCTCTAGTTCGTTGTTTTGAACTCATTTTATTTTTTTCTTTCTTAGAAATTCTACAGCAAGGTGCAGGATCTAGCCATGATCACACATAATCTGTCCCTAGCCCACGGAAGATGAAGAAAATGAAGTGCTTTTATCGGGTCAAGATGTTGAGAAAGAAGGACTGATTAAAGAGAAAGACGTGAAAGATGGCCTTTTGAATCCATCAAATGATGTAGTGAAATTACATAAGACAGCTGAGAGTGTCATCAGGAAGAATGACTGTATGTTGCGAAAGAACACGAAGAATCTCATGCTGAAGTTGCAGACAGATTGTCTATGCTATGCTGCCGGGTTATCTGTTTCAGAAATCTGACCATCTATTTACAGCTACTGAACCTGGGGAAAAGTCTCACTATGCTTCACTCATCGAGCGAATTGTGAAACAGTAACTTATTATACATGCAGGCTTCACCACTTCTGCAGAAATACAGCTCAACATGAGAGAGGCCACCAGGTGCGTCAGTTGAACACAAAACGTATTCTTTTTAAGGACCATTAAATCGTTAGTTAGTACTATGCATAAGCAACGTAGCTTATTGTCTTGTAAGATGATTGTGTTAGTTTCCGTTCAATGTACAAATTAAATTGCCAGGTCTTACGTAGGCATAATCTTATATTACGCCTCGTTAGTCGCGCCTCTTCCTCCCTGCATCCCACCCTCTTGACAGTGTATATCATGGCGGCTGCCAGTTCAACCTGCTTCCAAAATGGCGGCGCCATTTCCACTCTATATACCTTTCTCTAGCTCGTTGGGTGCGACTATATTTCCCTCCGTGTTACTCAGACCATCGCCGCTCCAAGCTGTGTTTATTCTTGTTAGGCGCTGTCCAGTATGTAAGAAACCGCTGGCCGTAGCGGCAACTCGCTCGCTAAGAGCCCTGGGCCTGCACGGAACAAGGGTGGGTGCGGAGAGATGGGGGGTAGCGGCGTAAGGCTGCCGCATTCTCGGTCGGTTTCTGCTGCGTTGCCGCGTTGACTACTCACTAACCATTATTTCTTTCGAGAAAGAAGAATGTGCATGAAAGCCACGATTGTTTGAATGCTTTGTTGAACCTGTAATAAAGTGTTATTTATTTTTAATGTAATTTTCTTGGGCTACCGCCGGTAGCCCCGGTAGCCCTAAGAATACGCCCCTGCGGCAAAAAGGACTGTGGGATGGAATGACAAGATAAGAAAGATCCACTCGGAAGATTAGCTGGCTCAATTCGCCAACACCCGAGCTCGCCAAAGAACCCTTCTTTATAGAGGACCTACGTATGAGGCGCCCATTCACCGTCAGCTCGATAAACTGTTCCTTGAAAGAGAAAAGAAAAGAAGGGAGATTTGTCTGGACTTTTATACAACAGAAGCCATGATAAATAGATCCTGGGCCGATACGAATCAGGAGCTCCGACACCTGGTGACCTCAATGGCTGTGCATGGGGACCACCACAAGGTATGCAAGACCAAGTGTTTTCACGACCCCGGGAATACCTGTGTTTGTGAATTGTGCGATCAGCCCTGTGACCGTTACCACGTGACCACCTGTAAAAAGCGAGTGAAATCCCTGGTGGGACTTTTGTGCACAATAAACATTGCGGGGTACAAAGCGTATGAAACGTACGGTATAACTGAGCGATTACATCAGGTTGTTATTGTAATTGATTATTAAAGTGGAACATACGATCCACAACATTGGTTGGCTTGGAACATAATCATATACTCTGCCTTTATGGCCGTATGGCTGCAATAAATTCTTATTAATAATCAATATTTAGTTACTCGTAACTTTATATTTTTTAATAGTTCCTTCCAACAACTTACGATTACTGATGATGTCGACACTGTGGTCGAAACTAGTCCCAGTACTATAAACAACGAATAATAATAATATATTTATTTACTAATGGTGGTTTTATTTAATAGCATTTAGATTTGAATTGAATTTTGTCAATAAGGACCAAATTGTTTCGGATATAGTTAATTTCATATTTATACATACTTAAAGAATTATTAAAATAACAGAAGAATGCTGTAAGAAATTGTTAAGTATATAAATGGTGTGAAAAGGAATAATTTTGAGTAACATTTGAAAATTATTAATATGAAACTATAACAATTAGTAGTAATAATAATAATAATATTGTATGGTCTCGGGTGCCGGGTGCAAGCTTTGTCATTTGACGCCCAGAGGGCAGCTTGCATGTCGAATTTTGTCGTTCTTTGGAGCGCTATGAAAGTCAACGAGGTTAGATATCCAAGCTCCTTGACACTAGAGGGATTTCCAATAGATAAATGAGAAACTTTGTATTGGCGGAAAATCCGGTGATTAATTTTGCCATTATGAACACGGCCTACTGAATTCTTTAACATGCCACCAACGTATGACATGCCTGCCGTGATTTTTGTCGCCTTTCAAAAATCACTTGTCACGGCCAGGAGCGAACCTGAAAGCTTGGGTTGGTAGAAAACAAATCAAAAACTACTTCAAAATTACTTCATTTGAAGAAGAAAGAATTGGTTATTATAAACATTTGTAAATAACTTAATGATAAAATATAGAAAACAAGAGCAATTCTTCTTATTTATCCATACCCCTGTGAAACAAAATGTTTGAATATTCAAGTATTTTGTCAATTCACTGAAAGAAACTGTAACAGTATAGTGACAGACAAAGTAGAATGCTTATTTTGGTAAGCTGAGTTAGATCTTCATCTATTTCAAGCAATGCGAGATTTTTCGGTTGACAAACCCTCCAATTATAATTCCCTCCTCCCAGTGCTGGATTACCCATTAGGCCCGACTAGGCACAGGCCTAGGGCCCCAAATTATCTGGGGCCCCCCAAATTTTATTCCGAATTTATAGAACATTTTAATCCAGAACAGAGTAAGTTTCAGCATTATATTAAATTACAAAGTCCTTTAAAAACTGAGTTCACTCATTCTGAACTTTACGAAATTCTTATTCGAGACAAGCTTGAGTCTGTTTTTCCGAACGTTGAAATTGCTTTTGGCGTTTTCCTGACCCTCATGATAACGAATTGCTCTGCGGAGCGCTAGTTTTCAAAATTGAAACGGATCAAAAGTGCGCAAAGAAGTATCATGTTACAAGAACGATTAGACATGCTAAGTTTAATGTATATCGAGTCCTGATTTTGATTTTGATGACATTGGAGAAGTTTTCATTGACCGAAAAAACAGAAAATTTTTTTGATTACATTTTACAGAAGTAAACAAGATGTTCAGTAAATAACATATAGCCTACTTTCTCCTAAATGTATGAGTATAGTTATAACTCGTTGTTATTATCAAAGAGTATAATAGAACTATTCTTTGTTGAAGAACTTAGAAACGATTTACCTCTACCAAACGCCACAACCTAGATAAAAACTGCTACCATCATTGAAGAAAGAAATATTAGAAGTATCTAAATAATGTTACGGATCTGCAGACATAATCGACCGGACTGGCGGCGTGGCTCAGCGGTAACGTTCTCGCTTGCTGGACAGTATGTTTCAGGTTCGTATCCTGGCGCAGTCAGCTGGCATTTGAGGGTGCACAAATGCGAGGGAGCCGTGTTAGTAGATTTACTGGCACGTTAAAGATCCCCTTCGGGACAAAATTCTGGCACCCCGGCGTCTCTAAAAGCAACAGTAGTTAAAAGGGACGTAAAACCAATAACATTATTATTATTATTATTATTATTATTACATAATCGGCCTGACGCGGGAAACATCCAACTTTGAGTTGAGGCATGTCTTTACACGTCTGGCTGCGTATGACTTTCACAACCCTAATTGAATTAACAATCTTTCCATGACCCTACAGAGACGTGTGTATACCAACTATGTGGATATTTTCGATTGCTATTTGGCTGAAATAAAAGTATTAATTAATATCCTGAACTAGCACCAACGGTAGAGTTCAGATACTATGTGAAATCGTTTTGTTCTTTACTTCAATTAACATTTTCAAATAACGCACAATAGGCTGTTACAAACCCTTTAAAATAAAAAGTAAAAATGTATCGTAGTATCATCTTGTCATTCTTCAAATTCGATGCGCATAGAATGCCAATGGTATAGTAATCAATGGAGCCCCACGTAGACTAGTCGTGACATCTAGAGGTGAAATATCGAACAATATAATCCTAACAGAGCGAGTGCATTCTAGCGGCCAGAAGAAGAAACTTTTCAATAAAATCTGGAAGTTAATAAGTAGCGGCGTGCAGTTACCTTTTTGGCAGCTAGATGTCTCGAGTAAATCTGCTGGCGAATTATGTTTTAATTAAATATATATTTTACACCATAATATGCACAATATAACGCTTAATTTTAAAACATCTGAGTCATTACAAAACAATAAACATATAACATTTCAAGCAAAAAAAATAGCTCTGATCGGGTTTGAACCATAGGCATTTGACCGATAGGCTAACGCTCTACCACTGAGCTCATTGTGTCAACGAATATCGTTCTATATAAAATGACTTACATAGAACTTGTTAGCAAATAATGATTTATACTAAACGATTTCATCACTGGAGTATATTATTTATATATAAAGCATTTCATACAAAGTTTATTTATTTTGTATCAGTACGCTATATTGCATGCAATACTCAAATTAGTGAAATATAAGTCAGGCACAAGATATCCGCTGCCATCTTGTCTTATTACTGAATCGGCTCAGCTTTTTAAAATCACGTCTGCACTATAGTATTACAAAATAACCTTTTAATTTCGAACGTGCCTCTTCCTTTAGAACAGTTAAAACGATTCTCGGCTCGATAATCGGAACTGGTGGATCCCATGATATGGATTATAAAGTTTGCATAATTCGCACGGCCGCCATCCTGAAATGGTATGGCGGATGACCTTGTAGTTTGGTCACAAGACGCATCCTATACGAAGGTATGTTGTTACCAAATTTGGTAGAGATCGGATGATTTGGTTAGTCGTTATTTGATTTTACGTTTTGAACGTTTGAGTGGCCGCCATTCAGTTTTAGTAAAGATGGCGGCGATATAAAACATGACACTGAGGTGTCCTTTGCTAGTGCTACCTTTGTACCAAATTTCGTTCAATTCGCATTCACCGTGTTCGAATTGATAGGGGGGGACAGACATTCAGAGTACACACACTCACACACACACACACACACACACACAGACAGACTCACACACACACATACACACACACACACACAGACTCACACACACACACATACACACACACAGACAGACACTTTTTTCGCCCTGTGTTGATCTCATAAGTCTACTTTCATTTTTTGCAAAAATCGAAAGTAGGCTAAAAATAGTATAATTTGTTAAATTGTTCATCAAATCATCTGAAATGTTTTCAAATATCGATGATCGTTTCAATTGAAATGTATGTATATAATGTATAAATGATTTAATAAAAAGTGTATTATTCATCTTGGGGGAAAAAATCTCTTGTATATACTTTATTAAATGTACAGGTGCTAAGAAAAAAAATACAGTCAGTCTGAAAGACTAGACGTTATATCATTTCAAATGACGCATACTACAAATGCTACATATGTTGGAAAGGCTCAGGAGAACAGACTCCATTACCCATTAACTTATGCATCCCGCGCGGGCACCTCGTTAAGTGTCACCCTGTAATTTGCTCTGACATCCTGCACACCTCTTTAGGAGGCACCCTGTATTCTTATCTGGCATCTTGTATATCCCTTTAGAAGTCACCCTGTATTCTTGTGTGACATCTTGTACACCTCTTCAGGAGTCACCCTGTATTCTTGTCTGACATCTTGTTACCTCTTTAGGAGTCACCCTGTATTCTTCTCTGCCATCTTGTACACCTGTTTAAGAGTCACCTTGTATTCTTATCTGGCATCTTGTATATCTCTTTAGGAGTCACCCTGTATTCTTGTGTGACATCTTGTACACCTCTTTAGGAGTCACCTTGTAATCTTGTCTGACATCTTGTGCACCTCTTTAGGAGTCACCCTGTATTCTTCTCTGCCATCTTGTACGTCTCTTTAAGAGTCACCTTGTATTCTTATCTGGCATCTTTTATATCTCTTTAGGAGTCACCCTGTATTGTTATCTGGCATCTTGTACTGTATTTTGCTCTGACATCCTGCACACCTCTTTAGGAGGCACCCTGTATTCTTATATGGCATCTTGTATATCTCTTTAGAAGTCACCCTGTATTCTTGTGTTCGCTTCGCTCAAAGCCCCAGGTCGCTCGACGCCGCAGGACTCTTTCAACAGACTCCAATAACCATTAGCTTCTGCTTCTCGCGTGGCTGCATGACGTCACGCACTCAGTTCCCGCGCGGCTGCATGACGTCACTTCCGTCTCCGTCTCCGTAACGCATAATGTTGGACCCAAGCATAACGACGAAGTCGACAAGATCATTTGAAATGATAATAACAATTATTTGAAAACAAGTAAAGGGGCCCCAAAAATCTGAGTGACTTGGGCCTCATTTTACCTTAATCCGGCACTGCATCCTCCCCTCCCACCTATTTAAGGGATTTAGCTACATGTGTTATGGGGTTGCGTAGGTACGGTACTTACAGTTGATTAGAGCAGTTCTCGGGCTTCTCCATTCGATAGCCTGCTCTGAGGAGGTGGAACAGATTGTGGACTGCTACACCTGGATATGGTGATGCTCCCAGTGTTACCAACTCCCACATAAGCACACCAAAGCTCCACACATCTGATTTACTAGTGTACATGTGATCAGCAAGAGATTCCAAGGCCATCCATTTCACAGGAACTGCAAAAGCACAGATTAGATTAATACAGGACATAATTATTGTATTTAGCAGCCTCTGAACATTTGATGGCGATGGTATTTGTTGTTTTATGGGGGCGAAACATGAAAATTGTAGACTCCTAATGATAGGGTTGATATGGAAATAACTGCCACCACCTAGAAAGATTGTTAAAATGAAACATAATCTGATGTGTACTAAAGAGAATGTCTTTGACACTATTTCGCAATAGCATACAGATGACACTTCGTGGAAGTCTGGTTGGTTCCTCAGTTTAGGAGCTGCAACAACGTGACCATGTAGCTCCGTGTGCTTTGGGTGTGTGTAGAATCTGTCTATAACCTATGTAAATTGTGATGGCTGTATTAGTGTGTGTGTGGGGGGAGGCGGCCAAGGCCCTAATTTAGGAATCATCTCAGCATTTGCCTGGAGTAGAAGTGAAGAAACGAAGGAAAACCACTTCCAGGATGGCCGAGTTGGGAATCGAATCCTCTTCTTCTGAATATTGCCTCAATATTGCCGGGAATCGCTAGCCGCTACACTACTACAGATATTCACCTGGACTGTTGAAGCACCTGTCGTCATGCTGAACAAGTTATCCTCTATTATAAATAACCCCTGGCACTACAGCCCATGAAGGGCCTAGGCCTACCAAGCGACCGCTGCCCAGCCAATTGGCCTGCAGATATTGGGGTGACACGTGATCAGCGCATCGGGTCCCCTCGGCCGTTCATCTTGGTTTTCGTGATCGGGGGGCTGCCCCACTGTCAGACAGCTACTCAATTGTCTTCACGAGCTGAGTGCACCCCGTTCCAGCCCTCAGGTCAGTTTATAAAATCCCTGACGGAGCCGGGAATCGAACCCGGGACCTCCGGAGGAGAGGCAGGCGAGCTACCCCAACACCACGGGACCGGCTATCTTCTATTATAGAATGACATAAAATGACCATGATAGCCCGAATCCTTACTGACGTATTAAATCTATTATCTCTTATATAAAAAATTCCTCTCGGCACGCCGGAAGGCGGAGGTAGATTTCACCGGACAAACTTGGAGATAGGCGAAAATAGGCAGGATATGCAGGTTTTCGTAGAAGGATCAGACCTCATTTATCGCGTGAAAGTATTTTATAATTGGAGATAATTAACTTTGTTTTTCTTCATTTTAAACATATTTTAAACATTTTATTGTCTTATGGGGACGGTAACCTTCTTGTCATTTGGAGTCCATTTTTAGCCTATTTTCAATTTTGAAAAAAATAGGCTTATGAAATCACCTTTTGTCCGTGTGTGTGTGCGTGTGTGTGTGTGTGAGGTGTGTGTGTGTCCCCCCTAATAAAATCTAAACGGCTGGAGCGATTTCAGTGAAACTCGGTACGTTCATAGCACTATTCCCGGCGACCTCGACCGTGCCCATCGAATTTTGTTACGTCTCACCAATCCAACATGGCGGCTGTGCGAAATATTTCACTAGCATTCAGTATCTCTGAAACTATCACGGATATCGCCCTGAAATTGTGTACGGTGATAAAGGGTACTACTAGAAGTTCACCTATGAGACTTTCAAAAACCTGGTTACTACATAACCAACATGGCGGCCAAGCGAAGTGGAGACTTTTAAATAGACTTTTCTCGCGATTTAACTATCCAAACGTAATGAAACTTGGTACAGCAAATGTTTATACACATTGCAATGCACTGGAGTCTAATTTAGTTCAATTGTTTACATAACCTCAAAATGGCGGCTGTGCGAAATATTTCACTGATATTCTATATCCCCGAAACTATTACAGATATCACCCTGCAATTTTGTACGGTGATAAAGGGTACTGATACAAGTTTACCTATGTATAATTCATAAACCTGTAAAGTACAAAACGAACATGGCGACCAAGCGAATTTGAAATATTTTAATAGACTTTTCTCGTGAGTTAACTCTCTGAGCGCAGTGAAATGTGGTACAGTAAATGATTTTGCAGATTGTAATGTACTGCCATCTAATTTAATTGAATTGTTTACGTAACCTCAAGATGGCGGCTGTGCGAAATTTTAAAATTAAGTTTTTATTTCTTGTGTCGTAATCATGCGATCGAAGTGAAAGTTTGAATAATGAACCTAGGCAATAAGTGTCCTTGAATGGTACATAACTATATGGCCTATACATATAACAATCCTAAATGGCAAACTTCCGTAATATTTAGACGGTGCTCAATATCTATGGATCTTTTACAGCAACCAAACTGAAATTTTTATGTTCATAGAGACTATGAACATATGTTCACCTATAGGACTTTCAGTAACCTGGTGAGCACGAATCCAACATGGCGGCGACGCGAAGTATAAATATTTAAACCGACGTTTCTCGCGAATTAACTATCCGAGTGCCGTGAAACGTTGCACGTTAAATGCTTACATAAATGTTGATCCACTGGCATCTAATTTATTTCAATTGTTTGCATAATCACAAGATGGCTGGTGTGCGTACTTTTAAAATCTCGTTTTTACTTCTTGTGTTCTAATCATGCGATTGAAGTTTGAATACCACACGTACACAATACTCTTAATATAATAGTACAAAAATAAAAATCCAACCGGGCGACCATCTGAAATATTTAGACGGTTCTCAATATCTACGAATCTGTTACAGCAAATAGACTGAAATTTTGTGTGTTGATAGAGGCAATTAACATGAGCAGGATATATGAAAATAGGCTGTACAGTTCTTCACGGAACTACTTGTTACACTTGTGGTCACACTGTCCTTATGCAAGGTTTCGACACTGATGTGTAACTATGTAACGGTCTGTTACTTCTTCACGCATAATTATATCTCCCGCAGAGATGTTGGTTGGTTCCTCAGTTTAGGGGCTGCGACAACGCGGTCATATAACCCCGTGTACTTTGGGTGAATGTAGAATCTGTCTGATAAACGGTGTGAATTGTGATGGCTGTATTAGTCTGTAATTCAGGTAAGGAATGCAGACGCTAAATTTCAAGCAGTAGTTCCTAATGTTGCTACCAGATACTAACGTCAACGCCACCTAGCTGTGAACTTGGCTACTAGATGCCACCTCAATCAGCAACTCGCAACGAACGTTGGAACTTCCCCTCCAAAGGAAAGCTTACTGAGGGATTTTTAGCGCTCTTAGAAAATCCGACGACTTTGGCCGGCTTTGAACCCGCGACCTTGGGCATAGAAGTTCAGCATGCTACCAGTTACGTCACCGAAGCCGCTTCACACTTAGTCAGATGGAAATCTGAATCTGATCTCGCGCAAGTGCGTTGTCATGGCAACGTCTGATGGCTCATCCCTCATCAATTTAGTAGTGTTGCCATGTCAACCACTGATAGCTCTTGGCATTTTCTTATAATTCCGAAATCTTTTTTCTCATCCCTTGGCGCAATGGTGGCTCATATCAAAAATTCTTTCAGACAAACGTTTTAGGTAATTATTAGGGGAATATTGTCCATTTTGTACGGTTTTGATATTTTGCCTATTAACAGAGATATGATTAATGTTTCCCGAAAAAACCACTTTTTCCCACCCCTTTGGTCAATGGTTGGTGCTATCAAAAAACGTTTCAAACATAAATTTCTGAGCTTTATCCGACACATAGTATGAACTTTGAACGGATTCGATATTTCACATATTAAGAGAGTTATAGCAATATTTCATTTTTTTTTTCGAAAAAAAAGTCCCCCATGTTCATCCTCTTCGACCGATTTAGCCCAGTAACGAACTCGTCCGAGATTTTATGGGTATACACATTCGGTAAAAAGTTCAAAGTGATTGGTGCAAAATTACGGCAGTTATCGTGTCCACAAGAAACTGATATACATATATACATATATTACATAAATTATATATATAAACTTTTGAACTGACGGTGGTTTTGGGGTCTGGGGGATGTGAAACGCGAAGATATGTCGAAATTTTCCGGAAATCGAAACATGGTACCCATTGCAATAGTTAGCTTTCTAATGAAATCTACCTAAAATACTACCGTTAACGACACCTAGGTGTGAACTTGGCTACTAGATGCCACCTCAATCAGCAACTCGCAACGAACGTTGGAACTTCCCCTCCGAAGGAAAGCAAACTCAGGTTTTTTAGCGCTCTTAGTAAATCCGACGACTTCAGCCGGGTTTGAACCCGCGACCTTGGGCATAGAAGTTCAGCATGCTACCAGTTCCGATATCGAAGTCGCTTCCCACAGACATATGAAAACTGAATGTGATCTCGTGCAATGGCGTTGTCATAGCAACTGCTAATGGCTCATCCCTTATCAATTAAAAGTAAAGTTGTCATGGCAACCTCTCTTGGCACTTGGCATTTTCTTATAATTTAAATCATTTTGTTCACCCCATGGCGTAATGGTGGGTCATATCAAAAATTCTTTCAGACAAAAGTTTTAGGTAATTATTGGAGGAATATTGTCCATTTTGTGCGGTTTTGATATTGTGCCTATTAACAGAGATATGATTAATGTTTCCCGAAAAACCCACTTTTTCCCACCCCTTTGGTCAATGGTTGGTGCTATCAAAAAACTTATTTGACATAAATTTTTGGCACTTATTCGACACATATTATAAACTTTGAAGGGATTCGATATTTCATGTATTAAGAGAGTTATAGCGATATTTTACTTTTTCGAAAAAAGCCCCCCATTTTCACCCCCTTTGACCGATTTTGCCCATTAACGAACTCGACCGAGATTTTATAGGGATACATATTATGTAAAAAATTCAAAGTGATTGGTGCCAAATTACGGCAGTTATCGTGTCCACAAGAAACTGATATATATATAGATAGATACATATATACATAAATTATATATAAACTTTTGAACTGACGGTGGTTTTGGGGTCTGGGGGATGTGAAACGCGAAGATATGTCGAAATTTTCCGGAAGTCGAAACATGGGACCCATTGCAATAGTTAGCTTTCTAATGAAATCTACCTAAAACAAGTGTCCTGAATGACTGACTGACTAACTGACTGACTGACTCATCATCGCCCAGCCAAAACTATTAAAGTTAGAAACATGAAATTTTGGGGATATGTTCGTGGTAAGTCGAAAACGCGCACTAAGAAAGGATTTTTGGATATTCAGGTTCTAAAGGTGTCTTAAGGGGGTACACATGCATTTCATTGAATAGCAATATCTCCGGCTTGGTTTCATTGAGGGACGTGATACTCGGCATATAAACGTATCATTAAAAATAAGAAGACACGTGTCTGAGGGTTTTTCGATGTGGTGTATATTATGAGGTGAAGGGGGTGAAAAGTGGGGGTTGAAGGGTTCCTAACGGAGCGTGCATCTCTTAAACGACATAGGCGAGGAGTTTGAAACTCAGCGGAAAAAAATCAGCTTAAAAAATAAGAAAATAGGTTTTTGACCGTTTTTTCATAAATCGAATTTAAGGGGCCCATGGGGAGGGGTGAAATTCTGAAAAAAGAAAATTGAAAGATACAAAGTCCTGACTCACTCATCATCGCCCAGCCTAAATTATTGAAGTTAGAAACAAGACATTTTGGGGATATGATCATTATATGTCCAAACCGTCCACTAAGGAAGGTTTTTCGGATATTCAGGTTCTAAAGGGGTGTTAAGGGGGTAAAACCTGCATTTCATTGAATAAGAATAACTCCGGATTGGTTTCATTTGTGGATGTGATACTCGGCATATAAACTGATCATTAAAAATAAGAAGACACGTGTCTGAGGGTTTTTCGATGTGGTGTATATTATGAGGTGAAAGGGGTGAAAAGTGGGGGTTGAAGGATTCCTAACGGAGCGTGTATCCCCTAAACGACATAGGGGAGGAGTTTGAACTCAGCGGAAAAACATCAGCCTAAAATATAAGTAAATAGATGTTGACCGTTATTTTTTTCATAAATCCAATTTAAGGGGCCCATGGGAAGGGGTGAAATTCTGGGGGGGGGGACAGGAAAGAAAGTGTCCTAACTGATTGACAGACTCACTCACTCTTCAATCTCAGGGAGTGAAAACTGCTTAAAAATAAGTAAATAAGTTTTCGACAGTTTCTTTTTCATAAATCAAATGTAAGGGGTTCATGGGGAGGGGTGAAATTCTGGAGAAAAAAAATGAAAGAAAATGTCCTGACTCACTCACTCACTCACTCATTCATCATCGCCCAGCCAAAATTAATGAAGTTAGAAACATGACATTTTGGGGATATGTTCGTTGTATGTCAAAACCGTACACTAAGGGGGGATTTTCGGATATTCAGGTTCTAGAGGGGTCTTAAGGGGGTTGAACCTGCATGGGAAGGGGTGAAATTCTGAGGGGGGGACAGGAAAGAAAGTGTCCTAACTGATTGACTGACTCACTCACTCTTCAATCTCAGGGAGTGAAAGCTGCTTAAAAATAAGTAAGTAAGTGGTCGACAGTTTCTTTTTCATAAATCAAATTTAAGGGGTTCATGGGGAGGGGTGAAATTCTGGAGAAAAAGAAATGAAAGAAAATGTCCTGACTCACTCACTCTCTCACTCACTCACTCATCGTCGCCCAGCCAAAATTAATGAAGTTAGAAACATGACATTTTGGGGATATGTTCGTTGTATGTCAAAACCGTACACTAAGGGAGGATTTTCGGATATTCAGGTTCTAGAGGGGTCTTAAGGGGGTTGAACTAGCATTTTATTGAATAACAATATATCACGAGTGGTTTCATTTGTGGATGTGATACTCGGCACATAAACTAATCATTAAAAATAAGCAGACATGTGTCTAAGGGTTTTTCGATGTGGTCTATATTATAAGGTGAAAGGGGTGAAAAGTGGGGGTTGAAGGTTTCCTAACGGAGCGTGTATCTCTTAAAAGACATAGGTGAGAAGTTTGAAACTCAGCGGAAAAAATCAGCTTAAAAATTAAGTAAATCGGTGTTCGAACGTTTTTTCATAAATTCAACTTAAGGGGCCGATGGTGTGGGGTGAAATTCTGGGGGAAAAAGGAGAGAAAGTGTCCTAACTGACTGACTAACTCACTCACTCATCAAACTCAGGGGAAAAAGACAGCTTAAAAATAAGCTAATAGGTGTTCGAGCGTTTCTTCATACATTCAATTTAAGGGGCCCATGGGGAGGGGTAAAATTCTGGTAAAAATAATTGAAAGAAAATGACCTGATTGACTCACTCACTCATCATCGCCCAGCCAAAATTATAGAAGTTAGAAACATGAAATTTTGGGGATATGTTCATTGTATGTCGAAAACGTCCACTAAGGAAAGATTTTTGTATATTCAGGTTCTAAACGGGTGTTAAGGGGGTAAACCTGCATTTCATTGAATAACAATATCTCACGAGTGGTTTCATTTCGGGATTTTAAACTTGGCATATAAACCAATCATTAAAAATAAGCTGACACATGTCTAATGATTTTTCGATGTAGTGTATATTAAGAGTAAAGGGGTGAAAAGTGGGGGTTGAAGGATTCTTAACGGAGCGTGCATCTCCTAAACGACATAGGCGAGGAGTTTGAAACTCAGAGGAAAACAATCAGCTTAATAATAATAAATAAATAAATAAATAAATAAATAAATAAATAAATAAATAAATAAATACATAAATAAATAATTTAATAAATAGGTGTTCGACCGTATTTTCATAAATCCAATTTAAGGGGATCATGGGGAGAGGTGAAATTCTGGAAGAAAAACGTCCACTAAGGAAGGAATTTTGGATATTCACTCTCATCGACCAACCAAAACTATTAAAGTTAGAAGAATGATATTTTGGGATTATGTTTGTTGTGCGTTGAGATCGTCTACTAAGGAGGGATTTTTGGATATTCAAGTTCTAAAGGGGTGTGAACGGGGTTAAACCTGCATTTCATTGAAGAACAATATGACACGACTATGACGCGAGCGAAGCCGCGGGTACCTGCTAGTACTGTATATAATCCAAAATTGACTCATCAACGCAGGGCTCAAACCACTATACCTAGAAAGCTGAAATTTTATATGTTAGTTGATCCAAGTATGTAGAGGCTCACTAAGAAACGGTTTTTTAAAATTCAATTTGTAAGTGACCTTTTTCGGCCCTTTGGCACTGAGCAAGGACAATCCGTACAAATATCGGATTTAGCTCATTTTAAGCCGCCAGATACGAGAAACAATACTCGGAGGTCCTGTAGGGACCCCGAAACACACTTTTTAAGTTCCTAAGATGAACGGTTTCGGAAATATTCCCAAATAACTGTGTTCCCTCGAAGAAACAGATCAACGTTACTATGGCAACCGCTGAAATTTCGCAGACCGGGGATAGTTTTCTGGCAATATCTCGAAAACCGTTCGTTTTAGGGCCTTAAAACGCGGGGTTCGGTTCCCACTTCATAGAAGTGGAAACTACGAACATTGCTCCTCGCATTGAAACGCGCAGAATGAGCTATATTCCATACTAGCAGAAGTACCCTTTCTTCGAACGGTGTTCGGTGTTAACACCAGACATTATCAATTGAGCTACTGTTGCAATGGTTAGCGGTTTGTCATTCCTTCATAAGTTTATCAGAACGAAGTTAGTTTTCAGGGAATATCACACACACTGTAGTTTAAAATGTGGGTTTCGGAGATCCCTTATAGATTCGCGAATTTTGTGTCTCACATTGAGAAGTGCAACATATGCTTTGGTCGTCCTTCTAGGATAATTTTTATATTTCGCCTATTTTAGCATGTATTTTGAGAAGTGTTTCCCTATATCCACCCTTCTACTGTATGAAAAGTACGGTGAAGAGTTTTATAAATGATTGGTGTATTGACTCATGTATACCACACATAATTTTTACGATGCACCAAGCATCCGAACACGAGTTATAGGCGTACATAAAGATACACAGAAAGACAGACAGACAATTCTATTGTCTACAACATATCACCCAGAAATCCAAATATGGGTATATCTACCACACAGCAACAAACAAAATCATCCTTACGATGAACCCGTATGTCGAAAAAAAAAAAAAAAAAAAAAAAAAAAAAAAAAAAAAAAGATTAGTTAAAATGTGCTCTCAAACTAAATTCACCTGACGTGTACTTCCTGACATGAAATAGAATTGAAAGCCTTGTAGATGAAATGCAATACACGTCACATAAAAACTGACCCTCTACGTTGTGTTAGGTCCCCATACACAGGAAGACCTCTATCATAAATTATAAAAGCTTGTGGTGCATGAAAATTCAGGTTCTTTAGTCTCAAATGGCTCAAATTCCTAAAAGCCGCAAAAAATGCCGATTCAATTCAGGAATTTTTTAAAATAATGATGTTTGGAGATCTAATAGACCTTCTGTACTATATGTCGCACGTGAAAATTGCATGGAAAAATTCTAGGTTACCCCTTGACCCCCTTAATTGCATTGATGAATTATACAGTCTACGTTGGTTCCGTGATAACCTTATAGCCATTTGCAAACTTTCACAGAAATGTAATAAATGCAATAAATGTAATAAATGTAATAAATTGCTTCTTACTTAAATAGATGGAAAGTTGGATGCCACCCCTTGAGATAATGTTGTCATGGTTAACGATTTGCATTCCTTCATTAGGTTGTTAAATTAAATTAGTTTTCTGGGAATATTTCAGAAACAGTTGGTCTTAGAGCCTTATAATGTAGTTTTCGAGGACCCTCGAGTTTTGTTTCTGGCACCGAGGGGCTTTGTCTCGTCGTTGTACGCCATAATATAATACTACTAATAATAATATAATATAGGGATTGGAATATAATTGACCTGCCGTACCACACCCGCAGGTGTAAATCGCGTGAAACAATTCTAGACTATCCCTTGACCCCCTTAAGCGCATTTTACGTATTGATGAAATTTACAGCTTAATTTGGTTCCGTAATAACCATCTAGCCGTTTGCAAACTTTCACACTAATGTAATTAATGGAATTGCATTGCGTCTTAGAGCAATAGATGGACCTCTGAGAATCTGTTGCCATGGTTATCGGCTTGCATTCGTTCATTAGTTTATTAAATGAAATTAGTTTTCTGGGAATATCTCTAAAACGGTTGGACTTAGGACCTTAAAATGTGGTTTTAGGGCCCCCGAGTTTTGTCTCACACATTGAAGGGCTGAAAATGAGCTTTGTCTCGTCCCTCTACTCCTATTTCAGCATGTATTTTAAGGGGGTATGCCTCCTTTTATGAGAGGTACAGAGAAGAGTTACATCAATGATTAGTGTTGTGCCTCTGATGGATATCTGTACCAAATTTTACTTTGATACACCCAGCCGTTCTCGAGTTATAAGGGAACAAAGTTGTCCACAGAAAAACAGACAGACAGACAAAAAATATTTTCGCGCGCATCCGTCATAAAACAGTATGAAACGCGTAAATAACTCAAATTTCCATAGAAATTCAGAAAAAAAACAGACAAACTTTCATTTTAGGTAGATTTCATTAGAAAGCTAACTATTGCAATGGGTCCCATGTTTCGACTTCCGGAAAATTTCGACATATCTTCGCGTTTCACATCCCCCAGACCCCAAAACCACCGTTAGTTTAGATGTTTATATATAATTTATGTATGTATATATATATGTATATTATTATTATTATGTGCGTATGGACCCTATTGGATCACGCATTACATTTATGATTCGCCTTTCTAACAGACCATATTGCTTTCATTCTTTCACTGTGCGCTTGTTTCCTTTCTTCTGACCACTTAGTCCCCGATCTTCTGGGGACTTCATTCTCTGGCTGTACCACCCATTCATTTATCTTCTGACGGTAGACATTTCTGTCTAGTATTTCTGACGTTTCTATCCGGGCCTTTTCCAGGTCATTTTTAACATCTTGTATCCAAGATACGTTCTTCAGTTTTCCAGAGTATGTCAAAATCTTGTGAGTTAACCTTGAAGAAGAGAGTCTGTGAACGTGTCCATAGAATTTCAGTCTTCGTTTCCTGATGTCTGCGGCGAGGTTGGATAGTTTTTCCGTGGCTTTGCGTGATTTGAGTCTATACCCTTCTTCACTTTTCTCTGGGCCCAGAATTTTCCTCAAGATCTTTCTTTCCTCCTTCAAGATATTTTCCAGATCACCTTTCTTATTAAGTACCAAGGTTTCACTTGCATACAGCACTTCAGGTTTAATCACCGTATTATAGTGTTTGATTTTTGTATGTATGGACATGCATTTCTTGTTATAGATGATGATTAGTGTGAGCTCCTCAAGTGTATTTGGGCCTATGTTCTTTAATAGTTCTGCAACTATGCCATCTTCTCCAGACGCCCTGTTACTTTTGAGTCTGAAAATGTGTCTCGATTTCTTCTTTAGTAGGTGGTGGAGATTCAGGGTTTACATGTACGGGAGTCTCTTTGGGCCATCGTGATGCTGGCTCCTCGCAATTGAGTAACTCAGAGAAATACCGAGCCAGTTCACTACAATTGTCCCGGTTGGACAACGCGAGGTTTCCGTCTTGTTTTCGGAAACACAAGTTCTGTGGGGTGTATCCTCGGATTCTTCCTGCGAACGTCCTGTAGAAATCTCGCGTTTTGTGATCTCGGAAGTCTTGATCTATAGATTCCAATTGGTCCTTCATGTGTTTCCTCTTAGTTGTCTGATTACTTTTGACACTTCCTTCCTGGTCTGAAAATAGTGTTGTTGAGTCTCGAGTGACTTCTTACTGTTGTATTTCTGAAAAGCTCTCTTTCTCATTTCCAGTGCTTCTTCACATGCAGAATCCCACCACGGATGTTTCGTATTCTTCTTCAATGGAATAATCTCTTTAGCTCTCGTAATGATCTTGTCATGGAACTGCTTCCAGGTGCTTGCCGTTTCCTTTTCTCATTCCTCTGTTATGTTACTTTCCTTTATCTTTTTCGTGTTATATATATATATATATATATATATATATATATATATTGAACCCATGTGCCATAGGGTCCAATGAGGGCGAATCCATGCATTTGGGGAAGAAATGAAAGAAACGTATAGTTTCTAATGTAACTTAAAGGAAGATCCAGCTAAGATGCTAGCCTAATATGGTGCAAGAGGCGAGGACCAGGTGTTCAAGAGATGAGATCACCCCTCTTGACATTCAGAAGGGAGCTAGTCATGAGTATTAATAACCGAGTGGAAAGTTCCCAAGATTAAACAAGGAAGCCTGACTCGGAAATCGAGCTGAGTTTGCTGGAAAATGACAACACCGCTTATGCGCCAGAAGAGGAATAATTAAATTTAACCCGTTTACGAGTATAATAATGAGTAAACAAGTACAGTACAGTGAATCATTTCGAATGAGAGATTTTTTAGTAAAGAGAAACCATTTAAAAATTGCACAGGAGAAAACTGCAAACGCAAGAAGACGTCATAGGGGAATTACCAAGGCCTGTGTTGAGGGGAGAAAGCAAAAGAACAGCAACACCCACACAATTGAGGACGAGAAATTAATTAATATCTTCGAATTGCACGATCGATTCTTAGGGGCAATGAGATTATTTGACATTGAGAAGACGAGCTTTCGGAAGGTATAATTTTTATATTTGTGCCACCATTATTTTAGAAGTTGGCCACAGAAAGGACTAGAGTCTTATCTTTTTGTAGCGAAAAGGTATAAAACTCCGGGCTTCACCAAGCCAATCATGCAGTCATTCCGACAGTCCGTGAGGGGCGTAAGGCTACATCACACCGAATGCAGTTATTCTGACAACCCGTGAGGGTGTTACTACGCATCAGTATTCAGACAGCCGTGTGGGGCGTCACTCTGCGTCACATCGAAGACAGTTACTAGTACTCCTTGAGGGGAGAAACGCTGTGTTACACCGCAGAAGTAATATCCGATAGCCATAGGCGTCGCAGTATTAACAACTTGCTTGCCTCCATAAGGAGTGGTAAAGAAGAAATTTAAAGTATCGCCGTGTTGAAAGAGTAGGGAAATCCTAGTTACAGGATTTAGGCCCGATAGTATACAAGTTATATTGAAAAGTTCGTAAGATATAGTCAGAGCAGGCTGCGAACGTCGGACTTAAGGCGATAGGTCGTTAAATAGACGAACGAATATATCATAACGTACGGAAGTACCGTACCATAAAGATAAACTGTTATCTAAATTAAAGAACCCAAAAAGGGAAGAACAGAATAAGGTTCGGAACGTATTTCAGAAACGTAGGAGTGCTAGAACCGATCAAATAAAGAAGCACGGAGACTATAAACATTATCTCCAGAAAGCAGGCGAACTATTCTAAAAGTACTAGACTCGAGAAGTACTAGCTGCTATAAACTAAATCCATAGGTCATCGAGAGGTTATTGAGGAGACCTCGATCCGAATAGACTTTCGCTAGGATCGATAAGCCAGATCTACAAAGAAGCCGTTCAAGCTAGATAAATAGCCGGTCATCCAGGATAGGAGTAGAAGAATTTGGATTCCAGGGAACAGTAGATGTTTCGAGACTTTCGTATTCTGCAGGATAGGAAGCCGACATTGAATAAATTTCACCCTTGGAAACGGGAAATTAAGAGGTCACGTGTGATAGGCTCAGAAATACGGCCTAGTGATCAAGAATTGTGAAGTGTAAATTTATCAAGATTGTGTGTTAAATTAATATTTTTTGAGTGTTTATTGCGTGTTCTAAAGGGACACACCAGTGTATAAAAATGTCGTCAATGTTAAGTGTCTTAAATATGTGTCAAGAAGTGTTTGTACATAAGATGAATTTCTTTAATATGGAGTAAAAGTTCAAAGTGGGCCCAAAATGAAACACCGCACAAGAATAAAGATCATGGGACGATCTTAAAAACATGTGAGTACTGAATTTCATTCTATTTTGATGTCAGGAAATGGTTGTGTACAAATCCACCGGATTTTTGAGTAAAAGGGATGTGTTTTAAGAAATAAATACTGAATAAACAAGAACGCGGTCTGAACAATAATAGAAATTTGAGAAATTATAAATAATTATGTAAAGAATAAATCCCGTAGAGGAAATATGTGAATAAAATGTTAATGTATTTAACGAATGTCGTGAGAGCAAGCGAAATATCAGTAATTATCATGAAAGATATTTAAATATAGTAAAGTTGAGATATGAAAGAAATAGCTTTTGAGCTTGTGTAAAGAATAAAGATAATACTAATAACTAAGTATGGAAATATTAAATAAAGATCAAATAAATTGATGTGAACATAAGAGCGTTAAAGCCTTAATATATGTGTAAGATATGATGTTCAAGGGAATGTTTTAAAAGGGAGCGATTTATCGGCAACGGAAAAGATTAATATAAGAATTAAAAATAATATGAATTGTTACAAATGAGATTTATCAGTTCTTGGGAAGACATTTCGGCTTAAAATAATGCATAGCGCAAAGGAGCGCAAATAATATTAAAATGTCACGCTAGGAAAGCGTAGAAGTTAAAATACTTGGTAAATTACTTATGGAGGGTAGTTGATTGTAGTGAATTGATAATTGTATAAGTCCTCTATTTGTGACATAGTATCACGAGGCATTGTGTATGTATTGAAAGGGAGCTAATGTATGGTATTATTGAGCGTATGTCATGTAGGCCACGGCCGACTTTAAATCGCGTCTTGTATAAGTCCTCTATAAGGGAATGGTTCCCGAGGCATGTGAAGAGATTCGAACTCAGAATCCTCTTATGGTAAAAGCCCCTTAATTCGTCGTCGTCGAATGTGTATTAATCTTCCCAATCAATGAGGACCCTCTCATAATTAATAAATGCCAAGGTTACGAAAGTGGTCTATGAACCAAAGAATATTTGTTTGAATGGATACAGTACAGTAAAAGCCCGGTCTCTCCCCAGGACTGAGTATAATGTGAAGGTTTGTTTTGAAAGCCTTGGAAAGGAGCTGCTAACGTGGGTTAGACAGAGAGTCGCCCAGTCACCCTCCTTGTCATAAATCGCGCCCGAGTATAATGGCCTGGCTCTCTTAAAGTGAGGGTGGGCCGAGACCGTCTCGTAAGATGTAGTAAAGACACCGTGAGTGTTTAAAGTTGTTAACGACCCGGGCGTCGAACCGAGGTCCTTGTAGATTGATATTTTCGTTTGCCTGTTCAGATCGTAGTTTCTTATGTGATAATGGTCTTATAAGACATAAGAGATAAATAACAATCCCTATTGTAATGGTGTATGGAAGTAGGATTCCACGAGTTAATTGAAGGCAACTAGGTTTCGGGAGTAACTATAGTTTTTTGACTGTGTCAAGTATCTTCACACTCTGGAGTACACAAGTGATTTCCTGATTACCTTAATATATTTGTGAAAATAAAGAGAGATGATAACAGCTGAATGTGTGAACATGCCCAAAATATTGAGTTAGATAATTAACATATAATTTTAAATGTAATTATACATTGGTTTTGAGGATTAAGAAAATATAAAAAGTAGTATTTGAGGTGTACAAAGAATGACACCATTATTATGTAAAGCATGGAGCTAAAAGAGCTCGGAGTTATATAAAACTTACAGTTGATGCTTTATGGAAGTAAGACTAAGTAGGAATTGTTGGTTTATGTGGAAACCATATGTTTAAATACAATATTTGTTTTATTATATTTGTGATTCCTTGTTCATTTGGAACAAGTAGATGATTATGGGTCAGTAATTAAATTGTTAAAGTGTTTGTAGCGCCATTGATTTTATTAATTAAATGTGTTAAAATAGGAGTTGATTTTGTTGTTATTTTTGCAAGTGTATCCTCTAATTAATCCAAAATATGTGAGTCACAGAGTGGGGGAACTTACCGCTGCCCCGAAAATTCCGAATTGAGCTACGCTGGTATACTGTGATTGGCATATTTCTTGCTAAAAGGGCACATGGGGGCATATAAGTAATGTGCTGGATTAATAACTAGAGGAACACTTAAGACGGTCATATCATGTAAAGTAAAGTAATGATAGGAGTAGCTACAACATAAAATATTAACTGACCGCATGGGTCCCTGGAAACTCATACCGAGCAGCCCTGAATTATATTATATTAACAACCCCCCTAGCAAACATTTCATGGCGCCCAGTACGCAGGGCTGAGTTTTCCTAGAAAAAACCCGAGTTTTTCTCGAAAAATCAAGATTTTCATTTTTTTGAAAAAAAAAATGGTTTTTCGAAATTTTGAATTTTAAATACTTCCATAAAGGTTTATGAAATTGAATAAAAATATCAAAAGGGTACGTTGTGGTAAACACCCGTACCAAAGTAAATTTTTAAAGAAATTGGGACACACTGATTCAGAGTATCATCTCTCAAGCATGTACTAGTGTGGTGGCATTAGTGGCCCACTGTATTCTCATAAGATGGCATTGAGTGAAGAAGTGCAACGGCTCTTGGAGGCCATAAACAATAAGTTGGATAGCCAACAGACTGAAAATAAAGAAGGGTTAGGAGCTATAAACAATAAGTTGGACAGCCAACAGGAGGAAAATAACCAAAAGTTAGGATCCATGAATCAAAGTTTAGAGTCACTAAAAACTGATAGTGCTAATGTGGGAACTAAATTAGTAGATATCGAAGCTAAAACTGATACCATGGGGACTAAATTAGAAGCTATCGAAGTTAAAAGTGATACCATGGGAACCAAATTAGAAGCTATCAAAGTTAAAAGTGATAATATGGGAATTAAATTAGAAGCTATCGAAGCCGACTGTATAAACATGAATAAGGAACTGAAGGCTGAGATAGAAAAGATGAAAACAGAAAGTGGGAAAACCATTAAAGAACAGTTGGAAGTAATAAAAAAGGAGACGTTAGAGTCTCTGAAAGCCAACAGTAAAGAAAACCATGGAGTACTGAAGGCTGAAATAGAAAAGACAATGGATACTAAATTTAAAATCCTTGATGAAGGGTTTGACACTAAGTTTGGGGATAAGTTTACTGAGTTAAAAGGGGAAATCACAAGTAAAATTGAAAATGAAAATGGGACACTTAAGTCTGAACTGCAAGGCCAAATAAAGGTATTGAAGGACAGTATGGTGGATTCCCAAACTCAATGCAAAGAAAATTTTAAAATTTTAGAGGATAATTTTGGTACTATAGAAACTAAATTAAATAGCATGGAAAAAGCATGTAAAGAAAATGTAGAGGAATGTGAAAAGAAACTTGTAACCCAGATCCAAGGTGTGCAGGAACATTTAGAAGCTCAGATAAAATCTAACAAGAATATTTGTGAAAGTTCCCGGGATGAAATAAAACAAAGTGTGAATGAGCTAGGAACCCGATTTGGAAAGGTTGAGGAGAAAGTAGGGACCCTCGAGAACAAAATCGGTGTAGTTCAGACTGAAGTAACTGAGATGAAAAATCAAAATCAAAAGGATGTTCAGGGTATGAAAGATCAGATTGATCATTTTACTAAGCAGGTAGATGATAATTGGAAGACGTACGAAACGAAAATAGATCAAAGATTAGGTATATACGAGGGGCATCTCCAGAGTGAAAGAAAACAACGAGAGGACGAAAGTAAGGAAAGTATCCATAAGATAGATGAAATAAGTCAGGGAATTAATGATGTTCAGGGAACCATCGGAACATTAAAGGTCGAAATAGGAAAAACTCATAGGGAAGTAGGCCAGATCCAAAATGACTTGATGATATTATATAAGAGTCAAGGGAAAACTGAGGAAAAGCTTGAAGGAATTAAAGTAAACTTGGTCAAAGGACAAAGAGAGATGGAGAAAAAGATAAAGGAAATACAAGAAGACCTAGATACCAGAGTAGTAAGTGTTTGTTAGACTCTAAATATTGCATCATCATGACCAGAAATTGCGTAATCCTGATGACGTCATGGGATGACGTCATGGGTCCTTAGAGCGAGCACGTGGTCCAGGAGCGAGCATGTGCAGTGCACGTGTTAGCGTGGGAAGAGGTTGACCCTTTGGCTTGTTTGTGCGATGGTGATAAAAAGTTAATGGGTGTTGACGTCATGGAGGATGTTTATTAGGATGCTAACTGTCATCTGACACCCATGCGAGTGTGAGCACCAAAACAAAAGGTTATTCGCGGGTAGTGGGGTAGTGTATGTTCTCTTGCAAGTCGCGTGTGTGCTTGAATACGTATGGCTATGTTGGGAAATGTTTGGTGGCGGGCGAGGACTAGGGTTGAGTGAGGGTTCGTTTAAATGCTATTTTTCCCGCTCTATTTGATGGTGAGGTAATTTTTTAAAATGGGTGGAATTTGGAAACGCAATTTGAGGTAAACGTGCTTTTTTGACATTTTGGCGAATTTAATGAGCTTGTAAGGCTAGAACGATGCATATAGGGTGTCGTAGGACTTGTGGTGAACCACCCCTTGCTATGGACGGGAGTATATCCACCCCAAAATAAATCTACCCTTACCCGGAGGTTAAGTAGTGGTTATTTTTGTATGCATGCGCACTTGAGGGCTTTTGTAAGAGAGCGGAATTTTTAAAAGATTCTTTATAGATGAGGCTTTTTAAAAAATTTATTAAAAAAACAAAAAACTAATAGGTCATTCGATTTTTAGTATCTCGCTAACCAATAATGCGATGTAAACATATGGGGTGTCATAGGACTCGTAGTGAATTCTCCTTTTGTATGAATGAGGTATGTCAACCCCCAAAATAAAAACTACCCTTACCTGGGGTGAAAGAGCAATTTTTGTATGTATGCACACCGGTGGCTTTTGTCAAAAGGGTCTAACTACACATTTGTTAATATTTTCTGAACCCAGGATGGGATTTTCCCATAGGCAGTATCCTAGCACTTGGGGTGACACCTCGTTTTTGAAAGTATCATTCATTTATTTTCTTGTCAAAAGGGCCTAACTACACTTTTGTTAATATCTCGTGAACCAATCATGCTAGGGACTTGTATGAGGGGTCCTAGCACTTGGGGCGACGTCCCCCTTTATGGGGTGAAACTACCCCCCCAAAATTGAAAACTCAATATCTTGGAAACTATGAACCCTAAAATTAGGCGTTATAGCTTTAAAAATAGGTGATGACATAGGCTTTTACCTGGATTGGTCATTTCACCCCTAAAACAGTAAATAGTCATGTTATGGGGAAAAACGTGTTAAACACCTAAAAATGATAAATGAAACTAAGATCTTTTGTTTTTGATGAAAAATAGCAGGGGGGTGAAAACTACCCCCAAATTGAAAAATCGATACCTTGGAAACTAAGAACCGTAAAATTATGTGTAATAGCTTAAAAAATTCGTTGTGACATAGGCTTTTACCCGGATAGATGATGTCACCCCTAAAACAGTAAATAGTGATTTTACAGTGGGGAAAAAGGTTTTAAACGGGTAAAAATGATAATTGAACCTAAGATCTTTTGTTTTTGATGAAAAATAGCAGGGGGGTGAAAACTACCCCAAAATTGAAAAATCGATACCTTGGAAACTAAGAACCGTAAAATTATGTGTAATAGCTTAAAAAATTCGTTGTGACATAGGCTTTTACCCGGATAGATGATGTCACCCCTAAAACAGTAAATAGTGATTTTACAGTGGGGAAAAAGGTTTTAAACGGGTAAAAATGATAATTGAACCTAAGATCTTTTGTTTTTGATGAAAAATAGCAGGGGGGTGAAAACTACCCCAAAATTGAAAAATCGATACCTTGGAAACTAAGAACCGTAAAATTATGTGTAATAGCTTAAAAAATTCGTTGTGACATAGGCTTTTACCCGGATAGATGATGTCACCCCTAAAACAGTAAATAGTGATTTTACAGTGGGGAAAAAGGTCTTAAACGGGTAAAAATGATAATTGAACCTAAGATCTTTTGTTTTTGATGAAAAATAGCAGGGGGGTGAAAACTACCCCCGTTCGGCAAAATAAGTTGGCAATTTCATCAAACGAAGATAAAAGACACATAACTGAGAACGGAATTGATACTTTACCGTTTGGTCATTTTTCTCTGAAAAATGATTAGAAACAAATTGAGATTAAAGCAGTTCATCTCACTTACTTTATTTCTTTCACACACACACACTTTTATGCTGGTAATAATACTAATTTTTGTGTGTTCCTTTGCTTATGAAATCCTAGACTAGGAGTTCCACATTCGACATGATAGCGGAGTTTCATCTCCCATAAACTCGTCTCTGAGGTGGGTGCCAGAAATGGCATCCAGCTGTAAAAACCACACCCTCACATAGACTTTCATAACTTCTTACGTTGAGGTTCATAACACTACGTTGATTGATTTATCGGTTTCCTTTTCACAATTCCTGTCTATACATTCCTCTTGAAGGTTGCAAGATGCTTGCAAGGTTCCTAAAATGCAATTAAATTTAATAAATACCTTAAGATGGTTTGATTTGTTTAATGATATGGTGTTAATAGTATTTTTAGGTTTTGACTGGCTTTGCATTAAGAATTGACTAACCAAACATGAGTTACCTATCAGGGAAACATTTTGGCCACTATGTTGGCTATTGACCAGTGAGTTTAGCTGTTTATCATTTTTTTAAATCATAAACAACAGAGGGTTAAACGTATAGATAAACCGTGTGACCATGTTTGTTAAACAAGACATTATACCAGAGACAATTAGAATACTTATGTAGAGTTTACCAAAAATAATGTTGTGTAACAGTAAATGCTAGTCAACAGTTATACACTTCTAAAAAAAAATCATCATACAATACCTGAGAGCTCTTCTAAAATTATTGATGTGTAACATGATTCCACTAACTTGCTATGTATTTTTTGGCTTGGGGGTGATTTTCAAGAAATGCAAATGGAACTGAAATGCAATACAAACAATGAGCGTGCCTGGTGGCTGAGATTGATACCACGACGTACTGTCGGTTATGTAGCTATGTGGAATGTATATCAAATATGGTTTACTTCAAGGTCTGGAGATCCCTACAATTCCTACAATAAATGATCTTGAAATGGTCATCCTATGGTGTGAAAATATTTATTAGGTATATATATTTACTGAAAACAATTATGATTTATTAAATGTTTATATGTTTACAGTATTGTTATTTAATGTAAGCACTTGAGGCACTACCGACCAATGGGAAGCAAAAAGTGGGAGCATATATGGGATGAAATGTGGGAGCAAAGCAAATATAAAAAGTGGGAGCAAATATGCTAACAAATATGTCAACAAATATGCCGGCAAAAGTATATACACAATTCAAGATAGTTGAAAGTAAAGTATATACACAATTCAAGTTAGCATATTTGCTCCCACTTTTTATATTTGCTTTGCTCCCACATTTCATCCCATATATGCTCCCACTTTTTGCTTCCCATTGGTCGGTAGTGCCTCAAGTGCTTACATTAAATAACAATACTGTAAACATATAAACATTTAATAAATCATAATTGTTTTCAGTAAATATATATACCTAATAAATATTTTCACACCATAGGATGACCATTTCAAGATCATTTATTGTAGGAATTGTAGGGATCTCCAGACCTTGAAGTAAACCATATTTGATATACATTCCACATAGCTACATAACCGACAGTACGTCGTGGTATCAATCTCAGCCACCAGGCACGCTCATTGTTTGTATTGCATTTCAGTTCCATTTGCATTTCTTGAAAATCACCCCCAAGCCAAAAAATACATAGCAAGTTAGTGGAATCATGTTACACATCAATAATTTTAGAAGAGCTCTCAGGTATTGTATGATGATTTTTTTTTAGAAGTGTATAACTGTTGACTAGCATTTACTGTTACACAACATTATTTTTGGTAAACTCTACATAAGTATTCTAATTGTCTCTGGTATAATGTCTTGTTTAACAAACATGGTCACACGGTTTATCTATACGTTTAACCCTCTGTTGTTTATGATTTAAAAAAATGATAAACAGCTAAACTCACTGGTCAATAGCCAACATAGTGGCCAAAATGTTTCCCTGATAGGTAACTCATGTTTGGTTAGTCAATTCTTAATGCAAAGCCAGTCAAAACCTAAAAATACTATTAACACCATATCATTAAACAAATCAAACCATCTTAAGGTATTTATTAAATTTAATTGCATTTTAGGAACCTTGCAAGCATCTTGCAACCTTCAAGAGGAATGTATAGACAGGAATTGTGAAAAGGAAACCGATAAATCAATCAACGTAGTGTTATGAACCTCAACGTAAGAAGTTATGAAAGTCTATGTGAGGGTGTGGTTTTTACAGCTGGATGCCTTTTCTGGCACCCACCTCAGAGACGAGTTTATGGGAGATGAAACTCCGCTATCATGTCGAATGTGGAACTCCTAGTCTAGGATTTCATAAGCAAAGGAACACACAAAAATTAGTATTATTACCAGCATAAAAGTGTGTGTGTGTGAAAGAAATAAAGTAAGTGAGATGAACTGCTTTAATCTCAATTTGTTTCTAATCATTTTTCAGAGAAAAATGACCAAACGGTAAAGTATCAATTCCGTTTTCAGTTATGTGTCTTTTATCTTCGTTTGATGAAATTGCCAACTTATTTTGCCGAACAGTAAATACAGAATGAGATTTTGAAATTATACAAACTTGAACTTTGTTGACTTTTTCTCTGTTATAAAGACACTTTCGATACTCATCAATATTCATACTTTTACTCACACTCTTCTTAATGCCTTTAGCCTTACACAAGCTATTCATTTCATCACACAATTTTATTGCATACATTTTGGGTCGTAACCCCACAAATTCTTCAACAATCCTTCCAGCATTTTCATCTTTCATTAAACCAATTTCACCTTTATTTTGTCTCACAATGCCAAAAGGATTGTTTGTTTCATAGTTTCCAGTATCAAACAAATTTGAATGTTGTTTCATGAACTCATAAATATCATAATAGAATATATACATAAAACTATCGGTGTCTGTGTATAACAACCTCACATTTGATTCAGGATTTGCTAAAATAACATTGTAATGAAAGTCATTCATTTTACATTTAGACAAATCTAATATAGATGCACCAACATATACTGGTTGATTGTGAAAAATCTTTAGTCTACTCATCTCGATGACCATACATTGTTCATCGAATATAATTCTATGTTTAAAATTAGCCTTAGCTATTAAAGACCTACCACCACGAGCTCCATGCCATTTGGTGACCCATTTGATGTCCCTTAACTTCCTCACATTCATCAGTGAACGACCAAAAATTGCATTATTCATCAATTTATAAAAATTCTTTTCAAAATCATTTTTGGCTTGTTTTCGTTTCTCTGTGTTCACATCAATATATGGTTTTAGCCATTGGCTCTGATTGAATTCAATTATTCTGTGAATACGATCTAATTTCATTCCTAGTTGAATACATTGCTTTAACAATCTATAATGCAAAACATAACGTTCTTTATTATCTAGGGTAGCCATTAGCTTTGTCAACTTTTCTGGACATAGAGGGTAATCTGAATGTTTGTCATGTAACTCTTGAGGATAAGTCAAATCTACTTCCAAAATATATCCAATTTCTGAAGTATCATCAATAGTTAAAACATCAAAGCCTTCAACATTTGCAATCCATTTAAAGCCACCCGTTGGAAGATATTCCATCATCGCATATCCATACAAATTATTAACGTCAAAGTACATTATGTAGGACTCTTGCTTTTTCTCATCATAAGTTTTCATATACTTATTATTAGCAATCGCATGTCGTGTTATACACTGAACATTTCCTCCTCGAATAGATCGTTCAAAAAAGTGTAACATATCAATATCTTGAAGCAATTCAAGTTGAACGTTGGTTATCTTTTTCATAGCACACCAAGACATAGATGGAGCAGTGTAAAAAATGAGCTGCATCAATGCCATAAGTTTCCATGCCATTCGATCTAAAATTTTCAAAGACATCCGCCAAAAGAAGTGTGTCAACTTTTAAATACAAATCTGCGTATTCTCCTAATGTTTGACAGGAAAACGTTTCCCACACCGATTGAGCAAACTCATACTCTTCATTCGATATTGTTTGATCATTAAGGCTGCTATAAAACTTGGATATTTCAGGTAATTTAGTTTCGTTAAGAACATCCATACTCGTGACGTATTCATAGGGAAACACACCTTTTCTCGCAGTAAGTCGAAACTGTGCATCATCATTAAAATAACGTCGTGTTATTTGCTTTGAATCTTCGCTTAACGAAGATGAACATTGATCTAGTGAACAGGACAAGAAATTATATGTATCGAAAAATCTTAACTGAATGAATCCATTCTTAGCCCGTACATACTTTGTAAACCCTTTGTAACGTTCCATATTCATCGCTAACAATTTTATATGACCAGGATTATGTAACACCTCTCCATCACGTTTCTCGCAAATTTCTTTAATTATAAAATGTCCATCATAGGCGGTTAGATTATGAAATGCTATAGGCAAAACCTTTGTTACTTTGTAATTTAAATTACAACTATTGTGTGCGCTTCCTCTATATTTTCCAGTTAAGTGACAATGATCGCGTACTTTGAGTTCATTAACTGCAATCGGTTTCTCGCAAATGTGACACATTTTACTTGACAAAAATAATCTTTCTTCATTTTCGGTCATCTTTAACATTGGCTTAACCGATAAGTAATATGTTTGAAGTTTATCCACAATACTATAAAGTTCCTTTACAAACAATTCAATGCAATTATTTCCCCTAAAGAGCTTGAAACTGCACAATTCACTATCGAAATTACAATGAAGGTATAAAGAAATGCTGTAAGGAATATGTTTATGTGTTAAAGTAGAGTTATGAATGTCACTATTTGGAAAACAGGAGGAAATTGGAGACAAAACGCATTCAGTGTCTGCATATATTATAAATGGAACTGTATCTTTAACTCGGAATTCTGTAAAATTAACAAATCTTTGTTCATCAGTCGGCATTATGCTTTTTGCAACAGGAAACTGTTTACAGTCTGCAAAGTGAACATTTAACTCATCCTCAAGAAGATAATATGACAAACAACGTCTACATATATAAATCCTTCTCTGAGTGCTAGTGATGCTTGAACGCACAAGGCGAGCAAGATTTCTAATTAAACAAAAGTGATAACTTTCACTGTTTCCAATCTGCAACATCAATAAGTCTACACTCCTTTCATATACGGGGTAGTTTTCACCCCCCTGCTATTTTTCATCAAAAACAAAAGATCTTAGGTTCAATTATCATTTTTACCCGTTTAAGACCTTTTTCCCCACTGTAAAATCACTATTTACTGTTTTAGGGGTGACATCATCTATCCGGGTAAAAGCCTATGTCACAACGAATTTTTTAAGCTATTACACATAATTTTACGGTTCTTAGTTTCCAAGGTATCGATTTTTCAATTTTGGGGTGGTTTTCACCCCCCTGCTATTTTTCATCAAAAACAAAAGATCTTAGGTTCAATTATCATTTTTACCCGTTTAAAACCTTTTTCCCCACTGTAAAATCACTATTTACTGTTTTAGGGGTGACATCATCTATCCGGGTAAAAGCCTATGTCACAACGAATTTTTTAAGCTATTACACATAATTTTACGGTTCTTAGTTTCCAAGGTATCGATTTTTCAATTTGGGGGTAGTTTTCACCCCCCTGCTATTTTTCATCAAAAACAAAAGATCTTAGGTTCAATTATCATTTTTACCCGTTTAAGACCTTTTTCCCCACTGTAAAATCACTATTTACTGTTTTAGGGGTGACATCATCTATCCGGGTAAAAGCCTATGTCACAACGAATTTTTTAAGCTATTACACATAATTTTACGGTTCTTAGTTTCCAAGGTATCGATTTTTCAATTTTGGGGTAGTTTTCACCCCCCTGCTATTTTTCATCAAAAACAAAAGATCTTAGGTTCAATTATCATTTTTACCCGTTTAAAACCTTTTTCCCCACTGTAAAATCACTATTTACTGTTTTAGGGGTGACATCATCTATCCGGGTAAAAGCCTATGTCACAACGAATTTTTTAAGCTATTACACATAATTTTACGGTTCTTAGTTTCCAAGGTATCGATTTTTCAATTTTGGGGTAGTTTTCACCCCCCTGCTATTTTTCATCAAAAACAAAAGATCTTAGGTTCAATTATCATTTTTACCCGTTTAAAACCTTTTTCCCCACTGTAAAATCACTATTTACTGTTTTAGGGGTGACATCATCTATCCGGGTAAAAGCCTATGTCACAACGAATTTTTTAAGCTATTACACATAATTTTACGGTTCTTAGTTTCCAAGGTATCGATTTTTCAATTTGGGGGTAGTTTTCACCCCCCTGCTATTTTTCATCAAAAACAAAAGATCTTAGTTTCATTTATCATTTTTAGGTGTTTAACACGTTTTTTCCCCATAACATGACTATTTACTGTTTTAGGGGTGAAATGACCAATCCAGGTAAAAGCCTATGTCATCACCTATTTTTAAAGCTATAACGCCTAATTTTAGGGTTCATAGTTTCCAAGATATTGAGTTTTCAATTTTGGGGGGGTAGTTTCACCCCATAAAGGGGGACGTCGCCCCAAGTGCTAGGACCCCTCATACAAGTCCCTAGCATGATTGGTTCACGAGATATTAACAAAAGTGTAGTTAGGCCCTTTTGACAAGAAAATAAATGAATGATACTTTCAAAAACGAGGTGTCACCCCAAGTGCTAGGATACTGCCTATGGGAAAATCCCATCCTGGGTTCAGAAAATATTAACAAATGTGTAGTTAGACCCTTTTGACAAAAGCCACCGGTGTGCATACATACAAAAATTGCTCTTTCACCCCAGGTAAGGGTAGTTTTTATTTTGGGGGTTGACATACCTCATTCATACAAAAGGAGAATTCACTACGAGTCCTATGACACCCCATATGTTTACATCGCATTATTGGTTAGCGAGATACTAAAAATCGAATGACCTATTAGTTTTTTGTTTTTTTAATAAATTTTTTAAAAAGCCTCATCTATAAAGAATCTTTTAAACATTCCGCTCTCTTACAAAAGCCCTCAAGTGCGCATGCATACAAAAATAACCACTACTTAACCTCCGGGTAAGGGTAGATTTATTTTGGGGTGGATATACTCCCGTCCATAGCAAGGGGTGGTTCACCACAAGTCCTACGACACCCTATATGCATCGTTCTAGCCTTACAAGCTCATTAAATTCGCCAAAATGTCAAAAAAGCACGTTTACCTCAAATTGCGTTTCCAAATTCCACCCATTTTAAAAAATTACCTCACCATCAAATAGAGCGGGAAAAATAGCATTTAAACGAACCCTCACTCAACCCTAGTCCTCGCCCGCCACCAAACATTTCCCAACATAGCCATACGTATTCAAGCACACACGCGACTTGCAAGAGAACATACACTACCCCACTACCCGCGAATAACCTTTTGTTTTGGTGCTCACACTCGCATGGGTGTCAGATGACAGTTAGCATCCTAATAAACATCCTCCATGACGTCAACACCCATTAACTTTTTATCACCATCGCACAAACAAGCCAAAGGGTCAACCTCTTCCCACGCTAACACGTGCACTGCACATGCTCGCTCCTGGACCACGTGCTCGCTCTAAGGACCCATGACGTCATCCCATGACGTCATCAGGATTACGCAATTTCTGGTCATGATGATGCAATATTTAGAGTCTAACAAACACTTACTACTTACCAGAGGTGACGTTAAACCAGAAATTATAACAGAACAGGTCATGATCATCAAGAAAGAGGTAGAAGACCAACTAAATGTATTCAGGGATAGCTTTAGGAATGACAAAAACCAAATCAAACAAGAACTGGAAACCAGTAAGAAAAATCAGGAAAGAATTCAAAATGAATTAGGATCTCGATTGGAGAGGACTGAACATAAGAATAGTCAAATGGAAATCCAACTCATGGCTAATGAAGAAAGTGCCCGAAGGGAAAGGAAGTTAGAATTTGAGAATCAGGAGGAGTTTCCAAAGACAGGATGGGTAGATTCCCGTGAACAAGGCACAGATACGGAGAGGGACTTAGGAGGGGAGAGCCCTTATAAGAACCCAGGATATCCGATGGCGATGTCAACCCCGTACATGAATCAGACAAATGGCCAGATAATAAACATTATTAAATCGAATGAGGACAGACCAGTAAAGTTTACGGGTAATAACATGTCTATTACTCCAAAATACTGGCTAAAAGAAGTTGCAGAGTATGTAAACGAAATGAAAGTTCCTCAGGATCGGAGACTGAGAGCTATTGAAAAGCTGTTGGCAGGTGATTGTCTCACCTGGTTCAGAAGCTTCAGATACACCTTTGATACGGTGGAAGGCTTTAGGGAAGCATTTTTAAAGCGATATTGGGCAGCAGATGTCCAAGAGAATTTAACGCTAGATCTGTACTCTAGGAAGTACAGCACAAATGCACCAACTAAGTACTCGGAATTTTTCACCGCTCAGCTGTGTAAATTCCGCGAACTTGACATTGCTCCGGCAGAAAATGACCTGTGTGCCGCCATTGCAAGAAAACTTCCGTATGAGATTCAGAGGCTGTTAATCTCATCCAAAGCAAGAAGTGCTGTGGAAGTGGAGAGTGTATTACGTCAGTTAGATATGACGACTTCGCACGTAACTCCTCGGCATCAAAGACAGACTGAGCAAGTACACATGGCCAGCAGTCAGGAAACTGGAGAAAAACCAGCGACCTGGAATCAGTCCACCAGCACGGATACCCAAGGACTAGGTCGAGAGTATGGGCACCAGGAGCCTATAAGGATACAGCCATATTTCAGAGGAGGATATCGAGGAAGAAATCCTAGGAATACAGGTTATAGGCAACAAGAGAGCCGACCCTATAACAATAACCATCAAAGGCAAGAAAACAGAAAGAAATGGGAGAATTATCCCAGGAGGAATGTAAGGCCAGAGGATAGGGATGATGAATATCGGGCCGAAATAGAAGAAAGATATCAGGAAAGTCTTCGATATATGAACGAACGACCAGATGAACCTGATAGGCAAAAAGTCTGTTGGAGTGAGGCAATTAAGAACCGGAAATCACCCGACCGACTAGACGGAGCTCAAAGCTTGGAACTACAAGCTCAGTTAAAGAATGAGGGAAAAGGGAACCCTCAGGATAAAAAAAACTCCAAATTTAAATTGTCAAAAGTGGAAACATACCAGGAGCTGGGAGGAGGTAGAAATTGTGAATTGGATAGCCAGACCAGATGAGCTAATTAACGAGGATGTGGAAGGAATCCCACCTGTTAAAAGAGAATTACCTATAATTATGCTTAGGATAGAAGGATTACTGGTCAGAGCATTGATTGATACTGGATCCACAATAAGTCTAATTACACAAACCCTTCTAAATGAATTGGAAACAAGGGGCCGAGTATTAAAGATTCCCACATCAAGTGTAAAGATTAAGGGGATTATCCCTGAAAAATCTTTAACATGTAAATTTCAGGTATACATTGATCTGATCATGGGTAACGCTGAAATTTCGCAGTGCTTTTTGCTGGTAAATCAATTACCGTATAATGTCATATTAGGTATTGATTTTATCCGTGAGAACAAGGTCATCATAGACCTAGCGCAAAACTGCATTAGAGTTCAAAGAGAGGATGTGGATGAGCAAAACATTAACTTACAGGAACAGGATGCGAAAATAGGAGAACAGGTATGGCATATGGAAGAAGTGATTGAGGAAGATTATAAGGACATAGAAAAGATATTTGAAGTCCTCAACATAGAACTCGAAGATAATTTGGAAAATGAGTTCGAGACCAACCTGTCAGGAAAAGTGGAGGAAGCTAAAGTCAGCCTCGAAAATAAGGAACAGTTAAAGAAATTATTATTGAATTATAGGGACGTATTTGATTCCAAGCCAGGGAAGATTGAAAATTTTAAATACGCGTTCCAAGTCAATGACTGGGCACCGTTCAAACAAAAACCATACCCGGTTGCGGAAAAACATTACCCACAAACCAAGAAAACACTGCAGGAGATGATGAATGCAGGTGTTATAGAAAAAATGGCGACACCATATGTTAGTCCATTAGTGATTGTGAGTAAACCGGATGGCTCAGTAAGGGTGTGTCTAGATGCCAGAAATTTAAATGCAAAAATTATACCAGAAAATGATTCGGCACCACCCATAAAAGAAATACTGAGGAAGTTCAAAGGCAAGAAGATTTTTACAAATATTGACATGACTTCTTCGTATCATCATCTCGAACTGGAAGAGAAAACCAGCTTGTCTACTGGATTTCAGTTCGACCAACAAACATATTGCTTTAGAAGATGTCCGTTTGGATTGAAGACCGCAGGATCTGCATTAATAAGAGCGCTTGATCGAAACCTGTCAGAGGAAGTGAAAGATTGCACTATCCGATACGTGGATGACATTTTGCTTACCTCGGAGAATATTGAGGAACATTTAGAAAATTTGAAGAAATTATTGGAAGACTTAAGAAGGGCAAATTTTAAAATAAATTTAAAGAAGTCGAATTTTTGTCAAAGGCAAGTGACATTTTTAGGGCATGTGATTGACAAGGATGGTGTTAAACCAAATCCATGCAAATTGGAATCGATAAGGGATTTTCCAAGGCCTTTGAAGGTAAAGAACGTTCGCCAGTTTTTGGGATTGATTGGGTTCTTCTCAGGACATTGTCCATCATACACCAAAACTGTTGCACCACTACAGGACCTTCTGAAGAAGGGGGCAAGTGGAAATGGACGGAGGAAACAGAAAAAGCGTTTGTAGAGGCCAAGGAAATGCTTTTAAATTACGTGAAGCTAGGATATCCTGATTTTAATCAGAGATTTATCATTCAAACAGACGCATCCCAGATTGGAATAGGGGCAATGCTATATCAGGAAAACCCGGAAAACCCTGATAAGAAAAACTATCTAGCTTTCACAAGTAGGAGACTGAAACCACACGAGAAAAATTATACGATGAGCGAAATTGAGCTGTTAGCGATATTGCACGCGTTGCAATATTGGCGGAAGATCGTATATGGGTTTCAGGTCATTCTAAGAACGGATCATAAAGCCTTAACCTTTTTGATGAAGACTGATTTATCCAGTCAAAGGTTGATGCGTTGGGCTTTATACATTCAACAATTTGATGTCAAGATAGAGTACTGCCCAGGAAAAGAAAATATAGTTCCAGACTACTTAAGTAGACAGCCAGAGTCCATAGAAGAGGAAGTAATGGCTATAGATTTGGAAGACAGGGATCAGCGTACTCTTAATGAGTTAAGAAGCATTAGTCAAAGACAACGGGAGGATCCATGGATGAACATGCTCATATCTTTCCTTGAGGGAAGCTTGATAAGAGGAACACCAGCGTACACGGAAGCTAATAAGATAGCTCAAGACTACACGTTTTATAATGGATTGTTATATAAGTTTGTGGACTCTGACCATACAAAATTAAGGATTGTTGTACCTGCAATTTTGCAGAGGAAAATAGTATGGTTAGCCCATAGATCGTTCGGACATATGGGAGTCGACAAAACAGTCTCGATGCTGAAAGAAGCATTTGTATGGCCGAGACTGAGAGAAACTGTAAGGGACACGCTAAAGACATGTGATCTATGTCAAAGGATCAAACCTAATGCATTTTTGATGAGACAGAAGCCTATACCATTGTTGCCTGAAAGGCCCGGCCAAATCATATCTATTGATAATTTTGGACCTTTGCCAAAGGCAAGAAGAGGAAATCGACACATAATGGTGGCTATGGATGTCTTCACTAAAATGGTTGTCCTTGCTCCCATACAGAAGACTAGTACCAAACAGGTGTTAAAACGACTAAAAGAAAAAGTGATACCGATTCTGGGGAAACCTGAGAATTTGTTGTCGGATCACGGCAGTTGTTTCACCAGTGTAGAGTTCAGACGAGAATTAGAAAGACTTGGAATACGTCAGATTTTGTCAAGTATTCGCCATCCTGAGGCAAATCCTGTAGAAAGAGTGATGAGAGAGACGGCCAAGTACTGTAGAATATACTGTGCCGAAGAAAATTGGAAGTGGATAGATATCTTGGATATTATCGAATTTTGTATAAATAATACAATCCATGAATCCACGGGAGAGATACCCATAACGTTACATCAGAATGAGCAACCAGAAAGACCTTGGAGTCTGGTAATTCCTAGGCCAGCAGACGCTCAGCCTGGAAGAGATGTACGTATTCGAAGAGCCTTTGAGCATCTAAAAGCTCAAGCCGACAGGAGGCAGAGAAGAAATAGGCATAAGAGGTATCATCGACCATTATTAGCAGGAGAAATGGTGTTAGTAAAAAGACCCGCCATTTCGGATCCGGGGAACCGTGTGTATAAAAAAATCCAGAAAATGTACCACGGACCATATCAAGTAATCAGAGATTTGAGGAATAACGCATATAGAATTCGGCACTGTGAAACGGATCACGAAGTGACCATGAATTCAGCAAATTTGAAATTATATTACCCTCCCGAAGATTTCGATGAAGTAAATGAACAAGCCCTGGTTATGGAAACATTTAGAGATGAATCCGCTTTTGACATAAACAAGAATAAGGAAGAAATAGAAAATAGAGCTCAAGCATTCGAGTGCGAATGCGAATTGGAGAAATCGTATTGGGAAATTAAAGAAATAATTGAATTTATTGAAGAAGAAAATTCCAATTTAAGAAAGGAAAATGATGAAATAAGGAAACGGGTAGGGATAGACCAAACCCGTAAGGAAGAATGAGGTTATGGAGATGTTATAGTACAGACAAATAGAGAAGAAAGAAATGGTAGGGATAGACCACACCCGTAAAGAAGAATGAGGTTCTGGGGACTTAAAGTCCAGACAAGTAAAGAAAGAAAGAAAGGGTAGGGACAGAGCATACCCGACCTACACAATTACCGGATACGACTTTAAAAAAGTAAAAACAACGGAAGGTACGGACATCGTTATGATGGCTTCGACGAATAAAGACAGATATGATTAATTGAAATAAATTTCCTCAACATTTTTCGAAAATTTATTTACCTAAGGAGGGGAGAGATGAACCCATGTGCCATAGGGTCCAATGAGGGCGAATCCATGCATTTGGGGAAGAAATGAAAGAAACGTATAGTTTCTAATGTAACTTAAAGGAAGATCCAGCTAAGATGCTAGCCTAATATGGTGCAGGAGGCGAGGACCAGGTGTTCAAGAGATGAGATCACCCCTCTTGACATTCAGAAGGGAGCTAGTCATGAGTATTAATAACCGAGTGGAAAGTTCCCAAGATTAAACAAGGAAGCCTGACTCGGAAATCGAGCTGAGTTTGCTGGAAAATGACAACACCGCTTATGCGCCAGAAGAGGAATAATTAAATTTAACCCGTTTACGAGTATAATAATGAGTCAACAAGTACAGTACAGTGAATCATTTCGAATGAGAGATTTTTTAGTAAAGAGAAACCATTTAAAAATTGCACAGGAGAAAACTGCAAACGCAAGAAGACGTCATCGGGGAATTACCAAGGCCTGTGTGGAGGGGAGAAAGCAAAAGAACAGCAACACCCACACAATTGAGGACGAGAAATTAATTAATATTTTCGAATTGCACGATCGATTCTTAGGGACAATGAGATTATTTGACATTGAGAAGACGAGCTTTCGGAAGGTATAATTTTTATATTTGTGCCACCATTATTTTAGAAGTTGGCCACAGAAAGGACTAGAGTCTTATCTTTTTGTAGCGAAAAGGTATAAAACTCCGGGCTTCACCAAGCCAATCATGCAGTCATTCCGACAGTCCGTGAGGGGCGTAAGGCTACATCACACCGAATGCAGTTATTCTGACAACCCGTGAGGGTGTTACTACGCATCAGTATTCAGACAGCCGTGTGGGGCGTCACTCTGCGTCACATCGAAGACAGTTACTAGTACTCCTTGAGGGGAGAAACGCTGTGTTACACCGCAGAAGTAATATCCGATAGCCATAGGCGTCGCAGTATTAACAACTTGCTTGCCTCCATAAGGAGTGGTAAAGAAGAAATTTAAAGTATCGCCGTGTTGAAAGAGTAGGGAAATCCTAGTTACAGGATTTAGGCCCGATAGTATACAAGTTATATTGAAAAGTTCGTAAGATATAGTCAGAGCAGGCTGCGAACGTCGGACTTAAGGCGATAGGTCGTTAAATAGACGAACGAATATATCATAACGTACGGAAGTACCGTACCATAAAGATAAACTGTTATCTAAATTAAAGAACCCAAAAGGGAAGAACAGAATAAGGTTCGGAACGTATTTCAGAAACGTAGGAGTGCTAGAACCGATCAAATAAAGAAGCACGGAGACTATAAACATTATCTCCAGAAAGCAGGCGAACTATTCTAAAAGTACTAGACTCGAGAAGTACTAGCTGCTATAAACTAAATCCATAGGTCATCGAGAGGTTATTGAGGAGACCTCGATCCGAATAGACTTTCGCTTGGATCGATAAGCCAGATCTACAAAGAAGCCGTTCAAGCTAGATAAATAGCCGGTCATCCAGGATAGGAGTAGAAGAATTTGGATTCCAGGGAACAGTAGATGTTTCGAGACTTTCGTATTCTGCAGGATAGGAAGCCGACATTGAATAAATTTCACCCTTGGAAACGGGAAATTAAGAGGTCACGTGTGATAGGCTCAGAAATACGGCCTAGTGATCAAGAATTGTGAAGTGTAAATTTATCAAGATTGTGTGTTAAATTAATATTTTTTGAGTGTTTATTGTGTGTTCTAAAGGGACACACCAGTGTATAAAAATGTCGTCAATGTTAAGTGTCTTAAATATGTGTCAAGAAGTGTTTGTACATAAGATGAATTTCTTTAATATGGAGTAAAAGTTCAAAGTGGGCCCAAAATGAAACACCGCACAAGAATAAAGATCATGGGACGATCTTAAAAACATGTGAGTACTGAATTTCATTCTATTTTGGTGTCAGGAAATGGTTGTGTACAAATCCACCGGATTTTTGAGTAAAAGGGATGTGTTTTAAGAAATAAATACTGAATAAACAAGAACGCGGTCTGAACAATAATAGAAATTTGAGAAATTATAAATAATTATGTAAAGAATAAATCACGTAGAGGAAATATGTGAATAAAATGTTAATGTATTTAACGAATGTCGTGAGAGCAAGCGAAATATCAGTAATTATCATGAAAGATATTTAAATAAAGTAAAGTTGAGATATGAAAGAAATAGCTTTTGAGCTTGTGTAAAGAATAAAGATAATACTAATAACTAAGTATGGAAATATTAAATAAAGATCAAATAAATTGATGTGAATATAAGAGCGTTAAAGCCTTAATATATGTGTAAGATATGATGTTCAAGGGAATGTTTTAAAAGGGAGCGATTTATCGGCAACGGAAAAGATTAATATAAGAATTAAAAATAATATGAATTGTTACAAATGAGATTTATCAGTTCTTGGGAAGACATTTCGGCTTAAAATAATGCATAGCGCAAAGGAGCGCAAATAATATTAAAATGTCACGCTAGGAAAGCGTAGAAGTTAAAATACTTGGTAAATTACTTATGGAGGGTAGTTGATTGTAGTGAATTGATAATTGTATAAGTCCTCTATTTGTGACATAGTATCACGAGGCATTGTGTATGTATTGAAAGGGAGCTAATGTATGGTATTATTGAGCGTATGTCATGTAGGCCACGGCCGACTTTAAATCGCGTCTTGTATAAGTCCTCTATAAGGGAATGGTTCCCGAGGCATGTGAAGAGATTCGAACTCAGAATCCTCTTATGGTAAAAGCCCCTTAATTCGTCGTCGTCGAATGTGTATTAATCTTCCCAATCAATGAGGACCCTCTCATAATTAATAAATGCCAAGGTTACGAAAGTGGTCTATGAACCAAAGAATATTTGTTTGAATGGATACAGTACAGTAAAAGCCCGGTCTCTCCCCAGGACTGAGTATAATGTGAAGGTTTGTTTTGAAAGCCTTGGAAAGGAGCTGCTAACGTGGGTTAGACAGAGAGTCGCCCAGTCACCCTCCTTGTCATAAATCGCGCCCGAGTATAATGGCCTGGCTCTCTTAAAGTGAGGGTGGGCCGAGACCGTCTCGTAAGATGTAGTAAAGACACCGTGAGTGTTTAAAGTTGTTAACGACCCGGGCGTCGAACCGAGGTCCTTGTAGATTGATATTTTCGTTTGCCTGTTCAGATCGTAGTTTCTTATGTGATAATGGTCTTATAAGACATAAGAGATAAATAACAATCCCTATTGTAATGGTGTATGGAAGTAGGATTCCACGAGTTAATTGAAGGCAACTAGGTTTCGGGAGTAACTATAGTTTTTTGACTGTGTCAAGTATCTTCACACTCTGGAGTACACAAGTGATTTCCTGATTACCTTAATATATTTGTGAAAATAAAGAGAGATGATAACAGCTGAATGTGTGAACATGCCCAAAATATTGAGTTAGATAATTAACATATAATTTTAAATGTAATTATACATTGGTTTTGAGGATTAAGAAAATATAAAAAGTAGTATTTGAGGTGTACAAAGAATGACACCATTATTATGTAAAGCATGGAGCTAAAAGAGCTCGGAGTTATATAAAACTTACAGTTGATGCTTTATGGAAGTAAGACTAAGTAGGAATTGTTGGTTTATGTGGAAACCATATGTTTAAATACAATATTTGTTTTATTATATTTGTGATTCCTTGTTCATTTGGAACAAGTAGATGATTATGGGTCAGTAATTAAATTGTTAAAGTGTTTGTAGCGCCATTAATTTTATTAATTAAATGTGTTAAAAATAGGAGTTGATTTTGTTGTTATTTTTGCAAGTGTATCCTCTAATTAATCCAAAATATGTGAGTCACAGAGTGGGGGAACTTACCGCTGCCCCGAAAATTCCGAATTGAGCTACGCTGGTATACTGTGATTGGCATATTTCTTGCTAAAAGGGCACAATATATATATATCAGTTTCTTGTGGACACGATAACTGCCGTAATTTTGCACCAATCACTTTGAATTTTTTACCTATAAAATCTCGGTCGAGTTCGTTACTGGGCTAAATCGGTCGAAGGGGGTGAAAATGGGGGCTTTTTTTTCGAAAAAGTGAAATATTGCTATAACTCTTAATATGTGAAATATCGAATCCGTTCAACGTTCATACTATGTGTCGGATAAAGCCCAACAATTTATGTTTGAAGAGTTTTTTTTATAGCACCAACCATTGACCAAAGGGGTGGGAAAAAGTGGGTTTTTCGGGAAACATTAATCATATCTCTCTTAATAGGCACAATATCAAAACCGTACAAAATGGACAATATTCCCCTAATAATTACCTAAAACTTTTGTCTGAAAGAATTTTTGATATGACCCACCATTACGCCAAGAGATGAGAAAAATTCATTCGGAATTATAAGAAAATGCCAAGAGCTATCAGAGGTTGCCATGGCAACACTACTAAATTGATGAGGGATGAGCCACAGACGTTGCCATGACAACGCACTTGCACGAGATCAGATTCAGTACTTCCATCTGACTAAGTGTGAAGCGGCTTCGGTGACGTAACTGGTAGCATGCTGAATGTCTATGCCCAAAGGTCGCGGTTTCAAAGCCGGCCGAAGTAGTCGGATTTTCTAAGAGCACTAAAATCCCTCAGTATGCTTTCCTTTGGAGGGGAAGTTCCAACGTTCGTTGCGAGTTGCTGGTTGGAGTGGCATCTAGTAGCCAAGTTCACAGCTAGGTGTCGTTGACGGTAGTACCTGGTAGCAACATTAGGAAATACTGCTTGAAATTGACCGTCTGCAGTCCTTACCTGAATTAAGACTAATACAGCCATTACAATTCACACCGTTTATCAGACAGATTCTACCCTCACCCAAAGTACACGGGGTTAGATGACCGCGTTGTCGCAGCCCCTTGAGGAACCAACCAGAGGTAGATTTCATTAGAAAGCTAACTATTGCAATGGGTACCATGTTTCGACTTCCGGATAATTTCGACATATCTTCGCGTTTCACATCCCCCAGACCCCAAAACCACCGTCACTTCAAAAGTTTATATATAATTTATGTATGTATAAGTATATATCAGTTTCTTGTGGACACGATAACTGCCGTAATTTTACACCAATCACTTTGAATTTTTTACCGAATATGTATACCTATAAAATCTCGGCCGAGTTCGTTACTGGGCTAAATTGGTCGAAGAGGGTGAAAATGGTTTTTTTTTCGAAAAAGTGAAATATTGCTATAACTCTCTTAATATGTGAAATATCGAATCCGTTCAACGTTCATACTATGTGTCGGATAAAGCCCAAAAATTTATGTTTGAAGAGTTTTTTTTATAGCACCAACCATTGACCAAAGGGGTGGGAAAAAGTGGGTTTTTCGGGAAACATTAATCATTTCTCTCTTAATAAGCTCAATATCAAAACCGTACAAAATGGACAATATTCCCCTAATAATTACCTAAAACTTTTGTCTGAAAGAATTTTTGATATGAGCCACCATTATGCCAAGGGATGAGAAAAATGATTAGGGAATTATAAGAAAATGCCAAGAGCTATCAGTGGTTGCCATGGCAACACTATAAAATTGATGAGGGATGAGCCATCAGACGTTGCCAAGATAACGCACTTGCACGAGATCAGATTCAGATTTCTATCTGACTAAGTGTGAAGCGGCTTCGGTGACGTAACTGGTAGCATGCTGAATGTCTATGCCCAAGGTCGCGAGTTCAAAGCCGGCCGAAGTCGTCGGATTTTCTAAGAGCGCTAAAAATCCCTCAGTATGCTTTCCTTTGGAGGGGAAGTTCCAACGTTCGTTGCGAGTTGCTGGTTGCGGTGTCATCTAGTAGCCAAGTTCACAGCTAGGTGTCGTTGACGGTAGTACCTGGTAGCAACATTAGGAACTACTGCTTGAATTTGACCGTCTGCAGTCCTTGCCTGAATTACAGACTAATACAGCCATCCCTAAGTACACGGGGTTACATGACCGCGTTGTCGCAGCCCCTAAACTGAGGAACCAACCAAAATCTCGGCGGGAGATATAATTTTGCGTGAAGAAGTAACAGACCGTTACATAGTTACACATCAGTGTCGAAACCTTGCGTAAGGACAGTGTGACCACAAGTATAAAAATGGACCCCAAATGACAAGAAGGTTACCGTTCCCATAAGACAATAAAATGTTTAAAATAAGCATAAAATGACGAAAAACAAAGTTAATTGATCTCCAATTATAAAATACCTTCTCGCAATAAATGAGGTCTGATCCTTCTACGAAAACCTACATATTCTGCCTATTTTCGCCTATCCCCAAGTTTGCTACCTCCGCCCTCCGGCGAGCCGAGAGGACTTTTTTTTAAATATAAGTAGAGATATACTGCACCGCTCGGTGTTGACCGTGTTTTATTGCACAAATTTAGGTTTTACTCGCTAACCGTTGGAGATACACGATACGTGATAAGGACCTTTTGGATAGAAAATTGAATGTTAAAGCTCGTGCTTGCCATGAAAAGGTTCTATTTCTTAGCGTTCTCTTTTTATTTGAATTGAAAATACGAAATTTTGAAACCAAAGGGTGTAGTGACGTCACAAATGTGGGTTTTACTCGCTAACCGTTGCAGATACACGAAAAGTGAAGCTCGTATGTACGGTCAACAGTTTGCTATTTCTTAGCGATCTCTTTTTATTTGATAAGGAAATATGAAGTTTTGATTAAAGGGAGTAGTGACGTCACTAAAATGGTCGCCAATTTTTAATAGTGCATAATATCGAAATAAAATGTATCCTATATGTAAACCTGGTAAATCAGCTACATCCATGCAAAATTTCATTTAAATCGGCCCAGTGGTTCTTGCGTTATTGAGTAGCACACAGACAGACAGACAGAAAGACAGACACACACACACCATCTCATTTTTAGCCTATTTTCAATTTTGAGAAAATAGGCTTATGAGATCACCTTTTTTCCGTGTGTGTGTGCGTGTGTGTGTGTGTGTGAGAGAGAGAGAGAGGTGTGTGTGTGTGTCCCCCTAATAAATTCTAAACGGCTGGAGCGATTTCAATGAAACTCGGTAAGTTCATAGCAATATTCCGGGTGACCCCGACCGTGCCCTTGAAATTTTGTTACGTCTCAACAATCCAACATGGCGGCTGTGCGAAATATTACACCAGCATTGAATATCTCCGAAACGTTTACAGATATCACCCTGGAATTTTTCACGGTGATAAAGTGAACTATTAGAAGTTCACCTAAGTGACTCTTGAAAAACTGGTAACTACAAAACCAACATAGCGGCCAAGCGAAGTTGCGACGTTTAAATAGACGTTTCTCGCGATTTAACCAACCAAACGCAATACAAATTGGTACAGTATATTTTTATACACATAGTAATGCAGCGACATCTAACTTCGTTCAATTGTTTACATAACCACAAGATGGCGGCTGTGCGAATTATTTCACCGGCATTCTATATCTCTGAAACTATTAGCGGTATCACCCTGAAATTTTGTACGGAGATAAAGGGCACTACTGGAAGTTCATCTATAAGATTTTCAAAACCCGGTTAACTACAAAACGAACATGGCGACCAAGCGAATTTGAAATTTTTAATAGACCTTTCTCGCGATTTAATGTTCCAAGCGCACTGAAACCTGGTACAGGAAATATTTATACACATTGTAATCCACTGGTATCTAATTTAGTTCAATTGTTTACATAACCTCAATATGGCGGCAGTGCGAATTTTAAAATTAAGTTTTTATTTCTTGTGATGTAGTCATGCGATCGAAGTGAAAGTTTGAATAATGAACCTACGCAATAATTTTCCTTTAATGGTACATGACTCTATGGCCTATAGGCCTACATTTAACAATCCAACATGGCGACCATCCGAAATATTTAGACGGCTCTGAAGATCTACGATTCTATTATAGCAATCAAACTGAATAATTTTATGTTCATAGGGGCTATGAACTTAAGTTCAACTATATGACTTTAAATAACCTGGTAATCACAAATTCAACATGGCGGCGACGCGAATTATACATATTCACATGGACGTTTCTCGCAATTTAACCATCCGAGTGCAGTGAAACGTGGTACAGTAAATCCTTATACGAATGTTAATCCACTGGCATGTAATTTATTTCAATTGTTTCCATAACCGTAAGATGGCAGCTATGCGAAATTTTAAAACCTCGTTGTTACTTCTTGTGTCCTAATCATGCGATTGAAGTTTGAATGCTACACGTACACAATAATCTTCATGTAACAGTACATAACTCTAGGACCTACATATATAAAGTCCAACATGGCGACCATCCGAAATATTTAGTCGGTTCTCAATATCTACGAATCTATTACAGCAATCAAACTGAAATTATGTACGTTGATAGTTGCAATTAACATAAGTAGGATATATGAAAATAGGCTGTATAGTTCTTCACGGAACTACTTGTTATATATTAGTATAGCAGAAGTACCCGTTCTTCGAACGGTGTTATACAACATCAAAAAAAGTTTTGCATCACCTCGGTTCCAAGAGTTCCGGAACCTTTAAATACAAAGGGAATAGAGATCAACACAAACAACATTTCAGCTCGTTTTATTGCTCATGAGACCCACACATTGCATGTTGTACCATCATACAGCTAGACTTTCAGCATTTGTGGTCCAGATTGCAGTACACACCACTACCTCTAATACCCAGTAGCACGTCCTCTTGCATTGATGCATGCCTGTATTCGCCGTGGCATACTATCCACAAGTTCATCAAGACACTGTTGGTCCAAATTGTCCCACTCCTCAACGACAATTCGGCGTAAATCTCTCAGAGTGGTTGGTGGGTCAAGACGTCCATAAACAGCCCTTTTCAACATATCCCAGGCATGTTCGATAGGGTTCATGTCTGGCGAACATGCTGGCCACTGTAGTCGAGCGATGTCGTTATCTTGAAGGAACGCATTCACAAGATGTGCACGATGAGGTCGAGAATTGTCGTCCATGAAGACAAATGCCTCTCCAATATTCTGCCGATATGGGTGCACTATGGGTCGGAGGATGTCATTCAGGTATCGTAAAGCCGTTTCGGAGCCTTCCATGACCACCAGTGGCGTACGTCGGCCCCACATAATGCCACCCCAAAACATCAGGGAACCACCACCTTGCTGCACTCGCTGGACAGTGTGTCTAAGACGTTCAGCCTGACCAAGGTGCCTCCAAACACGTCTCCGACGATTGTCTGGTTGAAGGCATATGCGACACTCATCGGTGAAGAGAACGTGATGCCAATTCTGTGGGGTCCATTCAGCATGTTGTTGGGCCCATCTGTACCGCGCTGCATGGTGTCGGGGTTGCAAAGCTGGACCTCGCCATGGACGTCGGGAGTGAAGTTGCGCATCATGCAGCCTATTGCGCACAGTTTGAGTTGAAACACGACGTCCTGTGGCTGAACGAAACGCATTATTCAACATGGTGGCATTGCTGTCAGGGTTCCTCCGAGCGGCAATCCGTAAGTAGCGGTCATCCACTACAGTAGTAGCCCTTGGGCGGCCTGAGCGAGGCCTGTCATCGACAGTTCCTGTATCTCTGTACCTCCTCCATGTCCGAACAACATCGCTTTGGTTCACTCTGAGACGCCTGGAAACTTCCCTTGTTGAGAGCCCTTCTTGACACAAAGTAACAATGCGGACGCGATCGAACTGCGGTATTGACCTTCTAGGCATGGTAGAACTACAGACAACATGAGCAGCGTACCTTCGTCCTGGTGGAATGACTGGAACTGATCGGCTGTCGTACCCCCTCCGTCTAATAGGCCCTGCTCATGCATGGTTGTTTACATCTTTGAGCAGTTTTAGTGACATCTATGAACAGTCAAAGGGACTGTATCTTTGATATAATATGCACAGTCAACGTCTATATGCCGGAGATCTGGGAACCGAGGTGATGCAAAACTTTTTTTGATGTGTGTATATTGAGCTACAGTTGCAATGGTTAGCGGTTTGTCATTCCTTCATAAGTTTATCAGAACGAAGTTAGTTTTCTGGGAATATCACACACACTGTTAATTTAAGGGCCTTAAAATGTGGTTTTCGGAGACCCCTTATAGACTCGCGAATTTTGTGTCTCACATTGCGAAGCGTAACATATGCTTTGATCGTCCTTCTAGGATAATTTTTATATTTCGCCTATTTTAGCATGTATTTTGAGAAATTTCTCCCTATATCCACCCTTCTACTGTATGAAAAGTACGGTGAGGAGTTTTATAAATGATTGGTGTATTGACTCATGTTTACCATATCTAATTTTACGATGCACCAAGCATCCGAACACGATTTATAGGCGTACATAAAGATACACAAAAAGACAGACAGACATTTCTATTGTCTACAACATATCACCCAGATAACCAAATATGGGTATATCTACCACACAGTATCAAACAAAATCATCCTTACGATGAACCCGTATGTCGACAAAAAAAAAAAAAAGATTAGTTAAAATGTGCTCTCAAACTAAATTCACCTAACGTGTACTTCCTGACGTGAAATAGAATTGAATGCCTTGTAGACGAAACGCAATACACCTCACATAAAAAATGACCCTCTACGTTGTGTTAGGTCCCCATACACAGGAAGACCTCTTTCATAAATTATAAAGGTTTGTGGTGCATGGAACGTCAGGTTCTTTAGCCTCAAATGGCCCAAATTCCTAAAAGCCGCAAAAAATGCTGATTCAATTCAGGAATTTTTGAAAAAAATGTTTCTGTTTGGAGATATAATAGACTTTCTGTACTATGTCGCACGTGAAATTGCATGAAAGAAATCTAGGTTACCCCTTGACCCCCTTAATTGCATTGACGAATTATACAGTCTACGTTGGTTCCGTGATAACCTTTTAGCCATTTGCAAACATTCACAGAAATGTAATAAATGGAGTAGCCTAATAATAATATCGTATGGCCTCGGGTGCCGGGTGCAAGCTTAGTAATTTGACACCCAGAGGGTAGCTTGCATGTCGAAATTTCGTTGTTCCTTGAAGCACTATGAAAGTCAAGGAGGGTAGATATCTAAGCTCCTTGAACACTATAGCGTTTTCTAGTAGAGAAATGAGGAACTTTGTGTTGGCGGAAACTCCTGAGATTAATTTTGCCATTATGAACACGGCCTACTGAATTCAAATGGGATCTTTGACATGCCAACATCGTATGACATGCGAGTCGTATTTTTGCCGCCTTTCAAAAATCACTTACCACGGCCAGGTGTGAACCTGCAATCTTGGGGTTAGTAGACGGATACGCTATCCACTCACCCACCGTGGCAAGGTATAAATGGAGTGACATTGCTTCTTACAGAAATAGATGGAAAGTTGGATGCCACCGCTTGAGATAATGTTGTCTGGTTACCGGTTTCCATTCCTTCATTAGTTTGTTAAATTAAATTAAATTAGTTTTCTGGGAATATTTCAGATACTGTTGGTTTTAGGGCCTTATAATGTAATTTTCGAGGCCCCTATAGGGCCCCCAAGTTTTGTTTCTGGCACCGAGGGGCTTTGTCTCCTCGTTGTACGCCATAATATAATACTAATAATAATAATATAATATAGGGTTAGGAATATAATAGACCTGCTGTACCACACCCGCAGGTGTAAATCGCGTTAAATAATTCTAGTTTACCCCTTGACCCCCTTAAGCGCATTATACGTATTGATGAATTTTACAGCTTAATTTGGTTCCGTGATAACCTTCTAGCCGTTTGCAAACGTTCACACCAATGTAATTAATGGAATTGCATTGCGTCTTACAGCAATATATGGACCTCTGAGAATCTGTTGTCATGGTTACCGGCTTGTATTCGTTCATCTATCTATATATTTAAAACAGTAAGGTGATTTTTGTTACCACGAGATTGAGAGAACGACAGAACCGATTTACTTCGTAGAGCACTCTAACGAAAGCTCTTGGCCTCTAGATTTGCAGAGTGTCTATAAAATAAACAAATATAATACGGTATATTTTTGAATTAATATAGAAAATAGCAGAATTCTTTCACCTCACGCATGCGCACAATCCGCCTGGGGTCATGACAAAATGGCGGTGAGAAGTCCATTAAAATGTAAGTTATTTAATAAGCTCGCATGTAATTGAAAACATACATTAACCAAGTTCTGACAATAAAATATAATAACAGTATGAACGTATACGAATGCGCAACATTGATTTATTTGGATAATGAAATGTATTATTTCCTTCAGACAGCGGCTTTTGATGATAATGAACGGCTGCGTCTACGGCTAAACGAGAGTGCGCGAGTAGCCATGTGGTTAAGGCGACAGTCTGTGGTTCCAAGGTTCACCGTTTCGATCCCAGCCCTCGCTGATATATATATTTTTTTTTACTACTGAAATATTGTTTAATCAAGGAGTATTAGTAGGGTTTTATGTCTGTTAAAGATACATATTTCTACATTCCCTCTCGGTATATTTTTGAATTAATATAGAAAATAGCAGCATTCTTGTCCCTCACGCATGCGCACAATCCGCCTGAGGTCATGACAAAATGACGGTGAGAATTCCATTAAAATGTAAGTTATTTAATAAGCTTCCATGTAATTGAAAACATACATTAACCAAGTTCTGACAATAAAATATAATAACAGTATGAACGTACACAAATGTGCAACATTGATTTATTTGGATAATGAAATGGATTATTTCCTTCAGACAGCGGCTTTTGATGATAATGAACGGCTGCGTCTACGGCTGCACAAGAGTGAGCGAGTAGCCATGTGGTTAAGGCGACTGACTGTGGTTCCAAGGTTCAACGGTTCGATCCCAGCCCTCGGCGATACGATTAGTTTTTTTTTTACATCTGAAATATTGTTTAATCAAGGAGTATTAGTAAGGTTTTATGTCTGTAAAAGATACATATTTCTACATGCCCTCTCAGTACGTTTTATTTCCGTTTTACCATTGCATTACAGCATGTGATCAAAAGAGCAAACTGTTGTCCTCAGTACGCCGTTTAAATATCTGCAATCAGTTCATATAACTGACAACAGATGACAGTACATCGCCCATATAGTTCCAGTAACTGACAGCAGATGGCAGCACCATTGCATCGATATATTTAAAACCCAAGACATGGCACTTTTTCACGTGATGGAGAATTATAAAGGAGGGGAATATTTAAGAAGGGAAATTTTGAGGAACATTAACCGACAGTTGAATGTGTAGGCTATGTTGTTTATGTACCTTAATATTGCAATTTCTTTCCAATGCTTCGGTGGTCAAGTTATTAGCGTCCTAGACTAAAAGTTATAATTATGCATCGTCGATATACTCTTAAATTATTAAAGAAAAAAGTAGTTTTCCAGGCACTCGCGCGTGTCCACAATTGCTTTCGCCATAAGAGACACTTGGCAAATATAATTCGTTTGAAGGGCTCCGACATCGTGGTCACTCAGCCCCGTGTACTTGGGTGTGTATGTGTGAAATTTTCTCTCATAACCTGTGTTATTGTCATGGCTGCATTACTGTGTGTATTTGTAATTAAGGTGGTAAATGGCAAGGAGACGGCCAAGGCCTTAAGTTAGGAACCATCCCGGTATTTGCCTTAAGTGGAAGTGGGAAACCACGGAAAACCACATCCAAGATTGTCGAGGTGGGAATTAAACCTTCCTCTTCTTAGTTATACCTCAAGAGACTGAATGTGCCCCGTTTTTGCCCTCAGACCAGAATTCAATTTCTTGGCAGAGCAGGAAATGTAACCCGGGTCTCCGTACAGGCCTATGGTCATTCCAGTAGTTGGCGAAGTGATTCTATGTTCCCCTGCAAAATGTACTGCCATAACCTATAACAGGTGATGGAAATTGCTTATTTAGAGCAGTTTCGTACTGTTTATAACAAAGGGGGCGTGGTGGCTCAGCGGTCTAGCTGTATGCCTCTCACCAAGGCGGTCCGGGTTCGATTCCCGGTCAATGCATGTGAGATTTTCGAAGTGAAATGCCATGTCCTGTGGTTCGGATTCCACGTAAAAAGGAGGTCCCGTGGCTCATGATCTCAAGATTAACGGTCACGTTAAACTACAAGCTTCCTTTTTGTTTATAACAAAATGAAGAACGTCATTCTGAGCTGCGTTTTCAAGCTATCGCAAAAAATTTCGCTGGCAGGAACAATTATAAGGAATTTATTTTAAGCGATCAGTCCCATCGCATTCTCCTCACCAACCAACTTGAGTATGAAAGTCTCTGGACGGTCATGTTGAACTTCATTGTATAAGACAATTGTTTAATGATTATTTGTTTAGAGTACTGAGTCTAACTACGCAGTTGATTTCGGCAATGGAAGTATTATTTGCCATTTAATATTTAGCGGCTCCGATATTGCAGGACACGAGTGTTATCGAATAATACGAAGCCACATTTAAAATCCAATATAAATAGGCCATTTCAGAAACAATTCCAGATATTATGCAGTACAGTGTACTGTAAGGTCTTTGACGATCAAATGTAAACATTGTTCTACATTGTATTTCTCTTGCGTCAAATCTATGCGTGGTTACTTTGGTCTTTACTGTTGTGAGGGTAAAATTGATCTGCTGGAATATAAAATATTTGCCAAGCTGCAACAATGTAATGATATTAATTTAAAAGTCATTGAACTTATATCCAGTAGTTCAAACACATACATCAGCGTTAACAGATTGGATACTGAAGATGAAAGCCAGCTACTTCATTTCCCTATTATTGAATATTTCAATTCCTTGGAATTAAGTGATTCGCCTCCACATACTCCGAACGTTTGAGCCATAGTTATGCTCCTTAGAAATCTGAACGTTTCCCAAGGACTCATATATGGTAATATATTAATTGTAAGAAATATGTAAGAAATTGCTTGGATTCGGATATAATAGGTGCAGTAATATTAGGCAGAGAGCTCAAATCCTACGATTTGATTTAACACATTCAGATAAAACACTTGCAGGTACAATACATTTTCTTTTAATAGGCAACAACGTCCTATTCGCTCGGCCTACTTTATCACAATCAATCAAGCTCAAGGAGAAACTCTTGAACGTATTGGGCTATTTACCTCATCACGTTTTAAGTCATGACCAGCAGGATAGTGAAGGTACAAAAAAGGTCCTGTATGGGATGGTAAAGAATAAGAGGCGGAAGGATCCTACGGATTATGTTAGAATGGTGAACAAAAGGGGACAAGGGATAGAAAATAGGGAAGAACTGAAGAAAATGTGGAAAGAATATTTTGAAGAACTCCTGAACCCAAATGGAAACCACGGCGAGGAAGACGAAATCGGGGAAGAGGTACAGTAGATGAACTGCAAACAGAAAAGGACTTAACATGGAAAGAAGTGGAAGATGCAGTGAGGAAGATGTAAGGAGGGAAGGCACCGGGTGTGGATGAGTTGAGTGTGGAGATGGTGAGCGCAGCAGGAGAGGTGGGGATACAATGGTTGTACCGAGTGATGAAGGCAGCATGGAAGGAAAGGATGACCCCAGAGGACTGGAAAAAGGGAATAATTGTCCCGATCTTCAAGAAAGGTAGTAGAACAGAATGCAGAAACTATCGGGGAATAAAACTGATGAATCATTGTGCAAAGATGTTTGAGAAAGTTTTGGAAAGGAGAATTAGGACAAGGATAGAAGGAGGGATGAGGGAAGAACAACATGGCTTCAGAGCAGGAAGGTCCACAGTGGATTTGATTTTTGCTGTAAGTCAGTTACAAGAACAGCACTATGAGTATGGAACAGATCTACTGATGGCCTTCCTGGACATTGAGAAAGCATATGACAGTGTATGCAGAAACAAAGTATGGAAGTCCCTGGAGGATAGAGGAGTAGAAAATGGACTATAAGGAGGATAAAGGAGATGTACAAGGGAAGCGTGAGCTGTGTGAAAGTGGGAGGAGAGAGATCGGACTGGGTGGAACAGAGAAACGGCCTGAAACAAAGAAGTGCACTGTCACCGTTACTTTTCATTGTGGTGATGGATGACATAATGACCCGAGCGGCACAAGTAATTGGGGAAGGAAAGATGAAAGCAATGGTGTTAGCGGATGATTTGATGATTTGTGGAAACAAGGAGGAGGAGGTACAGGAACAGTTGGACGTGTGGGAAGGAATAATACAAGGATATGGGATGAAATTTAGCATAAATAAGAGTGAGATGGTGATCACAACAAGGAAGAAGGAAAGGACCACAAGGGGAATAACAATTGGTGGGGAACAGCTGAAGAAAGTGGAGAGTTTCAAGTATCTGGGAAGCCTGATACAAGAGAATGGAAGAAACGGTAGAGAAATAAATGAGCGGGGGAGACAGGCAGAAGCATTCCGGAGGAGTGTGAGAAGCATGTTATGGAGCAGGAATGTCCCTCAGAACAGCAAGTAGATCATATATCGTACTATGTCCCTATCCTGACGTATGCCTCGGAGACCTGGGTTATGAAAGGAAGGGAGAAGAGCAAAATACAGGCCAGTGATATGAGGTTCTTGAGAAGCAGTATTGGAGCTACAAAGAGGGACAGAATAAGAAATGAGAGGACCAGAGAATTAATGAAGGAGGAACCATTACAGGATAGTATAGAGAAATCTAGACTTAGATGGTATGGACATGTAAAACGAATGGAGGAGAAGAGGATACCCAGGAGGATACACGAGACGAAGTGGGAAGGAAAGAGACCAAGAGGGAGACCGAGAGACAGGTGGCTGAAGGGGGTGGAAGAAAGCGTGAAGAAGAGAGGAGAAGACTGGACAAGGGTGGAGGCTGAGAGATGGTGGGAAGACAGAAGACGTTGGAGAGGCTTGTGTTCCAAACAGACCCGGCCAGTGGCTGGAAACTGTGCAAGATGATGATGACCTCATCACGTTTTCAGTCATGACCAGCAATATGTTGCAATGCTGAGAGTGCTATCTTTTGACGCCCTTAAAGTTGCAATAGTGCTAAAAAGTAATCGTACAAAGAATATAACTTATATAAGAAGCTTCTTCAGTAAATTTGTTTTCCATTGTCCGTCATGTTTTGACGGGTTTCATCTAGTTAGTTTATTAAATGAAATTAGTTTACTGGGAATATCTCAAAAACGGTTGGTTTTAGGGCCTTAAAATGTGGATTTCGGGGCCCCCGAGTTTTGTCTCTCACATTGAGGGGCTGAAAATGATCTTTGTCTCGTCCTTCTACTCCTATTTCAGCATGTATTTTAAGGGGGTAGACCCCCTTTTATGAGAGGTACGGAGAAGGGTTACATCAATGATTAGTGTCTTGCCTCTGGTGGATATCTGTACCAAATCTTACGTTGATACACCCAGCCGTTCTCGAGTTATAAGGGAACAAATTTGTCCACAGACAAACAAACAAACAAACAAACAGGCAGACAGACAGACAGACAGACAGACAGACCAAAAAATTATTTTCGCGCGCATCCATAATAAAACAGTCTGAAACGCGTAAATAACTCAAATTTCCGTAGAAATTGCGAAAAAAAAAATACAAATTTTAATTTTTATGTATGTAGAGATATACTGCACCGCTCGGTGTTGACCGTGTTTTATTGCCCAAATTTAGGTTTTACTCGCTAACCGTTGGAGATACACGAAAAGTGATAAGGACCTTTTGGATAGAAAACTGAATGTTAAAGCTCGTGTATGCATCAAAAGTTTGCTATTTCTTAGCGTTCTCTTTTTAATTGAAATGGAAATATGAAATTTTGAAACCAAAGGGTGTAGTGACGTCATATATGTGGGTTTTACTCGCTAACCATTAGAGATACACGAAAAGTGATATGGACCGTTCGGATAGAAAATTAAATTTTGAAGATCATGTGTGCCATCAAAAGTTTTCTATTTCTTAGCGTTCTCTTTTTATTTGATATGGAAATATGAAATTTTGAAACCAAAGGGTGTAGTGACGTCACTAAAATGGTCGCCATTTTTAATATTGAAAAATATCGTAATTAAAAGTATCCTATATGCAAACATGGTAAATCAGCTACATCCATGCAAACTTTCATTTAAATCGGACCAGTGGTTCTTGCGTTATTGAGTAACACACAGACAGACAGACACACACCATCTCATTTAGGTAGATTTCATTAGGAAGCTAACTATTGCAATGGGTCCCATGTTTCGACTTCCGGAAAATTTCGACATATCTTCTCGTTTCACATCCCCCAGACCCCAAAACCACCGTCAGTTCAAAAGTTTATATATAATTTATGTATATACAGTGTGGTCCACCCGCCCCTTATTATTTTTTGGAGGAAGGCAACCCAACTAACGCGTATATCACAGTCATCCTAAAAACATTGGCACCTGCTCCCTTACGTCCATTGTACAACTTTACCGTTGAGTACATCCTCGCGAATATAGTAGAAATCAATGGTGGCAGTGTTCTTTCAATGACCTCAAATATAATGCATGATTGAAACGATCAGAGCTCCGAATAACACCTTCTTACGTTTGGACAGGAAGTGTCTCCGAATAGATTCAATAAGTGCCAGCAATAACCCATGGCTTTCGGTAGCTACGGTGGCTAAATCAAGAATTGTTAGGATGGACTCAACGAAGTCACAATGTAGTAGGTTCGAACCTTGAACTAGTACATTTTTTTTTTTTTTTTTTTGCTTAATGTCGTTTATTGTGGATGTATTATGGACGCATATCTATCGCTTCCAACGAGTGATTTTTTATTTGGTCCTCAAAAGCACCGTACTTATCCGACGGTACGCAGCCAGATTGGACGATGACATAATGATCTGTAGAACGAAAGCAAGGTATCCTGTATACTCAACGTAGCAAGTGTTCGAAATTTTGTACACATTTGTTTAGATTTGTTATGAGGGTAGGCTCACGAATAAATATATCAGACCGAAACTATAATTTCTTTCAACGGCGTCTGTGCGAAAAGCGCTTGCTATACACTTACAATAATAGTTAGGTTTTAAGGGGCGGAACTACGAGGTCATCTTCCCCAAACATGCAGTAAATACAGATAATTATAACATTATTGGTTTTACGTCCCTTTTAACTACTCTGGCTTTTAGATACGTCAGGGTGCCGGAATTTTGCTCCGAAGGGGATCTTCAACGTACCAGTAAATCAACTGACACGGCTCCCTCGCATTTGCGCACCCTCGAATGCCAGCTGACTGCGCCAGGATACGAACCAGAAACCTTGGGCACAGCAAGCGAGAACGTTACCGCTGAGCCTCGCAGCAAGGCAGTAATTACAGAACGTGTCATATTATTATAAATATTGAACTATTAAAATTCTAATTATTACGAATAGAGTCGCCTCCGTTGCGTAGTGGTCAGCGTGATTAGCTGCCTCCCCGGGCGTCCTGGGTTCGATTCCCGGCTCTGCCACGAAATTTGAAAAGTGGTATGAGGACTGGGACGGGGTCTACTCAGCCTCGGGTGGTCCAAATGAGTAGAGGGGGTTCGATTCCCACCTCATCCATCCTCGAAGTGGTTTTCCGTGGTTTCCCACTTCGCCTTCGGGCAAATGCCGGGATGTTACCTACCGTACGGCCACGGCCGCCTCCTTCCCTCTTCCTCGCCTATCCCTCCCGATCTGCCCCTCCCTTCCCATCTCTTAAGAGGAAAATGTTCGCTTTGCAGGCCGCCTGGGCGAGGTGCTGATCTCACTTCCCCAGTTGTATCCCCCAGACGAGATGTTTCAAGCTCCAGGACACTGCCCGTAGAGGCGGTAATGATAGGATCCCACGCTGAGTCCGTGGGGAAACCTAACCTGGAGAGTAAAATCGACTAAATAAATAATAATTATAACGAATAGTATCCATCCATGGTTTTGAACAGTATTTAGGGAAAATAGCCATTTAAATGAGACAAGAAAATAACTTTCCCTATCGTCTTCGTAGATAATGTGAACAAAACCAAGTTGAAATCTTGCTGTACGAGGTATGGAGAGTGTAATAAAATAGTTTAAAAGAATTTAAAAAATCTGCCGTTGGATAGCCTTGAACCCGGGATCATCGAAAGAGCGAGCAGACGCAATAACACTTGCACACATTTCCAACACACTTTGGAAGTTTTAATTGCGCGTCTTATTAACGCGTATGGTAAAATAATCAATTATTACAGTTAGATCTTAAATATTGATTGGGATGCATTCATTCAGTACCTGTCATGTTTTCTAATTTACTTAAAGCAAGTTTCGCGACCGCTTTACGTTAATAAGGCGACATAACTGCAAATAATGCCCTCAAACGACCGCCCTTCGGATTTATTTCATACATCTTAGCGTCCAAAATGCTAGCGTGTGATACACTTCGGTCATACAAGCAGGTGTACTGACGAAGAGAACAGAATCCTACAGGATTTTGTACCAGCGATCACAGCAGCTTCCTTGCCAGCTAGTGTCGTGTGATACGGGCCTAAAGATATGCTATGACTTTTTGTTAATATTTAATAACAAAACAATATGTTCGGTAAAGAACGTATTGCCTACTTTCTCCTAAATGCATGGGTATTGTTATAACTCTTTGTCCTTTTCAAGGAGTATAATTGAATGTTGGTTGTAGTAGCTTCTTGAAATACAACGTGCTATACGGATATTATACATGAATATGATGTGCCCTTTGCTAGTGCTACCTCTGTAAAAAAAATCATTCAATTCGGTTTCACCGTGTTTGAATTGATGTGGGGAATCGATTTGCACACATACATGGCCGCTATCTGCAAACTATTGGGCTGATGACCTTGTAGTTCAGTCAAAAGATGCTTCCCACAAAAAGGTATGTTGATGAAAAATTTGGTAGAGATCAAATGATAAGGTTGGTCGTAATTTGATTTAAGAATTTAACATTTGGGTGGCCGCCATTCCGTTTCCGTCAAGATGGCGGCGATATAAAACATGACACTGAGGTGGCCTTTGCTAGTGCTACCTCTGTACCAAACTTCGTTCCAGTCGGTTTCACCGTGTTTGAAAAGATAGGGGGAATCGATTTGCACACATACATGGCCGCTATCCGCACATTATTGGCCCGATGACCTTGTAGTGTGGTCAAAAGATTCTCTATACATAAAAGTATGTTGTTGCAAAATTTGGTAGAGATCAGATTATTAGGTTGGTCGTAATTTGATTCATGCTTTTAACATTAGGATGGCCGCCATTACGTTTTCGTCAAGATGGCGGCGATATTAAACATGACACTGGAGTGCCCTTTGCTAGTGCTACCTCTGTACCAAACTTCGTTCAATTCAGTATCACCGTGTTTGAATTGATAGGGGGAATCGATTTGCACACATACATGGCCGTCATCTGCAAACTAATGGACTGATGACCTTGTAGTTCAGTCAAACGACGCTCGCCATACAAGTATATGTTGTTGCAAAATTTGGTAGAGATCGGATGATTAAGTTAGTCGTAATTTGATTTAAGCTTTGAACATTTGGGTGGCCACCATTACGTTTCCGTGAAGATGGTGGCGATATAAAACATGACACTGAGGTGGTCTACGCTAGTGCTACCTCTGTACCAAATTTCGTTCAATTCGGTTTCACCGTGTTCGAAGAGATAGAGGGGGCAGACATTCAGAGTACACACACTCACACTCAACACAGACACACAGTCACACACACACACACAGACAGACACACAATCTTTGGCCCTGTGTAGATCTCATAAGTCTACTTTCATTTTTTGCAAAAATCGAAAGTATGCTAATAATACCATGGGAATTTCTAAGGATTACGTATACTTTGATGCAAGCACTGGCGATCAGAATATCCTTCGATATGTTGTTGTTTTGTTTCATTTGAGGGGATAGAACATCGCGGTCAATTAGCCCCGTTTACTTGGGTGTGTGTGTAGAATTTTTCTGATAACCTGAGTTATTGCGGTCTTGTAATGATGTGTGTATTTGCAATTAAGGATTGGGAAGGGGGCGGCCGTGGCCTTAAGATAGAATCCGTTCCGGAATTTGGCCGGAGTAGAAGTGGGAAACCACGGAAAACTATTTCCAGGGTGGCTGAGGTGGGAATCAAACCCACTTCTTCTCATATTTGCTTCACGAGGCTACGTGTACCCAATTTCAGCCCTCAGACAAGTATTACATTTCTTGGCAGAGCTGGGAATCGAACCCGGACCACCGGAGCAACACTTTCATGTTAATATTCATGCCAGTTTTTTAGTTTTCTGCCATTACAGTTCACGTGGCGTGTCGTACCTATTCGATCGTATTTTCTTTATAAATCATCAAAATTCAACGTACTCTTCACAAAAATACGTCGTAAGGCAATAAATGTGGCAATGTAGTTACATCCCTACTAAAATGGAATGTGGGCTTTCGTTCAAAAAAGTATGCCTTCTACTGGATTCGAAGCAGCGTTCTACCCGCTCGCGCCCACCACGTACGGTCAGGCTTTAAACCTCTCAGCCACCAACACATGGTAAATGCCGCATGCTAAACGTGCTATAGTTACTGTAGCCGTCCCACCTCAAACGTTTAAGTCCATCTCAAAGTCTTCAATCACGGTTTATGGTGTTGATTTAACTTTCTACTATTACAGATCACGTGGCGTAAGCTATTAATTCGATCGTATTACGTGTAGGTGTGTTATTTCAAGGAGCAGTAAGTCATATGTTAGTAGAATGGGCCATAGTATTTGGCGGGGAAAAGTTTAAGGTCGGTTTTTCTTTGCTAGACCCATGACCCATTTACATTGCTGTCACACAGTCAGAGCGCAGAGCAATATCTACCATCGGGAGAATTGAGATGTTAGTTGGGTTTCATAAAACTAAATAATAAGGGGCGGGTGGACCACACTGTATATATATCAGTTTCTTGTGGACACGATAACTGCCGTAATTTTGCACCAATCACTTTGAATGTTTTACATAATATGTATCCCCTTAAAATCTCGGTCGAGTTCGTTAATGGGCAAAATCGGTGAAAAGGGGTGAAAATGGGAGGCTTTTTTCGAAAAAAAAAAAAGAAATATCGCTATAACTCTCTTAATATCTGAAATATTGAATCCATTGAAAGTTCATACTATGTGTCGGACAAGGCCCTAAAATTTATGTTTGAAAAGTTTTTTGATAGCACCAACCATTGACCAAAGGGGTGGGAAAAGGTGTTTTTTTTTTTTGGGAAACATTAATCATATCTCTGTTAATAGGCACAATATCAAAACCGTACAAAATGGACAATATTCCTCCAATAATTACCTAAAACTTTTGTCTGAAAGAATTTTTGATATGACCCACCATTACGCCACAGGGTGAGCAAAATGATTTAAATTATAAGAAAATGCCAAGTGCCAAGAGAGGTTGCCATGACAACTTTACTTTTAATTGATAAGGGATGAGCCATCAGCAGTTGCTATGACAACGCCACTGCAAGAGATCACATTCAGTTTTCCATCTGTCTGTGTGAAGCGACTTCGGTATCGGAACTGGTAGCATGCAGAACTTCTATGCCCAAGGCCACGGGTTCAAACCCGGCTGAAGTCGTCGGATTTACTAAGAGCGCTAAAAAACCCTGAGTTTGCTTTCCTTCGGAGGGGAAGTTCCAACGTTCGTTGCGAGTTGATGGTTCCGGTGGCATCTAGTAGCCAAGTTCACAGCTAGGTGTCGTTGATGGTAGTATTTTTAATTATGTAGCCTATTTTAGGTAGATTTCATCAGACAGCTAACTATTGCAATTTAGGTAGATTTCATCAGAAAGCTAACCATTGCAATGGGTGCCATGTTTCGACTTCCGGAAAATTTCGACATATCTTCGCGTTTCACATCCCCCAGACCCCCAAACCACCGTCAGTTCAAAAGTTTATATATATATATATATATATATATATATATATATATATATGTGTGTGTGTATATATATGCATATATATATCAGTTTCTTGTGGACACGATAACTGCCGTAATTTTGCACCAATCACTTTGAATGTTTTGCATAATATGTATCCCCTTAAAATCTCGGTCGAGTTCGTTAATGGGCAACATCGGTTGAAGGTGGGGGGGCTTTTTTTTTTTCGAAAAAGTGAAATATCACTATAACTCTCTTAATACGTGAAATATCGAATCCATTCAAAGTTCATAATATGTGTCGGATAAGTGCCAAAAATTTATGTTTGAAAAGTTTTTGATAGCACCAAACATTGACCAAAGGGGTGGGTAAAAGTGGGTTTTTCGGGAAACATTACTCATATCTCTCTTAATAGGCACAATATCAAAACCGTACAAAATGGAAAATATTCCCCTAATAATTACCTGAAACTTTGTCTGAAAGAATTTTTGATCTGACCTACCATTACGCCAAGGGATAAGAAAAATGATTTCGGAATTGAAGAAAATGCCAAGTGGCATCAGAGGTTACCATGACAACGCTTATTAATTGATGAGGGATGAGCTATCAGAGGTTGCCAAGACAACGCCATCGCACGAGATCACATTCATTTTTCCATCTGACTCTGTGGGAAGCGGCTAACTGGTAGCATGCTGAACTTATAAGCCCAAGGTCGCTGGTTCAAAGCCGGCCAAAGTCGTGGGATTTTCTAAGAGCGCTAAAAATCCCTCAGCATGCTTTACTTTGGAGGGCATGTTCCAACGTTCGTTGAAAGTTGCTGGTTGAGGTGGCATCTAGTAGCCAAGTTCACAGCTAGGTGTCGTTGACGTTAGTATATGGTATAAAATTAGGAACTACTACTTAAAATTGACCGTCTGCAGACCTTGCCTGAATTACAGACTAATACAGTCATCACAATTAACACTGTTTATCAGATTCTACACACACCCAGTGTGCACGGGGTTACATGACCACGTTGTCGCAGCCCCTAAACTGAGGAACCAACAAAAATCTCTGCGGGAGATAAAATTTTGCGTGAAGAAGTAACAGACTGTCAGATAGTCACACATCAGTTCCAAACCTTGCATAAGGACAGTGTGATCGCAAGTATAAAAATGAACCCCAAATGACAAGAAGGTTACCATCACCATAAGACAATAAAATGATAAAAATATACATACCAAAACGAAAAAAAAAGTTAATTAACCTCCAAATATAAAATACTGTCTTGCAATCAATGAGGTCTGATCCTCCTACGAAAACCTGCATATTTTGCCTATTATAGCCTATCCCCTAGTTTGCCCGGTGAAATCTACCTCCGCCTTCCGGCGTGCCGAGAGGAATTTTTTATTTTACAGAGATGTGAAAATCATTTGACTTGATGCCAGTTTCCCAAAATAGCATTTATATTTTTTACGGCTTCATGCACTAAATATGTTTGCAAGGCGGTGGAATTACTTCCTATGTTCAACCAAGAGTCTTAATTATATTTTCTTATAAGAAACTCAAAGTAAAATGATTCTTTAGAATTTCCACCAACAGAGGAGCTTTGCTACTGCAATATGCCACACGTTTTGTTTTGATTACTTCACTCTACTTCTCGTGTGAATTTAGACCGAGGGTTTTGGAGTCATTTTACTGATGATCTGCTCTTGAACTATTCAAAGATACATGAACTATAGATTGATATCACCTAACTTAATAGGGTATATTCCAAGTCAATGAAAAAATAGAAAAATAGAAAACGGGCCAATCACAGGTATCCCTCGGGATACCCAATTCTGAAAGTTTCCAGACACAATTCCTTATGGGAAAAGGTGTAAGTCGATAAGGGAGTAAACATCGCTAAGTAGGGTTGCAAAAGATGCCAGAAGATGGTCAATAAAATGATTTTGAATACAAACTTGGGACTGATTGAAATTGTGTATTTGATTCTAATAATTTGCACACATCTGTATATACGGTACTCTTATCTATTATTTATCGTCACAGGAAGATGACCAAGGAGTTACACCCCTTAAAGCAACAATCTCTGCCACCAGCATTACTTTTCCACCCAAATGTTGTTTCAGCTTGCTGAGCACTGCAAATCGCATGATGCAAAAAAGCCATGATTCAACGTTTTCGATATAATGTATGGAAAACCTGCCTTACGGACTTGATATTGCACCAGTGCCAGACACCAGTTTTAACTTAGTTCCTTTCTAAACAAGTGTATGCATGTATTCTTGATTGTTAGACAGAATCAACCTGTGACAATATAATAATTAACAATAAGATTTAAAACCATAAGAAAAAAAAAAAAAAAAAAACCAACAAACTTGAACACAAATAGAAATACACTATTACCTATCAACAACCACAACCATACAGACAAATTTCCTGGAAGAAAATTACCTCTAACTTTCTTTCATTCTTACAATACCAAATGATACAATTTAAATAACGTGTGTTCCCTAACAACTTACCTCGACCTTTGCTCCTCTTCAGATAAGCATCGTCTTCATAGACATCTCTGGTGAGACCGAAGTCGGAGATCTTGCAGACCTTTCCTGCACCAACGAGTACATTCCTGGCTGCTAAATCACGATGAACCAGCTGGAAATAGATTAACAATACAATATTTTTTAAACAAAAACTTCGTAAATAATTTTTGGATTGTTACCTTTGGACTCCTTTTCTCTTACAGAAAAGGAAAAGTAGGTTTATAATAGTGTATGTCTGGGGCCAAATGGATCAATGGATTGATCTGAGTTTATAATCCAATAGCCGCCGAAAATAAAACGACCCTTGGAGAGGTTGACCTCAGGTTTCCTACAAATGCTTGGACCTCACCCTGCAGACAACGTGCCAATCCTTTAGACTGCATAATATAAAGGAACGAGCAGCAGTGGCCATTAGAGGAATGTACGACTTGAAGAACATTACCGAACTATCGTTACAAACAGCAATGACTCTTCCACGCCAAAATAACCCCCGTCATTACATATGGCTCCGAGCTGATATGGATAAAGCTAACCACGACAGACCTGGCCAGAATAGTAAAAGTAAAAGCTTCCTTCCTCAAAAGGGTGCTAAGAATTGCGAAAACGTCCCCGTCCAGACTGGCATATGTCTTAATAAAAGGAGCGTAGTACATCGAAGATCTCAGATTAAAACTACAACTACTTCTACCAAGGAAAAGAAGAAACAGCTCGAGATAAGACATTGGAAGCGGCAGGAAATACTACTCGAATTCTACGCAACAGTATCAATGTTGGACAGAAGTTGGACAATCGAGAATCAGGAGATGAGACATGTTGTAACAGGACTCGCCATCCATGGCTTCCACCATAAGATCTGTAGAAATATTAAATACCATGAACCGAACAAAGAATGCATATGTTCTCTGCGCAATAACCCATGTGACAAATACCACTTAACATCACGCAACAAACGGACAAGGAGAGTAGTTGAATACAGTAAAGACTAGTCTATGTATTAATTAACACTTTTAAGTACACCTTGTAACCATCTACTATGGCCAATTGGCTGCAATAAATCTTTATATATATAATCCAATTGTTATCTTATTCTGTATGGATAAGGTTCTCATTACCAATATTTGCCTTTTTTTTTGGTGGAAATAATTGTTAATTAACAAAATTCTTGAAGAAATTTCATAAAATGGTCCGGCTAGCTCAAAACAGTTGCCAGCATTTCGCCCCAGTGTACCAATAGGCTCTTCAGTTGGTTATGGTTTTGAGCTAGCCAGACCATTTAATCAAATTTCTTTGTGAATTTTGTTAATGTACATAACTCAAACGGACAATTTTACACCCTGTTTCCTTCGGGAACGGATATTTCCAATATGAAATAATTGTTGCCAATGATTATTATTATAATTAAAAACAATTGATGTTGCAACTTTTCAGTCGGTCAACACAATAAAATAATCCCAATTACTAGAACATGCGAAAAATGAACTGAAAACATTACTTGTGATTAATATACCAATATTTGTTATGGATCATAGAATAGGAAGAAAATAAATTCGTCGTCTCTTATCGAGCCTAGGTTGGTATCCTGGCACTGACAGCGACTATCCTGGCTGTGACTTTTCCCCGGGGTTTCCCACACTCCCTCCAGGCAAATGCCCAGATAGTACCTTACTTAATGATCTGGGGCACCTATCCCAACCCTGTTATTTCGATAACAAATACCAGGTGAATCAGCTGCCCCTAATAATATTGTTTTATGCAGCCCAACTAACGCGTGTTATCAGGAAGGTCGATATTTCCCTGCTTGCAGCCCATAGGCTACCCATACACTGCAAGCATATCCTGCAAACGATACTGAACACTATTATTTCACCCTCGATGTGACTACAGACAGAGCCCTGCGTGGATAAACAAAACGTTATCCGCATCCGCCCCTCATCCGAACAACTGTTATCCGCATCCGCCCCGCATCCGAACAACTTATCCGCATCCGCCCCGCATCCGCACGACTGTTATCCGCATCCACCCCACGTGTGCACGACTGTTATCCACACCCGCCCCGCATTCGCCCCGCATCCGCCCCGCATCCGCACGTCTTTTTTCCGCCTTCCCACGTTTGTTATCCGAAACTACTGGCGTTACAATAATATTTTTAATTAGATAAACATAAATTACTCAATTACAAGCCTCCATGGCTTAGACGGCAGCACGGCCTCTCATCGCTGCACAGTGGGTCAAAATCGATATCTAGGTGGACAAAATTATTTATTTTCATAATTAAAAATCAAAATGTATTACTTCCACAGCATTCTCATACAATAATTGCCGCTCACTATTCTGGGATATAAACGCATCTCAGTGTAAATCAGTCACCACTGTTCGAGCAGTCTGGATTGGAGGGTGAATGTAAGTGGCTGTGGTTTGGTTGTCTTTGTGGTTAGTGTGATGCTTTAAGATGGAACAAGCAGGTGAAGGTACGATCTTTGTAACGTTTTTCAGTTATTAATGGGCGTAATTGTTACGTAATTTTAGCTACATTTGCATTATATAATATTTAACTATTATTCTTAAAATTATATTTTCACTTAGATTTTTAGTATATCGCGTCACTCTGCGTCACTTTCTACTTAATGTTAAAATGCAGATAAAGTCTTGTAGTTTACGCCTGTTATAAGATTTCTGCATCTTCATACAACTTACTTAGTTATTTTACGTTTTAGAAGATGCCGCGCAACCAGTTCTCACACGTTTACAACTGTTTGAAGCACTGGATTCGACGATTACGTCAAAAGTGGAACTTTGTGATTTTGTTAAAAGTAAATTAGGGGTAGAAAATTGTTCTGAAGAGATAACTGAATGCTCTATCCAACTCCTCGTCATCGACAATTTCTTCCATGTGTAGACGAAGCTTAAAAAAGGTCTTAACTGATGTTTATTATGAAGTAAACAAATTATATACGTTGCTTTCACTCTAAATTCATGATTAAAACGTAAACATAATTTTGTCCCCCTAGATTCCGATTTTGACTCACTGTGCGCTGGGTCCTTGGTTCAAATCACGGTCACTCCATGTGAGATTTGTGCTGGGCAGACAGGTTTTTCTCCGGGTACTCCGGTTTTCCCTGTCACAAATTTCATTCCAGCAACACTCTCCACTGTCATTTCATTTCATCTGTCATTCATTTAATCATTGCCCCAGGGGAGTGCGACAGGATTCGGCAGCCCGCACAGTTCATATCCTCGCCGCTAGATGGGGGCTTCATTAATTCCATTTCCTGACCCGGTAGGTCGAATGGAAGCAGGCTCTGGATTTACATAAATTACTAAGTCAACATATTTAGACATTTGAGAAGAAAGTCGTTCCCTTAGGCTTTAGCATATCATGTGCTATGTTTAAAATGAAATTGGTACGGCCAGAATTGCCACCCTTTCCTGTTCGGAGTGTTAATTATGCTTAATGACATAATTTCAGATTAGTTTAAATCATCATCTTACATTTGTCTTAAAAAAACATAGCGGAAAAATATGATATGTCATAAACATCCGGTTCCTAGTAATGATATTCAATACAAGGGTGTACACATTAAGGGAAATATTCTTTCATTAATCGTGGTATTGATAATTAATTGGAACTCATTACCTGCACAGTCTTAGAGCCTGTCCCTAAATAAATTGGCGTGTTTAAGTTATACAAATAACCACCCCTGGCACTACAGCCCATGAAGGGCCTAGGCCTACCAAGCGACCGCTGCCTAGCCATTTGGCCTGCAAATATTGGTGTGACGCGTGGTCTGAGCATCGGGTCTCCTCGGCCGTTAATCTTGGTTTTCGTGACCGAGGCGCTGCCTTACTGTTAAACAGCTACTCAATTGTCAAATTATTCATGCTTTTAGGGCTAATGCCGTCTGAAAATGAAATTAAATACCACCAGACGTTTCGAAGGAACTTTGCCTCTTTCTTCAATGGAATTAAAACAATGTGGCCAAAGAAAGTGTATCAATGAGATTACAAAAAAAAAAAAAAAAACTAGAGAAATTCCTCTGTTCATCACCAACCGCCAGAAAGAACTGTATGGGCCTTGGTAGTAAAACGCGCCATATTAATTAATTTTTGGCGGCTGCTCTCTGGTGACGAACAGAGGAATTTCTCTTTTTTTTTTTTGTAATCTCATTGATACACTTTCTTTGGCCACATTGTTTTAATTCCATTGAAGAAGGAGGCAAGGTTCCTTCAAAACGTCTGGTGTTATTTAATTTCATTTTGTCACGGCATTAGCCAAAAAAAAAAAAAAAAAAAAACGTGAATAATTTGAATAGTAATCCGGGCTGTGAAAGCCTTAATCTACATACTCAATTGCCCTCACGAGGCGGAGTGCACCCCGTTCCAACCTTCACGTCAGTTTCTAAAATCCCTAACGGATTCGAACCTGGGGCCTCCGGGTAAGAGGCAGGCGTGCTACCCCAACACAATGGGGACGGCGGCGTGTTTAAGAGAAGACTGAAATTTTGTGTAAATATTCCGATGTAATTACTAGACTATAGTTTTCAAATCGTAACTTCCGTACATTAGGTGTGTTTGATATTACTGTTAGTAATTTTCTGAAAGGGTACAATTTGCTGCCGGGAAACAACCCCCATTTGCAAATAAAGTATATGAATGAATAAATGAATACCCATTTAATTCCATGAAATGACGCTCAAGTGAGGGAGTAGGTACCTTGATCTCGCTGAGGTACGCCATTCCCTTGCTGATCTGCCACGCGAAGCAGAGGATGTCTCTGGGTGTTGCCGGGCTAGGCGAAGGCCGCATCTCCGCAGGTTGGTGGCCGGGTTCGAAGGAGCACGGGATCTGGCCATCAGACTCCAGATGTCGGCTCTTGCGAAGGTAATTTCTAAAGGAAACCAAACAAGGCAGTTCAGTTAGAGTATTGTGAAAATATTGCTCAGTTTTTAAAGTTAACTTATTTACAGGCGTAACTTTTACTTGTGAGCAAACAAATGTAACGCCTTGAAATTCAATTTTTATTGTTCTTAGTTCATTTTACAGGCACAGTCAGATAGTATCAATTAGTATTACTAGCGGACCCGTGCGAGAAATCTCGCATGTTCATAAACCACACTTTCACCAATAGGTTTATAATGAGAGACTTAAGGAGAAAGGTTATTATGACTTATTTCAACCAAATGATTATAAAACACTATTTACTTTTCAGTTAGGATTCCAAGTTGTACGGTCCCTAACTTAAGTAGGAAATCACTGGAAATTGGATCATCGTAACACTCACCGGCTATTTGATATTTATGAAATTATACTCATTCCTTTGATTTACTGTTTCTGAAATCAATGTAAAATGATAAAGGAAAGACCTCAGAATGTTAAAATGACATGAAACAGGCGTCACAGTGGCCAAAATGTGAAGTGGACACCAATTATGGAGCGTATTTTCCTACAGTAACAGTATATGCAAATTGCAAACTTTGAACATTTTTTCAAAAAATAATTTTTAAAAATATAGAAATTTATGAAATTTGAGTGCAATTGGTCACTGCTGATGTCTATTCTCTTTCATTTGAATGCTCATTTGCACGGTCGGTCGCTTGTGAGCGCCGCAGGAGGGATCTATACTACTGAAATAATAATATATGATTTATTGCTATGCGGGCTCGACGGGACATAGTTCTGGCAGGGGTTATCGTATTGTTTACTTTTTAAACAAATCTAATATATAAAAGTGAAAGTCTGTATGTGGGTATGTGGTTATGTGGGTATGTGGGTCTGTTCCGTATACAAATCCACACCGTTCCACCAATCTCAACCAAATTTTGCATACACATAGTTTAGGACCCGGAAGGAACCGCTGGCTACATGAATTTTCGATAGTCTTTCTCATTCTTTTGATTTAGGCCCTTTTGGACTCAAGCACAGGCTAATCAAATCATAAAATATACTCATGAAGGAATGGCAAGGCAGATAGTTTCCATGGCAACATAGCTCAAGTCGAGACACGGCCGTCTGGATGCCAGTTGCGCTCTGCACTACTGGTATAGAAAATGAGCATCTTTACTTGAAATCCCGTTAGTTACTCACCTACTCACACAGCACTGTCAACCGAGTTTAGCATAACAAAGTCTTGACACTATCTTCTACTATATATTTGTCAAATACCACTCACTCACTCATTCATTCATCACGAAATCTCAGAAACCACCGAACGGATTGGAATGAAATTTGGTATGCAGCTTCCCCAAGGACCGCAAATGCCCACTAAGAAAGGATTTTTGTTTTGTATATTCAAGTTCTAAAGGGGTGTTAAGGGGGTAGACCTGCATTTCATTGACTAGCAATATCTCCCGATTGGTTTCATTGGGGGATGTGATACTCGGCACATAAACCCATCATTAAAAATACGAAGACACGAGTCTCAGGGTTTTTCGATGTGGTGTATATTATGAGGTGAAAGGGGTGAAAAGTGGGGATTGAAATATTCCTAAATGAGCGTGTATCTCTTAAACGACAAAGGCGAGGAGTTTGAAACTCAGCGAAAAAAAATCAATCTAAAAAATAAGTAAATATGTGTTTGACCGTTTTTTTATAAATCCAATTTAAGGGGCCCATGGGGAAGGGTGACATTCTGGTGGGGGGGGGGGACAGGAAAGAAAGTGTCCTAACTGATTGACTGACTGACTCAGTCATCAAACTCAGGGGGGAAACTGCTTTAAAGTAAGTAAATAGCTGTTCGACAGGTTCTTTTTCATAAATCAAATTTAAGGGGCTCATGGGGAGGGGTGAAATTCTGAAAAAAGAAAATTGAAAGAAAATGTCCTGACTCACTCACTCACTCATCATCATCGCCCTGCCAAAATTATTGAAGTTAGAAACATGACCGTTTTGGGATATGTTCATTGTATGTCAAAACAGTCTACTAAGGGAGGATTTTCGGATATTCAGGTTCTAAAGGGGTCTTAAGGGGGTTAAACCTGCATTTCATTGAATAACAATATCTCTTGAATGGTTTCATTGGGGGATGTGATTCACGGCATATAAACTCATCATTAAAAAGTAAGAAGACACGTGTCTGATGGTTTTTCGATGTGGTGTATATTATGAGGTGAAAGGGGTGAAAAGTAGGGATTGAAAGATTCCTAACGGAGCGTGTATCTCTTAAACGACATAGGCGAGGAGTTTGAAACTCAGCGGAAAGAAATCAGCATACAAAATAAGTAAATATTTGTTTGACCGTTTTTTCATAAATCAAATTTAAGGAGCCCATGGGGAGGGGTGAAATTCAGGGGAAAAAAAAAACTGGAAAGAAAGTGTCCTAACCGATTGACTGACTGACTCACTCATCAAACTCAGGGGGAAAAACTGCTTTAAAGTAAGTAAATAGCTGTTCGACAGTTTTTTTTGATAAATCAAATTGAAGGGGTTCATCGGGAGGGGTGAAATTCTGAAGAAAAACAAATGAAAGAAAATGTCCTGACTCATTCACTCACTCATCATCGCCCAGCCAAAAATTTTGAAGTTGGAAACATGGCATTTTGGAGATATGTTCGTTGTATGTCAAAACCGTACACTAAGGGAGGATTTTTGGATATTCAGGCTCTAAAGGGGTCTTAAGGGGGTTAAACCTGCATTTCATTGAATAACAATATCTCAAGAGTGGTTTCATTTGTGGATGTGATACTCGGCATATAAACTAATCATTAAAAATAAGCAGACAGGTGTCTAAGGGTTTTTCGATATGGTGTATTATTATGAGGTGCAAGGGGTGAAAAATGGGGGTTGAAGGATTCCTAATGGAGCGTGAAGGCCTATCTCTTAAACGATATAGGTGAGAAATTTGAAACTCAGAGAAAGAAAATCAGCTAAATAAATAAGTAAATCGGTGTTCGACCGTTTTTTTTTCATAAATTAATTTAAGGGGCCAATGGGGTGGGGTGAAATTCTGGGGGAAAAAAGGAGAGAAATTGTCCTAACTGACTGACTCACTCACTCACTCATCATACTCAGGGGAAAAAGACAGCTTAAAAAATAAGTTAATAGGTGTTCAAGAGTTTTTTCATCAATCCAATTTAAGGGGCCCATGGGGAAGGGTGAAATTCTGGTAAAAATAATTGAAAGAAAATGTCCTGTCTGACTCACTCACTCATCACGCCCAGCGAAAACTATTAATGTTGGAAACATGAAATTTTGGGAATATGTTCGTTGTATGTCGAAAACGTCAACTAAGGAATGATTTTTGTTTATTCGGGATTTAAAGAGGTGTTAAGGGGGTAAAGGTGCATTTCATTGAATAACGATATCACATGATTTGTTTCTTTGGGGATGTGATATTCGGTATAGAAACTAATCATTAAAAATAATCAGACATATGTCTAAGGGTTTGTCGATGTGATGTACTCGTATATTATGAGGTGAAAGGGGGGTAAAATTGGGGGTTGAGGGATTCTTAACGGAGCGTGTATCTCTGAACGACATAGGCGAAAAAATTTAAATTCGGCGGGAAAAACAGCTTAAAATACAAGTAAATAGGTGTTCGACCGTTTTTTCATAAATCCAATTTCAGGAGCCCTTGGAGAGGGGAGAAATTCTGGGGGGGAAAACAGGAAAGAAAGTGTCCTAAATGATTGACTCACTTAGTCACTCATCAAACTCAGGGGGAAAACAGCTTTAAATAAGTAAATAGGCGTTCGACCGTTTGTTTCATAAATCCAATTTAAGGGGTTCATGGGGAGGGGTGTAATTATCAAAAATAAATGAAAAAATGTCCTGACTGACTCACTCACTCATCATCGCCCAGCCAAAATTATTAAAATTAGAAACATGAAATGTTGGGGATATGTTCATTGTATGTCGAAAACGTCCACTAAGGAAAGAGTTTTGGATATTCAGGTTCTAAAGAGGAGTTAAGGGGGTAAATGTGCATTTCATTGAATAACAATATCTGACGAGTGGTTTCATTTGGGGATGTGATACTTGGCATATATACTAATCATTAAAAATAAGCTGACACATGTCTAATGGTTTTTCCATGTAGTGTATGTTATGAGGTTAAAGGAATGAAAAGTGGGGGTTGAAAGATTCCTACCGGAGCGTGTATCTCTTAAAAGACATAGGCGAGGAGTTTGAAACTTGGAGGAAATCAATCAGCTTAAAAATAAATAAATAAATAAATAAATAAATAAAATAAATAGGTGTTCGACCGTTTTTTCATAAATGCAATTTAAGGGGCCTATGGGGAGGGGTGAAATTTTGGAAGAAAAACGTCCACTAAGGAATGATTTTTGGATGTTCACTCTCATCGACCAACCAAAACTATTAAAGTTAGAAGAATTACATTTTGGGGATATGTTCGTTGTGTGTCGAAAACGTCTACTAAGGAGGGATTTTTGGATATTCAGGTTCTAAAGGGGTGTTAACGGGGTTAAAACTGCATTTCATTATATAACAATATGACACTCATTCGTTCATTCATTCATTTATTTGCAATGGAGGGTGTGGCCCCCGGAGGCAAATTGGATATACATAACAAATAAATAATTACACATAACAATTCAATAACAATTATACAACAATTAAACTGGAGTATTTACACAAATAGTCAGTCTTTTCTTAAACACACCTATATGTTTGGGAAAAGGCTCTAAGACTGCGGCAGGTAGAGAGTTCCAGTTATCAATGGCACGGTTTACAAAATAATATTTACCATAATTTGTTCGCTGTGGTCGGCCCTTAACTTTGAAATGATGATCGCTCCTACCCATGTAAGTAATGTAAGTAATGACGCGAGCGAAGCAAGGCTAAAAATGAGATGGTGTGTGTCTGTGTATTACTCAATCACGCAAGTACCACTGGTCCGATATACCTGAATTTTACATGGAAGTAGCTGATTTACCTGGTTAACATATAGGTTACTTTTGATTACAATACTTTGCACTATTTAAAGATGGCGACCATTTTAGTGACGTCACTACACCCTTTGGTTTCAAACTCATATTTCCATTTGAAATAAAAAGAGAACGCTAAGAAATAGCAAACTTTTGATGGCATATACGAGGTTTAAAATTACATTTTCTATCCGAAAGGTATCTCCAGCGGTTAGCGAGTAAAATCTAAATTTGTGCTATAAAACACGGTCAACGCCGAGCGTTGTAGTTGGACAGAATGTTTCATCCTTAATCTCCTTCTGCGCAGCACCTCGCCTATCCCCTATTTTAACTGTCACCTTCACATTTTAATTTATTTATGACGCGTAGCGAAGCACGGGTACTTCAGCTAGTTATCGATATTTATGAAATCAGTGCAATTCGTTACTTGACTTACTTATTTCCTTTCCCTCCGTGAGGAGTGCAGGGCATCAAAGAATGATTTCCATCTGACTCTGTTTGCTGCCAAGTTCTTCACTTCCCTTCAAGTGTTTCCAGTTTTCCTGGCATCCTTTTCAATGGTATGTTTCCAAGTCTTCCTTGGTCTTCCTCGTCTCCGAGCCCCTTGAGGATTCATTTTCGTGCCGAATGATATCAGTCCGGTTTTCACTCTTTTCAGTTTCTTGAATAATAATCAATTTCAGGGAGTGCGAGTTATTAGCCCTCAGCTTCCTAGTTTTCTGGTAGGGCTGCCACCTTAAGGACTGCAATTCGTCACTGATGCGGGTATTTCTTCTTTTAAATGCCCATTTTTTACAAGGTCTATGTGTGTATACCACCCACCCGGCTTTACCGTTTTTCGGGGTCAACGCGATACATTTCTGACAGGGGATATTGTCTTGTTCATTTGTTTAAACGCACTTTATAAACAAATTAATAATATATTTCTGTAGACTTTTCAAGAAATGCAAGATTTTCTCTGTATAATTGAGATGATTTGGAAGACTTTGGTACAAACTACACCTTCTAACTCCCTCTGGATTAAGAGCTTGAGTTTTGTGAAACATACACCTTAAGAAAGTAAGCCATTCATTCATTTCCGTGTCTGGTCAACATTTCCAGAACGTAGCAACTCCAATAGCCTTATTATTGGGTTCGATCAAGTCCTGCGTTGTGCAAGGTAGTTCCAGTTGAGGGCATATTTGCAAGTGGGCCGGATCTTGTGTTGCTCCGCGCTCGCAGGACACGTCTCTGTCAGCTGGAAGGATGCCCCATTTTTGCATGTTGGTCTTACAACGGGGGACGCCCACCCTAAGACGATTCAGAGAAAGTAAGTAAGGTTGTACTTTTTCGTGACCTTTAATCTCGCGGTCATGAGCCACGGGGCTTCCTTTTTACGTGGTATCCGAACCACAGGACATGGCATTTTACTTCGAAAACCTCAGATACATTGATCGGGAATCGAACGAGGTCCGCCGTGGTGAGAGACCAACAGTTTGACCACTGCGTCACCACACCCACCAAAACATACATCTTAGCGTTTTATATAGGCTACAGTGGAACCTCGTTAGTACTTTTTTCAAGGTACTGAAAAATTGGAGCGTAAAAAGCGGGAAAATGTACTACTGAAAAATGAAAATTAAACCTCATTAACTTGTTTCAGTAAGGGAAAAGGAAAAAAAAGCGTGATTTGGAAGTAGGTACTATCGAATATACAATTTTAAACAACCTACAGAATTACAGAACTAGTTCACTCAGCACAGAGAAACGAGAGTAATGTAAACAAGGGAAAAATGTAAGTTACTATACCTGTACCGTACTCTTAATTCAAATACTGTAGTACGAGTTGAAATATTTAGTATTGTATACTGTATATGTGTTAATTATTCATATTATTTAATAAAGACTAAACTAATTTAATTTATTTCATTATTCTCTAAGTAGGCCTAAGGAAATACATCCTCCGAGTTGACAAATAATCCATTTAAACTATCTGTGAGATATACAATAATAATATTAATAAAAACTCTTGCGACGTTTACGTTTAATCTCATTAAACACCGGTTTGCAAAAACCCACGAGCCACTACTGAATTCTACATTGAGATACTTTATTTGAGAATTGTTTCAAATGTTTCCTCACCTGAGGGAGCCGTGCTCCGCGAACTCGATGATGAGGTAGACTGGAGCTCCTGGAATGGTACAAGCCCCTAGCAGGCGGACCACGTTGGGATGAGACACTTCTTTGAGGAGTTGGTACTCGGAAAGTAGGTCAGCAAGCTCCGAGGCACTTGCGTCTTCCTTCAACGTCTTCACGGCCACAGTTGTGTATCCTAGAGTGATAAACACAAACGTACGATATATTATCAGGTATCTTCCCCTCACGTTCCAAATTTCGACATCACGAGATTTTGCCTAAACTAACTTGCCTAAGGTGTATATTTATTGCTGTCTGTCTGTTAGGTAGTCAGCCCGAAGGCTGGTTGGATCCTCAAAAAGTACCGCCATTAGGTTATGTGGCTGGATACCCACAAAAACCCAAGGCAGCGCTATATTGAGGCGTACTAGGCGAGGTGAGGAGTGAGGTAGTTTGCCATCGCTTTCATCACTGAGTCAGAACAGCACTACTAACCCTAGGAGTAGAACCTTTCACAGCATCCACAGGCACTGACTGTGCCCTGAATGTCATTACTAAGCACCACCCATACCTCAGTAGCTTCCATATAATCACAGCCATGAGTGAGAATGAGACTTTGGTGAAAAGCCACATTTTACGCTAGCATTTATTGCTATGGATCTGGAAATTTTGGTTTAGATCTAGATTTTGAAGAAGAGTTCCTGCAGAGTAACCATACGTCCTATTACCTTGTGTTTACACTATAAAATGAAAGTTTATACTTTTACGAGACCGTTTATCTCGCGGTCATGAGCCACGGGACCTCCTTTTTACGTGGAATCCGAACCAAAGACCGTGATATTTCACTTTGAAAATCTCACATGCATTGGCCGTGAATTGGCCCGATCCGCCTTGGTGAGAGCTGTTGGCCTCTCACCAAGATGGACTGGGTTCGATTCCCGGTCAATGCATGTGAAAATTTCGAAGTGAAATGCCATGTCCTGTGGTTCGGATTCCACGTAAAAAGGAGGTCCCGTAGCTCATAATCACAAGATTCATGGTCACGTAAAACTAAAATCTTCCTTCTTCCTTCCTTGGTGAGAGGAAAGCAGCTTGACGATTCCACCTCCCCCCCTCCCCCCGGTATTTACACTATGTTGTTGCAGCATAACAAAAGAAAGAAATGATGTTCGAGGTAGCCGCGTACAATGAGTGGTTCTTCCAAAAATACTGTATAACTACAGCCACTTTGAGGCAGGCCGTTCTCTGTTATCAGTCTGGTAACAACACTTCAAATATCACGTGTCAAGGGACGGAAATGTGGTTGGACGAGTCCCCTCCCCTCTCCGCGAGACCAGCCGGTCTGCCTGTATGACGTTCTCCTGGATACCAGATGGCTACACGTCTGTTGCGTGTTATCCTGTTACGTTGATAACACACAAAACCAGTTTGTCAGGTCTCGTCTTGCTGTTTCCGGGTTTACGCTGAGTAGTAGGCTTACAAGTGGTGTTTCTGAATGCGAAACACTCTTCATCCTGTTTTATCTTACATCACTCAACTTCTACAATACGTTTTTCACGCCTTCGGTGATACCTGATTTGGGGATTCATATTTTCCCGCCTGCCTAGTAATAATCAGCCCACCCTGTACAGTAAACATTGTAAAATTTATGTAAAATCTGCAATGTAGTCTTAAAATACCAGACTATTATGGGAATTCCTAATTCGGTAGACAGAAATTAAAATGCTAGCCTAATCAACAACCCAAATTTACAGAATCTATTAAAGTTTAGCTGTTATTTTTTTATAACAGCTTTGAGGGGGTAGCTTGGTGGGGGTGAGGTTGATATTCTCGAGGGGTGGGAGGTAGAACAAGACATCCAAAACAAACACTGATGTCACCACTGTGTTTTAGAAAGTTGGAAACTTCAAGCAATTTTAATCCCCAGATTCTTACTGTTAACAATTGCAAGTAAAGGTATGGGATGCCTCTTTGGGTGTTGAACCTTGTGTGCGGTACCAACTTGAAGGATAACACAAAAACTTCTTTTTTTAAAGCTTGAAACGCTTTTTACTTTCTACATCGGTAGTTATAGAGGACAATGGCATATTGTGGACACATTCTTGAAACTCATTGTCCTCCTTTCCGTTCGCGATCATTATAAAAAACAAAACAGGTAGTTCCGTGACGAACTAAAGAGCTTACTTTTCTTAAAATTTAAGATTCATGCCAATGATTAATCTATAGGTATATATTTTACGAGGGATTGTGGAAAATCTTACATCAGACACTTGAGGACGGTCCGTACTCCTCAAGTGTGTGGGATTCCTACACACTAAAAACCACACACCCTTTTCATCCCATCCTCGTGCAATTTCCTCAAATAAATCTGAATCTCCATCTTCATGTTCTCTTGGGGAATAGCCAAAATGCTCCCCTAAAGAGCCTTAGCATTATCAAGATACTCCTGCTCTTGCCTTTCATTCTTTAACACCTGCTGTCTTAAATCAGATTCCATTGCTCATTGACTGTGTATTTCCTCCATCCCAATGCTACGGTCCCAATATGTCCGCCAAACTCGAGGGGTTTAGACCAACGCCATCTCTGATCGATTTCCTAAGTCTACTTTTTCCTCTTTTTAACAAGATGTGAAAAGTAGGCTAAAATCGTAACGGTACAATACAGTACGTACAGTAGCTAAGATACGTAAATAAGAACTTGAGTTCTTATAACACCGCCTAGACGACGCTACTGGCGTATTATAAGTCGATGAACTAACAACAAGTAGCTAAGACACGTACAGTAATTAAGAAAATAGTTTCTCATAGCAGCGTATAGATGACACTACTGGCCTAGTATACCGAGATGAACAAACAGCATGTAGCTAATATTATTATATTATACAGTATTCTGCCTAGTGGCAGGTCCATGTCTTCGTACAGAGAATTTCTGATGCCTATATTCCCAGTCTTCAGCTTCTTCCTTCAGTCTGCTGTAACTCCTTCCATCTTTCATATCATCCAGATGTTGAATTCTTCTTCTCCCTTGTCCTATCGTTCCTTTGATCTTCTCTTCAATGACGTCGTGCAAAAGCCCCTCATGTTTAAGTATGTGTCCGATCCGGTTGGCCTTCCTCTGAAGGATATTGTATCCAGAAAAGTTTTCATCTCACCTACTCTTCTCAGTACAGCATCGTTTGTCACGCCATCTGTACACTTGATCTTCTCTATTCTCCTCCAGCACCACATTTCAAAACTTTCTATGAATTTTCTTTCCCTTTTACTCATTGTCCACGTCTCTGTCCCGTGCAGTGCATTGCTCCAGATGTAACACTTCATCAATTTATTCCTTAGTTCTAAACTCAACTTGCTGGTGAGCAGAGTCCTCTTCTTGTTGAATGCGGCTTTGGCCATGCCGATTCTGGCACTAGTTTCATTTGTGCATTGCTCATCTTTTGTCAGCAAGCTTCCCAAGTACTAGAACTGCTTCACATTCTCCAATTCTTGATTGTCGATAGTTATCCTCAAAGGTATCTCCCGTTTTCATATCCGCATCACTTTTGATTTCTCGAGGTTGATTTCATGCCAAATATTTTTCCAGTTTCCACCAGCCGGTTCATCATGTGTTGCAGTTCTCTTTGATTATTGGCGAGCACTACTAGGTCATCTGCATACTTGATGGTGTTTATGAGACGTCCTCCTATCCTGAAATTTCCGCATCCTTTCAAAGCTTCTTCCACCAGCCATTCACCATACAAGTAGGAGGACTTGGCGACAGACAACATCCTTGTCTGACTCCTCTTCGTATTTCCACGCTGTTCGTTTCTCCGTATTTCAGTCGCACCTTTACTCTTTGTCCCAGGTACAAATTGAAAATTAATCTCCGGTATCTCCAGTTGACTCCTATCTCCTTAAGAATGTTCATCAATTTTGTCCAGTTGACTCTGTCGAAGGCCTTCTGCCAGTCTATTCCACGTTAACAGTCAAAATTCTCTCCGACAATATCCTCACTATACTGATAGCATCTCTCGTTCCTTTTCCTTTCCTAAATCCAAATTGCTCCTCTACCATTACTTCTTCAATTTTGTGTTCCAGCCGTTTGTGTAGTATTCTTGCAATAATCTTCGCCACATGTGGGATCCGACTAATTGTTCTGTAATCACTACATTTCGTAGCTTGTTTTTCTTCTCAAGAGGAACCATTGTGACGTCCAAAAAGTCCTTAGGCCATTTTCCATCTTTATAAATTTTGTTGATTAAGTTGTGTCAGCACTTTCAGACCTCTGTCTCTGAATTCTTTCAGCAAATCCACCGGTATGTCGTCTTCTCCTGTAGTCTTCCCTTTTTCATGTCCTTAATTGCTTTCTCTACTTCCGTTGTCAGTATGCTGGGTCCTTTTTCGTCTTCATCAATCGCCTCCTCTGTCTCTATATCGATGTCTTGCGGACGGTGTTCCTTATCGTAGAGTTCCTTTATGTATTCTTCCCGTATTATCAGCACTCCCACTTGTTCGAAAGTCCTTACTCCTTTGTTCTCGCTTCCTCCCAGCTCCTTCGTTTTTGGGTACATGAGGTTTTCCTCTCTCTTCTTTGTAGTTCCTTAATTTCATCGCATGTATTTCTTCCATGTATTCTTCCTTTGCTTTGTCTGTTTCTCTCCTGAGTGCATTGTTAAGTCTTCTGTATCTTCTTCGTTTATAATTTTACACTTTCTAAGATAGCAAAGATACGTCAAGTAATTAAGAGGTGGCCTTTTTATAACACCGTGTAGATGACGCTACTGATCTAGCATACAGATATGAACAAACAACATGTAAATAAGATACGTATCGTAATTAAGAGATTGGCTTCTTATAACACCGTATAGATGACGCTACTGACCTAGTATATAGAGATGAACTAACAGCATGTAGCTAAGATACGTACAGTAATTAAGAGATTGTCTTCTTATAACACCGTATAGATGACGCTACTGACCTAGTATATAGAGATGAACTAACAGCATGTAGCTAAGATAAGTACAGTAATTAAGAGATTGCCTTCTTATAACACCGTATAGATGACGCTAGTGACCTAGTATACAGATATGAACAAACAACATGTAGCTAAGATACGTACAGTAATTAAGAGATTGGCTTCTTGTAACACCGTATAGATGACTCTAGTGACCTAGTATACAGAGATGAACAAACTCCATGTAGCTACGATACGTGCGGTAATTAAGCGATTGCCTTTTTATAACACCGTATAGATGACGCTAGTGACCTAGTATACAGATATGAACAAACTCCATGTAGCTAAGATACGTACAGTAAATAAGAGATTGGCTTCTTATAACACCGTATAGATGACGCCAGTGACCTAGTAAACAGATATGAACAAACAACATGAAGCTAAGTTACGTACAGTAACTAAGCGATTGTCTTCTTATAACACCATATAGATGACGCTAGTGATCTAGTATACAGATATGAACAAACTCCATGTAGCTAAGATACGTACAGTAACTAAGCGATTGCCTTCTTATATCACCGTATTGTACAGCCCGGGGGCAGTACCCCCTGAGACCCACCCTGCCATCTTTTACCAAAACTACCCGCATAGGCAACCATAAGCCTCATGCATTTCCTCAGACACGAGCGGGCCCGGTATACTGCCGACGGCCGCGCTCACGAAATATAAACATAAACATGGTAAATGGAGCGACAACTATGGGGAAATGCTGACCAGGCGGTGGGGGAAGACCTTAAAACCTAGACCCGCAGGAGCCCCATCATCTGTTCTGTTCTGTTCTGCTCTTGGCCAGCGGCCCTGCCCGACGAGTTCCAGTTCTTCACCAGGCGAGATCTAGTTGTGCTCAGAGTCCTTTATCTTTGTAAAACACCTACCCTGAACTACTGTACACCTTACTAATTGTACCACATTTTATATTTGTTTGAACTCCCCAAGAGGGACATCACATCACATTTACTGGCCAATAAACACATGGTCAGTAAGCATACACGTTTATCACTGATTACACTCCATCTTTACATCCTTATACCCAACCTGACCTTAGTCATAATTGCCCCTGACCGTAGAGGCCAGTAATCGCATTGTCAGGTTCTATTGTACTCGAGCACGTGACTCGACTGCAGAGTGCCGAGTCACTGACTCTGCACATTTGCTGAATTGCTCACTCTACTTAATTGGCAGGCTAGTTTAGCAGCCTGCACTTAGACATTCATCCCTTGGCAGATAATTGCATCCTGCAGGGACGCCCCCAATAGCTTAAGCACTCACACCAACACACTACACTGGTAGTCTCTCCCAACTACGGGAAACTACTCTCATTCGGAAGCAGTCCTCAAAATTAGCACACCTACACTACCGTGTTTTTCCCACCCCCCAACCAAGGGATAAAACATATTTGGTGGAGGCCCGGGTTAGTTGTGGTCTATGTGATGTTTTGTTGAGATACTGGAAGAAGTGACTGACCTTCGGAATTTGCTTGTTTGGATAATTCGCGAACGCATGATCGAATTTTAACGAATGAGGTGTTGTTGCCATTGGGGTGACGCCCCCTTTCCTATGGACGACTTGTTATATTTTTCAAAAAGTTTAGAAAAATTTTGTTTTTGTAAGTAGGCGATAGTTTGAAAACTAAACATGATAGAACGTTGTGCCGTAGTTGCAACGAATGGTCTCTATGAGCTTTACTTTTTATAATAAAACTTTTTATTTTTTACATTAAAAAAATGTCCAATTTTGAAATTTTTATATTTTGGAAACTAGGAATTCTACAAAAAAGTTTGACATAAATGAAAGGTATCTACCCCCTCTACCCCCAAAATAAATGTCAAGTCTCTAGGATAAAACTATGCATTTTAAAACTTTTTAACATGTTTTTAAACATAACTAATACTGCAACTAAATAAGTGTACAGTATTATATTGTACACATTTTCGCTTGACGATCGAAACTGGTCATCCTAGTGTAATTATTAATCTCATGTATTTTTTTTCAGGATTAGGGAATAACCCATCTCATTTGGGTACAATCGTGTTGACCGACTGAAAAGCATCAAACTTTTGTAAACGTGCAGTAACTAAGAGATTGCGTTGTTATAGCTCAGTCAAGATTACAGAGATGAACAAACAACACGTGGCTAAGTCACGTACAATAACTAAGAGATTGCGTCCTTATAGCAACGTTTACTGTAGATGACTCGATTGACTTAGTAGGCTTAGATGAACAAACAACACGCAACTAAGAGCTTGCGTTCTGATAGTACCGTATAGATGACGGGAAATTGATGACACCAATTCCAAATAAACCCCCAGCCACACACATTCATGTTAATAATAATAATAATAATACTAATAATACTAATATCGTATGGCCTTGGTGCCGGGTGCATGCTTTGTTATTTGATACCCAGAGGGTAGCTTGCATGTCAAATTTCTTTTTTCCTTGAAGCACTGTGAAAGTCAAGGGGGTTAGATATCTAAGCTCCTTGACACTATAGCGCTTTCTAGTGGAGAAATGAGGAACTTTGTGTTGGCGGAAACTCCCGAGATTAATTTTGCCATTATGAACACGGTCTACTGAATTCAAATGGGTTCTTTGATATGCCAACATCCTATGACATGCGTATCGTAACTTTTGCTGCCTTTCAAAAAAAAAAAACACTTACCACGGCCAGGAGCGAACCTGCAAGCTTGGGGTTTGTAGACCGACACCTTAACCACTCGCCCACCGTGGCAAGCTACATTCATGTTAATAACAAGAAGTTCCGTGACGAACTATACAGCCTACTTTTCATGCCAATGATTATTCTACAGAATATGAACCTATCTAGAATAATGACGAAATTAAGTTGGTAATATGGAAATATCTATTTAGTTCAAAATATACCTAGTATAATGTAGCCTAATAGAGCACTACAGTTGGCAGCCCTGGTGACTGAATATATTCTTAGTTCCATCTCTTAAGGTACAGAATACAAAATTTGGTTGAAGTCCAAGGGACGTTACATGCAGTTAGACACTGGATCTATCAGCACGCGTAAAAGCATGTTGTCAACAATGTCATGCGTGTGCTGGTCAGAAATAATCTGAAATATTATGGTATCTTGTTGTGCCAATTTTGGATGAAATCCATTTGTTAGTATAGAAGTTACATGTATTTTAAAATTGGACATATCAGCAGGCATAGAATCATGTTGGCAGCACTGCCTTGTATTAATTACTCCAAATTAATCTAGAATGTCAGGTGCTATACGTGTGCAAAGTATAGAGCTGTTGGCTTGCATACTTTCTGATATATTGATATTAGGGTAAAAAAAAATATAGACAGCATTTATTAACAGTTGGCAGCCCTGGTTGCTCTTAACAATACTTATAGTCATATCTGTTATGGTACACATAGCACATACGAAATTTGGTTGAAATCCAACTGATAGTATATAAGTTACATGTATTTAAAAATTGGTACTATCAGCAGGCTTATAATCATGTTGGTAGAACTGACGTATATAAGTTACTCCAAGTTAATCTAAAATGTCAGAATATACGTGTGCATAGTTTAAAGCTGTTGGCTTGCATACTTTCTGATATATTGGTATTTGAATAAAAAAATAGAGAGAGCAATTATTAACAGTTGGCAGCCCTGGTGGCTCTTAAGAATATGCTCAGTCATATCTGTTTATGTACAGATATTACATACAAAATTTGGTTGAAATCCAATTGACAGTGTAGAAGTTATTTGCATTTAAACATTGGACCTATCAGAAGGCATAAAATTATTTTGGCAACACTGTCATGGTTGGCCTCCAGGAAATTAAACTGAAATAGTATTATCTACATGTGTGCCAATTTTGGAATATCTCCCATGCATACCTTGCAAGATATCCAACATGGAGCTCAAATTTCTAGTGCGTTTTGTCAGCAGTTGGTAGCACTGACATCATTTTCAAATATGGACGTGAGATATTCCGGTGCACATCTTTACTCATACTAAATTTGGTTTTGATTGCTGCAGTCGTTTAGGAGTTGTTAGGGGGACACACACACACTGCCAGCCAGCCAGCCAGACAGACAGACAGACAGACAGACACACATTTTCCCGGATCGATCTCATAAGTCTACTTTTTCCTCATTTTTGCAAAATGTGAAAAGTAGGCTAAAAATAGTATGTTGTAAGGAATGCAAGCCATTTATTTCCCTGCCTGGTAGGCTTAGCCTACTTCTTGTATGCGAAGTTAACCAATCATACTCAGCACGCTTTATCACTGTGTGTTATTAAATTTTTGTCCTTGGCTTAGTGGTGTAATATAAGGAGCATTAATGGGGTATGAGACGCGGAATGCGCTTTATAACACATTCTCCACATATTCGTGTCGCTACCATACGACACATCTCCGGAGGCTCATCACCACAACCCCTTTAGCCGTAGTTGTTACGGCTTGGCTGCAGGCGGTCTTTCACATCCGGGAGGCGAGGAGGTTCGAATCCCCCCGCCGGCAACCTTGAAGATGTTCTTTTGTGGTTTCCCAACTACCTTCCAATTCCTCGTCCTAACATTCACATTTTCCTTCCCAGACAACGCTCGACACGCGACGGTAATGTAGCTCACCCCATGGGTGTCCACACAGAAGCAGCTAATAGCTCTGGCGAGCCGAACAAGTCCTCGGACACTCCCGGCACTAAAAGCCATACGATAAAAAAGAAAAAAGCACAACCCCTCTGGTCTCCATAGACGTGTGCAGTCAGAGTCATCTTCCTTTGACCTCTAAAATAGCAATCGCATGAGACAGAGGTGCCAACATAGTTATTTCATTTCACAACGTCGTAAAATCACTAGGTCAATAATACGTAGTAGGCAGAATATACAACCTACATGAAATGACTGTGTAGCAATGTTGTTCAATAGGTATTGCTAAAGGTTATTCACACCCCTGGTGCAAGACTGCCACTAGTCAAAAAACAAGAATTTTGAAATACGGTATGTGTAACTTGTGATCAAGTCCGGTTCCTGTAAAACTGCCACAACTTAGATCCTATAAATAGCAATTCTACGGCACTGAATAGAAAACTGCCATAACTCAATTTTTATTTTTATTTTTATTAAAACACATAATTATAATCCATGAAAGAACTTTGTGTTTGTATGTTATTGTATAGTACTAGACAATGTTAGAAGTAAGTAATACATTACTTTCACTTTAATTATGTAAATATTTATATTTTCCCTATTAGCACAAAATCTTTAAATGCTTCTCCTGAAAAGTATCGTTTTTGACTTGTGGCAGTTACGGCCCGGATTCTTACGTTCGGGGGACCGACCACGATACTTGAAGAAGTTTTATTGAGACGATTTGGAAGATTTTTGCACAAACCGCACCTTTTAACTCCCTCTGGTTTAAAAGCTTGAGATTTGTGAAACTAACACCTTAGCGTTTTATATAGGCTACCAGGTGAATCAGCCGCCCCTAATAATATTGGTTATGCATCCCAACTGGCGTTGCTATCAGGAAGGTCGTCATTCCTTTGTTGGCACCCCGTATGGTACTAATGCACTGCAAGTATATCCTGCAAACGATACTGAACATTATTATTTTTTCCTTGATGTGACTAGAGACTAATACGAGGGAAATACAGTGAGTCTCTCTCACGACTCGGCCGGCGGGCGCGCCCAGCTTATCTGTCTCCCGTTGACTCATCACTTCCCGCTCGGCATAACATAGCACTTCACTCACTTTATCCGGGCATGACATGAGATAACAATTAAAATTAAAAAAATAACAATTAATTAAATAAATTAATTAAATTGGAAATTTTCTTCTCATACATCCACACATTTCCGGCATCGTCTTAGGAAACTCCGATTCACACGCTTAAATTGGTCTTCCGTAATTGAGGCTTTATATCTCTCCGGATATGTTCTTTCAGTTCGCCCAACGTGTGAGGGTTTCTTGCATACACTTTATTCTTTAAGCACCCAAATAAATAAAAGTCACAAACAGTTAAATATGGGGACCGTGACAGCCATAAGTCCGTACTAATTTCATGGTATTCAAAATTTCCTCAATTAAGTTTAATGTGTCATGAGCTGTATGCGCGGTGGCAGAGTCTTGCTGAATATATCCACTTCGAGAGTTAGTGTCAGTCAGTTCGTCAAAAAATGGTTTGAGTATATTATCCCTGTACCTTTGTGCATTAATTGTGCATTGAAAAAGGTTAGGCCCTATAATAATGTATCCATTCACTGCGCACCGACCCATTCGTTATGTAGAGGAATTTCGTATATGCGTTGGGGGGTTTCTCTAGTCCAATATCTGTTATTCTGCGTCGTCGAACCATACCCGTGCAAATGGAATCAAGCTTCGTCCGAGAAAAATATTTACATATCCGGAGAGAAATAGCCTCAATTACGAAAGACGAACAAATCCGTGTGGATCGGAGTTTCCTAAGACGATGCCGGAAATGTGTGGATGTAGGAGGAGAACATTTAGAACATCTCCTGTCATAAGGTAGTAGCAGCTTATTTTATTAATTTTAATTGTTATCTCATGTCATGCACGGATAACGTTAGCAAAGTGCTATGTTATGCCGAGCGGGGAGTGATGAGTCAACGGGAGGCAGATAAGCTGGGCGTGCCGGCCGGCTGAGCCGTAAGAGAGACTCACGTATAATAGTGTTCAGTATCGTTTGCGGGATATGCTTGCAGTACATTAGTACCACACGGGATGCAACAAAGCTGTATCGAACTTCCTGATAACATGCGTTAGTTGGGCTGCATAATATAATATTATTAGGGGCAGATGATTCACCCGGTATATGAATAGGCCTAAGGCAAAGTATGATTATTATTAGTTCCACATCTCTGCGTGGTCGTTAGAACAAAAGGAATACATTGTGTAATTAGGAGGATCGTTAATTAATTGCAAATTGGATTAGCAAGAATATTATTTGAAATTAACCTTTCTGCTTGAATGTGACGGACGCTCCTGTCTACAGCTTGGCTAACCCTCAGTAATGCAGGAACGATTTTTTTTTATGTCAAAGGGGAATTACACAGACTTGACTAAGCTCAGAAGAGCTGTGCTTGTAATGGTAGGGGTGAGCTGATATATCCGGTTACTTAGCATCGATTCTCTTTTTCGGTGTGGACGAGCGGAGCGGAATGGACGGACGGCGAGTTAAAGAATGCGGTGAGTGGATTTTAAGGATTAAAGCTGAGCCTTGCGGGTGAGTTTTACGGGAATTATTGAGCTTTGCGGACATTATGAGATATTTGGATATTACAGGTACTGTGTGAATAGTTTTAGAATAAGTTTGGTAGACCTCTTAAAGAGCGAAGTGAACTATTGTTAGTATTGCGAAAGAGTTTGGCCGTAATCATACTACTACTACTACTACTACTACTACTACTACTACTACTACTACTACTAATATTATTAGTATATTCTTTTGAACAAATGGATCCACTCATTAGTGACTACCAGGCTGGATCCAGAAAAGGGCGATCGTGTGCTGAGCAGATCTGGTGCCTAAAGACGATCTTACAAATGAAGAAATGTAGAAATACCGTGATTGCATTCATTGACTTCAGAAAAGCATACGACTTTGTTGACCGCGACACCCTCTTTAAAATCATGTAAGAAATTGGGATTGATCGTAAGACACGCAAAATCATAGAACAGACACTTACAGGAACAATATCCAAAGTGAAATTCATGGGAAAAATATCAGAGCCCTTCGAAATCAAGACTGGATTCCGACAGAGGGATGGACTATCCCCAATCCTCTTCAATAATAGGAAATGGGAACCTCTTGTAAAGGGCATTCAAATTGGTATTTAAAAAGAGAACCAAACTAAAGTCAAATGTCTCGCATTCACAGACGATATTTCAATTGTCGCAGACAACAGATCGGAAGCGACTTAAGCAGTGGAAAAGCTCCATGAGATTGCACAAAAGACAGGATTACATATCTCTTACGACAAGACCAAATATATGGAGAGAATGCCAGAAAATAAATCTCCTTTAAACCCGAAAACGGTAAAATCACCCAAGTCTGCACTTTTAATTATACATCCCTCAGGACTTAATCGAATCGAAAATGAAGACAGAACCACTAAGCTTCAGGAGTCCTACAGGATAACGTGGGCCCATTACAACAAGAAATGCATTTCGACGAACGACAAATTACGACATTATAAAACAGTTATTATTCCAGAAGCAACATATGCCGCTGAAACAATAGTAATCGATGGTCATTCCAAGATGAGGGAACTGGAAAAGCAGGAGGGAAAAATTCTCCGGAAGATCTACGGAGCAATCAACAGAAACGGCATTTAGATGAAGAGACCTAGTACAGAATTTTATCGAAATACCAATACGATAACAGACGAAATTAGAAAACGCAGAGCCAAAATTTACACTCACATGCACAGGATGCCCACCTCCAGATTGCCAAAAAAAACTACTTGCTATCATAACACAGAGTACTGTAAATGCGGCACAGAATGGCTTAAAGAGGTACAGAGAGACTTACAAGTAATTAACATAGACAATTTCGATGACTGAACTGAGTGCCAGACGAAAATCGCGAATGTTAAGTTTGAACCAAGATCATTATGACAACCTGGGAAAAATTGGACGGATGAGAGGAAGCGGGAACATTCCGCGAGAATGAAGAGATTTTGGGAGGAGCGGAGGAGACGCACCTCCAAATGACATCATGTTATCAAGTTTAATCGCTCTCCTGTAGGGGCATTTTGGCTTAAATAAATAATAATAATAACTATTATTATTTATAGAGCCTCCGTGGCTCTTAAAAATCCTTCAGTATGCCTTCCTTCGGAGGGGAAGTAAAGCCGGCGGTCACATGTCATAGATTTATGGCATGTAAAAGATCCTTCCACAGACTAAACGTGTGTGGAGGTAAATTGTTAGGTTAGATTTCGTTGGAATGCTCTATCAATGTTCCAACGTTCACTACTAGGTATCATTGATATCAGGTAGCGACAGTTGGAACTACTTGAAATTGAACGGAACGTGTAGCTCACCCTCTGGGTGTCGGTTGGAAGCAGCTACAGACTCAGGCGAGCCGAACATGTCCTCGGACACTCCCGGAAGCAAAAGCCATACGATAGATAGAGAGAATACGGGAGAAGATAAAGATATGACTGAAGTCATAGATTTACATCGGAGTTTCCAACCAGAGCCGACGCTGAAAACTGGAAAGGTGTGGACAAAACAGAGAAAGTAACAACACCGTCTACGAATGGGGGAATACTGGACTAATTTTAAAGCTACAGTTCAAGGAAACAGTTGTAATGACGTGGTCATTAGTTGATCGAATAATAGCAACAATAATTACCCAATGACTCTGCAGCTCATACAAGGCCTTGAAAGTGATTTTTGGTATGCCGACTCTGGGGTGACGTGAGTTCAGCTTTTCATGTCTCTTCAGTTTTCTTGTTGACCAATGTATCTGCCTATTGGATCATTCAGCTACTAAGTTGTCCTCACGAGGCCACATGCATTTGTTTGGAGTAGAAGCAGGAAACCGCTGGGAAACTCCTTTTAGGATGGATGAGGTAGAAATCGAACCCATCTCTTCTCAGGTCTGCCTCATGAGGCTTAGTGAACCCCGTTAAAGCCCTCAGGCCAAAATTAAATTTCTTGCCTGAACCGGGAATAGTCTTGGACATCCGCGGTGAAACCAAGAATGCAAGTCACTACGTCACGAGAAGGATATGGGGTACACGTTCCTAGGTCTCCCTGAAAGTCTGTGTCACTATCACGGAAACATCCTATGTCAAAATATTTTAAGCATAGTGTTTGATATTGATTCATTTTATAATACACTACAACAGACACCTCAATAACACAGGTTATCACACTCAAGTATGCAGGGCTAAATGGCGAGCCCCTCAACCGAAATAACAACAACAACAACAACAAAACATTCATTTTATATGGTTGGGATATCGTGGTCCTTTTGCCACATATACTTGGAAGAGTGTGAAGTGTCGCTTCCTGGTGGTGCTGATTGGTACTAGAGAGAGAGAGCGTGTGCTCTATCTGTGGATATATATTTGTGCCATTCTGTGTCTTTGTATTATTGCTGTTCTTTGGTAATGTTAAAAATAAAGCTGCTACAAATTGGTGGCCTCGACGTGATTTGAAGTAAATATTGGAGAACATCACTTAGTGTTAGTTATCATTCCGTCTTTTATAAGTAAAACTTCATGACACTCGACGATCAACCAGCGGTGCATCATGTTTCCGTCAAGGTACCCCCGTTTTTGTCTGAAAATCCAGCTCTTTGGTTTGCCCAACTTGAAGGTCAGTTCATTTTAGCTAACGTAACTGCGGACGCTACAAAATATAGCCATGTAGTAACTAGCTTAAGTGAAATTTTAGCTATCGAAGTTCAGGACATTTTATCGTCGCCGCCAGTTACTAATAAGTATGCCGCAATAAAGCAGGCTTTAATCGAACGCAAGCCACTATCTGATGCAAAACAAATAGAGAATCTACTGCGAACCGAGGAACTCGGAGACCGTACTCCATCTCAACTCCTTCATCGTCTGAAAACATTAGCCGGTACCACCATGGCTGATAATAAGAACATTTGGATGGCTCGCCTGCCTTCCGATGTACAGAAGATCCTCGCTGTTTCAGAAGGCAATCTTGGTGGGCTTGCAAAAATCGCCGATAGATTACTTGAACTATATCCGGCAACACCTAGTACCTCTATAATGGCCTCTACTTCCGAGCCTACTACCATTGCGTCATTGCAACTCCAAATTAACGAACTGACGAAACTAGTTACCGAGATGTCAACCAGAAACACTCGATCCAGGCTATCAGCTTCGAGACGTAGTTCTCCATACCGTTATCGCTCCCCACGATCACCTTCAGTTAACAGGGACACTTGTTGGTTTCACCGTACGTTTGGCTCTATTGCTCGTCAATGTCGCCCTCCATGTAATCAGGGGAAACAGTTCCGGGAGTCAGTAGTGACGGCAACTGACCCCACACCTTCGAATCGCCGACTGTTCATGACCGAACGATCAGCAAAAGTTGCCTTCCTGATAGACACTCGAGCTGACGTTTCCGTTTATCCTGCAGCTCGCCTTCCTCGCCGTAGCCTCGAAGAATACCAACTTTTTGCCGCGAACGGAACAGCTATCAAGACTTACGGATAAATAGTTCTGAAACTTGATTTTTGCCTCCGCCGTGATTTCACGTGGCGTTTCAATGTTGCCGATGTTACTCCGATGTACAGAAGATCCTCGCTGTTTCAGAAGGCAATCTTGGTGGGCTTGCAAAAATCGCCGATAGATTACTTGAACTATATCCGGCAACACCTAGTACCTCTATAATGGCCTCTACTTCCGTGCCTACTACCATTGCGTCATTGCAACTCCAAATTAACGAACTGACGAAACTAGTTACCGAGATGTCAACCAGAAACACTCGATCCAGGCTATCAGCTTCGAGACGTAGTTCTCCATACCGTTATCGCTCCCCACGATCACCTTCAGTTAACAGGGACACTTGTTGGTTTCACCGTACGTTTGGCTCTATTGCTCGTCAATGTCGCCCTCCATGTAATCAGGGGAAACAGTTCCGGGAGTCAGTAGTGACGGCAACTGACCCCACACCTTCGAATCGCCGACTGTTCATGACCGAACGATCAGCAAAAGTTGCCTTCCTGATAGACACTCGAGCTGACGTTTCCGTTTATCCTGCAGCTCGCTTTCCTCGCCGTAGCCTCGAAGAATACCAACTTTTTGCCGCGAACGGAACAGCTATCAAGACTTACGGATAAATAGTTCTGAAACTTGATTTTTGCCTCCGCCGTGATTTCACGTGGCGTTTCAATGTTGCCGATGTTACTCATCCCATCATCGGAGCCGACTTTCTCGCATACTTCGGAATTCTCCCTGATCTTCGTCATAGACGTCTCATTGATTCAACGACCAACTTGACCAGTAATGGTCATATCAGCTGCATCACTTGCCCATCAATTCGAACTGTAGTCGGCGATTCTCCCTACCACTTGTTGCTTAGTAAATTCAATGAAATTACTCGTTCATCTTCAACTCTTACACCAATCAAACATTCTACTGTTCATCATATTGTTACCACTCCATGTCAACCAATTCGATCAAGGCCACGCCGGCTGGCACCTGAGAAACATAACACTGCCAAACGAGAGTTTAAATTCATGCTAGCCCAAGGAATATGTCGACCATCTACAAGTTGTTGGTCATCCCCACTGCACATGGTCCTAAAAAAAGAACAATGAGTGGAGACTCTATGGTGACTATCGTCAGCTGAAAGCCCGCACAATTCCTGATCTCTATCCAGTCCCACATATTGAAGACTTCGCCATCAACCTTCATGGACGTCATGTATTCTCCACCATTGATCTTGTTCGTGCTTTTCACCATATTCCCATTGCAGAAGAAGACATTCCCAAGACTGCTGTAACCTCTTAACTTCATGCCATTTTTGGCTTATGTAACGCTGCCCAGACATTTCAACGTTTCATGGATGAAGTTACTCGTTCAATCAAAAATGCCCAGCTTATGGCCATTGGCTGCGATTCATGTATCATAAAATGACTGTGCAGTGAACGTTCATTAATATTTGCTCCTCAGAAACTGCAACGCAAATTTCTCAAAAGATTGTACGATAGTCCCACTATACCGGTGGCAAGTCCGGGGCCCTATTCGCAAGAAATGGGGAAGGAGGAGTCGGAGGAGTAACACCTCGTTAAAAAACCTAGGTCCAGCTGACCCGGCTGGTAGTACCTTGTAAGGGTCCCTTGCCAGGGTTACGGTGAAGTCCTCAACGGCATTGTTGGTGGAGCGGTTGAACTGCGGTACAGTAATAATGGCGGAAGGGGCCTCCTTGTGCTCAGGAGATTAGGAGTAAAAGATATGTGGTCCACACATATCAGGGTAGCGTCTGTCTCAGATTGAGCGGCTACAAACAGCGTCTGTTCCAGATTGGGCGGCTGATTTTAATACTGGGAGGCTTACTACCTCATCAGTTATAACCCCGCTATCCTTCGGGATAGCCTTTCTCAATTCTTTTCTTCACTCATGATGGAAACACAAAGTATTGGATTATCTACCCCAGGTGGTAATTACCCAAGTGGTAATAAATCCACCTCCACGTATTGTGGAGTTAGTAGGCCTGCGGAGTCTGGGGAGCCTGTAATGTCATGTAAGAAGAAATATATTATGTACTTAGCAACAATTAACATAAACTCACTCCTTCAGATAGGAAAACTAAAGCAAACATTGGATGTTCTTGAGAAACATAACATTGTCATCGCTGCATTGAAAGAAACACGATTTTGTGATGAAGAAGCTTTTGAGTCTCAAGGATTCAGAATTTATAAAGGAATACCTGGCACAAGAGTTACACCGAACATCCCTCATCTTGGTACAGGTTTTATAGTCCACAAGAAAGCTGTTGATTCAGTGCTGGATTTTACATCATTCAATGGAAGACTATCCACATTGTCATTTAGATCACTTAATAAAGCCTACACCGTGGTCAATTTTCATGCACCGACGAACGTGTCAAACACGAAAGACCGAGAGCAAACTAATATAATATGGGAACAATTAGGAGACGTGATTGACAATATTCCAGCGCATCACACCACCATCCTTCTCGGTGATTTTAACGCCCAAGTAGGAAGAGAGAAAAAGTTTAGGAATATAGTTGGAAACTATCCTGCACATAAACGAACAAACAAAAATGGCGAACGGCTGATTGACACCTGCAAAAATAACAACCTAGTTTTGAAATCTACTGCGTTTAAACATCTTCCTCGGAAAGCAAAGACATGGAGACATCCAAATCCACTTATGGGTGAATTTCAACTGGATCATGTGGCAATATCAAAAAAATCAGATCGTGAAATCCAAAATGTGAAGGTCCTGCGTAATGCGAATATAGACTCAGATCATTATCTGTCCCTTATTAAAATGAAAGGTATTCCGTTTAGGAACAATAGAGTGAATGTTGAAAAGGGAATGAAAACGCAAAAGTACAACATCGGTGGTCTGAAGTCAAATAACAACTCTTTTGCGGAAACACTCCACAACAAACCAAAAGATGGAACATGGTTTACTTTAAGGAACGCCATTGTTACTGCGGCTTCGGAATCCATTCCTCTTGATAGAACGCGCAAGCATCCATGGTGGAACGGTCAATGTGATCACGCAATAGAGGAAAGAAGAAAAGCTTGGATCAAGTGGAATAACAAGAAAGACGATGTGAACCTTGAGAACTTTCTCTGCATCAGGAAAGAAACTTGTAAAATTTTAAAATTGGCAAAAAGAAATTTCCATAAATCTCAAATTATTCAAATTGAAGATGATTTTCAAAGGCACAAAACAAGGGATTTCTATCAAACTTTTAAACACCAACTGTCCAAATACGTCGCCCCTACTCTTCACATCCGAGGATCTGATGGTAAACTTAATCTCAATAATAAAGACTGTGCTAAAGCTTTTGGAGAATATTTTAAAACCCTTTTGAACACGGACATACCTACTGAACAACTTGCTTTCTATCCTAGCATTGCATACCACGACAGTTCACCACCCTCCGTCGAAGAAATAACACAAATCATCAAGGCGCTAAAAAATAATAAAGCCTCTGGGGAGGATAGTATTGTGGCTGAATTATGGAAATATGCAGATAATGACTCCATCATTTGTCTCCAGAAAACCATTGAAGAAATATGGCATAGTGAAAAGTTGCCGGAGGATTGGACTTCTGCCATCATTCATCCTATACATAAGAAAGGGGATAAATCCGACCCAAATAATTATAGAGGTATTTCACTGGTATCGGTAACGTACAAAATATTTGCAAGGGCTCTTCTGAACAGAGCAGAACTGATATTAGACCGTCAGTTAGGGGAATATCAAGCTGGGTTCAGGAAATCAAGATCCTGTCCTGAACAAATTCATAACATTAAGACCATAATTTCCTACTGTACGGTACGATCAAAACCTTATGTTGTGATTTTTGTGGACTTTCAAAAGGCTTATGATTGCATTCATAGAGACACAATAATTAACACCTTACGTGAGTTTGGCCTAGACAATAAATCAATTAATTTGTTCAAAGCAAGCTTAGAAAACACCATTTCTAAGGTCAAATTTCGTGGTGAATTGTCCGAAGCCTTTGCAATCAAGACTGGCTGTAGACAAGGTGATCTGGGATCACCGATGCTGTTCAACTGTGTCTTGGAAAAAATTATAAGAGAATGATTAACAATCTTACCAAATAATTATGGTATTCGAATTGGTTATAAAAAAGAAGACCTGAATATAAACTGTCTCGCTTTTGCAGATGACATTGCTTTGTTCGCTAATTCAATGGAAGAGGCCACTGACCAACTTAATAAACTACAAATCATAGCTGCTAAAACTGGACTTAAAGTGGCCTTCCATAAAACTAATTTTATCACAAATGTCAAAGATGCCTCAAAATTCATCACGAATGGTCTGCAAAAAATCAAAAAAGTCCAAAAATTTAAATACCTAGGCGAATGGATTACCCCTAATAATTCAGAAATAGCTGCCATTGAGAGCAGATGTAACAAATTGGAAGGTGCCTTTCAAACCTGCAAAAACATTTACAAAAGTAAAAGCTTGTCCCGGAATGTCAAACTTTGTCATTATAATACAGTAATTAGGCCGTCAGCACTGTATGCTGCAGAATGCTTACAGATGACAAACAAAGGCCCATTGAGAAAATTAGAACTTAAGGATCGGAAAATTCTAAGGAAAATATTAGGACCTGTTAATGATAATGGTACTTACAGAAGAAGACATAACAATGAATTATTTGAACATATAGAAGATTTGGTGAGTGTGATGAGAAAAAGGAGAATGTCTTTCTTTGGACATTTGGAGCGGATGGAGCATCATCGACTTTCATATCGAATCCACTCATCAATCTCTAAAAAAAATTCCTATTGTAAATGGTCGATGCAAGTTAAAAAGGACCTAACAGAAGCTCGAATCAATCAAGCTCTGGTTTGGGATAGGAACCTGTTCAGAAAGGCGGTTAAATCAACTAGTAATCTACACCCTTTGACATCTGTGATGCCTCGCCCTCACTGCAAGTGGACGGAAGAAAGGAGAGCTGAACATTCGTCAAGAATGAAGATCTACTGGCAGACAAGAAAACAAGCTTTACAGTGATCATATGAGTGAAGAACATCGTGGTCCATTGATGGCCGAAACGACTCAAAAAAAAAAAAAAAGTCCCAGGAATCGTAAATAGATAATCGTACTCAGTCACGCTTAAACAAACATTTTCCAGAAAGTCAGTAAATCGAAAATCACTTTCCAGCAACATACGAAGGGTGATCAGTAACTTAGATTACAAGGCCAATATTTCTGGAGAGAAATTAGTAGGAACAGCCATGGTGGTACACATGCAAGAAACGGGACATAAGTTCACGGACATAAATAATGACGTCAAAATTTTGCATTACGCATCGAAGGGCAGCTATATGAATATTTTGGAAAATATTCATATCAATACTTATCAGAGATCAAAGGAATGCAATAATCTAAACGAGATTAATTTTAAAACTAACGACTTATTTGATATATTAGCAGATCATTTAAATAATTTAAAAAAACCGCAAACCGCCTCCTCAACCCCCGCCGCAATAGGTAAATTCCAACATACATCCTGACTCGATCAAATTTCCTGACGTCACACCCAATCACCCTACCTTGGTGCTAGTTAATGTCTCTCCACTTTTGACAAGGTTGTACGATTCTGGCGTTTTCCGTTGTTCTGTTCTTCAGATACTTGTGAGCAATTCAACAACCCATGTTGAAACTAAGAAGGAGTAAATATGTCAAATGTTCCTCGTACCATATTCAATACTTCAACTAATAAGTGTTTATTCCGTGAGTGACATTAATGTGTCTAATGACACAGGCCTAACAAAGGAAGAACGAGAGCATAAGTGTGAACTGTGTTTTTTGTTATTTGGTGAGGATTTCGATGTTGTGTGATGTTTTACACCAAAAAGTGGGCTGAGGAAGGAAACAAAATAGGATTCCGAAACATGTACCTGTAGAATTTGTATGTAAGTAAAGTATTGATTTGGCGAGAAAATTATGTTATACTTCATCTAGAAATTAGTAGTTTGGGTCATTCAAATAAATACGGTTAGTAACTGTGCAGAGTTTCAGCCACCCGCCACCTACAGTGCTAATTGTAGGTAAACAACTAATGGCGATTTTGGTCTCACTGGTCTCACGAAGATGTGCCCGCGGCTGAAATTCACCAGCTGCTGGTACAGTAGAGGTTTACGGAGAGACTGTAATATCTCGTCAGTATATCGTAGAAAGCGCAGTCCTCCCACTGGTAACAACACCCTATGAGAGCTTAAGTTCCTGGTAGGGCTACCCATGCCAGACTAAGATCGATACCCTGGTCCTACAGGTTGGGGGTCGAACGTAGGGTTAACAACCCTTAATGTAAATTTTTAGCCTATTTTCAATTTTGAAGAAAAAAAAAAAGGCTTATGAGATCACTTTTTGCCTGTGTGTGTGTACGTGTGTGTGTGGGAGGTGTGTGTTTGTCCCTAATAACTTCTAAACGGCCGGAGCGATTTCAATGAAACTCAGTAAGTTCATATCACTATTCCGGACGACCCCGACCGGGCCCTTAAAATTTTGTTACGTCTCACCAATCCAACATGGCGGCTGTGCGAAATATTTCACCAGCATTCAATATCTCCGAAACTATTCCCGATATCACCCTGGAAATTTTTACGGTGATAAAGGGAACTACTAAAAGTTCACCTATGTGACTTTTGAAAAACTGGTAACTGCAAAACCAACATGGCAGCCACGTGAATTTGAGACTTTTAAATAGACGTATCTCGCGATTTAACCAACCAAACGCAATAAAACTTGATACAGTATATGTTTATACACATTGTAATGCACCGACATCTAACTTCGTTCAATTGTTTACATAACCACAAGATGGCGGATGTGCGAAGTATTTCACCGGCATTCTATATCTCTGAAACTATTAGCGGCATCACTCTGAAATTTTGTGCGGAGATAAAGGACAATACTGGAAGTTCATCTATAAGACTTTCAAAAACCGGTTAACTGCAAAACGAACATGGCGGCCAAGCAAATTTGAAAATTTTAATAGACCTTTCTCACGATTTAATGTTCCAAACGCAATGAAATGTGGTACAGGAAATGTTTATACACATTGTAATGCACTGGTATCTAATTTAGTTCAATTGTTTACATAACTTCAAGATGGCGGCAGTGCGAAATATTTCACCTGCATTCTATATCTCTGAAACTATTAGCGGTATCACCCTGAAATTTTGTACGAAGATAAAAGGCACTACTGGAAGTTCATCTATAAGACTTTGAAAAACCGGTTAACTGCAAAACGAACATGGCGGCCAAGCGAATTCGAAAATGTTAATAGACTTTTCTCGAGATTTAATGTTCCAAACGCAATGAAATCTGGTACAGGAAATGTTTGTACACATTGTAATGCACTGGTATCTAATTTAGTTCAATTGCTTACATAACCTCAAGATGGCGGCTGTGCGAATTTTAAAATTAAGTTTGTATTTCTTCTGTCGTAATGCTGCGATCGAAGTGAAAGTTTGTATAATGAACTTACACAATAATTTTCCTTTAATGGTACATGACTTTATGGCCTATACATTTAACAATCCAACATGGCGACCATCCGAAATATTTAGATGGCTCTGAATATTTACGAATCTATTATAGCAATCAAAATGATTTTTTATGTTCATAGGGGCTATGAACATAAGTTCATCTATAGGACTTTAAATAACCTGGTGATCACAAATCCAACATGGCGGCGACGCGAAGTATAAATATTCACATGGACGTTTCTCGCAATTTAACCATCCGAGTGCAGTGAAACTTGGTACAGTAAATCCTTATACGAATGTTAATCCACTGGCATCTAATTTATTTCAATTGTTTCCATAACCACAAGATGGCAGCTGTGCGAAATTTAAAAATCTCGTTTTTACTTCTTGTGTCCTAATCATGCGATTGAAGTTTGAATGCTAAACGTACACAATAATCTTCACGTGACAGTACATAACTCTAGGACCTACATATATAAAATCCAACATAGCGACCATCCGAAATATTTAGTCGGTTCTCAATATTTACGAATCTATTACAGCAATCAAACTGAAATGTTGTATGTTGATAGTGGCAGTTAACATAAGTAGGATATATGAAAATAGGCCGTATAGTTCTTCACGGAACTATTTGTTTTAAATGTTACGGATACCTTACAAGTGCCTTGGAATGCTGATCATCCGATGACGAACCGGCAAAGGAAAAGGTTAATGAGAAGGAAACAGAGAATGCCAGAATCGCGTCAGAAAAGTGTTAACACAAAGACCGGATGGAAGAAGGAGAAGAGGAGGACCCAGGAGACGGTGGATAGATGACGTGGAAGACGACCTTAGGAGTCTGGGAATCAGGAACTGGAGAAGGAAGATGGAAGATGGAGATGAATGGAGGCAGGTGATAAAGGAGGCCAAGGTTCTTCAGGGACTGTAGCGCCGACCAGTAAGTATGTAAGCAAGTAAGAGAAAACGCAGTGGCCGACCCAGCATGGCATCAACATATGTGAACACAGCTCACGTGATAGAGCTGATTCAGGAAAACAGGAAGATCACGATACGGCGTATGACGGAGGAATCGGAAAGAGGGCACACAGTGACCGCTGACCAATACCGCGAGACCTTGACACGATTGTGCGAAGCAATCAGGAGAAAACGGCCAGGACTTTTCACCGAGGGCGTCATCTTCATTCATGACAACGAGCGGCTTAATAAAACCCAGAAGTCCACCACGCTGTTAAAGCGGTTTCACTGGGACATCATTGACTACCCTCCATACACCACGGACCTAGCTCCATGCGACGTTCACCTGTTTCCTCACTTGAAGGAGCCTCTAGAAGGTCGAAGATTTGCTTCAGACGAGGAGATGAAACACATCACTCCGTATGAAATAAAATGTACACGTTTCACTGCAAGCTTTGCTCACAACGGTAAGCTACATATAGCGTACTCACCAGTGGTCCCCGCGATATCCATAGCTCTTGCCCGCAACACCCGACCAAACTCTCCCTCACCCAGAGTCTGCTCGATGACCAGACGACTCCGGGGGAACTCCCACTTGGGGTCAGACTGGAACAAATCCAAAGAAACAAATATATTTATTAGAGTTCTTTCAAGAAGACCACTTTGAAAATAGAATGGGATTCTTACTACCGACTTGATAAGCAAGGAAGCTCCCAATTACTGTGCCGGCCAAAAAAAAGTGTAACTCTTGGATATCTTCAAAGAATGAACACAAAAGTAGTATTACTTGAATTATTTTTAACCTTAAATTCAAGGAAGATAAACAGCAACTTCATTTTAAGGCAAAGATTATGCTTTACTTTCAGAGGAGTATAAATGAAATTCTTTAATTTTTGTCAAATTTTTATGATCTTATTATTAATTTTATTTCCAATACTTTGTGCTTGAACAAAAATCACTGCACTAAAACGTCACAGCTCATCCTTCCACATTCAGTCTTCACTCATGTTTACTGCAACCGAACTTCTTGATGCTCTAGGAAGTACTGAATAACAAGTCATTCTATAAGGGCCCAACAATTCCACAACAAACCGCTATTCTCACATCCCAATATTAGCGGAAGTACTGAATAACAAGTCATTAGATGAGTGCACAACAATGCCATAACAAACCGCCATTCTCACACCCCAATAATAGCGGAAGTACTGAATAACAAGTCATTAGATGCATGCGCATGGATGCCAAAACAAACCGCTATCCTCACATTCCAATAATAGCGGAAGTCCTGAATAACAAGTCATTAGATGAGAGCACAACAATGCCACTACAAACCGCTATTCTCACATCCCAATAATAGCGGAAGTACTGAATAACAAGTCATTAGATGAGAGCGCAACAATGCCACAAATAAACCGCTATTCTCACATCCCAATAATAGCGGAAGTACTGAACCCGTCTGATCTACGGAAATACAAGGTCATCTTCCGTACTTCGTTTACTGTGGTCCGTTCTTAATCATTTTACTTTTATTTAGGCCTTAACGCTTTAACCTATTCATTTACTATTGTAAGGTCACATGCCTTCAATATTACTTTAGCGTATATTAACCGTCCTGGTTCGCTTACAACTTTATTTATTTAGTTCAACTGTCGACTTTCAATTACATTTCAATTTTCATTAAATTTCATCGACTTTATTTATTAGCTTATCAGCTCATTCGTATTTTATTAAGTTGTATTTAACTTAAATTCCAATTAATTTTATATTAACCGTCACTGATCTTTACTATAATTTCATTTGTTATTTTAACAACAATTTGGTTCCTTCCCTCTTTCAACAATATAATTGCTTTCGTGCATTTCGGATTTCTATTTCTTTATAAAACATATACGAAGTAATGAATAAATACAAGTAATTTCGTTGTTCTTGATAAGGATACCGAACTGAAATGGTTGAAATAATTGAAGATTCTAGTTGAATATATATACTAGCAGAAGTACCCATTCTTCGAACGGTCTTCGGTATTAATAACCAGATGTTATCAATTGAGCTACTGTTGCAATGTTTAGGGTCTTGGAACCTGTTTGTTGGCAAAGAAAAATTATTACTTAAAATGTGCTCTCAAACTAAATTTACCTAACGTGTTCTTCCTGGCGTGAAAATAAAATTGAAAACCTCGTAGACGAATCGCAATACACGTCACATACGAACTGACCCTAACCGTTGTGTCAAGTGCCCAACTTTTATAAATTATAAAGGCTTGTGGTGCATGAGTTTCAATTAGCCTCCAATGGCCCAAATTCCTAAAATCAGCAAAAAACTGTCTACTATTTCAAATCAGGAATTTTTGAAAATAATGTTGCTGTTTGGAGATATAATAGACCTTCTGTACGACATATCGCACGTGTAAGTCGTGTGAAAAATATCTAGGGTACTCCTTGAACCCCTCAAGCTCATTGATGAATTTTACAGTTTTAGTTGGTTCCGTGATAACCTTATTGCCATTTGCAACCTTTCACAGAAATGTAATAAATGGAGTGGCATTACTTATTCCAGAAATAGATGGAAAGTTGGATGCCACCTCTTGAGATACTGTTGTCATGGTTAGTGGCTTGCATTCCTTCTTTAGTTTATTAAATGAAATTAGTTTTCTGGGAATATCTAAGAAACTGTTGGGTTTAAAGCCTTAAAATATAGTTTTCGGGGACCCTTTACGGCTCTTGAGGGGCCCCGAGTTTTGTTTCTGACACAAAGGGTTTGAAAATGAGCTTTGTCTCTTCGTTGTACGCCATAATAATGATAATAATTAAAATAATAATAATAATAATAATATAACAATATAGGGATAGGGATATAATAGACCTCCCAGACCATACCCGCATGTGTAAATCGCGTTAAAAAATTCTAGATTACCCCTTGACCTCTTAAGCGCATTATATGTATTGATGAATATTTCAGCTTAATTTGGATCCGTTATAACCTTATAGCCGTTTGCAAACCTTCACAGTAATGTAATAAATGGAATTGCATTGCGTCTTACAGAAATAGATGGACCTCTGAGATTCTGTTGCCATTGTTACCGGCATGCATTCCTTCATTAATTTATTAAGTGAAATTAGTTTTTTGGGAATATCTCAAAAATTGTTGGTTTTAGGGCCTTAAAATGTGGTTTTCGGGGTCCTTTTAGGGCCCCCGAGTTTCGTTTCTCACATTGATGGGCTGAAAATGAGCTTTGTCTCACGCTTATTTCAGCATGTATTTTAAGGGGGTAGGCCTCCTGTTATGAGAGGTACGGAGAAGAGTTACATCGATGATTAGAGTCGTGCCTCTGATGGATATCTGTATCAAATTTTACGTTAATCCACCCAGCCGTTCTCGAGTTATAATGACACAAAAAATTGTCCACAGACAAACAAACAAACAAACAGACAAAAATATATTTTTGCGTGTATCCGTCACAAAACAGTCTGAAACGGGCAAATATGTCAAATTTCCGTAGAATTGCAGAAAAATCAGACAAACATTCATTTTTGTATAATAGAGAAGGGATATAGGCATTACTAACACGGGCAGAAAGTCAACTGGACAGTCAACTCGGAGAATATCAGGGAGGCTTCAGGAAGGGCCGATCCTGTGCTGAACAGATCCTCAACCAGAAAACTGTACTTGCATACTCCAAATTGAGAAACCGCAAGGTGGTTGTCACCTTTGTTGATTTTAGGAAGGCCTACGACTCTGTTGATAGGGAAACACTTAATAGAATTCTCCAAGAACTAGGGTTAGACAACAAAACCCGCAAACTCATTCTAGAAACCTTGACCAATACCCATTCCAAGGTTAAATTTAGAGGCGAGGTCTCAGCAAGCTTCGAGATAAAAACAGGGGTGAGACAAGGGGATGGACTTTCTCCACTTCTTTTCAACTGTGTCCTTGAAAAGGTTGTGAGAGAATGGCGCAAGGAACTGACCAATATGGGTGTCCAGAGTGGGATATACCTGGGGCGTAGGAAGGAAGGACTGGTTGTAGATTGCCTGGCCTTTGCTGACGACATGGCACTTATTGCCGATTCTATGGATACAGCAACAATGCAGGTCAATTGCCTCAGAAGACAGGCAGCCAAAGTGGGTCTTCAAGTGTCGCTGGAAAAAACAGAATTCTTCACCAACATCAAAGAAGCTAACAGAGAGATGCTACTAGAACAGGGAAAAATCAAGAGGATTGAGAAATTTAAGTATCTCGGCGAATGGATTGAACCCAACTTATCAGAAAGAGCATCATTATCCATGAGAGTCAACAAGCTGGAACTGGCCTATCGACTGACAAAGAACATCTACAACAAGAAATGCCTGTCACGCAACCTGAAACTGAAGCACTACACCTCAGTCATACGACCAGAAGCCCTGTATGCCATGGAGTGTCTCTCATTGAACCGAAGTGGTCTGATGGAGAAAATGGAAGTCAGAGAGAGGAGAATTCTCAGGAAGATCCTAGGTCCGGTAAAGGAAGATGAGGAATACCGTAGGCGGCACAATTCCGAGCTCTACGAACATATAGAAAGGCTCTCTGACTGTGCTAGGAAAAGGAGAGTAGCATTCTATGGTCATGTGGCAAGATTGCCTCCCAAAAGACTGACCAATAGGCTGTTCACTTTCTGGCAGAACAAGAAGGTTCGTACCACTTGGCTGACAGAAACTGAGAAAGACATTAATGAACTGGGAATATCAGATCTTCAAGACAGGCAATCTGTGAGACATGCCCTGAAGGAAGTCCATGGATTTCAGGAAAAACCCCGGAAGAAAGGTACCCCTTGGACAGATGAAAGGAAGGAGTTACACCGGCAGAAAATGCGACAACACTGGGCAAAGATCAAAGCTCAACAGTTGAACAAGCGTGGTCCAAAGTAGGCCCATTCGAAACAAGAAGAAGAAGAGAAGGGATATAATAGACCGTCCGTACCACACCCGCACGTGTAAATCGCGTGAAAAAATTCAAGAGTAGCCCTTGACCCCTTAAGCGCATTGTATGTATTAATGAATATGTCAGCTTAATTTGGATCCGTTATAACCTTATAGCCGTTTGCAAACCTTGAGAGTAATGTAATAAATGGAATTGCATTGCGTCTTACAGAAATAGATGGACCTCTGAGATTCAGTTGCCATGGTTACCGGCGTGCATTCATTCATTAATTTATTAAGTGAAATTAGTTTTCTGGGAATATCTCAAAAACTGTTGGTTTTAGGGCCTTAAAATGTGGTGAGGGCCCCCGAGTTTCGCTTCTCACATTGATGGGCTGAAAATGAGCTTTGTTTCACCCTTCTACGCCTATTTCAGCATGTATTTTAAGGGGGTAGGGCCCCTTTTATGAGAGGTACGGAGAAGAGTTACATCAATGATTAGTGTGGTGCCTCTGATGGATATCTGTACTAAATTTTACGTTGATCCACCCAGCCGTTCTCATGATATAAGGACTCGAAGAAGTTGTCCACAGACACACAGACAGACAGACAGACAGACAGACATACAAAAATATTTTTGCGCGCATCAGTCATTAAACAGCCTGAAACGCGCAAATATCGCAAATTTCCGTGGAAATTCAGAAAAAACAGACAAACTTTCATTTTTAGCCTATTTTCAATTTTGAAAAAAATAGGCTTACGAGATCACCTTTTGTCCGTGTGTGTGTGAGGTGTGTGTGAGTCCCCCCCTAATAAAATCTAAACGGCTGGAGCGATTTCAATGAAACTCGGTACGTTTATAGCACTATTCCCGGCGACCTCGACCGTGCCCTTCAAATTTTGTTATGTCTCACCAATCCAATATGGCGGCTGTGCGAAATATTTCACTAGCATTCAATATCTCCGAAACTATTACCGATATCGCCCTCAAATTGTGTACGGTGATAAAAGGCTCTACTAGAAGTTCACCTATGAGACTTTCAAAAACCTGGTGACTACAAAACCAACATGGCGGCCAAGCGAAGTTGAGACATTTAAATAGACTTTTCTCGCGATTTAACCATCCAAACGTAATGAAACTTGGTACAGCAAATGTTTATACACATTGTAATGCACTGAAGTCTAATTTAGTTCAATTGTTTACATAACCTCAAAATGGCGGCTGTGCGAAATATTTCACTGACATTCTATATCTCCGAAACTATTACAGATATCACCCTGCAATTTTGTACGGTGATAAAGGGTACTGATACAAGTTTACCTATGTATATTTCATAAACCTGTAAAGTACAAAACGAACATGGCGACCAAGCGAATTTGAAATATTTTAATAGACTTTTCTCGTGATTTAACTCTCTGAGCGCTGTGAAATGTGGTACAGTAAATGATTTTGCAGATTGTAATGCACTGCCATCTAATTTAATTCAACTGTTTACATAACCACAAGATGGCGGCTGTGCGAAATTTTAAAATTAAGTTTTTATTTCTTGTGTCGTAATCATGCGATCGAAGTGAAAGTTTGAATAATGAACCTAGGCAATAATTGTCCTTGAATGGTACATAATTCTATGGCCTATACATATAATAATCCTAATTGGCGAGCTTCCGAAATATTTAGATGGTTCTCAATATCTATGAATCTTTTACAGCAACCAAACTGATTTTTTTTAATGTTCATAGAGACTATGAACATATGTTCACCTATAGGACTTTCAGTAACCTGGTGAGCACAAATCCAACATGGCGGCGACGCGAAGTATAAATATTTAAATGAACGTTTCTCGCGAATTAACTATCCGAGTGCCATGAAACGTTGCACGTTAAATGCTTATACAAATGTTGATCCACTGGCATCTAATTTATTTCAATTGTTTGCATAATCACAAGATGGCTGCTGTGCGTAATTTTAGAATCTCGTTTTTACTTCTTGTGTTCTAATCATGCGATTGCAGTTTGAATACCACACGTACACAATAATCTTAATGTAATAGTACAAAAATAAATATCCAACCTGGCGACCATCTGAAATATTTAGACGGTTCTCAATATCTACGAATCTGTTACAGCAATTAAACTGAAATTTTGTATGTTGATAGTGGCAATTAACATGAGCAGGATATATGAAAATAGGCTGTATAGTTCTTCACGGAACTACTTGTTATATGCAGTATATAGAGATAGAGATATATTATTGCCATGTTGTTTGATAAGAATTTTAATAATAATAATAATAATATCGCATGTGATAACTTACAAAATCCTCTCAAAACCTCTTCAAACTAGGGCTGAAGAACAGCTAGATACAGAACTGGGTGATTATCAAGGAGGTTTTATGAAGGGACGGTCATGTGTGGAGCAAATCATGAATCTCAAATCTATCCTTTCATATCCGAAACTAAGGAGCAAGAAATTTGTAGTAACCTTCATAGATTTTAAGAAAGCTTATGACTCCATTGATCGGACTACTCTACTTAAGATTCTAAAGGAGTTTGGCCTAGACAACAAAACCAGAGCGATCATCCAACAGACTCTCACCAACACCACTTCAAAAGTTAAGTTTATAGGCGAGATTTCCAATGCCTTCGAGATAAGGACAGGAGTTCAACAGGGAGATGGTCTCTCGCCTCTACTATTCAACTGCGTTCTTGAGAAAGTTATCCGTGAGTGGCGCAAAACAATGAGTGATGAAGGAGTCCAAAATGGAATCAGACTTGGTCACAAGAATAAGAACCTATCAATGACTGTCTAGCCTTTGCAGATGACCTTGCGGGTTTTTGCAGATTTGTTGGATACGGCCAGGAAACAGATCAACCAGCTTCAAACACAAGCTGCAAAGGCGGGCCTCCTGATCTCTTTCGAGAAAACAGAATTTATTACTAACATCAAAACTGCTCCAAAACATATTGAAGTGAATCATGGGAAAATCAAGCGGGTTGTGAAATTTAAGTATCTTGGGGAATGGATAGACCCTACAATGTCCGAAAACGAGGCTTTTGCGTCACGCTTGAATAAAATTGAAATGGCTTACCTTCTAACTAAGAATGTGTACAACAAAAGATCTATATCCCTGAATGCAAAACTGAAGCACTACTGCACGGTGATCCGGCCAGAAGCTTTGTTTGCAGCGGAATGTCTCTCCATGAATAGAAAAGGCATAATGGAAAAACTGGAGACCAAGGAAAGGAAGATATTGAGGAAAATCCTGGGTCCAGTCAAAGAACACGGCGAGTTCCGAAGACGCCACAACCACGAGTTGTACACTCACGTAGAGAAAATAACGGACGTGATGAGGAAAAGGAGGATTTCTTTTTATGGACATATAACCCGAATGAAATCAACACGGCTATCCAACAGAATTTTTGCTTTTCTCCGTGAGAAAAAGACAAAGGGGGCCTGGTTCATTGAAGTAGAGAAAGATATGTTGGAGACTGGGATTACACGTGAAGATATCCAGGAGCGTGGCCCACTTAGGGATAAACTTCAGAAACATCGGAGTTTTCAACTTAAGCCGAAGCTAAAAACCGGGAAGGCGTGGACGACAGAGAGAAAGGTGCAACATCGGTTGCGAATGAAGGAGTACTGGGCTAACATTAAAATGCAGAAAAAACAGTTGACATGACGTGGTCCTTAGTTGGCCGTAACGAAGGAAGAAGAAGAAGAATATCGCATGGTGCCGGGTGCAAGCTTTGTTATTTGACACCCAGACAGTAGCTTGCATGTCGAATTTCGTTGTTCCTTGAAGCACTTTAAAGTCAAGGAGGTTAGATATCTTAGCCCCTTGAACACTATAGCGCTTTCTAGTAGAGAAATGAGGAACTTCGTGTTGGCGGAAACTCCCGAGAATAATTGTGCCATTATGAACACGGCCTACTGAATTCAAATGAGTTCTTTGACATGCCAACATCGTATGACATGCGAGTCGTGAATTTTTCCGCCTTTCAAAAGTCACTTACCACGGCCAGGAGCGAACCTGCAAGCTTGGGGGTTAGTAGACCGACACGTTAACTACTCACCCACCGTGGCAAGCTGATATTCTTATTATTATTATTACTATTATTATTATTATTATTATTATTATTATTATTAACACAACAATATCTCTTGCCATAGGCCTCTCATATGCCAGTGTAAATTGTGACGTAGAATACTGTTCTCATGAACAGTTAATTATTTTTCATGCCTGTCTCCAGGTTACCTTTGTTGGTGAGGACAATGGCCTTTCTCACCGAGCACAAACAACCTTAAGAGGGCGATACAGTCCGCCATCAATTCCTTTTAATAGGCTGAGGCGCGCTGTTTATTCCCCCGAGATCTCGTTAAGACGCTGTGATGTCATCAGACTAGCATGTACCGTATTATCATTGGAGGCTTCTCGTTAGCAAGGTAATTCAACGAGATCATGTGGCCGAAAACTAGAGCCAATTTACAGAGTTCAAGAGCAGGGCGTCGGCCATTCTCCTCAGGCCCGGACTTAGAGATCCAGGGCTCCTAGGCAGTTGACATTTGGGCCCCCTACCATCTCGAAACTATTTTGGAAATTTAGCAAATTAAATGCACTAGTACAGAACATATAATTTTATTCGACGTTAATAAATATCAGAATAATACAGTCTATGTTACTATTGTTACGTGATTCTATAAAATTTATAGAATCAGACGACGAACTTTCTTCTGTGCAAAATAATGAATGACGTCATCATAGTAAATTGACTGAATTATTTCTGATTCTATGTACATTACAGCGATATTAGACAGCACACACGGTACCATCTTAAAATCAGTATTTACCTGCACATCGCTCAACCTCGGCTATGGTAGCATATTCGTTCTTATAAATTTGGCCACTCATAGCGTGGCGGTGCATTTCTCGCCCCAACGCACGGAGACTGCCTGTGCGTGGCCTGGCAATGCTAAGCGTGGATACTGCAGGCGAGAGAGAGAGAGGGGAAACGAAGGAGTCTAATTCTAGCTTTGTTGCGCGCAGGGCTGTAAGATTTGACAAAATGTAGTGAACATATTTATTATAATATCATTTTCGATAAAGCTTTTTGATGAGGCAAGCCAGGTTTTTGAGCTTATGTAAAGAATCCGCCACCGGGGCCCCTAGGCTGGCTGGGCCCCTAGGTCGGGGCCTTGTAGGCCTAGACAGAAATCTGGCACTGATTATCCCCATCGCAGTCGTACACGTGCACTTGAAGAGGTTCAGTTGGTTGAGGGTGGTAGAGAAGATCATGATAGTTGGTGTTGAAAGGGGCCTAACATAGAGGTCATCGGCTCATAATGGTTTGGTGGGGAAATGAAAAATCATGATGAAGTGCACACTAGAAATAAAATTAACTAGTAACTTACCGTAGGCCCCCTCTAACTTACGGTTTAGAAGAAGAAAGGAACAAAAAGGAACGTATAAGGGAAATAGAATACACAGAGAAAAAAAAGTCTAACGCCTGAAGAATGAGAACTGAGGGACTTGTAAAGATGTAGAGCCATGAAAGGTAGATAGGAAAGGGAGAGAGGAGAGAGTTCGCCCGAAAGACAATGGAAAAAGGGAAAAACAGACCCAGTTCAGAAATCTCTCAGGGTCGCCCTCTCCCGAGTTCACCAGCCATGAACCCTTGATGGTATAGCTCTATCCAGGATGCACGGGAAGTGGTGAGGGTTAAGGGCCTTGAGCAGAAAGCAGGAGATACCAGGAAGAGAAAAGAAGACTTCTGACTCCTCGAAGAATGAGTGTAACAGGAAAGATGAGACAAGGGCCAATTAAGGCGGGAAAGAGAAAGACACTCTTGGCCTCAGATACCCTAATACCGTCGGGGTCGGAAGAGAACAAGAGTTGACCAAGGGAGGTCGATAGGAAAAGTGAAACAGAGAAGACTGGTACAAGTAAGTGGAAATTATGCCAGACTCAGCTGGTGTCCCATGGTCGCCAACTCACCACCCACTAGTCGTTAGCTCCTGGGAAGGGTGTATAGGGAAGAAGCCAGGAAATCAGTCGAGGACGAGCGTTTCAGAGTAGATCATCTTACCGTGGTCCGTGGATCTGGTGAAGCGCGAGCAGACGTCAGACCATGCACATCAGTAGGCTGCAGTGAGCGGTCCACATAGTCAGAATGGACAGCGGACAGGGACCCTACACTCCCCATGAACTTACGGTCTCTTCTGCCCTTGCCAGATAGCCTGCAACATAGAAAAGTCGATTGTTCCTTCCTTCCACAAACGAATGAATGAACAAATGAAATCTCTACTTAGTATAAAACAAAGTCCTCGATTCTTGGATGTCACGGGTAATCTCGAGAACCACTGGATGGAATTTGATGCGGTTTTCACCATTCTGTAAAGAATATCTCGAGGAAGATTTCTGTAGAAAATAATTTATTTATGATCAAAGGAGGCCGAGAAGTATCGATTTCAGTGAAAAATTCAGAAAAAATGGCGTCCAGGCGTTTTGTAAGCTTACGTCGGGCAAACCGTTCAAAATATCTAAATACTATGAGTGTAAGAATTGTTCAGCGTGAAAAGTTCTACAAAAAAAGTCCGCGAGAGCATATCTCTATCTTCAATACATCGCCCACTATAAGTGTTTTTACGTTTTCATTTCTTCCAACCACGTCCATTCAAATACTGAGGTGACAGTTTACGAGCTAGCTAAGGTCGAGTCTATCACCCTGTTACAGCCTAGCTAGCGGGCGAACCTATTACCCCAGATACAGCCAGCAGCAAACCGTCGAGTCGTGTTGCGTTAAGACTTCAGAGAAGGCTGGTTGTGTTTGGAGTTTCCCTGGAAGTACAACTCAGCTTTTCTTCATTTCGCCAGTGAACTTTCCGTTCCGCAAAATACACAGTCAAGTTAAGATTGAACGTAAAGGGGATTTGTGTTTCATGCACCTCGCCATTCTTAAATTACGTCTGACATGAATTCGTTGCACATGCGTCTCCATGATAATATAATTAATAGTCCAGTCAGTGATTTTAACCCATCATGCCGGGACGTAAAACGGATACAGGTCGTAGTTCATTGACATCGAAAAAACAAAGCGCTTATCACGTAATGCATTCATAACTGTTCCCGGGCGAATCCGGGGCGGGTTGCTAGTCTAATAATAAAAAATGAATGTTTGTTTGTTCATGTACTATGCTTTCCAGTACCATTCATCCGATTCCTATGAAACGTTGGTGAGTTGATGTGCGCACTACATTGAAGGTTTATTAACTAGTAATTCACTTGACAATGCGTGGCGCACGAATTGTTTTAACAAAGTTATCCGATTAACTTTCTCAATTACTATTATTTTCTTTGATTTCTTGAGTTAGTTCTACACATCTCAAACTTAATATTACTGTAGTTATTCTAAACAAGATAATAGGACCGACAGTAGTGGCTACGCTGGCTAACGCGCAGCATTAGGTCATGGGGCCAAGCTCTCTGCTGACTCGGTAGACGCGTGGGTTCGAGCCCCACCGTCGGCCGTCCTTGAAATGGTTTTCCGTGGTTTCCCATTTTCAACACCAGGCAAATGCTGGGACGGTACCTTCTGACATGCCACGGCCGCTTCCTTCCACATCCTTGTCCAGTTTTATTCACCATCATTCATTTCATCTCTCATTAACTCCTCTCCTGAGGTTGGCGTCAGGAAGGGCATCCAGCCGTAAAATCATCGCCACAAAGACTTCCATCACATCTCATCCCCGACCCCGTTGGAAAAAAACGGGAATAATAAGAGGTAGTCATACATTCTAAAAAGGATAATAGGACTATTCACAGCTCTTCTCGTACTGATTTACTTACTCATTGATTTAATACTCTTCAACGTATTTAATATATTACCCAAATACTCTTATTTTCCATTTAATATTTTCCAATACATCCATACGTTTACCAACGTAATAACACTTTTTTACTTTGATTAGCATTATAACGCAAGCCAGGTACAGCTAGTTACAAATAAAAACCAACGAATTAATGAAATAACAAATGAATGAACGAAAGAATGAACGAGTGGTTGAATGAAATAAAGAACGATTAAGTTAATCAATCAATCATCATCATCATCTTTGCATTTTCCCATTTATGTGGAGTCTGCCTTCCTGCAATGATTCCTCCACTTCAATCGATCCATAGCGTCCCGAGGGCGGAGTTTAGTGAGCCGCATGTCATCTCTCACCCTATCCCGCCAGCCCATTTGAGGTCGTCCTTGAGGTCGACGACCCTCCACGTTCAGTTGAAGGGCAGTCTTTGCAACTGAGGTTTCACTGCTACGGAGCACATGTCCATACCACCGCAAACGTGATTTACGCATTTTCTTTCTGATTGGGGCAACCTTGAATTTCCTACGCATATCGTCATTCCTAACATGGTCCAGTCGAGTCAGGCCATTGGACCACCGCAACATCTTCATTTCCATTGCATGAAGCGCCTGTTCGTGCTTCGATGTTGTAGGTCAGCATTCAGATCCATAAAGGGCCACTGGTCTAATCACTGTGCGATATACTTTAGATTTTGGATGCAATGGAATTTTCTTATTGCATACGGCTCCAGTAACTTGGCGCCATATCATCCGTGCGGCAGTGACTCTGGTTTTGACATCAAGAATCGTGCTGCAGTCTGAGGTGATGCATGGCCCAAGGTATTTGAATTGGGTCACTTTACTAAGTTGAACCTCACCCACAGTGATCGTGCAATCAGTTTTGTCACCGCATTCCAGTTACTCTACCTTCTTCAAATTAAATTTAATTCCACATTCTTCAAGCTCCTTCCTCCACTCTTGTACTTGCTGTTCGAGGCGCCCACATGTCTCGTTAGCTAACATGACATCATCCTCGTATACAGTAATAATGTCCGTGGATGCCTGGTTTGGATGTCATTTGCGATGGCGTTCATGCAGAGTATGAAGAGCAAGGGGGACAAGGCTCATCCTTGATGGATACCAACAGTGATTTGGAAGGTATCGGATATTCCTGCTGTACACCGCACTGAGCTTGTTGTCTTTCGATACAGAAGTTTCACCCAGTTTACATACCTACGCTTCAGGTACACTGTGTAGCCACAGTGCCAGCCAGATGAGATCATGTGGTACTATATCGAATATCGAATCAATGAACGTATAAAATAGACATTAGCATGTCGGTAACGATTACTGACCTGTAGCGCCAGAAGATGAAGCCGATGGTGCCTCCTATGAGAAAGAGGCTGCCTCCAACCACTGCTAGCTTGCACCCAGCGCCACAAGAACCACGTGGATCAGCTGCAAACACAAGTAAGACACAGGTTTTACAGATATTGTTATTCCTTTGAATAGCTTAGGACAGCGTGATTTGTCAAATCTATGTTCTCGTTCGAGTGTGGGATCTATCTGAACTCACTGGAGGATTTCAGTTGGTTGGTTGGTTGGTTCCTCAGTTTAGGGGCTGCGACAACGCGGTCATGTAGCCCCGTGTACTTGGGGTGTGTGTGGAATCTGTCTGATAACCGGTGTTAATTATAATGGCTATCTGTGTTATCTGTTTTTAATTCAAATAAGGACTGCAGACATTCGATTTTCAAGTAGTTCCAACTTTTGCTTCCAAACGCCACCGTCAACGACCTACTAGTTCTGAACATTGTTACTAGGTGCCACCGCAGTCTGCTACTGGTGACGAACGTTGGAACCTAAAAGAGTTAGTCAAATATAACCTATAATTTAGCTTCACACAAGTGTAATTAGTGGAAGGTTCTTTATCATGCCATAAATCTATGATATGGGCCCACAGGCTTTACTTCCCCTCCGAAAGAAGGCATACTGAGGGATTTTTAACGGTCTTAAAAGATCTGACGACTTCGGCCGGGTTTGAACCCGTGACCTTGGGCATAGAAGCTCAGCATGCTACCAACTATGCCACCGAAGTCGAGGATTTCCTTTTATATATTGGGAATAAAGCTCTAAGAGTTAATGACTAAACAAGGAGCCATATTTTCATTATTTGCTGGAGTAAATCCCCTGTAAGAGACCTGCAATTTAGCGAATTAGAAAACGCGCCTGCACAATGCTCTCCAGGAGCGCCAATATACAATAACTATCAGTAAAGCGTCTTCAGGCACGTTCGCTCGAATCTTTTAATGTGTAACAGCCCAAATAAGCAATGTTCTTCAACGCAGTAATCCATAATTAACAATGAAGTGGGTTGGCGACAGAGGGGGCTCCCCGAGCTGGATCTGTTTCTTCCATTTTCCAGTGACTTGGAGGCTGACTCTCTCCTATTTTACTCGGCTATGAGCCATTCATGACTCTACTTCCTTTCAAGACCCTCCATTCTCATTCTTAGAGGCTTGAGTACATTTCTTTTCTCAAGTCATCTATTTCCTTTATACCTGCTCTCTTTATTGCCATTTACTTCTTCTGGTTAATAAATTACCTGTAAGTAGTTAGTGGCAGTTAGAGCTATGGTAGGTGTTTTTAATTTCAGATCAACTATCACCTATATTACTAGGGGCAGATGACCTAGCTGTTCTTCACCTTCAAACTATCAAAAGTTCTTTGATCATTTATAAATGCACGTTAGCTATTTGAGTAACTCATTAACTTTTCAAGTTTTATTATTTTTGTAGTTTGAATATTTTTTCTTTTTTCACACAATTTTTATTTAGATTTATCATTCTCTTCATTGTATTTGCGTTTATTGAACTGTGCTCATGGCCTGTAAAATACATAAATAAATTGATAATTAATTAAATAAATAAATATAAATAAATAAATAATTAATTGAGTAAATAAATAAATAAACATATAAACAAATAAAAAATAGACATATAAATAAATAAATTAACAAATAAATAAACAAATATGTAAATAAATAAATACATAAATAGAAGATACGATGGACAAACAACTAGGTGAATACCAAGGAGGGCGTAGAAAAGGACGCTCCTGTGTTGAGCAGATCTTCAACTTAAAATCAACAATTCGTCATAGAATGCTGAGTAAAAAGAAAATTGTGGTATCCTTCATAGAAGTTAAATAGGCATTTGATTCAGTGGACAGAAATACCTTGGACAGGATCATAAGGGAATTTGGAACGGAAACAAAACACAACAAATAAAACAAACACAACATCCAGGGGGAAGCTCGTGGGAGAGCTCCCTCGTCCGTTCGAAATTTAGACAGGAGTGAGACAAGGGGATGGCCTATCGCCAATCCTATTCAACTGAATAGAGAAGATTGTGAGAATTTGGAACTCAGAACTGGAGAGTCGAGGAATAAACCCAATCTGCCTCGGGAGAATGTCAGTAGGAATTAAAGTCAACTGCCTGGCGTCTGCAGATGATTTTGCAGTACTATCGGCAACCATGGAGGAAGCAACCATACAAATCAACCTCTTGGAAAAGATCGCTAGCCAAACAGGACTAAGGATCTCAGTTGAAAAGACAAAATTTATGACAAATGACAAGCATGGACCAATATTTCCTGACACGGAGATACGACGGATTGAAAGAGTCAACAATTCAAGTACCTGGGAGAGACTGTACAGGAGAATGGGTTATAAAAAGCAGCTGTTAGAGATCGAATTCTAAAAATGGAAAGAGCATATGGATTAACGAGAAATATCTACAACAAGAAGTGCATCTCCTGGAATACCAGGAATGTCTCTTTGCCAGTGAATGCCTTTCGATGAGCTATAACCTCAAAACACTAGGAGTCCTGGAAAGGAAAATTCTAAGAAAAATCACGGGTGCTGTTCGGACTGAAAACGGATGGAAACTGCGAAGCAACAGAGAAGTCTACCAGAACATGGAAATAATCTCAGAGACTATGCGGAAGAGGAGGCTGACATTCCTTGGACATCTATACATCTGGCCATAGACGAACAAAACAAATATTCGACTATCTCTGGAAGAAGAAGACCACCCCAACGTGGACTAAGGAAGTTAGGAAAGATTTTGAAAAGTTGAACATCACAGAGCCTCAGATTCTAGAAAGGAGCGAATTTAAGAGTAAAGTGAAAAATCTGGAAGGGTTTCAAGATGATGGAAGACCTAAGAGAAGTGAACGAACTTGGACAGAAGATCAAAGGAAACACGCCAGTGACCGCATGAAGGAATATTGGAGACAGAGGCAACTCCAGGCAAAGGAAAAGAAAAAATGAATTAAGTTGTTGGGTGAGCGTAAGTGGTCAATTTGCATGAAAACAAGAAGTTCCGTGACGAACTACTTTTCTTAAAATTTAAGATTCATGCCAATGATTAATCTATATGGACCTAGGCTATCTAGAATAATGACGAAATAAAGTTGGTAATATAGAAATTTCTAATTAGTTCGAAATATACCTGGCATTATGTAGCCTGGTAGAGCACTACAGTTGGCAGCCCTGGTGACTGAATATATTCTTAGTTCCATCTCTTAAGGTACAGAATACAAAATTTGGTTGAAGTCCAATGGATAGCATGGACTTTACATGCAGTTAAACATTGGACTTAATGCAGCGTGCGTAAAATGATGTTGGCAACAATGTCATGCATGTGTTGGTCAGAACAAATTTGAAATATTATCATCTATTGTTGTGCCAATTTTGGATGAAATCCATTTGTTAGTATAGTAGTTACTGGTATTTTAAAATTGGACCTATCAGAAGGCTTAGAATGATGTTGGTAGCACTGACGTACATTAGTTGCTCCAAATTAATCTAGAATGGCAGGTATTATACGTGCGCAAAGTTTAGAGCTGTTCGCTTGCATACTTTCTGATAGCCTATATTGATATTAGGGTAAAAAATATAGACAGCATTTATTAACAGTTGGCAGCCCTGATTGCGCTTAACAATACGCATAAGCATATATGTTATGGTACACATAGCACATACGAAATTTGGTTGAAATCCAATTGATAGTATAGAAGTAACATGTATTTAAAAATTGGTCCTATCAGCAGGCTTAGAATCATGTTGGTAGCGCTGACATGCATTAGTTGCTCCAAATTAATCTAGAATGCCAGGCACTATACGTGTGCGAAGGTTAAGGTTGTTGGCTCGCATACTTTCTGATTATATTGGTATTTGGATAAAAAATAGAGAGAGCATTTTTTGACAGTTGGCGGCCCTGGTGGCTCTTAAGAATACGCTCAGACATATCAGTTTATGTACACATAGTACATACGAAATTTGGTTGAAATCCAATTGATAGTGTAGGAGTTATATGCATTTAAACATTGGACCTATCAGTAGGCTTGGAATCATTTTGGCAACCCTGTCATGTATGGCCTCCTGAAAATAAACTGAAGTATTATTATCTACATATGTGCCAATTTTGGAATAGTTCCCATGTATATGTTCCAAGATATCCAACATGGAGCTGAAATTTCAATTATGATTTTTCAGCAGTTGGTAGCACTGACATCAGTTTCAAGTATGACGTTGAGATGTTGAGTGGGCTGATATGGATCATGAATTGTTATGTGTACAAATTTCGGATAAAGGAAATAAATTCCCTCTTCAGGCGATAGGGGCGTATAGAGCACCGAAATATAACTTTTCTCTCCTCGAAACACTGTATGATAAAACGGGTGTTGGCGAATTGAGCCAGCTAATCTTCTGAGTGGATCTTTGTTATCTTGTCATTCCATCGCACAGTCCTTTCTGGCCGATTGCCCCAGGCCAAGTTCTGGTTCTTCCGCTGAAATCCTTCTCCTTCGGTCCCCCACCACTACCATTGTGAAAACCCAAAGGTAAGATAACTTACTTGATCTTGCCGAATGACCCACTGGCTCTGGAATTTCCCGTAAACACACTTCCATGTAGGGTTGTACAAAATTGGATCTAGCACAATTTCAGTGAAACAAACATTATGCCTTTATTCTTTTAAAAGGCTACAACAGTTAAAAGGTACCTTAAACCCCTTACATTATTATTATTATTATTATTATTGCCCCTCGTGGTGTATGGATAGCACGCTTTTCTCTTACCGAGGAGGCTCTGGGTTAGATTCCAGGCAGAAACTTATGATCTATAGACGCCGGGGTGTCGGAATTTTGTCCCGAATGGGATCTATAACGTGCCAGTAAAACAACTGACATGGCTCTGGCTCCATCGCATTTACGCACCCTCAAATGCCAACTAACTGCGCCAGGATTCGATCCTGTAACCTTGGGAACAGCATGCGAGAACGTTACCACTGAGCAACGCAGCCAGTCATACTTAAGATCTGACTTGAGGGCTGGAATGGGGTACTTTTTGTCGTTTATTCATTTTGAAGGCTTTATGATTATGTAATACTTTGGTGTATGTGGAATCTGTCTGATAATCTGTGTTATTTTAACTGCTGTAGCGTACTATTGTGGACTTGTAATTGGTCTAGGATATGGTTGGGAGGTGTCCGTAGTCTTAATTTAGGTACAATCTCGGCATCTGCCTAGAGTAGAAATGAGAAACCATGGAAACTCACTTCCAGGATGGCTGAGGTAGCAATCGAACCTGTCTCTTCTCAATTCTGCATCAGGAGAAGGAAAAGTGTACACTCAGCCTCGTTAGGACAATTGAGTAGTTGTCTCACAGTGGGGCAGCGCCCCGGTTACGGAGGCATGACCTCGCTTCTCCCTTCAATCTGTAGGCCGAATGGCTGGGCAGCGGTCGCTTGGTAGACCAGGATCAAACATGGGCTGTAGTTCCACGGGGTAGTTAGAGTTATTTTGCGTGGATTTAAATTCGTCTAGAGATATTTGCATTCAATAAGTTCTTAATCAGCTGTTTCACTCAGACTAACAATATTTGCATAACATTTGGCTATGTTTGGGCAGATGGCCTCGCTGTTCCGTCCGTTAGGACACCAATCATCATCATCATTATCAAACTTGTTACATAATCATGCTTATTCTGAAAATTACATGTGCAGTTATTTTTCTCTAATTTTGAAATTTATCAACGGTAGGCGTAGCCCAGTGGTTCCCAACCCTTTGTGGCCCATCTCCCCTTTCTGAAGGTTGGCTAACACCTATCGGCCCTTTTAATTTTCATTGTGTGCGGCCATGGCCAAGGCCTTCAGTTAGGACCCAATCCAGCATATGCTTGGAGTAGAAGTGTGAAACAACGGAAAACCACTTCCAGGATGGCGGGAGTAGGAATCGAATACACCTCTTCTCAGTTTTACCTTACGAGGCTGAGTGTACCCCGTTCCAGCCCTCATACCATAATTGAATTTCTTGGCAGAGCCGGGAATTGAACCCGAGCCTCCGCGTCGACAGCCACTACACAATGAGGTGGTAATATAATGTTCAATGAAATGTAATCTGAAAAAGACTGACTTAAAAAAATATCGATCAAACTGAAATATGGCCACAGTTTTACGGAGGATTCATAAAAGCAATCCTGTTTTATTCACTACTCAATTACTTCTCTCATTAAAATATATTGGACTTCAATATAGAAATGGCAGTAAAAATGTTAGGCCTATTCTATTTCCAAATGTTTTTAGAACCATATTAATTAACATCTCAATAAGACAAACTTCCCGGATGGACAAAAAGAAAACGATTCGCTGGAGTAATTTAATACAGCAATACTTAGGAATTAATTCAAATTATTTAGAAAACTTCTCTCATTTAACTTAAAACAACTCGTTTACTCGTTGTGTCAGCTGTAGGATTTCCTTTTATACAATCATTTACGAAACACTGCAGCACCCTGGCCTCTCACCACTGGGTCAGTGGCTCAAATCCCGGTCACTCCTTGTGAGAATTGTGCTGGACAAAGGAGAAGGCAGACAGGTTTTCTCCGGGTACTCTGTTTTCCCCGTCACAATTTCATTCCAGCAAAACTCTCCACTATCATTTAATTTCATCTGTCATTCATTTAATCATTGCCCCAGGGGAGTGAAACAGGCTTCGGCAACCGGCACAGTTCATATCCTCGCCGCTAGATGGGGGCTTCATTCATTCCATTCCCTGATCCAGTTGGTCGACTGGAAGCAGGCTGTGGATTTTCATATTTACAAAATCAAATACATTCCCCTAACAAGTCACTTTACATGCCTATGAAGAATATTTTAACACACGGTATTTCATCGTATGAGAAAAGAAATATGATGCATTAAAATTATGTGAAAGATTATCATATTTGTAAATACTGTCGTAAAATTGTCTAAAAATCATGAAACATAAAATGGCAAAAATATAAAATAATGTTGAAATGAGCATGTGTAATTCCCCTACGCTACTGCGTAGAAAGGATTTCTGCAGCAATTGGCGTCGTATTATTGTAATTTGAAAAGGAAACACCAAGAGGATTTTTAAGGCAGAATTTACTTGGGATATCTACCCTTTTCTCGACGGGCATGAGATGCCATGAAATTTTTAGGTGGCGGGTATTTTTGACGGACGGATACCCTTCCTGGGGCCGACCTCACAACATGAGTTAATGAGAGAAAAAAATAATGAACCTAAGTAAGGAGCCGGCCCCGTGGTATTGGGGTAGCGCGCCTGCCTCACACCTGGAGGCCCCGGGTTTGATCCTCGGCTCCGTCAGGGATTTTAGAAACTGACGCGAGGGCCGGAACGGGGTTCACTAATCCTCGTGAGGACAAATGAGTAGCTGTCTGACAGTGGGGCAGCGTCCCGATCACGAAAACCAAGATTAACGGCCGATGGGATCCGATGCGCTGATCACGCGTCACCCCAATATCTCCAGGCCAAATGGCTGGGCAGCGGTCGCTTGGTAGGCCTAGGCCCTTCATGGGCTGTATAGTGCCAGGGGGGAAGAAGTAAGGAGTTGAAAGGAAGGAAGGAAGGAAGGAAGGAAGGACAGTTCCTGGATTTGTATAGAGTTGAAAATAGGAAAGCATGGAAAACCATTTCAGACTGGCTGCATGGTCGAAATATAAATACAGTAGGCCTATAAATACTGTATGTAATTTACACCAATTAAAGATTCAGTACATGGGGCTGATTGCCAAGCTTCCCCAGTCCCTAAAATGAATCTCCAACAGTTAATTACTGGTATTAAGTATGTTTTAATTTCATCTAATAGGTTAGGCTATTCAATGAAAATTGTTCACTTGTATTTTTTTAAATCAATTTCGTTCATTCATTAGTTTATGCAATGAAGATTGGGTAAAACGTTAGAGCTTGCACTTAAGTTATATTAACGCTTGAAGTTTTTTAATTTTCCGCCTTATTCAAAATTAAAAAACTTCAAGTTATCATATTAACTGTCAGCACGGAACCTGAAATGGTTATTTCTTCTAATAAATTATATTAAGGCTGTCAGTTTATCGAACACAATCTCATCGATGTCCATATTTGTGAAACTATTGAGGACATATCGTATTCTTTGTATAAAGCTCCTCCACATACAGTTGTCACCATATCCTGAGCGCTGGGTCATACAAATGCGACTTTATAGTAATTGACACCCCTGGTACCGTGAAACTGAGAGTCACCTTCCCTCCAACAGTTTAATGAGGAAAGGTTGGAACGTGTGTACAATATGGTATGTGTTGGCTGCAGAGTGGGGGAAGAGAGGGGACGACGCTAATGAGCTATCACAGGCTCAATTGGACTATGTCTTATCAAAGGGGCAGATCATGCTGGCCAGAAAAGTCTGTCCGATTTTATCAGTGTAATTAACTGCCCGAATTGGACTGCGCCCGATAAAACTTGTACGGGTAATGCTATGAAAAAGAGCATAATAATTGCTGGAGATTTAAACCTCCCCAAAGTAGACTGGTCTGGTGAGTCAACTAGCTGTGGTCAAGCTCAGAGCGCTGCAAATAAATTCTTAAGGGAGGGGGGATTTTCCCAAGTAGTTGACTTCCCAACTAGAGACAATAATACCTTAGATGTTTATCTCGTAAGGCCTGTAGAGCTGTATATTAACTGTCTGAAAGTACCAGGAATTAGTGACCATTCTGGGGTTGAATTAAATATTAGATATGGTGACATTACAAAATTAGACCCTGATGTAGCAAAAAAGATCATATTCCAGTATCGCAGGGCGGATCAGGGCAAGTTTCAGGGGTATTTGAATGAGCTATTTGTAGGATGGGCTTCGGAAGGAAATCACATTAATATCCTGTGGACTAACTTTTTGAAAATTTGAAATAGCGCTGTTGATAAATTTGTCCCATTTAAATTTCTGAAACAAAACCCAGATCCTGAGTATTACACACGAGAAATTAGGAGTCTAAAACGGAAAATTAGGAAATTATACAATAAAAGACATGATAGTGACAAGTATATGTTGAAATTTAAGTCCTTATCAAGAGAGCTCGTCTTAAAAAAGAGGGCTGCTCATGACAGTTATATGCAAGGTTTACTTGGTTCGGGAGGTGATGGGTGGATTTTTTTTTACAGTTATGTTAGGAGAAGAAAGGGAAATTCAAATAATTTGTCGATGATAATGTCCGGTGACGGTAAATTAATTACTGAGAAACAGACCATTGCTAATGAATTAAATGTCTTTTACGGTAGTGTGTTCAATAAATCCAATAGCTGTGTGTAGGATCTTAACGACGAATCAGGGGCTCCCCTGTTCCAAATAAACCAGTCAGCAATTGTAAAGCTAATACAAAAACTACGTTTCAATGTATCAAAGGGTCCTGATAATATTGTTAGTGAAGTACTTAAACTAGGAGGTAGGGCCGTGGCACGATACTTGGAGGTGATGTTTAATGTGTCCATAAACCATGCGCAAATCCCAGATGACTGGAAAAGAGCTACGGTAGTCCCAATATTTAAGGGAGGGAGAAGACTTGAATTGGGCAACTACAGGCCGGTTAGCCTTACGTCCATCGTTTGTAAACAGATGGAGCATCTCATTTGCGACTACTTGAGGGAACAGTGGGAAACATTATCATGGTTTAATGATAGGCAACATGGATTTCGGAAAGGTTACTCATGCGAGAGTCAGATGCTATCACTTTTTCAAGACATTAGCGAATCGTTAGACCATGGAGTTTCAGTCGACGCCGTGGTTATAGATTTTGCGAAGGCATTTGATGTCGTGCCGCATGACATGCTACTCCATAAATTAGCTTCGACGAAGATTGATAGAAGAGTAATTTTATGGATCCAAGAATTGTTGACGGGTCGTTCCCAGAAAGTGAAAGTCGAAGGCATATTCTCAGATAAAATTACCGTAACGTCGGGTATCCCTCAGGGCAGCGTAATCGGAACTTTGTTATTTTTGGCGTTTATAAATGACGTACCAAATGGGATTCGCAGTGACTGTCGATTATTTGCGGATGATTGTGTAATATATTGAAAGATACATGACTCACAAGACAATGCAGTGCTTCAAGAGGACCTGAACCTGGTCTATAAGTGGGCGATTGTAAATAAAATGAAAATAAACACAAGAAAATGTAGTCTCTTAAAAATAGGGAAAGTGCGAAGGCAGGATTTTCAATATAACATTGGCTCGGAACTACTTGTAGAAGAATTCTTGCAAATATTTGGGCATTCACGTAAGGAATGATATGAAATGGAGCAGTCATGTAGGATGTGTAGTTTCAAAAGCTTACAAATCCCTGCACTTTGTAATGAGGGTATTAAAAGGAAGTAGTACATCTGCTAAAGAATTAGGTTATTTGTCACTTGTGAGACCTATTCTGGAATATACCTCGGCGGGTTGGGATCCATATCAAGTAGGGCTCATCAATGAGTTGGAAATGGTACAAAGAAAGGCCGCTAGATTTGTGCTCAGTGATTTTAATCCCAGGAGCAGTGTGAGCCGCAAGTTAAAGAAACTTGGGTGGGAATCACTGGAGGCTAGGAGGATGAAATCTAGACTCTGCGCTATGTACAACACGTATACAAATCAACCAGCATGGGGTGAGCTTAGAAAACGATTGGGAAAGCCCACTTACATGGGTAGGAGCGATCATCCTTTCAAAGTTAAGGGCCGACCACAGCGAACAAATTATGGTAAATATTCTTTTGTAAACCGTGCCATTGATAACTGGAACTCTCTACCTGCCGCAGTCTTAGAGCCTTTTCCCAAACATATAGGTGTGTTTAAGAAAAGACTGACTATTTGTGTAAATACTCCAGTTTAATTGTTGTATAATTGTTATTGAATTTTGTGGTGTTTGAAGCCATATTTTCAGTGTTGCCTTAGTAAACAAGAGTTTAGTGCTTTTCAGTCGGTCAACACGAATGTACCCAAAAGAGATGGGTTATGCCCTAATCCTGAAATAAATTACATGAGATTAATAAATCACTAGGATATCCTAGTGTTTTATTAATCTCATGTAATTTATTTTGAAAAGCACTAAACTCTTGTTATTGAATTGTTATGTATAATTATTTATTTGTTATGTATATCCAATTTGCCACCGGGGGACACACCCCCCATTGCAAATAAATGAATGAATGAATGAATGAATGAATGTCCCGGTATAGATCTTTACTCATACCAAATTTGGTTTCGATTGCTGCAGCCGTTTAGGAGTTGAGAGGGGGGTGGACACACAGACAGACAGACAGACAGACAGACAGACAGACAGACAGACAGGCAGACAGACAGACAGACATTTTCCCGGATCGATCTCATAAGACTACTTTTTCCTAATTTTTGCAAAATGTGAAAAGTAGGCTAAACATACATAAATCTCTACTTAGTATAAAACAAAGTCCCCGATTCTTGGATGTTACGGGTAAACTTGAGAACCACTGGATGGATTTTGATGCGGGTTTCACCTTTCTGTAAAGGATATCTCGAGGATGATTTCTGTAGAAAATAATTTATTTATGATCAAAGGAAGCCGAGCAGTAACGATTTCAGTGAAAAAGTCGGGAAAATAACCTGGCGTCCGAGCGCTTTGTAAGCTTACGCTGGGCAAACCGTTTCAAATATCTAAATACTATGAGTGTAAGAATTGTTCAGCATGAAAAGTTCTACAAAAAAGTCCGCGAGAGCATATGCCTATCCTCAATACATCGCCCACTATAAGTGTTTTTAAGTTTTAATTTCTTCGAACCATGTCCATTTTACTATTGAGGCGACAGTTTAGCTAAGGGCGAGTCTATCATCCCTGTTACAGCCTAGCTAGCGGGTGAAACTATTACCCAGATACAGCCAGCAGCAAACCGTTGAATCGTGTTGAGTTAAGACTTCTGAGAAGGGTGGTTGTGTTTGGAGTTTCCCTGGAAGTGCAACTCGGGTTTTCATCATTTCGCCTGTGATTCACAGTCAAGTTAAGATTAGACGGTAAACCAGAGTGAGAATCTGGCCATAGACACCAGGTGCACCAAGTTCGAGAGGGCCTACCACTCCTGCCGCAGCATCTACACATCAAAGTCCCTCTCCAAAAACCTCAAACTCAGACACTACAATTCAGTAGTAAAAACATCAGTTCTGTACGCCTCTGAGTGCCTCGTGATGGCCAGGAAAGGCCCACTCAGGAAACTTGAACTCAAGGAGAGGAAGATACTGCGGAGGATACTAGGACCTATACGGGACGAGGGAGGCACCTACAGAATTCGGCACAATGATGAGTTTTACAGCCATCAAGAAGACATTGTGACTTGAATAAGAAAAGGGCGCCTGGCCTTCTATGGACACTTGACCCGCATGATCCCTTGCCGGCTCACCAGTAAGATCTTCACAGTGGTAGAAAGAGGGAAGGCCTTTAGGACCAAGTGGATCTCTACGGTCAGGACGGATTTAGACCTAGGGATCCCACTTAATTCCATACAGGCCCGCCAACAATTCCGGCAAGCCATCCGACAGGGAGTTTTTCCTGTATCACTGACAGCTAGGAAGAACACCGGTGTCAGCAGACCACCATGGACGGAGGAAAGAAAGCTGGCTCATAGTCAGATGATGAAAAAGTACTGGAAGAAGAGAAAAGACAAAGCGACGAGGAGATACGAGCCCCGTGGTCCTCAGTAGGCCCAAACGAAGAAGAAGAATAAATAAATAAATAAATAAATAAATAAATAAATGAGTAAATAAATAACTAAATAAGTAAATACATAAATATCGTTCATCAGCAAAGTCTGGCTACGTTTAGGGAACAACCCGTAGTTCTGTTCGCTATTAAGAATCAACTCAGGTAGAAAGTTTAATATTATTTGAGGCTGCTCGTTAGAAGAGAGACATTCTATTTAATAGGAAAGCTTCTATTCGAAATAAATATTTTTTTGAATTGATATCAGAATAGATTAATACGATCTCAAGCTATTAATTGGTCAAATCTGCATGAAAAGAAGGTATTTTGATTTTGATTCGAACGTTGAGGATGGCCTTACTTCTCAGACGTGGCAAATTTACAGGGAGCTTCAGTATTAAAGTAATGTGCACCAGTTATCAACTACTCTAGGTTTGTGAAGCAGATATACAGTAATTCATTGCTTACCCTTCTTGGCACTGGGCCCGCTGACATCAGGGGTAGTGGAGGCACTGGGAACTGCGGTGGTCAATTTGGTCTCCACTTTGCGCACGTGACACGAGCAAGTCTTGCCCTCTCCACACGTACACACTCCGTGGCCTTTGTGAATCCCTCGCCCGCTCCTGTCGGTAAGAGGCATGCCGAATACTGTGGACAAACATACTTCAATTAGTCTTAATATTATGGCGTTTGAAGCCATTTTTACCCTATTTTAATTTTATGAAAGAATAGGCTTATGAGATCATCTTTTGTCTGTTTGTCTGTGTGTGTGTGTGTGTGTGTGTGTGTCCCCTAATAACTTTTAAACGGCTGGACCGATTTCAATAAAACTCGGTAAGGTCATAGCACCATTTCGGCCGACCCCGACCGTGCCCTTAAAATTTCATTGCGTCTCACCAATCCATAATAATGTTATTTTTTTTACGTCCCTTTTAACTACACTGGCTTTTAGAGAGGCCGGGGTGCCGGAATTTTACCCCGAAGGGGATCTTTAACGTGCCAGTAAATCTACGGACACGGCTCCCTCGCATTTGCGCACCCTCAAATGCCAGCTGACTGCGCCAGGATACGAACCTGCAACCTTGGGCCCAGCAAGCGAGAACGTTACCCCTGAGCCACGCAGCCAGCCATCTCACCAATCCAACATAGCGGCTGTGCGAAATATTTCACCGGCATTCTATATCTCTGAAACTATTACCGATATCAGGCTGAAATTTTGTACGGTGATAAAGGGCTCTAGTGGAAGTTCACCTATGAGACTTTCAAAAACCTTTTAACTACAAAACTAACATGGCGGCCAAGTTGAAACTTTTAAATAGACTTTTCTTGCAATTTAACCATACAATCGCAACCAAACTGGGTACAGCAAATGTGTATACACATTGTAATGCACTGGCATCTAATTTAGTTCAATTGTTTACATAACTTCAAGATGGCGGCTGCGTGAAATAGTTCACCAGAATTCTCTATCTCCGAAACTATTAGTGATATCACTCTCAAATTTTGTTCGGTGATAAAGGGCACTACTACAAGTTCATCTGTGAAACTTCCAAAAATCTGTCAAGTACAGAACGAACATAGCGGCCAAGAGAAGTTGAAACATATTAATAGACTTTTCTCGCGATTTAACCATCTGAGCGCAGTGAAATATGGTACAGTAAATGTTTATACACATTGTAATGCACTGGCATATAATTAGGTTCAATTGTTTACATAACCTCAAGATGGCGGCTGTGCGAAATGTTAAAATCTCGATTTTATTTCTTGTGTCCTAATGTTGCGATTGAATTTTGAATATTACACTTGCACAATAATTGTCATGTAATAGTATATTACTTTAAGACGTACATTTATAAAAAATGCAACATGGTGACCATCCGAAATATTTAAACGGTTCTCAATATCTACGAATCTATCACAACAATCAAACTGAAATTTTGTATGTTGATAGAGGCAATTAACATAAGTAGGATATATGAAAATAGGCTTTAGGTCTTCACTGAACTATTTGTTCAGCGTTGCCTTAGTAATAGAAATTTAATGTTTTCAGTCAGTCAGCACGACAGTATTAAAGGTTTTCGGACATTCTTATTAGACCATTTACACTTAAAGAGGGCTGATTAGATAACGCGTGGCGAGAATGGAAAACTGACTTTTAATACTGTAGTTAAAGATGTCATAACATACACAACATTAGGAAGTTCAGACTTGGCAACGCACATATGTTACATTGCTGGATGAACACATACATTTAGGAATGATGGGTGGGGAAAGCCTAGGAAGATAACAGATACTCGCGCATAGGAAATTCCTCCCAGTTTAGCACAGAGAGTGACGAGGTCAACTTCTCTCATCCGGGCCGCATGCAAATCAAGCAGCTAAGTAGACAATCCAATCTGAACTGACCAATTAATAACAATCACATATTTACACTAAGGAAGCAAATTTGAAGGTCAATCAACACTTTCAGTATCTTAAAAGAATATCACATAGACTATAACTAACAAAATATTGTCTCGTTGCGTTAGTTTAACTAATACTGCAACACATCAAATGTGCAGCCTGTTCCGATTCAACACGAAAGTGTAAAATGGGTTGTCTACCCACCCGCAATCGGCTCGCAGCGCGCTAGCGACGGGGCTGAGTTCGATTTCACTGATTACCGCCTTCTTATGCAGCATTGATAAGTATTTTGCTCTTTCAAAATATGTGTCGAAGACAGATAACAATTTTGTAACACATCATTTCCAAATTGTATCTCGTTTTGTGGTAGGCCTATTAGGTTAAAAAACAATTAAATTGTTTTGTAAATAAAATACAACACAAAAATACATTGTGTTGTAATAAACTATGTTGTATAATAGAATTCTATTTCAGAGAAATTCTCTGCAAAAGCCATTAACAGAAGCGTAAAATAACAAGTTCTGAAACAGAAATCGTTCAAACTTATTGTGAAGCATTGTAAATACCATCACCCATACTTGTAGACAGAGACTTAATAGCCTAAGTGTAATGGATCTGATGATGATCGCTTGACGATCGAAACTGGTCATCCAAGTGTATTTATAAATCTGATTGATTTTTTTTCAGGATTAGGGAACTACCCATCACAATTGGTACAATCGTGTTGACCGACCGAAGAACATCGAATTTCAATCGGTCTTAGTTAAGGGACAGTAAAGGGACGTCCACGTATTAGGTAATCACAAAGGGGGGTTTCTAAGCTTATGATTGCGTTGATGGCGTGCCTGGGATGTAAGGTGTGGTAGGTATGTAGAGATGAAACGATTTAGCACAAGACACGCTGCATCAAACATGTCAAAAGACTGAAGGCTCAAACATACACCCAGATTAACATAGAATGTTCACCTTTACTCCTCCTCACGCAGTCCTGTGGACAGAGAGGGAAGAATAGCTCCTCCAGAGGATCACACAGACCATCAGGGCAGGTGTCCAGGTCTGGTGTGCAGGTGGGGTAGTGTCTACCGAACATGTCTTCAAGGACAACCCTCGGTTCTCTCCAGGCACAGCCTCCAGTCGCCGTCACCTCGGATATGTTCCCTCTGAAACAATACTCTACTTTAGTAGGGGCATTCAAAAAGTTATACGTGATAATGGCATTAATAAAATTTACTAAGTAGGCTACACCTGTTAATATTATAATGTTATATTATTTAATGTTGACTGCACAAGTGGGGAAAAACTTAAAGCCCATTCTGCGACTGTGCCAATGTACCTCAGATCAATCAGCAGTGTCTAAGGAGAAGATTTGAAGCAGCCATCCTAGACCTACACAATGCCACCGATGATGCTGTCAACTACTGGCTGAATACCCTGGACATTGCGCTGTAAATGCCTCAACTGTTATGGTACCTAAATTTTACTTTGTACATATTGTAAATATTTTAACCTTTTTGTTATCTGTTAGTGTTTAATTCTTTGCCACAGTGTATCCTCATTTTGCGATACGAAATAAATTAAAAAAAAAATAATTTTGTAACATGTTTTCAACCTTTCAATGTGGTCGCTTTGCTCTAACTCATTATACACTAAATATGGCATTAAAGGAAAATTATTATAGCAAATAAAAAACTTAACTCTAAGAATAATTTTATTTATTTACAATTCTAACTATAATGGACGTTATTACAATATAATGGAATTGTTGTTTATGTATTGAAATTAAAAAGTCAATTGGTATAAAAATATTATCAAATATACAGTACTAAATGTTCTTGTTATTTAAATATCAATATTGCGCCCGTTGACGCATGTTTGCATTGGTAATTGATCACCAAGATCCATGCTGAAGAGCAACTGAACATACCCTGCTAGAGGCGGGAAGAATATGGAGCAATATTAGTAATAATAATACTTTTACACGACACGAATGAGCCCAGGCAGGATATCAAAACGTATATTGACGTACTTCCAAGATAAGAAAACCAAAGGGGCATGGTTTACGGAAGTTGAGAAAGATCTACGTGAAATGGAAATTTCCCCTAAAGATATCCAGGAGCGTGTTCCACTTCAGGAAGAACTACGTACGCACAAAGGTTTTCAGGAAAAGCCGAAGCTGAAGACAGGGAAGGCGTGGTCCCAAGAGAGAAAAGAACAACACCGAAGACGAATGCGGGAACGCTGGGCGGTAGTTTGAGCTCGGAAGAAGAGACAGTTGAATTGACGTGGTCCCTAGTTGGCCGAATCGAAGAAAGAAGAATACTTTTACACATCTTGGACACTCCATAAATCATCAAAGATTTAATTAATGTAATTCTGCATATTTAAATTACGGTCTACATCGCAGAAACGCGAAACCGTGAATTTGTGTGGTTAACTCATATCTTGAGTGAACGCCATGCGTGAAGAAGACAGTACCTAGTTGTCGTACGTCCAGACAAGACCGATGTGTGAGTGACGCATCAGTATAAAACACGTTTCGAGTATTGGAAAACTTTGTGGAATGGAGAGATCCATTTATATTAGAGAGACACGGATAGCCATCAGTGCGAAATATCAAGCAGAGTAATAGTGGATAATTATTTATACCTAAATAGTGCCATATTTTTGACCAAGGATTAACAAACTGTGGAAGCATAGAATGCAAGCCACAAGGCAGCATGGTCACATGTAGAAGTGTATCATAAACTGTGAATGGTATAAAACTGTGATATAGGAATTACTTTATGTTTCGCCAAAGTGAAGATATTTTCATTTATTTAATTAATGTAAATAATTTTGTGCAAAGTTTGCGAGTGAGCGTTGCAGAAGCGATGATAACGCCAGTGGCCGTGTGTAAATGGGCAATATTATTTTACCGCACTTACGAGTCAGTGAGTGTTACGACCTCGATGTAATTTCCTTTAACATGTGTGATAATTTAATCAACAACTACATAATGGAACCAATCGACCGTCTACATTTGAAGTACAACAACGACCACGTTATGGAGAGGAATCACTAAACCATGCGTGTGGGGAATTAATAACGGAAGGTGACCGAAGCAATGACGAGATGATCTAAGACCACTGAGGAGTCCGCTATTACACCTCATGGCGGGTCTCGAACTGGTGTCGCTGCAATCTGTAAGTCAGATCATGTTTAAGTTGCTTCATGTAATGGATTGGAACGGTAGATTAGTTATAAATGGTTTCATTTAATGTGCACAACGCCGTTAGTTAACATAAGTTCACGCGTGGAAAGTTTTAGTTTTGTTATTAACGCCAAGAAGGCAAAGTTATAATGTCCATTTCGTATCATTTCAAAACAGTTACAGTCAATTTTTATTTTGTCGAGCTCATGACAAAATAAACTAGTTCTTGCCAGATGGTAAATCGAGGCCAAGGTCGCATGTGCATGTGCGAGACAACTACACAGCACGCTGAATCTCAGGCAGTGCATTAAATTATCGAGAAGGCTGTGACATTCCTAGCATTGTATAATCTGAATGCAGAATCCGTTATTCACGTATTTGACAAATGAGCATCTGAAAACAAGTTTATTTTATTACGAGAGCCAGACAGGCAGTGGAAATAAACAGTATTTTGTAACCAGTGATCGTAGGTTCGACTTTATTCAGGGAAGAGGCAATTTGATAAATACACAATCTCACACGCTAGTTTGTATCAGAATCCTTTATGCTAATGAAGAGCATTTTCAGAATGTGTTTCCTACACACTTAATCTTTGTGATCGATATTTGAAATTGTATAATACAGGGATCCACACTAATTGTAACTAACGTTATTATAGTATTATCGAAGTAAGTCGTAGAAGGTGGATGAATACCTCCGACGTGTTATTGTGATTATGGTAATTTATGCCGGTGGTAACGAGCTATTGCAGTCGTACCAAGCCGATGGAGAAAGGATTGAGGGATCCATAGTCTGAAAGAGAGACACAGGGTGTCTAATAATGAGAGTAATGGTGAGGACACAGGGTGTCTATTATTATTGTTAAAGTATTCCTAAGTGGAATGTGATGAAATTATTGAGCATTAGTTCGATACACACGACACCTGATTACACTAAACGCAATTAAAAGGTCCATAAACTGAACAACTACACTGTGAGGAATAAATAATTGTGTAACAACCTTAATAATCAACGACGGGATTTTGTGAAACTAAACAAATCTCATAATTCCCCCTGAGCCTAAATAAATATGAATAAATACTAAAAATAAAATATTTTCAGGACCAAAGGTTCGACATTTCGTTATTGTTGATTTATCTTGGATACACTTTGTTACATTTTCACACTATTAGTCAACAACCAATTGATGATGTGACAACTGGAGCACACACATCAGATTGGCAGCAATATGAGTCGATGTAATTGTTCAATTACCATCGCATTTGCAGGCTTTCCTATTTATCTAACTTTCCTTTACACTTTGAAACTATGACCAAATCGTGTAAGCAGGCAGTGCCAATTGCACAACCATTGGAGTGATGAATTGTTGTATGCATTTGTGTTGTATTAGATTTTTTTATTTTTATTCAGCAACGTTGTGCACATATTTTGATTTTTCCTGGTAATAAACGCGTCTCGTTTATTAATTAACTATAGTTAGGACTAGATAAACACGTAAATTTAAAGATAAATGTTGGAGATGGCACAATCCTAGCGTAGGACAAATTTTCTCTTTCCTATTTAATGTAAATATTCCTAGTATTTGTAAACAAGCAAATGTCTTGCATTGCAGTGAATTCTTTTAATGTTTGATCCTCCCGTAGTCATTTTCGATGTAATTGCTTAGGGCTGAAATTACGTGCCACACTCTTAGCTTGTTCGTTTTTGTTTAAAGTTTGTATTAGGACCATGAGAGTAACTTAGATCTTGGATAGGACTTTTTTTATATTTTCTTTCAGGGCAGAATTGTATCGGACTAACCGTTTGCAACTCTCATGCTAGGCTAGGGATCTATTCTGAATAGAATTTATTCGTGATTTTAACATAAGACTGAACTCTCTTTCTTGCTTAGTTTTGATATCGATGCGTTCCTCAGAGCTGGTTAAGAATCGAACCTCACCAAATCCCGAAACCCCCGAGTGCAGACTTTTGTGCAAAACCAGCCTATGAATGTGTCGTCCCCTATACTTAAGTGTCAACTGGAGGAGGATTTCGGAAGGGTCATTTGAAACCGGTGGCTTCCCGAAACCTTCGGCCAACGGGCACAATATATTGAATTTCCATGTAATTTCAACTGGTATATCAGGTCGTGAAGTGGTCTCGATTTGATCTGTTGTTTCTGCCTTTCCAAATATATATCAAAACTATATCAAACCACAAATAAGGTGATCCGATGTTAGATTATATGAGCGCTCATACGGCATGGCACCCGGATACTTAATGGAGTTACAGAGATGTTTATTTTAAGCTTGTATTTTCACGGATATTTTGATAGGTGAACATTTTAATATTGTGTGAAATTAATATGGGTGATTCTGTGAATCTGGCCTAATATTTCAGTGTTGTGTGAATTTTTTCTTTGTCCTTATTCTTCTTTTTCTTCGTCTTTTCCCACTCAAGTGGTGTTGATGTTCCTGGCAAGTCTTCTCCATTTCCCTCGGTCCCATACGTCCTCTTCCCTTAGAAGTTTCTCCCACAAGTCATCTCGTCCCTCCATCTTCTTCTTGGTCCTCCCCTTCCTCTGTCACCTTCCACTACCATTACTGTCATTCTCTTGCCAACGTAAGTGTTGTCCCTTCTCATGACATGTCCATAGCGCTGCAGTCTTCTCTCTTGAACCTTCTTTGATATCTCCTTCACTTTAACACTGCTCCTTAGTCTCTCATTTCTAATCCTATCGTCTCTGGTGACGCCACAAATTCTTCTTAACATTTTCATTTCAGCCACATCCATTGCCTTACAATGTGCCTTAGTTGGTGCCCATGTTGGTGCTCCATAAATCATTGCAGATCTCATAACTGACTTATACACCATTCCTTCAGTCCTCAGGTTTTGTCCTTATTGCGTGTTGAATATTATACATTTGAAATTAGAACTAACTCAATATTATGATTTGAATAATGTGATATAAACCATACATTATTCTACTTCCATTCTTATAACCGTTCATTACATACATGTGCTATTACTAAACATTGCAAGTCATGTTCTTCAGTGTCCACTTCCTCTATTATTAACATACATACATACATACATTCATTTTCATTTGAGGCTGTTTTTCTTTCAGCGTCCAGTCTAGTCTGCAAGCCTCTGCGAACAAGTCGCCTCCATGATCCCTTATTAGCCGTTAGCACTGCGGCCTTTCTGCTTCTACACCTCTCACTTGGAAATCGTTCAAAACTGTATCTGACCATAGCCTCCTAGGTCTACCTCTACTTCTCGTACCCTTTACTCATTAACCTCTTAGATAATCTCTCACATTCTCTTCACATGACCCCACCATCTGAGTCGGCTCATACAAACAGGTTCATCTAGAGCGTGTTCATTTTTAACATTGCCTTTATTTCTTCATTACGAGTAACTTCCTACCATTGCTACCATCTTTTTTGTCGCAGACAAACAACTACCTATCCATGGAGACATTGCTGATCTACATGTGAAACGATTACGTTCAAGACATCCACCTATCTGCACAGCGGAGAATCTTGCAACTAACAAATTCAACCTGACTGAGAGATGGTCTTCTGTTTGGAATTCGTTTGCCCCTCCAGAGAGTTCAGTAATGCCATGCCTAACTGAGAAGGTGTCAGGGTTCACTCAGCCTAGAAGGACCTGGTCGAAATTAAATAGAATCCGGACCAATCACGGTGTATGTGCGGGATCTCCTGTACAAGTGGAGGAAAAAATCTTCATAATGTTGCGAGTACGGTGCTGAAACACAGACTGTTCGGCACCTAGTTCAAGAATGCCCACAAGCATCTTACAGTGGTGACGTCTTCCTAGGGACACCACAGGCACATCATTACGTTTCTAAAATTGATATCAAATTATAAATAATTTTCATGTATGGCATACGATAAATAAATAAATAAATCCATATGAATTACAAAACACGCGTGAACTAACGATGTGAGTCAGCGGAGCGCGCCACCACCGGCTGAACAGGGTACCCGCGGCCGCGATCTGCTCCAGCCACAGCCGGCTTAGCTTGCAGTGTTTACTCGCGCGGACATATATAATGACCCTGTAGTTCCATTCTTATAAACGTTCATTACATACATGTGCTGTTACTAAAACATTGCAAGCCATGTTCTTCAGTGTCCACTTCCTCTATTATTAGCATACATACATACATACATTTTCATTTGAGACTGTTTTGTCTTTTAGCGTCCAGTCTAGTCTGAAAGCCTCTGTTTGCGAACAAGTCACCTCCATGATCCCATATGAGCAGTTATCACTGCGGCCTTATCTGCTCCTACACCTCTCACCTGGAAATATAACACTGAATCGAACCATTGCCTCCTAGGTCTACCTGTACTTCTCGTACCCTTTACTCATTAACCTCCCCCTTTCTCTTCACATGACCGCACCATCTGAGTCGGCTCATACAATCTGGTTCATCTAGCGTGTTCATTTCTAACTTTGCCTTTATTTCTTCATTACGAGTAGCTTCCTGCCATTGCTACCATACATTTGTCCCAGAAATCATTCGTGCTACTCTCATATCAGTTAACTTAGCTTGCCACGGTGGGTGAGTGGTTATCGTGTCGGTCTACTAACCCCAAGCTTGCAGGTTGCTCCTGGCCGTGTTAAGTGATTTTTGAAAAGGCAGCAAAAATTACGACACCAGGTCAAACGAAGTTGGCATGTCAAAGAACCCTTTTGAATTCAGTACGCCGTGTTCATAATGGCAAAATTAATCTCGGGATTTTCCGCCAACACAAAGTTCCTAATTTATTTCTCTACGAGAAAGCGCTATAGTGTTCAAGGAGCTTAGATATCTAACCTCCTTGACTCTCATAGTGCTGCAAGGAACAACGAAATTCCACATGCAAGCTACCCTTCGGGTGTCAAATAACAAAGCTTGCACCCTGCACCCGAGGCCATACGTTTTTTTTTTTTTTTAGCGTATGGCTTTTAGTGCCGGGAGTGTCCGAGGACATGTTCGGCTCGCCAGTTATATAGCTGCTTCGGGACGGACACCCAATGGGTGAGCTACATGTACCGTTGGGGAGGAAAGTTGGAAGGTAAGGACGAGGAGTTGGAAGGTAAGGACGAGGAGTTGGAAGGTAGCGGCTGTGGCCTATAGTTAGGGACCAACCCCGGCATTTGCCTGGAAGGGAGATGGGAAACCACAGAAGACCATCTGCAAGGTTGCCGGCGGGGGGATTCGAACCTCCTCGCCTCCCGGATGTGAGCGACTGCCAGCAGTCATGCCGTAACGACCACGGCTAACTCACCCGGGTATTATTATTATTATTATTATTAGCATTGTTATACAATTTCCATACCTACGTGTGTTATTCCAAGTGATATCCATGTGTTAAACAAAAGAATGTCTCGGCAGAAAAAGATTTGCTTAAGATTTGAATCAACTTGGAACATGAGCACTAAAGGTATATTTCACCTGAGGCCATGGCTGGTGAATTTCCTTCTTCCAGTGCCTAAACCACACAGGTTTATGCAATGTGTTTTGTCTTCTTGAGAGGAACACCAGGGTCCCTTGGACACCTTGTCTTGTTGGCACACGGGAGCTGTTCCTTCCTCCAAGATCACCGTGACATTCACCTTGCTCCACGGGTCTCTGTTGTTGTACCGCCACTCGATCTCCAGCCTGTAGACATAGAAACAGGCCTTAGATTCAATAATACTACAGGGTCTTTCACTCAAAATTGGGCCAGCCGCACGGCGCGTGGAGGCTCGGACGAGCACATGGCAACTTGCTGAGCCTGGGGTCGAGAGAGCGAAGGGACGAATCGTATGTAAATAACAAGCACACAATGAATCAAAGTAAAATCATTAGTCATTACTAGGGCTCGGATTCGAGCATATTTCCTGAATAGTATACATTCGGTGGTATTTTCACCCCTCTGGTACCAACAGAATTGAAATTTATCGAGCATATAAATGCATAAAACCGCAATTTTCAGAATAGAAGCATATAAATGCATATTCTTGTGGTGTTCGTCCAAATAGTTTGTTTTTCTTCGAATTCCCCCCACCCCCACTCCCGAATTCAGGCCCTGGCCATCCTTAAGGTTCGAAAACAGAAATAATTAATGGAAAGACTATCTGGTGCAAATAATAGAACCGCAAGTTTTTAACCTTTAGTGAGGTCATTCACACACCCTAATTGGCCGCTGCCAGATATGAGTGCGACTCGTCAAATAAGCTCTTGAAGCCGCAAGCATCCTTTCACTTTGAAATGGGGTTGTGGCGTATTTTAGTGGTGTGCCTATTTTGGGAACCAGTATTGTTTAGGTGACGTTTCCCATGGAGTGGTGAAAGATCCGACCCGGTCAAGTGAAGTTTCTGCATTCTACTCGCAGTTCTCAGTTCGTAATCGTATCCGTACGTACCTATCGAGTTCTTGTGATTTCTAAGTAAGTGATGCCTAAAGTTAAGAAATCTCTGAGTGTTCATGAGCCTACATGAGCGTCATTCCTGAGGCCATCCTAAAGTTGGAATGGCGAGGGATGGAGTTGGTTGAAGTGGTCGCTACAATACAGGGAGTCATCCAAGAAACCGACTCGTGGTCTGGAGAGACTGGGAAAACCTTGAAACAAAAGTTGGAGTTCGTGCTGGCTCGAAATACCGGTTGGAGTGCAGCGTTGGACTTGGAGAGGATGCTGCGTGGCGAGTCTGCATCGTCGGAGGATTTTCCCAACTACTCTGCACAAGAAGCAGCATCATTCAAGTATTTACCTCTCGTGTCAGTTGATGTCGAAAATTCGTTCTCGTCATTGAAACTTTCATTGACTGATTTAGGAAAAATCATTCAAAACTGAAAACATAGAAATAATTCTTGTTGTACAGACCAATGCAGATCTACTTCAATGACTCGCCTAATTCTGAACATTTTGTAAATGAACTTTTAAACTGTAACTTTTATATGAGAACTTCTCATATGCATACAGTACTTGAAACTTGAAAGCGAGTATATCGCAGTGTATCATACACAAAATTAGAAAATAATGTTCCTATATAAAGATATGTTATTGTTTTTTTTTTCGTTTCACTTTCCTTTCTATAGTTTATAACGGTACCTTTCGAGCATGTTCTGCATAGTTAGCCACATATAATGTTTTCTTTTTTCGAGCATATCTATCGAGCATAAAACACACGGTTTTCGAGCATATCTGGAGATTTTATCGAGCATGTCGATCCGTGGCCTAGGCATTACTCAACTTGTCACAGGAGATGTTGAAAATGTCCTCCGCCTGCATCGACACATTTCTGGCGTCTTCTAAGAAAATTTTCATTCACACGCATTAGTTCATCTACCGAGACAGCCTCAATTTCTCTCGTGATATTTAGTTTGAGTTCATCTAGAGTGTGAGGGATTGTTGCATAAACCTTATTTTTCATTTTCCCCATAAATAAAAATTGAATCAATAGACATTAACACTTAGCAATAACACGTTATAAAATATTGATACACAATAACAATTAAACAATAACAACGGACACACGTTATAAACTTATAACACGTGTAACTTAATATAGGCTATACAAGAAATGACGAAGTCAACTTTACTCGTCAAATCCTGCGTCGCCACTGTCTCAGCTCGTCTGACCTTCGGCTCGATTTTCTACCTGCAGTGCTGCGCCGTGCGGCCGGCCCCACTTTGAGTGAAAGACCCTGTATATGAGATCACTGTTATTATAAATAATATTTGAAAGTGTAGCTACTTTTCCCACCAATTATTTCGTGTAAAATATTCCAAGTGTATTCTTTAATTCAAAAATTTAGCATTTTTTTGGGCTTTAGTATTTACGTAGATTTTTCGGAATGTGTAAAATTGTGAAGTCTGAATTAGGCCTAAGAAAGAAGATATTTTCTCTTCCAGACCCTTCAACACGCCCATGCCCAGGGTCCCTCTCTTTCGTCGGGCCTGTTCGAACATTCCTGGTGTCGTTTACATGATATCACAGGCAGTAAATATTCTTGCCAGGAGTGTCCTGTCACATGATTCCACGAGTACGACTTCTGACTGGAATGAAGCAATACTTGCTCGCATGGCGGGCGTGTCATCAATAAGCACGCGATCCGTTGCACGTCCAATGGGTAGTGCGCATAGCCCATGTCGTCACAGCGTGTGGGCAAATGACAATATTAAACTGATGAAGAAGGGTTTTATGCCGTATAAGCAGGTCTGAATCTCTGAGTATGGATTCTGAGACAAAATTTACATGCGGTAGCTTGGCCAATTCTTAGGTCCATTCCACTTTTCTTCCTCCAGCTAAGGAATTATCCTGGCATTTACCCGGTGAAAAAGTAGAGACCTCATCCAAGTTCTGACCACAACGTTAATTTAACATCAGAGATCTCACGGATTCCCGTGTATAAAATGGCCAAACCTTTGGCAATGTAACACAATGATTCCCGTAATGATTACAGAATGTCGGAGTCTACCAAGTGATGAAGATGTTTACAGATGCTTGAGTCTGCTGCCAACAACCTTGTAAGTTTATGTCATCAAAAGCAGGCATAAACAAGTACCATAGATAGCTAGCTATGCACACTTTACTACTTACTGGATACTGTCCGATGCCTCCTGAAGAGCTTTTTCATCCTGCACGTACACGATGCCTCCTCTTGAGGTGATGTTGAAGATAGGAGAGCCTCTGACTAGCCGTGATGACATCCTTATGAGGTGTGGTCCCTGAGAAGGCTGCATCACGCGTACTGCGTGATTTAGGTGACGTAAGAGAGTTGTGCTCTGTGGGTACACTGGTATAGGGGGTGGTGGAGGGGGAGAGGGTGGCGCCATGGGACCAAAGTTCAACAACAGCGTTACCTCCACCTGAAACAAACGTTACACCCGTATAAGAGGAGGTGAGACAGAGTTATATCTTTAGAATATACCGGTATAATAGGTGGTGAAGCAGAGTTAAAGCTCTAAATATATCAGTGTGGGAGGTGGTCAGGTAGAGAATATAATACTATAGAAGGCGATGAGTCAGAGTTATATCTTTTGCCTAGCCTAGCCGTGTTGAAACACCGGATCCCATGAGAACTCTGCAGTTAAGCAGCACTGAGCGCAGTAGGAACTTGGATGGTATGCCGGTTCTAGGCACAGCGCGCTGTTGGCCAACACAAGGAGGAGCGGAAAGGCCCTGGCCACCCTACCGCAAGTAAACTCCGGCTGGGGGTAGCCTCTTCGGAGGCTCGGGCCTGCCTTCCGGCAGAATACCAATTGATATATAATACTGGTATATATGGTGGCGAAGCAGAGTTATGGACAGTTGATAGAACTTTTCCCAACTCTAAGAGGTAGGTTTCCCTATACTGCTTCTTCGTTCTTTCCTATCCTATTGTAATCTGGATTTTCTTAATAAAAGAGCCATTTTATTGTGGCTTGTAACAAATAATAACGATGCACTTTATATCCAGTGTTTTCTGAAAAACATTGAATATCATAGATTCTGCGTATGTTCCTTTTTTACACTTCTTAGAAAGTAGTATTGCCTGAATTCGGCAAAGATTTCTAAATACAATGTAAGTGCTCTCACTATGTTGAGGGCTGATAATCTAGATGTTAGGCCCCTTAAAACAACAATTATCATCATCATCACTATGTAGATTTAGGACCATAAAAAGGACGGTTGAGTTGGTCCCATGGTAAAAAAAAAATTCTCTGCGGATTATCATCGACCAGAGATTAGGTTCGGTTAGATTAGGAGAGGTGAGGTTAGGGTAGGTTAGGTTTGGTTACGTTAAGTTAGGATAGGTGTGGTTAGGTTAGGTAAGGTTAGTATAGGTATGGTTAGGTGAGGTTATGTTAGGATAGGTGAGGTTAGGTTGACTTTGGTTAGGATAGGTGTGCTTAGGTTAGGTTAGGTTAGGTTAGGATAGGCGAGGTTTGGTTACGAAATGTGTGGTTAGGTTAGGTTGGGATAACTGTGGTTAGGTGAGATTATGTTAGGATAGGTAAGATTAGGTTAGGTGAGGTTAGGTTAGGATAGGTGGGGATAGGTTAGGTTAGCTTAGGTTATTTGACCTTATTTAATATTTTGTTATAAATTATAGTAATCATTAAATGGTATTGTTATGAAAATAAAAATCCACAGCCTGCTTCCAGTCGACCAACCGGGTCAGGGAATGGAATGAATGAAGCCTCCATCTAGCGGCGAGGACATGAACTGTGCCAGCTGCCGAAGGCTGTCGCACTCCCCTGGGGCAATGATCAAATGAATGACAGAGGAAATGAAATGATAGTGGAGAGTGTTGCTGGAATGAGATTGTGACAGGGAAAACCGGAGTACCCGGAGAAAATCCTGCCTGCCCCCGCATTGTCCAGCACAAATCTCACATGGAGTGACCGGGATTTGAACCACGGACCCAGTGGTGAGAGGCCGTCGTGCTGCCACCTAAGCCACGGGAAGGCTTGGTATTGTCATATTTTCATTAATATTGTCTTTGCTATTGAATGTACTGAAGATATTGTGGTGTTTGAAGCCATATTTTCAGTGTTGCCTTAAGAGATGGGTTATGCCCTATTCCTGAAATAAATTACATGAGATTTTAATCTCATGTAATTTATTTCAGGATTAGGGCATAACCCATCTCTTTTGGGTACATTCGTGTTGACCGACTGAAAAGCACTAAACTCTTGTACTGTAGATACTTGTTAACATCGAGAAGGATATTCAAATAAAAAGGAGCGGTTGAGCATTAATAAATGAAGTAACCTGCCCTACTGACCCTTTAGGGATCGACGGTACTCCGCAGAGGAATGATTTTTTCCCCGTAGGTCCAACCCCCCAATGTGTCCGTTCTCGCTAAGCGCGAACCAATCACAGTTGATCAGAAAAGAAAGAGAAGAGGTGAAGGGTTGAACTCGGGCAGCATTCTACATACTCCACCTCACGTAGCCCGTGGCACTAATAGTGTCACCGTGTTCAAGTCAACGCCCGCACTTGCTTGTTTACCTTCCATTACTCAGCCTCGCCCCCACTCTATTTGCTTAGTGGTTAGCATATTAATGTAGGCGACATTTCTAAATCATCACAACACAACCCACTTGAAATCCCTCACAATTACCTGTTTGACTGACATGAGAATATCACGAGCATCAAACTCTCCCTCCCCCCCCCCCCCCAAGTAAACAGCCAATAAATATTAAGAATGTGTTGCTTTGGTAAAAGCATAAAATAATTGTACATTTGGTTGTACCCTAATCTTAAATTACTGGCTAAGTTATAATAGTACATTATGCAACGAGCCTATAATGGCTATAATTAAGACACGAGTATTTTTATAAAACGAGCGTATGCGAGTTTTATAATTTCCATACGAGTGTCTTAATTACCATTATAGGCGAGTTGCATACGACTGTTTATGTTCGACGATAACTATAACTTTGTTATATGTTTTAACATAAATATTCATAAATATCTGTTGAGAGTCAGCTACTTGAATTTCGTGATCGCAGAGCGAGCGTTGGGTGTTATATCTCTGCCTTTCAAGATCTCTGGACGACCGACGCATGCGCTCTGTGTGCTTGCAATGCCATACGCAGGCCATATGTTTACATCTGCCGCCCCTCAGTAATATGGTCACTGGAGTTGTTTGAAGACAATGAATGCGCTGTGTAGAAATTATATTAAGGTACAGTGCTATTTGTTTTCTCATATTCGCCAGTTTATTTACGCGAACATATTGACGGTGCGTATTCCATGTCGGTAATTTATTATTGTTCGATGTTGTGTTTATGTCCGACATGTTGGATTTTGAGCGCACGCGTGAAGGTATCGTTACCTAATTGGTCAATGAACGAGCTCTGATTGGCTGGAGAAACTGTATCATAATGAAAAAGAGTGTTATAATGACCATCATTATGATTAAGTTTTCAGACACATAATAGTGAGGGTCGAACATAAACATTATTAAGATTGAAATTAGACTATCTCGTGGTGTAGTGGCTATCATTCTTGGCTACCGGGGGAGGTCTGAATTCGATTACTGGCTCTGCCAAGAAATTTTAATTCTGATCTGAGGGTTGGAACGGGGTACACTTAGCCTTGTAAGGCAAAACTGAGAATTCCACAGTAGCCTACGGTACTTTTGAGAAGTATACAGTATTATCAATTTGTAAAAAAAAAAAGACTGTTTACCTTTCAGCTTAATAACACTTGACAAATATTTAGATATTTGCCATTCATATTCCATGGGCCATTATAGACAATTCATTAAGTGCAAAATTATATTTATGTGTTGCATCTTACAACTTTTTTTGTATTGCCACTGATATTGTAGGCTATATAAAAGCATTTTACAATTAACCCTTATCTAAAATAATTACACAAAGTTATTTGTTCTACGATATTGGTTAATATTTCTGGGTATTTTGCGGTGTCAATCCCCTGAGAATACTCAACATTTTCCAGGATAGTCAGCCCCCCTGCCCGAAATAAATGTATATACACCCCTGCTAGTGTGGGTTAAATGGTAAACGTTTGAATGAGGATGTGACATTTGGAACAGCACTTGTAGATGTGCGCGCTGAGTTATCTTTATCCTCCAATCGCACTGCGGCAGCTATTTCCCCCCAGCGTTTATCATAGGTCTTCTCACTGTGGGCAGCCAGTTGAGGCAGTGATGTAATGACGTAGATAATGTGAGAACGGACACGCTGTATATACGATTGATTTGGTAGTTCTCTAGATCTGATGATGTTCGTATGACGACCGAAACATGTTATCCTTGTAATCTGTGCAATAACAATCACATGAGGAAGTTTTGAGGTATTGTCTCATATTTCCCAGCTATTATAATTAGGAATAAATTTATGTTGACCGACTGAAAATTATTATTTAATTGCTTTAATAAGCTTTCTAAAATGATGAAAAAGGTTACTAAAAATCTTCACCCACACTTTTCAATCTATGCATTGAGCAAGCAATGAAGGAAATTATACATTTAAAGTAGGAATAAAGACTCAAGGAGAAACAATTTCAACTCTGAGATTGCTGATGACATTGATATATTACCAGATTCACCAGAGGATTTAAATGAGTTTTTAAATGGTATGGACACCGTCTTGAGGAGAAATTTCATGATGAAAATCAATAAATATAAAACAATGGAACGGAGTCAAAAGAAATCAGAAACCCCTAATGACGTCAAAAAGCAGGTGAAAAGCTGAAGAAAGTTGGAGTCTTATGCTACTTAGGCAGAAAAATAACCAGTGATGGACGAAGCTAAGAGGATATAAAAAAGTAGGATGGGTCAGGCAAAGAAAGCATTTTTACAGAAAATAAAAATTCAGTTGACATCAAATATAGATTTAGGTATTAAGAAATCCCTTTTGAAAGTCGTTATTTGGAGCGTGGCACTTTATGGAAGTGGAACTTCGACTGTTGGCGGAGCAGAAAAGAGGAGAATAGAAGCATTCGAAATGTGGTGTTACAGGAGAATGATGAAGATCAGATGGGTAGATAGAGTAACAAACGAGGAGGTATTAAGAGGAGTTGGAGAGGTGAGATGTTTCTGGGGACTGCAATGAAGAGAAGAGATAATAATACTAATACTAATATAATGTCGTATGGCCTCGGGTGCCGGGGGTGCAAGCTTTGTTATTTGACACCCAGAGGGTAGCTTGCATGTCGAATTTCGTTGTTCCTTGAAGCACTATGAAAGTCAAGGAGGTTAGATATCTAAGCTCCTTGTACACTAAAGCGCTTTCTAGTAGAGAAACGAGGAACTTCGTGTTGGCGGAAACTCCCGAGATTAATTTTGTCATTATGCACACGGCCTACTGAATTCAAATGGGTTCTTTGACATGCCAACATCGTATGACATGTAGTCGTAAATTTTGCCGCCTTTCAAAAAATCACTTACCACGGTCAGGAGCAAACCTTCAAGCTTGGGGTTAGTAGACCGACACGTTGACCACTCACCCACCGTGGCAAGCAAGAGAAGAGATAGGTTGGTAGGACACATACTGAGACACCCAGGAATAGCAAAGTTATTTATAGAAGGAAGGGTCGAGGATAAGAACTGAAGGGGTAAACTAAGGTTAGAATATGTTAAACAGACTGCATCGGATGAAGGGTGTGGTAGCTATGTGGTGATGAAACGATTAGCTGAGGACAGGGAAGCATGGAAAGCTGCATCAAACCAGTGAAAAGACTGAAGACTCAAACAACAACTAAAAATTCTATCTCCACATTTCCATTTACGATTTACCATTATTTTTAAGTAGCACACCACACAAAAACATGAGTGGACCCTATACATCGTACGCCCCTGTCCCTCGCCTCACTGTATAACTGTGGAAGGGTGAGGGATGGAGGCAGACAAAGGCGCCAGTTGATATGAGATGAGATTCCTGTCTGTGGGAACGTTCTTCATTATGGAGATTAGTTGGTTGTGCATAATCTAGCCGCGACAGCCCGAATGTTATATCCTGTAATGGATCTGAAGTTCCGACCATAACACATTTCAATGACGACTGCTAAATACAAGCAAGGGAAATGTAGTTAAGCCCTGTCTGGACACATACCATCTTGTATTAATAACATGCCTGTGGCAACGATATGACTCTGCTAAAACTCGAAGGTTCATGCTCGTAATAAATTCTCTTTAACACAGTGCATTCCAAGGAGTCCACATTCTGGTCCTGGCACCGTGGAGGTCCGGGTTCAATTCCCGGTTCTTCCAAGAAAATACATTCTTGTCTGAGGACTGAAACAGGTTATTGAAACTGTACAGACAGAATAATAATACCGTGTGTCTCTCCTGAGAGTCGTCAATCGCAGCTCTTCAATATGTAGGTAGAGTCAGCTACGTCTTGCGACGCTTGGGGAAAACGGCATCGTGCTTGAATTTGTTTACATTTTAAACACCAGAAAATGTTAAGATCCTTTACACACAGGCTTTAAATCTATGTCTACGATTATGTGGGTGAAGATATTTACAATATATGACAGAATTTCAAACAATACTGCTAATACAGCTGTTAAAAACATACCTTTAAGATCCCTTAAATCGATTTGTAAATATTAAAACATTTTTAGCAGACGAAGTATGAGTTAACTCTCCACCATAGCCACTGAAAGAACTGTATGCTACACTGGAGACCTGACAAGCGAGCCGGCAGCCAGGACCGGACCGTGGACTCCACGTCGAGTGATAGAGCAAGCATGCCATTGGTCAGCAGCAAAGAGAGGTTAATGTCGGTGCGTGCTACTGCCTAACGTTTGAGTCACCCGTCGTAAACGAGGAAAGTGATAAAAATATAATTGATCCGAAGATGATCGCTTGTTGATAGAAACTACTGTAGTAATCCAAGATGACCTCGTTGTTTCGCGCCTTAAAACAACAATAACTAACAAGTTAAATTATTAATCAAATGTAGCTTTTCTTTCAGGTTTAGGGTATAACACCCATTACAGTTTGGTTGAGCGGCTTCGGTGGCGTAGTCGGTAGCATGCTGAGCTTCTATGCCCAAGATCGCGGGTTCAAAACCAGCCGAAGGCGTCGGATTTTTTAAATGCTTTAAAAATCCCTCAGTATGCCTTCCTTCGGAGGGGAAGTAAAGCCGGCGGTCCCATGTCATAGATTTATGGCATGTTAAAGAACCTTCCACTAATTACACCTGTGTGAAGCTAAATTGGATAGGTTATGAATGTAAACAACCCTCTTAGGTTTCTACGTTCGTTGCCAAGAGCCGACTGCGGTGGCGTCTAGTAGCTAATTTCTGAACTAGGCCTAGTAGTCGTTGACGGTGGCATTTGGCGGCAAAAGTAGGAACTATTTGAAAAATTCTAAGTTGCAGTCTGTACTTAAATTAAAAAAAAACAGATACACACACTAATACAGCCATCACAATTAATAACACCGGTTATCAGACAGATTCTACACACACCCAAAGTACACGGGGCTACATGACTGCGTGTCGCAGCCCCTAAACTGAGGAACCAACCAACCAACAATTTGGTTGAACCGGTGTTAGGTGGCCGTGACTTGGTGAACAGTCTTTGACTTTGAGCTCCTCGTATTTTAAGCTTTTTATATAAGTTTCACACTTTAATACTTTTAGTTTCTGATTTGTATAGTGATCGTTAAGTGCCTTATTCGAAAACAAATGTGTTTATGTAGTGTTTGTGGAGGTATCATTGCCACGACTGTGAAAATGTCTTTTCGAAGTGTTTGTTTATATCCATGCCACGGTTGCTAGATCCTTAGTTACAGCAACGTATGACTCCAATATTCGTTCTTGAATGTGACTTTTGCGTTGTGTGTTGTGTCTCCTGCCATAATTGATGGCCATTCAACACAAATTCATTCGTATGCGTGTAATAGGACGTGCATCAGTTTAGATACAGGGTAAGGTTAAGTGTTCTTCCACTTAACCTAGAAAATTAAAAGGCAACTTATTTTCTACATATTCCGATCAGCCCAATATACTCTATCCCTGGTTTACACTTAGATGACGTCCAATACTGCATAACAGTTCACAATTCCAAATACCTTTGCAAGATAACTATACAGTACACAAAGATCATACTTAACTAACGGAGCAAACTGGATAGGCTGGTACCGGGCAGCAGCGGGCACCAACAAGCATCGACTTGATGCACGGAGCAAATGATGCTTAACGGGGAGTTCCAATTGATAAAAATGGAAAAAATATCAATTTTCAGATTTTTATATGGTGTGAAAGCCGGTACTTCGACGTTTAAAATGATGTATAATACTTGATATTTGTTATTTGCAAAACATGTGTAACATTTATTTAAATAATGCAGTGCACCTTAGAAAACACTGAAAATAAGAACATACAAAGGCATTTTCTCAGAACTTGTTGTTTTGCACATAAATGTTTATGTTTTCAGTTGTCACCTATCACAGAAGTCTCAAATTTTTACCATCTTTAGCTTGGATTGTACATGAGATTTTAACACGGGATATTTTTTCTAGCTAAAATACATTTCGAAAAAATTGATATATTTTGAATATTTTTAAACCAAATATTCGAGATTAAATCAAAAAAATATTATTATGGTCACAATAGTAGAAACATCAAACGCCCGTGTTAAAGTATTAAGAAATGATCACTAAGTATGGAAATAAAATTTCATCTAAATCTACCCAGTAGTTTCTGTGAAAAAGGAACATGAATTTGTTATAAATTAACATTAGGAAGATAGGCCATTGGAACTCCCCTTAATGGATCAAGATCGAATACTCATGGGCGAAATCAATCATAGTCTGATTCTACGGTCATGATGCTGCGATGTGGAAAGGAAATGGAAAGACTATCACATTATTATATTTCCTGAACGTCGGCGGACGGAGAATACATGATGGCACTTCCTGGAGTAAAACGTTCCAGAGGTAAACTACTCCCTCCGAAAAGGGAGTTACAGCTGACTGAAGGAAGAAGCTGAGGACCGGGAACATTGGCATCAGAAATTCTCTGTACGAAGACATGGACCTGCCACTAGGCAGACTACTGTATAATAATAATAATACAATTTGATACAATGGTGTTGGCCGACTGAAACATTTGAAAATGACTTTACTCTAAACTGGGTACTGAAAGGTAAAACATTTTCATATGAAAATGTATTTCATAACTTAATCGGAAAACTCACTTCAAATTTTACGGAATTCTTTAGATGTATGTATTTTCAAGTCTGAATCTCAGTGGTCATATTTAGTGAAAAACCGACTTCTATACTAACAAAATGGATTTCAACCAAATTTCGTATGTGCTTTGTGTACCATAACAGTTAAGACTATGTGTATTCGTAAGAACCAGCTTTAAACTTTGCAAACGTATAGTACCTAACATTCTAGTTTAATTTGGAGTAACTAATATACTTCCGTGCTGCCAACATGATTCTCAGCTTTCTGATAGATTCAATTTTTAAATGCATGTAACTTCTATACTAACAAATGGATTTTATCCATAATTGGCACTATAATTGATCGTAATATTTCAGATAGATTTTGAGCATCACATAGTCCTACGTGACATTGGTTGCAACATGATTTTACGCGCACTGATAAATCCAATATCAAACAGCATGTAAAGTCCATACTATCCATTAGACTTCAAATTTTGTATGTGCATTCTATATTTTAAGAGATGGAACTAAGAATATATTTAAAGGTGCCAACTGTAGTAAGTTACTCTATTAGGCTACACTCTTTCAGGTGTATTTCAAACTGCAGTACTTAGAAATATTAGTATCACCAACTTCATTTCGTCATTATTCACGATAGGTCTATGTAGCAGATTGGCATGAAACTTAAATTTTAAGAAAAGTAGGCTCTTTAGTTCGTCACGGAACTTCTTGTTTCTAAAGAAAAGGCAAAATAATTTTATAATAATAACAAATTTATTACGCACGATGTGCAACTTATGTACATTAAATCAGGCTCAAAAATCAGATCAAAGTTGAGTCAGAGAGACCCCTCTCTTCCTGCACTCCATTATGTCATATGTATCACACTGTTCTCCACACCAAACACATGTACACTCTTAGCTAGCCTGGTGAAAGGATTTCCTTCCTGCTATAAAATACGATGATGGACACCGTGCATCGCAAAACGCGTCATCAGTGTCTCAGCTCGTATTCTTCTTTCATCCAATCTTTGTTGATCATTGCATCTGTTGTGACGAATAATTTTAAAAACCAATAATGACCAGTCGCATCATACATAGATTTTTTAATTCTCGCTATACGAAACATCCAAGAAATATGTAGCCTACGTTTAGGCCGAATGCAAGAAAATCGCTCTAATAGTTGCAGAAATAGCTGATAAGCAGGCTATATTTGTGCTCACTCTATCTATTTAAACATCAAATAAAACATCATCTTATAAACACGGGAGAAAACCACCTGGTATACAGAGATTATCCCTATGACGTTGGGGCTGTAGAGAAGATGGGAAGGGGTGCATGAGAAACTCAAAGCACCCCCGTGGCTATGCTCTTGCTGAAGGAGAACGCCCACGACTTTTTTACGGACCAGGACTTGCGAAGTTTTTCCCCTCTTGTTGCGCTGCTAATAGTGCCATTCAATCTCAGCTGTCGTATAATTTCTGTTCAGTGCTCAGTAAATGTCCACTGCTGAAAACTTGGCGACATTTACGTCCTCTATATAGAAGAGGCACAGCTTTCATATGCAAATACAGTAATACATCTTACACTACGTCTCCCGAGGCCGAAAGAAGAGTAAATCTGATATCGGATCAACTTATATCCATGTGTGCTTGAATATTTCAGAAGCTGTACATCTTAAAGTTGAGGAGATAGTATCTAGTATAGGTTCCCAAAACGACAACTTCTCCGAATAAACATGTAGTTCGTTCTTGTTTTTTATTCATAACTTTCAAAAACCTGTTAACTACAAAACGAATATGGAGGCCAAGCGAAGTTGAAACATTTAATAACACTTTTCTCGCAATTTAACCATCCGAACGCAGTGAAACTTGGTACAGCAAATGACTATACATATAGAAATGCACTGAAATCTAATTTAGTTCAATTGTTTACACTACCTCAAGATGACGGCCGTGCGAAATACAAAATTAAGTTTTTATTTCTCGTGTTCTAAAAATGCGATCGAAGTGAACGTTTGAATGATGAACGTACACAATAATCCTGATCTAATAGTACATATCTCTATGGCCTACATAATTATAAAGATCCAGCATGGCGACCATCCGAAATATTTAGACGCTTCTCAATATCTATTAATCTATGACAGCAATAAAACTGAAATTTTGTATGGGTATAGAGGCTATGAACATACGTCCACCTATGGGACGTTCAATAACCCTGGTGAGTATGTATCCAATATGGCGGTGACGCGAAATTTAAATATTCAAATGGACGTTTCTCGCTATTTAACCATCCGAGTGCAGTGAAACAGGGTACGGTATATGCTTATATAAATTTTAATCAACTGGCATCTAATTCATTTAAATTATTTTCATAACCACAAGATGGCAAAGCCTCCGTGGCTTAGGCGGCAGCACGCCGGCCTCTCACCGCTGGGTCCGTGGTTCAAATCCCGGTCACTCCATGTGAGATCTGTGCTGACAAAACGGAGGCAGACAGGTTTTTCTCCGGGTACTCCGGTTTTCCCTGTCAAAATTTCATTCCAGCAACACTCTCCACTATCATTTCATTTCATCTGTCATTCATTTACTCATTGCCCCAGAGGAGTGCGTCAGGCCTCGGCAGCCGGCACAGTCCATATCCGGTCGGAGACTGGAAGCAGGCTGTGGATTTTCATTTCAACCACAAGATGGCGGCTCACAAAAGTCCTACGGTGCCCGCTGGCTGAAGGTTTCGGGGAGCCATCGGTTTCAAATGATCCTTCCGAGACCCTCTTTCAGCTAACACACAAGTATTGGGAACGACACATTCATAGGCTGGTTCCGCACAAAGATCTGCACTCGGGGGTGTCGGGAATTGGTGAGGTTCGATTCTTAATCAGCTCAGAGGAATGCATCGGCATAAAACTAAACAAGAAAGAGGCCAGTCTTAAGGGAAAATCGTGAATTAATTTATTCAAGACAGATCCCTAGCCTAGCATGAGAGATGCAATACGGCCAATCCGATTCTAATCCGCCCTGAAATGATATATAAAATAATCCTAAACAAAATCTAAGTTAAATCTCTCATGGTCATATTACTGTACAAATGTTGAACGCTAACAAACAAGCTAAGAGTATGGCACGTAAAATTCGCCCTAACCAATTACATCGAAATGAACTACGGGAGGGTAAAACAACGCAGAATTTACGGCAAATCAAAACATTTACATGTTTACAAATACTATGGACTATTGACATTTAAAAACAAAGGGGAAAATTGTCCTAAGCTATGGTGGTGCCATCTCCAACATTTATCTTTAATTTAAATTATTTCATCTAGTCCTAACCGAAATTAAATAATGAACGAGATGCGTTCATTACAAAGAAAAAAAGTCCTCTCGGCACGCCGGGAGGCGGAGGTAGATTTCATTGGGCAAACTTGGGGATAGGCGAAAATAGGCAGAATATGCACGTTTCCGTAGAAGGATCAGACCTCATTTATTGCGAGAAAGTATTTTATATTTGGAGCTTAATTAACTTTGTTTTTCGTCATTTTAAGCATATTTTAAACATTTTATTGTCCTATGGGGACGGTAACCTTCTTGTCATTTGGGGTACATTTTTATACTTGTGGTCACACTGTCCTTATGCAAGGTTTCGACACTGATGTGTAACTATGTAACGGTCTGTTACCTCTTCACGCAAAATTGTATCTCCCGCAGAGATTTTGGTTGGTTCCTCAGTTTAGGGACTGCGACAACGCGGTCATGTAACCCCGTGTACTATGGGTGTGTGTAGAATCTGTCTGATAAACAGTGTGAATTGTGATGGCTGTATTAGTCTGTAATTCAGGTAAAGACTGCAGACGGTCAATTTCAAGCAGTAGTTCCTAATGTTGCTACCTGATACTACAGTCAACGACACCTAGCCCTGAACTTGGCTACGAGATACAACCGCAACCAGCAACTCGCAACGAACGTTGGATCTTCCCCTCCAAAGAAAGCATACTGAGGGATTTTTAGCGCTCTTAGAAAATATGACGACTTCGGCCGGCTTTGAACCCGCGAACTTGGGCATAGAAGTTCAGCATATTACCAGTTACGTCACCGAAGCCGCTTCTCACTTAGTCAGATGGAAAACTGAATGTCATCGCGTGCAAGTGAGTTGTCATGGCAACGTCTGATGGCTCATCCCTCATCAATTTAGTAGTGTTGTCATGGCAACCTCTGATAGCTCTCGGCATTTTCTTATAATTCCGAAATCATTTTTCTCATTCCTTGGCGTAATGGTGGGTCATATCAAAATTCTTTCAGACAAAAGTTTTAGGTAATTATTAGGGGAATATTTTCCATTTTGTAGTGTTCTGATATTGTGCCTATTAAGAGAGATATGATTAATGTTTCCCGAAAAACCCACCTTTTCCCACCCCTTTGGTCAATGGTTGGTGCTATCAAAAAACTCTTCAAACATAAAATTTTGGGCCTTATTCGGCACATAGTATGAACTTTGAATGGATTCGATATTTCAAATATTAAGAGAGTTATAGCGATATTTCACTTTTTCGAAAAAAAAAGCCCCTCATTTTCACCCCCGTCGACCGATTGTGCCCATTAACGAACTCGACTGAGATTTTATAGGGGTACATATTATGTAAAAAATTCAAATTGATTGGTGCAAAATTGCGGTAGTTATCGTGTCCACAAAAAAGTGATATACATAAATTATACATAAACATGTTAACTGACGGTGGTTTTGGGGTCTAGGGGATGTGAAACGTGAAGATATGTCGAAATTTTCCGGAAGTCGAAACATGGTACCCATTGCAATAGTTAGCTTTCTAATGAAATCTCCCTAAAATGCAGAACTGAGCACAATGGTTCTAAATAAAGATACATTATCTAGTACAACACAAATCAGTACATAAAGTAAGCCCTCCGAATATTTGTGCAATAGGCACTGCCTGCCTTCTCGGTTTGTTACTCTTTGTAACAAATGGTCATCGTGTACACCAAGTGTAATGGAAACTAAATAAATAAATAAATAAAGAAAGAAAGAAAGAAAGAAAGAAAGAAAGAATAGCCTGCAAAAGCGATCATAATTAAAGAATTATGTCGACTCACATTACTGCCAATATGACGCGTGGACTAAAGTTATCACGACATCAATTGGTCGTCGTCTAAGGTTGTCTGAAATGTGTCAAAATGTATCCAAGTAAAGCGACGTTCAATAATGTCTATTTTGGTCCACCAAAATATGTTAATTTTAATGTTTATTATTTATACTCAGGGGGTATTTTAAGATTGGGTTATTTCTATAAAAGCCTACCACTTGATTATTAGATTTATTTTGCAATTATTTATGCCTCACTGTATTTTTATAAAGTTTAAAGAGCTTTAATTTCGTTTAGTGTACTCTGGTGTAATCAGCGAATCCATCTAAATGTTTCATAATTCCACAATACTCCATTCATCAAAAAGACTAGACACCTTGTGCCTTCACCAATAACTTCTTAGACATCCTGTGTTTGAACAATAACACGGATCCGTCGATCCTAATATCTTTGGTCAAGCACGACTTATACAGTAGATCATTACTGCCGGAATAATTGAGGATTCAATATCCACTCATTACCAAAATAAACCTTCTAAGATAACAATTAGTGTGGATCCCCAAATTATACACGTTTTAATACAAGGTCTAATGCCATTGCTTTCAGCTTCTAAGACATGTAAAGGATTATGCATAAAATACTGCGAATAGTGCTCTCTCATAGAACGACAAAATCTATATATATAAAGCTCAATGTTTGTCTGTCTGTCTGTCTATCTGTTATGTATACAAATCCACACTGTTTCACCGATCTGAACCAAAATTTGTAGACTTACCCTTCGGAACCCTGCGGGTAACCCTGTCCACTTGAAATTTCCGACAGATCACCCCATTCCCTGCATTTAGGCCCTTTGGCCCAATTCTACACCGTTTCACCGATCTCAACCAAAATTTGTATACTTACCCTATGTAACCCTGTGAATAACACTGTCCACTTAAAATTTCGGACAGACCACCCTATTTCCTGCATTTAGGCCCTTTGGCAAACATCTACACCGTTTGACCGATCCGAACCAAAATTTGTATACTTACCCTTTGCAACCCTGCGGGTAACCCTGTCCACTTGAAATTTCGGACAGACCACCCCATTCTCTGCATTTAGGCCCTTTGACCCAAATCTACACCGTTTCACCGATCAGAACCAAAATTTGTATACTTACCCTTTGGTACCCTGCGAGTAACACTGTTTGCTTGAAATTGCAGACAGACCACTCCATTCCCTGCATTTAGGCCCCTTGGCTAAAATCTACACAGTTTCTCCGATCTGAACCAAAATGCGTATACTTACCCTTTGTAACTCTGTGAATATCACTGTCCACCTAAAATTTCGGACAGACCACCCCATTTCCTGCATTTAGGCCCTTTGGCAAAAATCTATGTCGTTTCACCGATCCGGACCAAAATTTGTATACTTACCCTTTCGAACCCTGCGGGTAACCCTGTCCACTTGAAATTGCGGACAGATCACCCCATTCCCTGCATTTAGGCCCTTTGGCACAAATCTACACCGTTTCACCGTTCAGAACCAAAATTTGTATACTTACCCTTTGGTACCCTGCGAGTAACATTGTCTGCTTGAAATTGCGGACAGACCACTCCATTTCCGGAAAGAGGACAGGGTCCGTCCCAAAGGCAATGGAAAAAAGGGGTAAAACCGGACCCGCTCAGGAAACCCTCAGGGTTGCCATCTCCCGAACTCACCAGCCATGAGCCCTTGAGGATGTAGCACTATCCAGGGTGCACCAGAAGTGGTGGGGCTACACACACCCTGCCTCCTTGAGGGTCTTGAGCAGAAGACATGAGATATTAAGAAAAGAAAAAGAAGGCTGACACCTCGAAGAATGAGGCTATCAGGAATTATTAGACAAGGGCCAATTAAGGCGGGAAAGTGAAAGAGTCGCTAGGCCTCGGATACCCTGATACCATCGGGGTCGGAAGAGAACAAGAGTTTGACCAAGGGAGGCTGACAGGAAAGAGAACTGAAAGGAGCCCGGCACCAGTAAGTAGAAGCAATGCCGGACTCAGTTGGGGTACCGTGGTCGCAAACCCACGTCCCACAAGTTGAGAGACCCTGGTGGGTGGAGGGTGGAGGAGGGGGCCAGGTGTGAGAATAGCTTGCTGATTCATCGCGAGTTGACATGAGAGAAATGTCCAGACCCCGCCGTGTTACCTGGTATTGCTGACTATGCTGATGTTCATACAGGGTCTTTGCTCAAACCACTGTAGTGTTACGAAAGAGTGAGTGATTCACCGGTCAATGTGAATAGGACCGGGAACCCCCCGAACGTCTGTCATCATATATCGTCATCATCTGCGATTCGTGCAGCTTGGACCCGGGCAGTACTCGATAAGCTCTTTCACTACACGCATCGAGTATAGGCCTAAGCCAGAAAATAACGTTCAGACTTTGGAAGACATCGAAGGTAGAAATCTAAATTGCCTATATCAGATTTTAAAATTACACCATGTTCGTTTAGTAGTCATTTTTCATTACCTTATTATTATCATAAGGGCAAATGACCTAGATGTTACGCCCATTATACCACTAATCACCACGCACAATAAGTCTTCATCGCCTGTGAATTTTGAAATATTTCTTTCTATCACGGTAGTTTGTAAGTTTGTCGTGTCAATTCAACAGTAGTTTTCATTATCATCCTCATCAAAAGGGCAAATGACCTAGATGTTACGTCCATTATACTACTAAGTAACACCACAGTCTTCATGGCCTGTGATTTTAAAATGTGTATTTCCATTAGTTTGTAAGTTTGATATACCCGTTCAGTAGTAGTCGTCTTCATTATCATCCTCATCAAAAGGGCAAATGACCTAGATGTTACGTCCATTATACTACTAAACAACACCAGAGTCTACCTAGCCTGTGATTTTAAAAATATGTATTTGCATTAATTTGTAAGGTTGATATACCCGTTCAGTAGTAGTCGTCTTCAATATCATCCTCATCAAAAGGGCAAATGACCCAGATGTTACGTCCATTATACAGTACTACTAAGCAACACCACAGTCTTCATTGCCTGTGATTTATAAAATGTGTATTTCCATTAGTTTGTAAGTTTAATATACCCGTTCAGTAGTAGTAGTCTTCATTGTCATCCTCATCAAAAGGGAAAATGACTTAGATGTTACGCCCATTATACAGTACTACTAGGCAACACCACAGTCTTACTCGCCGGTAATTTAAAAATATGTATTTCTATTAGAGTGTAAGTTTATTATACCCGTTTAATAGCAGTCGTCGTCAGTATCATCTTCATCAATGACGTTGAGTGTTAAGGAGACTGAAATATTATCATCATTCCACCGGGCGAAGCCGGGTACTACTGCTAGTCTTATATAAATAAAAGTGTGAAATGGTTTAATTTATGTGTTGCCTTCTTCATTAGAATAACGTCGAACCTACGATATCTCGCCTCCCTGTCTGACTCAGTTCATTTTAACATTGTCAATCTGCAGTCGCAAATAAGAAATAAAAGTTGACTTCTGACGTTCATCTGTCTGGCCTTATGGATAACGGGTTCTAGCATATGCATTATAACAAATAGCTTACATGATAATAGTGGAAACTCTCGCCACTTAACACGCAGAGCAGCGGCGACAGTGCATAGTGCTACCATCTAGCGGCTCGAATAGACAACTACTGGAACGAACTATTCAATAACACAATTCGACTTCGAAAACGCAAGTAAATACAGATTTTAAGTCCTTTGCCTACTTCTTGTAGCATAATATAAGGAAAAGAGATGGATGTTGATCCGAAAGGGGCAGTAATAAGAATGAAATACATGTATATTGTCATTCAAAAACATTTAATCGTCTTTTTATGACAGCAGTTTGACTAGCCTACAGATATTCCAAAAGCAAATTACGCGTGTAATATCTTATCGAGCTTAATATTTTTAGTGGGAAGATTTTTACGGATGAATCATTCGTTCTATTCAGATATGCCTTAGGCTGGCTGCGTGGCTCAGCGTTAAAGTTCTCGCCAGCTGTGTCCAAGGTTTCAGGATCGAATCCTGGCGGAGCCAGTTGGCATTTGAGGGTGCGCAAATGCGAAGGAGTCGTGCCAGTAGATTTACTGGCACGTTAAAGATCCTCTTCGGGGCAAAATTCCAGTACCCCGGCGTCTCTATACCTTTGAAATTCTGGCACCCCAGCTCGCTTACAGTATATATAGAATTCATTTTGACGGGTAGAGTTAAGTAGTATGCTAAGAAGGTGATAGGGTTCTATTTTTTGCGCTGTCAATCTACCGTTGAATTTTCTGTGCCTCCCATATGACGACGCCTGGTGCGGTCGCATCGATCGCACCGCCCTAGGGCCGCCCCTGAAAAATTATGCTATGCTCAGATTAATAAAAAAATATAGGTACGTAAACATTAGTAGGTAGACTCACAGCTGTTTGTTTTGGGGAAATCTGTAAAATGACTTGGGATCACTTTGTATTTTGTAATTAAAACACCCACACATAGCCCAAAAGTTACACTTCTAACATGTACAGCCAAGACCGACTACAATAAATCAGACCGTAATGCCACTATCGATACCGTAGAAAATGGCGGAAATCTTAGGGGATAGTTTACATTTGGTCAACCAACATTTAAGTGGGTCTGCTGCGAGAATTTCGTTCAAATGTCGCATATTTCAAGTGATTTCGAACTGTTATATATTGTAATAGTGTACCTTAAGTAGTGAAGTGCACTGCGAATAATTATAAATGCCGAAGATACGTAATGTGAGAAGTATTGGCTGTTTATTGTCATTACTGTGTACCTGCCTGTAAATTTAATACTGCTGAAGATACTTCAACTTTTAAATTTCCTAAAGACAAATCTTTGAAAGAGAAGTGGATGAGAAATATTCACCGGGATCATTTTCGAAGTTAAAACAGTTGTATTTGTTAACTTAAACATTTCGAACCTAAATTTGTGGTTATGAAAATTGCCATACTAACCCCTGATACCATTTCGACAATTTTCCCAAATCAACCGTCCTACACAACTCCTGTTTGTTAAAGTAGATGATGGTAGTTTTAATGACATACCAGCGGTGTCAGTGTCTTCTAAAGTGTCAAGTTCTTTAAGTGTAAATATATTCCATAAGAATCATGAATCAATAATCTTTGTGTGCTTGTGGGAAAATTCAAGTGGGTACTGTAATCTGATGGAAGCAGTGATTTTAAATGCAACAGGTATGTAAATAGAATTATGCTCCTGTTAGTATCACAAGCTAGGGGGCCTGGGGAGTTATCCCCAGATTAGGTTTGTTTTTGTATATACATTTATGTCTGTTACTAGGTTAGGTAGGCCTACTGCCTGGCCGAAAATTACTGTTAGTAGGCTACCACAAGCAAGGGGGACTGGGGCGTTAGTCGCTGGTTAGGTTTGTTTTTGTATTAAAAACATTAATAAGATAGAATGTATGTCCGTTGGAATTCTATACACATCGAATTTGAAGAATGACAAGTTGATAATACAGTAAATTTTCATTTCAAAGAGTTTGTAACATCAATTGTGTGTTATTGGCAAATGCTATTTGAAATAAAGTACTAATGAGAGTACCTATGCGCCATCTGTTGGAGTTAGTTCAGGATGTCCCGATACAGATAGAAGCGAGTGCGATCTCACAGCTCTCTACGCTCAAAACAAACAACCTACGGCCGTGTTTACCTATACTTAGGGTTGGCAATATCTTATTTGTCAAATAAGCCACGCCCACTGGCCGACACAACTGAAATTTCACTATATAGGCCTAAGTCGTGTTATAAATTGGGATGGTGGGTGGGTTATAGACAGCGGAGGAGACTACATCTATTAGCAGATCACTGTTGTTAAAAAAAAGGCAGTCATCGGAACGCGTTAGGCTGTAACCATTGTCAAAAACCATTGTTCTGGATGCGTTAAGCTGTAACCATTGTAAAAAACCATTGGATTGGACAAATCGAAGGCTGCGGCTTTGATTGCGCGCAGCTATCGGGGCAGATTGATACAAAACCATTGATCTGGACGCGTTAGGCTGTAACCAATGGATTGGACAAAACGTAGGTTAGAATGGTCGGGTGTTGGTGCGGCTAGTACCGTAATGGTGAGGTTGGCAGTACTGTTCTGACGATGGTTGATGTGAATAATGGCATCCACAGCTGGAAATTCACCTATAGCCTATAATAATAAGGGATTTATTGCAGCCAATGCCCATGCATATAATGAATAAAATCTAAAATCATACAGTAAACTAATTGTTATTCCCTAGGAATATCAAAGATTCATGTCTTAATGTGCAGAATATAGCGTGGTATCTTCCACATTGTTCTCCACAGCGCTCACACAAACATTCGTCACACGGATGATGGAAATTTTTGGTGCGACACATTTTATAAGGAAGAGAGTTTGACGTATACGAACAAAAGGATGATGTACATACGTACGACGAGATACAAGTAAAAGAGGTACTTTTGAACATTTAGGCGAATGGTAAACTAAACTGAACTTACGCCGAAATACATATTTCAAAATATCATAGTAATTTGATACTTAAAATGGCTAGGAATATATGCCAACATTAAATATTATATTGCAGCCTGATTGTTCATCATTTTATCCTTAGATCAAAGGCAGCATACACAATAACTAAGTTATAGGCCTACTGGCAAAAAATACAAGTCGTACATACATTAAAATAAAATAAAAATAAGGTTAGGCTGGTAATGACTAACAATAAAGAAGAAAAAGTATGTTAATTGGTATTCAACATTCATATGTGTGTGAATATGCATAAGCCTACAACTAAACAATTAAATAGATGCTTAGTGAACAAAATTACATAGCCTGCTTTATTTATACAAAACAACCACATGTTCAATGTTCTTCAAAGCAATGGGGTATGGTGGTGCAGTGGTCAAGATATTCACCTCTCACCAAGGTGAACCAGGTTTGATTCACGGTCATTGAAAGTGAGATTTTGGAAGTGTAATGCCATGTCCTGTGGTTCGGATTCCACGTAAAATGGAGGTCCCTTGGCTCATGATCACAAGATTAACGGTCACGTAAAAACTACAAGCTCCTTTTTCTTCAAAGCAGGTCGAAACTTCGACCTCACATAAGTCATACAGCAAACGAACAGGTCCTGCAGGGAAGATCCCTTAAGCCGAATTATTTTTATCGTCTCCAAGACTGACATCATAAAAGTATACTGGAAAATGTGAAATTTTATGCCTATGCTGATGAAGAAAGTAACAGTAAATATTAGGCTACTTGTCGTTCAATAACTCTCGGTCTTTTCTTGGGTGGCTGAAGCCGATGCTGTGGGAAATTGCAAATTGCAGGTACCGCATCATCTTTAAGCAGTGGTTTGTTTCTATTTGAATGAAACAAATAGCATGTTTATAAAAGTTTTCACAGCTATAACCCATTTCTTTAATAGGCCTACATCTGGGCGTTTCCATGGAAATCTGTAATATAAGCTAGACGTAGGTTATAATTCTGTGACTAACTTAATAACTTATGACCTACAATAGGGCCTACGTGTATTTGTCATATGTGCTATTTAGGCCTATGTCAAAATTTGATGTAAGACATATCCATAAACGCAGAATAGGCTACTTCATTACAAATCTCAATTCGAAAATAAAGTAGACCGTAAACCTACCGTATTATTGGAAAATACCATACATATAACGTTGCACAGAGGTACGTACGTTCAAATATATGAAAAGAATCACGATATATCAGCTGACATGCAACCTAGAGTTAAATGGTATGACAGTTTTTGTTGCGACTAGTTACGCCTACCAGGACGCAGTTTTCAGCGAGGGTTACCATGGGAGGAGTTGTTCCAATAGTACCGACAGTTCAATGGTCTCAGCTCGCACCCCCTCCCCCCCACTCTTCCAATCGTCAAAAATCATAGTGTCCGTGGCGCAAAAATCCTACCAATGTTCTTTGGCTCTAGTGTGTCCATGAGTTTTACATATCCTGGAGTAGAAGGTAGCAGCAGCTTTTGAAGTCTGAGTTCTTCTACATTATAAACCTCGCGAGTCACCTCTTACACCGGTCTTGAAGGTGTATACTTTGATAAACCCAAGGCCTTCTTTATGTAAGTCGCCTTCAGTTTCTCCATATTGTTCCAAATACTTCATATTTAAATGTGTCCAAATGCTCTCCAGTCCATAAGTCACAATACGGGTAACATTTAACCGCAAAAGTTTTAAGGCTGTTTTTATAGATAGCTTAGTCAAATGTTTTATGTCGTTGAAGGCTTTGGTAGTGACGCTGGGTCTATCCTTGATGTGCAGTGTGAAAACATTGCCAGTTGACTAATGTAGGACCTAAGTAGGACTACTTGTAATGTGGTACACCCTCAAGCGGTTTTCCTGCAATGTGGATAATTGCTGGCTTTCCCCCTTTCCTAAAGGTCATAGATTTAGTCTTGTTTCTGTTTAACCTAAGGTCATTGTGTAACACCCATAATTCAAAGGGGTCGAGAGCAGATTTCAATTCGACCTGTGAACTTGAAGCGAGCACCATGTCATCTGCGTATATAAATGAGATTACCCGCTCTGATAATATATCTGTGATATTATCTGCCATAGCAGTGATAAATAACACGAGGGCTTAATGGGTCTCCTTGTAGCAGCATGCCTGTAGTCTGCTCAATTGGGCTTGATGTTGTAATGCCATCGTTAATGACTATATTGTTAGAACCTAAAATACTTTTGACAAGATGTTTAGTGCAGCTGTTACCTCTCAATAGTCTGTCTAGTTTTTCCAATATTTTCTTCCTGCTAATCGAGCAAAAGCTTTAGAGAAGTCAATGAATATGGATTGTAACTTTCCCTTCGGTACTGACAGGGTAGACGCAATCTCAGTTTGAAGACCTCGAATTGCCTGGATTGTGCATCTTTCTCTCCTAAAGCCAAATTGTGAGTCACAATGCTATTTGGGATGGCTGGGTGGGTCACATACAGCGGAGGAGGAAGCATCTTTTAAAACATCATTCCCTGATTTATTTCTCGTTGTTTGATAAGGTATTTTGGCTAATTAATGTACTATAGAGAATATTATCGCTCGTTCTACTTTCGTTCAGTGGTACCATTCTGTTTTAGACCACCTCGTTGTGTAGTGCCTAGCATTCTTGGCTGTCGTCCAGGAGGTCCGGGTTTGATTCTCCGGCTCTGCCAAGAAATTTAATTCTCATGTGAGGGCTGGGATGGGGTGCACTCAGCCTCATGAAGCAACTTAGTAGAGGAGGGTTCAATTCCCACCTCAGTCATCCTGGAAGTGGTTTTCCATGGTTTCCCCACTTCTAATCCAGGCGAATGCCAGGATGGTTCCTAACTTAAGGCCATGGCCGCTTCCTTCCCACTACAATACCCAATTTACAAACACACTAGTTCAGCCATAACAATAACACAGGTTATCACACAAATACATGGGGCTACAAGACCACGATGTCGTAGCCCCTAATATAAGCAACAACCATTTATATTTGCATTTTATATTTGCCTAGGCCCTTCATAGGCTGTATAGTGTCAGGGGTTGACTTTGTTGTTGGTTTACTATTCTTGTAGTTCCATTTAGAAGTATTTGCATTTTTTTAACATAATGTCTTACCTCTGCTTTATTTATGTCTGTATTTTTAGCTACTGTCTGTTCTCGTTGCTTGTAGCGAAATACGTCAGGGTTTCATATTGAATTTGTGCCTTATTACATAAAAACCTGTAATTTCTGGCGGAATTTAATCAAATATGCGAATGTTTGTCTTCGAATTTGCCGCTATTTCGATGGCGCCATGCCCGCCAGTTGCTACAGCTGTTCCCCTACGATTTCCGCCATCTTGGTTTTGATGTTACGGTCTGAGATATTGTAGTCGGTCTTGGTACAGCATATAAACTTGCCAGCTGATTGAAGTCGAGTTCGTAGTTGTCTGCGCGAACCGCTAGATGGCACGCAGAATCGTGGTCGGCAATTTCTGGTGGGAGTTTCCACTGTTATCATAATAAGCTATTTGATTATAATCAAAAGAATGTCGCAGCCCTCTAGATCAAATATTCGTTGCCTGAAGTTCATGTGCCTGTGGAGCGTGCTTTCTGCTCGTACTCTGGATAACCTTTCATTTGTTTACAGTTTCGACAAGCAACTATCCGCTTGCTATGCCTCGAAATGATACGCTATAATTTCATTCTATTGCCTGCCTGGCATTGAAAGACTTTTCAAGAAAACTATAATATTTCCACACGTTACTTATTACTAGAAAACTACTTTTATGAAACCATTCTAAAACTAGTCTACTGTTCCAACCCTTAACATTACGTCTTAATAAAGCATTTTCTGACTTACAGGACGTCGCATGTCATTGCTTCGAGACCCGTCGTTAGGTGTCTCCGTTCTGGGTTAAATTATCTTTTCACAGTTTCAGCGATCCTCCATCGTTAGTTTCCCACGCATGCAGTTTAGCAATCCATAGTCTGGTTCAAAACGTGGTCGTCTTCATCCAAGATGTTGAAGTATTTAGTTAATTCCATCTTGTGTGTATGAGGGGTAGAATTTTGCACAGATTCTGAGATTAATACTGGTTTTACGGTATTACAAAACTCACTGCTTCTAATGGTGTGGTAAAACATAATTGCCTATTCGCTTCTACCGCAACTAAATTTACTATCACTTGTATGATAACTCACTCGCAATACTACACATGTGGTCATAAAGTTATATAAAAAAATTGCAACAAATAAACGTTTCACTCGGTTGAATGATAATAACACAGTTTGTGGTTCATACTGTTCAATTCAATTTACACTTAGATATGATTTTCTCGGCGTGCACGAATGTGGTCAGCTCGCATGTTTCCCATTTTTCACAATTTGACAAAGTTAGCTTAAATATCTCTTTGAATGTATTGGTTATAACGATTGTAATAATTTCCACTGCCTCATTCGCAGGGATGCTTGTGTTTTCGCTAGTTATAATTGGATTTCTCCATCACTCGTGAATATTGCTATGTTCTATCACTGGTAGCACATGTCCAATACGAACACTTGACTTACAGCACTGTCCCCTACGGACTCTCGACTTGTAGTGTGGTGTCCAGTCAACATGGCTTTAGCCCATGGCTCAAGTGGCGCGCAAAATTATAATTTCGCCTTTCTGCGATATTTAAAGTGACTTAAATATGCTCAAAATTTCTTGATGAATTTGTAGTAATTTCCAGGGTATCCAAAAGATATAAAGGTTCATCACTATTAAATTTTGTTCCAAAATATTTCCCGCTGCGTCCAAGGAATCTACATTTCTGTAGGGTGCATTCAGTGTTCTTGTGTGTCGCAGCAATTTCTGCAGATGATCGTGGCGTACGATTCTCAGAGCGAACATGCGCGTTCGGTGCACTACTTCCCAAGAATATGAGGTTTAATGCTGCAACTAAATCACGATATGCGGCTTCGGTCCCGTAGTTGGTAGCATGCTGAGCTTCTACGCCCAAGATCGCGGGTTCAAACCCGGCCGAAATCGTCGGATTTTTAAGAGCGTTAAAAATCCCTCAGTATGCCTTCCTTGGGAGGGGAAGTAAAGCCGGCGATCCCATGTCATAGATTTATGGCATGTTAAAGAACCTTCCACTAATTACACCTGTGTGAAGCTAAATTAGGTTAAAATGTAAACAATGCTCAGGTTCCTACGTTCGTCGCCAGGAGCCGACTGCTGTGGCTTCTAGTAGCCAAGTTCTGAACTAGTAGTTGTTGTTGTTGACGGTGGTGTTTGGCGCAAAAGTAGGAACTACTTGAAAAATCCAAAGTCTGCAGTCCTTACTTGAATAAAGAAACAGAGACACACACTAATGCAGTCATCACAATTAACCCCGATTACAAGACAGATTCTACACACACCCAAAGTACACGGGGCTACATGACCACGTTGTCGCAGCCCCTAAAGTGAGGAACCAAGCAACCTAAATCACGAAAACCTTCGTGTTTTAACTTCGACAACCTATATTTTAATTGCTGTCAATTCTTCTTCTGATAATGAAATCCCACAAACTTGAGAAGACAAAACTAGATTCGTGATGTATATTCAGAGCTGGGAAATAACTCAACAGCGTAAAATAATGAGATATGAAAAAGAAAGTTCACGATACTCTGTTCGTAAAGTTCTGATTAAGGGGTAGGAACAGCATATTGGTCGTATTGTGAAAAGTGTTTCAAAATCCTTGTTATTAGCCTACGGTGGCTACGGCAGTGTGCAGGTCTGATGACAAAGAGGAGTAAATTATAATATTTGAGTATACAGTGACGTACTTTGTACAGTAGCCTACATAAATTAAAAAATAAAAACAAAATAAGAAAAAAAACAAAATATAAATAAACATAAAAGGAAAGAAACATAAAACAAAAAAGAAAAAACAAAAATTTAGAAGCAAATAAACGAAAAGGAAAAAACAACAAATCAAAAACCAAAATTAACAACAAAAAATGTCAGTAGAACCAAAAACCAAAACGAAAACCAAAGCCCCAAAAACAAAACCCAAAAAACAAATCCAAAACCAAAAACCAAAAACCGAATCCGAAACCGAAACCGAAACCGAATACGAATACGAAAACGAATACGAAACCGAAAACGAAAACGAATACGAAACCGAAAATGAAAACGAAAACGAAAACGAAAACGAAAACGAAAACGAAAACGAATACGAATACGAAAACGAAAACGAAAACGAAAACGAAAACGAAAACGAAAACGAAAACGAAAACAAAAACAAAAACTCTAAAACACACAAACACTAAACCACTAAAACACACAAACAGTAAACCACTAAAACACTAAAACACACAAACACACAAACACAAAAACACACAAACAAAAACAAAAACAAAATCTAAGCCTAAACATAAACACGACGAAAACGATAACGAAATCAATAATAAGAAAAACAAAAACATACTCGATGACAGTCATCAGCTCATCACAATGACACAGATTAGTCACGGTCAGCACCGGGATTCGTACCTCTGATCATACAGATTCCACACACCCGACACTACATGATCAACTCTAAATTAGTCAACAACAGCAACAACACTAGTGTAAGTGGCTGACTCCACCAGCAGGAGATTCGGGGTCAAGTCCGGACTGAGGTAAAATTTTCTAATCTCATTCAGCAGATGTGACCGCTCTTAGGGGAGCTATGCCATTTGTATGATTATATGGGTCTGATGGAGCGGGAGAGAGAGGTTTCCGAAGATTATTTGCCTGATGATCATGAATCTGTTTCGTTATTTTCTGAACCACATTTTTCGTACACCGTTTCAGGAATTATTACGATCATTGGTTAATATTACTGACCTTAAATTGAGCCAATTTTTAATGGAAGTACATCATTCACTCTTGAAAATTATGGTGAACTATGAATTGAATTTGAAATGTGTGTTGTACGTGGGAATGAGACTTGGCTCTCATATTCGTGTTTTATGACCTAAATGTGCCAGTGGAAAGAGGAATGTCAATGGGGCACTGCAACTACATCGCTATTTTAACTGCTGTTAACTCCTTTTAGGGGTTATAAGCCCGGTGTACTTGGGTGTGTGTTGAACTTGCCTGATAACCTGTGGTTGTGTGATGACTGTAGTAGTGTGTGTAGCTCTATTAGGGACAAGAATGGGTTAGGTGCCCCGGGACTAGAGATAAGGTTTGCTTGGAGGAAGTGTGGAAAAACTCGGGTAAAACCACAGGTTAGTCACGGTCAGCACTGGGATTTGAACCTCATTTTCCATAAAAATTCACCTATATTGAATATGTGCTGTACTTACAACAGGCTCTCAGCTGACAACGATTTGGATTTTGGAATGTCCTTGCTAAATTATAGAAGAAAATTACACTCAGTTTTAGCTGCCAAATGACTCATTTTTACAAAGATATTAAATTTAGGTATTAGTATTAGGTTTCACTTTATTACTAACTAGCAGAAGTACCCATTCTTCGAACGGTCGTCGGTATTAATAACCAGACGTATTCAATTGAGCTACTGTTGCAATGGTTAGGGGCTTGGAACCTGTTTGTCGACAAAGATAAATGATTAGTTGAAATATGCTCTGAAACTAATTTACCTAACGTGTACTTCCTGACGTCAAAATAAAATTGAAAACCTCGTAGACGAAATGCAATTCACGTCACATAAAAACAGACCCTCACTGTTGTGTCAAGTGCGCATCCAGAGGAAGACCCCTTTAATAAATTATAAAGGCTTGTGGTGCATGACAATTCAGGTTTTTTAGCCTCCAATGGCCCAAATTCCTAAAAGCAAAAAAAAAAAAAAAAAAAAAAAAAAAAAACATTTCAATTCAGGAATTTTTGAAAATAATGTTGCTGTTTGAAGATATAATAGACCTTCTGTACGACACATCGCACGTTTAAGTCTTGTGAAAAAATCCAGGGTACCTCTTGACCCCCTTAAGCGCATTGATGAATTTTACAGTTTTTGTTGGTTCCGTGATAACCTTATAGCCATTTGCAAACTTTCACAGAAATTTAATAAATGGAGTGGCATTACTTCTTGCAGAAATAGATGGAAAGTTGGATGTACCTTTTTGAGACACTGTTGTCATGGTTACTGGCTTGCATTCCTACATTAGTTTATTAAATGAAATTAGTTTTCTGGGAATATCTCAGAAACTCTTGGTTTTAGAGCATTAAAATGTAGTTTTCGGGGACCCTTTACGACTGTTTAGGGGCCCCGAGATTTTGTTCTGACACCAAGGGGCTGAAAATTAGCTTTGTCTCGTCGTTGTAGGCCGTAGTATCATCATCATCATCCTCTTGCACAGTTTCCAGCCGTTGGCCGGGTCTGTTGGAACGCAGGCCACTCCAACGTCTTCTGTCTTCCCACCATCTCTCAGCTTCCACCCCTGTCCAGTCTTCTCCTCTCTTCTTCACGCTTTCTTCCATCCCTTTCAGCCACCTGTCTCTCGGTCTTCCTCTCGGTCTTCCTCTCGGTCTCTTTCCTTCCCACTTCGTCTCGTGCATCCACCTGGGTATCCTCTTATCCTCCATTCGTTTTACATGTCCATGCCATCTAAGTCTAGATTTCTCTATACCATCCCGTAATGGTTCATCGTTTATTAATTCTCTGGTCCTCTCATTTCTTATTCTGTCCATCTTTGTAGCTCCAATACTGCTTCTCAAGAACCTCATCTCACTGGCCTGTAGTTTGCTCTTCTCCCTTCCTTTCATAGCCCAGGTCTCTGAGGCATACGTCAGGATAGGGGCATAGTACGTCCGATATATGATCTTTTTTTCTGTTCCGAGGGACATCCTTGCTCCATAACATGCTTCTCACACTCCTCCGGAATGCTTCTGCCTGTCTCCCCCGCTCTTTTTTTCTCTATAGTTTCTTCCATTATCTTGTATCAGGCTTCCCAGATACTTGAAACTCTCCACTTTCTTCAGCTGTTCCCCACCAATTGTTATTCCCGTTGTGGTTCTTTCCTTCTTCCTTGTTGTGATCACCATCTCACTCTTATTTATGCTAAATTTCAACCCATATCCTTGTATTATTCCTTCCCACACGTCCAACTGTTCCTGTACCTCCTCCTCCTTGTTTCCCCAAATCATCAAATCATCCGCTAACACCATTGCTTTCATCTTTCCTTCCCCAATTACTTGTACCACTCGGGTCATTATGTCATCCATCACCACAATGAAAAGTAACGGTGCCAGTGAACTTCCTTGTTTCAGGCCGATTCTCTGTTCCACCAAGTCCGATCTCTCTCCTCCCACTTTCACACAGCTCACGCTTCCCTTGTACTTCTCCTTTATCCTCCTTATAGTCCATTTTTCTACTCCTCTATCCTCCAGGGACTTCCATACTTTCTTTCTGCATACACTGTCATATGCTTTCTCAATGTCCAGGAATGCCATCAGTAGATCTGTTCCATACTCACAGTGCTGTTCTTGTAACTGCCTTACAGCAAAAATCAAATCCACTGTGGGCCTTCCTGCTCTGAAGCCATGTTGTTCTTCCCTCATCCCTCCTTCTATCCTTGTCCTAATTCTCCTTTCCAAAACTTTCTCAAACATCTTTGCACAATGACTCATCAGTTTTATTCCCCGATAGTTTCTGCATTCTGTTCTACTACCTTTCTTGAAGATCGGGACAATTATTCCCTTTTTCCAGTCCTCTGGGGTCTTCCATTCCGTAGTGTAATAATAATATTAATTATAATAATAATATAACAATATAGGGATAGGGATATAATAGACCTTCCGTGGCACACCAGCACGATTAAATCGCGTGAAAAAATTCTAGAGTACCCCTTGACCCCCTTAAGCGCATTATATGTATTGATGAATTTTACAGCTTAGTTTGGGTCCGTTATAACCTTCTAGCCGTTTGCAAACTATCTCAGTAATGTAACAAGAAGTTCCGTTAAGAACTATACAGCCTACTTTTCATGCCAATGATTATTCTACAGAATATGAACCTATCTAGAATAATGACGAAATTAAGTTGCTAATATCCAAATTTCCAATTAGTTCGAAATACTGTATACCTGGCATAATGTATCCTAATAGAGCACTACAGTTTGCAGCCCTGATGACTGAATATATTCTTAGTTCCATCTCTTAAGGTACAAAATACAAAATTTGGTTGAAGTCCAATGAATCGCATGGACGTTACATGCAGTTAAACATTGGATCTAACAGCGCGCGTAAAATCATGTTGGCAACAATGTCATGCATGTATTGGTCAGAAATAATCTGAAATAATATGATCTATTGTTGTGCCAATTTTGAATGATATCCATTAGTTAGTATAGAAGTTACATGCATTTTAAAATTGGACCTATCAGCAGGCTTAGAATCATGTTGGCAGCACTGACGTATATTAGTTACTCCAAATTCGTCTAGAATGCCAGGTACTATACGTGTGCAAATTTTAGAGCTATTGGCTTGCATACTTTCTGATATATTGATATTAGGGTAACAAAAATAGGGACAGCACATATTAACAGTTGGCAGCCCTGGTTGCTCCTTAGAATACGCATAGTCATATCTGTTATGGTACACATAACACGTACGAAATTTGGTTGAAATCCAAATGATAGTATGGAAGTTGCATGTATTTAAAGTTGGACCTATCAGCAGGCTTAGAATCATGTTGGTAGCACTGACGTATATAAGTTACTCCAAATTAATATAGAATGTCAGGTACTATACGTGTGCATAGTTTAAAGCTGTTGTCTTGCATACTTTCTGATATATTGGTATTTGGATAAAATAAATTAGGAGCATTTATTAACAGTTGGCAGCCCTGGTAGGTCTTAAGAATACGCTCAGTCATATCTGGTTATGTACACATACAACATACGAAATTTGGTTGAAATCCAATTGATAGTGTAGAAGTTATATGCATTTAAAAATTGGACCTATCAGGAGGCTTATAATCATTTTGGCAATACTGCCATGTTTGACCTCCTGGAAATTAAACTGAAATATTATGATCTGTACGTGTGCCAATTTTGAAATAGCTCCCATTCATACTTTCCAAGATATCCAACATGGAGCTCAAATTTCAATTGCGATTTTTTAGCAGTTGGTAGCACTGACATCATTTTCAAATATGGCCGTGAGATATTCAGGTGTAGATATTTACTCCTATCGAATTTTGTTTCGATTGCTGCAGCCGTTTAGGAGTTGATAGGGGGGGGGGGACACACACACACAGCCAGACAGACAGATAGAAGGACAGACAGACAGACAGACAGACAGACAGACAGACATTTGCCCGATCTCATAAGTCTACTTTTTCCTCATTTTTGCAAAATGTAAAAAGTAGGCTAATAAATGGAATTGTATTGCGTCTTATATTACAGCAATAGATGGACCTGTGAATTTCTGTTGCCATGGTTACCGGCTAGCTTCCTTTCATTATTGTATTAAATGAAATTAATTTTCTGGGAATATCTCAAAAACTGTTGGTTTTAGGGCCTTAAAATGTGGTTTTCGGGGTTCGTTTCTCACATTGAGGGGTTAAAAATGAGCTTTGTCTCGCCCTTCTACGCCTATTTCAGCAAGTATTTTAAGGGGGTAGGCCCCCTTTTATGAGAGCTACAGAGAATAGTTACATCAATGATTGGTGTCGTGCCTCTGAAGGATATATGTACCAAATTTTACGTTGATCCACTCAGCCGTTCTCGAGTTATAAGGACACAAAAAATTGTCCACAGACAGACAGACAGACAGACAGTCAGTCAGTCAGACAGACAGACAGACAAAAAATTTATTTTCGCGCGAATCCGTCATAAAACAGTCTAAAACGCGTAAATAACGCAAATTTCCGTAGAAATTCAGAAAAAACAGACCAACTTTCATTCTTTTATATATAGAGATTATCATTTCTAATCATTAATGCCAAACTTACATCTTTAATTGCTGATGTATTAGTACCTAAAAATATAAATGTTGTTTGACAATATGTGACCAAATATTCAAGATCATGCTTCCTTTGCTGTTATTGCTACTAGAACTTGTGTATGTTTCTTGTTAACAATATCTTTTTTTAAATTTAATTTGTATTTTGTATTCATAATGTTGAATTTTGGGCTCATGCCGTGTATTATTATATTAAAATTCGAAGCTTTTCGAAAGAAACCATGTCTTTCTTTGTCAGGAATAATCTGAACAGGAATAATCTGATTTCAGATTATTCCTGACACGGCATAAGACCAAAATTCAACATTATGAATAGTATAACGAGCCGTGAAAGTCTAAATGATAATATTGTAATTTGTATTTTATTAATTTATTAGCCTACTTTTAACATTTTGCAAAAATGAGGAAAAAGTAGTCTTATGAGATCGGGCAAATGTGTGTCTGTCTGTCTGTCTGGCTGTGTGTGTGTGTCCCCCCCTGTCAACTCCTAAACGGCTGGAGCAATCGAAACAAAATTTGGTAGGAGTAAAGATCTATACCTGAATATCTCACGGCCATATTTGAAAATGATGTCAGTGCTACCAACTGGTAAAAAATCGCAATTGAAATTTGAGCTCTATGTTGGATATCTTGGAAGTTATGAATGGGAGCTATTTCAAAATTGGCACACGTATAGATAATAATATTGCAGTTTAATTTTCAGGAGGCCATACATCGCAGTGTTGCCAAAATGAGTATAAGCCTGCTGATAGGTCCAATTTTTAAATGCATATAACTTCTACACTCTCAATTGGATTTCAACCAAATTTCGTATGTGCTATGTGTACATACACAGACATGACTGAACGTATTCTTAAGTTCCACCAGGTCTGCCAACTGTTAATAAATGCTCTTAATTTGTTTTGTCCAAAATACCAATATATCAGAAAGTATGCAACCCGACAGCTTTAAACTATGCACACGTATAGTACCTGACATTCTATATTAATTTGGAGTAACATATATACCTCAGTGCTACCAACATGATTCTAAGCCTGCTGAGAGGTCGAACTTTAAATACATGTAACTTCCATACTATCATTTGGATTTCAACCAAATTTCGTATGTGCTATGTGTACCATAACAGATATGACTATGCGTATTCTTAAGATCAACCAGGGCTGCCAACTGTTAATATGTGCTGTCTCTATTTTTGTTACCCTAATATCAATATATCAGAACGTATGCAAGCCAATAGCTCTAAACTGTGCACACGTATAGTACCTGGCATTCTAGATGAATTTGGAGTAACTAATATACGTCAGTGCTGCCAACATGATTCTAAGCCTGCTGATAGGTCCAATTTTAAAATGCATGTAACTTCTATACTAACTAATGGATTTCATTCAAAATTGGCACAACAATAGATCATATTATTTCAGATTATTTCTGACCATTACATGCATAACATTGTTGCCAACATGATTTTACGCGCGCTGTTAGATCCAATGCTTAACTGCATGTAACGTCCATGCTATTCATTGGACTTCAACCAAATTTTGTATTCTGTACGGTACCTTAAGAGATGGAACTAAGAATATATTCAGTCACCAGGGCTGCCAACTGTAGTGCTCTATTAGGCTACATTATGCCAGGTATACAGTATTTCGAACTAATTAGAAATTTCGATATTAGCAACTTAATTTCGTCATTATTCTAGATAGATCCATATAGATTAATCATTGGCATGTATCTTAAATTTTAAGAAAAGTAGGATCTTTAGTTCGTCACGGAACTTCTTGTTTTTATTTTGTTTTTTAGTGTATTTTATGTTCGATGATGTCAAAATGTAAATATTATATGTCAGAAAACTGCATCATAATGAGGGTCATTAAAGTAGGCCTACTACTTTTCATTATGAAACGGTTTCTCCAACCAAACATAGCTCATTCACCAATTCACCAATTAGGCAAGGATAGCTTCGCTCATGCGCTCAAAATCCAACATGTCGGACATGAAATACATGATTTGAAAGTTGGCAATGTATATTGGATCAACCATTGTAGTTACAATCCCGAACACAAAGAAAAAATCAGCTAAGCAGACAGAGCGCATGCGTGGGTCAGAGAACTTGTAAAGCACAGATAGAAAACCCAGCGCTTGCACTCTGATCACTAAATTCAAGTGACTGAATCCCGACAGATATTTACGAATATTTCTGTTCGAACATAAAATAAAATAAAGTTATAATTATTGTCGGTCATTGGTAATTAAGACACCTGTATGGAAATTATAAAACTCGCTTCGCTCGTTTTTTAAACATACTCGTGTCTTAATTATTGCCATTATAGGCACGTTGCATAATGTACTATTAATGCATTTTCATGTATTATCTGTGTGTAAACGATTATTTGCTACTGTAATTGGGGCACTGCCCTGCTGTGGCAATAAATACATTGAAAATATATTTAGGTCTTAGGCTTTCGCGGCCGGTGTCTAGTTTATCATCTAGGCTTACAGGATGGAACCGAAACGTCGGGAAACAATCACCGATACACAACGCGGCTCTATCCTGTGAGCCTAGGTGATAAAATAAATGAATACATAAATAAATCTCCGGACTTGCAGCAGCTCCCCGACATGGACGTGGTGCACGGTTTAATGCACACGGCTACGCCACGGTGTAACATTTTAATTAGTTGTTGTTGTTGTTGTTTCATCTGAGGGGCGGGTAGACACATCATATCTCATACATAAGCAAGAGGTAACTGATATGAGGGTAGCACGAATGAATGCTGGGACGAATAGGTGGCACCAATGGCTGGCACGTGCACGTAATGAAGAGATAAAGTCTAAGATAAAATGAACACGCTAGAGAAAACTGTTCCTATGAGCAGAATGAGATGGAGGTGTCATGTGGAGAGAATGGGGGAATGGAGGTTACCTAAGAGGTTAATGATTTGCTGTAGACCAGGCTTGCTCACACCGGTCATTTCTACAAGTGAGCGCCCGCTCCGTACCCAGGTGGCGAGCAGGCAGAGTAGCTGCGTTCAGTTTTGGCTTCGTAAACCAACCGATTGCGTCACTGCAGTGACATCTGGTGCTACGGATATGGAGTCAGCTGAGAAGAGACTAATTGTAAGTTCTAGTGCAAATAACGTGCAACAAGCATCCAAATAGGAAGGGCAGTGGCTTTTTGTGCCAATTGGAGAACGTGCTAAATGTTTAGTATGAGAACATTCGGTATTGGCTAAAAATTATAACGTTGAGCGGCAGCTATAATGTGCATGCTTGTTTCTTCATATTTGTGTGAACAACTGTTCTCCGCTTTAAATCTTTGCAAATTGAGACCTCGATCACAAAATGACAGATAGCCATCTGAGGGCCGTTCTTCAACTGCACACCAGTAGTAGTATATGTCCAGACATTCCCTCGCTTTCAGCAAAACATGGGACATATACATCATGATGTACACATAAATGCCTGCGATTTTGTAATGTAATACATTGCCAATAATAAAAAAAAGTCCTCTCGGCACGCCGGAAGGCGGAGGTAGATTTCACCGGACAAAAAGGCAGAATATGCAGGTTTTCGTAGAAGGATCAGACCTCAATTATCGCGTGAAAGTATTTTATAATTGGAGATTAATTAACTTTGTTTTTCGTCATTTTATGCATATTTTAAACATTCTATTGTCTTATGATGACGGTAAACTTCTTGTCATTTGGAGTCCATTTTTATACTTGTGGTCACACTGTCCTTATGCAAGGTTTCGACACTGATGTGTAACTATGTAACGGTCTGTTACTTCTTCACGCAAAATTATATCTCCCGCAGAGATGTTGGTTGGTTCCTCAGTTTAGGGGCTGCGACAACGCGGTCATGTAACCCCGTGTACTTTGGGTGAGTGCAGAATCTGTCTGATAAACGGTGTGAATTGTGATGGCTGTGTTAGTCTGTAATTCAGGTAAGGAATGCAGACGGTCAATTTCAAGCAGTAGTTCCTAATGTTGCTACCAGATACTACCGTCAACGCCACCTAGCTGTGAACTTGGCTACTAGATGCCACCTCAATCAGCAACTCGCAACGAACGTTGGAACTTCCCCTCCAAAGGAAAGCTTACTGAGGGATTTTTAGCGCTCTTAGAAAATCCGACGACTTTGGCCGGCTTTGAACCCGCGACCTTGGGCATAGAAGTTCAGCATACTACCAGTTACGTCACCGAAGCCGCTTCACACTTAGTCAGATGGAAATCTGAATTTGATCTCGCGGAAGTGCGTTGTCATGGCAACGTCTGATGGCTCATCCCTCATCAATTTAGTAGTGTTGCCATGTCAACCACTGATAGCTCTTGGCATTTTCTTAATTCCGAAATCATTTTTCTCATCCCTTGGCGTAATGGTGGCTCATATCAAAAATTCTTTCAGACAAACGTTTTAGGTAATTATTAGGGGAATATTGTCCATTTTGTACGGTTTTGATATTGTGCCTATTAAGAGAGATATGATTAATGTTTCCCGAAAAAAACACTTTTTCCCACCCCTTTGGTCAATGGTTGGTGCTATCAAAAAACGTTTCAAACATAAATTTTTGAGCTTTATACGACACATAGTATGAACTTCGAACGGATTCGATATTTCACATATTAAGAGAGTTATAGCAATATTTCATTTTTTCAAAAAAAAAAGTCCCCCATTTTCATCCCCTTCGACCGATTTAGCCCAGTAACGAACTCGTCCGAGATTTTATGGGTATACTTATTCGGTAAAAAATTCAAAGTGATTGGTGCAAAATTACGGCAGTTATCGTGTCCACAAGAAACTGATATACATATATATATATACATATATTACATAAATTATATATAAACTTTTGAACTGACGGTGGATTTGGGGTCTGGGGGATGTGAAACGCGAAGATATGTCGAAATTTTCTGGAAATCGAAACATGGTTCCCATTGCAATAGTTAGCTTTCTAATGAAATCTACCTAAAATACTACCGTCAACGACACCTAGCTGTGAACTTGGCTACTAGATGCCACCTCAATCAGCAACTCGCAACGAACGTTGGAACTTCTCCTCCGAAGGATAGCAAACTCAGTTTTTTTTAGCGCTCTTAGTAAATCCGACGACTTCAGCCGGGTTTGAACCCGCGACCTTGGGCATAGAAGTTCAGCATGCTACCAGTTCCGATACCGAAGTCGCTTCCCACAAACAGATGGAAAACTGAATGTTATCTCGTGCAGTGGCGTTGTCATAGCAACTGCTGATGGCTCATCCCTTATCAATTAAAAGTAAAGTTGTCATGGCAACCTCTCTTGGCACTTGGCATTTTCTTATAATTTAAATCATTTTGTTCACCCCGTGGCGTAATGGTGGGTCATATCAAAAATTCTTTCAGACAAAAGTTTTAGGTAATTATTGGAGAAATATTGTCCATTTTGTGCGGTTTTGATATTGTGTCTATTAACAGAGATATGATTAATGATTCCCGAAAAACCCACTTTTTCCCACCCCTTTGGTCAATGGTTGGTGCTATCAAAAAACTTTTCAAACATAAATTTTAGGGCCTTGTCCGACACATAGTATGAACTTTGAATGGATTCAATATTTCAGATATTAAGAGAGTTATAACGATATTTCACTTTTTCGAAAAAAGACTCCCATTTTAACCCCTTTGACCGATTTTGCCCATTAACGAACTCGACCGAGATTTTAAGGGGATACATATTATGTACAAAATTTAAAGTGATTGGTGCAATATTACGGCAGTTATCGTGTCCACAAGAAACTGATATACATATATATATATTGAACCCGAGGAGGTTATGCTGACTGGAATCGAACGTGGTTCTCAGAGACTGTGATCTCAGTATAAAGGTTCCACCAGGGAACGAACCAGAGATCTGTAGAGGCAGTTTCATGGTAAAAACCCCTCGAAAGAAGTGTATATTTAATCACTGGTGTGATTTTGGTGCAATGACATTATTTATTAAAATAATGCAGGGAAAAATGAGCAGGTTACAGCATTATTAGACTACTTGGTGTAGGCTATACGAGGCTTGAAGCACGGAGAGGACAGAGTTGACATTTTACAAATTAGCCCAGGATTGTGGGAGGGCCCCAGTGGAGCCATGTCCATCTCTGTGACCCCATTCTGTCGTCTGGAGCAGGGTGGAGGCCTGAATAATGACCCAGTTATTCCCCGACGGAGAATAGATTTGAGGAGGGGGAGGAGAGATGCCCAGGAAAATCATTGATTACTCGCGATTGGAGCAACGAATTGAGTTGAGAGTTGCCCACAGGTGAATCTTTTGGCAGGAGGCTAATTTTAGAGCCTTTTACCTGCGAAATTGATGCATATTTAAGGAAGTGCGGAAGGACTGTAAAACTGCCATTGTTCGCGGATAGATTTGAGAATGTTGCCGGGGAATTCCCGTAAGATAGCGTCCCACGCTATGGAGAAAGGAATTAATATTAATTAATTGGACGAGCGATTCCTTTGCACGCAGATAGTTTTGGGATCTGTGGAGAAAGAGGAACCCAATGATCATGGTTTGGAGACCAGAATCATGCTGGGAGAGGAGCCAAGATTACGCGGGAAGATTTCGCCCTACTTTTCGTGGGAATCCGATATAAGGGAGTAGACCCTTGGAGGAACGCCCAGTCAAGCTCAGTCTAAGCTCAGTCTCGACGCAGTTCAAGCTCAGTCTACGCGCAGTTCACGTGAAGTTTACGCCCAGTTACAGCCAGTTACAGTCGAGCAAGTTGCAGTCTTACGCAGTCTTCACGACGTTAGAAGTTACCCAGTTGTAGCACAATTGCAGTAAGTTGCAGTCAGTATGCAGCAAGTACGAGGGCAGTACGAGACAGTATGTAAGCAGTCTACAGCAGTCTTCAAGTAAGTTACGAGCAGTCTTCGAGTGAAACTTCAGTCAGTTACAGCCAGTTTGAAGCAAGTTCGTCAAGGCAGAACGCATGGCGGTCATACTCATAATAGACGCCGAACAAAGACTGGTACATGTAAATGAAGCATTTAATAAGCTTGTATGAATATTAGTCGTGCTATAGGCATACTCAGCAGTACGAACTATGGCGTGTTCAGTTACGAAGCACCGTGTAGGCTAATGGCAGAACTATTGTAAATAATTATTTGTGTAAGGTATTGGACAGTGTTAAGCGCAATGTGTAAAGTATTGACTGATCGTATATGTGTAATTACGATGGAATGCGCTAATGAAACTCTACGAAGTGTTTGGTAATGTCATGAGAGTACCAGATGATAAAACTCAGGACGGGAGCTAGCATATTTATGCAACGCAGGACGCTTACTGTAGGAAAAATATAAAAACTGTTGGTGAATTCCGAGAGCAGGTAAACCAGACTTTCAATCAGGAGTTGATAGGAGCACGGGAGATGCCGTCGACACCTGCAATTTCGATCTTTGCTAGGGAATTTCAGCATTGAAAAGTGTATAAAGTGACGTGTGTTAAGTGTACAGCATATGTAAAATATCCTTTAAAGTAGTGATTAGATAAGTGTTTCACATGTGTGGGAGCGATAGCTTCCTGAGAGTTATGCAACGTGTCGTGTTGTTGATGAAAATTATGTGTTATAAAATGTGTGTATTCAAGATGAATATGTCGCGTTAAACCTGCTAATGGCGGGCGACATGGAGAAATATGATTGGTCGGAGCCACCATAAGACGCCTATAGAGATGTAAGTACCCCACAAGTTATGATTATGTAGAAATATGGGCCACTGCATGTTGTGAATTCCTTAAAGATGCCAGTAAAAATCAGTTTAGGAGGGAGATCCTCCATGTTTAGTCATTATTGTGTTGATTTTTATAGAGTTGAGATGTTAATTTGCATCATTAAGTGGAGTAATTATTCCCACTATGAATTAAGAATGGCAATCAGTTATGTAAATGTAACGAACGCGATTGTTCGGATTTTAAGACGTTTAGCTATGTCGGATTTTTGGTAATTTATGTGAGAATAATAAATAAGAATGATTTTGGTCATTTATGTCAGTGAGATTAATAAGAATAATAAAGTAATGATTTTGGTCATTTATGTCAGTGAGATTAACGGTAATAATAATAATGAATATTAAAAGTATGAATGAACACATCAGGAAACAAATAAATGTTGTAAGCGAGAATTAGTTACGCTAATTGCAAGACTTATCAATCTAAGCAGTAAGATGATACAGTAAGATTACATTACAGTAATTAAGGAAAGAAGTTTTATATCAGAATATTGCATATATTCAATAATGATGCCAGTAATGAAAGAGCTTTTAGTGAATTGAATTTGCAGCTTATATGAGAAGCTTATAGAGTAATTGATAGATTTCTCTTAATAATATAGGTCGGAGGTCGTAGCATTGAGTAAGGGGCCAGGTGGTCTATTCTACGTATGAAATCTCCTATGTCATGGGCATAAGTGGAGATCTAATTTATGCCAGAGTTGTAGTGTGCACCCTAGCTCTGAGGAAGGATATGAAAGTGTTCCGGGTTGGAATCCTGTGATAGAGACGAGGAAAACGAGGACACCTCGAAACTCTATGGTTTCCCGAGAACTTATTGATGAGTTATTCCGCTCGTGGTAGCGAAACTCATGGCGACAGCCTGGACTGAGCGCCTATATTTTACTTGAGACACCGGTCACCCGTCAGACTAATGCATTACGAACCCCGAACCTTCATGTTGAATGGACCCGTGTGAGGCCAGTAATTATTATATCCTCTGTGTAGGAGTAATTATAAAAGCTCATTCAATACCTGTTGGCATAATAGTCAATTAAGATCCTTTGGGATATGTGTGTCGTTCAGACAACCGTATTTGTCTTGTAAATCTTTACTGCTTAGAAAGGAAAGCATTCAAACCTTTAAGGAGGGTCGAGATAATTGGTGGAACACCCATCCCACATTCTATTGTGTACCGACTCCTCTAGCCGAGGGTCTGCAGGCGGGCACTCGAACCGTCAAGGCAAGTTGAAAGGAAAAGATTTTAGACCCTGGTAAATGACATGTGTTGAAAGATTGTTATGTTGAGTAATGTAGCCATGTGGTTTAGGAACACATGGATAATTATAGATCATCCTGATGGTTCATTATTTTAGCTATCTGACGAATAGTTAGACGATGTATTTGTACTGTCACTGAAACCAAGTTATGAAGTTGGTTACTAGATGCCAAAGGCGACGAGCGCAAGGTAATCTAATTGTACCATCCGACACAAGCTATAACGTAACGTTTTATGTAGGAATCACATACAGCATGCAGTGGAACCATATAAATAGAGGAAGTGGAGGGGTAGCTTACATAATTATGGAGTTGTACGTTGATTGCGGTGCAACGTCCGAACAGGTAAATGCATGCAAGCATTTGTTTGGTGAGAAGAGAAAAATCAAAACACGCACGGCACACATAATTGTTAAAACTAAAGAGGTTTAAGGAATAATTAATTTGTGATATTAAAGAAGTCTCATTGTATGACTGTTATCTCAATGTACAGTTGGTTTTGAAGTCGTAGGTGCATCAGCGCACCAGAATATCTTTATGAAGTTCACATAAGGGTACAGCTTTATGGTTTAATATGACTTTATTATGATTTCATTTTTGTTTATTTGTGGATTGTGGAAGTAAATTTTTGTTTGCTTTGTTTTTATGGTTTTGGGGATTGTTTTTGTGTTTGAAGCCATGATTTTATTTACTGAATTAAAGTTTTAGAATAGAGTTGTGCCTTATCATTGTAGAGTTGATACCTTATAGCCTCAAATCCAAAATATGCACTGCTCAATGGGGGAGACGGTACACGCCTGAGACCTGATGCTAGCTGGAGGCAGATGCATATTTACCATCGAGATTACTCACATGGGTACATGGGATTTGATGTCCTATACAGTGATTTGAACTATAGGTACAACTAAAGTCGGTCAGGTCTAGTGCACACAACTCTATTAAAGTAAGAATTAACGACGTAGGGAATGACCGCTCCTATCCCTAGATAAGTTCCGATACGTACATATAAATTTTGATAGATTCTACTCCTATACTCCAATAATTTATCATGGCCCAAGCAACGTGGAGCGGTATTAATTCATTATGGAACCGCCTGCGTCAGTGCAATATGAGCGATCTTGGCATTGCACATGCATGGCATACATGACGAATATATCATCTAATTTATCATGGCGCCCAGGTACGTGGAGATTATGGGATTTAGGGAAAACCCATAGATTTTTATGGTATTTCATGGGGAAAACCATAGTAATTGTTTTGCCTCAAACTTTGTTTGAGTGATTTTTGAATTCAGTAGGCTTTTTATGTAACGCAGAATCTCTTTATTGAGAAGAGAATTGCCCAAGGGTACGAGCGCTACATACCCGATCCACAATCTACCATAATATTATCAGGTTTTGTACGACTTCACAATATGTGTGCAGTGTTTGATGTTTCTCTTCGAAACGTATCCACATATTTTTCCAGGAAGCCTGCCTGCATATTTAAGTGTGTTATTGTAAAATGTCAGGTACGCAGGAGATCTTGCAAGTTATTGCAGGATTGAAACAGCATTTTGATGCTGCTAACGAGCAGAATAAACTGGAAGCCAAGGCTTTCCAGGATAGTATAAACACTCGTTTAGATGCCAATCAGGAGGCAATTAATGCAACTCAGGTTGAAATAAACAACCGTTTAGATGCAAATAAAGCGGAATTGAGTAGTCGGTTAGATGCCAATCAGGTGGCAATGAATAATAACCAGATTGAATTAAACAATAAGTTAGGTCAAATGCAAGAGGTAATTAAGACCGAAGTAACAGATACTGTTGTAAGCATTGTATCGGAAATGCAGGTTAAAACTGATAAACGTTTCGAGGCTATAGAAGCCAAACTTGAGAGTAATTTACAAGCGTGTAAGCATGCTCAGGAGGAAACCAACAGTAGATTAGGTGCGTTGTCTAACGACATTAAGGATATTCAAATCCAAAATGAGGCGAATCTCGAACGCCAAGCGAAACAGTTCGCAGAGTTTACAAAAACGGTAGACCAGAGATTAGAGGAGAACGACTCCAAATGGGACCAGAAATTGAAAAGCTATGCTAGAGCAATTAACGGTGACCTCAAGAAACAGGACCAGAATATATTAGGTCAATGCCAGGAAATAGGCGAAATTAAGGCTATCGCTCATGAAAGTAAGGAGATGGTAAGCAACGTGAAAAGTCAGATGGGCAAAGTTCATCAAGAACTGGACCAAGTTCAGACTGACATTGTCATAGTTAACAAAAGGCAAGAGGAGAATAGAGGTGAGATCACCAAGGTCCGGAATGAATTGTCTAAAGTCAATGGACACATTCAAGATGAAATTAAAGGGTTGAGAGAAGAACTCGAAATAAGAGAAGGCCAGAAAACAGAGGCAAGCGACAAGACCCTTGCTCAAATTAAAGAAGATGTAGAGGATGAAATATCCCATATCAAACAAAGTCTGAAAGAAGACAAGGTGAAAATATTTCAAGTAGCCGAGGAAAACCGAGATAGACTTACAAGAATAGAGAAAGAAGTCATTACTCGTCTAGAAAGAGCAGAAATGCGCCACAATCAAATGGAGACTAGGATAATAGCACAGGAGGAAACGCTTCTGAAATATCCTAAGTCAAGTGAAGGCAGCATAGAGGATATGAGGAAAACAAGGTGGGCAGACTTAGAAACCCAACCTATGAGCAGGAATGCTACAGGCTCAGGGGAAAGTCCTTATATGACGCCAGGTGTACCAATTGCGGCATCGACGCCACATGAAAATGCTATGCACACCCAGGTGATAAACGTCATTAGGGCAAGCGAAGAAAAACCAAGGAAATTTTCAGGTAGCCACTGTAGTATGACACCAAAATATTGGTTAAAGGAAGTGACTGAATATCTAAATGATGCACGAATACCGCAGGAGCGTAGGCTACGTGCTATAGAGAAATTAACAGAGGGGGAGTGCGCATTATGGTTTCGCAGCTTCCGCTACACTTTCGATACTGTTGAGGAGTTTCGTGAGGCATTCTTGAAAAGATATTGGGACGCCGCGACCCAACAGAATTTACGGTTGGATTTATATGCAAAGAAATACAGTACTAATAATCCAACGAAGTACGCAGAATTCTTCATATCGCAGATGTGTCGCTTTAAAGAGCTGGATCAAAAACCGAGCGAACTGGAGCTATGTATTGCTATCGCCAAACAGCTTCCATACGAGATCCAAAGGCTACTAATCTCGGCTAATGCGAAAACCGCTATGGAAATGGAGACAGTTCTAAGGCAACTGGACCTCACCACAGCAAATACAATGCGTCAGAGTCGAACCGTGGAACAAGTACACATGACCAACACACAGACTGACCAACAGCAAGCTCCAAGGAACAACAAAGCTACGAGCACAGAAACATTAGATTCCTATGGACGGCAATGGGAACAGGAACCCAGAAGATGGCAGTCAAAGTACAAAGGGAATGCTAATAAAGGAGGAAGAGGTCGAAGCTCATGGAATAAGCAGAATACCAGGGGAAAACCGTACCATAACAATGGAGGTAACAATGGCCAAGAAGGCAACAATAGAAATTGGAGACCCCAAGAAAGAAGAAGTAACTTCGATGACGAGGTAGAAGAACGATATCATGCTTCTTTGCGATACCTCGAAGAAAGGGGAGATGAGCCCCAGAAACAACAAGTCCGATGGCAAGAAGTCATGCAGAACAGGACATCGCCAGACAGATATGGAGATGGAGCTAAGAGTTTGGAACTACAGCGCAGCGAACAGGAGAGAAGAAACCCCAAGGGGGCGGGCGCTGAAGAAAAAAAAACGCCAAAATTAGAAGAGTTTGAGACTGATGGATGGAAGTCTATTAACATCATCAATTGGATAGCTAAACCAGAAGAACTAATTGAGGATACAGGAGGACCACAGGTCATGGTCAAGAGAGAATTGCCTATTATAATTGTAAGAGTGGCAGGATTAAAAATCAGAAGTCTGCTAGACACAGGGTCAACAGTGAGCCTCATGACACAAGATCTATATAATGAAATAGCCCGGAGAGAGAACATTTTGAAAATACCGATTTCTAGTGTCAAAATTAAAGGGGTAATTCCAGACCGAACAATGATATGTAAATACCAGGTATTCCTAGATTTACAGATAGGAGGCTCTATTTTCTCACAGAGTTTTCTGTTAGTAAACAAACTGCCTTATAACCTACTTATTGGGGCAGAGTTTATAAGGGAATACAGAGTGATAATCGACCTAGCACAGGACAGGGTTATGTTCCATGTGAATGATGAAGCTGAAGGCTTAGAGGTCGCACTCAATGAGATTGAACCAGGATCAAGTGAACAAGTATGGCATACATACAGAGATGTGGCTGAGGAAGGAGTGTTAGCTATTGAGCAGTTAGAAGAGGAGCTTAAAACACTAGCCACAGACTTGGAAAAAGATCTGGAACCCAAATTGGAAGAATATATTTCGGAAAAGCTAGAAGAAGCGAAAATTGGGCTAAAAGAGAAGGAAAATTTAAAGCAGTTATTACTGGAACAGAAGGAAGTCTTTGATTCGAGACCTGGTCGGATAAAGAACTTCACTTATGCTTTTCAAGTCAGTGATTGGACATCATTTAGGCAGAAACCCTACCCTATAGCTGAAAAGCATTATGCTAAAGTGAAAGAGGCAATTCAGGAGATGTTGGAGGCCGGTGTTATTGAGAAGACACCTACGCCTTATGTAAGTCCATTGGTAATTGTACCAAAGACAGACGGATCTGTCAGAGTCTGCCTGGACCTGAGACGCTTAAATTTGAGAGTTATTCCGGAATTTGACCAAGTGCCACCTATTAAAGAGATCCTCAGGAAGTTTAAAGGAAAAACCATATTCACAAATTTGGATATCACATCCAGTTTCCATCATCTTGAATTAGAGAAGAAAACTAGTCTGTTGACAGGATTTATGTTTGATCAACATACATTTACATTTTTAAGGCTACCTTTTGGGTTGAAAACAGCTGGTTCAGCCCTGATAAGAGCGCTAGATCGCAATCTATCAGATGAGGTTAAAGCGAGTACCATCAGATATGTAGACGACATTCTACTCACATCAGAATCTCTGGAGGAGCACATGAGAGACCTGAAGAAGTTGCTAGATGACCTTCGAGAAGCTAACTTTAAGGTTAATATCAAGAAATCGCACTTCTGTCAGAGGGAAGTTAAATTCCTAGGGCATGTTATTGATGAAAATGGAGTGAAGGCTAATCCAGATAAATTGGAAGTAATTCGAAATTTCCCTAGACCCACGAAAGTAAAGCACGTCCGACAGTATTTGGGAGTAATTGGATTCTTTTCGAACCACTGCCCAAACTATACTGCAACAGTAGCACCCCTGCAGGACCTATTGAAGAAAGGCGGCAGATGGAATTGGACGGAGCAATGTCAGGAAGCATTCGTGAGGTCAAAACAAATGCTTTTGGAATATGTGAAGCTGGGATACCCGGATTATACCCAGAAGTTCATCATACAGACGGATGTATCACTTATTGGGATTGGAGCGATGCTATTCCAGGAAAATGTTGACCAGCCTGAGAAGAAAGTTTTTATCGCCTTTATAAGCAGGAGACTGAAAGCCCATGAGAAAAACTACACGATCACAGAGATAGAGTTGCTCGCAATTTTGTACGCGTTGCAATCATGGCATAAACTCGTGTATGGCTTCCAAATAGTCCTCAGAACAGACCATAAAGCTTTAACATTTTTGTTAAAGACAGACTTGTCTAGCCAGAGATTGACAAGATGGTCCCTGTATATCCAGCAATTTAATGTGGAAATAGAATACTGTCCAGGGAAAGAGAATGTAATACCGGACATATTAAGTCGTTACCCTAGAGAAGAGGAAGCGCTAGCGGTCCAGATTGAGAATCGAGATCAGAAGACGTTGGATGACTTAAGGAATCTTACCAACCTACAACGCGAAGACCCATGGTTGAAGATGATAATCGATTACTTTGAGGGACGCTTAGCAAGGGGAACTGCGGTATACAGAGAGGCGGAGGCATTGGCAACAGATTATGTATGGTATAATCAGATATTACACAAGTGGGACGATGTAGATCATACACGTCAAAGGATTGTAATTCCTGCATCTTTGCAGAGGAGATTAGTATGGCTAGCCCACAGAGCATTTGGACATCCCGGTATAGATAAAATTTGTGCTCTGTTGAAGGAAGCATTTACTTGGCCAAAATTGAGAGAAACGGTGAGAAATGCTATTAGGACATGTGATCTATGCCAGAGGGTAAAGCCAAATCCCTTTTTAATGAGGCAACGACCTATCCCGTTGTTACCGGAGAAGCCAAGGCAGCTATTGAGTATAGACAACTTTGGACCATTGCCTAGAGCACGTAGAGGCAATAGACACATTTTTGTAGCCATGGATGTATTTTCGAAAATGGTGGTGTTATGCCCCATACAAAAGACAAGTTCAAAACAGGTCTTGAAGCGCCTGAAAGAGAGAGTTATTCCGATTCTTGGGAAGCAGGATAATATTCTCTCGGACCACGGAAGTTGCTTTACGAGTGCAGAATTTCGTCGAGAACTGGAAACTCGAGGAATTAGGCAGATTTTATCTACCATTCGCCATCCTGAGGCAAGTCCAGTTGAAAGAGTAATGAGAGAGATCCAGAAATACATGAAGATCTACTGCTCTGAAGCGAATTGGCGTTGGATAGAATTTCTAGAAGTCATTGAATACTGTATAAATAATACTGTACATGAGGCGACAGGTCAGGTTCCCGTGACTCTACATCTGGATCAAAGACCAGAGAGACCGTGGACTGGTGTTATTCCATTGCCAGTAGACGCACAGCCCGGTAGAGAATTGAGGATCCAACGAACCTTTGAATATCTCAAAGCACAGGCGGAGAGACGTCAGAGAAGAAATCGTGCGAAGAGGTATCATAGACCGCTTCTCGTGGGAGAGAAAGTTTTCATTAAAAAACCCGCCAGTTCAGATCCAGAGGCACGCAAGTATAAAAAGTTCAATTTTGCTTATCACGGCCCGTTCGAGGTGATAAGAGACCTCCAGAACAATGCATACAGGTTAAGGCATCTAGAAAATGGAAACGAGGTCGTTATGAACGTAGCCAACTTAAAAGTTTATTACTCGCCAGAAGAATTCGACGAACAAGAAGAAGTATTGGTAACGCACACCCAACTCAACGGGGAGAGCGAAGTCAGCCAAGCAGTCAGACCTGAAAGTTGGAACGGCAAGACGGGACGAGAAGCAGACAGTTTACCCAGTGTAAGCGAAGAGAAAAAAGGATGCCAGTGTCTGCGAGAATACTATGAAGAAATGGTCAGAGTGGCGAGAAAGGTTGAAGCAATAAACGCGACCCTCCGCATGGAGAATGAACAGCTTAGGAAGAAGGCCGAGTGTGGAAGGGGGAACAGTACTAACCCACTCGCAGCCAGACGAGGTGAAGGGCCCCAGATGTAAACACAGACAGTGGTAGACAGTCAGCTGGTTACTTATATAAGCCACTTGCAATTGACTTTTATAAGTTTCGCAAGGGGAATATGAACCCGAGGAGGTTATGCTGACTGGAATCGAACGTGGTTCTCAGAGACTGTGATCTCAGTATAAAGGTTCCACCAGGGAACGAACCAGAGATCTGTAGAGGCAGTTTCATGGTAAAAACCCCTCGAAAGAAGTGTATATTTAATCACTGGTGTGATTTTGGTGCAATGACATTATTTATTAAAATAATGCAGGGAAAAATGAGCAGGTTACAGCATTATTAGACTACTTGGTGTAGGCTATACGAGGCTTGAAGCACGGAGAGGACAGAGTTGACATTTTACAAATTAGCCCAGGATTGTGGGAGGGCCCCAGTGGAGCCATGTCCATCTCTGTGACCCCATTCTGTCGTCTGGAGCAGGGTGGAGGCCTGAATAATGACCCAGTTATTCCCCGACGGAGAATAGATTTGAGGAGGGGGAGGAGAGATGCCCAGGAAAATCATTGATTACTCGCGATTGGAGCAACGAATTGAGTTGAGAGTTGCCCACAGGTGAATCTTTTGGCAGGAGGCTAATTTTAGAGCCTTTTACCTGCGAAATTGATGCATATTTAAGGAAGTGCGGAAGGACTGTAAAACTGCCATTGTTCGCGGATAGATTTGAGAATGTTGCCGGGGAATTCTCGTAAGATAGCGTCCCACGCTATGGAGAAAGGAATTAATATTAATTAATTGGACGAGCGATTCCTTTGCACGCAGATAGTTTTGGGATCTGTGGAGAAAGAGGAACCCAATGATCATGGTTTGGAGACCAGAATCATGCTGGGAGAGGAGCCAAGATTACGCGGGAAGATTTCGCCCTACTTTTCGTGGGAATCCGATATAAGGGAGTAGACCCTTGGAGGAACGCCCAGTCAAGCTCAGTCTAAGCTCAGTCTCGACGCAGTTCAAGCTCAGTCTACGCGCAGTTCACGTGAAGTTTACGCCCAGTTACAGCCAGTTACAGTCGAGCAAGTTGCAGTCTTACGCAGTCTTCACGACGTTAGAAGTTACCCAGTTGTAGCACAATTGCAGTAAGTTGCAGTCAGTATGCAGCAAGTACGAGGGCAGTACGAGACAGTATGTAAGCAGTCTACAGCAGTCTTCAAGTAAGTTACGAGCAGTCTTCGAGTGAAACTTCAGTCAGTTACAGCCAGTTTGAAGCAAGTTCGTCAAGGCAGAACGCATGGCGGTCATACTCATAATAGACGCCGAACAAAGACTGGTACATGTAAATGAAGCATTTAATAAGCTTGTATGAATATTAGTCGTGCTATAGGCATACTCAGCAGTACGAACTATGGCGTGTTCAGTTACGAAGCACCGTGTAGGCTAATGGCAGAACTATTGTAAATAATTATTTGTGTAAGGTATTGGACAGTGTTAAGCGCAATGTGTAAAGTATTGACTGATCGTATATGTGTAATTACGATGGAATGCGCTAATGAAACTCTACGAAGTGTTTGGTAATGTCATGAGAGTACCAGATGATAAAACTCAGGACGGGAGCTAGCATATTTATGCAACGCAGGACGCTTACTGTAGGAAAAATATAAAAACTGTTGGTGAATTCCGAGAGCAGGTAAACCAGACTTTCAATCAGGAGTTGATAGGAGCACGGGAGATGCCGTCGACACCTGCAATTTCGATCTTTGCTAGGGAATTTCAGCATTGAAAAGTGTATAAAGTGACGTGTGTTAAGTGTACAGCATATGTAAAATATCCTTTAAAGTAGTGATTAGATAAGTGTTTCACATGTGTGGGAGCGATAGCTTCCTGAGAGTTATGCAACGTGTCGTGTTGTTGATGAAAATTATGTGTTATAAAATGTGTGTATTCAAGATGAATATGTCGCGTTAAACCTGCTAATGGCGGGCGACATGGAGAAATATGATTGGTCGGAGCCACCATAAGACGCCTATAGAGATGTAAGTACCCCACAAGTTATGATTATGTAGAAATATGGGCCACTGCATGTTGTGAATTCCTTAAAGATGCCAGTAAAAATCAGTTTAGGAGGGAGATCCTCCATGTTTAGTCATTATTGTGTTGATTTTTATAGAGTTGAGATGTTAATTTGCATCATTAAGTGGAGTAATTATTCCCACTATGAATTAAGAATGGCAATCAGTTATGTAAATGTGACGAACGCGATTGTTCGGATTTTAAGACGTTTAGCTATGTCGGATTTTTGGTAATTTATGTGAGAATAATAAATAAGAATGATTTTGGTCATTTATGTCAGTGAGATTAATAAGAATAATAAAGTAATGATTTTGGTCATTTATGTCAGTGAGATTAACGGTAATAATAATAATGAATATTAAAAGTATGAATGAACACATCAGGAAACAAATAAATGTTGTAAGCGAGAATTAGTTACGCTAATTGCAAGACTTATCAATCTAAGCAGTAAGATGATACAGTAAGATTACATTACAGTAATTAAGGAAAGAAGTTTTATATCAGAATATTGCATATATTCAATAATGATGCCAGTAATGAAAGAGCTTTTAGTGAATTGAATTTGCAGCTTATATGAGAAGCTTATAGAGTAATTGATAGATTTCTCTTAATAATATAGGTCGGAGGTCGTAGCATTGAGTAAGGGGCCAGGTGGTCTATTCTACGTATGAAATCTCCTATGTCATGGGCATAAGTGGAGATATAATTTATGCCAGAGTTGTAGTGTGCACCCTAGCTCTGAGGAAGGATATGAAAGTGTTCCGGGTTGGAATCCTGTGATAGAGACGAGGAAAACGAGGACACCTCGAAACTCTATGGTCTCCCGAGAACTTATTGATGAGTTATTCCGCTCGTGGTAGCGAAACTCATGGCGACAGCCTGGACTGAGCGCCTATATTTTACTTGAGACATCGGTCACCCGTCAGACTAATGCATTACGAACCCCGAACCTTCATGTTGAATGGACCCGTGTGAGGCCAGTAATTATTATATCCTCTGTGTAGGAGTAATTATAAAAGCTCATTCAATACCTGTTGGCATAATAGTCAATTAAGATCCTTTGGGATATGTGTGTCGTTCAGACAACCGTATTTGTTTTGTAAATCTTTACTGCTTAGAAAGGAAAGCATTCAAACCTTTAAGGAGGGTCGAGGTAATTGGTGGAACACCCATCCCACATTCTATTGTGTACCGACTCCTCTAGCCGAGGGTCTGCAGGCGGGCACTCGAACCGTCAAGGCAAGTTGAAAGGAAAAGATTTTAGACCCTGGTAAATGACATGTGTTGAAAGATTGTTATGTTGAGTAATGTAGCCATGTGGTTTAGGAACACATGTATAATTATAGATCATCCTGATGGTTCATTATTTTAGCTATCTGACGAATAGTTAGACGATGTATTTGTACTGTCACTGAAACCAAGTTATGAAGTTGGTTACTAGATGCCAAAGGCGACGAGCGCAAGGTAATCTAATTGTACCATCCGACACAAGCTATAACGTAACGTTTTATGTAGGAATCACATACAGCATGCAGTGGAACCATATAAATAGAGGAAGTGGAGGGGTAGCTTACATAATTATGGAGTTGCACGTTGATTGCGGTGCAACGTCCGAACAGGTAATGCATGCAAGCATTTGTTTGGTGAGAAGAGAAAAATCAAAACACGCACGGTACACATAATTGTTAAAACTAAAGAGGTTTAAGGAATAATTAATTTGTGATATTAAAGAAGTCTCATTGTATGACTGTTATCTCAATGTACAGTTGGTTTTGAAGTCGTAGGTGCATCAGCGCACCAGAATATCTTTATGAAGTTCACATAAGGGTACAGCTTTATGGTTTAATATGACTTTATTATGATTTCATTTTTGTTTATTTGTGGATTGTGGAAGTAAATTTTTGTTTGCTTTGTTTTTATGGTTTTGGGGAATGTTTTTGTGTTTGAAGCCATGATTTTATTTACTGAATTAAAGTTTTAGAATAGAGTTGTGCCTTATCATTGTAGAGTTGATACCTTATAGCCTCAAATCCAAAATATGCACTGCTCAATGGGGGAGACGGTACACGCCTGAGACCTGATGCTAGCTGGAGGCAGATGCATATTTACCATCGAGATTACTCACATGGGTACAATATATATACATAAATTGTATATAAACTTTTGAACTGACGGTGGTTTTGGGGTCTGGGGGATGTGAAACGCGAAGATATGTCGAAATTTTCCGGAAGTCGAAACATGGGACCCATTGCAATAGTTAGCTTTCTAATGAAATCTACCTAAAAGAGTATTAGATTGAACATGTCGCCCCTGAATCTCTATCGCATCCCAGAATGGTACACTATTCACAATGCCTGCCTGGTTCAACTGGGCACGCTCTCTCGCTTCGTCTCGGTACACTGTGACGTATGCATGCTGGTAAGCCATTCGCACTTAGGTCATACCAGCCGGGCTGCACTGGTCCAGGGTAAACGGCCGCCCAGCTGACCATCTCTGCTGTAGAGAAGCAGGGGTAGACCAAGGAGAGGATGGTTAGATTCGGCATTGAGCTATCTCAAAGTGAGAGGTGTAAAGCCGAGGATGCCACATAATTAACTACTAATAGGGTAATAGGGGATCATGGAGAGACTTGTTCACGAACAGAGGCTCGCAGACTAAATGCTGAAAGGCAAACCAGTCCCAAATGAAATGTATGAATTTCCATTAATGACCGGCGAGTAGCATCTTAAAGCAGGACAGATTGTTTAAGATAATGTATCGCAGTAGCGGCTGGTGAAGAAAAATTGTGGGTGTGCACTCTTAAAAAAAGGTCTAAATTTGATGCATATCTAAGCATACAAAATAACTGTCTCCTCACTATGTTACTCTATTTTGTATGCTTAGATATGCATCTAGTGGCACTTGGAGTTGGTTTTTCGACACCTCGATATTTTGCTGTTCTATGTTCCCTCCTGAAAGCACAATGAAGCTGTTGTCTGATTTGTTACTTTCCTAGTACTTGTAATTCCAATTCTGCATTCATGTAGGCTTTTGATTGTTCACATTTGTCGATTTTAGTTAGATTTCATTAGAAAGCTACCTATTGCAAAGGGTACCATTTCGACATCCGGAAAAAAATTGACATATCTTCGCGTTTTACATCCCACAGATCCCAAAACCACCGTCAGTTCAAAAGTTAATATTATAATGTATATGTACAGGCCTACATAAAATATAACCATTCAAAATCTCGGTCGGGTTCGCTAACGGGCAAAATCGGACCAAGGGGTTGGAAATGGGGGAGGGAGTGAAATATTGCTATAACTTTCATAGTATTTTAAAAACTGAATCCATTCAAAGTTCGTACTATTTTTGGAATAAGGGCCAAATGCTTATCTTCGTAAGTTTGACCAAAGGGGTGGGGAAAATGGAGTTTTTAGAGAAAAGAAATCATACCTCCCTTAATAGGCACAATATCAAAACAGTTTAAAATGGCCAATACCCCTCTAAAATGTAACAACATTTTTTTGCCTGAAAGAATATTTGATATGACCCACTCTTGCACCAAGGGATGAGCAAAATGTTTCAGGTATTATAAGAAGATGCTGTATGCTAAACATGTGTAACTTTCGTAGGTATACTGTACAACAATTGGCAAATTTAGTGAATTCCAAGCATTTTTCTTTGCCCGGTGAAATCTACCTCCGCTTCCAGCGTGCAGATGGGGATTTTCTTTTCTTGTGCACGTAGCACGACTTTAAGCACGGTAAGCGATACATCCAGTTGGCTAGTTCACAGCCACAAGCCCACTCATACTAACTTGCTGTAACTTCATCATGGAATAAGCGATTCCTAACCTTCGCTTTGCACAGGGATGTTTGAATTAAATTCAGGTTTGAAATAGGTCTTCCCATTTCTTATTATATGGCCACCTTTTCTTGCAGAGTAAGTAAGTTGAGACGATGTAATAGCCTGAACAGTAGCGATAATAATCCCGAATCCCACCTCGGCCGTCCTGAAAATGATTTTCGTGGTTTTTCATTTTTATCACTAGGCAAATACCGGGACGGTTCCTTTCAGGCCAACGGTCAAAATCTCTTCTTTGACCCTGAATTAGACCCATGTTTGCGGTCACATGTCACCATCCCCAGTTGCATTTGCTGAAAAAGAGTGTTTGCCTCCCAGACACCATCCTTCCGACGGTAGAGGAATGATTCTAGCTATGTCAGTGGGTGAAGCCAAGCTGGGAGGATAAGCTATCAATTACGTAATAATGCACACGCACTCAAATATTCCACACTTTAGAAACACACTTGTGACAAATACTTGCCACGTCCAAGATCAACAAGATAATAGGCTGCGTTAATCCTCCAAATTACTGGACCTTAAAAATCTGTAAATTATAAAGAAATGTAATGAAACTGAATTCACTGTTACAACTATAGACTATATAATATCATACAGTTGGCTGCATGATTGTGGTTTTTTAAATGCACATTGAAAATCAAATGGCAGTGGCGCTAGCTGCGTAAAGACACAACCTTTCAAACCACTTCAATCTGCGCATGAAACTCTACTTGGTACAACAATTCACCAACAGATAGTGCGGTAGCTCCTACACGCTAGCGGTCATCGCTTCTTCGTCTGTCTATCAGATGCGACAGGAGATGGAAAAAAAAAAACGGAGCATGCGCAGTACAATTCGCCAGGCAAGGATTTGGCTCCGATTCTGTTATAGTAAACACACATCCCCGCTCCCCTCTTGCAATCCCCTCTCCTCCCGTCAAGCCTAACGCTGGCTACAATTTTGCAGGTGGCGAACGGCGATATTTGATGATACCTGAGTCAGCACACAAGCAACGTGCAGTGAGGCGCAACGAACGCGGTGCATTTAAATGTAAAAAAGCGGTATTCTGGACATTTGTTAACGCTTTATACTACCATAAAATCTTATATTAATTTTTATATTCGTAAAATTCAAATGTGAACGGCAATTTTTCAAGAATGGGTGTGCACTGGCTCCAGGGCGAATACCCAGAAACCGCCACTGATGTATCGCCCTCGGGGGTGTAACTTGAGTAAGGGTGGTAACTAGTGTTAGGGGCAATGAGTGGTCTGAAGTGCGAATACGTGAGAGTAGCTGTATTGGGAACGTGACGTGTCTGTGCTGACTTGAAGGTTAGCCTGCGGCCTTGCTTGGCGTGTGAGTCGGCGCAAATGGCTGATACGACGCTTTGGCAGGCAGGCGGCCAGCGGTGTAGAGGAAATGACTGCTTGGAGCGAGCTGGAAGTCTGGGGTTCGAGCAGGATGTTTAAAAGTACTAGAGAGCAAACTAAGAGTGTGTTAGGGGTTTATTCCACAAATGTAGTTAGCACAGGTCGCTAGAAGAACTCTAGTGACCCGAAATGTAATGAAGTTGCGTGCAATGCAATGAAGGATGATAACAGAGTATTCAGGTTTGGAGTTGGGAGGAAAGTCTGAAGGATTAACCTTAAGAGCGACACTCACCTAGTCTGTAGATCGGCGATGACGACGGACAGCAGTTTCACTCCTTAGAGGTACTTCTATTTAAGGTAAATCTCACTGTGTCGCAAGCTGCGTCAGCGTTCTTGTGTTGTGATGCGCCCTACATACCGCTGCTGGCTTGGTGTTTACTTTGTGTGGTAATGTTACTTAGTGTGTGTGAGTTGGTTTGCCAGACCAGTATGTTTGTTGTTGTTGTTGGTTTCCTTAAGGGGATGTGGCGTAAAAAGGGATGATTATGCCCCGTTGGGGCTCGGGCCGTAACAATAATTCAGAATTTTGTATGGTACCGGTACTACTGTAATGTCCATTAATAGAGACCACCTCGTGGTGTAGCGGCTAGCGATCATGGCCATCGCCCCGTAGGTCCGGGTTGGATTCCCTGCGCCGGAAAGAATTTTTATTTCTGGCGTGAGAGCTGGAACGGGTACACTCAGCCTCGTGAAGCAAAACTGAGGAGAGGTGGGTTCGATTCCCACATCAGCCATCCTGAAGGTGAATTTTAGCCTACTTTCGTTTTTTGCAAAAATGAAAGGAGACTTATGAGATCAACACAGGGCGAAAAAAAGTGTGTCTGTCTGTGTGTGTGTGTGTATGTGTGTGAGTCTGTGTGTGTGTGTGTGAGTGTGTGTGGACTCTGAATGTCTGTCCCCCCCTATCAATTCGAACACGGTAAACGCGAATTGAACGAAATTTGGTACAAAGGTAGCACTAGCAAAGGACACCTCAGTGTCATGTTTTATATCGCCGCCATCTTGACTGAAACGTAATGGCGGCCACACAAATGTGCAAAGCTTAAATCAAATTACGACTAACCTAATCATCCGATCTCTACCAAATTTTGCAACAATATACCTTTATGGGGGGAGCATCCTTTGACTATACTAATAGGTCATCAGCCTAATAGTTCGCGGATGGCGGCCATCTTTGTGTGAAAAACGATTCCCCCTATTAATTTGAACACGGTGAAACCGAATAGAACGAAATTTGGTTCAGAGGTAGCTCTAGCAAAGGGCACCTCAGTGTCATTTTTTATATTGCCGCCATATTGACAGAAACGTAATGGCGGCCACACAAATGTTCAAAGCTTAAATCAAATTACGACTAACCTAATCATTTGATCTCTACCAAATTTTGCAACAATATACCGTTATGGAGGGAGCATCATTTGACCAATCTAATAGGTCATTAGACTAATAGTTTGCGGATGGCGGCCATCTTTGTGTCAAAATCGATTCCCCCTATTAATTCGAACACGGTGAAACCGAATGGAACGAAATTTGGTACAGAGGTAGCAGTAGCAAAGGGCACCTCAGTGTCATGTTTTATATCGCCGCCATCTTGACGGAAACGTGATGGCGGCCACACAAATGTTCAAAGCTTAAATCAAATTACGATTAACCTAATCATCCGATGTCTACCAAATTTTGCAACAACATACCTTTATGGAGGGAGCATCCTTTGACCAAAATAATAGGTCATTAGCCTAATATTTTGCGGATGGCGGCCATCTTTGTTTGAAAATCGATTCCCCCTATCAATTCGAACACGGTGAAACCGAATGGAACGAAATTTGGTACAGAGGTAGCACTAGCAAAGGGCACCTCAGTGTCATGTTTTATATCACCGCCATCTTGACGGAAACGTAATCGCGGGCACCCAAATGTTAAAAGCTAAAATGTAAATACGACCAACCTAATAATCTAGTCTCTACCAAATTTTGCAACAACATATCTTTATGTGGAAAGCATATCCTGACCAACCTGCAAGATCATCTGCCCTATAGTTTGCAGATGGTGGCCAAGTATGTGTAAATCCATTCCCCATATCAATTCAAACACGGTGAAACTGAATTGAATGAATTTTTTTTTACAGAGGTAGCACTAGCAAAGGGCTCCTCATATTCATGTTTAATATCCCTATAGCACGTTGTATTTCAACAAGTTACTACAACCAACATTCAATTATACTCCTTGAAAAGGACAAAGAGTTATAACAATACCCATGCATTTAGGAGAAAGTAGGCTATATGTTCTTTACTGAACATCTTGTTCAACTTCTACTCCAGACAAATGCGGGGATGGTTCCTAACTAATGCCACGGCTGCCTTCTTCCTAGTCCTATAACCAGTTTACAGATATACTCACTGGTACAACCATCACAATGACACTGGTTCTCACACAATTCCCACACATACCCAAATAAACAGGGCTATATGACCACGATGTCGCAGCCCCTAAAATAAGCATAAAAATCCAATAATATAATGTAACTATGAGTTAATACAAACACAAGGATAACTAATAATGTAATTACGTTGGTTGGTTGGTTCCTCAGCTTAGGGGCTGCAACAACGTGGTCTTGTAGCCCCGTGTACTTTGGGTGTGTGAAGATTCTGTCTGATAACCGGTGTTAATTGTGCTGGCTGCATTAGTGTGTGTATTCTGTAATTCAGGTAAGGACTGCAGACGATCAATTTCAAGTAGTTCCTACTTTTGCTACCAAATGCTACCCTCAACGACACCCAGCTGTGAACTTGGCTACCAGATACCACCACAACCGGCATCTGACAGCGAACGTTGGAACTTTAATAGAGCGTTAATCAAATATAACCTAAATATTTAGCTTCACATAATTGTAGTTAGTGGAAGGTTCTTTTACATGCCATAAATTAATGACATGGGCCCGCCAGCTTTACTTCCCCTCCGAAGGAAGTCATACTGAGAGATTTTTAACGCTCTTAGAAAATCCAACGACTTCGGCCGGGCTTGAACCCGCGATCTCGGGCATAGAAGCTCAGCATGCTACCAACTACGCCACCGAAGCCGCCAATGTATTTACCCACAGTTGTATTAGGAATTACATTATTTCCTTATGCAGTTCTCTGTCAAACAATTTCCTCGATTTTTCAGCCGTGTGCACATTATAATGGGTAAAAATCGTGCCCGCGTGTGGCGTTATTTTACTATCACTCACCTCACAATGCAAAGAGGACTACTTCTTTGCTGACGGAACCGAGTCAATTAATTTGCACTCAGGGCCACAGATGTCCGCACCAGCTGCCGTAGATCAGAACACAATACGTGGAACGAGCCAATCCTGGTAATGTCAATGTGACAGCACCTACGTTCACATATGACATGACATACATGCCTTCATGGACATTTATTATTAAGAGCTGTACGCACAGCATTTCTGATTCTTTAGTGATTATTAAGGTTCGGATGTTAAGGAAAAGTCATATTTTTTTCCTGAGCTTATTTTACCCGAAATCTGAAATATAAGTTCCAATGACGGGTCCCTGACCCCGTTTAAAGGAATTTGATATCGCCTATAAATGCATATTTCGTCCATTTTTATTGTCTTTGTCATATTTGGTCATATTTTAGTGATATAAGGTCATATTTGGTTATAATTTCAGCATTTTTGTTTAAATTGAGGCGTTGTTAACAAGGTACGTGTTATCTGCGTCGAGTTTCAAACACAGGATTTCCGAATAGTGCAGTAGTTATATTTTTCTTTCTTTCCCAGGAACAGGCAAATAGCAGGTTAGGAGACCTGATTCCAAGAAGGCACTCCTCTACGCACGTCTTTTAGCACATCTTTCTGGACATGTTAGATTGCGACACTGTACGCATGAGGTCACGGAACATGACAATAGTGTGCTTCCACCTTTCAATAGAATGTCACTCCAGTAGATATATTTAGCTCAGAAGCAATTAGCAAACAAGGAAATGCCATGTTTATTAGGTCATATTTTAGAGTTTTTAGGGCATATTTGCTTGCATATTTTGTACTTCTTTAGATCTTAAACGTCCGAACCCTACTGATTATCATATAAATCCTATGGATTTAGATGTTCGAATGACAAAATGCTACCCAATAGAGGACCTTAAACGTGCCAGGTAATCTCCTGACACGAGGGTATCGCATTAGAAGACACTTTAATGCCATCAGACTGGATACGACCAGCTACTCTAGATATCGAATACTAACCCCTAAAGAAATGTGTCACTCAGCATGAAGTGCATTTATAAATAGCGGCAAACTTAACATTGGTTTCCAAACATAATGTTCTTTTCTTTAACAACATTTCACATTTATCTCCCATCTCTAGGCAGTGGTTAAGAGGGTTGCTAGGCGAAGATGGAGAACTCCCAGATTAACGGAGCTCTCACCCGAGATAATGTATGCATGTCGATGGCAGAGTTCATTCTACCCCTGATATTTATAGAGCCACTTCTGTGGTCTGCAATCTGAATCTTTCTCGGAAATGGAAGAGCAAATAGTCCTTCCCACTTAGCGTGGGAGGTGTGAACAGAGGGGATGGAAGATGAAAGTGAGGTTTCACTTCGCCTTGTCACCAGCGATCTGACGTCGTGTAGAGGTAGTGACGGTAATGTATCGTTATTGTCCGGCTTTTGAGTTCTTTTATTTCTGTGCCTGGGTACAATTTAATATATTTTGTTGGGTGGAAAATTATTTTCTTTAGCTATTTGCTTGATTATTCTCATTTCCTTGTTGTAATTATTTTTTGACTTAACGAAATCAAGTTCGCACGGTTTAATTACGCGAACGCGAATACATTCTGTACAAAATCACCAATCTATTCAAGAAACAAGGCATTAATAGTACATTATGCAACGAGCTAATAATGGCAATAATTAAGACACGAGTTCCATACGAATGTCTTAATTACCATTATAGGTGAGTTGCATACGACTGTATATGTTCGACGATAATTATAACGTTATTATATGTTGTTGTTGTTGTTGTTGTTGTTGTTTGAGTCTTCAGTCTTTTGACTGGTTTGATGCAGCTCTCCATGCCTCCCTGTCCTGAGCTAATCGCTTCATCTCTACATAGCTACCACACCCTACATCCGAGGCAACTTGTTTAACATATTCTAACCTTGGTCTACCCCTACAGTTCTTGTCTTCGACCCTTCCTTCCATAACTAAGCTTGCTATTCCTACGTGTCTTAGTATGTGTCCTACTAATCTATCTCTTCTCTTCATTAGCAGTCGCCAGAAATATCTCTCCTCTCCCACTCGTCTTAATACCTCTTCGTTTGTAACCCTATCTACCCATCTGATCTTCATCATTCTCCTGTAACACCACATTTCAAATGATTCAATTCTCTTCTTTTCTGCTGCACCAATAGTCCAAGTTTCACTTCCATAGAGCGCCACGCTCCAGACAAAGGCTTTCAAAAATGACTTCCTAATACCTAAATCTAACTTCGGTGTCAACAGATTCCTTTTCTGTAGAAATGCTTTCCTTGCCTGAGTCAACCTACTTTTTATATCCTCTTTGCTTCGTCCATCACTGGTTATTTTGCTTCCTAAGTAACAGAAGTCTCCTACTTCCTTCAGCTTTTCACCTGCCAATTTGATGTCCATAGAGGTTTCTGATTTATTTCGGCTGCATTCTAGTATTTTTGTTTTACAATTATTAATTTTCATCATGTATTCTTTCCGTAAGATGGAGTTCATACCATTCAAGAACTCATTCAAATCCTCAGGCTTGTCGGCCAAGATGACGATGTCATCAGCAAATCTCAGAGTTGAAATTATATCTCCTTGAATCTTCACTCCCACTTAACATTTTTCTCTAATTTCCTTCATTGCTTGTTCGATGTAAAGATTGAAAAGTATGGGTGATAAGTTGCAGCCTTGTCTAACACCTTTCTGAATATCAGCTTCTCTCTCATGTCCTTCAGCTCAAATGACTGCTGTCTGGTTTCTGTATAGATTGTAGATCACCCTCCTATACCTGTACTTTATTCCAATAGATTTCAACATGTCAAACAATTTAGTCCAATCAACGTTATCAAAAGCCCTTTCTAAGTCTACAAATGCCATGAACGTTCTCTTATCTTTCCTTATCCTACCTTCCAAAATCAGCCTAAGACTTAGAATAGCTTCCCTTGTTCCTACTTTTCTCCTGAAACCAAACTGGTCTTCACCCAACTCCCTTTCTATCTGTCTTTCAATCCTCTTGTAAATTATTCTAGACAGGATCTTTGAAGCATGAGTAATCAAGCTGATTGTACGGTAATCTTCACATCTGTCAGCTCCCACTTTCTTTGGTATAGGGATGATTACATTCTTCTTGAAATCAGGGGGTACCTCACCTGTCTCATAAATCCTACACACCAAGTGAAATAACCTGATCTGACCTTCATCTCCTATGCAGCGTAGCAACTCAATCGGTATATCATCTATGCCTGGTGCTTTGTGCCTGCTTAAGTCTTCCAAAGCTCTATCAAATTCTGATCTCAATATTAAATCTCCTTTCGCATCCTCATCAATTTCCTCCTCCCTTTCCATTACATGATTCTCAATCTCCTTTCCCTTATACAAACACTCTATGTAAGCTTTCCATCTCTCAACCTTTTCTTTCCTATCTGTTAGAGGTTTTCCATAACATAAATATTCATAAATATCTGTGGGATTCAGTAACTTCAGTTAGTGAACAGAGCTCGCTCGGTGGTTTGCTGACTGAACAGAGCGCATGCGTGGGTCACAGAATTTCGAAAGCAGAGACGATTTACTTTGCTTGGCAATGCTATTGTTTACAACCTGCATGGTATCTAGTGCCGATCAGATTAAGCATTCACTAATATTGTCACCGAAGTCGTTTGAAAGCAATGCGCTGTGTAGAAATTGGCGTTGGGGATATTAAGGTACAGTGCTATTTCTTGTCTCATATTCGCCAGTTTATTTACGCGAACATATGGGACGGTGCACTTTCCATGTCAGTAATTTATATAGAAGGATGCTGTGTTGCTATCTTCTGGACGTAGATTCATAAAATTCTTGCATATGTCATAGTGTTTTCTTGTTACCGTAAAGGTTCGTGCTGATATTGTCTTTGTGTTTGGGATTGTAACTACAATGGTTGATCCGATATCCAATTTGAACTTTCAAATCATGTAATTTATGTCCGACATGTTGGATTTTGAGCGCATGCGTGAAGCTATCCTTACCTAATTGGTCAATGAATGAGCTCTGATTGGCTGGAGGAACTGTTTCATAATGAAGAATAGTACTATAATGACCCTCATTATGATGCAGTTTCTGACATATAATATTTACATTTCGACATCGTTGAACATAAAAGAGCATTCACAACAAACAGCACAACCAGAAAGCATCTGCACATCAGTAATTTAAATAAACAAAAAGATAGTATATTGGCTTTCACGGCCAGTGAATTAAAACTCAGTAATTCTTCTAGGTTTGTGCCCTGTCTTGTGTGGGGTCCGGGCGGGGACGTCAAAAGCCCGCTGATGAGCCAGCTTGGTGTCCTAGGTGAAACCCCACACAAGACACGGCACAACGCTAGAAGATTTGCTGAATTTTTAAATAAACAAGACCCGTATATAAAGTCAGGGGTATATTCGATAGCATGCCAAGACACAGGTGTCAAGCAAATTATATTAGCCAAAGTGGTAGAAGAATGGACACACGAAACTAGCATAGAAATGCAATACAATCAGGGACACAGCTTCAACAACGTTGAAACAGATTGAAAATCATACATTACGAAGTGAAAGGAAGAGATCTCGACATTAAAGCAATCGACAAACACTCAGCTAAAATAAACAACCCCAGTAATTTTCTAGAGAAAAGGAATCTGTTGACATCAAATATATTTTTAAGTATTAGGAAGTCATTCATGAAGGTCTTTGTCTGGATCGTGACACTCTATGGAAGTGAAACTTGAGCTGTTGGAGCAGCAGAAAAGAGGAGAATTGAAGCGTTTGAAATGTGGTGTTACAGGAGAATGATGAAGATCAGATGGGTGGATAGGGTTTCAAATGAACTCGTATTAAGAGGAGTGGGATAGGAGAGATGTTTCTGGTGACTGCTAATGGAGAGAAGAGATAGGTTGGTTGGACACATACTAAAACACCCAGGAATAGCACACTTAGTTATAGAATGAAGGGTCGATGATAATAACTGTAGGGGTAGACCAAGGTTAGAATATGTTCAACAGATTGCCTCGGATATAGGGTGTGGTAGCTATGTAGAGACGAAACCATTAGCTCAGGACACGGTAGCGTGGAGAGCTGCATCAAACCAGTCGAAAGACTGAAGACTCAAACAACAACAGCGCCGTAATTTAAACGAACTCACTCTCATGGAGAATTCACCATCTTCACAGTACTAAAAACCACTCCCCGTTGGAAACGAGAAACAACATAACGTCCCAGCCCAGGTAGATAAGGGCAACATTAGGAAACACGTCGCTGGGTCCGGATGTACTTTGTACCGTATCTTCAATAAACCAAGGCCGGTATTAATGGCAGCATTTAAGGTTCCTGGACATTCTCATTAGACCGGGTAGCGCTTATAGGGCTTCTGAGATTACGCGTGGCGAGAATGAAAAAACCGTCCTTTAATGGTTGAAAATGTCCAAAATTCCGTAACATACACCATTTTAGTATATTCTAGAGTTGGCAACACACATGTGTTACATTGCTCGACAAAAACAGGCAGTTAGGAATGTGGGGGAAATACCTAGGAAATTGAGCGATTACAAAGACAGGAAATACCTTCCAGTTCAGTGCACGTAGCGGGAGGTGGCAGCTGCGAAGATACGGCAACTCATCGCTCAAACAGCTAAGTACACAATCCACAATAACCTGACCATTCAATAACAATCACATAATCACACTAAGCAAGCTAACTCGAAGGTCAATCACCATTATCAGTATCTCGGCAAAAATCACATATCTTGACTGTGCTAGTTTAATCACTACTGCCACTAAATAAGTGTATATACCTAGGTTTGTAAATATCAGCACCCCACCCATACTTATAGACCTAGATTTAGTAGCCTAGTAGCCCGTGGTTTACAACAGCTTCTCCAGGAAAATGCCGAGATGGTTCTTAACTTAAGGCCACGGCCGCTTCCTTCGCATTCATCACCTGCATTAGCTTGCCACGGTGGGTGAGTGGTTATCGTGTCGGATTACTAACCCCAAGCTTGCAGGTTCGCTCCTGGCCGTGGTAGGTAACTTTTGAAAGGCGACAAAAATTACGACACGCATGTCATACCTTGTTGGCATGTTAAGGAACCCATTTGAATTCAGTAGGCCGTGTTCATAATGGCAAAATTAATCTCGGGATTTTCCGTCACCACAAAGTTCTTCATTTCTCTACTAGAATGCACTACAGTATGAAGGAGCTTAGATATCTAACCTCCTAGTTCACTCACGGCGATAAGTACTTTATCGATCGTAGGCAGAGCATTGTGAAAGAAGAACTAGTGGACCTCTCTTCATATAGCATTCTTATCAAACTCATAAATCCTTCCACAATCTTTGCCCTTGATTACTATTTCTTAGGGGACTGTAAACTGTGGGTAGCTTTATATTCTCGAACTATTCGATACACAGAAATTTCTCTAACTCCCATGGAATGAGTTGCTTTCCTTACTACGGCAGAAATTAGTGCAGTGGGATGCATTTACGACTCGACCTTATACGTGTTTAGTACAATATGCTTTCCAGAGATACTCACTTGTCAGCGCTTTTTGTTAAAGCTGCTTCTTTGGTGGAGTAATAACACTCGCATTGTCTCCTGCTGAGTCGACGACGGAACATCGACTGTATAAAAACCGCGTACACATGATCAAAAATAATTGTTGCCTAATCGTGAGGACATGGGCAGGCCATGTACTGAGAATGGATCACGCAAGGTGGGCCCTACTCAACTACAGTGTGGGCGCCCAGAGATGGAAGAAGAAACCCCGGCCGTCCGAAGACCAGATGGTCAGACGAGTTCCAGTCGACGATGGGGAAGCAGTGGATGACAGCGGCAGGTCAACGGAATTCGTGGAGGACTGTCGTCGAAACAGTTTTTTAGAAACATACCTAGACTCATCGTCAGCTTAGATACATTTTCAGAATAATATGAACTAGGTCCGAGCTTTACGAGTGAAAATGTTTAACATAATACGATCATTTGTGAGGAAGATGAATAAGAGTGTAAATAGTCAGGACAATTAGTTTTAAGTTACTATAATATTAAGGTAAATGTTCATCAGCCTAGCTCATCTGATGAAATATTTCAGACCTACCCTGCTAGCAGGAGGCCTTTGCCCTTTATGGGATTTACCAATGGCTATTAATAATATTATTAATAATAATAATAACAATAATATTAATACTAATAATCGTGAGCAGTTATGTACTAATTAATTAATTAAATATATAAAATAACAATAAATACCAGTAATAAAATCATGACTCCGAATAAAAATAGAAATCGCACTTACCCGCTTCACATGTAAGCGTACGTTCAACAAGCACAACTCTAGTATTGCTGGCCGCCCTGGAATCACGCGCACATCTGTGTTTACTTCCACTGTCTCGACTCGGCGAACAGACTTTAGAAGATGAAGAAGAAATGTACAAGAAGGAGAAAAAGTAGTAGAAGAAGTAGGTATGATCCCCTGAGGAGATGTTGATCGTGGTGAGAGAAAGTGTCGATCAGAGGATCATAAAGAGTTCCTCGAAAACTATTATGGGGTAGGACTGTGGTAGATAAGTCTCATGCCCGCTCCGTGGCGACCCTCACTTTATTAAGCCACAACCGCACTCTTTCTCCCGCTCTGTGATGGAGTTCAACAGTTTTTGTTGCATCGACCTCAACTCTGAGAGCTAGAATGAAAAACAGTCCAACAAAGCTTTTTCATTGTGTAACTCTAGACAATGCTTCTGGAAGCGAGAAAATGGAATTCCTGAACACGAACGGTGAAAGTCCCATTCCCATTAAGTAAAATGCAAACCCTTTCAGGTGAGTAATATCGTATTCATCTGCCGGCTTGACTTTATCAGAGAAATAAAGAAGCTATGCAGTTACTTCAGTGTACTTCAAAGGAGAGCCTCTGTATTTGAGAGAAATATGCATGAGAAGTCATACAGAAAAGAAGGGCTTGGCAAAGGTGTACGTAACATGAGATCCAGCTAATGACCCCATGATCTCCTGTCTTATTTCACATTTGCTTCATTACAAAATACCTACCACATGACAATTCATCAGTACAGCTGACCAGCAGTCATATACTTCATGGTTTCCCATCTTAAGTTCCAGAAAATTATATTAGGTTTGTTCTAAATACAGACTGTCGCCCAGGAAGTTCGGGTTCCATTTCTGACTCCGCAAATAAATTTTAATTCTGGTCTGAGGGCTGGAACGGGGTGCACTCCGCCTCATGAGGCAAAACTGAGAAGAGGAATTTTCGATTCCTATCTCAGCCATCTTGGAAGGGGTTTTCCGTAATTTTACTCCAGACAAACGACGGTATGATTCCTAACTAGAGGCTACAGCCGCATCCTCTCCAATCCCCACTGAATTACAAATAGGGTATACACACTAATGCAGCCATCGCAACAACACAGGCTATAGCACAAATTCTACACACACCTAAATACACGGGGCTACATGCCCACGATGTCACAAAGCCCCTAAATGAATGAACAATAATGATCATATTCATAATAAAAATTGAATCTTGGAATTGCAATGCATTGACTATAGCGCTGACCTTTTGTAAAATGGGAACCATATTAACGTCCTATCTGATAAAATGCTGTATTGCTGTATATATATATTTTTTTAATGTTCTACGATGTCGAAATGTAAATATTATATGTCCGAAAACTATATCATATAAAAGGGGGTCATTAAAGTACTACTTTTCATTGTGATACAGTTTCTCCAACAAATCAGAGCTCATTCATTGACCAATTATGTACGGATAGCTTCGCTCATGCGCTCAAAATGCAACATGTCGGACATGAATTACATGATTTGAAAGTTGACTACGTAAAGGATATCCGATCAACCATTTTAGTTACAATGCAAAACACAGAGATAGAATCAGAATGAACCTTTACGGTAATCGGAAAATACTATGAAATATGCCAGAAATTTAGGAATCTACGTCCAGAAGTTTGCAACACCATCCTTCTAGCCATTACCAACGTGGAAAGTGTGCACCGTCCCTAATGTTTGCATAAACAAACTAAGCAATATTGCAAAAGAAATAGCACTGCATCTTAATATCCGCAACTCCAATTTCTACACAGGGCATTGCGTACGATTTCGCCACAATTTTAGTGAATGCTGTTGTTGACAAACACACCAGAACGTCATAGAGGAAGCAACCGTATGACATTAGATCCACGGAAATTATAATCCAGCTCTCCGTTCAGTGAATGGATTTTTTTGTGAAAACATTTCCGCCAGATGTCATGACTGTTCTATTTGGGACTCCATTGATTTGCCTAACGTTGACATTCTATATGCATCGAATTTGAAGAATAACTATTTGATAATACGATACATTTTAATATTTAAGAGTTTGTAATAGCCTATTTTGTGATATTTGACCAAAATATCAAAATGATCGTACATAGTACCTGTACTCTATCTGTTGGTGCTACTTCAGGATAAACAATGTTTAAAAGCTTTGGCATTCGTTATTGGGTAGAGAGCAAATGCTGATCCCATACAATTTCCAATAAGAAGAATTCAACCGACAGCATCTCGACAGATATTTATGAATATTTATGTTAGAACATATAATAAAGTTATAATTATCGTCGAACATGAACAGTCGTATGCAACCAGCCTACCTAGACACTCGTATGGAAATTATAAAACTCGCTTCGCTTGTTTTATAAACATACTCGTGTCTTAATTATTGCAATTAGAGGCTTGTTGCATAATGTACTATTCATGTTTCAATTTAATATCCACAATGTGCCATGGTCGATTTAATTCAAGTTTACATTTGCATTAGCCATCACAAAGTAAGCAACTTTTGTAATAATATTTAGAATGCACAGGAGTGACAAATTAATTTAATCACACAGTCTGAATTAATATACTGGCGTGTGAGTTTATTTTTAAAGGTCACTCGTTTGTTGATACGTAAAGCTCAAAGGGATCAGCCTGCAATCGACATATCCAATCCATATATCATTTCTGTGTCCTCGCTTGTCACGAGTTCTTGTACACCTCGCCTGTGCCATGCTGTTGGCTTTCCAACACCTGGTGCAAATATCAGAGTTATTGTTTCATCACTAAATCAATCATGCGTCAATTTATATTGTCATAACTAACAGAGAGTATTATATTGAATGTATATCAGCGAGGCTAGTTTAATTTAATCACGAAGTGAGATTTAAATATTCATCAATCATTTACTTTCAACGCAGATATAATTTATTTAAAAGTGACTCCGTAATGTGGTTGTAACCTGTGGCTTGGAAACAGTCAGCCTTGTAGATTTGGTTGCCTACTTATGGTTGGCGCAGGAGGAGGGGGGGGGGGGGCATTTCCTTACCAGCTCGGAGCTGAAGTTTTGGAAGAGATCTCAAGACAGCCACAGCGGTGTCTATATCATTGCCCACTGAGAAGTAAGTACAGCCACGTGATTTGTTAGAAGGTAGGATGGAAGGAGGAAGGATGGAAGAAGGAAGGAAGGAAGAACGTGAGGAAGGAAGGAAGGAAGAAAGGGAGGAAGGAAGGAAGGAAGGAAGGAAGGAAGGAAGGAAGGGAGCAAGGAAGAAAGTGAGGAAGGAAGGAAGGAAGAAAGGGAGGAAGAAAGGGAGGAAGGAGGGAAGAAAGGAAGAAAGGAAGGAAGAAAGGAAGGAAGGGAGGAAGGAAGGAAGGAAGGAAAGAAGGAAGGAAGGAAGAAAGGGGGGAAGGAAGGAAGGAATTAAGGGAGGAAGGAAGGAAGAAAGGTAGGAAGATAGGGAGGAAGGAAGGAAAGAAGGAAAGAAGAAAGGAAGGAAGAAAGGACGGAAGGAAGGGAGGAAGGAGGGAAAGAAGAAAAAGACGGAAGGAAGGAAGGAAGGAAGGAAGGAAGGAAGGAAGGAAGGAAGGAAGGAAGGAAGAAAGTGAGTGAGTAAGTAGGTAAGTAAGTAATTTGTTTTCGTGGGTGTCTATAGGAGTGTGTGTTTTTCAAAATCAGATCAAGATTGGAAAGGAACCGATCGTGGCCTTAAGTTAAGAACCATCGCGGCATTTGCCTGGAGTAGAAGTGTGGAACCACGGAAAAACCACTTCCAGGATGGATGAGGTGGAAATCTAACCCAATCTCTTCTCAGTTCTAACTCACAATGCTGAGTGTATCCTGTTCCAGCCCTCAGATCAGAATTAAATTTCTTGATACCCGCTCCTCAGGGATGACAGCCAAGATTGCAAACCTCTGCGCCACGAGGTGGTCGTTTACAAAACAAAACAAAATTCAATGATAACCCGTGGCGTTATTAATCACTGAGATAAAGGTTCTAATTGAAGTAATTTTAAATAGAACTGTTCTGAATTCTTCCATTAGCATACCAGATATTTCCGATACATAAGAAGAGCAATTAGAAATCAACCCACTTCTTTATTTTCTTGTGCCTATCCGCCTCGGATGTTAGTGACCATCATAGTTATGTCAGTTTTGGATGTTCAGAATAGTTCATCACTCGTGTGTGAAGTCCATGTTCTTAAGTTTCCAAGCCAAGATGTTCTTCTTTTCTTCCCCGTCCTCTTTGTCCAGGAATCTTTCCTTGAAGAATGTTCTGCAGCAGTATCCATTCCTCATTACATAACCTAAATATTATAGCTTTCTGCATTTTACTGTTTTAAAGACTTCTTTTTCTTTCTTTATTTTGTGTAGAATGCCATTGTTTGAAATTTTATCTGTCCATGGACCCTAAGCATTCTCTTGTAGAGCCACATCTCAAATGCCTCAAGTCGCTTGCCCATTGTCTCGGGCAAAGTCCAAGTCGCAGCTCCATAGAAAAGAATAGAAAATATATAGCAACGTAGAAATCTTAATATTGTTTCCATCGAGAAACAGTAGCTGTAACATCAGTTATCAGTTGGCAGTCAAAGTGAAAGGTCGTGTTTTTCCCGAGCTCTCAAGTGTGTTGAAATGGGTTGTTCTCTGGAGTGTTATCGGGCGAGGATCGGACTGTGGTATGCGAAGGGTAGTCAGGATTTCCGGTGTTTGTGTGTGCGTACGGGACCTAGCAACTTGTGGTTCATAGCCCTAGTGATAGCTGCATTGCTAGTTATTGGTGGAGTGGAAGTGAATCCAGGGCCTGTTACTCCAAATGTGAATCAGGCAAATGATCCAGTGGCAGCTTTAAAGTGTTCGACGTGCAGTAAAACATTGAAGAATGGTGTTGAGTGTGGACTATGAGAGAAATGGTTTCACTTCGGCTGTATTAAGGTCAAGAAGGAGGATTGTGATGTCGGAAATTGGTTTTGTAAAGTATGTGATACGCCGGACTGTTTGAGGGTGCAAATCAAAGCAAGGGATCAAATAATACAGGAACTTAGAGCAAAGCTTCGTGAATCAGAAGAAACGGTGAAGGATGTGACTGAAGGGCTTTCTACTGGGATCAGTGTGGAAGAGGGCGTGCAGGAGCAAACTGAGGATGACGTTATCATAATGGGTGATTCAATGATACGATGGAGTGCGAATATCTCGAGGAAATCAGGTGCGAATGTGCGATGTTATCCGGGGATTAAAATTGACCAGCTTGCCCAGCAAGTGGAACAATCAAATGTAGAGGACTGTGACAAAGTTAAAGTGTTGTTGCTACATGTTGGGACGAACGATTTGAAGAAGAGGGCTACAGCTGATTACATCATGGGGGAGCTCTACGAACTAGGCAGAAAGGCTAAAAGCAAGTTTCGAAATGCAAAAATTATAATGAGTGGCATTGTTCGGCGGGGAGATGTTCCGTTAAGGCGAGTTAAGACTGTCAATGACCGCATGGACTGGGTATGTGCACAACTGGGATTAGTGTACGTAGAAGCTGACTGCTGGATTGGTGGCCGTGACTTCGCCCGAGACGGGCTGCATCTAAATCGACGGGGTGCTTTTAACCTAGGGAGCCTACATGACAGGGTCATCGGTTCGTGCCGGCTTTTGTGAGGAGGAGCAGGTCCAGAGGTTGCCAGCCGATGGGAACAGAAGGAGCAATTTCGAGATATTTGCTGCGGAGGTAAGACTCTAAGATTACTGCAGGTTAATTGTCAGAGTTTAGGAAATAAATTAATTGAATTTTGGAATCTTGTAGAGACGTATTCTCCGGACATTGTCATTGCAACTGAATCTTGGTTATATGAGGACATAAATAGTAGCGAAATAATTCAAGGGACCTACGAAATGTACAGAAGGGATCGGGGGAAGCGAGGTGGTGGGCTATTTATTTGTGTGCGCAAAAATATAGCTAGTTTCTTAAAGTGGGCTGATATGGATCATGAAATGTTATGTGTACAAATTTCGGATAAAGGAAATAAATTCCCTCTTCAGGTGATAGGGGCGTATAGAGCACCGAAAGATAACTTTTCTCTCCTCGAAACACTGTATGATAAAACTTGTACGGGTAATGCTATGAAAAAGAGCATACTAATTGCTGGAGATTTAAACCTCCCCAAAGTAGACAGGTCTGGTGAGTCAACTAGCTGTAGTCAAGCTCAGAGCGCTGCAAATAAATTCTTAAGGGAGGGGGGATTTTCCCAAGTAGTTGACTTCCCAACTAGAGACAATAATACCTTAGATGTTTATCTCGTAAGGCCTGTAGAGTTGTATATTAACTGTCTGAAAGTACCAGGAATTAGTGACAATTCTGGGGTTGAATTAAATATTAGATATGGTGACATTACAAAATTAGACTCTGACGTAGCAAAAAAGATCATATTCCAGTATCGCAGGGCGGATCAGGGCAAGTTTCAGGGGTATTTGAATGAGCTATTTGTAGGATGGGCATCGGAAGGAAATCACATTAATATCCTGTGGATTAACTTTTTGAATATTTTAAATAGCGCTGTTGATAAATTTGTCCCATTTAAATTGCTGAAACAAAACCCAGATCCTGAGTATTACACACGAGAAATTAGGAGTCTAAAACGGAAAATTAGGAAATTATACAATAAAAGACATGATAGTGACAAGAGTATGTTGAAATTTAAGTCCTCATCAAGAGAGCTCGTCTTAAAAAAGAGGGCTGATCATGACAGTTATATGCAAGGTTTACTTGGTTCGGGAAGTGATGGGTGGAAAAAAATTTACAGTTTATGTTAGGAGAAGAAAGGGAAATCCAAATAATTTGTCGATGATAATGTCCGGTGACGGTAAATTAATTACTGAGAAACAGGCCATTGCTAATGAATTAAATGTCTTTTACGGTAGTGTGTTCAATAAATCCAATAGCTGTGTGTTGGACCTTAACGACGAATCAGGGGCTCCCCTGTTCCAAATAAACCAGTCAGCAATTGTAAAGCTAATACAAAAACTACGTTTCAATGTATCAAAGGGTCCTGATAATATTGTTAGTGAAGTACTTAAACTAGGGGGTAGGGCCGTGGCACGATACTTGGAGGTGATGTTTAATGTGTCCATAAACAATGCGCAAATCCCAGATGACTGGAAAAGAGCTACGGTAGTCCCAATATTTTAGGGAGGGAGCAGACTTGAATTGGGCAACTACAGGCCGGTTAGCCTTACGTCCATCGTCTGTAAACAGATGGAGCATCTCATTTGCGACTACTTGAGGGAACAGTGGGAAACATTATCATGGTTTAATGATAGGCAACATGGATTTCGGAAAGGTTACTCATGCGAGAGTCAGATGCTATCACTTTTTCAAGACATTAGCGAATCGTTAGACCATGGAGTTTCAGTCGACGCCGTGGTTATAGATTTTGCGAAGGCATTTGATGTCGTGCCGCATGACATGCTACTCCATAAATTAGCTTCGACGAAGATTGATAGAAGAGTAATTTTATGGATCCAAGAATTTTTGACGGGTCGTTCACAGAAAGTGAAAGTCGAAGGCATATTCTCGGATGAAATTACCGTAACGTCGGGTATCCCTCAGGGCAGCGTAATCGGAACTTTGTTATTTTTGGCGTTTATAAATGACTTACCAAATGGGATTCGCAGTGACTGTCGATTGTTTGCGGATGATTGTGTAATATATCGAAAGATACATGACTCACAAGACAATGCAGTGCTTCAAGAGGACCTGAACCTGGTCTATAAGTGGGCGATTGAAAATAAAATGAAAATAAACACAAGAAAATGTAGTCTCTTAAAAATAGGGAAAGTGCGGAGGCAGGATTTTCAATATAACATTGGCTCGGAAATACTTGTAGAAGAAGATTCTTGCAAATATTTGGGCGTTCACGTAAGGAATGATATGAAATGGAGTAGTCATGTAGGATGTGTAGTTTCAAAAGCTTACAAATCCCTGCACTTTGTAATGAGGGTATTAAAAGGAAGTAGTACCTCTGCTAAAGAATTAGGCTATTAGTCACTTGTAAGACCTATTCTGGAATATGCCTCGGCGGTTTGGGATCCATATCAAGTAGGGATCATCAATGAGTTGGAAATGGTACAAAGAAAGGCCGCTAGATTTGTGCTCAGTGACTTTAATCCCAGGAGCAGTGTGAGCCGTATGTTAAAGAAACTTGGGTGGGAATCACTGGAGGCTAGGAGGATGAAATCTAGACTCTGCGCTATGTACAACACGTATACAAATCAACCAGCATGGGGTGAGTTTAGCAAACGATTGGGAAAGCCCACTTACAAGGGTAGGAGCGATCATCCTTTCAAAGTTAAGGGCCGACCACAGCGAACAAATTATGGTAAATATTCTTTTGTAAACCGTGCCATTGATAACTGGAACTCTCTACCTGCCGCAGTCTTAGAGCCTTTTCCCAAACATATAGGTGTGTTTAAGAAAAGACTGACTATTTGTGTAAATACTCCAGTTTAATTGTTGTATAATTGTTATTGAATTGTTATGTATAATTATTTATTTGTTATGTGTATCCAATATGCCACCGGGGGACACTCCCCCCATTGCAAATAAATGAATGAATGAATGAATGAATGAATGAATGAGAAGTAATGGTTCGTAAACACATTCGCCATTTTACAAAATGCAGCTCTGGATTTCTCGATACGGACTTTAATTTTGCTGAATTATCCCATTGGTCATTAATGTTGGTTCCCAAATATATGTGATTGCTTACTTGTTCAATAGGGGTACCATTAATATTAAGATGGTAGTATGGTAGGCCTATGTCTTTCTTGCTGATTACCATGAAAAATTGCGCGTAAATGCGTAGATATTAACAATTTAGCCAAAAATAATATTAATATTCCGAATGTTCATATCATTAATGTCCATATTAATGGCTATGTGGGCAGATACATCTTCTCCATATATAAAAATGAATGTTACGTAATAGTTTGTTTGTTTGTCCTGTATGCATTCATACACCATTCATCCGATTGAGATGAAACATTGGTGAGTTATTGTACACACTGCCACGAACATTTCTGAATTAGTAAATCCATTTTATAATAGGTGGATCACAAACAGCATCAATAAGTGAATGATGGCACGCGTATAATTTCAACAAAGCTTGCCACGGTGGGTGAGTGGTTATCGTGTCAGACTACCAACCCCAAGCTTGCAGGTTCACTCCTGGCCGTGGTAAGTAATTTTTGGAAGGCGACAAAAATCACGGTACGAATGTCATACGTTGTTGGCATACAAAATTACCCATTTGAATTCAGTAGGCCGTGTTTATAATGGCAACATTAATCTCGGGATTTTTCGCCAACACTATGTTCCTCATTTCTCTACTAGAAAGCGCTGTAGTGTCAAGGCGCTTCGATATCTAACCTCCTTGACTTTCATAGCGCTCCAAGGAGCGATACAATTCGACATGCAAGCTGTCCTCTGGGCGTCAATTAACAAAGCTAGCTCCCGGCACCCGAGGCCATATGATGTTATGATTATTATTATTTCAACAAAGCCCCGTATGAGTAGATATACCATTCATACGATTAACATAAAACTTTGGTTAATTATTGTGCACTCTCCCGCGAAGGTTTCTGAATTACTAAATACATTTTACAAATAGTGGCGCACGATTAGTTTCAACAAATGTGTGATGGTGCGCGAATCATATCAACAAAGTCCCGCATGCCATCATATACCATTCATCCGATTGGGATGAAAATTTGATGATTTGTTGTGCACACTCCAACGAAGGTTTCTTAATTGGTAAATACATTTTACAGTAGATGATGCGTGATTCGTTTCAACAAATGAACTGTGGTAAGCTGTTGTGCAGGCTGGCGACGGTTTTTGAATTAGTAAATCCATTTTGCAATAAGTTGCTCAGAAGTTGTTACAGAGAAAGAGCGTATTTCATACAGTTTAGCGGCAGTTGATGTGTTTCAGAAAGTTTGCAGTTTCCGGTGCAGATGACCTCGTAGTTCCACCCCTTAAAACAACAATAACTAACTAACTAACTAACTAACTAGTTTCCGGTGAGACTAGCACTTGTGATGACCATAAACAAAGCACAAGGACAATCTCTACAAGTGGACTAAATTTGGAAAATCCATGCTTCTTACTGTACATGGACAACTGTGTGTATCCTGCTCACGCGTCGGAAAGCCTTCTGATTTATTCATGTACGCACCGGACGGAAATGGCAACAACAACAACCAATTGTTTATCCAAAAGCACTTCCTTCTTTCCTTCTTTCTTTCTTTCTTTCTTTCTTTCTTTCTTTCTTTCTTTCTTTCTTTCGTTATCGTTTACCCTCCAGGGTGTGCTTTTCCCACGGACTTTTATAACACAAACACTTTCTATTTATTGGCATTGCAACGCATGCTGGGTACAGCTAGTAATGTTATATTCTTAGATCGACAGACCCAAACTTAATAGTATTAAAATAATTTATTAAGTCTAGCTGTCAAAAATTAGCTATGCTATACAATCCAACTTCGATATCTCGAAGTGCTTTCGGAAATACAAGTTACTTCGAGCTATAGAAAATTTGGGATATAAACAAGTAGTTCCGTGACGAACTAGAGAGCCTACTTTCCTTACAATTTATTTAAGATTCATGCTAATCTATATAGACCTATCCAGAATAACGACGAAATCAAGTTGGTAATACTAACATTTATAAGTACTGCAGTTTGAAATACACCTGAAACGGTGTAACCTAATAGAGTAACTTACTACATTTGGCAGCCCTGGTGACTCTGAATATATTCTTAATTCCATCTCTTAAGGTATAGAATACACACACAAAATTTGGTTGAAGTCTAATGGATAGTATGGACGTTACTTGCTGTTGGATATTGGATTTATCAGTGCGTGTAAAATCATGTTGGGAACAATGTCATATATGTGATGCTCAGAATGAATCTGAAATGTTACGATCTATTATAGTGCCAATCCCATTTGTTGGTATAGAAGTTACATGTAATTAAAAAATTGAAACTATCAGAAAGCTTTGAATCATGTTGGCAGCCCTGAGGTATATAAGTTACTCCAAATTAATCTAAAATGTCAGGTACTATACGTGTGCAAAGTTTAGAGCTGATGGCTTGCATACTTTCTGATATATTGATATTAAGATTGAACAAACAGCGAGAGCATTTATTAACAGTTGGCAGCCCAGGTGGCTCTTTAGAATACTCACAGTCATATCTGTTGTAGTACATATAGTTCATACGAAATTTTGTTGAAATCCAATCGATAGTATAGGCTAGATGTTACATGCATTTAGATATTGGACCTATCGGCAGGCTTAGAATCATGTTGGCCACACTGGCATGTATGGACTTCTGAAAATTAATCTGGAATGTTATTATCTACATGTGTGACAATTTTGGAATAGTTCGCATTCAAAACTTCTGTGATATCCAACATAGAGCTGAAATTTCAATTGCGATTTTTCAGCAGTTGGTAGCACTGACGTCAATTTCAAATATGGCCGTGAGATATCCAGGTATAGATCTTTACTCTTACCAAGTTTGGTTTCGATAGCTGAAGCCGTTTAGGAGTTGATAGGGGGAGACAGACAGACAGACAGACAGACAGAAGTACAGACAGACAGACGCACAGTTTCCTGGATCGATCTCATAAGTCTACTTTTTCCTCATTTTTGCAAAATGAGAAAAGTAGGCTAAAAATACATGAAAGAATGGGATTCTGTTATCATCTCTCTCTATATAAAAATGAAAGTTTGTCTGTTTTTTTCTGAATTTCCACGGAAATTTGCGATATTTGCGCGTTTCAGGCTGTTTTATGACGGATGCGCGCAAAAATATTTTTTTTGTCTGTCTGTGTGTCTGTGGACAACTTCTTCGAGTCCTTATAACTTGAGAACGGCTGGGTGGATCAACGTAAAATTTGATACAGATATCCATCAGAGGCACCACACTAATCATTGATGTAACTCTTCTCTGTAACTCTCATAAAAGGGGCCCTACCCCCTTAAAATACATGCTGAAATAGGCGTAGAAGGGTGAAACAAAGCTCATTTTTAGCCCCTCAATGTGAGAAACGAAACTCGGGGGCCCGGCCCTAAAGGGCCCCCGAAAACCACATTTTAAGGCCCTAAAACCAACAGTTTTTGAGATATTCCCAGAAAACTAATTTCACTTAATAAATTAATGAAAGAATGCGTGCCGGTAACCATGGCAACTGAATCTCAGAGGTCCATCTATTTCTGTAAGACGCAATGCAATTCCATTTATTACATTACTGTGATGGTTTGCAAACGGCTATAAGGTTATAACGGATCCAAATTAAGCTCAAATATTCATTAATACATACAATGCGCTTAAGGGGTCAAGGGGTACTCTAGAATTTTTTCACGCGATTTACACGTGCGGGTGTGGTACTGAAGGTCGATTATATCCCTTCTCTATTCTATAAAAATGAATATTTGTCTGATTTTTCTGCGTTTCTACGGAAATTTGACATATTTGCCCGTTTCAGACTGTTTTGTGACGGATGCACGCAAAAATATATTTTTGTCTGTCTGTCTGTTTGTCTGTGGACAATTTTTTGTGTCCTTATAACTCGAGAACGGCTGGGTGGATTAACGTAAAATTTGATACAGATATCCATCAGAGGCACGACACTAATCATTGATGTAATTCTTCTCCGTACCTCTCATAACAGGGGGCCTACCCCCTTAAAATACATGCGGGAATAAGCGTGAGACAAAGCTCATTTTCAGCCCCTCAATGTGAGAAACAAAACTCGGGGGCCCTAAAAGTACCCCGAAAACCACATTTTAAGGCACTAAAACCAACAGTTTTTGAGATATTCCCAAAAAACTAATTTCACTTAATAAATTAATTAGGGAATGCATGCCGGTAACATTGGCAACAGAATCTCAGAGGTCCATCTATTTCTGTAAGACGCAATGCAATTCCATTTATTACATTACTGTGAAGGTTTGCAAACGGCAATAGGGTTATAACGGATCCAAATTAAGATTAAATATTCATCAACACATATAATGCGCTTAAGGGGTCAAGGGGCAATCTAGATTTTTTTTAACGCGATTTACACGTGCGGGTATGGTCCGGAAGGTCTATTATATCCCTATCCCTATATTGTTATATTATTATTATTATTATTATTATTATTATTTTAATTATTATCATTATTATGGCGTACAACGAAGAGACAAAGCTCATTTTCAAACCCTTGGGGTCAGAAACAAAACTCGGGGCCACTCAAGAGCCGTAAAGGGTCCCCGAAAACTATATTTTAAGGCTCTAAACCCAACAGTTTCTTAGATATTCCCAGAAAACTAATTTCATTTAATAAACTAAAGAAGGAATGCAAGCCACTAACCATGACAACAGTATCTCAAGAGGTGGCATCCAACTTTCCATCTATTTCTGGAATAAGTAATACCACTCCATTAATTACATTTCTGTGATAGGTTGCAAAAGGCTATAAGGTTATCACGGAACCAACTAAAACTGTAAAATTCATCAATGCGCTTAAGGGGTTCAAGGAGTAACCTAGATTTTTTTCACACGACTTACACGTGCGATATGTCGTACAGAAAGTCTATTATATCTCCAAACAGCAACATTATTTTCAAAAATTCCTGATTTGAAATAGTAGACTGTTTTTTGCTGATTTTAGGAATTTGGACAATTGGAGGCTAAAAAAAACTGAATTTTCATGCACCACAAGCCTTTATAATTTATAAAAGGGGTCTTCCTGTAGTTGGGCACTTGACACAACGGTTAGGGTCAGTTCGTATGTGACGTGTATTGCGATTCGTCTGCGAGGTTTTCAATTTTATTTTCACGCCAGGAAGAACACGTTAGGTAAATTTAGTTTGATAAAACATTTTAACTAATAATCTTTCTTTGGCAACAAACAGGTTCCAAGCCCCTAAACATTGCAACAGTAGCTCAATTGATAACATCTGGTTATTTATACCGAAGACCGTTCGAAGAATGGGTACGTCTGCTAGTAAATACATAAATAGTCAACTGTTGCTACGACATGCTGTTATTGTCAGGGGGGAGTGTGGTGGCGCGGCGGTCAAGCTGTTGGCCTCTCACCTAGGTGGACTGGGTTCAATTCCCGATCAATGCACGTGAGATTTTTGAAGGGAAATGCCATGTCCTGTGGTACGGATTCCACGTAAAACAAAGGTTCCGTGGCTCAAAATATCGAGATAAACAGTCACGTAAAACTGCCTTTCTTATTGTTACACGGTCTACTCGTGCAGGTATACTTCATTCATATTCTAAAGGCTAATGCCTTCTCGATGCAACCACACTCTTCTGTCGTTGGCGGTTCGTTTCAGTTCCATGTAATTGTCACATCCCATTCTATTCTTGATGTCTTCCAAATACGTCGTCCTAGGCCGTCCTCTTCCTTTCTTTCCCAACATTTTTCCTTCAAGAATGTTAACGATGAAAGAGTTGTGTCGGATGACATGTCCAATACATGTTTTTTCCTCTTTCCCATTTCGTTCATTAATCTTCTCTCTTCTTTGACTTCCCTTAAGACTTCCAGGTTGGTTTTTCTTTCCATTCAGCTCGTTCTTGTCTTTTTCCGCCATATCTACATTTCAGCAGCTTCAAGTCGATTCTTTTCGAATTCACCCAGAGTCCAACTTTCACTTCCATAGAGCAGTGTACTCCAAACAAATGATTCTGCAAAGGATTTTCTTACATTTCTAAGTATATTCATATGTTTGCTGGATAAAATGTTTTTCTTAGTCCCGTTTTGCCAATGCAATCCTTCTCTTCACTTCCATTAAGCATCTATTGTCTTCTGTATTCTAACTAGGGTTAAAAATGTTGCTCTGCAAATATTGCAGATCCATTTTACTGTGTGTGGCGGCTTCGGTGGCGTAGTTGGTAGCAAGCTGAGCTTCTATGCCCAAGATCACGGGTTCAAACCCAGCCGAAGTCATCGGATTTTTTAAGAGCGTTAAAAGTCCCTCAGTATGCCTTCATTCGGAGGGAAAGTAAAGCTGGTGGGACCATGCCATAGATTTATGGCATGTAAAAGAACCTTTCACTAACTACAATTGTGTGAAGCTAGATTTTTAGGTTATATTTGATTAACGTTCTATTAGTTTCAACGTTCGTCGTCATGTGGTGGTTAGGGTGGCATATAGTAGCTAAGTTCACAGCTAGGTGTCGTTGACGGTAGCATTGGGCAGCACAAGTAGGATCTACTTAAAATTGATCGTCTGCAGTCCATACCTAGATTAGAGATAACACACACTAAATCAGCCATCACAATTAATATCGGTTATCAGACAGACACCCAAAGTACACAGGGCTACACGACCGCGCTGTCGCAGCCCCTGAACTGAGGAACCAACCAACCAATCACCATTTTACTGTAGGCTATGTTTTTCCGTTCCTTTCTAAAATGTGACTCCTTGTGTTTATTTTTCATAATGGTGGATTCCGAGCATAATAAGCTGGTGGCAGAAATACACAGTCCAGCTGCGCTACACAGCTGAATCGATATTTTAATTCCCAAGTCACACCTAATAGTAGACTACATTATGCAAAGAGCCTATAATGGCAATAATTAAGACAGGAGTATGTTTATAAAACGAGCGGAGCGAGTGTTTTAATTACCATTATAGGAGAGTTTCTTACGACTGTTTATGTTCGACGATAATTAGGCCTATAACTATTTTATGTTCGAACATAAATATTCATAAATATCTGTCGATTTCGCCAGTTTTATGTACTGAACAGAGTGCATGCGTCGCAGAGAATACCTTGTATTTGACCATGGCCTCCTCAAGTACCCCACCATGACACTAGCCACGCAGTGGAAGTCAGTGCAGGTGCGATGCTATCCTTACCTAATTTGTCACACAACTGTTTCTTGAGCTCTGATTCGCGGGAGGAACTGTTTCATAATGAAGAAGTAGTTCCGTGAAGAACTATACAGCCTATTTTCATATATCCTACTTATGGTAATTGCCTCTATCTACATACAAAATTTCAGTTTGATTGCTGTAATAGATTCGTAGATATTCAGAGCCGTCTAAATATTTCGGATGGTCGCCATGTTGGATTGTTAAATGTATAGGCCATCGAGTCATGTACCATTAAATGAAAATTATTGCGTAGGTTCTTTATTCAAACTTTCACGTCGATCGCATGATTACGACACAAGAAATAAAAACTTAATTTTAAAATTCGCACAGCCGCCATCTTGAGGTTATGTAAACAATTGAACTAAATTAGACACCAGTGCATTACAATGTGTATAAACATTTCCTGTAGCAGATTTCATTGCGGTTGAAACATTAAATCGCGAGAAAGGTCTATTTAAAATTTTCAAATTCGCTTGGCCGCCCGCCATGTTCGATTTGTAGTTAACCGGTTTTTGAAAGTCTTATAGATGACTTTCCATTAGAGCCCTTTATCTCCGTACAAAATTTCGGGGTGATACCGCAAATAGTTTCGGAGGTATAGAATGCCGGTGAAATATTTCGCACATCCGCCATCTTGTTGTTATGCACACAATTGAACCAAGTTAGATGTCGGTGCATTATAATGTTTATAAACATATACTGTAACAAGTTTCATTTCGTTTGGTTGGTTAAAACGCGAGAAACGTCTATTTAAATGTCGCAAATTCGCATGGCCGTCATGTTGGTTTTGTAGTTACCAGTTTTTCAAACGTCACATAGGTGAACTTCTAGTAGTTCCGTTTAACACCGTAACAAATTCCAGGGTGATATCGGGAATAGTTTCGGAGATATTGAATGCTGGTGAAATATTTCGCACAGCCACCATGTTGGATTGGTGAGACGTAACAAAATTTGAAGGGCACGGTCGGGGTCGCCCGGAATAGTGCTATGAACTTACCGAGTTTCATTGAAATCGCTCCAGCCGTTTAGATTTTATTAGACACACACACACACACACACACACACACACACACACACACGGACAAAAGGTGATCTCATAAGCCTATTTTTTCAAAATAGAAAATAGGCTAAAAATAGTGTTATAAAGACCCTCATTATGATACAGTTTTCTGACATATAATATTTATATTTCGACATCGTCGAATATAAACAACGTAATTCAACTGCATTTTCACCCCAACTTGGAGTTAAAGACACATATTTTATATATGAGGAACAAAGTATCATTCTAGGTATCGACATATTCGAGTGACAAAAGTTCGATTTATAGATAGTACATGATATATAAACTGTGTAAAACTTCCCCGGAAAATTAACATTACTTCGAGATATCGAAGATCGACTTTTTATTTTGAAGACTTAATTTGAAAATGATTTAACTGAGAATTCAACAGGATTACTGTATTAGAATGCAGAATGCGCTAATTTTATTCAAATAATACTAACTTATACACATTAAAGTAAATTCCGTTCTTGTTATAGATGACTCTCATCTCTGATGTCACACATCTGCTGCAGTACGTGCTCGTCAAAGTTTCATTTAACGAGGCGTGGGTGGGTGGCACTCTCACTTGCCGCTATAGGAGGACACCTCAAGCCATTAATCTTGCAGCTATGAAGACGCTGAAAGTGCTAGAGACAAAGGCTTTTTGGGTAAAGCAAGCGTAAGCATCAGGGGATAATTTCATCGCCTTATTGTGCGCCTGCAGATGAATGCTGTTTATATTTTACGTTAACAAGTTGGCTACTCAATAAATTTCATTTTACTGTAAAAGGTAAATAATAACAATAATCTTTCTTTCTTTCTTTCTGTCTTTATCGTTTAGGCCTACTTAGGACCACGGGGCTCGTATCTACTCTTCGATAAAGTTGTTGCTATCTTCTTCTTCCAATAGTCCCTCATTTTCGGACTATGGGTCAGTCTTCTTTCTTCTGTCCACTTAGCTCCTGTAGTCTTCTTACTTGTAAGGGACGTTGAAAGACGATGGTGAATACAGGAGACGGCATAACAATGAGCTGTACCATCATGTAGAAAGGATATCTCAAGTAATTCGGAAGAGAAGACTACCTTTCTATAGCCACTTAACCCGTATGAAACCCGAGAAAATCACCATTCGGATATTTACTTATTTTCTTAGCAAAGAAATAAGGACTCCTGGTTTTGTGAGGTAGTCAAGGATTTACACGAAGTAGGGATCACCCTCGCAGACATTATGGAACGTGACCTTTTGAAGGAAAAGCTTGGAGCACACCACCAATTCCAAGAAAAAGCGAAATTAAAAACCGGCAAGAAGTGGTCTGAAGAAAGAAAGGAGTCTCACAGGCAGCGAATGCGTGAACACTGGGCTAAGATCAAGGCCCAAAGACGTAAGCAGTTGAAATGACGTGGTCCATAGCTGGCCTAAACGAAGAAAGAAGAATAATAATACGACGATTGAAATTTTACGGGCATATCCTCAGGATGGGCAATTAGAGACTGACCAAAATGATACTTAATCTTGTCCTGTCAATGAAAGTTAAAAACACCTGGCCGCTTGAAGTTGGAAAAGATCTTCCGAAAATAGGCATCACAGATGACATTGTACTAGACAGAACTAAGTTCAGAGAATTAGTCGATAATCACCGCTTTGCAGACCATCCTAGCACTATCACCAACAAAACCTGGTCAGAAGATCGCAAGAGAAGCCACAGCGAGAAGATGAAAAGATTTTGGGAGTTGAGAAAGACAATGCCATCAGCTAAATAATTTCAATCGCGCTCCTTAGTCGCGCATGACGAAGAAAGAAAGAAAGAAAGAAAGTATAATAATAATAATAATAATAATGAGATTCTTCTTCAACCTTGCTCACTCAATGAAAGTCAAGAACAACTGGCTTAGTGAAATAGAAAAAGACCTTCAAGGAATTGCCACAGTGCTGTGTTAGTATAGAATAGGGGAATGTGTAGTATGTGTGTTGGTAGGTGGTGAACATGGTGTTTTGTTGCTAGATTGTGTGGTCCAGAGATGGTGGAGAGATGAATGCTAACGCTTGTTCATTTGAAATATTATACAGTACTCGTACATTGTTGGGTGGCACTGGGGTCAGTATCCCTAGCTCCTGCCGTACTTGGCGGGTGATATGACCCGCCCCTGCACTTTATCCAGTTATGCATGAAACCATAGCCGTGGCCAGACCGAATTGCAAAACCCGCACCGTCCGACTAACTTCATACGTCCGACTGAGCGCCTAGGCTGTCTCTTAATATTCTAATTCGATATCGGATTATGTATGGATGGTGGTAGTTACATATAGGTGACAAATGGAGATTTTGATGTAAGTTATTTAACAATTAATCAAATGCAAGAACATGGCAAGAAACAAATATATACATCGTACAAGTGTTAACAGATTACGTTTCTTAATTTGAAGTATTCAATGGGTCTGATGGGTGTGTCATCATTTTAGAGTAATTGCTGAGAAGAATGCTTGATCCAATTTTAATTATTGCCACAGATACACGTATCTTCTACGACGTGACGAAATAACTGTGTCAAGAAAACACTTCTTCATGCAATAAATCGCTATCTATATTTACTGACTAATTAGTACGCCCATATCAATGATGTATGTGTATCTGTTTTACTTACACTGCTAAAATGTCAACGTAGACATGAAGGAGTAGCTATCGTAGGTCATGATCGACCGAAATTATTAAATATTGACGAGGATTGTCAGCAGTGGCGTGACTACTGTTGGCTCCTGGAGGGAGATGAGCTGAGTGAATATTACATTCAGGGGTAAGGACTCGGACATAATGAAATCAAGTATAAGATATTTTTTTAGCCTATTTTCATATATGAAACAAGAGGTTTCGTGACGAACTAAAGAGCCTACTTTTCTTAACATTAAGTTTTATGCCAATGATTAATCTAAAGTATATGAACCTATCTAGAATAATGACGAAATGAAGTTGGTAATATCGAAATGTCTAATTAGTTCGAAATATATCTGGTATAATATACCCTAATAGAGTATTACAGTTGGCAGCTCTGGTGACTGAATATATTCTTAGTTCCATCTCTTAAGGTACAGAATAAAAAAATTGGTTGAAGTCCAATGGACGTTACATGCAGTTAGACATTGGATCTATCAGCACGCGTAAAAGCATGTTGGCAACAATGTCATGCGTGTGCTGGTCAGAAATAGCCTAATCGGAAATATTAGATATCTTGTTGTGCCAATTTTGTACGAAATCCATTTGTTAGTATAGAAGTTACATGTATTTTAAATTTGGACCTATCAGCAGTCATAGAATCATGTTGGCAGCACTGACTTATATTAATTATTCCAAATTAATCTAGAATGTCAGGTGCTATACGTGTGCAAAGTATGGGGCTGTTGCCTTGCATACTTCCTGATATATTGATATTAGGTTAAAAAAAATATAGACAGCATTTATTAACAGTTGGCAGCCCTGATTGCTCTTAAGAATACGCTTAGTCATATCTGTTATGTTACACATAGCACATACGAAATTTGGTTGAAATCCAACTGATAGTATAGAAGTTACATGTATTTAAAAATTGACCCTATCAGCAGGCTTAGAATCATGTTGGTAGAACTGAAGTATATAAGTTACTCCAAAATTGATCTAAAATGTCAGATCCTATACGTGTGCATAGTTTAAAGCTGTCGGCTTGCATACTTTCTGATATATTGGTATTTGAATAAACTAATAGAGGGAGCAATTATTAACAGTTGGCAGCTCTGGTGACTCTTAAAAATACGCTCCGTCATGTCTGTTTATGTACACATATTACGTACAAAATTTGGTTGAAATCCAATTGATAGTGTAGAAGTTATAGGCATTTAAAATTGGACCTATCAGAAGGCTTAAAATTATTTTGGCAACACTGTCATGTATGGCCTCCTGGAAATTAAACTAAAATAGTGTTATCTACATGGGTGCCAATTATGGAATAGCCCCCTTGCATACCTTCCAAGATATCCAACATGGAGCTCAAATTACTAGTGCGTTTTTTTTCAGCAGTTGGTAGCACTGCCATCATTTTCAAATATGGACGTGAGATATTCCGGTATACATCTTTACTCATACTAAATTCTGCAGCCGTTTAGGAGTTGATAGGACAGACAGAAGGACAGACAGACAGACACACATTTTCCCGGATCGATTTCTTAAGTCTACTTTTTCCTCATTTTTGTAAAATGTGAAAAGTAAGCTAAAAATAGGCTTATGAGATCACCTTTTGTCCGTGTGTGTGTCCGTAATAAAATCTAAACGGCTGGAGCGATTTCAATGAAACACGGTGAGGTCATAGCACCATTTCGACCGACCCCGACCGTGCCCTTCAAATTTTATTACGTCTCACCAATCCAACATGGTGGCTGTGCGAAATATTTCACCTGCAATCTATATCTACGAAACTATTACTGATATCATCCTGAACTATTTTACGGTGATAAAGGGCACTACTAGAAGTTTATCTAAGTAGCTTTCAAAAACCTGTAAAGTACAAAATGAACATGGCGGCCAAGCGAAGTTGAAACATTTTAACGGACGTTTCTCGCGGTTTAACCCTCCGAGAGAAGTAAAAGTTGGTACGGTAAATGCTTATTCAAATTTTAATCCACTGGCATCTAATTTATTTCAATTGATTTAATAACCACAAGATGGCAGCTGTGCAAAGTTTTAAAATCTCGTTTATTTATCTTGTGTCCTAATCATGCGATTGAAGTATGAATACTACACCTACACAATAATCTACATATAATAGTACATAACTTTAAGACCTACATATATAAAATCAATATGGCGACCATCCGAAATATTTAGACGGTTCTCAATATCTACGAATCTATTACAGCAACCAAACTGAAATTTTGTATGTTGATTAAGGCAATTAACATAAGTGGCATCAATGAAAATAGGCTGTATAGTTCTTTACGGAACTACTTGTTACTTATCAATGTACACATGATCGAAAATTTACAGCTTTGTTGGTATTAAATTATAATGACCAGTTTTGCTTCCCGTAATCATCTAGCCCTATTTCCCCACATTGTATAAATATTGATAAACTGTTTCCTACTAAAGTTTAACACAATACTACCGCTATTCACTTTTCAAAATGACACTCTCACTCGGAAACTTACATAATAATAATATAGTATGGCCTCGTGTGCCAGGTGCAAGCTTTGTAATTTGACATCCAGAGGGTAGCTTGCATGTCGAATTTCGTTGTTCCTGGAAGCACTATGAAAGTCAAGGAGGTTAGATACTTAAGCTCCTTGAGCACTATAGCGCTTTCTAGTAGAGAAATGAGGAACTTTGTGTTGGCGAAAACTCCCGAGATTAATTTTGCCATTATGTATTCAAATGGGTTCTTTGACATGTCAGCATCGTATGACATGCGTTTCGTATTTTTGCCACCTTTCAAAAATCACTTCCACGGCCAGGAGCGAACCTGCAAACTTGGGGTTAGTAGACCGACACGCCATCCAGTCACCCACCGTGGCAAGCAGGATACTAACATGAAGGCAACTGACAAGTGGTGTATTTTTGGCAAGGGATGATGAAAAATACTGCTCACGCACCTCATTGCTTCCTCTCTGGCTAACTGAACAGCTGACTATTTTGCTCATTCAGTAAGTGTTAAGTTAGGGTAGCGTTGAATATGTCAAACGAGTGAAAAAAATCAAATTTGTAAGCATTACCTGGCATCTTCCAATCATTAGTCATCAATCCGAAGATTGGTTTTATTCAAAATTAAAAACTTCAACAAATTTAATAGTTTTATTATATGGCTCGGGGGTGGGGGTTTGACCCCCCTTATCACCCTCCGTAGTTACGCCACTGATTGTGAGACCCCACTTGTATCAACGTACGATTGTACTTACAGAGTAAAGTTACAATAAACAACACAGAAGAGCAACCAAGTGTAATAAGATTCGAGAGCTTTCTACTACTACTACTACTACTACTACTACTACGGAGGATCAAAAAGTTAGTTGCACTAACGCGCTGCAGCAGTGCGCTGTATGTCGCAAACGTGGGCACAGCAGAGAAAGGGACAGACACTGCCCACACGTCTGTTAGGCAGGTCGCTGTGGTGTCTCGTCTTGTATGGTGTGAATAGCGGCCAAATGCAATGGCGCGTCGACTGGACGTTCACTCCAAATATGAGGTGCGTGCGACAATCCGATTCCTATGGGCCAAAAGGAAGAATTGCACGTACATTCATCGTGAAATTAGTGCTGTGTATGGGGAGCGGGCCATTTCCCGTCAAGGGATCGTAAAGTGATGTCAGCAATTCGAAGCCGGACGCACGGATATCACGGCCGAATATCGCGAGGGCAGGCCCGAAACGTCCAGGACCCGTGCAAATGCCAACAGTGGAATGCGATCATTAAACAGAACCGGCGCATTCACCTGAGGGAAATCGCAACGCTGCATGTGGAATTCATGCCGAAAGGAACGACGATCAACGCGGCGTCGTATTGTCAAACGTTGCACCGGTTGCGTAAAGCGATTAAAGAGAAGCGCTGGAGGAAATTGAGCGCCGGTGTGATTTTGTTGCACGATAATGCAACACCTCACAAGCCCCGCCAAACGAGCGAACTGCTGCAGCGTTTCAAGTGGGAGGTCTGGCAACATCCACCCTACAGTCCCGACCTAGCGCCATGTGACTTTCATCTGTTCGGTAAGCTCAAAACGGAGCTAGGTGGTCGACGTTTCCAGACCGATGAGGAGGTGAAGGACGCTGTCTCCGTGTGTTTGCAGAACGCTGGAGGAACTTTCTATGCATCCGGCATCGACAAGTTGGTTGTGCGTTCGCAGAAATGTTTGGAGTCTCTTGGAAACTAGGTGGAAAAGTGACGTTACATTGTATGTCGTTATAGGCGTGTTGCTGTTGTATAGGTGGTGTAATAAATGGCCATAACTGGGAAGTGCAACTTACTTTTTGATCTGCCCTCGTATTTAATATTATAGAATAACGACGTTGAGTTAGGAGCTGGACGTACGTTTACCAGATGATTAGCCTTCCTTCTTGGGTCTACTTTAAACACTATTTTAAAACGAGCGAGTGTTAAAAGAATACATGCAATTTAGTACCGAGTCGCATGTTCAGCACCAGCCATCACCATGCTTACCGCTTGCCTCATATAGACGAGTGTGCGATGTTGCCGCTCTGCTATGGCCAATGCCTTCTTTATAGGTGGCTATGATGAAATCCATGACCGGGCCCCTATTACAGCCCGCCCGGATAGAACACAACATGCTAAAACTTTTATGCCCTACACTTTTTCTCGTATACAATTTCTTCATAAAACCAATTGTTACGTAGACACCTCTGTCTGCAATATAAGCTCATCTTATTTTAGCCGATGACGTGGTGGCTGCTGATCGCGTTATTCGCTCTATACGTGAGATTGGGTTTGAACCAGTTTTATAACTATCTGGTAATTAGGTTTCTTTCTTTAATTTAAATTAGGAAAGCCTCCGAGGCTTAGGCGGCAGCAGGCCGGCCTCTCACCGCTGGATCCGTGGTTCAAATCCCGGCCCCTCCATGTTAGATCTGTGCTGGACAAAACGGAGGCAGACAGGTTTTCCCTGTCAAAATTTCATTCGAGCAACACTCTCCACTATCATTTCATTTCATCTGTCATTCATTTAATCATTGCCCCAGAGGAGTGCGTCAGGCCTCGGCAGCCGGCACAGTTCATATGCTCGCCGCTAAATGGGGGCTTCATTCATTCCATTCCTGACCCGGTCGGAGACTGGAAGCAGGCTGTGGATTTTCATTTTTCATTTCTTTAATTTAAATTAGGAATTGTTTCATCTTTAGGGTCCACTTAAACATTTTAAAGCATCAACATTCATATTTTGACTGTGTTAGAAAGAGGCAGATGACCTTGCTATTCCTCCCCTTAAAACAATCAAAATCAGACCAACGCGGTATATCCAATAGCGCTATACGAGGTGGTATAGAAGCGAAGTTCGTCTAGAAGCATTAGCAAAATGAACAAGGAATTGACGGATGTACCGAGTTCTATTGGCCTTTGTCGTCTTATCCGGAGAAAGATTTATTCACACACGAGCGGTTGAAAGGAGAAAACTTCAATTTCCTAGCAGGAAACGGAAACATGTATACATTATTCTAAAGAAGTCTTTAGATTTTACCATAATTACAGACGAAATTAATTTCAGATTCGAAAGTTAGGTTGATCTTTATAACGTCTTCTGTGTATGAAATTCATTAATATTCATGTCATGACATTCCGCCCACAGTGTTATAAAATTACATCTGTTTCATTTATTTGCGTCCACCTCGTTCTTGGCTGTCACCGAGGAGGTCTGAGTTCGATCCCTGGCTCTGCCAAGAAATTTAATTCTGATCTTATGGCTGGAACGGGGTAAACTCTGCCTTTTTTTAGGCAAAACGGAGAAGAGGTGAGTCCGATTTCCACCTCAGCCATATTGGAGGTGGTTTTCCATGGTTCCCCACTTCTGCACCAGGTAAATGCCGGGATGGTTCCTAACTTAAGGTCACGGCCGCCTTCTTCCCAATCCTCATCTGAATTACAAATACACAGACTAATATAGCCATCGCAATTACACAGGTTATCAGACAAATTTCACACAAATCAAAGTACATGGGGATACATGACCACGATGTCGCATAGCCCCTTAATCAATAAAAACATATACAATTTCTCGGTTACTGCAATCTGTAGGATCATTACTCTTCTGCCAAGCGGCTTCGGTGGCGTAGTTGGTAGCATGCTGAGCTTCTATGCCCAAGATCGCGGGTTCAAACCCGGCCGAAGTCGTCGGATTTTTTAAGCGCGTTAAAAATCTCTCAGTATGCCTTCCTTCGGAGAAGAAGTAAAGCCGGCGGCCCCATTTCATAGATTCATGGCATGTAAAGAACCTTCCACTGATTACACTTGTGTGAAGCTAAATTATATGTTAGATTTAACTAACACTCTCAGGTTCCAACGTTCGTCGCCCGGAGCTGACTGCAGTGGCGTCTAGTAACCAAGTTCAGAACTAGTTGTCGTTGACGGTGGCGTTTGGTAGCAAAAGTAGGAACTACATGAAAATTGAATGTCTGCAGTTCTTACTTGAGCTTGCCACGGTGGGTGAGTGGATAGCGTGTCAGTCTACTAACCCCAAGATTGCAGGTTCGCTCTTGGCCGTTGTAAGTGATTTTCGAAAGGCGGAAAAAATTACGACACCATGTCATACGATGTTGGCATGTCAAAGAACCCATTAGAATTCAGTAGGCCGTGTTCATAATGGCAAAATTAATCTCGGGAGTTTCCGCCAACACAAAGTTCCTCATTTCTCTACTAATGTAGAAAGCGCTCAAGTGTTCAAGGAGCTTAGATGCCTAACCCCCTTGACTTTCATAGTGCTTCAAGGAACAACGAAATTCGACATGCAAGCTACCCTCTGGGTGTCAAATAACAAAGCAAGCACCTGGCACCCGAGGCCATACGATATACTTGAATTAAAAACAAATAACACACGCTAATACAGCCATTACAATTGACACCGGTTATCAGACAAATTCTACACACACCCAAACTACACGGGGCTACATGACCGCGTCGTCGCAGCCCCTAAACTGAGGAACCAACCAACCAACTCTTCTGCCTGGCACCTTCGGGCCTAGTTACGCAAGGATAACCATATGATCGAAATTGAATGTTTTTCAGTCGGTCAACACATTCTACCGAGTGGTAATGGGTGGTTCTCTATTCCTGAAAGGAAAATACAAGAGAGTAATAAATAAACTTGGATGGCCAGTTTCAATCGTCAAGCGATCATCATCAGATCACTTACACTTAGGCTATTAAATCTATCTCCACAAGTAGGGATGATAGTATTCAAAATTTTTACACGTATGTAGTTGCAATGTTAGTTAAACTAATACATCACTTCAAGTTTATTTATTAATCTCTTATCACCCAAAATTTTCAATCTTTACATTGAACAAGCAATGAAAGTAATTGGAGAAAAATTTGAAGTGGTAGTGAAGATTCAAGGAGAAATAATTTCAACTCTGAGATTTGCTGATGACATCGTCATCTTGGCCGACACGCCTGAGGATTTGAATGAGTTTTTGAATGGTATGGACTCCGTCTTACGGAAAGAATACATGATGAAAATCAATAAATGTAAAACAACAAGAAGTTCCGTGACGAACTAAAGAGCCTAATTATCTTAAAATTTAAGATTCACGCCAATGATTAATCTGGTTGGTTGGTTGGTTCCTTAGTTTAGGGGCTGCGACAACGCGGTCATGTAGCCCCGTGTACTTTGGGTGTGTGTAGAATCTGTCTGATAACCGGTGTTAATTGTGATGACTGTATTAGTGTGTGTATCTGTTTTTTAATTCAAGTAGGGACTGGAACTTTGAATTTTCAAATAGTTCCTACTTTTGCCGCCAAACGCCACCGTCAACGACTACTAGGCCTAGTTCAGAACTAGCTACTAGACGCCACCGCAGTCGGCTCTTGGCAACGAACGTAGCAACCTAAGAGCGTTGTTTACATTCTTAACCTATCCAATTTAGTTTCACACAGGTGTAATTAGTGGAAAGATCTTTAACATGCCATAAATCTATGACATGGGACCGCCGGCTTTACTTCCCCTCCGAAGGAAGGCATACTGAGGGATTTTTAACGCTCTTAAAAAATCCGACGGCTTCGGCCGGGTTTGAACCCGCTATCTTGGGCATAGAAGCTCAGCATGCTACCAACTACGCCACCGAAGCCGCCAAAATGATTAATCTATATGGATCTATCTAGAATAATGACGAAATTAAGTTGGTAATATCGACATTTCTAATTAGTTCGAAATACTGTATACCTGGCATAATGTAGCCTAATAGAGAACTACAATTGGCAGCCCTGGTGACTGAATATATTCTTAGTTCCATCTCTTAAGGTACAGAATACAAAATTTGTTTGAAGTCCAATGGATAGCATGGCCGTTACATGCAGTTAAACATTGGATCTAACAGTGTGCGTAAAATCATTTTGGCAACAATGGCATACATGTATTGGTCAGAAATAATCTGAAATAATATGATCTATTGTTGTGCCAATTTTGAATGAAATCCATTAGTTAGTATAGATGTCACATGCATTTTAAAATTGGACCTATCAGCAGGCTTTGAATCATGTTGGCAGCACTGACGTATATTTGTTACTCCAAATTAATCTAGTATGCCAGGTACTATACGTGTGCAAAGTTTAGAGCTATTGGCTTACATACTTTCTAATATATTGATATTAGGGTAACAAAAATAGAGACAGTATTTATTAACAGTTGGCAGCCCTGCTTACTCTTAAGAATCGGCACAGTCATATCTGTTATGGTACACATAGCACACACGAAATTTGGTTGAAATCCAAATGATAGTACAGAAATTACATGTATTTAAATTTGGACTTTTCAGCAAGCTTAGAATCATGTTGGTAGCACTGACGTATATAAGTTACTCCAAATTTATATAGAATGTTAGGTACTATACGTGTGCATAGTTTAAAGCTGTCGGCTTGCATACTTTCTGATATATGGGTATTTGGATAAAAACAATTGAGAGCATTTATTAACAGTTGGCAGCCCTGGTGGCTCTTAAGAATACGCTCAGTCTTATCTACTTATGTACACATAGCACATACGAAATTTGGTTGAAATCCAATTGATATTGTAGAAGTTATATACATTTAAAATTTGGACCTATCAGCAGGCTTATAATCATTTTGGCAACACTGCCAGGTATGGCCTCCTGGAAATTAAACTGCAATATTATTATCTATACGTGTGCCAATTTTGAAATTGCTCCCATTCATACCTTCCAAGATATCCAACATGGAGCTCAAATTTCAATTGTGATTTTTCAGCAGTTGGTAGCACTGACATCATTTTCAAATATGGCCGTGAGATATTCAGGTATAGATCTTTACTCCTACCAAATTTTGTTTCGATTGGAGCAGCCGTTTAGGAGTAGATATGGGGGGACACACACATAGCCAGACAGACAGACAGACAGACAGACAGACAGACAGACAGACAGACAGACAGAAGGACAGACAGACAGACAGACAGACCAACAGACAGACACACATTTGCCCGATCTCATAAGTCTACTTTTTCCTCATTTTTGCAAAATGTGAAAAGTAGGCTAAAAATACTGGAATGCAGCCGAAAGAAATCAGAAACCTCTATGGAGATCAAATTGGCAGGTGAAAAGCTGAAGAAAGTAGGAGACTTCTGTTACTTAGGAAGCAAAATAACCAGTGATGGACGAAGCAAAGAGGATATAAAAGGTAGGTTGGCTCAGGCAAGGAAAGCATTTTTACAAAAAAGGAATCTGTTGACATCGAATATAGATTTAGGAATTAGGAAGTCATTTTTGAAAGCCTTTGTCTGGAGCGTGGCGCTCTATGGAAGTGAAACTTGGACTATTGGTGCAGCAGAAAAGAGGAGAATTGAAGCATTTGAAATGTGGTGTTACATGAGAATGATGAAGATCAGATGGGTAGATAGGGTTACAAATGAAGAGGTATTAAGACGAGTGGGAGAGGAGAGATGTTTCTGGTGACTGCTAATGAAGAGAAGAGATAGGTTAGTAGGACACATACTAAGACACCCAGAAATAGCAAGCTTAGTTATGGATGGGAGGGTCGAGGACAAGAGCACTGTAGGGGTAGACCAACGTTAGATTATGTTAAACAGATTGCCTCGGATGTAGGGTGTGGTAGCTATGTAGAGATGAAACGATTAGCACAGGACAGGAGACATGGAGAGCTGCATCAAACCAGTCAAAAGACTGAAGACTCAAACAACAACAACAACAACAACAACATTTTTTTTTCAGGATTAGGAAACCACCCATTACTACTGGGTCCGGGCGGGGACACAAAGAGCCAGCTTGATGTTCCTAGGCGAAACCCCTCAAAAGACACGGCATAAACCTAGAAAAATGGCCGTGAAAGCCAATATAGGCCTACTATCTTTTTAGAAACCCTTAGAGGGAGGTGAAAGGCTGCTTGAGCTTTTAGCTCTCGCAGTTAGAGGCGCACGAGCGCTTCATAAGAAGGGAGGTAGCGCGCAATTCGCTACTACTGTGGAGGTCTGGGCGGGGACACCAATAGCCCGCTGATGAGCCAGATTGGTGTCCTATGCGAAACCCCACACAAGACACGGCATAAGCCTAGAGTTTTAAGTCAATACTAGCGGGCCCGTGTGAGCTTCCGCAACGTGAATGTAGTTTATGGGGTAGTAGGGAAGAATGAGGGAGAACAAAGTTTTAAATATTGAAGAAATGTACTTATTGATGTTAAACGGCATACGTACATGAGAAGAACACAAATAATTATGTAGAACAGTGTTTTCTACTTGTCACAGCACCTGTTTGTAGACAATATTCGATGTTACAACGAATTCATCGGTTATTGTTTGCTCGGGAGTTTCTTCTACAGCAATTTTTCCATATGCAAATAATTGAACCATAGGGAAGTCTTGGCGAGACCACACCGGAGTCATCTGCTGAGAGACTCCTTGGCTAGCAGTACGCCGCGCTCCCGCCAGATGGCTGCCGCCGCCACGCTGCCCTGCGCTCTAGCGGCAGGCTCGCCAGGCTACGGTGCTCCCATTGTAGATGCACATTTTTTAAGGTATTTATTTAATTGTGAGGCATTTAAAGAGGTAGTGAGTGCGTTTCGGGCACAAATGAGGTTATGCGGAACCTGTAGGTACCCCATATGTGTAGGTTGGTGTTAACAGGACCTTATTTTCGGTACAAAACCGGAATGGGAACTTAGCAGAATAATATGGGGAGGTGTCAGTTTTATGTGCTTGTTGTTAAATGGTCAGGTTAGAGTGGATTGTATACTTAGCTGCTTGAGTGGTGTGCAGTCCGGATGCGAGCAGTTACTCTTGTCACTGCCAGCACTGAACTACACAATCCGATTATTTAACAACAATCACATAATCACACTAAGCAAGCTAATTTGAAGGATAATCACCAATTTCAGTATTTTAATGAAGAATCACACGTAACTAACAAATAATATTGACAACACTTTGATGCTTTTCAGTCGGTCATCACGATTGTACCCTAATCCTGAAAAAAATAAAATAAATGAGATTAATAAATACATACGGATGACCAGTTTCGATTGTCAAGCGATAATATTTACTATATATACACTTACTTAGTTGCAGTATTAGTTGAGATAATGCAACTTCTCAATATTTGTTAGTTGTGGTCTAAGTGATGTTTTGTTGGGACACTGGAAGTGGTGATTGACCTCCGGAATTTGCGTGTTTGGAGTGAATATGTGGTTGTTGTAAATTGTCAATTCAGATTGTATTGTACAGGCTACTTCACCCATACTTTCGTACATAAATTTCATAGCCTAAGTGTAATGAATCTGATGATGATCGCTTGACGACCGGAACGGGTCATCCAAGTGTATTAATCTCATGTGAATTTTGTTCAGGTATGGGGAATAACCGATCTTATTTGGGCACAATTGTGTTGACCGACTGAAAAGCATGAGACTTTTGTTTACTAAGGCAACACTGAAAATGGCTTCAAATACCATAAATAATATTGACTAGTTGTATTAGTTTAAGAACTACTGCAACTGTATAATTGTACATATTATAAATACTGGGCCAACGGCCTAGCCGTGTTCATACACCGGATCCCATGAGAACTCCGCAGTTAAGCAACATTGGGCATAGTCGGAACTTGGATGGTGTGCCGGTTCTAGGCACTGCGCGCTGTTGGCCAACATAAGGAGGAGTGGAAAGGCCCTGGCCACCCTACCGCAAGTAAACTCCGGCTGGGGGTAGCCTCTTCGGAGGCTCGGACCTGCCTTCGGGCAGAATACCAATGAAATTATTGCAAATACTATCACCCAGACTTGTTGACAGATTTAACAGCCTAAGTGTAAAGGATCTGATGATGATCGCTTGACGATCGAAACGGGTCATCCAAGTGTATTTATTAATCTCATGTAAATATTTTTCAGGTTTTGGGGACCACCAATTGGGTATGATCGTGTTTACCGACTGAAAAACATTAAAATTCGATTTCTAAGGCAAAACTGAACAAGTAGTTCCGTGAAGAATTATACAACCTATTTTCATATATCCTACTTATGTTAATTGCCTCTATCTACATACAAAATTTCAGTTTGATTGCTGTAATAGATTCGTAGATATTGAGAACCGACTAAATATTTCGGATGGTCGCCATGTTGGATTTTATATATATAGGTCTTAGAGTTATGTACTGTTACATGAAGATTATTGTGTACGTGTAGCATTTAAACTTCATGATTAGGTCACAAGAAGTAACAAGGAGATTTTAGAATTTCCCACAGCTGCCATCTTGTGGTTATGGAAAAATTGAAATAAATTACATGCCAGTGGATTAACATTCGTATTAGGATTTACTGTACCAAGTTTCACTGCACTCGTATGGTTAAATTGCGAGAAACGTCCATGTGAATATTTATAATTCACGTCGCCGCCATGTTGGATTTGTGATCACCAGATTATTTAAAGTCCTATAGGTGAACTTAAGTTCATAGCCCCTATGAACATAAAAAAATTCAGTTTGATTGTTATAATAGATTCGTAGATATTCTGAGCCGTCTAAATATTTCGGATGGTCGCCATGTTGGATTGTTAAATTTATAGACCATAGAGTCATGTACCATTAAATGAAAATTATTGCGTAGGTTCATTATTCAAACTTTCACATCGATCGCATGATTACGACACACGAAATAAAAACTTAATTTTAAAATTCGCAAAACCGCCATCTTGAGGTTATGTAAACAATTGAACTAAATGAGATACCAGTGTATTACAATGTGTATAAACATTTCCTGTACCAGATTTCATTGCGGTTGGAACATTAAATCGCGAGAAAGGTCTATTTAAAACTTTCAAATTCGCTTGGCCGCCATGCTCGTTTTGTAGTTAACCGGTTTTTGACAGTCTTATAGATGAACTTCCAGTAGTGCCCTTTATCTCCGTACAAATTTCAGGGTGATACCGCTAATAGTTTCAGAGATATAGGATGCCGGTGAAATATTTCGCACACCCGCCATCTTGTGGTTATGTAAACAATTGAACGAAGTTAGATGTCGGTGCATTACAATGTGTATAAACATATACTGTTCCAGGTTTTATTGCGTTTGGTTGGTTAAATCGCGATATACGTCTATTTAAATGTCGCAAATTCGCGCGGCCGCCATATTGGTTTTGTAGTTACCAGTTTTTAAACGGTCACATAGGAGAACTTCTAGTAGTTCCCTTTATCACCGTCAAAAAATCCAGGGTGATATCGGGAACAGTTTCGGAGATATTGAATGCTGTGAAATATTTTGCACAGCCGCCATGTTGGATTGGTGAGATGTAACAAAATTTGAACGGCACGGTCGAAGTTGTCCGGAATAGTGCTATGAACTTACCGAGTTTCATTGAAATCGCTCCATCCGTTTAGACGTTATTAGGGGACACACACACACACACACACACACACACACACGGACAAAAGGTGATCTCAGAAGCCTATTTTTTCAAAATTGAAAATAGGCTAAAAATGGCTTCCTAAACGATAATAGGCCTAACCTTACTATTCGATACATCGGAAGTGTTTATTTTATTGCTGAAATACAGCATGTCTGCTCTTATATTGAGGTCAGCTCCAGTGGTGACAATTCCTACTGAAATGGTCGTTAGCGTCGCCATGTCAGCCTTGCTACAGAAGGCTACACATCTTGTTTAGCGCTGTATAGAGTCGGGTCGTACATCTTCCAACACGACAGCTACTGCACCTGCAGAGCGGACACGGCATGTGCGTGGGCTGCAGGAGAAAAACCTTTCAGCTATAGAACCTCCAGCGATAAAGGTAGGAACGTCACAGATGTGAGTGATAAGAAATACACGTAAGTGATACTGTATTAGGGATTATAAAATAAGTTGTTTAAATTCGATTTATTTATGGCAATTTCTGGGTTTCATAGCGTGTTGGTAGTAAAGTAATCTAATTAACAAGTGTTATTATAGGGATAAAAAGAAAGAAGAAACGGGAGCTGAACATTAACAAGATGTTCAGTAAAGAACATATAGCCTACTTTCTACTAAATGTATGAGTATAGTTATAACTCGTTGTTTTTATCAAAGGGTATAATAGAATCATTTCTTGGTTGAAGACCTTAAAAACTATTTACCTCTACCCAACACCACAACCTCGAAAACAACTGCTACCATCATTGAAGAAAGAAAGAAAGAAAAATAAGAAGTATCTAAAGAATGTTATGGACCTGGAGACATAATCGACCGGACTGGCTGCGTGGCTCAGCGGTAACATTCTCGCTTGCTGGGCCCTATGTTGCAGGTTCGTATCCTGGCCCAGTCAGCTGGCATTTGAGGGTGCACAAATGCGAGGGAGCCGTGTTAGTAGATTTACTGTCACGTTAAAGATCCCCTTCGGGGCAAAATTCCGGCACCCCGGCGTCTCTAAATGCAACAGTAGTTAAAAGGGACGTAAAACCAATAACATTATTATTATTATTATTGTTATTATTATTGTTATTATTATTATTATTATTATTATTATTATTATTATTATTACATAATCGGCCTGACGCGAGCAACATCCAACTTTGAGTTGAGGCATGTATTTACACGTCTGGCTGTGCATGGCTTTCACAACCCCAATTGAATTAACAAATCTTTCCATGATCTTACAGAGACGTGTGTATACCAACTCTGTGGATATTTTCGATTGCTATTTGGCTGCAATAAAAGTATTAATTAATATCCTGAACTAGCACCAACGGCTAGAGTTCAGATACTATGTGAAATAGTTTTGTTCTTTACTTCGATTAACATTTTCAAATAACGCACAATAGGCTGTTACAAACCCTTTAATATAAAAAGTAAAAATGTATCGTAGTATCATCTTGTCATTCTTCAAATTCGATGCGCATAGAATGCCGATGGTATACTAATAAATGGAGTCCTATGTAGACCAGTCGTGACATCTAATGGAGAAGTATCGAACAAGATAATACTAACAGGGGGAGTGCATTCTAGCGGCCATAAACATAAACTTTTCAATATAATCTGTAAGTTAATCTGTTGGCCGGCGTGCAGTTCTCCATGATAATTCACTTTTTTGTTCCTAGATGTCTCGTGCAAATCTGCTGGCGAATTTTGTTTTAATTATATATTTTCCATCGTACTATGCACAATATAACGATTAATTTTAAAACGTCTGAGTCATTACAAATCAATAAATATAAAGAAATTCAAGCAAAAAATTAACTCTGATAGGGATTGAACCATAGCCATAAGATTAATAGGCTAACGCTTTACCACGGAGCCAAACGTGCGAACGGACATCGATCGATATCAAATGAGTTACATAGAACGTGTTAGCAATTAATGATTTACACTAAACGATTTCATCAGTGGAGTATATTATTTATATATGAAGCATTTTATACAAAGTTTATTCATTTTGTATCAGTACGCTATATTGCATGCAATACTCAAATGAGTGAAATATAAGTCAGGTACAAGATATCCTCTGCCATCTTGCCTTGTACTGAGACGGCTCAGTTTTTTAAAATCACTTCTGCACTATAGTATTACAAAAAACTTTTAATTTCGAACGTGCCTCTTCCTTTAGAACAGTTAAAACGATTCTCGGCTCGATAATCGGAACTGGTGGGTCCCATGATATGGATTATAATGTTTGCATAATTCGCACGGCCGCCATCCTGAAATGGTACGGCGGATGACCTTGTAGTTTGGTCACAAGACGCGTCCTATATGAAGGTATGTTGTTACCAAATTAGGTAGATATCGGATGATTTGGTTAGTCGTTATTTGATTTTACGTTTTGAACGTTTGAGTGGCCGCCATTCAGTTTTGGTAAAGATGGCGGCGATATAAAACATGACACTGAGGTGCCCTTTGCTAGTTCTACCTATGTACCAAATTTCGTTCAATTCGGTTTCACCATGTTTGAATTGATAGGGGGGGGGAGGGACAGACATTCAGAGTACACACTCACACACACACACACACAGACTCACACACGCACACACATACACACACGCACACACAGACAGACAGACACACAATTTTTCGCCCTGTGTAGATCTCATAAGTCTACTTTCATTTTTTGCAAAAATCGAAAGTAGGCTAAGAATGCAGAGCTCAAATTCAATAAATGAAGGCGAAGAAGAACTATGCATGTATGTATGTCTACGCCTTATTATTCCCATTTTCAACGGGGTCGGGGAGGAGATGCGATGAAAGTCTACAGTATGTGGTGGATGTTTTTACGGCCAGATGCCCTTCCTGACGAATAATAATAATAAGAAGAAGAATAAGTAAATAATATTATTGTTTATGGTGATAATAATATTAATGAAATGAAAATCCACAGCCTGCTTCCAGTCGACCGACCGGGTCAAGGAATGGAATAAATGAAGCCCCCATCTTGCGGCGAGGATATGAACTATGCCGGCTGCCGAAGCCTGTCGCACTCCCATGGGGAAATTACTAAATGATTGACATATGAAATGAAATGATAGTGGAGAGTGTCGCTGGAATGAAATTGTGACAGGAAAAACCGGAGTACCAGGAGAATAACCTACCTTCCTCCGTTTTGTCCAACACAAATCTCACATGGAGTGATCGGGATTTGAACCACGGACCCAGGGGTGAGAGGCCAGCATGCTGCCGCCTAAGCCACGGAGGCTTGATGATAATAATATTAATAATAATAATAGTAATAATAATAAACAGGCTGACTAAACAGATTTTTCATTTCTTTGACTCCAAACCCAAAACCACAATGCCCTGGTTTATGAATACCAAAGACGACCTCAAAATACTGCATCTAAAACCCGACGACGCCTTCAATAGAGATCTCTTCTGCAAAAAGATACTGACTAATGGGCTAACCCGAGACGAGACATCGAACCCGAAAAGAAGACAAGGTACCACTTGGACAGCGGAGCGCAAGATGGCCCACTCACAGAGAATGAGGGAATTCTGGGCTCAGAGGTAGGCGAAACAAATTGCCAAGTGTAGCAAGACTTAACGTGGTCCTAAATGGCCTCAACGAATTATATATATAATAATAAACTTTACGAGCCTTACAGTAGTCGCATATGATGTGTAACATCTGACATAGAAGAAACCTCACATGAAATTGTTTTTTTTCTTACCGTGTGGTCTCCTCAGAGACCTAGTGCAGGTCTTTCTATTCGACGCCCGTGGGTGACCTGCGCGTCGGGATGAGAGATGGAATTGATTAAGGTGAATGAAATTGGAGAAGGATGTGGAAGGAAGCGGTCGTGACCTGTCAGAAGGTACCGTCCCAGCATTTGCCTGGTGTTGAAAATGGGAAACCACGGAAAACCATTTCAAGGACGGCCGACGGTGGGGCTCGAACCCACGCGTCTACCGAGTCAGCAGAGAGCTTGGCCCCATGACCTAACACTGCGCTTTAGCCAGCGTAGCCACTACTGTCTTTATGAAATTGTTGATACACCGGTATTGTATGTCTACCCCTTATTATTCTGGTTTTCCTACGGGGTCAGGGATGAGATGCGATGGACGTATTTGTGGCGAATGGTTTTCACGGCCGGATGCCCTTCCTGACGCCAACCCCACGACACTAAACAAAAAACACGAAGCAAATAGCAAAATTCAAACACAAAAGCAAAAGCAGAATAAAAGAAACACGAAGCAAAAAGCAAAATTCAAAAACAAAAGCAAAAGCAGAAAACAAAAAGCAAGAAACATAAAGCAAAAAGCAAAATTCAAAAACAAAAGCAAAAGCATAAAACAAAAAGCAAGAAACATAAAGCAAAAAGTAAAATTCAAAAAATCAAAGGCAGAAAGCAAACACAAAACCAGGAAAGAAAAGCAAAAAGTAAAATTCAAAAGCAAAACCACAAAGCAAACATTAAACTCAAAACCAAAAACATAAAGCAAAAAGTAGAAAACAACAAACACAAAAGATACGTGAGGCAAAGTTCAGAGAAACGTTTCTCATGAAAATGATTCTTATTCACAAGTGGATTAAACGAGTTTTGTAACTTGACGACTCATATGTATGGGAATAGAACATCATCTACAGAACTGTTCAAATTAATACACTGTGTAAATACAAATTTTGTATAGGCAACACTAAAAAAATGTCTTCAAACTTTAAATTAAATATAAATATACATATACCGAATAGCAGTGCTCATATTGAAGTGTACGATACAGTCACGTTACACCGTCATTAGCACTGAACGGCGTCTGTTCCCGCAATCACAACTCCTATTGTGTACTAACCTTTCAGAACCCTGACTGTCTACATGAAATTTGGGCAGCCCTCATCATTCCCGGGACAGATGACCTAGTAGTTCCGCCCCTTGAAACAACAATAACTAACTCTTCATTCCCCAGAAGTATGCCTTTGAGCTCATTAACGTAGTGTGCGCTTGCCCTTGTTAAGCACAACTGGTCGAGAATTATTATAAGGGAGGCAGTTGAAATTCGTAAAAACGCCGATAAGTTGATCAGAGACACTGGATATCAGCTAAGTGCCACTTGGCTACCAGTTATTAAAGATCTGGGAAGATAGTTCCTCTCAGTTTCTCTATTTCTTTACATATTTCAAATTGTACGGTTTCCTCTATGGCTACAGAGCCATGATTTGATCTCCTTTGTTCGTCACTGGAGGAGTTTCCATCTGTTTTTTCCCCGAGGCCTGTATGACATTGCGAACGGTACCGTACAGATGCACTTCCCTTTTGTTTCAGTTTCCTCATAACCGTCCATCCCTCTCCTCCCGCCGTTTCTCTTTATTTGGACATCCTCATTCTTCGAGGAGTCTGAATGAATGATGGCGAATGAAACTGGGTAAGGATGTGGAAGGAATCGGCCGTGGCCTGTCAGAAGTTACCATCCCAGAATTTGCCTGGAGTTGAAAATGGGAAACCACGGAAAACCATTTCAAGGATGGCAAATTGTTGATACACCGGTATTTTATAATATTTTTGGCACAAATATTAATCTATTGTAAAAGGGAGTGTTTTAGAGATATTGTAGTTTATAATACGGAACTCATTTTATTAGAGGTTTTGCAGCTTCCACCAGCACTAGCCTAAATAAAGAATACGATATGGATCAACTAGATTAATAGACGCGACACCGCTCATAAATTTAAATTCCCTATAAATAGGCCAACTTGCGAGTAAATGCAATGTGCACAGCAGTAGATCATGAGAGGCTTGCCCAGTTCCCGGACCTCTTGATTCACAGACCAGATTCTGTTAAAATGAGTCATATTGATATGATAAATATCGTTTAAAACGATAATCTGGTAGCAAAAATATCTAACCCGACCGGGATTCGAACCCAAGATCTCTAGATTCACAGTCAATGAAGCTAACCCCTCGACTAATTCGACCACACGAATGTTAGGTACAAGATGGTACATATTTTCACGTACCAATAATACTGAATCACGGAATTAAGTTTCATGTATATTTTGCTTGTTTCGATAATGTTCCTGCGTGAAATTGAGTTTAAAATGCCTTATGAACAGGCCCTCTTGTGAGTAAAGAGAATGTATTCAGCAATAGTTCATGAAGGCTTGCTCAGCTCTCGTATAAACACAACGATTATATTAAATTGATGACTGCATTACCGTTATGTGGGTTAATATTTGAATAGCCATTGTACAGAAACATAATACCGGCAATGCCGACTACTAACAATGTTTGATATTAAAGCATTTTATCATTTAAATACTGATACGAAGACTTCAAACATGTGCCATGTGCTTTGTTTCAATCACTTGACACCAGAGTTCGCATGCGCGTTTACCGTCAGCATAAAAGTGTTCAGCAATGCGATTCAACTGGCAGTGCGTCTTACACACTTCCGTTCGATCCACCACTGTCAGCTGGATCGTCCGATCCACTTCCGTCCCATTTTTCAAAACCACTCCCACAAATATCCAGCAACCGAGTGGAAAGATGTTACACATCAATAATAATAATAATAATAATAATAATAACAGTAATAATATGCATCTCAAGTGATACGGTACAGGACAGATCTAATTTCAGAAAACTATTATCAATTTTCAGAACACCGAAACAATACAACAAACAAACCTGGACGGAGGAACACAGAAAGAGCCAAAGCGAGAAGATGAGGAGATTTGAGACGACAAGAAAGCGAGATCAGCAAGATAGATTCAATCGTGCTCCTTAAATAGCCATAACGATACAAAGTAATCTATATATATAAAGCTCAATGTTTGTCTGTCTGTCTGTCTGTCTGTCTGTCTGTTATGTATACAAATCCACACCCTTCGGAACCCTGCGGGCAACCCTGTCCACTTGAAATTTCCGACAGACCACCCCATTCCCTGCATTTAGGCCCTTTGTCCCAAATCTACACCGTTGCACCGATCTCAACCAAAATTTGTATACTTACCCTATGTAACCCTGTGAATAACACTGTCCACTTAAAATTTCGGACAGACCACCCTATTTCCTGCATTTAGGCCCTTTGGCAAACTTCTACACCATTTCACCGATCCGAACCAAAATTTGTATACCTACCCTTCGCAACCCTGCGGGTAACCCTGTCCACTTGAAATTTCGGACAGACCACCCCATTCTCTGGATTTAGGCCCTTTGGCCCAAATCTACAACGTTTCACCGATCAGAACCAAAATTTGTATACTTACCGTCTGGAACCCTGCGAGTAACACTGTCTGCTTGAAATTTCGAACCGACCACTCCATTCCCTGCATTTAGGCCCTTTGGCACAAATGTACACCGTTTCACCGATCAGAACCAAAATCTGTATACTTACCCTTTGGTACCCTGCGAGTAACACTGTTTGCATGAAATTGCGGACAGACCACTCCATTCCCTGCATTTACGCCCCTTGGCTCAAATCTACACCGATTCACCGATCTGAACCAAAACGTGTATACTTACCCTTTGTAACCCTGTGAATATCACTGTCCACCTAAAATTTCGTACAGACCACCCCATTTCCTGCATTTAGGCCCTTTGCCAAAAATCTATATCGTTTCACCGATCCGGACCAAAATTTTTATACTTACCCTTTCGAACCCTGCGGGTAACCCTGTCCACTTGAAATTGCGGACAGATCACCCCTTTCCCTGCATTTAGGCCCTTTGGCACAAATCTACACCGTTTCACCGATCAGAACCAAAATGTGTATACTTACCCTTTGGTACCCTGCGAGTAACACTGTCTGCTTGAAATTGCGGACAGACCACTCCATTCCCGGAAAGAGGATAGGGTCCGTCCCAAAGGCAATGGAAAAAAGGGGTAAAACCGGACCCGCTCAGGAAACCCTCAGGGTTGCCAGCTCCCGAACTCACCAGCCATGAGCCCTTGAGGATGTAGCAATATCCAGGGTGCACCCGAAGTGGTGGAGCTACACACACCCTGCCTCCTTGAGGGTCTTGAGCAGAAGACATGAGATATTAAGAAAAGGAAAAGAAGGCTGACACCTCTAAGAATGAGGCTATCAGGAATGATTAGACAAGGGCCAATTAAGGCGGGAAAGTGAAACAGTCGCTAGGTCTCGGATACCCTGATACCATCGGGGTCGGAAGAGAACAAGAGTTTGACCAAGGGAGGCTGACAGGAAAGAGAACTGAAAGGAGCCCGGCACCAGTAAGTAGAAGCAATGCCGGACTCAGCTGGGGTCCCGTGGTCGCAAACCCACGTCCCACAAGTTGTGAGACATTGGTGGATGGAGGGGGGAGGGGGAGGGGGGGGGGGGGCAGGTGTGAGAATAGCTTGCTGATTCATCGCGAGGTGACATGAGAGAAATGTCCAGACCCCGCCGTGTTACCTGGTATTGCTGACTATGCTGATGTTCATATTGCGTCTTTGCTCAAACCACTGTAGTGTTACGAAAGAATGAGTGATTCACCGGTCAATGTGAATAGGACCGGCAACCCCCCCCCCCCCCACCCGAACGTCTGTCATCATAATATATCATCATCTGCGATATTCTCAGGTTCGTGCAGCTTGGACCCGAGCAGTACTCGATAAGCTCTTTCACTACACGCATCGAGTATAGGCCTAAGCCAGAAAATAACGTTCAGACATTGGAAGACATCGAAGGTAGAAATCTGAATTACCTATATCAGATTTAAAATTACACCATGTTCGTTTAGTAGTCATTTTTCATTACCTTATTATTATCATAAGGGCAAATTACCTAGATGTTACGCCCATTATACCACTAATCACCACACACAATAACTCTTCATCGCCTGTGAATTTTGAAATATTTCTTTCTACCACGGTAGTTTGCAAGTTTGTCGTGTCAATTCTACAGTAGTTTTCATTACCATCCTCATCAAAAGGGCAAATGACCTAGATGTTACGTCCATTATACTACTAAGTAACACCACAGTCTTCATCGCCTGCGATTTTTAAAATGTGCATTTCCATTAGTTTGTAAGTTTGATATACCCGTTCAGTAGTAGTCGTATTGACAGGCCATGCCAAAGGAGAAGATATCTTCATTCCCCGAATTCCTTTGATCCCTACTGATATGCCTTTTGATTTCAAGCTAATGCAATTCCCTGCACGTCTTGCATTTGCAATGACCATAAACAAGGCCCAAGGACAGTCACTCAGGCTAGCAGGCCTTAATCTGGAAAGTCCATGCTTCTCTCATGATCAGTTATACGTAGCTTGCTCAAGAGTGGGCACACCTAATCATTTATTTATTTATACACCAGAGGGAAAAACAAGGAATATCGTTTATCCAAACGCACTCCATTAATTTCAATGTTAGCTACAAACATGTTAGTATTTATTAAATAAGAACTGCGAAGTGAGATGAAACATTTCTCTAAAGTTCAACCATTACATCGTATATTAGGCCGTGTTACTTTGCGAGTCATCTGTCTAGGATACTATTTAATCTACTGTTACTGTATTCATTTATGCCAATGATCTGGTTCCTCTTCTTGAGAACCTGTACCGATACATGTAAGCCGGTCACGTAGAAAATTCACAGCGAGTGTTATGGTATATCGTACATCTCTTTTCTATTTTATTCCTTTCATTCCTTTAAAGTATCAATTTTCCCCATTCGTTGATAAGTTATATGTGCCAGTAGACGCTTCTATGTTCATCATCACTATGTAGAAGATGTTTTGCGTCAGAAGAAAAGACAACTGGATGCTCAGGAACGTTAACGATATATCGACTGAGAAATCTGGAAGCTTCTCTTGGAGGAATTGCTTCAGACATTTATCGTACAGTCTAAATCTTAACAAGACGAAACTTTTAACCAGATAGCGATCTAAGTGGGAGCTCTTTGGCAAAAAATAATCAAGTCTTTCCCGAAATGTGAGTCCTAAAAATAACTTTTTTTATTTTCTAAGTTTCATGTCAGTTATGTAGTAATTTTCAATATCATCCTGATCAGTAGGGCAAATTACCTAGATGTTACGCCCTCAACGTCATTGGGGGCAAATTACATAGATTTTAAGTCCATTATATTTCTAATCACCACCACATATAGTCTTCTACGACTGAGATGTCACGAATTCTGGAACCGCTAACGACATATCTCGACTCGGACTGAAGACAAATATCACGAGAATGATCATTATATTACAGAGCCTTCCCATAGTGACTTAAGTATACACATTGTCTCTGGGTTTGATAATGTAAGAAATGAATACATAAATAAATATAATTTATGACGTTGAGTGTTAAGGAGACTGAAATATTATCATCATTCCACCGGGCGAAGCCGGGTACTACTGCTAGTAGTCTAATAATAACAACAATCGAACGAAACTGAAGCTTTTCAGTCGGCCAATTAGGTGTTAATCCTAACTCTGAAAATAATTACTTGGTGGTTGGTTGGTTCCTCAGTTTTGGGGTTGCGACAACGTGGTCATGTAGCCCCATGTATTTTGGGTGTGTGTAGAAACTGTCTGATAACCGGTGTTAATTGTGATGGCTGTGTTTGTGTGATATCTGTAATTAACGTAAGGATTGCAGACGATCAATTTCAAGTACTGTAGTTCTTACTTTTACTACGAAATGCAACCGTCAACAACACCGAGCCGCAAACTTGGCTACTAGATGCAACCGCAACTGGCATCTGGTGGCGAACGTTGGAACTTGCAAGGCGTTAATCAAATATAACCTACAAATTTTGCTTCACACAATTGTAGTTAGTGGAAGGTTCTTTTACATGCCATAAACCTATGACATGGGCCCGCCGGCTATACTTTCCTTCCGAAGGAAGACATACTGAGGGATTTTAACGCTCTTAAAAATCCGACGACTTCAGCCAGGTTTGAACCCACAATCATGGGCATAGAAGCTCAGCATGCTACCAACTACGCCACCGAAGCCGCCTGTTGAATGTGATAATCTGTAGTGGTTAGTTTATAGTCAGGTTGGTGCTTGTAACTTGGAATGGATTAAAGAGCTTAGCTGGTTTTATCCGTTCTAGTGCTGCTGCTATCACTAACAATTCTTCTTGTTATTCCTCTTCAATGATCCGTAACGTAGGTACCGGATTCTGTAGTACCTAAAAAATACTAAATGATATGTGACTAGGCCAAAGGAAAAATACCTAATTGCAGTTTTGTTCCATTTCTTCTGCTTCTTCTTCTTCTTCTTTCGTTTCCCCCTCTTTGGGGTACGTTGAATCAATCATTTCCCTGTACGCTGTTCTTTCCGTAGAGCTCAGTACTTCTTCAGTCTTTCCGATCTTCTTTTCCTCTCTTCTTCCAAGATAATGGGTTTGGATTTTAGTGTAGCTCTGTCTTGGAACCTTATATTTTCGTCTTTATTAATTTGGCTGTTCGATCGAGTAATGACGTTTCTGTCAATTTCAATTGTACTAGGTCTTTTTCAATTTCTTTAAATCAGTTGGGTTTTGTTTTACGATTACGGAAAACGTCAAAGTTTTGTTTCGGTAATCTATTAGAATCCATTCTCAGAAGATGACCGTAAAAAATTATCCTCCTTTTTCGCATGGTATCTGAGAGTTTTTCAATTTTCTGGTAGAGAGTTTCATTCCTTTGGTCGTATGATTTCTCTTAAAAATTTTCTTTCCTTCAGCTCGAGTTTTTCCATTTATTGTAGTATATTTGAAATTTTAGTACGTATTTTTTAATGATAAAAATCTTAAATGCCAGAAAATTTAAATACTTACAGCACTTTTCAGCGTAAGCTATATCTTATAGTTTGGATATTTACTGTCAGGAATGTGGGAATAAATCTCTTATTATTTCCAAGTTCCCTATATTCTAAATAAACATAGTTGATTAAACGAGCTAGAGTGTCAACATCACCTCTGACATCCTTGGTTTTATTGAATTTGAATAATTAACATATTTCAGAAGGGCAGTTATTGCCTAAAAGTGTGAAGTTCTCGGTGATAATTTGATAAAAGACTTATCATCATGTAAAATATTTACACTCTCGTTGCAATCAGATTTTCTACTAACATTTTGGCAACAATATTAGGCTTTGCTCAGTTTGTCAACTTTCGCTGCAATTTAAATATAATAATCTATTTAAAAACATATTCTACATATTAAGAACTTAAAAAACCTATTTTATGTTTTTGAAATCCAAAAATGACAAGTTTAAAAACCTAAAAATCCGTCACCTAAATATAAGTCCCCATCACATGTAATTTATTTCAGGTTAATTTTCACATATTCCAGTAATTGGAATTAAAAATTTGTTGACCGACTGAAAACAAAAAAGAAGACACTTTTACAAAAACAGCCATAGTCCAAAATTGGTAGTTTTGAACGGTGACCACTACTTGGTACTTTGCTATATGCAGCACCATTTGACATACAAATATTTCACAAAAACGTCCATAATTCCATTATAAATGCATGTTAAGATTTGCCCTGTTTTACAAAAACAACCATTGATCTCTGACTTTGTTACAAAAAGTGCCAATGTCCAGAAAAATCTACGCAATGTACGCAATGTACACAATGCTCAAACCCATCTCACAACATGGAACCTTGTACCCAACTACCATAGACCACTAGCACTGAAATCAGCGAAGTTGAAGGACATACGAAGACTGGCTTCGTTTCTTACAAAACCTCAGAACAGAGAATATTATATGAGTCTTGAAGCCGATGTGAGTGTTGACAATGTTGAAGTGTTATATGACATTGATCCTGTTTTTTTTTGTCGTGTGGCCTCCTGAGAGGCCGAGTGCAGGTCTTTCTATTCGACGCCCGTGGGCGACCTGCGCGTCGGGACGAGAGATGGAATGGATGAAGATGAATGAAACTGGGTAAGGATGTGGAAGGAAGCAGCCGTGGCCTGTCAGAAGGTACTGTCCCAGCATTTGCCTGGTGTTGAAAATGGGAAACCACGGAAAACCATTTCAAGGACAGCCGACGGTGGGGCTCGAACCCACGCGACTACCGAGTCAGCAGAGAGCTTGGCCCTATGGCCTAACGCAGCGACTGCCTGTCGGTTATTGATCCTGATGATAATAGCAGTGGTGATGAAGCACTACATTAAATCAGTGGACTGCAAAGCATTATTTTCATGTTTGATTTTGCACAAAAACAACCAATGTCCTGTCAATTAATTTCAATGTTATGTTTTTCACATTCAATACAATATATAAATTTAATGTAAGGTTCACTGTTAAGAGAAATAAATCCTGTATTTCGATATAAAATTAAATATACTAAGATTTAATGGAAGGAAGAGATTGGACACAGTTATTTTTACTCTACTGAAAATTTCACTTTTTGGACTATGGCTGTTTTTGTAAAAGTGTCTTCAATTATTAATGCCATTCTATGAATTTACGACACAAGAACACCCCATAAAAAGACTATTATCTTAGACAGCATGAATCGTGTTCCTCACTGATATTAATTGGTTTTCACACAGGAAAATGTTAAATTTCCATGGGCGATTCTATTTTGAGCTGTGTTTTTCTTTTGCTGTTGTTGCAGTTCATAAACTTTCTCCCTGCAAGAGGTTGCCTGATGACCTCGAAGAGTCAATGGTTATTTCGCGTGTCTTGCCTCGGTAAACAATAGAAAGGGGTGGAGATGGCATGCAGCATTTCTCCACGCTGCCTTTATCATTCAAATCATCACTGCCTGCTTCTTGCCCACCAGACTTGAAGTCAGCAAGGCAGTTGAAGGACAAATCCCTCGCATTGGAGATTAACAGACTCAACAACGTTATTGTTTTTGTTGTTGTTGTTGTTAAGTCATTTAAGGAGCTTGAGACGTCTAGGTCAAGCCACCTTCTGATGTAGCGGCTAGCGTTCTTGGTCCGGGTTTGATCCCCGGCTCGGCCAAGAAATTTAGTTCTGCTCTGAAGGCTTGAACGGGGTACACTCAGTCTAGTGAGGCGAAACTAGGGGTTCGATTCCCATCTCAGCCATCCTGGAATTGGTTTTCCGTGTATTTCCCACTTCTAGTCCAGGCAAATGCCGGGATGGTTCCTAACTTAAAGCCACGGTCGCCTCCTTCCCAATCCTCATCTAAATTACAATAATGCACACACTACTGCAGCCACCACAATTACACAGGTTATCAGACAAATTCTACACACAGGAAAGTAGGTTACATGGGGCTAAGCCCCTCGAATGAAACAACAACAACGTCTAGGTCATCAGTCCCATGTACTTTGGTTAGTGTTGATTTTGTTTGATACTTGTGTTCTTGTGGTGACTGTAATAGTGTGTAATTAATAGAAATAAGTTAAAGAAATATTAGAATCCATTTTTCAGTGGTGCCAATATCATCAATCAACAACATTGATTTTCTGTCGGCCCACGAAAGTGTGCTCAATTAGATTGGGCGGGTAATAGCAATTACCTCAAAGTTATGTTACATTAATTTTTAGCCTACTTTTCACATTTTGCAAAAATGAGGAAAAAGTAGACATATGAGATCGGGCAAATGTGTGTGTGTCTGTCTGTCTGTCTGTCCTGTCTATCTGTCTGGCTGTGTGTGTGTCCACACCTATCAACTCCTAAACGACTGGAGCAATCGAAACAAAATTTTGTAGGAGTAAAGATCAATACCTGAATATCTCACGGCCATATTTGAAAATGATGTCAGTACTACCAACTGCTGAAAAATCGCAATTGAAATTTGAGCTCCATGTTGGATATCTCGGAAGGTATAAATGGGAGCTATTTTACAATTGGCACACGTATAGATAATAATATTGCAGTTTAATTTCCAGGAGGCCATACATGGCACTGTTGCCAAAATGATTATAAGCCTGCTGATATGTCCAATTTTTAAATACATATAACTTCTACACTATCAATTGGAATTCAACCAAATTTCGTATGTTGTATGTGTACGTAACCAGATATGACTGAGCGTATTCTTATGAACCACCAGGGCTGCCAACTGTTAATAAATGCTCTTAATTTCTTTTATCCAAATAACAATATAACAGAAAGTATGCAAGCCGGCAGCTTCAAACTATGCACACGTATAGTACCTGACATTCTATATTAATTTGGAGTAACTTATATACGTCAGTGCTACCAACATGATCATAAGACTGCTGAGAGGTCCAACTTTAAATACATGTAACTTCCATACTATCATTTGGATTTCAACCAAATTTCGTATGTGCTATGTGTACCAGAACAGATATGACTATGCGTATTCTTAAGAGCAACCAGGGCTGCCAACTGTTAATATTTTCTCTCTCTATTTTTGTTAGCCTTATATCAATATATCAGAAAGTATGCAAGCCAATAGCTCAAAACTTTGCACACGTATAATACCTGGCATTCTAGATGAATTTGGGGTAACTAATATACGTCAGTGCTGCCAACATTACTCTAAGCCAGCTGACAGGTCCAATTTTAAAATGCATGTAACTTCTATACTAACAAATGGATTTAATCCAAAATTGGCACAAAAAGAGATCATATTATTTCAGATTATTTCTGACCAAAACATGCGTGACATTGTTGCCAACATGATTTTACGAGCTGATAGATCCAATGTCTAACTGCATGTAACGTCCATGCTATACATTGGACTTCAACCAAATTTTGTATTCTGTATCTTAAGAATGGAACTAACAATATATTCAATCACCAGGGCTGCCTACTGTAGTGCTCAATTAGGCCACATTATACCAGGTATATTTCGAACTAATTAGAAATTTCGATATTACCAACTTAATTTCGTTATTATTTTAGATAGGTCCATATAGATTGGTATGAATCTTACATTTTAAGAAAAGTAGGCTCTTTAGTTCTTCACGGAACTTCTTGTTTATATATAAGAAACAAAACAAAAATATAGAAAAGGATATAAAGAGCCGCACAACATCCCATGAAGGCCTCGTTTACAAAGTGACCGCTGTCTAGTCATTTGGCCTCCAGATTGTGGGGTGACGCGTGGTCAGCACAGTGGGTCCTCTTGGCCGTAAATCTCCGTTTTAGTGACTGGGGAACTATGTATACACTTATTTTCAAAATCCAAATACAGTACATCGAACAATTTGCTAGAGAAGTGGACACACTTATGTTGGCTATATAAAAAGCAATGATGTTGATTATAATTATGATGATACATTGTTTTATGGGTCCTAATATCTAGGTTATCGGCCCCTAATGATTACGATGATCGTGAAAAATGATAATGAAAAAGGAAAAACAAAAATTATAGCCAACTATTGCTTAACTTCTTCTGTTTCTAAAGTCTGCTGCCCCGTGGTAATTAGTACATTAAGCTTCTGACGAAAAGTCACAACTTAATTTTTTCATAAACGTTATTCCTCGGCTATATACGGTAGGAGAGACAGAGGTAGATCTACAGTAGGTGATGGTTAGATTCAGTATTGAACTACAGTAGAGCGTCGTTTATCTGGACTTATTGGGACCGAAAGTGCTCCGGATAATGTTTCTTCCGGATAATCAAACATGCGTTTATTTCATATGAAAAAAATGCACAGTACATTTTGGTGATAACCACCAAGCTTCTCATTTAACTGCTACGCTTTCTCACATAACAAATGTCCAGAAATGTGATCTCCCGTACTTCTTGTCTGAATAAACCATAAGTACACTGCTTCTGCCAATTTTTATCCGCAGCTGATCTCATAGTTCTACTCTTTTTAGACCCTTCTTCACTATCTAACTTCGATGTATATTTCAGAATTTCATCTTTCCTTTTTCAAATCATAAATTGTGGATTTTCCAACACTAAGTTTTCATTAGACACTGCACACTCTCACCTTTATCCAGTTTATTAATGATCTCCACCTTCTTCTCAACGGATAAAACATTGCGATTTTTTTCACTCCTAGAAGCAATTTTCACAATGTAATACAGTACTGTACAGTACACACACTCACATACTGTAACACATTGAAATATTATAGAGTAAACAAACGGGAGGTGACAACAGAGACAACAATTGAAAACGAAAACCGACTCACTACTGTAGTGAACGCGCGCTGCTCCGTCTTTTTTTTTCCTCGTTCGGATAATTGACGTTCCGGTTGTTTGACTTCCGGATAAACGACTTTCTATTGTATTTTAAAGTGAGAGGTGTAGTAGATGAGGGAACCGGCCGCGGTGGCCAAGAGCGCTAACACGCTACCTCGTGCCTCGCTGCCATCGGGAGAGCATGGGTTTGAATCCCACCTCGGCCGTCCTGAAAATGGTTTCCCATTTACACCACCAGGAAAATGCCGGGACGGTTCCGTTCAATAGGTCCACGGCCGATTTCCTTCCAATATCCCTTCCCTGACCCGTCCTGAAAAGAAAAGTACATGGCCATTGGCCGCATTAAAAACAAGTAGTTCCGTGAAGAACTATACAGCCTATTTTCATATATCCTACTTATGTTAACTGCCTCTATCTACATACAACATTTCAGTTTGATTGCTGCAGTAGATTCGTAGATATTGAGAACCGACTAAATATTTCGGATGGTCGCCATGTTGGATTTTATATATGTAGGTCCTAGAGTTATGCACTGTTACATAAAGATTATTGTGTACGTGTAGCATTCAAACTTCCATCGCATGATTAGGACACAAGAAGTAACAAGGAGATTTTAAAATTTCGCACAGCTGCCATCTTGTGGTTATGGAAGCAATTGAAATAAATTAGATGCCATTGGATTAACATTCGTATAAGGATTTACTGTACCAAGTTTCACTGCACTCGGATGGTTAAATTGCGAGAAACGTCCATGTGAATATTTATATTTCGCGTCGCCTTCATGTTGGATTTGTGATAACCAGGTTATTTAAAGTCCTATAGGTGAACTTAAGTTCATAGCCCCTATGAACATAAAAAATTCAGTTTGATTGTTATAATAGATTCGTAGATATTCAGAGCCGTCTAAATATTTCGGATGGTCACCATGATGGATTGTTAAATGTATAGGCCATAGAGGCATGTACCATTAAAGGAAAATTATTGCGTAGGTTCATTATTCAAACTTTCACTTCGATCGCATGATTACGACACAAGAAATAAAAACTTAATTTTAAAATTCGAACAGCCGCCATCTTGAGGTTATGTAAACAATTGAACTAAATTAGATACTAGTGCATTACAATGTGTATAAACATTTCCTGTACCAGATTTCATTGCGTTTGAAACATTAAATCGCGAGAAAGGTCTATTTAAAATATTCAAATTTGCTTGGCCGCCATGTTCGTTTTGTAGTTAACCGGTTTTTGAAAGTCTTATAGATGAACTTCCAGTAGTGCCCTTTATCTCCGTACAAAATTTCAGGATGATACCGCTAATAGTTTCAGAGATATAGAATGCCGGTGAAATAATTCGCACATCCGCCATCTTGTGGTAATGTAACCAATTGAACGAAGTTAGATGTCGGTGCATTACAATGGGTATAAACATATACTGTACCAAGTTTTATTGCGTTTGGTTGGTTAAATCGCGAGAAACGTCTATTTAAAAGTCGCAAATTCGCATGGCCGCCATGTTGGTATTGTAGTTACAAGTTTTTTAAAAGTCACATAAGTGAACTTCTAGTAGTTCCCTTTATCAGCGTAATAAATTCCAGGGTGATATCGGGAATAGTTTCGGAGATATGGAATGCTGGTGAAATATTTCGCACAGCCGCCATGTTGGATTGGTGAGACCTAACAAAATTTGAAGGGCACGGTCGGGGTCTCCCGGAATAGTGCTATGAAATTACCGAGTTTAATTGAAATCGCTCCAGCCGTTTAAAAGTTATTAGGGGGAGAGGCACACACTCCTCACACTCACACACACACACGGACAAAAGGTGATCTCATAAGCCAATTTTTTCAAAAATGAAAATAGGCTAAAAATATGTAGTAGAAGAGGAGGTTGCAGTGCTATCTGCTAGTAGGGCATCACGGAGGCAACTTGTTCTCAAACAGAGGCTTGCAGACTGGACTGGGTGCTGAGGGCAAAACAATCTCAAATAAAAATGTATGTTAAATGGAAATTATAATTTTTAGCCTATTTTCGATTTTGAATAAATAGGCTTATGAGATCACCTTTTGTCCGTGTGTGTGTGTGCGAGAGGTGTGTGCGTGTGTGTCCCTAATAACTTCTAAACGGCTGGAGCGATTTCAATGAAACTCGGTAAGTTCATAGCACTATTCCGAACGACCCCGACCGTGCCCTTCAAATTTGTTACTTCTCACCAATCCAACATCGCGGCTGTGCGAAATATTTCACCAGCATTCAATAACTCCAAAACTATTCCCGATATCACCCTGATATTTTTTACGGTGATAAAGGGAACTAATAGAAATTCACCTATGCGACTTTTGAAAAACTGGTAACTACAAAAACATCACGGCGGCCACGCGTATTTGCGACATTTAAATAGACGTTTCTCGCGATTTAACCAACCAAACGCAATAAAAGTTGGTACAGTATATGTTTATACACATTGTAATGCACCGACATCTAACTTCGTTCTATTGTTTACATAACCACAAGATTTCACTGGCATTCTATATCTCTGAAACTGTTAGCGGTATCACCCTGCAATTTTGTACGGAGATAAAGGGCACTACTGGAAGTTCATCTATAAGACTTTCAAAAACCGGTTAACTACAAAACGAACATGGCGTCAAGCGAATTTGAAAATTTTAAATAGACCTATATCGCGATTTGAGGCTATTAGTATCAAAAGGAACAATCTCCAATTTCCATCGAAATTGAGTTACTGAAACCGTTGTATTGTGCAACTAGCCCTCCACCACACTATGCTGTTTTTGTTTTTCAAAAAGAACAAAATCCCATCGTTTTAGATCGTGAAAATACAATGTTGCTTTCAAACAGAACAATCTCCGCCATCTGTTGGATTTAAATGGGACAATCTCCACTACGACCAATCAGCCCGTCCGTTCCGGTCATGTGAGTGCTGCCATATTGGTTCAATGGAGTGATAAAGAGACTATATGAAGGTGCACTAACATATTATATTATCAAAACTAGCTCTAACTTTCTTCTAGGTGTTCTGTGATTGATACGATACCGCAAAACGTGACACCTGTCTCACCCACAAACTCTAGGAAGCTTGTACAATAATAAGGTTACAGATCCAGCATTAAAAACCACCAAATCTTATTTTCTAATGGTTTTTAATACTTGTTTAAATCTTGGATTCAAGACCCCCAGTAAGGACTGTTGTTCTCTCTGCATACAACTTTTTGAGCGTCTAAAACAAGAGCACGATTCCACAATACGAAGTAAAATAATGATAACTGATCGTGTAAACAAACTAAGAACGAAGGCATTTTACACTCCAGTGAGAGAAGCTGGTGAAGAGACTCTTGTTTTTTCCTTCGACATCCAGAAAAATCAGTGTTTACCCCGCATCCCAGATCAAGAGTCTTATTACTCCCGTCAACTTTACTTTCACACCGTTGCTATAGTCTAGTTCAAGATACCTCCCAATGCAGGCTTACCAAAGATAATGTTTTTTTTTGTTATTGCTGGACGGAGGACCAACATGGAAAAGGGTCTAATCAGATTGCTTCAGCGCTTTATGATAGGCTGATGAAAACTGACTTGAAAAATTACAAAGAAGTGAGACTCATGCGGGGGTCAAAACAAAAACAAGAACCTCCTCGCCATGTGCGGTGAATGGCTTTTGACTGCTTCAAGTAACATTGAACGCATTGAAGTGGTGTTTCGTGTATGAGGTCACTCTTTTATTCCTCCAGATCGTGTCTTTGGCAATATCGAAAAATACATCATCAAGAATGAAAGAGAGATCATTACTCCAGCAGGTTACTTGGGCATAGTTGCAAATCATGGAACGGTCATTAATCTTGGGAAAGACTGTACAGTGTTCGATTGGAAAACCAGCACAGATGCTGTTCTGAAGCCAACTGGATCATGGCACTTGAAAAGTGCGTTGTAAAAGTAAGAGGGGAGACAGCATACTCTATTGACACTAACATGTCAATGTTCATTACAAAGGAAAACTGCTCCATGTCTGAAATAAACCCCAAGGAATTACCTGCGAACAACATACAGAAATTGTCAAAAGATAAACTGAGAGACGTTACAAAACTTCTGTCATCCTATTTCGGTGAAGACTGGAAAACACTTTCCGAACTTCGATACTATGCCGATGTGCAGCACAGAGCCGAAAGACAAGATGAAAATGGACAAAATCCTCAAGATGATCATTGTGAGAAACACTTGACGATGATGACTCTCTTTTGATGGTTTAATTCATATTTGAATTTTGTCCAGTGTTCATCGATAGCTATGATGCTGTAATCCAAATCAAAGAATGTTGTGTTTTTAAATTACATGTCAGTTGTGTTTCATCATTAAATTTGAGTTGAAATACCTATGTCCAAAATTAAAGGGCACTTCATTACAACAACTTACAAATTTCTCCTCTTTCTTTTGTCACCGTAAATGACATTTTGGCTGAAAGGAGGAGTGTAGGTGTTACCCATTCAACATTTGATTGCCGCTGATAATGGCTGTGGCAGCGTTTGTTTTTCATTGCAGCATGAGCCCCGCAGGTCGAAGCGGAGGACACAGCGATGACAGAGTGCAGTCTGCACATAAGTCAAGCAGCATTGCATCAGATAAGCGTCTCAGGGCTCATGTTACCACGGACAGTTAAACGATGACTGAGGCTACTGGAGCTGAGTCTTATCCTACTCGCGCAACTGTACCTGTCAACGAAGCAGGCTGACGTGTGACACAAATAAACAAAGAATAGTTCCCATCTCGACCGCCGGCAACCAATTCTTGAAATGATAATATCACATATGTCTATGTTAATATCAGAAAGGACAATCTCCATGCATGTTGATATCAAACAGAGCAATATCCACAAAAATCGTATAGTTAGTATCAAAAGGGAAAATCTCCAAAATAAAATTTAAAATATCTTTAACTATTAATCATATGGTTGGTTTTCTTTAATTACTCGCATATTACCGTTTACTTTATGTATAAGAAAAATACCATGCAGATAGAGTGGATACAAATGCATTAGATGAAAAAAAAAATACTCCTACTGTAAAATGCAGGAAGGTGGTGATTGTTCCTTTTGATACTAATAGCCTCATTTAATGTTCCAAATGCAATGAAATCTGGTACAGGAAATGTTTATACACGTTGTAATTCACTGGTATTTAATTTAGTTCAATTGTTTACATAACCTCAAGATGGCGGCTGTGCGAATTTTAAAATTAAGTTTTTATTTCTTGTGTCGTAGTCATGCGATCGAAGTGAAAGTTTGAGTAATGAACCTACGCAATAATTTTCCTTTAATGGTACATGACTCTATGTCCTATACATTCAACAATCCAACACGGCGACCATCCGAAATATTTAGACGGCTATGAATATCTACTAATCTATTATAGCAATCAAACTGCTTTTTTTATGTTCATAGGGGCTATGAACTTAAGTTCACCTATAGGACTTTCAATAACCTGGTGATCACAAATCAAACATGGTGGCGACGTGAAGTATCAATATTCACATGGACGTTTCTCGCAATTTAACCATCCGAGTGCAGTTAAACTTGGTACAGTAAAACTTGATAGGAATGTTAATCCACTGGCATCTAATTTATTTCAATTTATTCCATAACCACAAGATGGCAGCTGTGGGAAATTTTAAAATCTCGTTTTTACTTCTTGTGTCCTAATCATGCGATTGAAGTTTAAATGCTACACGTACACAATAATCTTCATGTAACAGTACATCACTCTAGGACCTACATATATAAAATCCAACATGGCGACCATCCGAAATTTAGTCGGTTCTCAATATCTACGAATCTATTACAGCAATCAAACTGAAATTTTGTATGTTGATAGTGGCCATTAACATAAGTAGGATATATGAAAATAGGCGGTATAGTTCTTCAAGGAACTACTTGTTCGATTGGTGATAATATACAAATTGTATGTAAGGTAACCGGCTGCGTGGCTCAGCGGTAACGTCAAGATCTCCAGTCGGTCAACACAAATGGAACTAGGCAACACTGAAAGATGGATTCTATCACTTAAATCACCAGTTACGTCTCGCCTGCTGTCCCCAAGGTTGCAGAATCGAATCCTGGCGCAGTCACCTGGAATTTGAGGGTATGCAAATGTGAGGGAGCCGATTCAGTAGATTTACTGGCACGTAAAAGATCCCCTTCGGGGAAAAAATCCGGCAACCTGCCATCTTTAAATGCTGCAGTAGAAGAAGCGGCTTCGGTGGCGTAGTTGGTAGTATGCTGAGCTTCTGTGCCCAATATTGCGGGTTCAAATCCGGCCGAAGTCGTTGAATTTTTTAAGAGCGTTAAAAATCCTCAGTATGTCTTCCTTCGGAGGGGAAGTAAAGTCAACAGTCCCATGTCATCGTTTTATGGCATGAAAAAGAACCTTCCACTAACTAAACTTGTGGAAGCTAAAATTTGTAGGTTAGTTTGATAATGCTGTATTTGTTCCAACGTTCGCTGGCAGGTGCTGATTGTGAGGGCATTTAGTAGCCACGTCCTCAGCTAGGTGTCGTGGACGGTAGCATTTGGTAGCAAAATTAGGAACTACCTGAAAAAAATCGTCTGTAGGCCTTCTACTTGAACCCCAGATAACACACACTCATACATCCATCACAATAACACAGGTTATCAGACAGATACTACACACACCCAAAGTACATGGAGCTACATGACCACGTTGTCGCAGCACCTAAACGAAGGAACCAGCCAACCTAACTAATCCCTTGCACTACAGCCCATGAAGGGCCTAGGCCTACCAAGCGACCGCTGCCCAGCCATTTGAACTGCAGATATTGGGGTGATGCGTGGTCAGCGCGTCGGGTCCTCTCGGCCGTAAATCTGTTTTTTTTGTGACCGGGCTGTCTGTGCCTCACTGTCAGACAGCTACTCAATTGTCCTCACGAGGCTGAGTGCACCCCTTTCCAGGCCTCACGTCAGTTTCTAAAATCCCTGGCGGAGGCGGGAATCGAACCCCGGGGCCTCCGGGTGAGAGGCAAGCGCGCTACCCCAACACCACGGGGCCGGCAAACCAACCTACCAACCAGTAATTAAACGGGGCGAAAAACCAATAACATTATAAGTATTAAAACTCGGCAATTCTTCTAGGTTTGTGCCGGTCTTGTGTAGGGTTTCGCCTAGGACACCAAGGAGGCTCATCAGCGGGCTCTTGGTGTCCCCGCTTGGACTCCCACAGGAGTCCGCTGATGAGTCAGCTTGGTATCCTAGGCGAAACTCCACACAAGACACGACACAAACCTAGAAGAATTGCTGAATTTTAATTTACTGACCGTGAAAGCCAATATACCATTATTACATTACATTATGCGAACCGGCCAAAACTAAGGACCACGCAAATATCATTTCATTTCCTTCTCATAGTTCTTTCTTCCTTTCTCTTCCTCCACACTTCCTTCATTCCTTCAGAATGTTGCGCCTTTCTCTCTGCTGTCCTGCTTCCTCCCCTGCATTCTTTCTTTTCTCCCACAAGAACCTTTATATTGGAAGGTATTTCCCTGAATTGTGTTCTGTCTCGACAGTCGTCATCTGTAATTCCTAGCCTCCGGAGTTCTTCCGTCATCTGCTTGGTGTAACCCCCTTGGCTCTTCAGATTAAATATTTTATTAAAAATCTGTTTATTTATTCTTGTTGGATCCATTCTAACCATATGTCCATAGAAACGTAAACGTCTTTTCCTAATTGTTGTTTCCAGGTATTCCACCCTTTCATATATCTCCTTGTTTGATCTTAGTATACCATTATTATTATTATTATTATTATTATTAATATGTATGGTACATTATATTAGCCCTGGAAATTAGCAACAAATGTGACAAAGAATCATAATGACAGTCGCTTATACCTCCTAGCTTGCCTCTCATCGCAGTGTAACTGGAGATAATCCTGGTTAATGCATATCAGATATTTTTGAAACGAATATTCATGTCCATTGGATCTGAATCCGTATAAAATGGGGATTGGAGGTTTATGGTAACCCGCTCGCTTGTTTCTCAATATCCAGATATTCCTACTCTTTTAGCGGAATGTCCACGAGCGAGATTGGTCATTGATTTTCCAGGCACAGGTTAATAAATTCTCTTAATTATCATTCTATGGCTTGTCCAACCCCAATAATGTGTTCTAAAGGGAACGCAAGTATAATTTGTGGATACATTCAAATAAAGAACGTTAATAATGAAAACGTATTGCTACTTGATTGTAGGATGTTTGATAATTGCTGCCATTAATTTTAATTCCAAACCAGAAGGGAGAAATTACCTTATCTCTTTTCCCTATAGGCTACTTATTTCTTTATGTGTGTTTTAGTAAAAAAAATGTAATAATCAAAGGAATAAAATATGTATTCACCTTGTTATGGAAACAGTATGGGTTACTGACAACTGTATGGAGGACGGACCTATAGGCTACCTGAAACTATCAATTTCTACATTAATTTTTAAGTTACCATATTTTATCACCACAACGTACAGTAAATATTAGTCTACTTATTATAACAAGATTAAAAACAAAATTGTTCGATTGAATCTTCTGTAATTATTTGTTATTTGGTAGTTATGAAGCACGCAAATAATAAAAAGAGGCTCTTTGGGTCACAATTTTCTCATGATTTTGAATTACGTTTTACACAGTATATATGAGCAGATGATGTTTCTTCTTTATTTTCAACGAAGTATCTACGGCATTAAACATTGTGAATATCTAAATTGCTAATTTATGGAGATAACAATTATATTTCCATGTTGATATAAAGTTTTGAAGTCACATTTTCCAGTGTTCCTAAACAAACTGTTAGTAGTAACTCTTGAGTCGGTCGACACGAATTTACAGGGGTACAATGTACATGCTATAACTGAATAAGTAAATGAACACTCCTGAAAATAATTACCTGTATTAATTATGATTACAATTATCCTCTCGAGAGGTTGGCGTCAGGAAGGGCATCCGGCCATAAAATAACACCCGCCACATAGTCTTCCATCCCATCTCATGCCCGACTCCGTTCAAAACGGGAATAGTAAGGGGTAGACATACACATACAATTATGATTACTAATATTACATAAAATGCGCACAAATGTGCATACATAAAGATTTATATCCTGTGTACAATGTTTGATACATTTAGATCTAGTCTTTGCTATAGTCGATGATTGACTTAATCCTCTTATGCCATTTAGTTAGGTGGTATTTTTCACAATGTTCGTTGCGTAGTACGCATACACTTGCATTGTTTGGTTCGTGAAATTTGCCATTTCTACATATCTTGTGGTGATAGCCGTTCACTGAAAGTCTGGTTAGCACCGATCGCAGTTCTTGGTTCGCTTTTGCCCATCTCCTGTCAATAATGGCGTCTGTAGCGTAAAATTCTTCGGGTATTCCTTTTGCTTTTTGTTTCCTTAGCTCTATTAATTGAGATACTTGCTTGGTGTGAGGTAGGAGCAGCTTGAGTTTCCGGTCCTCTATGTAGAATGGTTCCCTTGTCAGTTCATATACCAGTCTGGACTGGGTCGTTCTCGCTACTCCAAGTGCTCTCTTCGAATATCTCGATTTGATTTTCTCAAGGTTGGTAAGGTCCGTTAGGGTTAGTATTTCCCATATTAGTTCAAAGCCATATGTTATAACTGGAGATATGTTGGCATGAAATAGCGTAATGGCTGTTTGAGTGAGAGTTTGGTGATATTTTTGATTTCAAACATTCCTCTGATGGCGGCAGCAGCTCTTTCTTGTATATGGTCCCTGAATGAGTTGCATGTGGTCTGGAATGTAATACCTAAATATTTAAAGGTATTAACTTTCCTGATGTCAATATTTACCTCGTCATTTGTTGCTAGTTTTCCTCCTTTCCGAAATACCATGTGGACCGTCTTACTGTGGTTAATGAACATTTCGTTCTCTTGCGCCGAGTGTGTAGAGCATTCAGGGAGTCTTGTAGTCTTGTAGTTCCGATATGTTAGATGAACCCAGGGCCATATCATCTGCGTAATGAGGTAAATTAGGATTGCGCGATTCGACCGTAAAGCGACCATCATTGGTTACTGATCACTGGGGTTATGATTTAAATTTATGTACAATTATTATGTTTGTAATCTCATTATGCGAGTACTTAGTATAATGTGTCAAACTGATGTTTAGGCTATATTAATTAAGATTCGCAGTTTGAATCTCATTATATTAAGCCCTACGGCTCAGGCCCTCAAGGCCGGTGGAAAACATCCACTCGCTCCAGTCAGCATCAGGGGCGGATCTAGGAGAGGGCGAGGAGTGCGACCGCCCAGGGCCCCGTGCCATGGATTTTTTTAAATTTTATTAATATTTATTAATTATATTTTTCAAACTAATCTATAAATCATTTTTTTCAGTGCAGCTATGACCTCCCTTGACCGTTTAGCAAGGTTAGATTTCAGTGAAATAATAGACGACTTCAGCCTAAAAATAAGTCGCAAAGTAATAGTGAAAGTCTGTCGGTCTGTGTGTGTTAGTTTGTTACCTCTTGACACTAAAACGGCTGGACGGATTTGGATGAAATTTGAAATGGAGACAGCTTATACCCTGGGATAACATATAGACTGCCTTTCATCCGGAAATAAATCATTGCTCCCGTTGAACGGGCAACATAACTGAAAAGTCACCAAAAATACTCAACCAGGACAAAATATCGAAGTTGTCGCATAAAGTCCGGACAAAGCTCACTTTACGCCCCTCGATGCAAGTAACAATACTCGGACGGGACACCGAAAACCACTTTTTAAGGCCCTAAAACCAACAGTTTCAAAGATATTCGCAGAAAACTTCACTCTAATAAACTGATGAACTAATGGCAAGTCCGTTTCCATGACAACAGAGCCTCAAGGTATGACATCCGATTTTCTATATATCCCTGTAGGAGGCAATGCCAGTCCATTTATTATCATTTTCAAGATATATATAAACACAATAAGAACAGGGTAGCGCACCTGCCTCTCATCTGGAGGCCCCGGGTTCGATTCCCGGCTCCGTCAGAGATTTTAGACACTGACATGAGGGCTGCAACGGGATGCACTCAGCTTCGTGAGGACAATTGAGTAGCTGTCTGATAGTGAAGCTGCACCCCAGTCACGAAGAACAAGATTAATGGCCGCGGGGACACGATGCACTGACCACGGGTCACCACAATATCTGTAGGCCAAATGGCTGGGAAGCGGTCGCATGATAGGCCTAGGCCTTTCATGAAGTGTAGTGCCAGGGGTAAAAAAAATAGAGAAAGCGCCTTCTAATACCACTTTTAATTTTTAAACACTACAGTAGCGGCTACTAAATAAAGCTAGCGATATAGCTACGTTCAATTTCATACATACTGGGCTCACAAATCCCGTATAGTTATGTACAAATGTCAGTCTGGTCGTTACTTCAGTAGCAACGAAGCTCTGTGGCGGCTATTGCCGTTTCCGTAACACTTAAGGCATCCCGCCGTCACATACCTCAATGTGCACTTACAAAATTGTGAACAAGTCTATTTTACTGAAAGGAATTTCTACGAGCGAGTAACCACTTCGGAAAAAACCACACTCACTACCTTTTCCAAAATTTACACAAGACATGATTTTTGAAGCACTCTTCTGTATGTTGAGGTACAGAGATATACCACATGGAAAGATACAATAAAATATTCATTATAAAAATCAATAAATGTAAAAAAAAATTATTGGAATGCAGCCGAAATAAATGAGAAACCTCTATGGACATCAAATTGGCAGGTGAAACGCTACGGGAGGTAGGAGACTTCTGTTAAGGAAGCAAAATATCCAGTGATGGACGAAGCAAAGAGGATATAAAAAGTAGATTGGCCCAGGAAAGGGAAGCATTTCTACAGAAAAGGAATCTGTTGACATCGAATATATATTTAGGTATTAGGAAGTAATTTTTGAAAGCTTTAGTCTGGAGCGTCACACTATAAGGAAGTGAAACTTGGACTAATGGTGCAGCTTAAAAGAGGACAGTTGAAGCGTTTGAAATGTGGTGTTACAGGAGAATTATGATCAGATGAGTAAATAGGGTAACAAATGAAGAGGTATTAAGACGAGTGGGAGAGGAGTGATGTTTCTGGCGACTGCTAATAAAGAGAAGAGATAGGTTGATAGGACACATATTAAGCTACCCAGGAATAGCAAGCTTAGTTATGGATGGGAGGATCGAGGACAAGAACTGTAGGGGTAGAGCAGGATTAAACAGATTGCCTCAGATGTAGGGTGTGGTAGCTACTGTATGTAGAGATGAAACGATTAGCTCAGGAGAGGGAGGCATGGAGCGCTGCATCAAACCAGTCAAAAAACTGAAGACTCAAACAACATCAATCAGGAATTTTAATTACTTAGAGAGGCATGTGAGTCAAAAGGGTTGTTGGAAAATTTCAATCCCTGGGATGGAAGAGACTGCATAATGTACATCAGCGGCCAAGGTGAGAGATATTTTACTAGCGACATGTTGACGTTCAAATCATCAATAAGTGTGGCAAAATTACACCTAGAATAGCTTAAGGAAAAATACTTTTAATTCCCCATATTGCGATAGATTTGCCATTCCAGTGTGCAAGAGTGCAGTTCCCTCTTCAATCAATATTCGCTATTTCTATTAACAAAGCGCAATGACACACACTTAACATCAGCAGATGTACATTTAGACAAAACAATTTTTTCCCATGGGCAACTGTATGTGACGTGCTCACGAGTATCTGGACAACAAAATCGTTATGTCTCAGCAGAAGATGGCAAAACCAAAAACGTAATTTTCAAATGTGTTCACTTAATGTATCATCGTACCCTGCAGACTTTCACAACTCTATAAAATTCCCACTTTGCTGCTCATGTCATTATACTGTATGTATTAAAATTAGAATGGACACACCTGTAGCCGCGATTGCTGTAATAGAATAGACCAATTATCATCCTCATTGTCTTGATCGCAAGCGAAGCCGCGGGTACCTGCTAGTATTTTAATATTTCACAGTTTACATAATCTTCTTAAAGGGGATTTAAAGGTTTCTTTCATATTAATTAAACAAGATGTTCAGTAAAGAACATATAGCCTACTTTCTCCTAAATGCATGGGTATTGTTATAACTCTTTGTCCTTTTCAAGGAGTATGATTGAATGTTGGTTGTAGTAGCTTGTTGAAATACAACGTGCTATAGGGATATTAAACATGAATATGAGGTGCCCTTTGCTAGTGCTACCTCTGTACCAAATTTCGTTCAATTCGGCTTCACCGTGTTTGAATTGATAGGTGGAATCGATTTCCTCACATACTTGGCCACCATCTGCAAACTATTGGGCTGATGTTCTTGCAGTTTGGTCTAAATATGTTTCCCACATAAAGATATGGTGTTGCAAAATTTGGTAGAGACTAGATTATTAGGTTGGTCGTAATTACATTTTAGCTTTTAACATTTGGATGGCCGCGATTACGTTTCCGTCAAGATAGCGGTGATATAAAACATGACACTGAGGTGCCCTTTGCTAGTGCTACCTCTGTACCAAATTTCGTTCCATTCGGTTTCACCGTGTTCGAATTGATAAGGGGAATCGATTTTCACACAAAGATGGCCGCCATCCGCAAAATATTGGGCTGATGACCTATTAGTTTGGTCAAAGGATGCTCCCTTCATAATGGAATGTTGTTGCAAAGTTTGGTAGAGATCAGACGGTTATGTTAGTCGTAATTTAACTTAAACTTTGAACATTTGTGTGGCCGCCATTACGTTTCTGTCAAGATGGCGGCGATATAAAACATGACACTGAGGTGCCCTTTGCTAGTGCTACCTCTGTACCAAATTTCGTTCCATTCGGTTTCACCGTGTTTGAATTAATAGGGGGAATTGATTTTCACACAAAGATGGCCGCCATCCGCAAACTATTAGGCTAATGACCTAGTCATTTGGTCAAAGGATGCTCCCTCCATAAAGGTATGTAGTTGCAAAATTTGGTAGAGATCGGATGATTAGGTTAATCGTAATTTGATTTAAGCTTTGAACATTTGTGTGGCCGCCATTACGTTTCCATCAAGATGGCGGCGATATAAAACATGACACTGAGGTGCCTTCTGTTAGTACTACCTCTTTACCAAATTTCGTTCCATTCGGTTGCACCGTGTTCGAATTAATAGGGGGAATCCATTTTGACACAAAGATGGCCGCCATCCGCAAACTATTACGCTGATGACCTATTAGTTTGGTCAAAAGATGCTCCCCCCATAAAGGTATGTTGTTGCAAAGTTTGGTAGAGATCGGATGATTAGGTTAGTCGTAATTTGATTTAAGCTTCGAATATTTGTGTGGCCGCCATTACGTTTTCGTCAAGATGGCGGCGATATAAAACATGACACTGAGGTGCCTTTTGTCAGTACTACCTCTGTACCAAATTTCGTTCCATTCGGTTGCACCGTGTTCGAATTAATAGGGGGAATCGATTTTCACACAAAGATGGCCGCCATCCGCAAACTATTACGCTGAAGGCCTATTGGTTTGGTCAAAGGATGCTCCCCCCATAAAGGCATGTTGTTGCAAAATTTGGTAGAGATCGGATGATTAGGTTAGTCGTAATTTGATTTAAGCTTTGAACATTTGTGTGGCCGCCATTACGTTTCCGTCAAGATGGCGGCGATATAAAACATGACACTGAGGTGTCCTTCGCTAGTGCTACCTTTGTACCAAATTTTGTTCAATTCGCATTCACCGTGTTCGAATTGATAGGGGGGGACAGACATTCAGAATACACACACTCACACACACACAGACACACACACAGACTCACACACACACATACACACACACACAGACTCACACACACACATACACACACACAGACAGACACACTTTTTTCGCCCTGTGTTGATCTCATAAGTCTACTTTCATTTTTTGCAAAAATCGAAAGTAGGCTAAAAATGTACTGTAGTGTATTCAAAATATTTTAACTAATCTTTATTTTATGATTATTACAAAACTACTTTCCATTTGATTTGATATTTTTATTTGCTATTGTTGTGGGTCCCACCTTATCATATCGTCGAGGGCCCCGCAAGGCCTGGATCCGCCACTGGTCAGAATATAGGCCCCGTCACGCGACTACTCTGAGTGCCAGGGGTGTCCAGGTCCGCCAGCCAACATGTCTGCGTACCCGGATGTCAGGTACGATTTCGGAGCCTTGCAGTTCAATCTGGTGGCTGATATTCCACACGTTGTCCTCTTATAGTACAACGATTGCGTCCACAAAGTTTGAAGATAGGTTTCGACCTGTCTTACCTGATACTTCCCTTGTGAACATAGTGCTTCATTGTAAAAACAAACTGTATTAATATAACTACCATCATGTCTGATATCACAATACATATGCATTCCACACCCATGCTTATAGGTCTACTTGCAGAATTACCCGCTCTTCGAACGGCCTTCGGTATTAATAACCAGACGTTATCAATTGAGATACTGTTCCAAGGGTTAGGGGCTTGTCATTCCTCCATAAGTTGATCAGAACGAAGTTAGTTTTCTGGGTATATCGCAAACACCGTTAATTTAAGGGCCGTAAAATGTGGTTTTCGGAGACCCTTTATAGACTCCCTAGTTTTGTGTCACCCATTGAGAAGCGCAACATATGCTTTGGTCGTCCTGTAACGTGTTTTTCGAGGGGTTTTTATGCAACTGGCATAAGTCAGTAGGAAGCCATTCTATATTTATTTACGCGGCAAATTGTTCAGCCAAGAGAATTTTTCATGTTAATTTATTATTATTATTAATTTATTATAATTATTATTAAGATATTTTCGGAGCATTTTATAAAAATTATAAGCATAAAGATAGGTTTTCTATGTCTTAGGAAACGCTATCAAGCAAATTATTACGAACGACGATATCATAGAAAATTATCTGATTACGGAATTTTACGGAGTTTTCGTCAGTTAGGGTATATCGAGAGACGTGACTCACTGGGATTTCAAATACAAGCTTAATCCTGTCGGGAAGTATTACGCAAGCGGGCTCGCATCGTCCAGGAAAGGCGAATTGTTGAAACGGAACCCTCCCGCCGAGTGTAATGACCCAGAGGAGGGGAAGATCGCGTGGTGGGTCAGCCAATCAATGAGGACCACGTAAGCTAGAAGCCGGGTGAAGAGTGGGGAAACCAACGTGTGCATATATCGTTCGACGCGCCGTCGAAGGAGGACAATCTGTGAAATACTTGAGGAGTATGGGTGCGCGTGCGAGTGGCTCCGATGTTCGGTGGAGTTAGGGACAATCTGTGTAGTTCTTGCCGAGTACGGTTGCAAGTGCGTGTCGCTCCGATGTTCCGTGGAGTGGAAGACTAACTTTGGTAAAACTTAACCAGTGTGGTTATACGAGTGTTTGGGTCCGATGTACGGACCATAGAATTATCTAATCTACGAGTATATCATCAAACATCGACGAGATGACGACGTCCAGGAGACTGTGGGAAGCTCACAGCATCATCCAGTACGAGGGAAAGGCTTCGGGCATTTCCAGTGGTAAGCGCCAATGACGCAGAAATACGCAATCTCTCATTTCTCTTGGTTTTATATTTCATATTTCAGTAACTTCATAGCTTGGAAATAAGAGTAAAATCAATTTATCAGACTCCGTTTTCACGTAATTTTCTATCGGTAATATTCAAATCACAACGCTCCAATTTAAGTTTTATACTTATTATTATTATTAATTTTGCTATACTTGTTTTATATAATAAATTCATTTCTTTTACAATGCAATCTTTGCTTTCAGTAGGTAGCATTAAATATAGACCAATTCCTTCTCCTGATACAATTGTTTGTTGGGTTAATGATCAAATCATACCACGATCTGAGTGAATAGAGTCTTGAATGTGTTCTGCCAGAGCTAGACGTTGTTAAATACAAATTTAGATTTCAACATTGCATTGAGGTCTTGGCGCCCATTAAAACAACATAGCTTAGGCAAAGGTAAACAGTTACATTTCTCACCCAACAGTTAGGAGCTAGCAAAACGTTTCATTTGTCGCTACCAACATGGGGCATTAATAAACGTTTCATTTGTACGCTCAACGTGGAGCAAAGTAAATACCGTTTCACTTGTCATCCCAGCCTAAGGAAAAACGTTTCATTTGTCGCCGACAACTTGGGGCTGAAAACCTAATAACATTTGTGGAAGGAGAAGGGTATATATTTCTGTGCCTGTATTTTGGGGGTTATTTGTCTGTATCAGTGTATATCATTATGGGGGATGAGAAAGAAAGACAGATGAGGTTACGTAGTGGTCATCAACGGGAGAGTGATGATACGAGCAGTATGTCGAGTGATGGTAGTACCGGGGTAGCGGAGGTAAATCCCGATACTGAAACAGGGAGTGTAGGCGGCCAACCAGAATTAAAAACTTTACTTCTCGAGTTCATGTATCAGAACAAAGTTAGTAGTGATGCCTTAAATGCTAAATTAGAACAAAACAGTAGGGAAAATAAAGAAAGTACAGATGCCTTAAATGCTAAATTAGAACAAAACAGTAAGGAAAATAGAGAGAGTACTGAAACTTTAAATGCAAAATTAGAACAGAATAATGCAAAATTAGAACAAAACAGTAGGGAAAATAAAGAAAGTACAGAAGCTTTAAATAAAAAATTAGAACAGAATAATGCAAAATTAGATAAGAACATCAAGGAAATTAGTGTGAAAATGGAGCAGATTAGGGGAGAAATCAGAGGAGTAATGGAAGAGAAGGTTAAAGAGATCATTGCAGATGTAGACAAGAAATTAGGAAAAGTACAGGAGGAATTGGAAATTAGAATCAGTACACAGGCTGAAAATTTAAAAGAACTAGTGCAACTGGAAACACAGCAGGTCAAAAAGCAATTGGGGGGAGAAATTGACAAAATTCAGGTAGCTACTAAAGAGGTTAAGGAACAGCTGGGGGGTAGAATTGAGAAAGTCCACTCACAAATAGTTGCAGAAGTAAATGATTTAAGAGAGAGTAATAGAGAGAGCATTAGCAAGATTGAGGAGAAACAAGCAAAGCTATATGATAAAGTAGAAGAATCAGGAGGAAACATTAAATTAACAGTAAACAGTATTGAGAGGAAGGCTGAGGAGAAAATCGCAGAGTTAGAATTGAAATTAAAAGCTAGGATCAGGCAAGAAAATAGTCAGAATAGGCCAGTTTTTGTGAATAGCACACACAGGGAGGTAGAACTGGGTAAGTTCAGCAATCGACAGGGGTGCCCAATGGAGTTCATGAACACTATAGAAAATAAATTCGGGGAGAGGTTGGAAAATGGTAGTATTGAGTGGTGCCAGGTAGTTGAAATTTTAGAACAAGTGTTTGTGGGGGAAACGAGGAATTGGTTTGCTGTCTACAGAGACAAGTTTACTGATATCAATGATTTTAAAATGAAATTCTGTGAAAAGTTCTGGAATGAGGTAATTCAGTCGCAGCATCGTGAGGGAGTAGTGTGTGGTAAATATAACCGTAAAGGAAGCTCCACCATGACCCAATACTTTTTAGGGCAGGTATTAGTGTGTAAATATCTGGATGGCTTGAAGGAGGAAAGTGATGTGGTGAGGTTGCTACTTAGGCACTTTCCCTATAGGATCAAGGAGGCTGCTTGTATCCAGAATGTAAAGACAATATCACAAGTAGAAAATTTGTTAAGCACATTTGATGCACTAGGGAGAAGGGGTTATGAGGACAATTTCAATCGGAACCAGGGTAATAATAATAGACCTAACGAGGCCAGGCATCAGGAAGTTCAAGGGAACGGTGGCGAAGGGGCCAACGCTCAAAATAGAAATAATAATAATCAGCTAAATCAGAACAGAGGAAATGGCTATGGTAATCAGTATCAAGGGAGGAACAATGATTTCAGGGGAAATCAAGGGAGGAACAATGATTACAGGGGAAATCAAGGGAGGAACAATGATTTCAGAGGAAATCAAGGGAGAAATTATAATGACAATAATTACAACCAGAATAGGGGTCAAGGAAGAGAACAGCCTAGTGGTAGTAATATACAGCCAAACAATGACAACACAGCCCAGAACAACCAGACCAGTGCAGTAGTAACTAGTACTACGGCCAGCTGTAGCGGTTCTTTAAACGCGAACCAGGCTGCGAAGTAAGGTCAGAATCTCAGTTTGTAGCATGCCCTGTCCATACCATTATACAGGAACCCTATGACCTAAATGTAAGAAATGAATTATTACATGAACTAAATGATGAAGGTATTATTCAGGAAGTGGTTAGTAAGAGCCCCATAGTTAAATTTAACGTGTCCGAGGCGTACACAGATGTTTTAATTGATAGTGGTTGTATGAAGAGTTGCATAAGTAGTGCATTTTATGATAAAATGAAAGGAACTGGAGTAAATTTTGAGGAGATGCCAATTAAAAGCACTTTTGTTATCACAGCTGTTGGGAAGAGGTCTAAAGTAATTTCTAAGCAAGTTTTAGTAGACATTAAAATTAATAATCATGTAGAGAAGCAGATTTGCCTTGTAATTCCAAATTTAGTATTCAGTGTTATCTTGGGTTCAGAGTGGCTAAGTAGAGTGTCTGGAAACTTATGTTATGATGTAGGGAGTTTGAAATTTAAATGGGGAGATTCTGAAGTAGAAGTAGCGTTCAATGACCATATTCAGAGGAGTAGTATTGTAGGTGTGATTTGTACTTTAAATGAGATATCGCCAGCCGTAGAGCGGGGTTCTCCATGTTTTGTGGGCAGTGTGATTACGAACAGAAGTCTAGAGGACTCGTTACGTGAGGCTGCATTTCAGGGTAATATAGAGGTGGAACAATGTGTTCGGCTCTATGATGTGTTATTGTGTAATAGGAGAGTTTTTGAGGATCGCATTGGTATGGCCAATTGCTATACACATTCATTGAACGTTATTGATAGGTCAGTATTCACAGGACATAGATATCCTGTACCTTTCGCTTATCAGAGTGCAGTTGAGGCACAAATTAACCAGATGCTTGAAGATGGGATTATTGAGCACTCTAAAAGTCCATATGTTAATTCTTTGATCACGGTACCCAAGACCGACGGCACGGTTCGTATTTGTTTAGACGCTCGTTTGGTTAACAGTAGAATTAGTTCAGATCAGCTGAAATCTATGTCAATAGAGGAATTAATGCAAACATTTGAGGGGAAGAAGTATTTCACTTGTGTAGATTTGAGTTCCAGTTTTTGGCAAGTGCCACTTATGTACGAAGATAGACCATTTACAGCTTTTAGTCATAAATATAACCTTTATCAATTTTGTAGAACACCTTATGGGTTAAAGAGTAGTTCAGCAACTTTAATTAGGGCTTTAAACATCGCATTAGGGGATGACACAGGAGAGTTTGTAACCATTTACATAGATGATATGGTAATTAGTTCACGCAGTTTTGAGGAGCATCTACGTCATTTAGATATAGTTTTTCAGAAGTTAGATCAGGCAGGGTTCACTTTGAAGCTGTCTAAGTCGTCATTCTGTCAGTCAGAAGTGACATTTTTAGGTCATAGAGTGTCGAGTAGAGGTGTAACACCAGAAGAAAGTAGGGTTAATAAGATACTTAACGCAGAGGTGCCACAGAATGTTAAACAGTTAAAAACTTACCTGGGAATTTGCAACTTTTTCAGGAGGTTCGTTCTTAAATACTCTGGGTTGGTAGAACCATTCAGGGAATTGCTTAAAAGTGGGACTCGGTGGAGATGGGAGTCCAAGCATGATCAGGCTTTTAGAGCGCTGAAGGAAGGTTTTGAGAAAGCTGTAGTGCTGAAATATCTGTTAAAAGATAAGGAATATGTGGTTATGACAGATGCTTCACATATAGGCATTGCTGGAGTATTATGTCAGAGAGATGATGAGGGTAATCTGTGCATTGTATCTTTAGCCTCGCGAGGACTGACAGCAGCAGAGAAAAGATACACGATTACTGAGTTAGAGCTTTTAGGTATCGTTTTCAGTTTAGGGAAATTTAGAATGTATTTAGTAGGGGGGAAATTTGAGATCCACACAGATCACCATGCATTACTGTATATGAGAACTTGTAAACTCAGTTCTAACAGAGTTAGTAGGTGGATTCTTGCTCTGCAGGAATACGAATTCACAGTAAAATATATTAAAGGTAAAGATAACATTCTTGCAGACATGCTATCGAGGGACACTAATTTATGTAGGGATTATCCTGTGGTTAAAGCAGAGGATGGTATTTTAATATGTGCATGTGTGGACAGTAGCAACAGGGCATTGTTACAGACACTGAGAAATAGGTAGGTAGAGCAACGTGAGGACGTTCATTTAAGGGAGCCACTTGCAAGGTTGGAAGCAGGTGACACAGAAACATTTATAGTTTCCAAACGTATTGGAAAAACAGCATATTTGCTGGAGAATAGTGAGGGAAACAGATTATACGGAACGTATAATATACATAGTCTACGAAAATATGTGTCATAAAGTGAGTGTGTTTAGCTGGCGAGCCAGCCTATCAAATGAGTAAGTGTGGTGTCTGGTGCGTGGAAGATCTGGTCTTCAAGGCAGGCGTATCAGAAGTCGCACAGGGGGGTAGTATGTAAGTAAATGAGAGTTTTTAAGGTACAGGGAAATATGACGGGATTGTCGGATGCTCTTGAGCACTAAAATGTCTCGATACACCAAGGCCAGAATTTGGTAGCGCTGGTGAATTCCCATTTGCCTCCAAGAGATGGGTGAGCGCTTGTACATGGTATTTTTGCTTAAGGCGTCCACGAGGCAAAAGATGGGCCATCAGAATGCGAGACAGTCCTTCATGAAACTCATACATATCAGCACACGTGATTTCTGTTTACGGCCTCGCCATGTAAGATTTGTAAGTGTGTAATTTAAGGTAATTTGTACAATGGTATTATTTCTGTGTTGAGAACTAGTACTAAGTAGAATATGGTCTACGGGAACTTAACAAGACAGGGCGATTACGGCACAGAAATATTTGGTGTTATATGTAATGCGCATTTACTGTTTTTTTTCAGAAGTCAATATTAATTTAATCTACTTTAAAGAGAGATTAAGTATTATGGTCACGAGGCGCTGCCACAATAGTGTGATCGTGTGCTCAGTGATAAGTGAGATTAAATTTCACCATAAGGAAGGGACCTCCAGTGAAATTAGGAAGTTCTATGGTGATATAAATATATCAGAACACCTTCAATGCGTGTGATATGACATCATAAATACATAGTGCTCACACATTAATTATGTCTATTTCTCCAACATAGAGGAATTTGAGAGGCGGAAATATCCGCGGAACACTATTTTATATGAGAAACATTGGACTGGTTGCAAAGTGCAATCCATAGTGACAACAAACTTTGATGCAAAGTGCGTGAAGAAAAATTATGAGTGTATATATCTGTAATTTAGGGTGATCTCATTTATGTAATATATATTTTGGATGGGGTTTATTAACGTGTCTGGGACAATCGGATAATGGACCGTCGTCACGGTAAATCATCCGATGATCCGAGGCGAATATGTAACGTGTTTTTCGAGGGGTTTTTATGCAACTGGCATAAGTCAGTAGGAAGCCATTCTATATTTATTTACGCGGCAAATTGTTCAGCCAAGAGAATTTTTCATGTTAATTTATTATTATTATTAATTTATTATAATTATTATTAAGATATTTTCGGAGCATTTTATAAAAATTATAAGCATACAGATAGGTTTTCTATGTCTTAGAAAACGCTATCAAGCAAATTATTACGAACGACGATATCATAGAAAATTATCTGATTACGGAATTTTACGGAGTTTTCGTCAGTTAGGGTATATCGAGAGACGTGACTCACTGATATTTCAAATACAAGCTTAATCCTGTCGGGAAGTATTACGCAAGCGGGCTCGCATCGTCCAGGAAAGGCGAATTGTTGAAACGGAACCCTCCCGCCGAGTGTAATGACCCAGAGGAGGGGAAGATCGCGTGGTGGGTCAGCCAATCAATGAGGACCACGTAAGCTAGAAGCCGGGTGAAGAGTGGGGGAACCAACGTGTGCATATATCGTTCGACGCGCCGTCGAAGGAGGACAATCTGTGAAATACTTGAGGAGTATGGGTGCGCGTGCGAGTGGCTCCGATGTTCGGTGGAGTTAGGGACAATCTGTGTAGTTCTTGCCGAGTACGGTTGCAAGTGGGTGTCGCTCCGATGTTCCGTGGAGTGGAAGACTAACTTTGGTAAAACTTAACCAGTGTGGTTATACGAGTGTTTGGGTCCGATGTACGGACCATAGAATTATCTAATCTACGAGTATATCATCAAACATCGACGAGATGACGACGTCCAGGAGACTGTGGGAAGCTCACAGCATCATCCAGTACGAGGGAAAGGCTTCGGGCATTTCCAGTGGTAAGCGCCAATGACGCAGAAATACGCAATCTCTCATTTCTCTTGGTTTTATATTTCATATTTCAGTAACTTCATAGCTTGGAAATAAGAGTAAAATCAATTTATCAGACTCCGTTTTCACGTAATTTTCTATCGGTAATATTCAAATTACAACGCTCCAATTTAAGTTTTATACTTATTATTATTATTAATTTTGCTATACTTGTTTTATATAATAAATTCATGTCTTTTACAATGCAATCTTTGCTTTCAGTAGGTAGCATTAGATATAGACCAATTCCTTCTCCTGATACAATTGTTTGTTGGGTTAATGATCAAATCATACCACGATCTGAGTGAATAGAGTCTTGAATGTGTTCTGCCAGAGCTAGACGTTGTTAAATACAAATTTAGATTTCAACATTGCATTGAGGTCTTGGCGCCCATTAAAACAACATAGCTTAGGCAAAGGTAAACAGTTACATTTCTCACCCAACAGTTAGGAGCTAGCAAAACGTTTCATTTGTCGCTACCAACATGGGGCATTAACAAACGTTTCATTTGTACGCTCAACGTGGAGCAAAGTAAATACCGTTTCACTTGTCATCCCAGCCTAAGGAAAAACGTTTCAGTCCTTCTAGGATAATTTTTATTTTTACCTATTTTAGCATGTATTTAGAAAAGTTGTTCCTTATACCCACCCTTCTATGAGAAGTACGTTGAAGAGTTTCCTAAATGATTGGTGTATTGACTCATTGTTAAAATACCTAATTTTACGATGCTCCATGCACCCGAACATGAATTATAGGCGTACATAAACATAAAGATATATCAACCACACAGTATCAAACAAAATCATCTTTACGATGAACCCCTTTGTCGACAAAAATATGATTACTTAAAATGTGCTCTCAAACTAAATTCACCTAACGTGTACTTCCTGACGTGAAAATAATATTGAAAACCTCGTAGACGAAACGCAATATATGTCAAATTAAAACTGACCCTCACCGACGTGGAAAGTCCCTATCCCAAGGAAGGCCCCTTTAATAAACTATAAAGGCTCGAAGTGCATGAAAATTCGGGATTTTTAGCCTCCAATGGCCCAAATTCCCAAAAGCTGCAAAAAACACTATTCCAATTCAGGAATTTTTGAAAATAATGTTGATGTTTGGAGATATAATAGACCTTCTGTAAAACATATCGCATATCGCACGTGTAAGTCACGTGTAAAAATTCTAGGGTACCCCTTGACCCCCTTAATCGCATTGTTGAATTTTACAGTCTATGTTTGATTCCACGATAACCTTATAGCCGTTTGCAAACTTTAACAGGAATTTAATAAATTGAGTGGCATTGCTTCTTACAGAAATAGATGGAAAGTTGGATGTCACCTCTTGTGACACTGTTGTCATGGTTACGGGCTTGCATTACTTCATTAGTGTCTTCTTGTTCTTCTTCTTCTTATTCTTTCGGATGGGCCAGCTAAGGACCAAGACGGTCAACTTTTCAGCTTGGCGAAGGACTTGATATTGGCCCAATATTCGCGCATTCTCTGGCTATATTCCTCCTTCCTCTCTTTTGTCCAGATGATGGCGGTTTTCTTACAGGGTGGTCTGTCCTGAAAACTCTTCTGTTTAAGTATCTTTCTGAGATGTGATCGGCTTCTAATATCACTTTTCATTATCTTCAGTTCTTGGATATCTTTGTTATCTACTGTTAGCGACGGTATCACGCTCTTTCTATTCTCTCAGTACTTGAGAACCCGGTTGGTTAGTCTTGTTGGGTTCATCCATGAGGCATGTCCATAGAATGCCAGACGTCTCTTCCTGGCCACATGTGTGCTTTTCTCAGTATATCTATACAGCTCCTGATTTGGTGTTCTTCTGTACTCGTCATCTATTTATTAGTTTATAAAATAAAAGAGTGCCATATCCCCTCCAGGGACGTAGGCGACCTGAATAAGAGCCCTTGACTAAGTCAAGGGATCACTAACCAGGCATCCCGAGCCGGAGTTTGCGTGTGGTAGGGTGGCCAGTTCCTTTCCCCTCCTCCTCCTACCATAACATCCGGCAAGTTCCCATTTTGCATCACGAGGCTGGGAGACCCCGTACCAGACCATACAAAGACTTTTAAATTCTTGGAAGAGCCGGGGATCGAATCCGGTACCTCGCGGGTGATAGCCAACAATGCTAGCCACTGCGCCACGAGGTGGTCTTTATTAGTTTATCAAATGAAATTAGTTTTCTGGGAATATCTCAGAAACGTGGTTTTAGAGCCTTAAAACTTAGTAGCCTCCGAGCCACTGAGGGGCTGAAAATGAGTTTTGGTCGTCCTTGTTCGCCATAATATAATAATAATTATAATAATAATTTAATAATATAGGGATAGGGACACAATAGACCTTTAGTACCCCTTGTCCCCCTTAAGCACATTATATACGCATTTATGAATTTTACAGCTTGAGTTGGTTCCGTGATAACCTTATAGTCGTTTGCGAATGTTCACAGTAATGCAATAAATGGAATGGCATTGCGTCTTACAGAAATAGATGGACTTCTGAGATTGTGTTGCCATGGTTACCGGCTGGCATTCTTTCTCTCTTAAGTTAACAGCCCTGGGGCTGGTTTGCAGCAACTCGCCAATCTTCTCTATTCTCCGCCATCCTCTTCAATTCACGATATGATTTAAATAGCTTAATAAATGAAATTAGTTTTCTGGGTATATCTCAAAAACTGTCGGTTTTAGGACCATGAAATGTAGTTTTCGGAGCCCGTAGGGCGCCCGAGTTTCGTTTCTCACATCGAGACACTGAAAATGAGCTTTGTCTCGTTTTTCTACGCCCATTTCAGCATGCATTTTAAGGGGGTAGGCCCTCTTGGGGCTACATGACCGCGTTGTCGCAGCCCCTAAACTTAGAACCAACCAACCAACCTCTTTTATATGAGATGTATGGAGAAGAGTTACATCAATGATTACTTTCGTACCTCTGATGGACTTCTGTACCAAATTTTACGTTGATCCACTCAGCCGTTCTCGAGTGATGCGCGTGCAAAGTTGTACACAGACAAACAAACCGACAGACAAAAATTTTGTGTTTGCACGCAACCGTCATAAACCAGTCTGAAACGCGTTAATAACTCAAATTTCCTTGGAAATTCAGAAAAAACAGACAAACTTTCCTTTTTATATGTAGAGAGATAACATGTTGTCCTTTTACATGTGTGGGTTCAAAGCCTGAAATATTGCAGCGTATTAATGAAACACCCTATGAAATTAAAGTATAATAGCTATGAATAAGTAAAATGAATGATCCACCATCTTAATGGTAGGACACTGTATTTGTGCTTAGATAACTCATAACGAAGAAGTTAGAATCCCTCAAAACTAACTACAGTACTGAAGTTATTTCTGTGATTGATGTGAAGCACGCCATCAACGGAAATATCGTGTGTGAACAGCGAGGTACGGAAATACGGTTGTAATGGACTGTGTACACGCTATGCTTCTGATCGGAACCTCCTTAAACTCATCATTAGAACGAAGAATGGATGCCAATGGGAAATACTCACCTCATTTACACTATTTATCCACCGTTAGTGAGTCATTCCAGTCCAAAAATCATTTCAAAAGAAGTTCGTTCCTTAGTTTAGGGACTGCGGCAACTTGGTCATGTAACCCCTTGTACTTTGGGTGTGTGTAGAATTTGTCTGATAACCGGTGTTAATTGTGATGGTTGTATTAGTGTGTGTTATCTGTGATTCAGGCAAGAATAGCAGAAGATCAATTTTTCAAGTAGTTCATACATTTGCTACCAAATGCTACCGTCCACTACACCTAGCTGCGGACTTTGCTACTCGATGCCATCGCAGCCAGCATCTGGCAACGAACGTTGGGACTAATACAGGGTCTTTCATATAAAGTAAGAACGCCAAGCGGCGGGTTTGTTATCCGCTAGTGTGGTGGCCTTGACCGAGCTTGTGGCAAACCGTGGTCCCCTGCTCTAAGCGTATGTACAATCCTCTATGAAATATTACCTTATAAAAGTTGCTGGAAGTGTCGTCCTTCCTGGGTTATAGAAGCATTGTATCTGGTAACCACATTTTGGCTGACGCGAGTGAGTCATGCCACTGTATTTTTTCTGATTTTTTTATTTTGTGTTTTTTATTGAGCACTGAACCATTAGTGTCAAAGTTATTTACAATTACGTGAATCTGTGCTAGTGAAGGTGAGACTTCATCAGGAAATTGCTGAACTAATGCATCACGTACCCGCCGAGCCGAATCGTAATCAAAATATATTTTACATACAAAAATACGATGTTGCAATGATAACTGTCTCAACATGTTAGCAGCTGAGGTTCAGACTGGCGACTGACAACACCTGCACGCTTATTGCAAGGTCAAGTTTGTAATATGCGCGCGCTTTCAATACTACAGCAGGGGGCCGTGGCGCGTCACAAGCTTGGCCAAGCAGGCTTCAGCAGCGAATGACAAAACCACCGCTCGCCGTTCTTACTTTATATGAAAGACCCTGTATAGCGTTATCAATCTAACCTACACATTTTGGCTTCACACAAGTGTAATTAGTGGAAGGTTTATTTTCATGCCATAAATCTATGAATGGGGACCGCCGGCTTTACTTCCCCTCTGAAGGAAGGCATAATGAGGGATTTTCTAACGCTCTTAAAAGATCCAACGACTTCAGCCGGGTTTGAACCCGTGACCTTGGGCATAGAAGCTCAGCAACTACACCATCGAAGCCGCAAAAACAATCAAATAAATAAATAAATAAACACCTCAAAACAAAAGTTTAACTAAAGAAAAAGACCCCACGTTCACGAACATATCAACAAGTACAGTACACTGTCACATTTAAACATTGTTAAATGTCATCGGAATGATCATATATGTTGAATACCTGACGACCAGTGCTTTTAGCTCGACAAGATTAAGAAATAAACAATGGCTAGAATTAATGTATTTCCCAGTCTACTTGTATGTACACCAGCGGCGTTCAGCCTTTGCACGCACGGCGTGCTTGCTATGCTGCACTGCACGCCGGAAGGCTGGCTCCTACCTCTCTCCTGCTTGCCGTGACTGCCAGCGTCTAACCGAGCCAAGTTGGGATTTCTAGCGCACCAAATGTAATGTGAACGAACAAACAAACTGTTCATTCAATACGTTGGTTGTCCGACACATCTACATTGTGTTTCACGCGTTTCTCCGCGTACCAGTACTTGAAGATTACGTGGTTAACATTAAAACAGTATATTGACAAGGTAACATGGAACTCATTAATAGCATTGCAATTTCGGTCACATTGTTTTTCGTTTTCGTATTTGTTTTCATATTTACAATATACTAAATACCGTTTGACGTTCGACCGATCAACCAGGCAGTACGGGAGGGAGTGAGACGGGAAAGCGAGCGAGAGAGACAGATAGATAGCCTCCCCCAGCATTGCTACAAGGCCGTCTACGTCGGCGTGCAGCCAGCGTGTAATTGTGCCCGGCGTGCTGTACGGACACCTCTGATCTACACCCTTACCACTAGTCGTAAACACAACAAGTATAGAATGGCGTATTTTTTGTATTGATGAGTACTGGCGCGAGAGTTATTACTGAAAAGAAGATAATGATGATGATAATTGTTGTTTTAAAGTGCCTAACATCTAGATTATTGGCCCCTAATGGTTAGGGTGATAGTATTAATAATAATAATAATATCGTATGGCTTTGGGTACCAGGTGCAAGCTTTGTTATTTGACACACATAGGGCAGCTTGCATGCCCATTTTTGTTGTTGTTCCTTAAAACCCTATGAAAGTCAAGGAGGTCAGATATCTAAGCTCCTTGAGACTATAGCGCTTTCTAATAGAAAAATGAGGAACTTTGATTTGGCGAAAAGTCCCGTGATTAATTTTGCCATTATGGACACGGTCTACTGAATTCAAAGGGGTTCTTTGACATGCCAACATTGTATGACACGCGTGACGTAATTTTTGCCGCCTTTCAAAAAAATAAAACACTTACCACGGCCAGGAGCGAACCTGCAAGCTTGGGGGTTAGTAATCTGACACAATAACCACTCACCAACCGTGGAAAGCTTGGGTGATAGTGATAATGAAAGATGATTACATGAAACCCACAACTAAAACTAACTACTGACCTAATTAACTTACGTACGGGAAGAAGAAAAGGACAAAAAATGGAAAGAAGGAAACATAGACAGGGAAAATAAATTCTCTCATCCCTCGAAGAATGAGGACAGAGGGATTTGGAAAATCGTAGAGCCATGAAAGGCAGATAGGCAAGGGAAGAAGAGAGGGTCCACCTCAAAGGCAATGGAAAAAGGGAAAACGGACCCAGCTCAGAAATGTCTAGGGGTCTCCAGCTCCCGAACACACCAGATGCGATCCCTTGAGGGTGTGCACCATCAAGGGTGCATTGGGAGTGGTGGGGATACACACTCCCTGCTCCCTTTAGGGGCTTGTGCAGAAGGCAGGAAATATCATGAAAGAAAAAGAATAGGTCTGACACCTCGATGAATGAGGGACCAGGAAAGACGAGGCAATGGTCAATTAAGGCGGTGCAGTAAAATATACCTTAGGCCTTGGATACCCTATTACTGTTGGGTCGTAAGAGAACAAGAGTTGACCAAGGGAAGTCGACAGGAAAGGTAAGAGAGAAGAGCCCGGCACAAGTAAGTGGAAGCACTTGGCTCTGGTCCCGTGGTCACCAAACGACGTCCCACTAGGTGTGAGCCCTTGGGTGTTGGAAAGAAGAATACCGTCGTAAGAATAAATGCTACAAATGCTGAAAAATGATAGAAAGATTGGAAGCTTCACGCTTCGCTCGAAGCCAAAGACTCTTGACATGTTAGAAAATTATCTGCATAGTACTTATCTTGCTTATCTTGTTTCAAATTACTCGCGAACGGCAAGTGCAAACCAAGGGCAAAGCGAGATCAAGCGCGCGGTATGCCATCACGCTCACCAGAGCGCGCGGGGATGTGCCCCTTCCTTCCAGTCTAAAACACTTATAGTGGGCGATGTATTGAAGATAGAGATATGCTCTCCCGGACTTTTTTGTAGAACTTTTCATGCTGACCAATTCTTACGCTCATAGTATACTGATATTTTTAACGGTTTGCCCAGCGTAAGCTTAAGAAGCGCACGGACGCCAAGTTTGTTTTCGACTTTTACACTGAAATCGTTACTGCTTGGCTTCCTTTGATAATACATAAATTATTTTCTACAGAATCTTTCCTCGAGATATTCTTTACAGAATGGTGAAAACCGCATCAAAATCCATCCAGTGGTTCTCGAGATTACCCGTGACATCCAAGAATCGGGGATTTTTGTCTTATACGAACGAAGTAGAGATTGTCGGGGTACTCATGCACCAAGCAGTACTATGACGTCACACACCTCAGTGCATCTGGGTACATTTTCGTCCCGTCACCGTAACGTAACGCCAGACCTCAGCGTAACGACGAAGTCGACAAGATCATTTAAAATGATAAAAACAGCAACAACAGCAACAACAAGGAACGCATGTGAAGTTGTACCTCTACCGGGTCATATCAAACTATAATGTCTTCATGAGAGAGCCGAGAATAAAACGTGCGACGTCTGGACAGCGAGCAAGCACGGCAACGGAAGACTGGACTTGACTGCTAGAACCAATAATAATAAATCGCGTGTAGTTCGATATTTATAACGTCTTAAGTTCAGCAGCTTGGTTATTTTCTTCATCTATCGATGCGGGGAGTACTTTATCTCTTTCAAAATAAAGTAAAGTAGGTTATAATTCACAGCAAATGGAATGATAAATCATCACAATTTTACAACCTATAAACCTTTTGACACAGGTACATGACGCTAAAGGCATCCATTTACCTTGGTGATGCGTGTAACGTCTTTTCTGTTGGAAGATTGGAGAAGATGTCTCTGTGCTTTGTCCGTTTTGCACTCATTTTATAGAAGGTCGCTGAGTACACACAATGTGTGTAGGTTGTAACTTCAATAGTGGCAACTATTTATTTACTACTAGCTGTACCCGGCATGCATTGCAATAGCGGTCAAAGAAAGAAAGAAAGAAAGAAAGAAAGAAATAAGATGATGATAATTGTTGTTTTAAGGGGCCTAACATCCGGATTATCGGCCCCTAATGGTTCAGATGATAATAAAGGATGATGAAATTAAATAATAGAACTAAACCTAACTACAAACTTACAACTTACTAACTTACGTACTAGAGGAAAGGAATAAATAAAGAAGGAAACAGAAATAAAAGACAGAGGGAAAAATGCCCTCAATCCACATAGAATGAAGATTAAAGGACTTGGAATGAAGGAGAGCCACGAAAGGCAGATAGGAAAGGGAAAGAGGAGATGGTCCGCCCCAAAGTCAGTGGAAAAAGGGGAAAAGACAGATCCAGATCAGGATCCCTTGGGGTCGCCAACTCCCAAACTCACCAACAACCGTGAGCCCTTGAGGATGCAGCACTATCCAGGGTGCAACATAAGAGATGGGGCTGCATATACCCTGCCTCCTTTAGGCCCTTGAGCAGAAGGCAGGAGATATCAGGAAAATAAAAAGAATTCTGACCCCTTGGAAAATGAGGGTATCAGGAACAAGAGTTGACCAATGGAGGCCGAAAGGAAAGATAACTGAAAGGAGCCCGGCACAAGTAAGTGGAAGCAATGCCAGACTCTGCTGGGGTCCCGTGGTCGCCAAGCAACGTCCCCACAAGTTGTGAGCCCCTGGCGAATAGAAAGATAGAAATAATGAAAGAATGAATGAAAGAGAGCATGAAAGAAGGAAAGAGAGAAGGAAAGAAAAGAAAGAAAGAAAGAAAGAAAGAAAGAAAGATTTAGTTATTTATTTATCGTATGGCTTTTAGTGCCGGGAGAGTCCGAGGACATGTTCGGCTCGCCAGAGGCTGTAGCTGCTTCAAGCGGACACCCAGAGGGTGAGCTACACGTTCCGTTCAATTTCAAGTAGTTGCAACTTTCGCCACCAGATTTCAATGATACTTAGTGGTGAACGCTGGAACTTTGATAGAGCGTTCCAACGAAATCTAACCTAGAAATTTAGCTCCACACAAGTTTGGTTAGTGGAAGTATCTTTTACATGCCATAAATCTATGACATGGGACCACCGGCTTTATTTCCCCTCCGAAAGAAGGAATACTGAAGGATTTTAACGCTCTTAAAAATCCGACGACTTCGGCTGGGTTTGAACCCACTATCTTGGGCACAGCAGTTCAGCATGCTACCAACTACACCACCGAAGCCGCAGAAAGAAAGAAACAAAGCGTTTTTGTTGTAATTTTGTTTATTAAAGTACCTTTGGATACGCACTCATACAAAGAAAACACATAAACAGCCACTAAACATTATGAAATACACTCATTTGTTGAACGACTAATGATCCACCTATTGTAAAATAGATTTACTAACTCAGAAATCGTGCAAAACAGTTGATCAAAATTCATTTGTTGAAACAACTCTCTCACCAGCTATCGTAAAATGGATTTACTTATTCACAAACATTCGTGGGAGCGTGCACAACAACTCAACATTCATTACAATGAGATGAATGGTATATGAATGCATAAGGACTTAGTTGAAACGATTCGCACGCCATCATTTATTTGTTGAAACTGCTCGTGCACCACCTATTGTAAAATGGATTTACAAATTCAGAATCCTTCGCGGGACTGTGTACAACAACTCACCAAGGTTTCATCGCTATAAGTTGAATGTTATATGAACGCATAGGGTTATTGATGAAACTGTTCGCACGCCATCATTCATTTGGTGAAATTGCTCGTGCGCCACCTATTGTAAAAATAATTTACAAATTAAGAAACCTTCATAGGAGCGTTTACAACAACTCACCAAAGTTTCATCGCAATCGGATGAATGGCATAGGAACGCATACGGGCAAACATACATATGCCACATGCTAACTTACAATTAACGGAATCTTAAATGGGAAGTTTATGAGGAAGATAGGCTACGTGCTTCTATAGTTTTGATAATAAGTAAATAGTTTTACTCACATGGCTAGGCTGATCTCCCGTCAGCATGCTGGTGTCATTCATTTGGATCACCAGCCGATACGTCGTATTGGGATCCAGATGCTTTGCGTAGTTCGCTCTCACAGCTGTGAACAGAAAATGCACGGCTAAGTTCATCACATAACTAGCGTCGTACTGAGAATCTTCTCAAAGAACGAATATTTTGAATAAAGCTTGTTGGTGTTGTTTAAGTCTCTAGTCATTTGCATGGTATGATGCAGCTATCCCCACCTCCCTGTCCTGAGCTAATAGTTTCATCTTTACATAGTTAGCACACCTTACATCACGGAAAATCACAACCAGGATGGTTGCGTTGTTAATCGAACCCACATTCTTGTCAGTTATATATACTCTAGAGACTGAGTGAATCCCACCCAGCATTCAGACCAGAATTAAATTTCTTGAAAAATCTGGGAATCGACCCTCGGACCTCAATTGTGCCCAACATTAACGCTAAGCATTACACCATGAGGTGATCAATAGCCTTGAATATAATTTCCCTCTGAAAGCTTGTAGGAACGGAAAATTTGTTTTAATGATGTCAGTGGCTCTGGGAGAATCAGCACCACTGCTCATTGGCAAGTTTGTTGATTGTTTCTGCGCATTTGCTCCTCATTTGTGGAGCAGCTGGATGACGTCGAACAAAATGGAGCAACATGTCATACGTCTAACGCTTCCATGCAAATTGTAACCAGTTTCTTTGGTAACAGAATAATCTAAAAAAAAAAGAAGAAGATACGAGCCTTACAGTAGTCGCATATGATGTCTAACATCTGACTTGTTATCCTACTATGGCTAAAGCAGCCAAGAGGGATGCGATCCAGCTGGCAGTGCGTCTTACACACTTCCGTCCAATCCACTTCCGTCCCATTTACAAAATTACTCCCACAAAAATATCCAGCAACCGAGTGGAAATATGTTACACATCAAAAATTGTGCACCCTCCCAATCACCTGACCTAACCTTGCGGGACATTTTTATGGGAGTATCTTAAAGACAGAGTGTACAAAAGTAGACAAATGATGATCTCCGTGAGGTCATTAGACACGAAATAAACAACATTGGTAAAGATACACTTCACAGAACGTCATGGAGTATGGTGAAACGAGTGCCCCCCACCCCGATCACCTGATCTTACCTAGCCAGACTTTTTCTTATGTATATATGCAATCCCTGAATTGTGTTTTGTCATCTCCCAAAGTCACACATGTGTCCCATTATTTGTTCAAATGTTATGACTCATTACAGTGGTTCAGGTTTAAACTTATAGATCGCTCTGTATATGGTTGACGCTGAATGAGGAATGGTAGTAGATCGCAAAGCAGAGCACATGTTACTTGGACACTATTAATAATAATATTAATATCAACAATATTAATAATCGTATGGTCCAACCAGTAGTATTCTTTTGTTGGAACCTTTTAGGTTACCAATTTAAAGACCCGCTTGCACTGCCCTCTAGCAGTGGTAAAGTAGCTCTATTGAACGACCTGTGAGTGATATTTTGATAGAACTATGAGCTTCGCCATCTGTACACAAGATTCGCTGCCCACGGATTCCATGGGAAGATATGTCGGAACAAAACATACCACGAACCGGAGAACGACTGCGTCTATGAATTACGCAACAAACCATACTGAAATGTGGAAACATAACCCAGCCGCTAAACACGCTAACGAAAGACTGGTGAAAAACAGTCAATATGTAAACTAATGTTTGTAAATTAATGTACACATTGTGTTAAATAAATTATTTAAATTATTTATGTTTCGCCAGAATTCACCCTCTTTTACCAATTCAAATTTCTAACTAATTATTCGAATGTTCAAAGCATTTGAATATTTGAACAATGCGGATATCCGAATATTTCGGTTGTTGGAATCATTGGAGCATTCGAAGTACTGGAGGATTTTAATTATTCGATTGTTAAAATAAATCGTAGAGTTTAATATTCGAATAATTTGAAGATGATAAGCACCCGAAAATGACAGTAATTTGTATAAAGAAATGTGTCCAGTGGACGAGTTGTTCGAAGCGGGGGCGAATACTTGGGGTCGGATGCGGGTTAACCACTTAAAAATCTAAATTCAAAAACAAAAGCAAGAGCAGAAATCTCAAAGACTAATCTGCGCAGCTCAAAAATAATGCGCAGCTCAAAAACCTAATCTGCGCAGCTCAAAAAATCAAAGCGCAGCTCGGAAAACTAATCTGCGCAGCTCAAAAAATCAATGCACAACTCAAAAAAGTAATCTTCGCAGCTCAAAACATCAATGCACAGCTCAAGGAACTAATCGGCGTAGCTCAAAAAATCAATGCGCAACTCAGAAAACCAATCTGCGCAACTCAAAAATGCAATGCTCAAAATGTCAATGCGCAGTTCAAAAACTAATCAGCCCAGTTCAAGAAATCAATGCGCACCTCATAAACTAACCGCCATTCAGCCTGATAGATCTTGATAAAAAATACTAACAACCCGACCCTGCTTAGCCCGGGAACAGTTATGAATGCATTACGTGATAAGCGCTTTTTTTCCAATGTCTATGAACAGCGACCAATATCCGTTATACGTCTCGGCATGATGGGTTTAAATCACTGACTGGACTATTAATTATATTATCATGGAGATGCATGTGCAACAAATTCTTGTCAGACGTAATTTAAGAATGGCGAGGTCCATGAAACACAAATCCCCCTTCCGTCCAATCTTAACTTGACTGTGAACTTTGCGGAACGAAAAGTTCACAGGAGAAATGAAGAAAAGCCGAGTTGCACATCCAGGGAAACTCCAAACTCAACCACTCTTGTCTAAAGTTTTAAACTCAACACGACTCGAGAGTTTGCTGCTGGCTGTATCTGGGGCAATTAGCCCGTCCGCTAGCTAAGCTGTAACTGGGGTGACAGACTCGCCCCTAGCTAGCTCGTAAACTGTCGCCTGAGTAACTGAATGGAGATTGTTGGAAGAAATGAAAACGTAAAAACACTTATAGTAGATGATGTATTGAAGATAGAGATATGCTCTCCCGGGCTATTTTGTAGAACTTTTCAATGCTGAACCATTCTTCCACTCACAGTATATATATATATTTTAACAGTTTGCCCAGCGTGAGCTTACAAAGCACTCGGAAGCCAGGTTTTTTTCGACCTTTTCACTGAAATCGTTAGAGCTTGTCTTCCTTTCGTCATAAATAAATTATTTTCTACAGAAACCTTCCTCGAGATATCCTTTACAGAATGGTGAAAACCGCATCAAAATCCATTCAGTGGATCTCGAGATTACCCGTGACATCCAAGAATCGGGGACTTTGTTTTATACTAAGTAGAGATTATACGCCAATCAGTATAATTTAATATAATATAATCCCCCTTCCGTCCAATCTTAAATTGACTGTGAATTTTGCGGAACGAAATGTTCACATGCGAAATAAGAGTTGCACTTCCAGGGAATGGCGAGGTGAATGAATCTCAAATCCCCCTTCCGTCCAATCTGAACTTGACTGTGTTTCACAGGCTGTATCTGGGGCAATATGTTCGCCCGTTAGCTAGGCTGTAACAGGGATGATCGACTCGCCCTTTGCTAGCTCGTTTACTGTCGCCTCAGTAGTTGAATGGACATGGTGGGAAGAAATTAAAACGTAAAAACACGTATAGTGGGCGCTGTATTGAAGATAGACCTTTGCTCTCGCGGACGTTTTTGTAGAACTTTTTATGCTGAACAATTCTTTCACTCATAGTATTTAGATAATTTTAACGGTTTGCCCAGCGTAAGCTTGCAAAGTGCACGGACGCCTGGTTCTTTTTATCGACTTTTCCTCTGAAATTGTTACTGCTCGGCTTCCTTTGATCATAAATGAATTATTTTCTACAGAAATCATCCTCGAGATATCCTTTACAGAATAGTGAAATCCGCATCAAAATCCATCCAGTGGTTCTCGAGTTTACCCGTAACATCCAAGAATCGGGGACTTTGTTTTATACTAAGTAGAGATCATTCAAAACATCACTTGTTATCTCTTTCTTTCGTTCTTTCTTTCTTTCTTTCTTTCTTTCTTTCTTTCTTTCTTCCTTCCTGTCCCCTTTAAGCCTTCATTTCACTTTGTTTCTATTGATACGTGCTACCCCTAGTAGCAAGTTCGTTAATTGTATTACAGTGGGTAAAAGCACAACACAAATGTTCCTTTAAAGAAAATATTAACTTTATTACAGGTCTAGAAAGTTACACCACACAATAAGCAAATAGAAACAATTAGCTGTCTTCCTCAAGTTTGTTCTCTTATGGAGAACACTCACCCCTTTCAGTTCTCAAGCAGCTAATCGTCCACTAATTAGGCCCGTCCTCGCTAGAAATAACTTGCACCTCTTCCTCGGTACGCGGTAACCTGTCACTCGCCACTAATTGGTCGTCTTAAACACGATCCCTGTATGAGTCACACTACTACGCTGTCCGGAGAAACACTCACTTGGTTTCACAATCCACACGGCACTTCGCCTCAATACTCTGTCGCACTAAGTGAAACACATTCGCTCAGAAAACACAGTCCGTCCCTCGCTGGCCAGTTCATTTTATATAGCAGGGCTGATGACTCACAGATGTTTCTAGAGTAGACCAGGGTTCACATCTTCTCGAGAATTCCTACACTAGTTGGGCCACGAACATTTGAGACTGTCTCTTTGTTACTGCCTGTCTTCTTGTTGCGCAAATCGCTGGTTAATCGGGGGTAGCCCGAGGCGGGCTGTGAATCACGCAGCGAGGTGATGAAATAACCGCGCAGCCGTAATACTATTATTATTATATTTATTTCAACAATTAAATCATTTGACCTGTTCATTGATTCATTCTACTGAATAGTCGGGTTACTGGAGTAATAATTGATTTAATTTGCGAACAATGTCCATAAGCAAATAGAGTTTAACCCTTTATAGTATTATATTAACCACCTACTAAAGAAAGAGTTTGTAGGCCACTATCAAAGGTTCTAATAGTGGAAACTTTCAGCATAATTACAACAAAATTCCTTGTACTGTAGATGTAATATTTCTGAAAGGCAAATAATATATCTGTCTCCTTGAACTATGGTGCTGGGTAAAGCAACTAGTAAATATAACCAAAAAATATTAAAATTTAAAAATAAAATAAAACATAAATATACAAATTAAAACCAAACACACTAAAATTTAAAAAATCAGAGTATAAAATAAAAAATAAAATTATACATTAGAAATACATAAAGAAAATTTAAAAAAAATATTTTAATAAAATTAATAATATTGAGTAATAACTAAAATCAAAATTAAAATTATAATGAATAAAATAAAAATTAGAGCTGAAATGAAAATTTAAGTGACAACAATTGAAATATAAATTAGAAAAATTTAGTCTGCCCTATAAAGGGTTAAGTCTCACTTTCACAGAATTGCGTCAGATATATTTCTCTTTGTATGCATGTCCTTACGTTGTATCTGTCACATGGGCCATCACAACGTATGCACACGCATAGTTGTTTGATGGTAGATGTGTCTCGTGCAGATCCGGTGGTGAAAATCATGAACCGCAAAGCGCGTCAAGTTATGCCTAATCTCATAGGATCCTTGCATCCAGTCCAGTGAAGTCATAACGTTCGTCATGTAAAATTCATCCCAAATGTCATTTCTTGCCTTAATGCGGTTATTTAGAAATTTGAATGTTCGAATAGGTTGGTGATTCGAATACCTCGAACAGTCGATGAGCAAATAATTCGAATAGTTGAAGTATACAATATGTATGTTCGAATCAAATATTCGTAATCGAAAGTATTCGAACATTTCAAATAATTCAATGTTCGAATATAACCCTTTAAGTGATACGCCCGTCTATAGACGGTGCACTACAACATTTTTAGCCTACTTTTCACAGAATTATGAGATCGATTCGGGCAAATGTGTGTCTGTCTGTCCTTCTGTCTGTCTGTGTTTGTCACCCCCCCCCCCCCACTATCAACTCCTAAATGGCCGCAGCAATCGAAACAAAATTTGTTAGAAGTAAAGATCTATACCTGAGTATCTCAATGCCGTATTTGAAAATTATATCAGTGTTACCAACTGCTGAAAAATCGCATTTGAAATTTGAGCTCCATGTTGGATATCTTGAAGGTATGCATGGGAGCTATTTCAAAATTGGCACACCTATAGATAATAATATTTCAGTTTAATTTCCAGGAGACCATACATGGCAGTGCTGCCAAAATGATTATAAGCCTGCTGATAGGTCCAATTTTTAAATGCATGTAAATTCTACACTATCAATTGGAATTCAACCAAATTTTGTAGGTGCTATAAGTACATAAACGGATATTACTGAAGGTATTCTTAAGATCCACCAGGGCTGCCAACTGTTAATAAATGCTATCAATTTATTTTATCCCAATACCAATATATCAGAAAGTATGCAAGCCGACAGCTTTAAACTATGCACACGTATAACACCGGACATTCTATATTAATCTGGAGTTACATATATACGTCAGTGCTACCAACATGATTCTAAGCCTGCTGAGAGATCCAAATTTAAATACATGTAACTTCTATACTATCATTTGGATTTCAACCAAATATCGTATGTGCTATGTGTAGCATAAAATATATGACTATGCGTATTGTTAAGAGCAACCAGGGCTGCCAACTGTTAATAAATGCTGTCTCTTTTTTGTTGCCCTAATATCAATATATCAGAAAGGATGCAAGCCAATAGCTCAAAACTTTGCACACGTATAGTACCTGGCATTCTACTTATATATTAATTTGGAGTAACTAATATACGTCATTGCTGCCAACATGATTCTAAGCCTGCTGATAGGTCCAATTTTAAAATGCATGTAATTTCTATACTAACTAATGGATGTCGTTCAAAATTCGCACAACAATAGATCGTATTATTTCAGATTATATCTGACCAATACATGCATGACATTGTTGCCAACATGATTTTACGCGCGCTGTTAGATCCAATGTTTAACTGAATGTAACGTCCATGCTATCCATTGGACTTAAACGAAATTTTGTATTCTGTACCTAGAGATGGAACTAAGAATATATTCCGTCACCAGGGCTGCCAACTGTAGTGCTCTATTAGGCTACATTATGCCAGGTATACAGTAGTAGTGTGTTTGTAACAGTTCAAGGCCCACCGCCACCGCTCCACCGCTGGAATACTAAAATGGCGATATCTCTCGAACGCATGGTCGGATTTTGACGAATGAGGTGTCATTGAACTCGGGCTGATACCCCCTTTCCAATGGACAGCATATTTCCACCCCAAAATAAAACCTACACCTACTAGGGGGTGAAATTGTAATTTTTTAGAAAATCTCTCTTTCCAATTGCAACATGTGAGAGTTTGAATGCCAATATGGAATTAAACGTTGTTCTACATAAAGTGCATGTGTTCGGTGGGTAGCCACTATGAATTAACATGCTTGTTTTTTGTTTTTGACGCATGCCCACTCATAGCTTTTGTAAGGGGGTGGGCTTTTTAAAAGATGGCGGCTGTAGTGTAACCTAACCTAACCCAACCTAATGGGTTATTGTTGACGGGTCATTGTTGACGGATTATTGCTGGCAGGTCCATGTTGACGAGTCCCTGTGGACGGGTCATTGTTGACGAGTCATGGCTGACGGGTCCTTGTTGACGAGTCACTGTGGACGGGTCATTGTTTACGAGTCATTGTTGACGGGTCCTTGTTGACGAGTCCCTGTGGACGGGTCATTGTTGACGAGTCCTTGTGGGCAGGTCCTTGTGGACGAGTCCTTGTGGACGAGCCCCTTTGGACTGGTCCCTACGGACTAGCCCATGCATTTATTTAAATTGTGTCAAAGGGCCTAACTACATTTTGCGTGTAAAGCAATGTGTTGAACTGACGTTGTTCACTAATCCCCGACTACTATAATGGGATAACGATATGAAAGGAAAGTGATGAAATACATGTGAGCATACAAGGGATCTAACTTGGTGGATGGATGTGTTCTAACGAGTCATTTGTAGTTGAAAGAGAATAATACATGTTCTTAAGATGTTAAAACTGAGGAGATGATATGTGCAGTAAGACGGCTTGTTATTTCCTGTGTCATATTACAGACATGGCAGAGAGCGCACAGATCTGTTGCTATTACTAACGCTGCAGTAATTTAAAACCGCAAGTGTTCATTAAGACAATGGGTGATGATCATGTAAAGTTAACAGTTATTGGATATTACACAGGTGTTCCTTCCGGTGTCATGTTGCTGACATGGCAGAGAGCGCACACTGCTGTTGCTATGACTGACGCTGCAGTAATTTGAAACCTCAGGTGTTGATCAAGACAATGGGTGATGATCATGCAAAGTCAGCAGTCATTGGATACCACACAGGTGTTCCTAGTGTACTTTGGACTCTCAGCTGTATTGGGAAAGGAATTGCAATGATCTGCAAAAAACTGCTGACACGAGCGATGAGAGTTTATATAAGAGGGGTGTCATATATTTCCCTACTGTCAGTCTTTATTACTCGCTTTGAGTGAACAGTGCTCTATTACTGCTCAAGAGTTGTAAACAACATTGGTTCATCACATAACTAGCGTCGTACTGAGAATCTTCTCAAAGAACGAATATTTTGAATAAAGCTTGTTGGTGTTGTTTAAGTCTCTAGTCATTTGCATGGTATGATGCAGCCATCAACATAAGCCACTGTAAGCCACCGTCATAAGCCACCACCGTAAGCCACCGACATAAGCCACCATAAGCCACCACCGTAAGCCACCAACATAAGCCACCATAAGCCACCGCCATAAGCCACCACCGTAAGCCGCCACCATAAGCCACCGCCATAAGCCACCACCGTAAGCCACCAACATAAGCCACCATAAGCCACCACCGTAAGCCACCACTGTAAGCCACCATAAACCACCGCCATAAGCCACCAACATAAGCCACCATAAACCACCACCGTAAGCCACCAACAAAAGCCACCACCGTAAGCCACCAACCTAAGCAATCCACATAAGCCATTAACATCATCCTGAATTATTCATGCCCGCGTGCGCCGCAAGAGTGTGCCGTGTGAACATAGGTGTTTTTCGATAGTCTCCGACAATGTTCAAGAGAGTGACTTTTAAACGTAGTTGTAACTAGGGTAGTTGAGAGTATAGTATGATCCGTTTATTACCTATATAAAAGTATAGTATGGCCCTTTTCTTATCTATTTCATATAGAACTCTAATGCTGAATGATAATCAATAGTGTTTTGCTATCACGTTTTATGAAATAAAAAATAAAATAAAAACAAGATGTTCAGTAAAGAACATATAGCTTACTTTCTCCTAAATGCATGGGCATTGTTATAACTCTTTGTCCTTTTCAAGGAGTATAATTGAATGTTGGTTGCAGTAGCTTGCCGAAATACAACTTGCTATAGGGATATTAAACATGAATATGAGGTGCCCTTTGCTAGTGCTAACTCTGTAAAAAAATTCATTCAATTCGGTTTCACCGTGTTAGAATTGATCTGGGGAATGGATTTGCACACATACATGGCCGCTATTTGCAAACTATTGGGCTGATGACCTTGTAGTCAGTCATAAGATGCTTTCCACAAAAAGGCATGTTGTTGCAAAATCCGGTAGAGATCAAATTATTAGGATGGTCGAAATTTGATTTAAGCTTTTAACATTTGGGTGGCCGTCATTCCGTTTCCGTCAAGATGGCGGCGATATAAAACATGACACTGAGGTGCCTTTTGCTAGTGCTTCCTCTGTACCAAATTTCGTTCAATTCGGTTTCACCGTGTTTGAATTGATAGGGGGAATCGATTTGCACACATACTTGGCCACCATCTGCAAACTATTGGGCTGATGATCTAGCAGTTTGGTCAGAATATGCTTCCCACATAAATATTTGTTGTTGCAAAATTTGGTAGAGATTAGATTATTAGGTTGGTCGTAATTACATTTTAGCCTTTAACATTTGGGTGGCCGCGATTACGTTTCCGTCAAGATGGCGGTGATATAAAACATGACACTGAGGTGGCCTTTTCTAGTGCTACCTCTGTACCAAATTTCGTTCCATTCGGTTTCACCGTGTTCGAATTAATAGGGGGAATCAATTTTCACACAAAGATGGCCTCCATCCGCAAAATATTAGGCTAATGACCTATTAGTTTGGTCAAAGGATGCTCCCTCCATAATGGTATGTTGATGTAAAATTTGGTAGAGATCGGATGATTAGGTTAATCGTAATTTGATTTAAGCTTTGAATATTTGTGCGGCCGCCATTACGTTTCTGTCAAGATGGCGGCGATATAAAACATGAAACTGAGGTGCCCTTTGCTAGTACTACCTCTGTACCAAATTTCCTTCCATTCGGTTTCACCGTGTTCGAATTAATAGGGGTAATCGATTTTGACACAAAGATGGCCGCCATCCGCAAACTATTAGGCTAATGACCTATTAGATTTGTCAAAGGATGCTTCCTCCATAAAGGTATGTTGTTGCAAAATTTGGTAGAGATCGGATGATTAGGTTAGTCGTAATTTGATTTAAGCTTTGAACATTTGTGTGGCCGCCATTACGTTTCCGTCAAGATGGCGGTGATATAAAACATGACACTGAGGTGCCCTTTGCTAGTGCTACCTCTGTACCAAATTCCATTCCATTCGGTTTCACCGTGTTCGAATTAATAGGGGTAATCGATTTTGACACAAAGATGGCCGCCATCCGCAAACTATTAGGCTAATGACCTACTAGATTTGTCAGAGGATGCCCCCTTTATAAAGGAATGTTGTTGCAAAATTTGGTAGAGATCGGATGATTAGGTTAGTCGTAATTTGATTTAAGCTTTGAACATTTGTGTGGCCGCCATTACGTTTCCGTCAAGATGGCGGCGATATAAAACATGACACTGGGGTGCCCTTTGCTAGTACTACCTCTGTACCAAATTTCGTTCCATTCGGTTTCACCGTGTTCGAATTAATAGGGGCAATCGATTTTCACACAATGATGGCCGCCATCCGCAAACTATTAGGCTGATGACCTATTAGTTTGGTCAAAGGTTGCTTCCCCCGATAAAGGTATGTTGTTGCAAAATTTGGTGGAGATCGGATGATTAGGTTAGTCGTAATTTGATTTAAGCTTTGAACATTTGCGTGGCCGCCATTACGTTTCCGTCAAGATGGCGGCGATATAAAACATGACACTGAGGTGTCCTTTGCTAGTGCTACCTTTGTACCAAATTTCGTTCAATTTGCGCTCACCGTGTTCGAATTGATAGGGGGGGGACAGACATTCAGAGTCCACACACACACACACACACACACACACACAGACTCACACACATACACACACACAGACAGACACACTTTTTTTCGCCCTGTAGTGATCTCATAAGTCTACTTTCATTTTTTGCAAAAATCGAAAGTAGGCTAATACTGTGACTCAAGATTGAGCATTGTTTATTGAGCAACTTGTTGTAAAAGTTATGTTTAATCCATCTTCCACGTCTCAGGAGTCATCAACATCACATACTATGCAAGAGGTAGTGTTGTTGTTTTCCGGGTGGAACTACAAGGTTATCTGCCCTCGATATGCAGATAGTTTTACCTAAGAAGAATTATTAGTATTCTCCAAGTTGTTCATTTAATATGTGACAGACTATACCGCGAAAGAAATCAGGCAACATGTACCAAAATTGTGGTCGCAAGACCCTATGCTAAGTGAATATCTATTAATTCTTTGGATCAAGCATGTAAAGAACACGACCTTTCTTATCGTCATAGTCATTCTGCTTTAAGACGTGTGGTGGATAAAGTATTGATGAAAAGTGCTAAACAACGTTTGACATCCTATAATACCTCAGTGGGGAAGAGGTTGGCTATAAAAGGAAAGTTAATGATGAGTGGACATGAACAATGAAAAGGATTGAGGAATTGGTATTTCTTTGTATTCTATTTTGTAAAGCCCTATTTGTTGTGAAATGAAAACAAGGTTTACCAGATCACAATGTCTTTTATTTTTAAAAATGGTGATAGTCATTTCTTCATTTTCATTTTTAGCCTATTTTCAATTTTGAAAAAATAGGCTTATGAGATCACTTTTGTCCGTGTGTGTGTGCGTGTGTGTGTGTGTGTGTGTGTGATTCGTGTGTGTGTCCCCCCCTAATAAAATCTAAATGGCTGGAGCGATTTCAATGAAACTCGGTATGTTCATAGCACTATTCCCGGCGACCTCGACCGTGCCCTTAAAATTTTGTTACGTCTCACCAATGCAAAATGGCGGCTGTGCGAAATATTTCACTAGCATTCAATATCTCCGAAACTATTACCGATATCGCCCTGAAATTGTGTACGGTGATAAAGGGTACTACTAGAAGTTCACCTATGAGACTTTCAAAAACCTGGTGACTACAAAACCAACATGGCGGTCAAGCAAAGTTGAGACTTTTAAATAGACTTTTCTCGCGATTTAACTATCCACACGTAATGAAACTTGGTACAGCAAATGTTTATACACATTGTAATGCACTGGAGTCTAATTTAATTCAATTGTTTACATAACTTCAAAATGGCGGCTGTGCAAAATATTTCACTGACATTCTATATCTCCGAAACTATTACAGATATCACCCTGCAATTTAGTACGGTGATAAAGGGTACTGATACAAGTTTACCTATGTATATTTCATAAACTTGAAAATTAGAAAACGAACATGGCGACCAAGCGAAGTTGAGACTTTTAAATAGACTTTTCTCACGATTTAACCATCCAAACGTAATGAAACTAGGTACAGCAAGTGTTTATACACATAGTAATGCACTGGAGTCTAATTTAGTTCAATTGTTTACATAACCTCAAAATGGCGGCTGTGCGAAATATTTCACTGACATTCTATTTCTCCGAAACTATTACAGATATTACCCTGCATTTTGTACGGTGATAAAGGGTACTGGTACAAGTTTATCTATGTATATTTCATAAACTTATAAAGTAAAAAACGAACATGGCGACCAAGCGAATTTGAAATATTTTAATAGACTTTTCTCGTGATTTAACTCTCTGAGCGCAGTGAAATGTGGAACAGTAAATGATTTTGCAGATTGTAATGCACTGCCATCTAATTTAAATCAATTGTTTACATAACCTCAATATGGTGGCTGTGCGAAATTTTAAAATTAAGTTTTTATTTCTTGTAATCATGCGATCGAAGTGAAAGTTTGAATAATGAACCTAGGCAATAATTGTCCTTGAATGGTACATAATTCTATGGCCTATACTTATAACAATCCTAAATGGCGAACTTCCGAAATATTTAGACGGTTCTCAATATCTATGAATCTTTTACAGCAACCAAACTGATTTTTTAATGTTCATAGAGACTATGAACATATGTTCACCTATAGGACTTTCATTAACCTGGTGAGCACAAATCCAACATGGCGGCGACGCGAATTATAAATATTTAAATGGACGATTCTCGCGAATTAACTATCCGAGTGCTGTGAAACGTTGCACGTTAAATGCTTATACAAATGTTGATCCACTAGCATCTAATTTATTTCAATTGTTTGCATAATCACAAGATGGCTGCTGTGCGTAATTTTAAAATCTCGTTTTTACTTCTTGTGTTCTAATCATGCGATTGAAGTTTGAATACCACACGTACACAATAATCTTAATGTAATAGTACAAAAATAAAAATCCAACCTGGCGACAATCTGAAATATTTAGACGGTTCTCAATATCTACGAATCTGTTACAGCAATTAAACTGAAATTTTGTATGTTGTTAGAAGAAATTAACATGAGCAGGATATATGAAAATAGGCTGTATAGTTCTTTACGGAACTACTTGTTTCACACGTGAATATTTACAATTTCCACTTTACATTTTTTATATTCTCCTTGTTTAGTTTACACATTCTGTACATTTTTGTTGTTGTGAAATAAAAACAAGGTTTACCAGATCACAATGTCTTTTAATTTTAAAATGGTGATAGCCATTTCACTTTTTCACACATGGATATTTACAATTTTCACTTGACATTTTTTACATTTCCCTTGTTTAGTTCACACATTCTGTACAATTTTTAAAATCTTTTTCGTAATATACAAAAGCAAACATTTTACACTAAAATGTATTACTTATCTTATTTTTACTAAACTACAGTAGCCTAACATTATACATTCTACTTACAGTTTTTACAAAAAATATTACAATATAAAACACACTACAAATATTACAATATAGTGATCATTAGACTTAAGTAAAGTAATAGTCGTCAATGCGACTGTTTCCCCAAGCAAGAGTATCAAATGTGTTGGGTATAATGAATCGTTTGTTGTCTTCATTACTTAAAGCAACTTTGTTCAGCAAATTGGTATGTAGCTGATGATTTTTACTTCTAAATACACTCATTTTCTTATATAATACAGGTGGGTTACTAACTATACAGTTTTTATAATCACTTATATCTAACTCTTTACTAACAACATTCTTTTTCACTCCTTTTAATGTTTTTACTACTACATCATCAATTGTCATATAGCTGTATGATTTAGATTTTGTGCCTACAAAGGTGTCTATAATAACACCCGCACATTCATCCTTAAATTTCCCAAGAACCTTTTTGTTTACTAGAGGTAAATGGTAAATATTATCCTCGGGATAGTCACTTGTATCAAACCTATTTAGCTCAGTTTTGATATCCTCATAAAAATCATCAGTTTTAAACTCATAAATAAAAGAATCTGTGTCTGTGTAGAGTAATTTAGCATTATCAAGATGGTTTTTCTTTACATAATCATAGTGAAATTCATACATAAGTGTTTTTGACAATTCCAGAATGGTGTAACCCACATATATGGGTTTGTTGTAAGTTACTTTAAGACGATTCATTTGTATTACAACTAAATCCTCATGAATAATTGAACAGCTATGAAAGTTAGGCTTGCTTATTAAGTTGCTCGCACCATACCTTTTACCATCATTCTCCCACTTTGTTATCAGCTTTACATCAACTCGTTTATCAACATTCTCCATAGTCTTTCCAAAAACACTATTATTTATGAGTTTATAAAAATCTTTTTCAAACGCGTTTGTTGACTGTGTTCTTAAATTATTGTTTAGATCAATATACGGTTTGAGCCATGCTGACTGATGAAATTGCAATACGCGATGAATTTTAGTTAATTTCAATCCATGCTGTAGACACTGTTTCAAGTGTTGATAATGTATTACATATTTACATTTATCATTTACATTAGCAATTAACATTTTTGTTCGTGATGTAATGTATGGAGATTTCATATTCTCAGGACAAAATGGTAAATCATTATGATCATCATGTAACTCTTTAGGGTACTCAAGATTTACCTCTAAAATATATCCTTTATCATCGTTATCATTAAGAGTGTCAACATGTAAGACATCAATTTCAGGTTGTGTCAGCCAGGGAAAATCTTTCAGTGGTAGATATTGACTCATAGCCCAACCATATTGGTTATTTGCATCGAGGTAGACAATATACTTTGACTCTTCAAAAGGGTTGTAGCTAGGCATGTATTTATTATTCGCTTTAGAGTACCGTCCACAACATTGGCTTAATCCACCTCGAATTGATGATTTTATAAAATTGATCATGTCTATATCAGTCATTAATTCTAAATTTACTCTCGTTTTTTTCAACATTGAACTGAAACTTAACCCAGGAGCAGTGAAATACTGACAAGGATCAAGGTCATAAGTTTTCATACAAACATTCCGAAAATTTTCAAAAACATCTGCTCATAACAACACATCTGTCTTCAAATATAGGTCTGAAAATTCTCCTAAAGTTTGAATGTCAAACTGTGCCCATACACGTTGTGCATGTAAATATTCCTGATCACTGATATGACTTGTGTTTAAGGAACTGTAAAATGCATCTTTCGTTGGTAAAGAACACTCCTCAAGACGTTCCACACAGTTAATATATTCGTAAGGGAATATACCCTTTTGACAAATCAAATTGAAATCATCTTCTTTAGGAAAGACACGTTGAATTTCATGAAACTGATCTGATTTTAAATTACTAGCAAGCTTATCAAGACTACTCGGCATAAAGCGGAATGAATCTAAAAATCGCAGTTTTATCGTTTTCTTATTGTCAGTTTTGATGTATTTTGTGAACGATATGTATTGTTCCTTATTATTTGCAATCACATCAATTTTCACATCTGAAGCTCCAAATTCTTTAACGATAAAGTGGTTATCGTATTTGCTACCGTTATGTAGAATGACCGGAATGAATTTACTTACTCTATAATTTAAATTACATTCTTGGTGAGCAGCACCACGATATTTTCCTGTTAAATGGTCATGATCGCGAACCCTGTCTGTATATAAACATTCACCACATATTAAACAATTAGTTTCAGTTTCAAAATTCATTTGCTCTAATAAAGTTAGTGGTTCCATTGGAATGATCGTATTTAAAATAGAGGATATACGGATGGCATCTTTCTCAAGCCTTTCCATAAAAACTTTAGATGCATCAGGTCCTCTATAGAGCTCACACTTATTTAAAGAGTCATCATAACTACATTTAATATAATATGCAAAGCTAAAAGGTTCATGAATGTGAGTAGTGTTGGTAAAAGGTTGGGCTGGATTCGATGAACATGTATTAAATGGTTTTAGCAAAGCCTCAAAGTCAGCATATATAACAAATTGTACTCGAAGCTGTTTCTAATAATCCTTAAATTTTAAAATGTTATTTTTAGGAGTAGGTAATACCGTACACACATGATTACATCCCCATTTTTGATGTTGAGTTAGTTGATCCTCTTTTCTGAAATATACCAAAGAGCCATCACACAACCACTTTTTACCATCGCATTTTGATAGCTGACTACTAACAAGTCTACTGAAATGTTTTATCCAGCAATAGTGAGCATTTACACCTTCGGTTATGTATAGTAAATTTACATGAGCATCCTTTTTTCCTGAGTATAATATAGAGGACCAACTATACTCTTATTTTCAATTCCATAAACATTAATACTTACATTGTTCAGCTCTTCAAAACGTTGAATGTCTTTTATCGCCATAGGAAATTCCATTTCTTTTAAATCTAACACTAAAAAATAGTGAGGATAGGATGATGTTCTATACAGATGCTCCTCTGCTGGATGGAGAGCTGAGGTTACAGCCCACGCAAAGCATGTGTCATCATTATTCATAACGTTCACAACAGCTTTCTTTCGTTTGATCCATCCTGGCAAATCAATGTATGATGATGCTCGAAGGGGGTTGTATTTATTCATGTTGGTTTCTAAATAAAGTACTTCAACCATCGCCCAGCCTGACTCCCTTTCCTGGAACTCTTCACTCTTCACAATGATAGCACTTGAAATATTTTGATATATATCACTAATATTAGTTGATTCGCTAACAATTATGTTTTTTTGTATTAAAAGATTTGATATCTGTAATTTCACCTTCGCTCCCAGTTTTTACATAGAGTCCAAAAAGTTCAAAATTAATTTTAATTGTTTTATGCTCTAATAAAACATTTCCTACCAAGTCAAACACAGTAGGTTGAACATTTTTTAAAAATGATTCCATACTTTGAGTTTTTTCTTTACTATAAAGTCTATAACTAGCAATTCGACTTTTAAATGCACTGCCAATTTTCTGAATATTTTCAGAATTTCTTTCATGGCATGCGTTATTTTTATGATGAATACTGCGTAAATGTCCATGAATAATTGAAGAAAGTATATCAATATTACATACATTACAATGTGTTATCGAAGGTTCTCCATTCTTCTTTCTTTTTGTTGCACAACTATTTTCACAATCTTGAGAACGTTTACGCTTTTGAGCATCACATTCATTTAAAGGTTCCGTGCTAGTTAATGGTTTTACAGATTTCAATTCCTGTTGTTCTCCATGCACTTCAACCATATGGGATTGATATCGCTTTCCAGCAGAAAAACCAAGTTTCACAAACTGAACCCGAAAATGGTGCAGTACTGACATGTTTTAAATTTACATGTCGTGTAAGACTATCCTGTCTGTTAAATATTGTAGCACAATGACTGCACACAAACATTTTAATGTCACGTTTAACATTTGCGTGCCGTTGAAGGCTGTCAGGTCTTGAGAACTGTTTCTTACAGTCACCACACTTGAACATGATGATCACTTTCGAAATTACCTATAAAAGAAAGAAATCATAAATGTTAATAAATGATAAACAAAAGTACAATTTAAATAGTTTAATTATATTCCAGTCAATGGTTATAGCAGGGTATTTAAATCGATCATCTGTGATTTCCTAGCAAGTTTAACTTCATGTAGTTCTGAGGGTTACTACATACCACTGTCACTGACACTTAGCGGTGAACATTGGAACTTGATAGAGTGGTAGAAACCAGCGGTCACCAGTTAAGTGAGTTAAGTGTGACGTCATAGCCAGTCTTAAAGCAAGTCTAAACTTATAGAACATGTCACGTGATATAAACCAACGATCTACAGTTAAGTGAGCTAAGTGTGACGCCATAGCCAGTCTTAAAACAAGTCTAAACTTGTAGAACATGTCACGTATTGGAAACCAGCGATCACCAGTTAAGTGAGCTATGTGTGACGTCATAGTCAGTCATAAAGCAAGTTTAAAATTGTAAAACATGTCACGTGACAAGGTTAAGTTAGGTAAAGTTAGGTTATGTTAGGTGAACTGAGGTTAAGTCTTAAAATATTCCCTCTGTCACTGACACCTAGCAATGAACATTCGGACTTAATAGAGCGGTAATCAAAATCTAACCTACAAAATTAGCTTTACACACCATGGTCAAGTAGTTCCAACTTTTGACTGCCAAATATACCATTTTCACTGACATGTAGTGGTGAACATTGGAAAATATCACTCTAGCTGTTTAAAAGTTATTAGAGGGGCACTTACCTTTTTATAATTGATCAATTGCTGCCACTGAATGAACAGATTGTAGGAATCTGGTAACCTACAGGTACCCAAATATCTGTAAACAAATTAATCAATCAATCAATAAATACATTCCAATCAATAACTTCAACATCAATTAGTATTAGACTACAATCCATTAATAATAAGTACTTACCTTGCAAAATAATTTAATGATTTTCTACCAAAACGGCTTTTTTACAACTCTTGAGCAGTAATAGAGCACTGTTCACTCAAAGCGAGTAATAAAGACTGACAGTAGGGAAATATATGACACCCCTCTTATATAAACTCACATCGCTCGTGTCAGCAGTTTTTTGCAGATCATTGCAATTCCTTTCCCAATACAGCTGAGAGTCCAAAGTACACTAGGAACACCTGTGTGGTATCCAATGACTGCTGACTTTGCATGATCATCACCCATTGTCTTGATCAACACCTGAGGTGTCAAATTACTGCAGCGTCAGTCATAGCAACAGCAGTGTGCGCTCTCTGCCATGTCAGCAACATGACACCGGAAGGAACACCCGTGTAATATCCAATAACTGTTAACTTTACATGATCATCACCCATTGTCTTAATGAGCACTTGCGGTTTTAAATTACTGCAGCGTTAGTAATAGCAACAGATCTGTGCGCTCTCTGCCATGTCTGTAATATGACACAGGAAATAACAAGCCGTCTTACTGCACATATCATCTCCTCAGTTTTAACATCTTAAGAACATGTATTATTCTCTTTCAACTACAAATGACTCGTTAGAACACATCCATCCACCAAGTTAGATCCCTTGTATGCTCACATGTATTTCATCACTTTCCTTTCATATCGTTATCCCATTATAGTAGTCGGGGATTAGTGAACAACGTCAGTTCAACACATTGCTTTACACGCAAAATGTAGTTAGGCCCTTTGACACAATTTAAATAAATGCATGGGCTAGTCCGTAGGGACCAGTCCAAAGGGGCTCATCCACAAGGACTCGTCCACAAGGACCTGCCCACAAGGACTCGTCAACAATGACCCGTCCACAGGGACTCGTCAACAAGGACCCGTCAACAATGACTCGTCAACAATGACCCGTCCACAGGGACTCGTCAACAAGGACCCGTCAGCCATGACTCGTCAACAATGACCCGTCCACAGGGACTCGTCAACATGGACCTGCCAACAATAATCCGTCAACAATGACCCGTCAACAATAACCCATTAGGGTGGGTTAGGTTAGGTTACACTACAGCCGCCATCTTTTAAAAAGCCCACCCTCTTACAAAAGCTATGAGTGGGCATGCGTCAAAAACAAAAAACAAGCATGTTAATTCATAGTGGCTACCCACCGAACACATGCACTTTATGTAGAACAACGTTTAATTCCATATTGGCATTCAAACTCTCACATGTTGCAATTGGAAAGAGAGATTTTCTAAAAAATTACAATTTCACCCCCTAGTAGGGGTAGGTTTTATTTTGGGGTGGAAATATGCTGTCCATTGGAAAGGGGGTATCAGCCCGAGTTCAATGACACCTCATTCGTCAAAATCCGACCATGCGTTCGAGAGATATCGCCATTTTAGTATTCCAGCGGTGGCGGTGGGCCTTGAACTGTTACAAACACACTACTTACAGTATTTCGAACTAATTTGATATTTCTATGTTACCAACTCAGTTTCGTCATTATTCTAGAGAGGATCCTATAGATTAATCATTGGCATGAATCTTAATTTTTAAGAAAAGTAGGCTCTTTTGTTCGTCACGGAACTTGTTGTTTAATTTCATATTCTCCATTTGCTTTCCAGTGCAGAGTCGATCTCTGACACGTTTTACCATCTGTTCTCTGTTGGGCATTGTTATAGTATATATCGTCTTCTTTGCTTCCGGAAGTAACTAACAGAGCACTTTGTAGAAGTTTGTCGACAACAGCTGGAGTTCATCAGAGATGTAAACAAGAATTGCGGAACAAAAAGCAAATTCTTCTCGAGTCTGGTTTCGGGTAAAGAAATATCAATTATTGTACTAATGATGAACAATATGTATTGCTTGCCTACTGATGTTAGGAAATAATTGTAGTTTTGGGCCCTTTACCTGTTATGGAAATGATGCAAGCGTGGGCACAATAGTTTTGATTTGTCTCTAAACAAAAATCAATAGGTATAAACGTATTTAGAATTTACGTTAGGAATAATGTAGGCCCAAAAGATATAGGCTTGTGAGACCTATAGATTTGATAAGTTAAAAATTACACTTCTATACGTATTAATGCAAATAAAACCAGAAGTTCCGTGACGAACTACAGAGTCTACTTTTCTTAAAATTTAAGATTCATGCCAATCTATATAGACCTATCTAGAATAATGACGAAATTAAGTTGGTAATTTCGAAATTTCTAATCAGTTCGAAATATACCTGGTATAATGTAGCCGAATAGAGCACTACAGTTGGCATCCACGGTTACTGAATTGTTAGTTCCATCTCGTAAGGTACAGAATACAAAATCTGGTTGAAGTCCAATGGATAGCATGGACGTTACATGCAGTTAGACATTGGATCTATCATCGCACGTAAAATCATGTTGGGAACAATGTCATGCACGTGTTGGTCAGAAATAATCTGAAATATTATGATCTCTTGTTGTGCCAAATTTGGATGAAATCCATTTGTTAGTATAGAAGGTACATGTATTTTAAAATTGGACCTATCAGCAGGCTTAGAGTCATGTTTTTGGCAGCACTGACGTATATTAGTTTCTCCAAATTAATCTAGAATGCCAGGTACTATACGTGTGCAAATATTAAAGCTGTTGACTTACATACTTTCTGATATATTGATATTGGGGTAAAAAGTAGAGACAGCATTTATTAACAGTTGGCAGCCCTGGTTGCTCTTAAGAATAAGCATTCTCATATCTGTTATGGTACACATAGCACATACGAAATTTGGTTGAAATCCAATTGATAGAATAGAAGGTACATGCATTAAAAATAGGTCCTATCAGCAGGCTTAGAATCGTGTTGGTAGCATTGACTTACATAAGTTACTCCAAATTAATCTAGGATGTCAGGTGCTATACGTGTGCATAGTTTAAAGCTGTCGGCTTGCATACTTTCTGATATATTGGTATTTGGATAAAATAAATTGAGAGCATTTATTAACACTTGGCAGCCCTGGTGGCTCTGAAGAATACGCTCAGTCATATCTGTTTATGTACATATAGTACATACGAAATTTGGTTGCAATCCAATGGATAGTGCAGAAGGTATATGCATTTAAAAATTGGACCTATCAGCAGGCCTAGAATCATTTTGGCAACACTGGCATACATGGCCTCCTGGAAATTAAACTGAAATATTATTATCTATATGTTTGCCAAATTTGGAATAGCTCCCATGCATACCTTCCAAGATATCCAACATGGAGCTCAAATTTCAATTGCGGGTTTTCAGCAGTTAGTAGCACTGACATAATTTTCAAATATGGGCTTGAGATATTCAGGTATAGATCTTTAGTCATACCAAATTTGGATTCGATTGCTGTAGTCGTTTAGGAGTTGATAGGGGTGGTGGGCGGGGTAGGGACACACACAGCCAGCCAGCCAGACAGGCAGACATTGGCCCGGATCGATCTCATAAGTCAACTTTTTCCTCATTTTTGCAAAATGTGAAAAGTAGGCTAAAAATCAGCCCTGACGTAACAAGGAGCTAACTGGGTAACTCAACTCACCACTTAAAAGGTTAATTTCGAGCCCACATCGTATGACTCGGAGTGCCGTGGTTGTAACTTCCTTGTTAGGGAATCGAACCAGTGATCTTCCGACCAGGAGATGAATATTCTACTACTGATCTACCGGTAAAGTTTGCCGGTTACTTATCTACTGAACTGGGATCTAAAGCATACTCACTACAGGAGGAAGCAGAGTCATTGAATCCTCGTATATTCACATGACTGGCATCTGTACAGTTGATCCTCCATAAGTCCATCTCATCCTCCAAGATTGAAACTTGGTGAAAATTGACTGCCTCCGTATCGTTATCCGTGAACACGAGCCTCTTCAAAATATAGTCCTGTAAAGAAGATAAATTCATTTGATGATCAAGACAGCAAATCTAAACTGTAGAGTATTTGATGTAGTTACTTCAATAGGCTGCTGATTATGGGGATGATGATAGTAATGTTGGTGATGATAATGGTGATAATGATATGGTGATTATGATGATGGTGATGATCATGGTGATGATGGTGAAGGGTAATGGTGGTGATAATCATAATGATGATGATGATGATGTTGTTGTCGTATGGCCTCCTGAGAGGCCGAGTGCAGGTCTCTCTAGTCGACGCCCGTGGGCGACCTGCGCGTCGGAATGGGAGATGGAATGGATGAAGATGAATGAAACTGGGCAAGAATGTGGAAGGAGGTGGCCGTGGCCTGTTAGAAGGTACCGTCCCAGCATTTGCCTGCTGTTGAAAATGGGGAAACCACGGAAAACCATTTCAAGGATGGCCGACGGTGGGGCTCGAACCCACGCGTCTACCGAGTCAGCACAAAGCTTGGCCCCATGACCTAAAGCTGCGCTTTAGCCAGCGTAGCCACTGCTGTCGGTATGATGATGATGATGATGATGGTGGTGATGACTTTACATGTTTGTTCGCCATCCCCGTGTCAAGTCATATCGGTCAACAGATCCCCAGTCAACGCTCTTTCATTTCCACAATCCTACTGCTGAGTTCCGCCCAATTAATTATGAGGGTTCAGTGTCGGCTTACTTTCTTTCGACAATAGATGACTCTCGTGGTTTCAAGGTACTGTGCTGTTGCCAATAGAGTGCCAAAACGGATACCGGCAATCCAGACCGCCACACATCGACATGGGGAGCATATGATCTCCGAGGACACCAAAAGGTGCTATGGAAGTAAGCATGTGTAGTGTCGTGTTGTTTGAGTCTTCAGTCTTTTGACTGGTTTGATGCAGCTTTCCATGCCTCCCTGACCTGAACTAATCATTTCATCTCTACATACCTACCACATCCTACATCCGAGGCAATCTGTTTAACATATTCTAACCTTGGTCTGCCCCTACAGTTCTTGTCCTCGACCCTTCCTTCCATAAGTAAGCTTGCTATTCCTGGGTGTAATAGTATGTGTCCTATCAACCTATCTCTTCTCTTCATTAGGAGTCGCCAGAAACATCTCTCCTCTCCCACTAGTCTTAACACCTCTTCGTTTGTAACCCCATCTACCCATCTGATTTTCATCATTCGCCTGTAACACCACATTTCAAACGCTTCAATTCTCCGCTTTTCTGCTGCACCAATAGTCCATGTTTCACTTCCATAGAGTGCCACTCTCCAGACAAAGGCCTTCAAAAATGACTTCCTAAACCTAAATCTATATTCGATGTCAATAGATTCCTTTTCTTTGCTTCGTCCATCACTGATTATTTTGCTTCCTAAGTAACAGGAGTCTCCTACTTTCTTTATTTTTTCACGTGCTAATTTGATGTCCATAGAGGTTTCTGATTTATTTCGGCTGCATTCCAATATTTTTGTTTTTACATTTATAAATTTTCCTCATGAATTCTTTCCTCAAGACGGAGTAATTATTTATGTTTGTAGACAGTAATTGTGTACACTGGTGTTAATGTGTAAACATGGGTAACACAAATAATGTGTCCTGCACGGCTATTGTTTATTTGTTGTTTTTGTTGTGTTACTCTGCCGGTGAATATGCAAGCCTAGTGTGGTTTAAATCAGGTCACGCTAAAATAGTCTTAACGAAACTTGTCGTCTCATCACCGAATGCTTAAAACCCACTCCTCTGGACAAGCTCTACAGCCTTGCTGGTATTGCACCTCCTGATATCCGTAGTGGGGTAGCAGAGAAAAGTGCGAAGAAAAAGGCGCAAACTTCTCACGCACACCCTTTGTATAGATACCAACCATCAAACCCTCGACTAAAATTAAGGAAAAGATTCCACAGAACAACAGAGACTCTTGTCGGGACAACACAGCAATCCCGAACTGATCTATGGCGTGCAAGGTTTAACAGCCCTGAGGGTTGGCTTTCACCATGTGAAACGTTACCCGCAAGCTACACAGAGAAATGGCTTACATGGAGATCACTCAACAGACTACGGTCAGGAGTTAATAAATGCAAGAGTAATTTAACGAAAAGGGGTTTCAATGTGGAGTCGCCGCTATGTGAATGTGGTGTAATGCAGGCTTCCTCCTACCTGCTCCAGCGTAGCCACTGCCCAACAACTTGCACATTGGAATAGAGGTTGCTAACTTCTGGACGGCAGCAGTGTAAATGAACTGTCTAGTAATGTAAATATGTAAATATGTTTATGTAAATATTATGCATTATTGTCCAAATTACCTTCATACATTGTAAGTGCTTTTGACACGGATAAATAAATAAACAAAATAAAAGTGCACAATATTATTACAGAGGTGGTACTGTTATTGACGACGACACAACGGCAACGACGTAAGAGATTCTGTGTAACCACGCTAACTTCCGGACCATAGAGGAACCACAACCACAGCATCGGTCGCCTACGTGTTCATGCATTCCTATCTGGACACGGGATATACAAGTCTTACTTCAAGACATTTTATATCACTATTCTAAATGACTGCATGATTTTGTGGATCCTCCCAAACTGTACATCGCCTGCTTTTCAACTGCCATGCTTTTGAAAGAGAAAGATATCTTAGCAAATGTCACCTGAGTTACTGTAATAATGAACAGCTGACGAAACCGCTGTATCCTATATTTAAAAAAATCATCATATTTTTCTAATTTTCTTACATTTATTCATCATAATCTTCCATTATTACTGAATATTGTGATAAAAGTAGTAAATTTTCTGTAATTGTCCAACGATAACCCCAATATGCTAGGCAAAATAGGGTTCCTTATATGTATTGGTAACTCAATAGTGAAAATCCACAGCCTGGTTCCAGTCGACTGACCGGGTCAGGGAATGGAATGAATGAAGCCTCCATCTAGCGGCGAGGATATTAACTGTGCCGGCTGCCGAAGCCTGTCGCACTCCCCTGGGGGCAATGATTAAATGAATGACAGATGAAATGAAATGGCGGTGGAGAGTGATGCTGGAATGAAATTTGTGACAGGGAAAACCGGAGTACCCGGTGAAAAACCTGTCTGCCTCCGCTTTGTCCGGCACAAATCTCCCATGGAGTGACCGGGATTTGAACCACGGACCCAGCGGTGAGAGGTCGGTTGCTGCAGCCTAAGCCACGGAGCCTTTAAATTGGTAACTCAAAAGTAATAATAATAAAATTATAATAAATACCTTCAGGAAATAGACATCTCATATGGTACTGGGCAGTTGTAATTCAGAGAACTAGTTGACAATCATCAACTTTCAGACCAAACAAACATTGCATCCTAAAGAACCTGGACGCGAGAGCGCAGAGAGAGCCATAGGGAGAAGATGAGATTTTGGGAGGTCAAAAAAGCAAGATCAACTAGATACGTTGGATTGCTCTCCTTAAACGGGCATAATGATAAAATAATAATAATGATAATAATCAAATAGAAAATCGCGCAGAACGCTAGGTTAATGAAAATGAAGAGGGTGTCTACAACAAAGAACGTCTTTCCACATTCACCAAACTTAGTCATTACCACACGGTTATTAAACCTGAGGTGCTTTATGCCAGTGAGATATTGACGTTAAACACTAAGGGCTACTTGGAAAAATTCCTCACAGAGGTAAGAAAAATAACAAGAAAAATTATTGGACCAAAGCACACGGACGGAGGATACAGGCTTCACTCCAGAGACACCACAGAGAAATTGTCCAACCTCGCAGTAGGCATCAGGAAGAGGCGACTAAAAGTTTACGGCTACATTAGCAGACTCCCACAAACAGGATTACCAACAAAACTCTTAGATACATACAGCGACTCAAGACTACTACACTCTAGATGATGCAAGTCAAAATTGATCTGAAAAAGCACAGGTTGACCCAGAAGACGTCATAGACCAAAGCGTGGTATACAAGTTGGATGTGATGCCAGAGAAAGCAGCACCTACAGCTCAAAGACCAAAGTGGACTGAAGAAAGGAAGAGGGCTTTTAGTGCACGAATGAAAGAGTAGTGGAAAAATAGGAAGAGCAAGTAGTCATGATTGCTTCGCGTGGTATAACAGGCCTGTAACGTGTAAAATAAATAAATAAATAATAATAATAATAGTTGTAATAAAAATAATAATTGTAATAATAATCGTACATACTGTATAATTCCCACATGTTCTATGGTCATTTAACAAAACTGACCCCAATTCTATTGTCGAATAAAATCTTTGCTTACTTTCTGGATAAGAAACCTAAGGGTGCGTGGTTCACAGAGGTAGAAAAGGATTTTTCAAAAGTAGGAATTACTTATAACGATATTCAGATGCGTACGCCTCTTAAGATGAAACTAAACGAACACCAGACTTTCCAGGGAAAGCCTAAACTAACTAAGACGTGGACTGAAGCCAGGAAATAGCAGCATCGAGAACACATGAGGCGTTACCGGGCGAATGTTAGAGCTCGAGGAAGAGATCAGTTGAATTAACGAGGCCCATAGCTGGCCAAAACGTCAAGAAGAAAAAAGGAAAGAAGATTGTAGTTTTACGTGACCGTCAATCTTGTGATTATGAGCCACGGGACCTCCTTTTTACGTGGAATCCGAACCAAAGGACATGGCATTTCACGTCGAAAATCTCACATGCATTGACCGGGAATCGAAACCGGACCGCCTTGGTGAGAGGCATACAGCTAGACCGCTGAGCCACCACGCCCCTCACGTCAAGAAGAAGAATACATGTTTATGCCCATACGTTCACTGTCTGCCTGTATAATAGCTTAGTGTACATACAGTATTTACTGTCAACAAACATAACTCAGGACACCCCAGTCTTGTTACACATGTTTACGTCCTTAGCACCTTTGGGTGACCATATGTTCCGTATGCCGATATGCTTAGTGTGGGGGTCCAGATTGTCGGGATCAGTTTGGCATGCTTTCACTAATAATAACAATAATAATACCGTATGGTCTCGGGTGCCGGGTGCAAGCTTTGTTATTTGACACCCAGAGGGTAGCTTGCAGGTAGAATTTCGTTGTAACTTGAAGCACTATGAAAGTCAAGGAGGTTAGATATCTAAGCTCCTTGAACACTATAGCGCTTTCTAGTAGAGAAATGAGGAACTTTGTGTTGGCGGAAAATCCCGAGATTAATTTTGCTATTATGAACACGGCCTACTCAATTCAAATGGATTCTTTGACATGCCAACATCGTATAACATGCGTGTCGTATTTTTTGCCGCCTTTCAAAAATTACTTGCCATGGCCAGGAGGGAACCTGCAAGCTTGGGGTTGGTAGACCGACACGATAACCACTCACCCACCGTGACAAGCACGCTTTCATTGAAACACCCTGTATAACCTATTGACATAAATAACATTCTATTTTGTTAATATTTATGAGAATAAAAGAGGATATTCAAATCACGAGAGTGTATGTGTGATAAAATAGCGCCCATGCATGAAGTACAGCTAACGTTTAATTCCATAATACATGCCTCCTGTTCTGCCAATATTCCACCCTTGTTATCAAGCACCAATGATATGTGCTTGGCGTTTTGTTAATGAGGCTTGTAATTATTGATCACCTATCTCATAAACTACTGGTGAACCCGAACAGGATGGCACGTCCATTGCTTAAATAGAGAAATTAATGAAATGATCCACTAATTACCAATAGTAAACACATACACCAGTATGTCAAACTCGCCAGCTAGAACTTCCCATTCATACTGACACTTTACACACATTCTGGTTTAACTTAGAGGCAGTGAGAGCTGGGTAGATTCAGGATATCACATACATGAGTTAGAGGTAACTGATATGAGGGTAGCACGAATGATTGCTGGGACAATTATTAAGGGAACAATGGCAGGAAGGTACTCGCAATGAAGAGATAAAGGCTAATATAGAAATAAACACTCTAGATCAGGGGTTCTCAACTGGGGCGGGGGGTCGTGAGATACGGAGAAAAGTTTTAAAAAAAGTTATTGCTGTAGTTTCTTTATTAAAACAAGAAGTTCCGTGACGAACTAAAGAGCCTACTTTTCTTAAAATTAAGTTTCATGCCAATGAGTAATCTACAGTATATGAACCTATCTAGAATAATGACGAAATTAAGTTGGTAATATCGAAATGTCTAATTAGTTCAAAATATACCTGGTATAATGTAGCCTAATAGAGCACTACATTTGGCAGCCCTGGTGACTGAATATATGCTTAGTTCCATCTCTTAAGGTACAGAGTACAACATTTGGTTGAAGTCCAATGGATGTTACATGCAGTTAGACACTGGATCTATCATCACGCGTAAAAGCATGATGGCAACAATGTCATGCGTGTGCTGGTCAGAAATAATCTGAAATATCTTGTTGTGCGAATTTTGGATGAAATCCATTTGTTAGTATAGAAGTTACATCCATTTTAAAATTGGACCTATCAAAAGGCACAGAATCATGTTGGCAGCACTGACTTATATTATTACTCCAAATTAATCTAGAATGTCAGGTGCTATAAGTGTGCAAAGTATAGAGCTGTTGGCTTGCATACTTTCTGATATATTGATATGAGGGTAAAAAATATGGACAGCATTTATTAACAGTTGGCAGCCCTGATTGCTCTTAAGAATACTTATAGTCATATCTATTATGTTGCACATAGCACATATGAAATTTGGTTGAAATCCAACTGATAGTATAGAAGTTACATGTATTTAAAACTTGGTACTATCAGCAAGCTTATAATCATGTTGGTAGAACTGACGTATATAAGTTAATCCAATTAATATCAAATGTCAGGTGCTATACGTGTGCATAGTTTAAAAGCTGTCGGCTTGCATACTTTCTGATATATTGGTATTTGGATAAAAAGAAATATAGAGAGAGCAATTATTAACAGTTGGCAGCCCTGGTGGCTCATAAGAATACGATCAGTCATATCTGTATATGTGCATACATTACATAAAAATTTGGTTGAAATCCAATTGATAGTGTAGAAGTTAAATTCATTTAAGAATTTGATTTATCAGAAGGCTAAAAATTATTTTGGCAACACTATCATATATGGCCTCCTGGAAATTAAACTGAAATAGTATTATCTACATGTGTGCCAATTTGGAATAGCTCCCGTGCATACCTTCCAAGATATCCAACATGGAGTTCAAATTTCTAGTGCGTTTTTCAGCAGTTGGTAGCACTGACATCATTTTCAAATATGGTCGTGAGATATTCCGGTATACATCTTTACTCATACTAAATTTGGTTTCGAATGCTGCAGCCGTTTATGAGTTGATAGGGGGACACACATACACAGCCAGCCAGCCAGCCAGACAGCCAGACAGACAGACAGAAGGACAGACAGACAGACAGACAGACAGAAGGACAGACAGACACACATTTTCCCGGATCGATCTCATAAGTCTACTTTTTCCTCATTTTTGCAAAATGTGAACAGTAGATTAACAAGAAGTTCCGTGACGAACTAAAGAGCCTACTTTACTTAAATTTAAAGATTCATGCCAATGATTAATCTATATGGATCTATCCAGAATAATGACGAAATTAAGTTGGTAATATCGAAATTTCTAATTAGTTCGAAATGCTGTATACCTGGCGTAATGTAGCCTAATAGAGAACTACAGTTGGCAGTCCTGGTGACTGAATATATTCTTAGATCCATCTCTTAAGGTACAGAATACAAAATTTGGTTGAAGTCCAATGGATTGCATGGACGTTACATGCAGTTTAACATTGGATCTAACAGCACGCGTAAAATCATGTTGGCAACAATGACATACATGTATTGGTCAGAAATAATCTGAAATAATATGATCTAAGGTAGTGTCAATTTTGAATGAAATCCATTAATTATTGGCTTGCATACTTTCTGATATATTGATATTAGGGTAACAAAAATAGAGACATTTTTATTAACAGTTGGCATCCCTGGTTACTCTAAAGAATCGGCATAGTTATATCTGTTATAGTACACATAGCACACACGAAATTTGGTTGAAATCCAAATGATAGTATAGAAGTTACATGTATTTAAAGTTGGATCTCTCAGCAGGCTTAGAATCATGTTGGTAGCACTGACGTATATAAGTTACTCCAAATTAATATAGAATGTCAGGTACTATACGTGTGCATCGTTTAAAGCTGTCGGCTTGCATACTTTCTGATATATGGGTATTTGGATTTAAAAAATGAGAGCATTTATTAACAGTTGGCAGCCCTGGTGGCTCTTAAGAATACGCTCAGTGATACCTGTTCTTGTTCGCATAGCACATGCGGAATTTGGTTAAAATTCAATTGATAGTGTAGAAGTTATATGCATTTAAAATTTGGACCTATCAGCAGGCGTATAATAATGTTGGCAACACTGCCATGTATGGACTCCTGGAAATTAAACTGCAATATTATTATCTATACGTGTGCCAATTTTGAAATAGCTCCCATTCATACCTTCCAAGATATACAACATGGAGCTCAAATTTCAATTGCGATTTTTCAGCAGTTGGTAGCACTGACATCATTTTCAAATATGGCCGTGAGATATTCAGGTATAGATCTTTACTCCTACCAAATTTTGTTTCGATTGCTGAAGCCGTTTAGGAGTTGATAGGGGGAGACACACACACAGCCAGCCAGCCAGCCAGCCAGACAGAAGGACAGACAGACAGACAGACACACATTTGCCCGATCTCATAAGTCTACGTTTTCCTCATTTTTACAAAATGTGAAAAGTAGGCTAAAAAGAATACTTCCAGATTGTACTTAACTTTTACGTTTTTCTTATTCTATTAATGAGAAATTTGAGCCTGTTTGGAATTAGCCAATATTTGAATGACTAGAATGACTTTTGTAAAACACAAAACAATGTAATTTTCCAGTGTCAAACGATTTCTTGATTTGGTTTTTAAAACATGCCGCGACCAATTATAGTGAGGTTTACCTCAAATAGAGCTAGGAGTGAGTTCTTCAAGAAGAAAAGGCATCTCAAGGGAACGAGAACAACTATAAGGGAAGACCTCACCGCAAATCGACTTGCTGTTCTGAAGACTGCTGTGTCTCGATTTCAATTGAAGAACGTTTGGAGTCAAGATGCTGTCATTTTTGTAAGAAACACCGACGGAAGAAAGGTCCGAGTGACGAAAATGAAGGAGTTACCAGCCCAGTAGGAAACCAGATGAGTAATTGACACTTTTTAATTCCTGGAGTCCATCTCATTATAATAAAAACATTACATTTTTAATTTCCTTTTCAATTTAATTTTTAATTTAATTAAACTCACTACTTTAATACGCATTATATTTTATTAATTTCACTTCATTCATTAATTTATTGCATGATTTATTCGAATCCTTCGAGTTAGTTTAGAGTATAGGTTAACATCAGCTGCTAAAGACATTAAGACGTATAAGTTGGTACGCACTTCAGCTTCCTTTGTCATTTGGAAACACCAGCTCACGCGAAGGTCACTAACCCCCCCCCTCCCACTTACTGCTCCCCTGTTACTGCCCCAAAGCGATCACCCCTACCTGCTACCTCGCCCTTTCACTTCTGAGGAAACATCCAATACAGTAATTAGTATACCTCACTAACAGATCTCAACAGCTGACTAATTGTAAATATCCTCTTCCTGTCAAATATTTCTGTGTATGACTTTATTTAATGATGACTTTGTAAGATATCAAATTCATACAGAAGTAGGTAGAGGTATTGATCAATGTGTGTCCCAAATACTTAAATTTAAGAAGGTAAATAACTTAAGCATATTTCACACAAATATCAGAAGTCTATCTAAAAATAAAATAAATTTAGATGCCGAGTTAGAAGCATATAACCATATATTTGCTGTCGTTATACTCACAGAAACTTGGAAATTAGGTAACTTTAATATATGCAAGCATTCCAACTATAAAACATACTATAACGAAGGATGCTTTAATAAATGTGATGGAGTTGTTTTTATGGTGAAGAATTCTATTGACCATGAGGTAGAAACTGTGACTTACAATGATTTCAAACTCCTTAGGCTCAAAATAAATTATGGGAACAATAGAATTGCATTGACAGGCATATACCGTTCATCAAAATACAATAAACAACTATTTATTAATAATCTCCATGATTATGTCCAGCAAAAATGTACACTAGAAACCGAGGTGATTCTAGGCGACACTAACATAGATCTATTTGATAAGTACGACTCTACTGCATGAGCATAATTTTAGATCGTTGATATATGGCACCACTAGAGAAACTTCAACGAGCAAAACCTGTATTGATCATGCACTTATTCGTAGCGGTATTTCTAATGATGACATCTTACCCATTATATCACAGAGCAGAATTACAGATCACTATCCTATATTAGTTAGTATAAATCTTGAAAATGGCCGTGACTTAGAAGCAGCTCAGTGTAACATACGTGAACATAGATCTAAGTTAGATAGTGAGATGCTTAAAAATAAATTGAGCAATATTAATTGGGACACAGTATTAGGGAACAACCCCTTGGATTCTAAAGTAGATAAATTTATACAAACCATCCAAAATTGCATAAAAAATTCTTCAATACAATTAAATTCAAAGCAACGAAAGAGAAAGGAGTGGATCACGCACGCGCTAATTAAGTCCATTCACACCAGAGATAGGTTGTATCAGGAATGTATAGCAAATAAAGAGAACAATGCCATGAAGGAGAAATATAAGCGGTATAGAATAGTACATTATGCAACGAGCCTATAATGGCTATAATTAAGACACGAGTATTTTTTATAAATCGAGCGTATGCGAGTTTTATAATTTCCATACGAGTGTCTTAATTACCATTATAGGCGAGTTGCATACGACTGTTTATGTTCGACGATAATTATAACTTTATTATATGTTTTAACATAAATATTCATAAATATCTGTTGAGAGTCAGCTACTGGAATTTTGTGATCGCAGAGCGAGCGTTGGGTGTTATATCTCTGCCTTTCAAGAGCTTTGAACGACCGACGCATGCGCTCTGTGTGTTTGCAATGCCATATGCAAACCATATGTTTACATCTGCCGTCCCTCAGTAATATTGTCACCGGTGTCAGTTGAAGACAATGCGCTGTGTAGAAATTAGTGTTGGTGATTTTAAGGTACAGTGCTATTTCTTGTCTCATATTCGCCAGTTTATTTACGCGAACATATGGACGGTGGATATTCCATGTCGGTAATTTATTATAGTTCGATGTTGTGTTTATGTCCGACATGTTGGATTTTGAGCGCATGCGCGAAGTTATCGTTACCTAATTGGTCAATGAACGAGCTCTGATTGGCTGGAGAAACTGTATCATAATGGAAAACAGTGTTATAATGACCATCATTATGATACAGTTATCTGACACATAATAGTGAGGGTCGAACATAAATAAATTAAACGAATTGCTTAATAAAGCTAAAACTGACCACTATAAACAATTAATAAATTCCAATTCTAATAATCCAAGAAAAGTATGGGGCATTGTCAATGAAATAACACAAAGAATAAGTCATAAAAAATAACAAAAATAAGATCTCAAAATCATGTTTACGATGATGATTTCACTGTAGCTAATACATTCAATGATTATTTTATTAACAAAACTACTGACATGTCTAAAAATATTAAGAACAATCCAGATTTTTCCTTGAAAATCAACAGAAAAACATATTCCTGTTTTTTATTCCGATTACCGAAGCGGATTTACATAAGTACCAACACGAAATAAGCGACACTAAAGCAATGGGAATAGATAACATCTCAGCTCAAATTATTAAGCAGAATTTTAATTTTTTAAAGAGTCCTTTACTAACAATAATAAGTTAAACGAGTCACTTTCAGTTGGATACTTCCCAAAGCAATTAAAAATTACAATTGTAAAACCGCTACATAAAGCAGACAATCCTTCAGAACTAAAGAACTATCGACCGATATCGTTAACGACAGTCATATCAAAATTATTTGAAAAATGTATAAAAAATTATATTTATCAGTTTTTGAACAAACACAATCTACTATCAACTAGAAAATTTGGCTTTATAAGAAATGTCAGCACCACTGATGCTATTGGGGAATTAACTAGGCGAATTTATGAAAATATGAACAGTATGAAACCGACCTTGGGCATATTTCTCGACTTAGAGAAGGCTTTTGACACCATACCTCACCATATTCTCCTTCAGAAGATGGAAAGATATGGCATCAGAGGCATAGCACTGAAATTGATAGAAAGCTATTTGACTGAAAGGATTCCATACGTTAGCATAAATGGAACTACAAGTCTACCTTTAAGAGTGAAAAGAGAAATACCACAAGGCACAGTGCTGGGTCCATTATTATTTTTGATTTTTATCAACGATATTGAATCATCTATACATGGAATTGAAAATGTTAATGTCATATCATACCCAGATGATACGGTAGTTTGTGTTGAATGTAGAACATGGGGAAATGTAAAACAAATTGCAACTGCGGCATTGAAAATGTTAAAGGTATGGAAAAGCCAATGCAAACACCTTACAAGAAAATAAGAAGAACAATCTATATATTTCACAATTTAAAACATATTGTCAATTACAAATTAATAAGAGACATCTACCATGCTCTAGTCCAGTCAATTCTTACATATGGTATTCTTGCCTGGGGAGGCGCCTATGAAAATGTACTAAAAAGTGTTCAGATAGTGCAGAATCTCATATTACGAATAATGCTAAAGAAAGATAGATTATATCCGACTATGAGACTGTATGCTGAGACAAGGGTCTTCAACGTTAAACAATTGTATGCTTTTGAAATATATAAATACATTTTTAAAGATAGAAATAGAATTCAAGTTGTTAGCCACGGGTATGAAACCAGAAGTATTACAGAGAATCACTCTATTTTATATCAACCTAAGTTAGGTATAGCCAAACGTAACTTTCTGTATTTCTCACCAAAATTATATAATATTCTCCCAATTAAATTAAAAGAATTTAAAGGAAATCATGCAAACCTGAAGATGCAAATAAAACATTTTCTCAGAGAAAACAAAATTAAAAATGAAAATATAATTAGTTGAGCTTACAAGTTTATAAAACACAAATTCAATTTTCCTTCTTATTCATTATTTTTTTTGTGTATACATCATTTACATAGAACGTGTTATTCGGCTAAGCCATTATACAATTTTTAGCCTACTTTTCACATTTTGCAAAAATGAGGAAAAAGTAGACTTATGAGATCGATCCGGGAAAATGTGTGTCTGTCTGTCTGTCCTTCTGTCTGTCTGTCCTTCTGTCTGTCTGGCTGTGTGTGTGTGTCCCCCTATCAACTCCTAAACGGCTGCAGCAATCAAAACCAAATTTAGTACGAGTAAAGATGTGCACCGGAATAGCTCACGTCCATATTTGAAAATTATGTCAGTGCTACCAACTGCTGAAAAAACGCACTAGAAATTTGAGCTCCATGTTGGATATCTTGCAAGGTATGCATGGGTGCTATTCCAAAATTGGCACACATGTAGATAACACTATTTCAGTTTAATTTCCAGGAGGCCAACCATGACAGTGTTGCCAAAATAATTTTAAGCCTTCTGATATGTCCAATGTTTAAATGCATATAACTTCTACACTATCAATTGGATTTCAACCAAAATTTTGTATGTAATATGTGTACATAAACAGATATGACTGAGCGTATTCTTAAGAGCCACCAGGGCTGCCAACTGTTAATAATTGCTCTCTCTATTTTTTAAATCCAAATACCAATATATCAGAAAGTGTGTAAGCCAACAGCTTTAAACTATGCACACGTATATTCTGACATTTTAGATTAATTTGGAGTAACTTATATACGTCAGTTCTACCAACATGATTATAAGCCTGCCGATAGTACCAATTTTTAAATACATGTAACTTCTATACTATCAGTTGGATTTCAACCAAATTTCGTATGTGATATGTGTTCCATAACAGATATGACTATAAGTATTGTTAAGAGCAATCAGGGCTGCCAACTAATAATAAATGCTGTCTATATTCTTTTTACCCTAATATCAATATAGCAGAAAGTATGCAAGCCAACAGCTCTATACTTTGCACACGTATAGCACCTGACATTCTAGATTAATTTGGAGTAATTAATACTAGGCAGTGCTGCCAACATGATTCTATGCCTGCTGATATGTCCAATTTTAAAATTCATGTAACTTCTATACTAACAAATGGATTTCATCCAAAATTGGCACAAGATATCATAATAATTCAGATTATTTCTGACCAGCACACGCATGGTATTGTTGCCAACATGCGTTTACGCGTGCTGATAGATCCAGTGTCTAACTGCATGTAACGTCCATTGGACTTCAACCAAATTTTGTATTCTGTACCTTAAGAGGTGGAACTAAGAATATATTCAGTCACCAGGGCTGCCAACTGTAGTGCTCTATTAGGCTACATTATACCAGGTATATTTTGAACTAATTAGATATTTCAATATTACCAACTTAATTTCGTCATTATTCTAGATAGGTTGATATACTCTAGAATAATCATTGGCATGAAAAGTAGGCTGTATAGTTCTTCACGGAACTTCTTGTTAGAAATAGTAATCAACGATATGCATGCCACACACAAGGTTGCACCTTTTAGTGGCATATGTGATATCTCTTCCTGCTCTGTATGAATTTGATATCCTATTTCGACCTGTCTTTATCATATTGTAACAATATAATTTAATAATTGTAAATTTACAGGTTAAACAATGAGTAGGAAGTGTAAGGAAATTCGTAAAATGTGTACAGATATTATGAATTTTGTAAAATGTGTGTATTTGTAACGATTTAATCAATAATAATAATAATAATAATAATAATAATAATAATAATAATAATAATAATAATAATAATAATAATAATAATAATAATAATAAATTCACCATTATGGAGCATCCTTCTTCACTGTTGTAAGATATAGAAATTGGCATCAACGTTTTTATCGCTGTTGTGGACAGTTCTGGGTATTTCTTTTTAATGTTGTTGTTTGAGTCTTCAGTCGTTTGACTGGTTTGATGCAGGCCTCCACGCCTCCCTGTTCTGAGCTAATCCTTTCATATCTACATAGCTACCACACCCTACATCCGAGGCAATTTGTTTAACATATTTGAACCTTGGTCTACCCCTACAGTTCTTGTCCTCGACCCTTCCTTCCATAACTAAACATGCTATTACTGGGTGTCTTAGTAAGTGTCCTACTAACCTATCTCTTCTCTTCATTAGCAGTCGCCAGAAACATCTCTCCTCTCCCACTCGTCTTATTACCTCTTTGTTTGTAACCCTATTTACCCATCTGATCTTCATCATTCTCCTGTAACACCACATTTCAAATGCTTCAATTCTCCTCTTTTCTGCTGCACCAATAGTCCAAGTTTCACTTTCAAAGAGCGCCACGCTCCAGACAAAGGCTTTCAAAAATGACTTCCTAATACCTAAATCTATATTCGATGTCAACAGATTCCTTTTTTGTAGAAATGCTTTCCTTGCCTGAGCCAACCTACTTTTTATATCCTCTTTGCTTCGTCCATTACTGCTTCCTAAGTAACAGAAAATTGTTAAACGTTAGTTTCATTGACTGATCACTTGAAATCTCTAACGTTAAAACTTGGGGGGGGGGGGGAGGGGGGGGGGGGCGGGGAGGTCGGCAAAATAAATACTCAGCCTATAAAGGGGGTCACAGTATCTAAAAGTTTGAGACTCAGATAGTGGGGTCATATGAAGAGAATTAGCGAGGAGAGATTATTCATTAAGAGTTCTGCTGTAGAGAGTAAGGGAAACAGAGGTAGACCTATCAGGCGATGGTTAGATTCAGTGTTGAACGATTTCAAAGTGAGAGATGTAGAAGCAGAGGTGGCCGCATTGCTAACTGCTAATAGGGCATCTTGGAAGCAACTTGTTCGCAAACAAAGGCTTGCAGAGTAAACTGGAGGCCGAAAGGCAAAGCAGTCTCAAAAACCTATTTTAAGCGGATGAAAACCAATTCAAGGCATGCGGCCTAAAGAAAAACCGTTAATTATATGTGTTGATTATAATGAGGAAAGAATTCATGATGAAAATTAATAAATGTTAAATAAAAATATTGGAATGCAGGCAAAACAAAAACAAAAACAGAAACTTCTATGGACATCATATTGGCACAGGTGAAAAGCTGAAGGAAGTAGGAGACTTCTGGTACTTAGGAAGCAAAATAACCAGTGATGGACGAAGCAAAGAGGATAAAGAAAGTAGGTTGGCTCAGGCAGGGAAAGCATTTCCACAAAAGATGAATCTGTTGATATCGAATATAGATTTACGTCTTAGGAAGTCATTTTTGAAAGCCTTTGTCTGGAGCGTGGCACTCTATGGAAGTGGAACTTGGACTATAGGTGCAGCAGAAAAGAGGAGAATTGAAGTGTTTGAAATGTGGATTTACAGGAGAATAATGATGATCAGATGGGTAGATAGAGGTGCAAACGAAGAGGTATTAAGACGAGTGGGAGAGGAGACATGTTTCTGGCGTCTCCTAATGAAGAGAAGAGATAGGTTAGTAGGACACATACTAAGGCACCCAGGACTAGTAAGATTAGTTATGGGAGGAATGGTCGAGGACAAGAACTGTAGGGGCAGACGAAGGTTAGAATATGTTAAACAGATTGCCTCGGATGTAGGGTGTGGTAGCTATGTAGAGATGGAACGATTAGCTTAGGACAGGGAGGTATGGAGAACTGCATCAAACCAGTCAAAGGACTGAAGACTTAAACAACAACAACAACAACAACAACAACATAATGAGCCACAAAGAAATACTTAAGAAATACCTATTTTAAGGGAAAAAACATAAAACGTAGGCTAGCAAAACCTAAAATACCGGGCGCTAATAATAACAGTTCTTGGTGCCTTATATTTGATGCGTTTTGTGCAGTACATAAAGGCAACCACTTGATTTAGATCTCCACTGCTCTCATTATATGTTTACATTCCCAGCCCCAACCATTTGTACTGCAGAAGGGTTAATGTGAAGTTTCCGGCTAGGACAGGGGTGGGGGTGCGAGGGTAATTAGGAACGCCCAAATATTCCCTAGCACTCGGTAAAATTAATTTCTAGCGCCACTGTTGTTACAAAACATGTGCAGTGTAACGGGAAACCCGCAGAGGTCGTGCAGATTAAATAACTCAGGGTGAGGACTAAGGTACATTTTGAACCGTTCACTTGTTTAATGTCTGATACCCGTAAATGAGGCAATGCATTTTAGAACAGGTGTTGTTGTATTTGTTTATCCAAACCAATGTCACCATTGATTTTAAAATAGTAGCATGGTTTGTTTGGTCCATTTCACGTGCAATCAAGCTCTGCATATTTTATTTCGTTTGTGTTCCCTTAATCTGCGAGGACTGACGCATGGGTATTCTTGACCCGAGGCTTAGATTAATGCTCTAAAATTTTCGTTTTGGTCAGCCCTTATTTCCTGTCGCTTAATGTACCTTCCTTCCTAGCATTGAACTGTACCCTGCAAAAGAAACATGCGCATAGCTTTTGGAACACTCAAGTTATATCTATATTATTTACGGTTGGGTCAGATTTACCCATGGCGCCAGTTCTCGCGTGACAATCTTCGGCTAACGTTAGTCGGGACAATCTATAAAAAATAAGGGGGAAACCCCACTTATTTTGGTGCAGAACAATCACACAGCTAACGTTCTTGTTGATCCATGTTTAGGTCTAGGAACAACTTGATTATCAGCTCATTTGTAAAAAAAAAATTAAGATGACTGCTTTGTCGGCACTATCAAGGCCTTTGATACTGTTACAAAAAGTGTCATTTTTCTGAATGTTAAACTTGAAAAATGTAAATAAACCTCATTTTATATTGGGAATAGTTCATAGGAAGACTCCAAGTGTAAAATTATTTAATTAAAATACGTAAACTACGACAAAAAGGAAGTGACACACTATGGGTCAAAAAGACCCATACTTTTTCACGTCAGTTTCCAAGGGTTAAAAATCAAATAAAATACAGTAGTGGTGATTCATTTAGGGGCTATGCGACATCGTGGTCATGTAGTCCCGTGTACTTAGGTGTGCGCGAAATTTTCTGATAATCTATCTTATTGTGATGGCTGTATTAGTGTACGTATTTGTAAGTTAAGTGAGTATTGGGAAGGAGATGGCAGTGGTCTTAGGTTAGGAACCATTCCAACACTTGCCTGGAGTAGAAGTGAGAACCATGAAAGAAAAAAAACTACCAGGATGACTGGCGTGGGTATCGAACCCACCCCTTCTCATTTTTTCCTCACGAGGCTGAGTGTACCTCGTTCCAGCCCTCAGATTAGAATTAATATTCTAGTCAGAGCCGGGAATCGAACCCGGACTTCCGGGGTGACAGCTGTTTATTTTGTTTAAGATACATTGATTGGTTGATGAAGGTACACAACACAGCCCCCAAAACCTATATGAAATGTATATCTGTCCGATGCCAATGGACTGCGACACCGTTTAACCGATTCCATTGAAATTTTGTAGGGTTGTAGTGCACACCCCAAGGAAGGTTTTTGGAAACCATAATTTTAGATAGCCCTCTCCATTCCTTTCATTTAGGCCCTTTGGCGCAAATCTACACCGTTTTACTGGGCTCAAATCTACACCGTTTCACCGACCTGAACTGAATTTTACATACTTACCATTTGGAACAAGACCAGTAACACTATCTACTTGAAAATTCGGACAGCCCCCTCCATTCCCTTCATTTAGGCCCTTTGGCACAAATACTGAATTTCCATGCCACACAAGCTTTATCATTTTATTTAAGGGCGTCGTCACGAGGATGTGGACTTACAGCATTGGCGAGGTTTCGTTATTTTACGGTATGAGTGAGGAATGTACAAATTTTATATCCTTTCATGAATCGTATTATTTATAAAGGTGGATTGTGGGGTCGGACACGAGAGTGACTTTGAGTCTAATTTTATGGTCTCTGCATAGTTTATTGTATGTGACTATTTGGATCTTTACGACGGTTCCTAGGATATAATTGTTTCCATTTTGCACGGTATGCTTTCTTACTGTTTATAGATTTATTTTTGTTACTTGAATGCTTCTATTTGCAAATATTTAACTGCTTTTTGGTCGTTTTCTGCCATTATGTGCAACCTAAACTCACAGACTACTGTGGCGTATTCTACCGACTCTCCAATTAGTTTCTTAAGTTTGCCTTATAAATCTCACTGGTCAACCTCGTCACAAGACACTTAGAAATATTGATACGTTTAAAATGGTTTTGTTATTATTACTTGAAATGATTATAGTATGTTTTGTTACTTTTACTCTAAATCATGACATGATACGTAGTTTGCACAATATTACTTACTGCGGATATGACAATTGATTGCTACCAAGTTTTGATAGGGTTAGTTTTTATCGTGGCCACAAGGTGTCTCTGCACTCCTATGAGCGGTACTCTTTTAAGTGTGCGTGGACATATAGATTCTTAAATGATATTTATTATCTATTTTCTTTTAGTATTCGTTATTCCACTAATCAAGTGCATATATTATTATGAAGCTGGGATTCCAAGAGTTTATCTGCGGACTGCCATTATCCCATTGAAATGATGCTGTTCGATAATAAATGCGAGGTAAATACAACGAAGAAAAATAAATTCATTGGCCCTTAAAATGTAATAGTTAGGCCTAGGTTAATAATGCATATTAAGATTAAAATAAGCTCCTTAAATATTCAGTTATATTAGCGAAGTTTCAGGATTAATCTATTATAAGCAATAAGCAGTAGAGAGCCGACGTACCCACCTACTTAACAATTTCAAAACAATTGTTAATCAGAAAAAAACACGCACAACGACTTGGATTGGCAAAATATTGCACATTATAATCTTCCTCCGGGTTGCACACAATACGTCACAGCGAGCAAAGCTACGATATACCAATATCCAATTGTGACCCCGAGCAACGCCGGGCTTATCAGCTAGTTAAATATATTTAAGTAATGTTTTTGTGCAATGACTAGATCAGAGCTTTCCAAACTTTCTCTCATGGCGACACCCTATTAGCACACACAATTCTACATGACACCTTTTTAGCCTACTTTTCACATTTTGCAAAAATGAGGAAAAAGTAGACTTATGAGATCGATCCGGGAAAATGTGTGTCTGTCTGTCTGTCTGGCTGTGTGTGTGTGTCCCCCTATCAACTCCTAAACGGCTGCAGCAATTAAAACCAAATTTAGTATGAGTAAAGATGTGCACCGGAATATCTCACGTCCATATTTGAAAATGATGTCAGTGCTACCAACTGCTGAAAAAACGCACTAAAAATTTGAGCTCCATGTTGGATATCTCGCAAGGTGCGCATGGGAGCTATTCCAAAATCGGCACACATGTAGATAAGACTATTTCAGTTTAATTTCCAGGAGGCCAACCATGACAGTGTTGCCAAAATAATTTTAAGCCTTCTGATAGGTCCAATGTTTAAATGCATATAACGTCTACACTATCAATTGGATTTCAACCAAATTTTGTATGTAATATCTGTACATAAACAGATATGACTGAGCGTATTCTTAAGAGCCACCAGGGCTGCCAACTGTTAATAATTGCTCTCTCTATTTTTTTTTCAAATACCAATATATCAGAAAGTATGCAAGTCAACAGCGTTAAACTATCCACACGTATATTATGACATTTTAGATTAATTTGGAGTAACTTATATACGTCAGTTCTACCAACATGATTATAAGCCTGCTGATAGCACCAATTTTTAAATACATGTAACTTCTATACTATCAGTTGGATTTCAACCAAATTTCGTATGTGCTATGTGTACCATAACAGATATGACTATAAGTATTGTTAAGAGCAATCAGGGCTGCCAACTGTTAATAAATGCTGTCTATATTTTTTTACCCTAATATCAATATATCAGAATGTATGCAAGCTAACAGCTGTATACTTTGCACACGTATAGCACCTGACATTCTAGATTAATTTGGAGTAATTAATACAAGGCAGTGCTGCCAACATGATTCTATGCCTGCTGATATGTGCAATTTTAAAATACATGTAACTTCTACAGTATACTAACAAATGGATTTCATCCAAAATTGGCACAACAATATATCATAATATTTCAGATTATTTCTGACCAGCACACGCATGACATTGTTGGCAAAATGTTTTTACGCGTGCTGATAGATCCAGTGTCTAACTGCATCTAACGTCCACGGACTTCAACCAAATTTTGTATTCTGTACCTTAAGAGATGGAACTAGAAATATATTCAGTCACCAGGGCTGTCAACTGTAGTGCTCTATTAGGCTACATTATACCAGGTATATTTTGAACTAATTAGATATTTCGATATTACCAACTTAATTTCGTCAGTATTCTAGATAGGTTCATATTCTGTAGAATAATCATTGGCATGAAAAGTAGGCTGTATAGTTCTTCACGGAACTTCTTGTTAATTTTTGTAATTACAAACATAGACTATTTAAACAAATGAGATTGATAAAAAAAATCAATTTTTCATAGTGTATATTTATATGATTTTCAAAGTATAATAGGCTATATTAAACACCTTTCTCATAGATACAAAACTTGCACCTTGATGTTCCAATTCAATAACTGCTATGGGCTTGGCGATCATTACAACTCTGCTTTATGTCGGGTCGGATGCAGGTCAAATACTCACGCATTTCCTTATCTAACATTCTCAAACTTCCACGTTTAACTGTTATTGTATTTGCCATAACAGGAAACGCACTTTCACACGAATATGTCTTAGAAAACTGCAACAAAACGATGAGGGCACTCAGGTATGGGAAATGATGTTGAATAGAAACCCAGAAGCTGTCTAATTCTGACTCTTGGTACTTAAGGTTTGTTTTTAAGTTCCACCAGTTCCTCCTCTTCGATAAGTTGAAGTTCACAAGAGCTGGAGGGTGGAAAAGGATTTATTATCCAGTCACATTGGTTTACATTTAGTGTTGGAAAATATCCATCCAGCCTCGATTACAGTTGCATTAAATGATTATGAACCAGTACCGAGTAACTTAGCCGTGGTCGTTACAGCGTGGATGCAGGCAGTCACTCACATCCGGGAGGCGAGGAGGTTCGAATCCTCCCGCCGGCAACCTTGAAGATGGTCTTCTGAGGTTTACCATCTTCCTTCCAAGCAAATGCCGGGGTTGGTCCCTAACTATAGGCCACAGCCGCTACCTTCCAATTCCTCGTCCTTACATTCAAACTTTCCTCCCCAGACAGCACTCCACACGCGGCGGTACTTGTAGCTCACCGCATGGGTGTCCGCCTAGAAGCAGCTACAAACTGGCGAGCCGAACATGTCCTCGGACACTCCCGGCAGTAAAAGCCATACGCTAAAATAATAATAATAATAATAATAATAATAATTATGAACCAGTGGTTGTATTTTGACACTAATTGGACATCTAGATGTCAATGGAAACATCTCAATCTTGCTTTCAATTGTTTTTCTTAACCATACACCGACTTTACCCATTAAAGCGGCAATGTTGTCTGTACCGCTTAGGAGATTTGCACTCTTTCCTTGTACACCAGCATTCGTTTTGTTAAGTATTTCAAAAATACCAGTAAGGAAAGCTGACTTCGTTTACTATTTTCTCACAGGTTCTTTATTCGTTTTCTACCCTGAATTTTTAAGTACGACGAATCTCAAGACACCCTTGATGGTAGCACGCAACAACCTGTTTGGAGAGCTCTGGGCTAGATCGTGTTAATTTGTTTCAGAATGTAGGCACTTCTTGGTCATCAGCTACGTGTACTTGGGCGAGTGTTCAATTTTATTTGTCTGATAATTATCGTAATTATTATTACTAGCGGACCCATGCGGGAACTCTCATAATGAGTTGTGTGCGCCCCATGTGTAAAGACTACCCACCCAGCTCTAGTGCTATGCGGCTGTACGAGAGACAGTTCTGCCAGGGGCTATCGTCTTGTTTATTTGTTTAAAAACACTTTATAAACAAATACATATATTTCCGTTGACTTTTGAGGAAATGCAAGATTTTTCCTGTATTTGGAAGATTTTGGTACAAACCACACCTTCTAACTCCCTCTGGTTTAGGAGCTTGAGTTTTGTGAAACATACACCTTAGCGTATTATATAATAAGATTATCATTATTATAATAATAATCAGTGTTTCTGTGGTAACTGTGGTAGTGTGTGCAACTGTAATTAAGGCTGAATTTGTCTAGTATTTGTCTGGAGGGTGTGTGGAAAATACAGGAGAAAACCACACTGAGGATAGCCGCTATCAGATTCCAGAGTTATTGCAGCACCCCACCATCGTGTCCGATTTAACGCGGGGTACATTGAAAAGATGGATCTCTCATATTAATACGATTTTTGAAAGCAAACAATTTAGGTTTCTATCCTGGATATGTTTATACTCATCTCCTCAATAATTTTCTGACGTTTATATTGTTACACCCTGTACACACCTGATGATGATGATGATGATAATTGTTATTTTAAGGGGCCAAACATCTCGGTCATCGGCCCCTTAAGGTTTGAGTGATAGTGAAAGATGAGATGAGAATGAAAACCATAACTAATACTAACTACAGACTAACATACTAGAAGAAGAAATGGTAAACAAATAAAGGATAAGGCAAATAAAGGACAGGAATAAGGGAAATGCCCTCAACACATCGAATAATGGTGATAGAGGGACTTGGTAGGCAGATTGGAAAGGGAAAGAGGAGAGGGCCTACCCCAAAGTCAGCGAAAAAGTGGGAAAAACGGACCCAGCTCAGAAATCTCTCGGGACCGCAAACTCCCGAACTCACCAGCCGTGAGCCCCTGAGGATGTAGCAATATCCAGGGTGTACCAGAAGTGGTGGAGCTACATACACCCTGCCTCCTTGAGGGCCTTGAGCAGAAGGCAGGAGATAACATGAAAAGAAAAAGTTGGCTGACCCCGAGGGTATCAGGAAAGATGAGACAAGGGACAATTAAGCCGGGAAAGGAAGAGACTCCCTAGGCCTCGGATACACTAATATCGTCGGGGTCGGAACAGAACAAGAGTTGACCATGGGAGGTCGACAGGAAAGAAGATGGAGAGGAGATGAGCACAAGTAAGTGGAAGCAACGCCGGGCTCAGCTGGTGTCCCATGGTCGCCAACCTACGTTCCACCAGATGTGAGCCCCTGGGAGGATACACACCTGGTATGGAGGTGCTAGCTTACCTTAGGGATGAAGCCCTTGTTGTCCAGGTACACAGTTATTGGTCCATCTATAGTTGAATGCGGCGGGTTATCGTTTACGTCCAGAACTGTCACGTTCACTGTGCTGTTGTACGTGCTGACATCCCCCTCTCTCCTCACCGAGCAAATCACCAGTGCCCGCACTTGGGGACCAGACACTCTGTCGTCACTCTCAGCATCCTGAATACCGTCACGATCCAAGTTCGCCAGGCTCCATAGCGATCCATTTACAATCTGTACGAAGGCATCAGCTGCAATAGAAAGATATTTCGTAAATCAATGCTCAAATAAGTAAATACAGATGGTTGGTTCCTCAGTTTAGGGGCTGCGCCAACGCGATTATGTAGCCCCGTGTACTTTGTGTGTGTGTGGAATCAGTCTGATAAACCGTGTTAATTGTGATGACTGTATTAGTGTGTGTATCTGTTTTCAATTCAAGTAAGGACAGCAGACATTAATTTCTTTCAAGTAGTTCCCACTTTTGCCGACAAATGTCACAGTCAGCGACTACTAGTTCAGAACCTGATTACCAGACGCCACCACAGTCGGCTCCTCGCGATGAACGACGGAACCTAAGAGCGTTTGTCAAATGTTTAACCCAACTTAATTTAGCTTCACACAGGTGTAATTAGTGGAAAGTTCTTTAACATGCCATAAATCTATGACATGGGACCGTCGGCTTTACATCCCCTCCAAAGGAAGGCATACTGAGGGACTTTTAACGCTCTTAAAAGTCCGACCACCTTGGCCGGGATTGAACCCGTGATCTTGTGCATAGAAGCTTAGCATGCTACCAACTACGCCACCGAAGCCGTTAGTAAATACAGAGAGGCATATGTTTTCTGTGTGTCTTCGTAAATCAATGTAGGGTGCGCGTGGAATTATGCAACTTGAAATAATTGAGGCGTTCCGTAAGAGGAGGAAGGGCCCACCACATGTGCATTTGGAGATAATCAGTGTGCAAGGTTCGTGCTCGTGAATTGGATAAGGGCGTATCCACCATTCGGTGCTCCAGACATGTTAATGCTGCGAGAAGTTTCAAATGCACACTGTATTGCAATACTACGACTACTATTGAAATATGTAAACATTAAGTGCAAATATTTATTGTTTCTGATGTTACTCGTTCTAAATGAACAGAACAAAATATAGGTTCATTTATGGAGATAAGCCACTACTTACAGTGAAACATAGTATTCTAACATAATAAGCATTATGTGTATACTCATCTCCTCAATACTGTTATACCTTTAAGGGCACACAGCGCTCTTAAAAGGTACATCCGCATACATTTATTAATCTACAATTATCTACAAATCACACATACATTATCTACACTATCTGGCCACCACCTACACCCCTTTCAGCCCCCATCTATAAAACAATACCCCAATCACCCGGGGAAACTAACAACAACACACTCCATTTCCGCACCAAGCCAGCATACACACACTATAGCTCTTGCCCAAAGGCTTGCACAAACATCAACAAGTATTCAGGAATTGCTTCTTACAACAACTGTGTGGTAAGCTCGCAACAGTCAGCAATCTGTAAATACTTAAATAGGCCTCCCAAACATAAGGGGAGGTCTGTTGCATCCCGTATCGCTGCCCGAGCTAGCATCGACGCCATCGTACCTCAGGTGAGTGTGTATCTCTCAGGTTCCCACACATAATTAACATCCTTCCCATTTGCCATACCCATTTACTGATTAATACTGCTTTATTGAGCTGTCCGTACATTCCGGGAAGCGCACATACTTTTTACAAAGCCCAGAGTAAATAAGTACATTTCACTACCATTGCCAGATTATTTATTATTGTTGTTATCGCCCTGCTTACTGCCTGATTCCCTTCTCACACCTTACTCATTCACCGCATTACCACAGTATCACTACGCAAGCAATATCAGCTTGTTTACCACAATTGTCCTTGGCATCTAGACGAGCACGTACACAGTCTGTAATACCGCGCCATCTGCAACTCCTTAGCCTTACTCACCGTGGCTCCCATTTAGCCCGTCCGTCATTACCTTCATCCCTGAGGCGCATCCCTTAAATTATAACCACTATCTCGTAGAGCTTCGCCCGTTTCCCCCGACACCTTCCGATATCACATCCTCGACCCACGGTCTTAACACCCTTAGTACTCCCCCTAGTTACCCGCAACCCTTCACACACACATACCCCCTATTGCACCGTTTCAGCCCCTCAAAAGGCTAAACAATACTTTCCTGACATTCATGTTTTTACACCCTGTACACACCTGATGTGGAGGTATTGCGATACACTAAACGTGACGATAAATAACGGATAAGATAACGCTACACTATTACGTCAATACAAACGTAGGCCTACTATATCCACTCACCGTGGCGATCACACCGCGACTGAGGCTGTGACGACCCGTGGCGCGTTCGCCGTTCCCTTCGAGAGCAGTTCAATGAATATTGTTGCACCCTGGGGTATCACCCCAAGGGTACATTTATCTAATGTCCAAATACTCTACAATCTGCCCACGTCTGCCCCAATTCTCTACACAATTCACCCCCAAATCTAAACCACATTGATACAAGGATTCAACAACAACACGTACCCACTATTTCACCATTATCACCAGACACAGGCTAAACTACCGAAGTAGGGCAAGTATGTGCTAAATGGTTAAGTCAGCAGAGGCCGACACTATAAACTGGCACACACCTCAAGGGCCAGGGGTCTTGTCTGTTGACCACTCTGCCCGGTGCCAGCGGGAGCTCTTGGCGCGGACCATCACGTAAGTGTGCTTACGGGTAAATCCCATTACTATTTCCTGACCTAACACCAACCCCTAAAACTTGTAATCGCCTTCAGCCGATACTATAACATGTACTGCCACACATTTAATTGGAGAAGTCTGTACACTTCCCAACGTAATTATTAAACTGCCACAGTCCATCCCAAGTAAACTCTTGTCTATATTTATTGTACTATTCCCTGCTGAGTCACGGCTATTAGCAATCTGTGCATTCTCCTCTTCCCATTGTAGACAGCACGTCGTCCAGCTTAGAGCAAGGTCGCAACTCTGCAGTTATTGCCTGCCCTTGTGCGCTCTGGTAATTCTTGGATATTCGCTTCTACTTAGAGAGCAGACCAGTTTTAATTCTTAGCTAGGAACACCCCCAAACCGCCGTAGTTACCAGCAGTGCCTAAAGGCTCTCGCCTCAGCACTTGATCCAACCGCCAAGTATTTACACATCACCGTAGGTGATACTCCCAAGCACTCACCCCTTTCACACAAAACACCCCCTCACCCCTTATAACTTAGTTGTAGCCCCAAAAGCTGCAACAATATGACACCTCGGCCACCGCCTTGTCGCTGCAGGTTTCAATATAATGTTCGCTTTCCGGACAATAAGGGCGAGCTAACCAGCATGGGGCACCCATGCATTATAGAGCATAAAGGCAGCTACTTGATGCGTAAATAATAAAAAAGAAACGACTCACGGCGGGCTAGCCTTTCTATTACGGAACGCCTCATGACTGATTTGTGTTCTGGGAAGAATTTTCGAAAGGTTGGCAAAGAAAAATAAAGGCTAGGAACTTAATGTTGAAACCATGACTTGGGAATTAAGGTTTTAGATTAACAAATCGTAAAGAATCAAAGAATTAACAATCAAACTTTAATTTAATTTGAAGCTGTAGAATAAGTTCCATTTTAAAAACAAACGTTTGCCGACTCGTTCCATGTTCGTCCCTGAATCATAATACTTGCCGATTTTTAGCCTACTTTTCACATTTTGCAAAAATGAGGAAAAAGTAGACTTATGAGATCGATCCGGGAAAATGTGTATCTGTCTGTCTGTCTGTCTGTCCTTCTGTCTGTCTGGCTGGCTGTGTGTGTGTCCCCCCCTATCAACTCCTAAACGGCTGCAGCAATCAAAACCAAATTTAGTATGAGTAAAGATGTGCACCGGAATAGCTCACGTTCATATTTGAAAATGATGTCAGTGCTACCAACTGCTGAAAAAACGCACTAGAAATTTGAGCTCCATGTTGGATATCTTGCAAGGTATGCATGGGAGCTATTCCAGAATTGGCACACATTTAGATAATACTATTTCAGTTTAATTTCCAGGAGGCCAACCGTGACAGTGTTGCCAAAATAATTTTAAGCCTTCTGATAGGTCCAATGTTTAAATGCATATAACTTCTACACTATCAATTGGATTTCAACCAAATTTTGTATGTAATATCTGTACATAAACAGATATGACTGAGCGTATTCTTAAGAGCCACCAGGGCTGCCAACTGTTAATAATTACTCTCTCTATTTTATTTTATCAAAATACCAATATATCAGAAAGTATGCAAGCCAACAGCTTTAAACTATGCACACGTACATTCTGACATTTTAGATTAATTTGGAGTAACTTATATACGTCAGTTCTACCAACATAATTATAAGCCTGCTGATAGTAGCAATTTTTAAATACATGTAACTTCTATACTATCAGTTGGATTTCAACCGAATTTCGTATGTGATATGTGTACCATAACAGATATGTCTATAAGTATTGTTAAGAGCAATCAGGGCTGCCAACTGTTAATAAATGCTGTCTATATTCTTTTTACCCTAATATCAATATATCAGAAAGTATGCAAGCCAACAGCTCTATACTTTGCACACGTATAGCACCTGACATTCTAGATTAATTTGGAGTAATTAATACAAGGCAGTGCTGCCAACATGATTCTACGCCTGCTGATATGTCCAATTTTAAAATGCATGTAACTTCTATACTAACAAATGGATTTCATCCATAATTGGCACAACAATATATCATAATAATTCAGATTATTTCCGACCAGCACACGCATGGTATTGTTGGCAACATGCTTTTACGCGTGCTGATAGATCCAGTGTCTAATTGCATGTAACGTCCATTGGACTTCAACCAAATTTTGTATTCTGTACCTTAAGAGGTGGAACTAAGAATATATTCAGTCACCAGGGCTGCCAACTGTAGTGCTCTATTAGGCTACATTATACCAGGTATAATTTGAACTAATTAGATATTTCGATATTACCAACTTAATTTCGTCATTATTCTAGATAGGTTCATATACTGTAGAATAATCATTGGCATGAAAAGTAGGCTGTATAGTTCTTCACGGAACTTCTTGTTAGTTTTATTATTTTACTTTTGAATATTTTGTGTATGTACCAAACGTGCCAAAGTGTAGGTGGCACGGTGACACACACTAAACTGACACGCCATTAACACCAAGCATTGGACCACGTCCTTCGTAGTATGTAGTTGAATAAATCTATCACTACGAGCACTAGTGTTGACCCAATCAAATCAAAATGGAAAAAAAATATTTCGATTTGACTGACAAGTCATGCACACCAACAGTTAGACCACATCCTTTGTGGCGTAAATCTATCACTATTATCCCTACTGTTGATCTATACATGGTCAAATCGAAATCTCTTATATAAAACCAAGTGTCCTGACTGACAGACTGATTCACTGACTCACTGACACATCCCCATGAAATTTTTGGGTATGTTCGTTGTAAGTCGAAAACGTCCACTAAGGAAGGATTTTTGGATATTCAGGTTCTAAAGGGGGGTTAAGGGTTTAGTTCTGCATTTCATTGAATAACAATATTCCCCTACGGGTTTCATTGGGAGATGTGATACTCGGCATATAAACTCATCATTAAAAATAAGAAGACACGCGTCTGAGGGTTTTTCGATCTGGTGTATAGTATGAGGTGAAAGGGGTGAAAACTGGGGGTTGAAGGATTCCGTACAGAGCATGTATCTCTTAAACGACATTAGCGAGGACTTTGAAACTCAGCGGGAAAAAATCAGCATAAAAATGAGTAAATAGGTGTTCGACCGGTTTTTAATAAATCCAATTTAAGGGGCCCATGGGGAGGGGTGAAATTCTGGAGAAGAAAACAGGAAAGAAAGTGTCCTAACTGATTGACTGACTCACCCACTCATCAAACTCAGGGGGAAAATACTGCTAAATATAAGTAAATAGGTGTTCGACATTTTTTTTTCATAAATGCAATTTAAGGGGTTGATGGGGAGGGGTGAAATTCTGAAGAAAAAAAAAAGAAAATGTCCTGACTCACTCACTCACTCATCATCGCCCAGCCAAAATTATTGAAGTCGGAAACATGACAATTTGGGGATATGTTCGTTGTATGTCAAAAATGTCCACTAAGGAAGTATTTTCGGATATTTAGGTTCTATAGGGGTCTTAAGGGGTTAAACCTGCATATCATTGAATAACAATTTCTCACGAGTGGTTTCATTTGTGGATGTGATACTCGGCATATAAACTAATCATTAAAAATAAGCAGACATGTGTCTAAGGGTTTTTCGATGTGGTGTATATTGTAAGGTGAAAGGGGTAAAAAGTGGGGGTTGAAGGATTCCTAACGGAGCGTGTATATCTTAAACGACATAGGCGAGAAGTTTGAAACTCAGCGGAAAAAATCAGCTTAAAAATAAGTAAATAGGTGTTCGACCGTTTTTTCATAAATTCAATTTCAGGGGCCAATGGGGTGGGGTGAAATTCTGGAAAAAAAAGTAGAGAACGTGTCCTAACTGACTGACTCACTCACTCACTCATCAAACTCAGGGGAGAAAGACAGCTTAAAATAAATAAATATATAGGTGTTCCAACGTTTTTCCATAAATCCAATTTAAGAGGCCCATGGGGAGGGGTGAAATTAAAAAAAAAAATGAAAGAAAATGTCCTGACTGACTCACTCACTCATCATCGCCCAGCGAAAACTATCGAAATGGAAAACATGAAATTTTGGAAATGTGTTCGCTGTATGTCGAAAACGCCCAGTAAGGAAGGATTTTTGTTTATTCGGGTTTTAAAGAGGTGTTAAGGGGGTAAACGTGCATTTCATTGAAAAACAATATCTCATGAGTTGTTTCATTTGGGGATGTGATATTGGGCATATAAACTAATCATTTAAAATAAGCAGACATATGTCTAAGGCTTTATGGATGTGGTGTATATTATGAGGTGAAACGGGCGAAAATTGGGGGTTGAAGGATTCTTAACGGAGCGTGTACCTCTTAAACGACATAGGCGAGAAGTTTGAAATTCAGCGGGAAAAAATCGGCTTAACAATATGTTAATAGGTGTTCGATCGTTTTTTAATCAATCTAATTAAAGGGGCCCATGGGGAGGGGTGAATTTCTGAAAAAAACAAACAAACGAAAGAAACTGTCCTAACTGACTGACTCACTCACTCACTTATCAAACTAAGGGAAAAACAGCTTAAAAATAAGTAAATAGGTGTTCGACCGTTGTTTTCATAAATCCAATTTAAGGGGCCAATGGAGCGGGGTGAAATTCTGGAAGAAAGTCGTCCACTAAGGAAGGTTTTTTGGATATTCACTCTTATCGACCAACCAAAACTATTAAAGTTAGAAGAATGACATTTTGGGGATATGTTTGTTGTGTGTCGAAAACGTCTACTAAGGAGGGATTTTTGGATATTCAGGAACTAAAGAGGTGTTAACGGGGTTAAACCTGCATTTCATGAATAACAATATGACACGACTATGACGCGAGCGAAGCTGTGGGTACCTGCTAGTCAAAATATATAAATTCGGGTTGAAAATTTCAATATTCTGCATGCCACAAATTGAAGGTAAAGAATCAAAGAATAGATAAAAACGATCGAACTTCAATTTCATTTAACTATGTAGAACAAGTTTCATTTCAAAAACAAGCGTTTTTAACTTTTTTCAATAATCATTTAAGCAGGAAGTAATATTCAAATTTATTTTTTGAAATATGATAGAGCTTTTTAAAACATGCATTTTGACGTTTTTTTTTAGGTTTTGTAGCTTTTCAACTTTTGGCATTGCAAAATAGCTTACCTTTTCGTTTTCTCTAAACTGGACCCTGAGTGCTCTTAGTGTAATTTAAATAATATTTTCAACATTAAAGAAACTAGTAACCTGAACGATTCTCATTCGTATACTGTACTGCTTACGTCAGTGGCGGATAGCGGATAATTGTTCGGGGTGTTGCACTGTTTTCATTAAGAGGGACTAGGGGGGTGTGGTAGCGTAAAATACTGCTTGATATCAAACTGTATTCAATTGCGTGGTAAAACGGATGTACTTCATTCATCAAGCTCACTAACAGCACATGGGGGGGCTCAACCAAGTGTACTACGTACGTCTGCTCAAGCTCTATGTTTCTCCACTGCAGAATATGCAGCACCAGTCTGGCAGAACTCCGCACACGCCAGGAATGTTGACACCGCTCTCAACGAGACAGGCCGCATTATGACAGGTTGTCTACGACCAACTCCAGTTGAAAAAATCTACTATCTTGTAGGCATAGCACCTCCGGATATTAGAAGAAGAACAGCGGCAGAGGTTGAGAAAAAAAAAAACAGGAAAATGATCCTAGGCATCCCATGTTTGGAAGTGAAGCATCACGTCGCAGGTTGAAGTCAAGAAAGAGCTTTCTTCGAACAACTGAAGCAATTGCAACAACATCTCCCGCTCGCCGTATAGAGCTATGGCGAAACAGGACACCTGGAAGTAATGGCCAAGACCGAAAGGAAGAGTCGGCTTCTGGTTTTCAACTACCTTACCAGACGTGGAAGACGTTGAACAGACTGCGAACTGGAGTGACGTGGTGCAAACAAAATTTGAAGCGATGGAGCTACATTACTGAAGATGCAACCTGCGAATGTGGAGATATTCAAGATGTTGAACACCTCTTGGTCTGCCCGAACTTGCCTGAAGCCTGCACGCTGGATGACCTGGTTTCAGCAAATGCTCGTGCAATCAAGGCTGCCGAGTTCTGGGCCTCAAAATCGATTTGATGTGTTCACAATTTGTGTGCGTATTGTGAATATGTTTTGAATTGTAAATAGTTGTATTGTACTGTCCTGGTTACGAAAATATACAATTTAATATCATTAATGTCGCCGTTCAGAGAACATCACATTGTCATCGGATTAAATGGATGATAAGTTAGTCTACATGAAAAACTTCACGAGAACAAAACAACGTAAGTTATTGTACAGCCTGGGGGGGCAGTACCCCCTGAGAGCCACCCCTCCATCTTCTACCAAAACCACCCCAACTGGAAACATTATAATTCCAGAACATATCTCTACACAGCAAGCGGCGACCACCTAAGTCTAGGAGGTTGGCCAACGGCTTGCAAAACTCACACAAACATATACACTAACAACTATCTGGGGCAGCTACACTGATGCAATGCTGACCAAGCAGAGCCGAAACGTATAAGAGTGGAACCTGGACAGGAGGGATTATCTGTTCTGTTCTTCGCCAGCGGCCCTGCCCGACGTCCGTTCCAGCTCTTCACCAGGTGAGAACTAGTTTGTGCTCAGACTCCTTTAATTCTTGTAAACACCTACCCTAAACTTGTACACATCACAAATTGTATTTCATATTTGTCTAAACTTCCCAAGAGGGACATCAAACTACATCTACTGACCAATAAATACATGGTCAGTAAACTACACGCTTATTACTAATCACACTCCACTTAACATCCTCATACCCAACCTGACCTTAGTCATAATTGCCCGTGACCGTAGAAGCCAATAACTGCATCGTCAGATTCCATTGTGCTCGAGCGCACGACTCGACTGCAGAGCACTGAATCACTGACGCTGCACATTCATTTAATAGCTCATCCTTCTCAGCTGGCAAGCTAATTTAGCAGCTGGCGCTAGACATTCATCCCCTGACAGATAATTGCATTCTGCAGGAACGCCCCCAATAGATTACGTACTTACACCAACACACCACACTGGTAGTCTCTCCCGATTACGGGGAACTACTCTCATTTCGGAAGCAGTTCTCTAAATTGGCACATCTACACTATCGTGTTTTTCCCACCCCCAACCAAGGGATAAAACATATTTGGTGGAGGCGCGACTACCACGCAAAATAAGGGTAGGGCTCAAACAACGAGCCCTCGTGGTAGAAGCGATCCGTACCGCAAACAGCCAAGCAAAAAGTTGATTTTTTTCTAAGGAGAAAGCATTATTTTTTCTCTTCACGCTAGAAACACAAGGGAAATTTTAATCAACCCCCCCCCCCCTTGGAAAGAATCAAAAATCCCACACACATTTCTTTTTATACCCACCCTTAACTCAGAATGGCACCACATGCAGAAGCAACAGGGATTGTAAGCCATAAAGGCAATAGAGGTACACCAATATTACTCACATTATTACTAAGGTGCCTGAGGCATGTGCAAGGGCGATAGGCACAAATACGGGCACTCCAGACAAAGGTTGGAGCAATACAGGGCAAACAGTCATGCACCCCGTCAGAGGGTAGGACAGCGCAATTGAGATGCGCACACGAACACTTAAGTAACATACATGAACACCTCAATAGGAGCCATGTCCAAAGGAACAGGATATACGACCAATTAATCACTACACATGGCCCTACAATAGATAACACAACCCTAGAGAGGATGAGGGTGCACTATACAATTTTATATGCCCAATACAGGGAGCTTATTCGCGAACAGGCGTTTCTCCAGTTGACGGCCACAGAACTGTATAGGACGCAAACACGTCAACACAGCAATTTGCCAACAGGCCATATGCCTCAGTAGGCAGTACGCCCAAATTTGGGAAAGGTACCGGGAACTCCAAACCAACAAGGCCTTTTTTAAGTTCGCGGCAGGGCCACCAGCCCAGCTAGGAGAGGACATAGGCGTAGATACGCTGACTCGGCAATTCGCGAGGATGTCCCTCTCGACACGTACCGCCACACAAGGGGAAAGGGGTCTGCCGTGGCCATAGGCCAGGAATCGGTCAGGCCAGCCTCCAACACACTACAGGGCCAAGTTCGCATGGACACTCGTCCCTCAGCTCCGGTCCGGGAGGCAATTTTGCCAGACCGAGGGGCAGAACCCACGCCAACCACCTCAGAACGGACGAACGAGAGGGAGTTGACGCCAGGGCTCTCAGGCACATACAATAACACAGAGAGAAACCTGGAGGAAACTATGTCATGGGTTGAGGACGTAGAGCCCGTGCCACAGCACGATAAGCCCACACAAACCTACCCACGAGGAAAAACTCACGATAGGTAAATAGATGAATTAGCGGCATGACCACTAAACAGCGGCTACAAAGGAAATAGCAAACGAAGGGAGAAGGAGTAGCCAAACGAGAGCGCTCAAAGAAGGCCTAGAGAGTGAAAAAGAAGGTATCAGCCTCATGAGCAGAAAGGTATACTAATAAGTACTTTATATTGTATCATAATTGTAGAAACATTGTAAATCCTAGACACACACAACAATATTAACACACGAGTGTATACCTATGCATATCTAACACCACTCAACACTGAGTATACTGTTTTTCTTTCCTTTCTTTCTACTAACGACAAAAATTGTGAAGGTGTCCCGTTTCATCCCAACAATAAATCATTCTGATATACCTTTAACTTATACCCTGGGGCACCTGTTTTTCTATTTTCTTCCATCTTTTATACAATACTTTGCAGGGAGCAATTTTTTTTCTCCACACAGCGTCGGACGGCACAACCACCCGTCCAACCATGGTTTTTTTCCTTCCTGCATAATGCCAACATGCATATAACTTCAAAAACATGTATTTTCTTTGTATTTTATATTTTTATTATTTTTAATGTCGAATTTCATAGTGATTAGTTTTAGATAAACAATTAACTAGGTATACCCACAATCCACCCCCGCTGAGCACACGCTAAACTCACAACACCACCAGAACAACACGACACCGACACTGAAGAAAAAAAAGAGGGACAGGCAGTAAACGACGAAACATCATCACAACGACACGCCCACTCTACTTCCCGTTCGCAGGGACGCGAACTAACGACGGAGGAGTCTTGTACAGCCTGGGGGGGCAGTACCCCCTGAGAGCCACCCCTCCATCTTCTACCAAAACCTCCCCAACTGGAAACATTCTAATTCCAGAACATATCTCTACACAGCAAGCGGCGACCACCTAAGTCTAGGAGGTTGGCCAACGGCTTGCAAAACTCACACAAACATTTACACTAACAACTATCTGGGGCAGCTACACTGATGCAATGCTGACCAAGCAGAGCCGAAACGTATAAGAGTGGAACCTGGACAGGAGGGATTATCTGTTCTGTTCTTCGCCAGCGGCCCTGCCCGACGTCCGTTCCAGCTCTTCACCAGGTGAGAACTAGTTTGTGCTCAGACTCCTTTAATTCTTATAAACACCTACCCTAAACTTGTACACATCACAAATTGTATTTCATATTTGTCTAAACTTCCCAAGAGGGACATCAAACTACATCTACTGACCAATAAATGCATGGTCAGTAAACTACACGCTTATTACTAATCACACTCCACTTCACATCCTCATACCCAACCTAACCTTAGTCATAATTGCCCGTGACCGTAGAAGCCAATAACTGCATCGTCAGATTCCATTGTGCTCGAGCGCACGACTCGACTGCAGAGCACTGAATCACTGACGTTGCACATTCATTTAATAGCTCATCCTTCTCAGCTGGCAAGCTAGTTTAGCAGCCGGCGCTAGACATTCATTCCCTGACAGATAATTGCATTCTGCAGGAACGCCCCCAATAGATTAAGTACTTAAACCAGCACACCACACTGGTAGTCTCTCCCGATTACGGGGAACTACTCTCATTTCGGAAGCAGTTCTCTAAATTGGCACATCTACACTATCGTGTTTTTCCCACCCCCAACCAAGGGATAAAACATTATATTTGAGGGCGAGAAAGTACCGGATGTCTCCGTCCATTCCTCGGCTCCCTTGTTGCAATCAGCGGACAACGACCAGTCGAGTTAACTGTTGGGAAAGGACTTACTCTGTCTAGCATCTCTGCCATACCCTTCACTCTTGAGATCTGGTCGGTGATTGGGGATGGCAACGACCAAACGGACGAGCGCTCCAGACAGCTGGCGCGCTTCGCTTTTTCAGACAGTTTACAGAAACTTACTACACTATTAGATTTCCTGAATCATTAAAGAACAAAATTATGAATTCCTATAGGCTACATATAAAAGGAAACACACAGCTTTTATTTTTTAAAAATATTATTTCGGTATTATTTGTTTCTCTTAAAGAAATCTAGTCGTTGTGAAACACTGCAACATTATTACCGACTGCCACTGGCTGAAATATCATTATGTCAGTACTAACAATGGCTAGCCTCTTGGATGTTACGTTGTACAAACGATTAGGTTATTATGAAACATTACAATTTAAATGCTTTTAGTCGGCAGAAGTTTGAACACGGCAGGTTTGCTTGTATTTATTTGACCCTTTGCGCAGCCATTATAATTACCGTAAGGCTTTATTTTTCAGCGCTAATTAAGTTACATTATTAACATTATTTAGAGCGAGCGCACCAGCTCGTTGTATCTGCCGAGCGCTTTCCCCTCCAAGTAAACTAGTGTTGGTTCAGCTGTTTAATCCTTTAACTCTCTACTAACATTTAAATCAACCTTAGAGATACAGCAAATGAATTTTCTGCTCTGTGTGGAAGTGGAGACATGGAGAAGCGCTCGTGAATTCTTGTGCTTGATATTATTGGAACTATTAGAAAATCGTCCTTGTCAGAACTAAGAACAGCAGTACATGAAGTTCAGTTGCCAGACAGATAGAACCATCCTGAGAGTCCACAAAATCTCCAGAAATTTGAACGATTTAACTCTTTTTAGACCAAACAGTTATTTCATATCCGCATATATATTATTTCAGTAGTATAAATCCCTCCTGCGGCGCTGACAAGAGACCGATCGTGACAAATGAGCATTCAAATGAAAGAGAATAGACATTAGCAGTGACGTATTGCACTCTAATTTCATAAATATCTATAATTTCTTAAAAAATGGCTTTTAAAAATGTACGAAGTGTGCGATTTGCAGATACTGTTGCTGTAGGAAAATACGCTCCATAATTGCTTTCAACTTCACATTTTGGCCGCTGTGACGACTCTATCATGTCATTTTAACATTCTGAGGTATTTCCTTTATCATTTTGCATTGATTTCAGAAACAGTAAATCAAAGGAATGAGTACTCAAATCGTATAATTTCATAAATATCGAATAGAAGGTGAGTGTTATGATGATCCAATTTTCAGTGATTGCCTTCTCAAGTAAGGGAACATAGAACTTGGAATTCTAACTGAAATGTAAATAGTGTTCTATAATCATTTGGTTGAAATAAAAACATAGCACCCTTTCTCCTTAAGTCTCTCATTATAAACCTATTGGGGAAAGTATGGTTTATGAACATGCGAGATTCCTTCCACTGGTCCGCTAGTATTTTATTTTGTATGTTATTTTTGGCCTACTTTTCACATTTTGCAAAAATGAGGAAAAAGTAGACTTATGAGATCGGGCAAATGTGTGTCTGTCTGTCTGTCTGTCCTTCTGTCTGTCTGGCTGTGTGTGTGTCCCCCCCTATCAACTCCTAAACGGCTGGAGCAATCGAAACAAAATTTGGTTGGAGTAAAGATCTATACCTGAATATCTCACGGCCATATTTGAAAAGGATGTCAGTGCTACCAACTGCTAAAAAATCGCAATTGAAATTTGAGCTCCATGTTGGATATCTTGGAAAGTATGAATGGGAGCTATTTCAAAATTGGCACACGTATAGATAATAATATTGCAGTTTAATTTCCAGGAGGCCATACATGTCAGTGTTGCCAAAATGATTATAGGCCTGCTGATAGGTCCAATTTTTAAATGCATATAACTTCTACACTATCAATTGGAATTCAACCAAATTTCGTATGTTGTATGTGTACATTACCAGATATGACTGAGCGTATTCTTAAGACCCACCAGGGCTGCAAACTGTTAATAAATGCTCTTAATTTATTTTATCCAAATACCAATATATCTGAAAGTATGCAAGCCGACAGCTTTAAACTATGCACACGTATAGTACCTGACATTCTATATTAATTTTGAGAAACTTATATACATCAGTGCTACCAACATGATTCTAAGCCTGCTGGGAGGTCCAAACTTAAATACATGCAACTTCCATACTATCATTGGGATTTCAACCAAATTTCGTGTGTGCTATGTGCACCATAACAGATATGACTTTGCGTATTCTTAAGAGCAACCAGGGCTGCCAACTGTTAATATGTGCTGTCTCTATTTTTGTTACCTTAATATCAATATATCATAAAGTATGCAAGCCAATAGCTCTGAACTTTGCACACGTATAGTACCTGGCATTCTAGATGAATTTGGAGTAACTAATATACGTCAGTGCTGCCAACATGATTCTAAGCCTGCTGATAGGTCCAATTTTAAAATGCATGAAACTTCAATACTAACTAATGGATTTCATTCAAAATTGGCACAACAATAGATCATATTATTTCAGATTATTTCTGACCAATACATGCATGACATTGTTGCCAACATGATTTTACGCGCGCTGTTAGATCCAATGTTTAACTGCATGTAACGTCCATGCCATTCATTGTACTTCAACCGAATTTTGTATTCTGTACCTTAAGAGATGGAACTAAGAATATATTCAGTCACCAGGGCTGCCAACTGTAAAGCTCTATTAGGCTACATTATGCCAGGTATACAGTATTTCGAACTAATTAGAAATTTCGATATTAGCAACTTAATTTCGTCATTATTCTAGATAGATCCATATAGATTAATCATTGGCATGAATCTTAAATTTTAAGAAACGTAGGCTCTTTAGTTCGTCACGGAACTTCTTGTTTAAATTTCAGGTACTATTTTTGGTTTTAAATTATCAGTTTTTGCTTTTTGAGTTTTTTTGTTTGTTGTTGTTGTTGTTTCATTTGAGGGGCATGGACATAGTTGTCTATTAGCACTGTGTGCTTAGGTGTATATAAGTTATATACTGTATATATATAAAAATGTATGATAATCTGTGGTAATGTGGTGACAGTAGTAGTCTGTGTATTTGTAATTAAGGTGAGGTAGGAGGCGGCCGTGGTCTTAAGATATGACCTATACCGACATTCGCCTGGAGTAGAAGTGGGAAACCATGGAAAACATTTCCTGGATGTCTGAGGAAAGGAATTGAAGCCATCTCTTTTCAGGATTTCCTCAAGAGGTTGATTGTACCCCGATTCAGCCTTCAGACCAGAATTCAATTGCTTGGCAGAGCCGGGAATCAAACCCGGACCTTCGGGGCAACAGCCAAGAATGCAAGCCACTCCCCTCGAGGTGGTCTCACTGCACATATACGTCGTTCCAAAATCTTATTGTACGACTACACTACGAAAACAGAAGTCGACAATAAATAAAGATAATTTACTAGTGCACTCGAGATAAGTGATCTCCCGAAACTCTACAGGGATGCCATAAGTTTAATGGGATACATTCATAGATATGCCATTGTACATCTCCTAAAATAATATAATTTAATAATAAAGCTATGATAAATACTATAAGGCAGATTCAGTGGCGTAGTTGGTAGCAGACTGAGCTTCTATGTCCAAGATCGCGGGTTCAAACCAGGCCGAGGTAGTCGGATTTTTTAAGGACACCATGTACTCTTACACGATGAAAAAGTTTATTTTAGTGCATCACTTTACTAAGTATTTTCTGGGTTTATGCTAAAGGTACAGCTATGATTCTTGTAACATATAAGAAGCGGTATATTCTGAGCTGTTTTTGACCATGTAGTGCTACTTTGCTTTTATAGGTTGTGTGAAATGAATACAAATTTGGACAGATGCATTTTCAAAACAATGTTGTATAAGTTGCTTCAGGTAAACATTTCTCAGTTGTTTTTCAATCAAATACTCTCAAATTTTGTTCACATATTTGGAACGGATCATGGCAGATGAGTAACTACTTTGTTTCATTATTATTCGAACAGAATGCAAGAAAAAAAATCCGAACTCTTTCATTTTAAATTTATTCAAAAATATGTATTAATTTTTCTCTTCCCAATCCATGCCTACTATGTTTTGGAAGTGAGAATAGGTTAACATTCAAGTACTCCATTAGGCAAGTTAATGTAAAAAAATTTGCCCTCTATCTTAAATGGTTTCCTAGTTATTGGTACATAAACATGAAAAATGAGTATTAACGGAAAACAGCTGGCAAAGTTAAAAGTGTATTATTCAGAGCATGGGACGCTAATTTTTAGCCTACTTTTCACATTTTGCAAAAATGAGGAAAAAGTAGACTTATGAGATCGGGCAAATGTGAGTCTGTCTGTCCTTCTGTCTGTCTGTCTGTCTGTCCTTCTGTCTGTCTGGCTGTGTGTGTGTCCCCCCTATCAACTCCTAAACGGCTGCAGCCATCGAAACAAAATTTGGTAGGAGTAACGATCTATACCTGAATATCTCACGGCCATATTTGAAAATGATGCCAATGCTACCAACTGCTGAAAGATCGCAATTGAAATTTGAGCTCCATGTTGGATATCTTGGAAGGTATTAATGGGAGCAATTTCAAAATTGGCACACGCATAGATAATAATATTGCAGCTTAATTTCCAGGAGGCCATACATGGCAGTGTTGCCAAAATGATTATAAGCTTGCTGATAGGTCCAATTTATAAATGCATATAACTTCTACACTATCAATTGGAATTCAACCAAATTTCGTATGTACTATTTATACATACACAGATATGAATGAGCATATTCTATAGAGCCGCCAGGGCTGCCAACTGATAATAAATGCACTCCCTATTGTTTTTATCCAAATACCAATATATCAGAAAGTATGCATGCAGACAGCTTTAAACTATGCACACGAATAGTACCTGACATTCTATATTAATTTGGAGTAACTTATATACGTCAGTGCTACCAACATGAATCTAAGCCTGCTGAGAGGTCCAAATTTAAATACACGTAACTTCTATACTATCATTTGGATTTCAACCAAATTTCGTGTGTGTTATGTGCACCATAACAGTTATGACTATGCGTATATTTAGGAGCAACCAGGGCTGCCAACTGTTAATAAATACTGTCTCTATTTTTGTTACCCGAATATCGTTATATCAGAAAGTATGCGAGCCAATAGCCCTCAACTTTGCACACGTATAGTACCTGGCATTCTAGATTAATTTGGAGTAACTAATATACGTCAGTGCTGCCAACATGATTCTAAGCCTGCTGATAGGTCCAATTTTAAAATGCATGTAACTTCTATACTAACTAATGGATTTCATTCAAAATTGACACAACAATAGATCATATTATTTCAGATATTTCCTGACCAATAAATGTATGTCATTGTTGCCAACATGATTTTACGCGAGCTATTAGTTCCAATGTTTAACTGCATGTAACGGCCATGCTATCCATTGGACTTCAACCAAATTTTGTATTCTGTACCTTAAGAGATGGAACTAAGAATATATTCAGTCACCAGGGCTGCCAACTGTAGTTCTCTATTAGGCTGCATTATGCCAGGTATACAGTATTTCGAACTAATTAGAAATTTTGATATACCAAATTAATTTCGTCATTATTCTAGATAGATCCATATAGATTAATCATTGGCATGAATCTTAAATTTTAAGAAAAGTAGGCTCTTTAGTTCGTCACGGAACTTCTTGTTTAAAACGAATTTAAGGTAGTTGTAGACATCAAAACCCCAACAAACTATATATATTTGGATTCAGAAAAGAATGAAGAATTTTTTGGCGCCAAAATAAAAATAAATTGTTTTTTTTTCATCATGCAAGAGTACGTGGTGTCCTTAAGAGTGTTAAAATCCCTCAGTATATCTTCCTTAGGAGGGGGAGTAAGGCAGGCGAGCCCATGTCATAGATTTATGGCATGTAAAAGAACCTCCCACTAACTACAATTTTGTGAAGCTAAATTTGTTGGTTAGATTTGATTAACGCTCTTTAAGTTCCAACTTTCACTGCTAGGTGCCGGTTGCGGTGGCATATAGTAGCTAAGTTCGTGGGTAGGTGTCGTTGTAGGTAGAATTTGGTAGCAAAAGCAGGAACTACTTGAAATTAATCGTCTGCAGTCCTTACCTGAATTGCAGACAATACACACACTAATACTGCCATCACAATTAACAGCTGTTATGAGCCAGATTCTACACACACCCAAAGTACACGGGGCTACATGACCATGTTGTCGCAGCCCCTAAACTGAGGAACCAACCAACCAATATACTTTAAAGACTATATTTGACGGACATAATATCCTAGGTCTTGAGCTCAGCTTAAATTCGTGTTTCCCGAAGGTGGTTGGGTTAGAGCCATATTCCATCCATCTCAGCAATTCGTATCCTGCTTCCTCGAGCATAATTACCGCAGAGTTACTGATGAAATCGCAACTTATTGTAAATAACAACGATCGATGTAACACTTGAGTGCTTTTATTTGAATGGGAATATGGTATTTATGACATAATACATGTGATTTAAGCCCAACACAGGCCCCGGAGATAATATATACGTAATTACTGTTTTCACTTGTTTCCACGGAGTGTACACTGGAAACCATAGTAATTAGGTTATGCTGGCGCTCTCGATGTTCAGACTGAAGTATCCTACGTTGTGAGAAGCGCTCTCCAACATTTACAAATAATCAGCGTTGACTCTGCCACTTGTTGGTGAGATAACGCGACAGTTTTGCTTCATTAATTACTAGGATAATTATTGCTACAGAGTGCAGCCAGCTGTAGAACAACTTCACAAAGCAGTTTTACTGAGAGAACAAATCTCTCAACTCAGACTCAATATGGAAACGTTTGACGACCGCTCGAGGGAGGAGACAAGTTTCAGTTAGGACCCATTTCCTGTGCGGTCAGCTTCATGCAAGTGAAATGAGCTTCTGCCTCGACTGTAATGTGAAAGGGGCTGTCTGCACTGGACGAGCATTTTTAGCGGAAAGGTAATATCCAACACTTATTGCTAGTTGAGAGGATAATACCTGTACGTGTTTTCGTTTCCAAACACGTTCTCTATTTTTGTGTCGGAAGTTCATAGAGAGATGGTCGGTTGGTTCCTTAGTTTAGGGGCTGCGTCAACGCGGTCATGTAGTCCCGTGAACTTAGGGTGCGTGTAGAATCTGTCTGATAACCGGTGGTAATTGTGATGTCTGTATTAGTGTGTGTTATCTGTTTTTTTAAAATTCAAGTAAGGACTGCAGTCAAGTAGTTCCTACTTTTGCTGCTAAACGCCACCGTCAACATCTACTAGTTCGAAACTCGGCTACTAGACGCCACCGCAGTCAGCTCCTGGCGACGAACGTAGGAACCCTAAGAGCGTTCTTTAATCTGTAATTAATTTAGGTGTAATTAATGGAATGTTCTTTAACATGCCATAAATCAATGACATGGGACCGCCTGCTTTACTTCCCCTCCGAAGGAAGCCATACTGAGGGATTTCATAACGCTCTTAAAATATCCGACGACTTCGGCCGGGTTTGAACCCGCGATCTTGGGCATAGAAGCTCAGTATGCTACCAACTACGCCACCGAAGCAGCCTTCATAGAGAGATCATTACAAAATGCTCTTCATTCAAGAGAGACACGTCGTCGCATGTTTCTATAAAATGAGTCCACACAAGGAATCATATCTTTATACAGCGGGCAACCAAAGATGGATATGCACAGTAGCTGACTTCTGTAGTCCAGAACAGACTCGTGCAGATGCTGAAGACGTGAGTACGAGCACTCTCGATTACTCATGAATAGGGCCAGATGTTTTGAAAATGCATATGCGCATATACAAATGCATATTTTGAGGGTGTATTGGATTTTTTGCATAGGTGAGGTACCCTCTGATTTCAAGAAGAATGTTATCATCCCTATACCGAAGAAAGTGGGAGATGACAGATGTGAGGATTACCGTGCAATCAGCTTAATTTCTCATGCTTCAAAGATCCTGTCTAGAATAATTAACAAGAGGATGGAAAGCCAGATAGAAACGGAGTTGGGTGAAGACCAGTTTGGTTTTAGAAGAAATGTAGGAACAAGGAAGCTGTACTAAGTCTCAGGCTGATTTAGGAAGGTAGAATAAGGAAAGATAAGAGAACGTTCATGGCATTTGTATACTTAGAAAAGGCTTTTGTTAACGTTGATTGGACTAAATTGTTTGGCATTTTGAAAACGATTGGACTAAATTGTTTGGCATTTTGAAAACGATTGGACTAAATTGTCTGGCATTTTGAAAACGATTGGAATAAATTACAGGGATAGGAGGGTGATCTACAATCTATGCAGAAACCAGACAGCAGTCATTGGAGCTGAAGGACATAAAGGAGAAGCTGGTATTCAGAAAGGTGTAAGGCAAGGCTGCAACTTATCACCCATACTTTTCAATCTTTACATTAAGCAAGCAATGAAGGAAATTAGAGAAAAGTTTAAAGTTCGAGTGAAGATTCAAGGAGAAATAATTTCAAATCTGAGATTTTCCGATGACATAGTCATCTTGGCCGACATGCCTGAGGATTTGAATGAGTTTTTGAATGGTATGGACTCCGTCTTGAGGAAAGAATTCATGATGAAAATTAATAAATGTAAACAAAAATACTGGAATGCAGCCGAATTAAATCAGAAACCTCTATGGACATCTAATTGGCAGGTGAAAAACAAAAGGAAGTAGGAGACTTCTGTTACTTAGTAAGAAAAATAACCAGTGATGGACGAAGCAAAGAGGATATAACAAGTAGTTCCGTGAAGAACTATACAGCCTATTTTCATATATCCTACTTATGTTAATTGCCACTATCAACATACACAATTTCTGTTTGATTGCTGTAATAGATTCGTAGATATTAAGAACTGACTTAATATTTCGGATGGTCGCCATGTTGGATTATATATATGTAGGTCCTAGAGTTATGTACTGTTACATGCAGATTATTGTGAACGTGTAGTATTCAAACTTCAATCGCATAATTAGGACACAAGAAAAAACAAGGAGATTTTAAAATTTTTCACAGCTGCCATCTTGAGGTTATGGAAACAATTGAAATAAATTAGATGCCAGTGGATTAACATTCGTATAAGGATTTACTGTACCAAGTTTCACTGCACGTGGATGGTTAATTTGCGAGAAACGTCCATGTGAATATTTATAATTCGCGTCACCGCCATGTTGGATTTGTGATCACCAGGTTATTTAAAGTCCTATAGGTGAACTTAAGTTCATAGCCCCTATGAACATAAAAAATGCAGTTTCATTGCTAAAATAGATTCGTAGATATTCAGTATCGCCTAAATATTTCGGATGGTCGCCATGTTGGATTGTTAAACGTATAGGCCATAGAGTCATGTACCATTAAAGGAAAACTATTGCTTAGGTTCATTATTCAAACTTTCACTTCGATCGCATGACTACATCACAAGAAATAAAAACTTAATTTTAAAATTCGCACTGCCGCCATCTTGAACAATTGAACTAAATTAGATACCAGTGGATTACAATGTGTATAAATATTTCCTGTACCAGGTTTCAGTGCGCTTGGAACATTAAATCGCGAGAAAGGTCTATTTAAAATTTTCAAATTCGCTTGGCCGCCATGTTCGTTTTGTAGTTAACCGGTTTTTGAAAGTCTTATAGATGGACTTCCAGTAGTGCCCTTTATCTCCGTACAAAATTTTAGGGAGATACCGCTAATAGTTTCAGAGATATAGAATGCCGGTGAAATATTTCGCACATCCGCCATCTTGTGATTATGTTAACAATTGAACGAAGTTAGATGTCGGTGCATTACAATGTATATAAACATACACTGTACCAAGTTTCATTGCGTTTGGTTGGTCAAATCACGAGAAACGTCTATTTAAATGTCGCAAATTCGCTTGGCCTCCATGTTGGTTTTGTAGTTACCAGGTTTTCAAAAGTCACATAAGTGAACTTATAGTAGTTCCCTCTATCACCATAGAAAATGTCAGGGTAATATCGGTAATAGTTTCGGAGATATTGAATGCTGGTGAAATATTTCGCACAGCCGCCATGTTGGATTGGTGAGTCGTAACAAAATTTGAAGGGCACGGTCGAGGTCACCGGGAATAGTGCTATGAACTTTCCGAGTTTCATTGAAATCGCTCGTGCCGTTTAGATTTTATTAGGGGGGGACACACACACGAATCACACACACACACACGCACACACACACGGACAAAAGGTGATCTCATAAGCCTATTTTTTCAAAATTGAAAATAGGCTAAAAAGTAGGTTAGCTCAGGGAAGGAAAGTATTTCTACAGAAAAGAAATCTGTTGACATCGAATATAGATTTAGGTATTAGGAAGTCATTTTTGATGTTCTTTGTCTGAAGCGTGGCGCTCTATGGAAGTGAAACTTGGACTATTGGTGCAGCAGAAAAGAGGAGAATTGAAGAGTTTGAAATGTGGTGTTACAGGAGAATGATGAAGATCAGATGGGTAGATAGGGTTACTAACGAAGGGGAGAGGAGAGATGTTTCTGGCGACTGCTAATGAGGAGAAGAGATACGTTGGTAGGGCACATACTAAGACACCCAGGAATAGCAAGCTTAGTTATGGAAGGAAGGGTCGAGGGCAAGAACTGTAGTGGTAGACCAAGGTTAGAATATGTTAAACGGGTTGCCTCAGATGTAGGGTGTGGTAGCTATGTAGAGATGAAACGATTAGCTCAGGACAGGGAGAGCTGCATCAAACCAGTCAAAAGACTGGAGACTCAAACAACAACTGACCATCACCGCATATTTTAGCATATACAATTGAAATTAAGTGTAATTCAAAACAAAATAGGTTTCGCCTGCGTGTTGGACATCCCTTGTAAGCAACATTCTGAGCAACAGTTTGATAACTAATATTTTACGCAATGCTGCCTGGCTATTTCAAGAAGGGAATGGGGTGAGACAGCCAGTAGTCCGGGGTTTGTTTTGTGAGGAGCTTCTTCAGGTAATGTTTTACTTTATTCTTAGTCTGCATATCCTTAACTCACAATGTCTAAAGAGAAGAAAGTATTTATTAAAACTGAAAACGATTAAAATAGACGTATTTTGTCTGCTGAAAACATTGCAAATTTGCAATTCTCTATTGTGATGCTTCTTTCTGCAGTGGATGATACATGCTTAAAGTGAGTGAATAGGATTGGCTTATTAGCCTCCTTTCGATCTACACAGGGGCAAAAATTGTGTGTCTGTCTGTGTGTGAGTGTGTGTGTGAATGTGTGTACTCTGAATGTCTGTCCCCTCCTCCCTATCAATTCGAACACGGTGAATACGAATCGAACGAAATTTGGTATAGAGGTAGAACAAGCAAAGGGCACCTCAGTGTCCTGTTTTATATCGCCGCCATCTTGACGGAAACGTAATGGCGGCCACCCAAATGTTCAAAGCTTAAATCAAATTACGACTAACCTAATCATCTGATCTCTACCAAATTATGCAACAACATATATTTATTTGTTAGGCGTCTTTTGACTAAACTAGAAGGTCATCAGCCCAATAGTTTGCAGTTTTATATCGCCACTATCTTGATGGAAACGGAATGGCGTCCACCCAAATGTTAAAGGCTTAAATCAAATTACGACCAACCTAATCATTTGATCTATACCAAATTTTGCAACAACATACATTTTTGTGGGAAGCATCTTTTGACTGAACTACGAGGTCATCAGCCCAATAGTTTGCAGATAGCGTCCATGTATGTGTGCAAATCGATCCCCCATATCAGTTCAAACACGGTGAAACCGAATTGATTGAAATTTTTTAGAGAGGTAGCACTAGCAAAGGACACCTCATAATCAAGTTTAATATCCGTACAACACGTTGTATTTCAACAAGCTACTACAACCTACATTGAATTATACTCGTTGAAAAGGACAAAGAGTTAAAACAAAATCCATGTTTTAGGAGAAAGTAGGCTATATATTCTTTACTGAACATCTTGTTTTTAAGGGCATATTTTCAATTTTTAATGCATATTTTCTACATTTTGTGTGCATAATTGCATGCATATTTCAATCGTTATCAGTGCATAAATGTCCAGTCCCAACTCATGAACAAGGGGGGTGGGGGGATGGACAAGGGGTACCAACATGTCACTGTAGCTAGTAGTCCCTTCCTCTTCTACCTTCCTCCACTCAAATCTTCCGAACAATATTGTGGCTAGTGTTCCACTCATCTTCCACCTTCCCCTACATGGTAAATTCAATGCTTCCCTCGAGCGTTTCAAAATTCCAACACAAAATAGCTCTCTGTGCTTCTGCACTGAAGACATTCAAACTGTAGAACACCGTCTGTTCAGCTGTCCTGCTTTTGAGAGAACACTTTTTGAACTTACGATGCATTTGTTAACTTACAGCTGCTATTTCGAAAAAACACAAAATTTCATGTTTTATAAAAAATGCTGCTCTTTCCAATTTTCAGAATTTATTGTATTTAGACACATGTAATTTGATATTGTCTGCTAATTGCTTGTTGGTTGGTTTGTTCCTCAGTTTAGGGGCTGCGACAATGCGGTCATGTAGCCCCGTGTACTTTGGGTGTATGTAGAATCTGTCTGATAACCGGCGTTATATGTGATGACTGTATTAGTGTGCGTTATCGGTTTTCAATTCCAGTAAGGACTGCAGACATTGAATTACAAGTAGTTCCTACTTTTGCCGCCAAACGCCACCGTCAGCGACTACTAGTTCAGAACCTGGTTACCAGACGCCACTGCAGTCGGCTCCCGGCGACGAACGTCGGAACCTAAGAGCGTTTGTTAAATGTTTAACCTAACCTAATTTAGCTTCACAAAGGTGTAATAAGTGGACAGTTCTTTAACATGCCATATATGTATGATATGGGACCGCCGGCTTTACTTCCCCTCCGAAGGAAGGCATACTGAGGGAGTTTCAACGCTCTTAAAAAATCCGACGACTTCGGCCAGGTTTGAACCCGCGATCTTGGGCATAGAAGCTCAGCATAATACCAACTACGCCACCGAGGCCGCTTATTGCTTGTTATTGTCACATTTTACCAACAAGTAGGAAACATCTTTGTTACGTGCAATGCACGTCCCTATGTTTTTTAAATCCCTCTTCCCTGTTTTCGGGTGTTCCATGACATTTTGAATCGACCGCCTGCTGACTTGATTCCGTTTGTCAACACGAGATAGCACCTGCTGTCGGACTTCTGGGGGTTACTCCAAGTAGTTCCTGCTTCTCCGCTAGAGAGTGTTGCTTTTGCCCTTTAAAACTCTACCTATTCGTGACATAAATGAAGACAATTATATTCTACGTCATGAAACAAATGCCGGTGTATTCATGATACCGCCATATTATTTACTAAATAATGACATTGTTGATTGATGTGTCAAGCCTTGATTGGACGATAAATATTTACATGAATGCAGTTCGGCATCTGACGGGTGCTTTTATCCGCCATCTTGTGAAGTCCTGTGTCTGTCGGTGAAGAAGCAACAAGCCGACTGGTCGTGAAAGGTGTCACCGCTGATGGGGGCTTGGCCCCCAGCCTCTACGAAATATAAATATATTCAAGAGAAAATATGAATGCCAATTCTACTAGGAAATTGCCTGTGCTCTTCAGGCTGTGAATTTCATCGTTTCGCCGTGAAGTGGACGTGTGAAATGTAATCGCATCTCGATGCAGACCTGCGCTTGTGACCAAAACGAAGCATGTGCTGGGCCGGCATGTTCAAGGCAATATAGTGCCATATTTTATTTTATTTAAAATGTGTTAGTTTTTTTTATTTTCATTGTGTCTCCACTGTGAAGTTTTAAGGTACGTTTTTATTTTATTTATCTAATTATTTTATTTTGGGAGCTCCAAATTTGGCCTTGTATGAATGTTTGATCTTCTGTTTTGTTTTGCCTGATAGGCCTAAATTTTCTTTTATGTTTTAATAACGTTTCCTTATATATATATTAATTTTGTTATTATTTTTGTACCTTCTGGAGACACATTTATAAGTTTATTTTACGTTTAAATTATTATTTATTTTCATTTGGCAATCTTGGGATTGTCATAGTTTTAATCTAATGTAAGATCCGTTGAGACATAAAACCGACTAGCGTTAATAGCTTTTAGATGTAATTGTTTTCCGCCTTTCATTCCGCTCTGGGGATTCTAAATTAATTTAATGCTAATTGTTTGCCGTAGTTTCGATCAGGCATGCGGTCTCCTGGTTTTTTTTGTGGCCATGTTTGTTTTTTGTTTTGACGAGATGCATTCTGGTCTCGATGTCAGTCTCTTGGCGCCGGCCACGAAACTCAAACGTGTTGTGTGTTAGCTTAATATTTTTTTAAATGTAATCTTGTTGATTTTATTTTGTGTTTTTTGGTAAATGTTCCTGTGTTTTCCGCCGTCGTGCAAAACATATATTTATTTTCTATTCCCATTTTATTTTGTTAATTTAAATTTTTATTTCTCGTTTAATCGTGGCCGGGATCTCCGCATGTCGGATCGCTATTGCATTCCCTTGTAAATTATCAAGCCCTTTCTCATTGTGTTATGCCTGTAATTTTTATTTTAATCTTTGGGCTGTATAACATTTTAATTTCAATTTGATTCTTGTCCTTTTGTTTGCAAGCAAGCATGTTCTGTTTCTGGTGAAGGTGCTCTAAATTTTTAACATTAAATTTTTATTTTAAATTTTTAATCAACTGTTGTGGCATTATTTCGCCGGCAGCAATTCTGTCGGTTATTGGGGGGTGTCTGTAGAATAGCCTGTGCGTTCCCCTTCTCCACTTTCCTTCCACCCCTTTTGGTGTTCTCCTGTTGGGACATGTCATCTGGAGGTGATTTTGCTGTGGAAGCGATGCGGACCTCTAAATAAACGGTAAGTTGGCCCATCCACGCTGGCCATTGGGCGGTGTCATTCTGGTGAAGCAGAGCGTTGGTTATCGAGTTACCGACGTGCTGCTGGCCCTAAGCCGCCGCCGGTTGCAATCTTCATTTCATTTGAAGGTTAAAAGAAACTATACCTGGACTATTTACCTGTCTCATACTCCAACTAGAAGGTGACATTCCATAAGAAGGTATTTTGGCAAGTCATTCGATAATCATTCCACATAGAAGGCGACTACCAACAAGTAAGAAACATCTTCAGTTCATTTTGAAGGTTAGAAGAGGCTATATCAAGACACGTTTCTTGTCTCATATTCCACCTAGAAAGCAACTTTTTATTAGAAGGACTATTTACTTGTCTCATACTCCAACTAGAAGGTGACATTCCATAAGAAGATATTCTTGGAAAGTCATTTGATAATCATTTCACATAGATGGCGATACCAACAAGTAAGAAATATCTTCAATTCATTTTGAAGGTTACGTACATATATGTTTTTCTACACATTATGTTCACATGCGAATCAGATAATCTACAGAGTGATAAAACTTTTTGAAGTTTTTGACTGATTTTTTGACAGTATTTACTCGTAATTCCGTTTTATTTCTCAATAACAATTTTCAAATTGAAGCGATGATTTACGTATCCTTTTTACATATCTGCTTTTTACGTATAAAGAAGTCTATATTAAAAGCATTTTAAAGGTATTTTACCATTTGCATGTCAATTGTTATATTTGAATGTTTCCATTTTAACTGTTTGTAAGGATAACCATTTTCTTGATACTGTTAATTAGGTTTTAAGGTCTACTATTTTTTCACGCTGATGATGAAATCAGAGATATTCCGAAACATGTACGTTTAATACTGTAATTAAACCACATTGTTTAGTGTTTGACTAGGCGGTTTTAATAAGATAGTACTATCAGTCAATACGGATATTAATTATTACCAGTGTCATAATGGTCAATGTTGACGCATTTTGTGCTTATTAGCTGTTCAACACGTGTGTTGTAGATAATACGATCTGGTATTTTAAATATTAATACTCTAGGATTGTATATATCATACTTTTATCTTTTCATTTCTGTTCATGTCTAATTTGCTGTTTATGTATTGGATTTTGTCAGAGAAATTGTATATTTTGTATAAACTACAACCCTAACATACCGTATGGACTTTGGAGATTAAATAATAATAATAATAATACTCCTCAAGTCTTTAGAACAATATTCAGGCTGGTGCTACCCTACGTTTCTTGCGTCCCCTTCCAAATCTTCCAAACAGTATTTTGGTTACCACTTCTCCACTTCTCTTGCCTTCCCTACTCAAATCTTCCGAGCAATAGGGAGGTTAAGGCGGCTTGAGCTTTTAGTTCTCGCAGTCAAGTGGTGCAGTTGCACCTAATATAAAGGGAGGTAGCGCGCAGTACGTTACTCCAGTGGGGGTCCGGGCGGGGACACCATGAGCCAGCTTGGTGTCCTAGGCGGAACCCCACACAAGACACGGAGCAAACCTAGAAGAATTGCTGAGTTTTAATATTGTGACTATTTAGATATTTTAATTTAAAGTATAGCTGTGCTTAAAGAAGCCACGGCATATTTTATAACTGAATCGACCTACGATATCCCTGCTATCTTTCATAGACTATTCAAAGTAAATTGATGTGTGTAATGTTTTTCAATAATTAGTATAAACCTTAGGCGCATGTTATGGGTTAGAGTTTCTTCTTCTTCTTCTTCTTCTTCTCCTTCTCCCTTTGAGGCACAAAGGATCACTTTAACCAACCATTAGTTCGTCGATTTGTAGGAACTGTACGAGCCTTGCAGCCGTCTCAGTACTCCTTCATTCGTATTGATCTTCTTGTCCTTTCTTGGGCGGAAAATATTCTTGATGGAATTTCCTTTTTAATGAGAGAAAAATGGAAAGTCATATATTTAAGTGCTGTAGTTAAACTCTTCTTATTTGTAGCATCTTCTGTTGTTAGGCCAATTTCTTTTAAGTCCTCTCTGATTTCTTTTAACCATCGGCAAGCAGTTGTTGTGTTTTTTTAAGCAAGATTGTCCTGTACTAGTTGTTTTAGAAGACGTGAATCTGGCATTCTCATGATGTGCCCAAAGATTCCTGGTATTTCCTTTCGCATGATATCAGTAATGGGTTCTAGGTTGTTATAGACAATATTGTTAGGTATTATTCGCCATTGCCCATCATTTTTATAACTTTTATTGATACAAGTTCTTCCAATTCGCCTTTTGATCTTCTGTAATCTGTCGGATTAAGAATGTTCATTTATATGGAATAATGTTTCTGTTGCGTATGTGGCTTCCAGTTTTATGACTGTATTGTAGTGTTTAATTTTTAGTTTATAAAGGCAAGTGATATTTATGCTTCCTTAACACATAAATACGCACTATAAACGTGAAGTGTCATTGAGTTAAGAACCTATTGTTGGATGCTAAGCATTATACTTACATGAGAAGAGCTGGTAGGAGACGATATGTTCTGGACAGAGGTCCTGAAGGTAAGTCGGGCCTAGTGAACCCAGTGGCACAGGTATGCTTTTTTCATAAACCTGGTACTGCACTCCGGGCCAGAAGCAAAGGGCCTGTAATAAAAATAATAATAACAATAATAGTAATAACACAGGCAAGAAATCTATTCTAAGATAGAGAAGTAAGAAACACTTATGTTAATTATACGCCAAATAAATACTATCGGAAAACACACTTAAATGTCTACAATGTATGGACTATTTGAAGTGTACATGTATCGAAACAACATTGGTTTCTTCTTCAGCACAGTTAAGAGTAAAACGTAACCTAAAATAAACTTAAATTAAGAAATGGATATCATTACAATTCGTTTTTTGAGAGAATAATAAAAAAAAAAAAAAAAAACATTAATAAATTCATAAAAAATACATATGTATTTTTTAAAATAATCTTTGAAAATATATATAAAATATTGATTTTAAAGGCATTTACAGTACGGTATATGGTTAATCTTTTGAAAAATATATCTATGATTTTCTTTGTAAATATTCCTCTTCTGAATAAAATTATTAGTTATTATGGTTCCGCTGAACATCAACAGTAACTTTAAAAATCTAGTAAAGTTACTGTTAATTTTCTGCGGAACCATAATAACTAATAATTTTATTCAGAAGAGGAATATTTACAAAAAATTTCATAGATATATTTTTCAGAAGATTAACCATATATACTGTATATTTCATAGACATTGTCGTGGAGCGGCTATGACGTTCACTGTCACTCAGCGGTCCTGGGTAATGAGTGCATCAACCAGCTGGACGTAGTCATCGGTAATGCAGGGGGGTGCCCCAGACCGGGCATCATCGGCTAACGACACCCGTCTTTCCCTGAAGCGCTTGTGCCCTTGCAAGGGACATGCAGTGTTCGCCGTACACTTGTGAATGTCCGTTCCCCCTACTCCTTCCGCTGTCTGAAGCCTCTATATCACTGTTTGGAATGCGACTGGCAGCGTTGGACGATTGATGCATGCTGCTGCTCGCTTTATATCGTCACGTGACGTGCACGCGTGCCCTCTAGCGACGGGCTGTGACCTCCCACGCTCTGATCGGAACCACTCCTCGTTACACACGCCACGATTAGCCCATGTAGTCACCGGTTTACGCATTCCAGCCTCCAGCATGTTATTTTTGAACGCACCTTATACAAAGGAATAATACAATAATATAGACAACAATGTCTCAAATTAGATTTTCTTCGCCCAGAAATGGGCCACTCTCAAACCCCTTTCATGACGTTCCATTAACTCCTGTGTTGTGCAAGAGCACGGGCACAGTTCACAGGAACACAGGTGTATCATGGTCTGTCTCTCCCCACACTCACAGAGTTCTGATTCCTGTAGGTATTCCCATTTGTGGAGATTAACTTTGCATCTCCCAACACCAGTCCGAAGTCTGTCGAGTGACCGCCAAGTTTCCCAGTTGTTGTTGTGGCCTGCTAGAAGCCTTTCCTTGGCCTTCATCCAATCTGGTGGTATTCTGGATTGCCATAGCAGTATCCTGGCTACCTTGTTTGCAGAAAACTTTTCCTTGATTTTAGCCGCCTTCTTGGAGGCTGGTGACCAAAGAGATTGTGAGCATGGTCCTCTGCGGACTGTTTTCGTTCCGTTTGTGCTATGACCTCATGGCGTACCTCATTCCTGCAAAGGAATGCAGTTTGTGGACAGGTGTAGGTTTCAGGCAACCGGTGATTATTCCGCAGGACTCGTTGAGGGCAACATCAACCTGTTTTACATGAGCTGAAGGATACCACACAGGGCTAGCATAATCAGCACCTGAATAACACAGAGCTAATGCAGACATACGTAGTGTTTCAGCATGGGCGCCCCAGGCGGCCCCTATCAACTTACGAAGTATGTTATTTCATGTAGACACTTTCAATACTATGAAATGATTTTTATTAAATGTTTAGGCGTACATGCTCCTATATGACAATGACATCTTCATCAGGGTTGAATAGTTTATCATGCTAAATTAAAATGGATATCCTTACAAAAAAATTAATTTAAAATATAATAAACAGTCCCTGCGGTCAAGTACCTAGGAGAGTGGATCTCGGCAAACCAGAGTGAGAATCTGGCCATAGACACCAGGTGCACCAAGTTCGAGAGGGCCTACCACTCCTGCCGCAGCATCTTCGCATAGAAGTTCCTCTCCAAAAACCTAAAACTCAAGACACTACAATTCAGTAGTAAAACCATCTGTTCTGTACGCCTCTGAATGCCTCGTGAAGGCCAGGAAAGGCCCACTCAGGAAACTTGGACTCAAGGCGAGGAAGATCCTGCGGAGGATACTAAGACCTATACGGGAAGAGGGAGGCACCTACAGAATTCGGCGCAATGATGAGCTTTACAGCCATCAAGCAGACATTGTGACTTGTATAAGAAAGAGGCGCCTGGCCTTCTATGGCCACTTGACCCGCATGATCCCTTGCCGACTCACCAGTAAGATCTTCACAGTGGCAGGAAGAGGGAAGGCCTCTAGGACCAAGTGGATCTCTACGGCCAGGACGGATTTAGACCACCTAGGGATCCCACTTAATTCCATACAGGACCGCCAACAATTCCGGCAAGCCATCAGACAGGGAGTTTTTCCTGTATCCCTGACAGCTAGGAAGAACACCGGTGTCAGCAGACCACCATGGACGGAGGAAAGAAAGCTGGCTCATAGTCAGATGATGAAAAAGTTTTGGAAGAAGAGAAAAGACAAAGCGACGAGAAGATACGAGCCCCGTGGTCCTCAGTAGGCCCAAACGACGAAGAAGATGAAAAATAAACGGTCTATAAATTAAACGTTACACAATAGATAGAAGTTGTTGCTAAAATGATGTTATGAATAATTTATATGTGGACTCTTAATTTTATTTTAAATTCAACATTTTGAAGGATATTCATTGCAATTTAGCATGTTAATTTAAACTATTAAATGCTGATGAAGATATCATTGTCATATCGAAACATGTACGTTTAAATATTTATTTAACATCATTTCACAGCATTGACAGCGCGGATTCCACAATTACATATTGCCATTAGTCAATACGGTTAAAATGGTTAACGTATACGCATTTGTTTTGCTATAAACCAAGGCCCGTATTCGCGGCAGTATTAAAGGTGCCGGGACGTCCTCATTGACCGGACAGCGCTTAGTTTGAATGGCTTATGGTCCACGCGTGGCGGGGAATGTTCCACGGTCTTTGATAGTTGTAGACCCACCTCATTCAATAACATACATCTTATCTAGGTTGGCAACACCCCACATAAACACATCGCATTGACTCCGCACAGCACATATGAACAGGCGGAAGAAAAGGGAAAAATCCGTGTCGTTGAGATAACAGACCATCTCAGTCGACCACACCTGGAGTTACAGTGAACACGAAAACTGCGCGCAGCTCCAACAAGGAAGACTACCAGATAAGTAATAGCCTGCAATATTACATTGTTGATTTTTACAACCATATAATCACTCTAAATTACAAACTCCGGGTATCTATCACCATTTAGCATTTCACCTATCATATATACTGCATTTAGCATACACCGACAGTTGCAGAACCGTACCAATACTGCAACTAAATAATTGTACATATTGTAAATATTTTCACCTGTATTTTCAAACATAGATTTTATAGCCTAAGTGTAATGGATCTGATGATGATCTCTTGACGATCGAAACTGGTCATCCTAGTGTATTTATTAATCTCATGTAGTTTATTTCAGGATTAGGGCATAACCCAGCTCTTTTGGGTACACTCGTGTTGACCGACTGAAAAGCACTAAACTCTTGCTTGTACATCTGTCAATTAAGTATTTCTAGTTCATTTTCCTTTTAGGCAACTCTGTCTTAAATGATAACAGCTCTCAGTTTCAGATTGTCATAGTAGGATTTCATGAAAACCGTGTGTTTATTAGCTGCCAAGAGAAATGGGGCGATGCTTGGATTGAGATGTCATTGTCACATTGTTTGACGACAAATCCTCTCACTCTAGCCACAAGTGTCACAGTGCGTAGTGTGTTCCCATCGTTTAGCCTTTTGTGTGCTAAACATCAATACTCACACTGCATTACTCGCGGCATCCATTTATCATACCCACAGCAGGCAGAAACACGCGCAAAAACACAGTAGATGAGAGAGAGTGAGAAATACGTGTGATAGATGGAGAGGGGAGAGAGATGGCGCGAGCTTTTGATGAAATATCACGCGTAATTATGCAAAAAAAAAAAAAAGATAGATCGACCTTTGACGTTTGAACCGGGGAAGAGCATAATAAATGAATGTAGATTTCCGTTGCATCGATATGTAGTCTAATTATCTGGAATGGTATATCGTAAAAAAAAATCCTTCAGTATGTCTTCCTTCGGAAAGGAAGTAAAGCTGGTGGTCCCATGACATAGATTTATGGCATATAACTTAAAAGATCCTTCTACTAACTAAACTTGTGTGAAGCTAAATTTCTAAGTTAGATTTCATTGAAACGCTCTATCAAAGTTCCAACGTTCACTCCTAGGTGTCAGTGACATCTGGTAGCGAAAGTTGGAACTACTTGAAATTGAACGGTGTCCTCTTGATGCAGCTGTAGCCTCTGGCGAGCCGAACATGTCCGCTGACATTTCCGGCACTAAAAGCCATACGATAAATAAATAAATAAATAAATCTGTATATAAAAATGAATTGCTGTTCGTTAGTCTCGCTAAAACTCGAGAACGGCTGGACCGATTTGGCTAATTTTGGTCTTGAATTATTTGTGGAAGTCCAGAGAAGGTTTGAAAGGTGAATAAATATGAAAGTTGTAGCGCACGAGTAGATTCAACAAATGAGTGACGGCACGCGGATCGCTTAAACAAAGTCCCGTATGCGTTCACAAACCATTCGTCCGATAGCGACTAAACTTGGGTGAGTAGTTGTGTACACTCCAGGGAAAGTTTCAGGCTTAGTAAATCCATTTTACAATAGGTAGCGCACGAGTAGATTCAACAAATGATCGAAGACGCGCGAAGCGTTTCAACAAAGTCCTCTAAGAGTTCATATACCATTCGTCCGATAGCGATTAAACTTGGGTGAGATGTTGTGTACACTTCAGTTAAGGTTTCTGGCTTAGTAAATCCACTTTACAATATGTATCGCACAAGTAGATTTAACAAATGAGCGACGGCACGCGAATTGTTTAAAAAAAGTCCCGTATGAGTTCATATACCATTCATCCGATTGCTATGAAACTTTGGTGAATTATTGTGCACACTCCAGGAAAGGTTTCTGACTTAGTAAATCCTTTTTGCAATAGGTAGCGCACGAGTATATTCAACAAATGAGCGATGACGTGCGAAGCGTTTCAACAAAGTCCTGTATGCGTTAACAAACCATTCGTCCGATAGCGATGAAACTTGGGTGAGAGGTTGTGTACACTACAGGCAAGGTTTCTGGCTTAGTAAATCCATGTTATAATGGGTAGCGCACGAGTAGATTCAACAAATGAGCGACGACGCGGGAAGTGTTTCAACATAGACCCCTCTGTGTTCATATACAATTCGTCCGATAGCGACTAAACTTGGGTGAGTTGTTGTGTACACACAGGGAAAGTTTCAGGCTTAGTAAATCCATTTTACAATAGGTAGCGCACGAGTAGATTCAACAAATGATCGAAGACGCTCGAAGCGTTTCAACAAAGTCCCGTATGCGTTCATATACCATTCGTCCGATCGCGATTAAACTTGGGTGAGATGTTGTGTACACTTCAGTGGACGTCTGGCTTAGTAAATCAACCTTACAATAGGTATCGCACAAGTAGATTCAACGAATGAGCGACGGCACGCGAATCGTTTTAACAAAGTCCCGTATGCTTTCATATACCATTCATCCGATTGCTATGAAACTTTTGTGAATTATTGTGCACACTCCAGGAAAGGTTTCTGACTTAGTAAATCCTTTTTGCAATAGGTAGCGCACGAGTAGATCCAACAAATGAGTAACGGCGCACGTATCGTTTAAAAAAATATCCGTATACGTTCATATACCATTCATGCTATTGCAATGAAATTTGGTGAAATGTTGTGTCCACTCCCGCAAAGATTTCTGATTTAGTATATCCATTTTACAATTGGTAGCGCACGAGTAGATTCAACTAATGAGCGACAGTGCGTGAATCGTTTGAATCAAGTCCCGTATGCGTTCATATACCATTTATCCGATTGCTATGAAATTTTGGTGAATTATTGTGCACACTCCAGGAAAGATTTGTGACTTAGTAAATCCTTTTTACAATAGGTAACGCACGATTAGATTCAAGAAATGAGTAACGGCGCGCGTATCGTTTAAAAAAAATCCGTATGCGTTCATATACCATTCATGTGATTGCAATGAAATGTGTTGAAATGTTGTTTCCACTCCCGCGAAGATTTCTGATTTAGTAAATCTATTTTACAATTGGTAGCGTACGAGTAGATTCAACTAATGGGCGACAGCGCGTGAATCGTTTCAACTAAGTCCCGTATGCGTTCATATACCATTCATCCGATTGTGATAAAACTTTGGTGAGTTGAGTACAGTCCTGCGAAGGTGTATGAATTAGTAAATCCATTTTTCAATGGGTGGCGCTCAAGTAAATTCAACAAATGAGTGACGGCGCTCGAATCGTTTAAACAAAATCCCGTATGCGTTCATATGCCATTCATCCGATTGCGATGAAACTTTGATGAGTTGTTGTGTACACGCCAGGGAAGGTTTTCGAATTAGTAAATCCATTTTACAATAGGTAGCGTACGGGTATATTCAACAAATGTGTAACGGCGCTCGAATCGTTTCAACCAAGTCCCGTATGCGTTCATATGCCATTCAATTCATTGCGATGAAACTTTGTTGAGTTGTTGTGCACGCTCCCATGATTATTTTTGAGATAATAAATCAATTTTACAATAGTTTAGAGGTGGTTAACGGAAAAAGAAAAAAAAATATTGGGAGTCCAAAAGCATTTCAACAAACAAAGTTACAACGCCAACACTTTCTTTGATTGGCATTGCAACGCATGCCGGATACAGCTAGTAATAAACAAGAAGTTCCGTAACGAACTAAAGAGCCTACTTTTCTTAAAATTTAAGGTTCATGCCAATGATTAATCTATAAGGATCTATCTAGAATAATGACGAAATTAAGTTGGTCATATCGAAATTTCTAATTAGTTCGAAATACTGTATACCTGGCATAATGTAGCCTAATAGAGAACTACAGTTGGCAGCCCTGGTGACTGAATATATTCTTAGTTCCATCTCTTAAGGTACAGAATAGAAAATTTGGTTGAAGTCCAATGGATAGCATGGACGTTACATGCAGTTAAACATTGGATCTAACAGCAAGCGTAAAATCATGTTGGCAACATTGACGTACATGTGTTGGTCAGAAATAATCTGAAATAATATGATCTATTGTTGTGTCAATTTTGAAATAAATCCATTAGTTAATATAGAAGTTACATGCATTTTAAAATTGGACCTATCAGCAGGCTTAGAAACATGTTGGCAGCACTGAGGTATATTACTTACTCCAAATTAATATAGAATGTCAGGTACTATACGTGTGCATAGTTTAAAGCTGTCCGATTGCATACTTTCTGATAAACTAGTATTTGGATTAAAACATTGAGAGCATTTATTAACAGTTGGCAGCCCTGGTGGCTCTTAAGAATACGCTCATTCTGCTCTGTTTATGTACACATAGCACATACGAAATTTGGTTGAAATCCAGTTGACAGTGTAGAAGTTATGTGTATTTAAAATTTGGACCTATCAGCAGGCTTATAATCATTTTGGCAACACTGCCATATATGGCCTCCTGGAAATTAAACTGCAATATTCTTATCTATACGTGTGCCAATTTTTAAATAACTCCCATTCATACCTTCCATGATATCCAACATGGAGCTCAAATTTTAATTGCAATTTTTGAGCAGTTGGTAGCACTGACATAATTTTCAAATATGGCCGTGAGATATTCAGGTATAGATCTTTACTCCTACCAAATTTTGTTGCGATTGCTGCAGCCGTTTAGGAGTTGATAGGGGGACACACACACACAGCCAGACAGACAGACAGACAGAAGGACAGACAGACAGACAGACATACAGACAGAAGGACAGACAGATACACACACACACACACACACATTTGCCCGATCTCATAAGTCTACTTTTTCCTCATTTTTGCAAAATGTGAAAAGTAGGCTATTAAATAAATAAATAAATAAATAAATATTATATCTTTGAGTTGTTGCTGATTCTTTTAGGGACTTTATGACATCGTAGCCATTTATCCCCGTGTACTTGGGCGTGTGCACTATTTTTTGTCTGATAACCTGTATCACTGCAATGTCTGTACCAGTGTGTGGATTTGTGATTGAGGTAGGATTTTGGTAGAAAGCGGCCTTAGATACTATCCCGGCATTTGCCTGAAGTAAAAGTGGGGAAGTCACGGAAAAGCACTTCCAGGATGACTGAAGTAGGAAAGAACCCGCCTGTCCTCAGTTTTGCCTCATAAGGCTGAGTGTAGCCCGTTCCAACCCTCAGACCAGAATTGAATTTCTTGGCAGAGCCGGAACTTCCATGGTGACTGCGCAACAAGGCGGGCGACAAGTATAACTTAGTAGACCTTCGAGTGATACATGGTACTGTACATTAATTATGTATATTTTTTAGCCTACTTTCGATTTTTGCAAAAAATGAAAGTAGACTTATGAGATCAACACAGGGCCAAAAATTGTGTGTCTGTCTGTGTGTGTGTGAGTCTGTGTGTGAATCTGTGTGTCAGTGTGTGTACTCTGAATGTCTGTCCCCGCCTATCAATTCGAACACGGTGAATCCGAATTGAACGACATTTGGTACAGAGGTAGCACTAGCAAAGGGCACCTCAGTGTCATGTTTTACATCGCCGCCATCTTGACCAAAACGTAATGGCGGCCACCCAAATGTTCAAAGCTTAAATCAAATTAAGACCAACCTATTCATCTGATCTCTACTAAATTCTGTAACGTTATACCTTTATGTATGGAGAATCTTTTGACCAAACTACGAGGTCATCTGTCCAATAATTTGTGTATGGCGGCCATGTTTGTGTGCAAATCGATTCCCCCTATATTTTCAAACACGGTGAAACGGAATTGAACGAAATTTGGTACAGAGGTAGCACTAGCAAACGGATCCTCAGTATCATGCTTTAAATCGCCGCCATCTTGACGTAAACGTAATGGCGGCCACCCAAATGTTCAAAGCTTAATTGAAATTACGACCAACCTATTTATCTGATCTCGACCAAATTTTGTAACTTTTGCCTTTATGTAAGAAGAATCTTTTGACCAAACTACGAGGTCATCTGCCCAATAATTTGCGGATGGCGGCCATGTTTGTGTGCAAATCGATTCCCCCTATCTTTTCAAACACGCTGAATCCGAATCGAACGAGATTTAGTACAGAGGTAGCACTAGCAAAGGGCACTTCAGTGTTATGTTTATATCGCCGCCATCGAGACGAAAACGTAATGGTGGCTACCCAAATGTTCAAAGCTTAAATCACATTACGACCAACCTAATCATCTGATCTCTACCAAATTTTGCAACATCATACCTTTATGTATGGAGAAGCATTTGACCAAACTACGATGTCATCTGCCCAATAATTTGTGGATGGCTGCCATGTATGTGTGCCAATCGATTCCCCCTAACTATTCAAACACGGTGAAACCGAATTGAACGAAATTCGGTACAGAGGTAGCACTATCAAAGGGCACCTCAGTGTCATATTTTATATCGCCGCCATCTTGACTGAAACGGAATGGCGGCCGCCCAAAAGGTAAAAGCTTAAATGAAATTACGACCAACCTAGTTATTTGATCTCTTCCAAATTTTGTAAGAGCATACCTTTTTGTGGGAAGCATCTCTTGACTGAATTACAAGGTCATCAGCCCAAGAGCTTGCAGATAACCGCCATGTATGTGTGCAAATCGATTCATCATATCAATTCAACCACGGTGAAACCGAATTGAATGAAATATTGTACAGAGGTAGCACTAGCAATGGGCACCTCATATTCATGTTTAATATCCGTATAGCACGTTGTATTTCAACAAGCTACTACAACCAACATTCAATTATACTCCTTGAAAAGGACAAAGAGTTATAACAATACCCATGCATTTAGGAGAAAGTAGGCTATATGTTCTTTACTGAACATCTTGTTTAACCTGAGGTATATACACTTTCTTATTCCTGCCGTAATGGCTGTCATCCTTGAGACCCGAGTACAATTGCCGTTCGTGCTAGGCAACTTAATTCCAGTTTGAGGACTGAAACGGTGTACACTCAGCCTTGTGAGGCAGAAATGGGATTAGGTGGGTTCGATTTATACTCGACCATCCTGAATGTAGTTTTCTATTGTTCGCCGTTTCTTCTCCTGGCAAATGTTAGAACTTAGAACATTACCTAACTTAATGCCGCAGCTACCTCCTACAAATACACGCACTTGTAAAACCATTACAATAAGAGCTTTTAAGAGCGAATCTACAAACATCCAAGTACAATGGCATACACCACCTCGATGTTGCAAATCCTCTAAATCTGTTATTCAAGAGATACATTAAATGGCGTCTTTTGGAAATATTAGCACATTCTAGCTGTAAGCTTGAAAATCGAAGGTTTGAATTCCAGTAGAAACATTTGAATGAGGCATAATCCGTTGGAATGTTTTAACACACCCTTCCTTGCCACACATCCTTTCATAAACACGACCGTGCCCTTCTGTTTCCCCCGAGACAAAGGCAGAGACATAAAAATAATGTTCTGTACAGTACTCTTTACATTAATGTCAATGCAGTACTGTTAAAGTTGCTCGACAGTTACATTTCTGTGTGTGTATTTACATAAGTTACGGTTTAAAGGAAAATGTACCGTGTACCGTAATAACATATCTTTTACCGGTGGTCATACTTTCTTCGCCATGTATCCAAATCCGCGGTAAATCGGACCGCGTTTTAACGGGATTTTACTGTACTTTCGGTTGTTCAATTTATTTGAAATGTTGCACTGCACTCTTCTGAAACCATGACGAGACAAAACAATTGGTCGTTACAGTACTAGGTTAGACGACTGTCTGGATTAAAATTACTACTTGTACTACATGCAAGTGGCTCTAGTGTGTAAGCTTCAAGTGAGGCTTGCTTTTGTATGTAAACCTAGACACGTAGAATTTAACATGTTTGCATCGTTAAACATTTAGTGTAGTCCATAACGCCATGGATGCCACCATTTAGTTTAGGAATTGTGACCTATACTAGTCCCGTCTCTCTTTCTTTGCCCAGATACCCCTTGGATATAGTAAATTAACTGTGGGTATAAAGACCAGCCAAGATGCAATGTTGACCAACGATGACATACAGAGCGTCCGCAAAGTCCCTCCGCAGCGGCAAGATACGCGGGTCTCACTTTGCGGGACGTGTTAGGTTGGCAGCTCATTCATGTCGCTGTATACGCAAAGTCTCACCGCAGCGGCTGGCATAAGCATGCACTTGTTACGTGTTGACCTTCATCTCGAGTGATAGGGTGGGAAATACCAGTTCATTATTGCCGACAGTGAGTGCCTGTGCGTGACAGTGTTGACGCTGTAAGTTGTGTTCTTATCAAGTTCTTGTGTAAGCTGAGTCTAGTGGGAATGCTTACTACTGAAGAGCGTGTGTTTTTAGTGGAAGGGGTTTTCCGTGCTGGTGAAAACTCTACAAAGCACAGTGTAATAGTGTTAAGTACCGGATAATTAATTGCATTACTTAATTTAAAGTAATTGTTTTCCTTGTAACAATATAACATGGGTGTACTGCCAACCTAACACATCCCGCAAGGCGAGACACGTGCTGCGGAGAGACTTTGCGGACACACTGTAGTATTACAATAGCTTATTTCACGAGAATATGATAATAATAATAATATTAATAATAATAATAATGGTTGTGCTCACCTCGGTGTCTTCATCACAGAGTCTCTTAACGTCCGCAGATGACAGGATAGTCACGTTGATATTCATGTGAGCATTTGATCGAGATCTGTCTCTTGCTGTGACCCTCACTTCTTTGCCCACCACCTCTGGTAAAGAGAGAAAGAATACACAATTAGACTTATATCGTTGATATGTTGAATCATTTTATGTTTGGTACATTTAAATGATTTGACAGAGGAATGCTGGAACACTCATTTCATAGATTTTGATAAACGTTCCAAGAAAATTGATGATCAATTTGTAGAGGGTGGATATGTATGCTATTTCAGGGCAGGCTGCAACTTTATATATAGGTGAATACAATAATTAATATTTTCTATTATATTTTGCGTCAATTAACGTTGGGTTAAGATAATCCTGATGCTAACAAATAAGCATACCGGACTTCCTGAAGACATTGTTCTAATAGTCTACTGCGTTACACCACCTCCTGTCTTGGACCACTTTCAGGAGACACATAAAGTGCCTGGAGAAATATCATCAGCGCTGTCTGAGAAGGATCCTTAGGGTTAAATGGCAAGATCACCGAACTAACATCTTGGAAGAAGCATGTACCATCGACTTCGTTGGACAGGTCATGTCGTTCGTATGCCTGATTTTCACCTTCCAAAGCAAATTATGTACGCTCAACTGAAGGATGGCCGTCGGCACCAGGGTGGACAACAAAAAATGTTCAGGGACGTCCTAAAGTCAGACATCAAGAATTGCCTCATCAACACCACTAACTGGGAAACAAAAGCAGCTAACCGCCTGGTATGGCGTCGTCTTACCCACGAAGGTCCTAAGAACTTTGAACTACAACGTCGGAGATTTGAAACTGAGAAGCGGATTGCTCGGAAAGAGTGGGCGTTCCTCAGGATGAATAACCGACAACAACTGGATTTCAACGCTGGCAATGCTTGTCAGCACTTTGGAAGAATTTGTGGCTCGAGGATTGGCCTGCATAGTCAAATAAGAACTCATAGACTCACAAATAACATCTGAGGAAGACAATAATACTCGTCAGCGAGTGATAGCCTATCAATCAATCCTGTCTTGATAACCACCGTAATTGGGTGAAGAAGGTAGACCGGAAGTTTCTGTAGGTGTGCTATATCTAGTTGAAGCCACTAATTGTTCCTGTAGAGCCTACAAATTTTGGTGATGTTGAGTTTCACTCGCTCTTATAAATGGTTCCAAACATTTTTTTCATGGGATCAAGATCGAGTGATTTAGGCGGCCAGTTAAGTGAAACTTGAACTGTTGACACAGCAGAAAAGAGGAGAATTGAAGCGTTTGAAAGGTGAATGATGAAGATCAGATGGGTAGATAGAGTAACAAATGAAGAGTGGGAGAGGAGAGATGTATCTGGCGACTGCTAATAAGGAGAAGATATAGACCAAGGTTAGAATATGTTAAACAGGTTGCTTCGGATGTGAAGTATGCTAGCTATATAGAGATGAAACGGTTAGCTCAGGACAGGGAGGAATAGAGCGCTGCATCAAACCAGTCAAAAAATTGAAGACTTAAACAACAATAACATTGCTATGTTACGCACTTAGTAGATTGTTTGCCGTTCTCTAAAATTTATAATTTTGTCTTTTGGAGCGTGAGTTTGCCGTCGAACGTAATTTTCATTAATCGAGTTGTAGATAGTCACAATTCATTCATCAACACAGCCGAATACAGTACATGTCTGTGAATTTCAGTGTGCTGTAGTTGGTTGTAAAATAAAGGATAATTGAACGTAAAGGTAGCCTACTGCTTCACTGTATTCAATTACTGACTACCCATGAATATAAATTGAAACGTGTCGATTCTAGGATCTCATTCGTTATTTAATGTCACCAGGACTCTGTGATACCATTCTCTATGCCCCTTTAAAGATTTGTTGCTCTATAGTACATACAATGAAAGATACTGCTACAAACTCGGGAAACAAACACAACCCGCTGTACTGAAGTTGTGTTATCCTGAATTTGCTGAAGTACCTAATTAAATACAGTTAAAATAGTAAAGTTAGGAAGTAGATAATATTCATTTTATTGTTGATTTAACTTAGTCTACGTACATTGTTAGTTTGTATTGATGCATGCGTGCATATTTTCTGTTTTGTCATGCTGTTGCGATGTCTTCACTAATTTGACTAATTGAATTAAATACATAAGCAAACGAGTAGTTCCGTGAAGAAGTAAAGCCTATTTTCATATATCCTACTTATGTTAATTGCCACTATCAACATACAAAATTTCATTTTGATTGCTGTAATAGATTCGTAGAGATTGAGAACCGACTAAATATTTCATATGGTCGCCATGTTCGATTTTTATATTTATGCATGAAGATTATTGTGTACGTGTAGCATTCAAACTTCAATCGCATGATTAGGACACAAGAAGTAAAAAATAAATTTTAAAATTTCGCTCAGCTGCCATCTTGAGGTTATGGAAACAATTGAAATAAATTAGATGCCAGTGGATTAACATTTGTATAAGGATTTACTGTAGGCTACCAAGTTTCACTGCACTTGGATGGTTAATTGTGAGTAACGTCTATGTGAATATTTATATTTCGCGTCGCCGCCATGTTGGATTTGTGATCACCAGGTTATTGAAAGTCCAATAGGTGAACTTATGTTCATAGCTCCTATGAACATAAAACAATCAATTTAATTGCTATAATAGATTCATAGATATTCAGAGCCGTCTAAATATTTCGGATGGTCGCCATGTTGGATAGTTATATGTATAGGCCATAGAGTCATGTACCATTAAGGGAAAATTATTGCGTAGGATCATTATTCAAACTCCAACTTCGATCGCATGATAACGACACAAGAAATAAAAACTTAATTTTAAAATTCGCACAGCCGCAATCTTGAGGTTATGTAATCAATTGAAGTAAATTAGATATGAGTGCATTACATTGTGTATAAACATTTCATGTAACAAGTTTCATTGCGTTTGGATTATTAAATCGCAAGAAAAGTCTATTTAAATCTTTCAACTTCGCTTGGCCGCCATGTTCGTTTTGTAGTTAACCGGTTTTTGAAAGTCCTATAGAGAACTTCCAGTAGTGCCCTTTATCTCCGTACAAAATTTCAGGGTGATACCGGTAAAAGTTTCAGAGATATAGAATGCCAGTGAAATATTTCGCACAGCCGCCATCTTGAGGTTATGTAAACAATTGAACGAAGTTAGCTGACGGCGCATTAAAATGTGTGTAAACATATACTGTACCAAGTTTCATTGCGTTTGGTTGCTTAAATCGCGAGAAACGTTTTTCTTTTTGAAAGTCGCGAATTCGCTTGGCCGCCATGTTGGTTTTGTAGTTACCACGTTTTCAAAAGACACATAGGTGAACTTCTAGTAGTTCCCTTCATCACCTGATTAACGGTCACGTTAAACTACAAGCTTCCTTCCTTCCTTCCCTTCATCACCGTCAAAAAGTCCAGACTGATATGGTAATAGTTTCGGAGATATTGAATGCTGGTGAAATATTTCGCACAGCCGCCATGTTGGACTGGTGAAACGTAACAAAATTTGAAGGGAACAGTCGGGGTTGACTGGAATAGTGCCATGAACTTACTGAGTTTCATGGAAATCGCTCCAGCCGTTTAGAAGTTATTATGGGGGACACACACCATCACACACGCACACACAGACGGACAAAAGGTGATCTCATAAGCCTATTTTTTCATAAATGAAAATAGGCTAACAATATATGTGGATTGTATGTCTACCCCATATTATTCTCGTTTTCAACGGGGTTGGGGATGAGATGCAATGAAAGTCCACGTGGAGGATGGTTTTTACGGCCGGTTGCCCTTGTTGACACCAATCTCTTGAGAGGAGTTAATGAGAGATGAAATGAATGCAGGTGGATGAAACTGGGCAAGGATGTGCAAGGAAGCGACCGTGGCCTGTCAGATGTACCGTCCCAGCATTTGCCTTGAGTTGAACATTGGAAACCATGGAAAACCATTTCAAGGATGGCTGAGAGTGGGGCTCAAACCCACGTATACTGAGTTCGTAGAGAGCTTGGCCCCATGGCCTAGCGCTGTGCTTTAGCGAGCGTAGCCACTGCTGTCGGTAAATAAATAAATCGCATTTTGCACTCCGATTTAATAATATTTTAATTAAGTCTCGACTAGTTTTTATTTTAGCCTACTTTCGATTTTTGCAAAAAATGAAAGTATTTTAGCCTACTTTCGATTTTTGCAAAAAATGAAAGTAGACTTATGAGATCAACACAGGGCGAAAAAAGTGTGTCTGTCTGTGTGTGTGTATGTGTGTGTGTGAGTCTGTGTGTGTGTCTGTGTGTGTGTGTGTCTGTGTGTGTGTGAGTGTGTGTACTCTGAATGTCTGTCCCCCCCTATCAATTCGAACACGGTGAATGCGAATTGAACGAAATTTGGTACAAAGGTAGCACTAGCAAAGGACACCTCAGTGTCATGTTTCATATCGCCGCCATCTTGACGGAAACGTAATGGCGGCCTCACAAATGTTCAAAGCTTAAATCAAATTACGACTAACCTAATCATCCGATCTCTACCAAATTTTGCAACAACATACCTTTATGGGGGGAGCATCCTTTGACCAAACTAATAGGTCATCAGAGTAATAGTTTGCGGATGGCGGCCATCTTTGTGTGAAAATCGATTCCCCCTATTAATTCGAACACGGTGCAACCGAATGGAACGAAATTTGGTACAGAGGTAGTACTAACAAAAGGCACCTCAGTGTCATGTTTTATATCGCCGCCATCTTGACGGAAACGTAATGGCGGCCACACAAATGTTCAAAGCTTAAATCAAATTACGATTAACCTAATCATCCGATCTCTACCAAATTTTGCAACAACATACCCTTATAGAGGAAGCATCCTTTGACCAAATGAATAGGTCATTAGCCTAATAGTTTGCGAATGGCGGCCATCTTTGTGTGAAAATCAATTCCCCCTATTAATTCAAACACGGTGAAACCGAATGGAACGAAATTTGGTACAGAGGTAGCACTAGCAAAGGGCATCTCAGTGTCATGTTTTATATCGCCGCCATATTGACAGAAACGTAATGGCGGCCATACAAATGTTCAAAGCTTAAGTTAAATTACGACTAACATAACCATCCGATCTCTACCAAACTTTGCAACAACATACCTTTTTGGAGGGAGCATCCTTTGACCAATCTAATAGGTTATTAGCCTAATAGTTTGCGGATGGCGGCCATCTTTATGCCAAAATTGATTCCCCCTATTAATTCGAACACGGAGGAACCTAATGGAACGAAATTTGGTACAGAGGTAGCACTAGCAAAGGGCACCTCAGTGTCATGTTTTATATCGCCGCCGTCTTGACTGAAACGTAATGGCGGCCACACGAATGTTCAAAGCTTAAATCAAATTACGATTAACTTAATCATCCGATCTCAACCAAATTTTGCAACTACATACCTTTATGGAGGGAGCATCCTTTGACCAATCTAATAGGTCATTCGCCTAATAGTTTGCGGATGGCGGCCATCTTTGTGTCAGAATCGATTCCCCCTATTAATTCAAACACGGTGAAACAGAATGGAACGAAATTTGGTACAGAGATAGCACTAGCAAAGGGCATCTCAGTGTCATGATTAATATCGCCGCCATATTGACAGAAACGTAATAGCGGCCACACAAATGTTTAAAGCTTAAATCAAATTACGACTAACATAACCATTCGATCTCTACCAAACTTTGCAACAACATACCTTTATGGAGGGAGCATCCTTTGACCAATCTAATAGGTCATTAGCCTAATAGTTTGCGGATGGCGGCCATCTTTATGTCAAAATTGATTCCCCCTTTTATTCGAACACGGTGGAACCGAATGAACGAAATTTGGTACAGGGGTAGCACTAGCAAGAGGCACCTCAGTGTCATGTTTTATATCACCACTATCTTGACGGAAACGTAATCGCGGCCACCCAAATGTTAAAAGCTAAAATGTAATTACGACCAACCTAATAATCTAGTCTCTACCAAATTTTGCAACACCATATCTTTATGTGGGAAACATATTCTGACCAAACTGCAAGAACATCAGCCCAATAGTTTGCAGATGGTGGCCAAGTATGTGTGCAAATCGATTCCCCCTATCAATTCAAACACGGCGAAACCGAATTGAACGAAATTTGGTACAGAGGTAGCACTAGCAAAGGGCACCTCATATTCATGTTTAATATCCCTATAGCACGTTGTATTTCAACAAGCTACGACAACCAACATTCAATCATACTCCTTGAAAAGGACAAAGAGTTATAACAATACCCATGCATTTAGGAGAAAGTAGGCTATATGTTCTTCACTGAACATCTTGTTCCTTTTAAAATCGTCATGGAACATGGGTAACTAGAAATAAAGGTAAAATAATACGTAACATACTAGGGACTAGAAGGCTTAGACGAGTACAGTAGATGGAATATTTTATCATTTTAAATGATCTTGTCGACTTCGTCGTTACGCTGGGGTCTGGCGTTATGTTACGGTGACGGACGAAATGTACTCAGATGCACTGAGGTGTGTGACGTCATAGTACCGCTCGGTGCATGTGTACCCCGACAATCTCTACTTCGTTAGTATAAGACAAAAATCCCCGATTCTTGGATGTCACGGTTAATATCGGGAACCGCTGGATGGATTTTGATGGATTCTGTAAAGGATATCTCGAGGAACGATTCTGTAGAAAATAATTTATGTATGATCAAAGGAAGCCAAGCAGTAACGATTTCAGTGAGAAAGTCGAAAACAAACTTGGCGTCCATGCGCTTCTTAAGCTTACGCTGGGCAATCCGTTAAAAATATTAATATACTGTGAGCGTAAGCATTGGTCAGCATGAAAAGTTTTACAAAAAAGTCCGCGAGAGCATATCCCTATCTTCAATACATCGCCCACTATAAGTGTTTTTAGACTGGATGGAAGGGGCAAGACTCCGCGCGCTCTCGTGAGAATGCGGCATCCCCCACGCTGGACCTTGCTTTGCCCTTGGTTTGCACTTGCCCTTCGCGAGTAATTTGAAACAAGATAAGCAAGATAAGTATTATGCAGATAATTTTCTCACATGTCAAGGGTCTTTGGCTTCGAGCGAAGCGAGAAGCCTCCAGCCTTTCTAGCATTTTCGGCATTTGTAGCATTTAAAATGATACAAAGTCTAGTCTTTCAGACTGACTGTCACTTTTTTTTACAACGGACCTCCATGTTATATTCTGCTCGCTGTCTTGTCTGATATAAGAGGACATGGGTAAAGCCCTGCGTGGATGCAGATATCCACAGATAAACCCGCGGATATAGTTTGCATGGCTGTGCTGATAGCGGTTAAGCTGCGGATAATGTTTGAAGTAAATGTGCGGATAGTTTTCAGAATACAATCCGAACTTCTTGAAAATCATTGCTAGGACCCAGATGTTTATGACATATCATATTTCTCCGTTATGTTTTTTTCATGACAAATGTAAGATGATTTACGCTAATCTCATTAAAATTATGTCATTATGCACAATTAACACTCCGAACTGAAAAGGGGTTGCAATTCTAGCTGTATAACATTCATTTTAAACATAGCACACGACATACAAAGCCTAGGGGAACGACTTTCTCCTCAAATGTCTAATGTAATGAAAAGTATTATTGGTATATTGGCTTTCACGGCCAGGGAATTAAAACTCAGCAATTCTTTTAGGTTTGTGCCCTGTCTTGTGTGGGGTTTCGCCTACAACACCAGGGTGGCTCATCAGCAGGCTCTTGGTGTCCCCGCCCGGACCCCCACAGGAGTAGCAAACTGTGCGCTACCTCCCTTTACATGAAGTGCAACTGCACCACTTTACTGCGAGAACTAAAAGGTCAAGCAGCATTAACCTCCCTATGAAGGCTTCCAAAAAGATGGTAGGGAGGTAGCGCGCAGTTCGCTACTCCTGTGAGGGTCTGGGTGGGGACACCAAGAGCCCGCTGATGTGCCAGCTTGGTGTTCTAGGCGAAACCCCACACAAGACAGGGAACAAACCTAAAAGAATTGGATTGTTAAGCTTTGTATATTAGCAGCCTTGTAAGTCGAGGAAGCATAAGAAATGAATAATATAGTGCCAGTAGATTCGGATAACAAACGTGCGGATGCGGATAACAGCCGTGTGGTTGCGGGGTGGAAGCAAATTACGGTTTGTTTATCTGCGCAGGGCTCTAGCTATGGGACACCAGTGTTTTACCATTTTAAATGATCTTATCGACTTCGTCGTTACACTGGGGTCTGGCGTTACGTTACGGTGACGGGACGAAATGTACCCAGATGCACTGAGGTGTGTGACGTCATAGTACTGCTTGGTGCATGTGTTCCCCGACAATCTCTACTTCGTTAGTATACGACAAAAATCCCCGATTCTTGGATGTCACGGGTAATCTCGAGAACCACTGATTGGATTTTGATGCGGTTTTCACCATTCTGTAAAGGATACCTCGAGGAAAGATTCTGTAGAAAATAATTGTATGATCAAAGGAATCCAAGCAGTAACTATTTCAGTGAAAAAGTCGAAAACAAACTTGGCGTCCGTGCGCTTCATAAGCTTACGCTGGGCAAACCGTTAAAAATATCAATATACTATGAGCGTAAGAATTGGTCGGCATGAAAAGTTCTACAAAAAAGACCCCGAGAGCATATCTCTATCTTCAATACATCGCCCACTATATGTGTTTTTAGACTGGATGGAAGGGGCAAGTACCCGCGCGCTCTGGTAAGCGTGACGACATCCCGCGCGCTTGGCCTTGTTTTGCCCTTAGTTTACACTTGCCGTTCGCGAGTAATTTGATACAAGATAAGCAAGATAAGTATTATGCAGATACATTTTTAACATGTCAAGAGTCTTTGGCTTCGAGCGAAGCGAGAACCCTCAAGCCTTTCTAGCATTTTCAGTATTTGTAGCATTTAAAATGATAAAAAGTCTAGTCTTTCAGACTGACTGCCACTTTTTTATTTACTCTACTGTTTGCCCGATAGCCTGAACCCATCACTCTAGCCCGCTGTCTTGTCTGATATAAGAGGCCAAGAGATATCAGTGTTGTTACTCACCCTTCAGTTTGCCTGATAGTCTGAGCACATCACTCCAGCACGCTGTCTTGTCTGATATAAGAGACCACGAGATATCAGTGTTATTACTAACTCTTCTGTTTACCTGATAGTCTTAGCACATCACTCCAGCACACTGTCTTGTCTGATATAAGAGACCACGAGATATCAGTGTTATTACTCACCCTTCTGTTTGCCTGATAGACTTAGCACATCACTCCAGCACGCTGTATTGTCTGATATAAGATACCACGAGATATCAGTGTTATTACTCACCCTTCTGTTTGCCTGATAGTCATAGCACATCACTCCAGCACGCTGTCTTGTCTGATATAAGAGACCACGAGATATCAGTGTTATTACTCACCCTTCTGTTTGCCTGATAGTCTTAGCACATCACTCCACCACGCTGTCTTGTCTGATATAAGAGACCACGAGATATCAGTGTTATTACTCACCCTACAGTTTGCCTGATAGCATGAGCACATCACTCCAGCCCACTGTATTGTCTGATATAAGAGACCACGAGATATCAGTGTTATTACTCACCCTTCTGTTTGCCTGATAGACTTAGCACATCACTCCAGCACGCTGTCTTGTCTGATATAAGATACCACGAGATATCAGTGTTATTACTCACCCTTCTGTTTGCCCGATAACCTGAGCACATCACTCCAGCCCGCTGTCTTACCTGATGTAGGAGACCAAGAGATATCAGTGTTATTACTCACCCTACTGTTTGCCCGATAACCTGAGCACATCACTCCAGCCCGCTGTCTTGTCCGATATAAGAGACCATGAGATATCAGTGTTATTACTCACCCTTCTGTTTGCCTGATAGCCTGAGCACATCACTCCAGCCCACTGTCTTGTATGATATAACAGGCCATGAGACCATTGGGGTTGTTACTCACCCTTCTGTTTGCCTGATAGACTTAGCACATCACTCCAGCCCACTGTATTGTCTGATATAAGAGACCACGAGATATCAGTGTTATTACTCACCCTTCTGTTTGCCTGATAGACTTAGCACATCACTCCAGCACGCTGTCTTGTCTGATATAAGATACCACGAGATATCAGTGTTGTTACTCACCCTTCTGTTTGCCTGATAGCCTGAGCACATCACTCCAGCCCGCTGTCTTACCTGATGTAGGAGACCAAGAGATATCAGTGTTATTACTCACCCTACTGTTTGCCCGATAACCTGAGCACATCACTCCAGCCCGCTGTCTTGTCCGATATAAGAGACCATGAGATATCAGTGTTATTACTCACCCTTCTGTTTGCCCGATAGACTGAGCACATCACTCCAGCCCGCTGTCTTGTCCGATATAAGAGACCATGAGATATCAGTGTTATTACTCACCCTACTGTTTGCCCGATAGTCTTAGCACATCACTCCAGCACGCTGGGTTATCTGATATAAGAGGCCATGAGATATCAGTGTTATTACTCACCCTTCTGTTTGCCTGATAGTCTTAGCACATCACTCCAGCACACTGTCTTGTCTGATATAGGAGGTCATGAGATATCAGTGTTATTACTCACCCTTCTGTTTGCCTGAGAGTCTTAGCACGTCACTCCAGCACGCTGTCTAGTCTGATATGAGAGGCCATGAGATATCAGTGCTATTACTAACCCTTCTGTTTGCCTGATAGCCTGAGCACATCACTCCAGCCCACTGTCTTGTCTGATATAAGAGGCCATGAGATATCAGTGTTATTACTCACCCTTCTGTTTGCCTGATAGTCTTAGCACATCACTCCAGCACACTGTCTTGTCTGATATAAGAGGCCATGAGATATCAGTGTTATTACTCACCCTTCTGTTTGCCTGATAGTCTTAGCACATCACTCCAGCCCACTGTCTTGTCTGATATAAAAGGCCATGAGACCATTGGGGTTGTTACTCACCCTTCTGTTTGCCTGATAGCTTGATCACATGATTCTAGCCCGCTGTCTTGTCAGATAAAAGAGGCCATGAGGTATCAGTCTTAATACTCACCCTTCTGTTTGCCCGACCGCCAAGCACATCACTGCAGCACGCTGTCTTGTCTGATATAAGAGGCCATGAGATATCAGTCTTAATACTCACCCTTCTGTTTGCCCGACCGCCAAGCACATCACTGCAGCCCGCTGTATAGTCCGATATAAGAGGCCATGATATATCAGTGTTATTACTAACCCTTCTGTTTGCCTGATAGCCTGAGCACATCACTCCAGCCCACTGTCTTGTATGATATAACAGGCCATGAGACCATTGGGGTTGTTACTAACCCTTCTGTTTGCCCGACCGCCAAGCACATCACTCCAGCACACTGTCTTGTCTGATATAACAGGCCATGAGACCATTGGGGTTGTTACTCACCCTTCTGTTTGCCCGACCGCCAAGCACATCACTGCAGCCCGCTGTATAGTCCGATATAAGAGGCCATGATATATCAGTGTTATTACTAACCCTTCTGTTTGCCTGATAGTCTGAGCACATCACTCCAGCCCACTGTCTTGTCTGATATAACAGGCCATGAGACCATTGGGGTTGTTACTAACCCTTCTGTTTGCCTGATAGTCTTAGCACATCACTCCAGCACGCTGTCTTGTCTGATATAAGAGACCACGAGATATCAGTGTTATTACTCACCCTTCTGTTTGCCTGATAGTCTTAGCACATCACTCCAGCACGCTGTCTTGTCTGATATAAGAGACCACGTGATATCAGTGTTATTACTCACCCTTATGTTTGCCTGATAGTCTTAGCACATCACTCCACCACGCTGTCTGGCCTGATATAAGAGACCACGAGATATCAGTGTTATTACTCACCCTACAGTTTGCCTGATAGCCTGAGCACATCACTCCAGCCCGCTGTCTTGTCTGGTATAAGAGGCCATGAGATATCAGTGTTATTACTCACCCTTCTGTTTGCCTGATAGCCTGAGCACATCACTCCAGCCCACTGTTTATTCTGATATAAGAGGCCATGAGAACATTGGGGTTGTTACTCACCCTTCTGTTTGCCTGATAGCCTGAGCACATCACTCCACCACGCTGTCTTGTCTGATATAAGAGGCCATGAGATATCAGTGTTATTACTCACCCTTCTGTTTGCCGGATAGTCTGAGCACATCACTCCAGCACACTTTCTTGTCTGATATGAGAGACCATGAGATATCAGTGTTATTACTAACTCTTCTGTTTGCCTGATAGTCTGAGCACATCAATCCAGCACACTTTCTTGTCTGATATGAGAGACCATGAGATATCAGTGTTATTACTAACTCTTCTGTTTGCCGGATAGTCTGAGCACATCACTCCAGCACGCTGTCTTGTCTGATATGAGAGACCATGAGATATCAGTGTTATTACTAACTCTTCTGTTTGCCTGATAGTCTGAGCACATCACTCCAGCACACTGTCTTGTCTGATATGAGAGACCATGAGATATCAATGTTATTACTCACCCTTCTGTTTGCCTGATAGTCTGAGCACATCACTCCAGCACACTGTCTTGTCTGATATGAGAGACCATGAGATATCAATGTTATTACTCACCCTTCTGTTTGCCCGATAGGCTGAGCACATCACTCCAGCACGCTGGGTTATCTGATATAAGAGGCCATGAGATATCTGTGTTATTACTCACCCTTCTGTTTGCCTGATAGCCTGAGCACATCACTCCAGCCCACTGTATTGTCTGATATAAGAGGCCCTGATATATCAGTGTTGTTACTCACCCTTCTGTTTGCCTGATAGCCTGAGCACATCACTCCAGCCCGCTGTCTTACCTGATGTAGGAGACCAAGAGATATCAGTGTTATTACTCACCCTACTGTTTGCCCGATAGCCTGAGCACATCACTCCAGCCCGCTGTCTTGTCCGATATAAGAGACCATGAGATATCAGTGTTATTACTCACCCTTCTGTTTGCCCGATAGACTGAGCACATCACTCCAGCACGATGGGTTATCTGATATAAGAGGCCATGAGATATCAGTGTTATTACTCACCCTTCTGTTTGCCCGATAGACTGAGCACATCACTCCAGCACACTGTCTTGTCTGATATAGGAGGCCATGAGATATCAGTGTTATTACTCACCCTTCTGTTTGCCTGAGAGTCTTAGCACATCACTCCAGCACGCTGTCTTGTCTGATATAAGAGGCCATGAGATATCAGTGCTATTACTAACCCTTCTGTTTGCCCGATAGCCTGAGCACGTCACTCTAGCCCGCTGTCTAGTCTGATATAAGAGGCCATGCGATATCAGTGCTATTACTCACCCTTCTGTTTGCCTGATAGGCTGAGCACATCACTCCAGCCCGCTGTCTTGTCTGATGTAAGAGGCCATGAGATATCAGTGTTATTACTCACCCTTCTGTTTGCCTGAGAGTCTTAGCACATCACTCCAGCACGCTGTCTTGCCTGATATAAGAGGCCATGAGATATCAGTGCTATTACTAACCCTTCTGTTTGCCTGATAGCCTGAGCACATCACTCCAGCCCACTGTCTTGTCTGATATAAAAGGCCATGAGACCATTGGGGTTGTTACTCACCCTTCTGTTTGCCTGATAGCTTGATCACATGATTCTAGCCCGCTGTCTTGTCAGATAAAAGAGGCCATGAGGTATCAGTCTTAATACTCACCCTTCTGTTTGCCCGACCGCCAAGCACATCACTGCAGCCCGCTGTATAGTCCGATATAAGAGGCCATGATATATCAGTGTTATTACTAACCCTTCTGTTTGCCTGATAGCCTGAGCACATCACTCCAGCCCACTGTCTTGTCTGATATAACAGGCCATGAGACCATTGGGGTTGTTACTCACCCTTCTGTTTGCCTGATAGCTTGAACACATGATTCTAGCACGCTGTCTTGTCTGATAAAAGAGGCCATGAGAACTTTAGGGTTATTACTCACCCTTCTGTTTGCCCGATAGCCGGAGCACGTGGGAGGTACCGTTCATCATGAACCATCCTGGCCCCTCAGCCACTTTGTACTTGGTACCACTCTCCGACTCTTGCCCACTTTCTTGCCTGGCGGACACCCTGAACAGTATAGTCGGCCGCAGTGGAGGTGCTACCAGGTGTAGCTCGGGGATGGGGAAGTACAAACTGCTCACTGAAACAATGCAACGAAAAAAATATTTGAATAAATTGCATTGCAATTTGTTGACATCGAAAATAGATTGAGGTATTAGTAAGTCATTTTTGAAAGCCTTTGTCTGGAGCGAGGCACTCCATAGTGAATCATGGACTAGTGGTGCAGCAGAAAAGAGGAGAATTGAAGAGTTTGAAATGTGGTGTTACAGGAGAATGATGAAGATCAGATGGGTAGATAGGGTTACAAACAAAGAGGTATTAAGACGAGTGGGCGATGAGAGATGTTTCTAGCGATTGCTAATGAAGAGAAGAAATAGGTCGGCAGAACACATATTAAGACACCCAGGAATAGCAAGCAGTTATGGAAGGAAGAGTCGATGACAAGAACTGTAGGGATAGACCAAGGTTAGAATATGTTAAACAGATTGCCTCGGATGTAGGGTGTGGTAGCTATGTAGATATGAAACGATTCACTCAGGACAGGGAGGTGTGGAGAACTGCATCAAACCAGTCAAAAGACTGAAGACTCAAACAACAACAAACAATGCATCAAGTAACGAAGGGCACGAAAACGTTACATACTAATCTTGATATATAAATTAACTTAAAACAAGAAGTTCCGTGAAGAACTAAAGAGCCTACTTTTCTTAAAATTTAAGATTCATGCCAATGATTAATCTATATGGATCTATCTAGAATAATGACGAAATTAAGTTGGTAATATCGAAATTTCTAATTAGTTCGAAATACTGTATAATGCGGGCTAATAGCGAACTAGAGTTGGCAGCCCTGGTGACTGAATATTTTCTTAGTTCCATCTCTTAAGGTACAGAATACAAAATTTGGTTGAAGTCCAATGGATAGCCTGGACGTTACATGCAGTTAAACATTGGATCTAACAGGGCGCGTAAAATCATGTTGGCAATAATGACATGCATGTAATGGTCAGAAATAGTCTGAAATAATATGATCTATTGTTGTGTCAATTTTGAATGAAATCCATTAGTTAGTATAGAAGTTACATTCATTTTAAAATTGGACCTAAGAGCAGGCTTAGAATCATGTTGGCAGCACTGGCGTAGGCCTATATTAGTTACTCCAAATTAATATAGAATGCCAGGTACTACACGTGTGCAAAGTTTAGAGCTATTGGCTTGCATACTTTCTGATATATTGATATTAGGGCAACAAAAATAGAGACAGTATTTATTAACAGTTGGCAGCCCTGATTACACTTGAGAATCGGCATAGTCATATCTGTTATGGTACACATAGCACACACGAAATATGGTTGAAATCCAAATGATAGTATGGAAGTTACACGTATTTAAAGTTGGACCTCTCAGCAGGCGTAGGATCATGTTGGTAGCACTGACGTATATAACTTACTCAAAATCAATATAGAATGTCAGGTACTATACGTGTGCATAGTTTAAAGCAGTGGGCATGCATACTTCCTGATATATGGGTATTTGGATAAAAAAAAGAGAGCATTTATTAACATTTGGCAGCCCTGGTGGCTTTCAAGAATATGCTCAGTCATAACTGTTTATGTACACATACAACATACGAAATTTGGTTCAATTCGAATTGATAGTGTAGAAGTTATATGCCTTTAAAAATTGGACCTATCAGCAGGCTTATAATCATTTTGACACCACTGCCATGTAAGGCCTCCTGGAAATTAAACTGCAATATTATTATCTATACGTGTGCCAATTTTGGAATAGCTTCCATTCATACCTTCGAAGATATCCAACATTGAGCTCAAATTTCAATTGCGATTTTACAGCTGTTGGTAGCACTGACATCATTTTCAAATATGGGCGTGAGATATTCAGGTATAGATCTTTACTCCTACTAAATTATGTTTCGATTGCTGCAGCCGATTAGGAGTTGATAGGGGGAGACACACACACAGCCAGCCAGCCAGCCAGACAGACAGACAGACAGACAGACAGACAGACAGAAGGACAGACAGACAGATAGAAGGACAGACAGATACTTGCCCGATCTCATAGGTCTACATTTTCCTCATTTTTGCAAAATGTGAAAAGTCAGCTAAAAATGGAATATTGGCCTTCATTGTCAATTAAATACACTGAGAAAATCTTCCAGGGTTTTGCTGAGGCTGCTACAGGGTTTCATCTGAGTGTACAATGTTAGGGTAATTAGCTGGCTTGTGTTACACCCTGCTTGGGTCTCGGTGAGATAGTGAACCTTGCGTTACCTTCAACCCCACATCAGGCACGGCATAAACCTATAAGATATGCTGAGAATTGGTGAGTGCAAAAAATGTATGTGTTCATGGAACAGACACACTGATCACCCTAGAATTACCTATGGAATTGCATGTTGCCGTCGTTAGCATTACAACGGGTAAGTCATAAACATATATTTAATACCTTAAGTGTATAGGATCTGATGATGATCACTTGACGATCGAAACTGGACATCCAAGTGTATTTTAATCTCATGTAATTTTCTTCAGGATTAGGGAAACTCCCATTACATTTGGGTACAATCGTGTTGACCGACAGAAACGCATTACATTTCGTTAGTTCTCCCATCACTAGCGCAGTTTCGAATGCTGTTAGTTATACTTCGAGGGACTAGGTTGATGCGTCATCTTTCTCACCGTTTGGAGATAGTTCACGTGTGGTCAGCGCGTTGGGTCCCCTCGGCCGTTTAACTTGGTTTCCATGACCAGGGCGGTGTCTCACTGTCAGACAGCTACTCAATTGTCCTCACGAGGCAGCGTGTACCTCGTTCCAGCCTTCGCGTCATTTTCTAATATCCTTGACGGAAGCGGGGATCCAACCAGGACCTCTGGGGTGACAACCAAATATGCTAGACACTACAGCACGAGGTGGTCTAAATGTGATGATCATGAAGCCGAATTCAAAAGAGGAATGAAAAAAACACACTTAAATTTGGAAAAGTAGACAGCCAGTGAGTGTTTTCGCATTAATCAGCTCTCCCTCACAACTGCATCATCCAAACCACCCGAGTGGGAGAGATTAAGTAAATACAATCTTTCTTAAAATATTTATTCTTAAAGGATGGACTTGTGCGGGATGAAACTAAACTAGTGTCCTTGTTGTACGACTCAGTTAAAGAGGGGAAGGACTTGAGTTCTCTAACTTTCAAGTCACTAGGCTGCTTAACCATTGGTAAGAATGTGCCTGCCAGAGCGGAATGGACTACAATTTAGCGTCGTTTGATGTTCTCTTGTTGAAGCTGCCAAGTCAAACAGAACTCTTCACGAGAGGGAGAGAGAACGAACTCTGAGGCTGTCAAATTATCCATTGGCTGCAAACTTTCCAGACCTTTCCTTGAATTGGCCGATTTCCGATCTCATTTCTGACAAGCAAACAGCCTTCTGTGGCCACGGCGATAAGCTAAGTGTTGAGAATCCTGCCTTAAAGGTCTTGGATTTGATTCTCGGCTCTGCCAAGGATATTCAGGTTTGCAGGTTGGAAAACTGAGAAGAGGTGGGTTTGATTCCTACTTCAGCCATCCTGGAAGTGGTTTTCCGTGGATTTACACTTCTACTCCAGGCAAATGCCGGTATGGTACCTAACTTAAAGCCACAGCCGCTTCCTACCCAAATCCTATCCTGATATAATATTAGAACACGTGGGGAAATACGTCTCTATTTTTGAAGCTTGTTTAATTTTGGAAATTTCGAAGTGTGTCTGAGAATATCTCCTGATATCATGTTATACCGTATTGGTGAAAGCTCTTCGTATCGATCTGAAAGAATTTCAATTAGAGAGTGCCACCTGTTCCTCCACAGTAAATCATCAACGACCTCTGGCTCTTCTCCAAGAGAAAGAAAATTTTACCCTAGGGACCATTCTTTCAGCTCTCCTATTCGCTGCTGTTCGAGTTAAATACATTTTTACAAAATAGAGCCCGATTTCAATAAACCATTCAAACCATATGTTACTCCTTCATAACAACAAATGCTCTTAATTCGAGATTGAGAAGTACTTGCTGTTTGCTGAATATTTTAATTGAAGAGCGATGTAGTTTTTGATACAGATTTTGGTCAATAATTTGGCAAAAAATAGGTAAGCATAGATTTTTATTAGTCTATTTCGTTATTGAAGTGTTGGAACACACAGATGTAAATGATAGTATTTTGGGCTCGCTGTGTGAATGGCTGGAACCAATAGTGGTTGAGAAGCAGAGATCATAATGGACTTCGTTGGCAAATTACAACTGCTTCAAATTGATAAGGCTATTTCTTAGATTGAATACATCATCGTCTTTCTACTCGTTAATGATGAACTGTGATTCAATTGATTAATTGTTTCTCTATTTAAGGTGGCCTTATACTTCTCGAGAGGTTGTCCGGTTATGTGCTTAATGTGGTTTGTATATTTAATCTACCTTTTGACCATCTTCCATCTGTCTTTCCTACCGGATACGTGGCCCAGCAGGAAGGCTCTTTGCTGTTGAGTCCAAGGCAGAGGGATCAAAACCTAGAGTAGTCACTTGATATTTGAGTGTGCTTCAATTCTACAGACCCGATGCCTGTAGATTTATTAGCCCGTTAAAGATCCTCTTCTGGGTAAACATAACGAACCTTGGTGACTCTAAAAAGAACATTTAACACTTTTATCTCAATAAATAAAGGAAAAATGTAAATAGCCGAAAATAATTAGCTATTAGATCTCTTCTAGGCGTATATTTTAGGAACCCCCTCTACTTCCCAAATTACACATTCACAGACTGATTGTTCATCTCCGCGAATAATAGACGTAGCGTTGTAAATCTTAGTACCTCTAAAACTGCGATTTAACAAATCTATTTGACGCAAAGTAATGAAATTATTCCAATAACCACTTTCTTCTTTAACGGAAAATAATCACTGCATTCCTCTCACACGGATTAATTCCTGCACATCAAGATACGGCCTACATGGCGGGATTATCTTTGCCACGGTGGTTGAGTGGATAGCGTGTCGGTCTACTAACCCCAAGATTGCAGGTTCGCTCTTGGCCGTGGTAAGTGATTTTTTAAAGGCGGCAAAAACGCGATACGCATGTTATACGATGTTGGCATGTCAAATAACCCATTTGAATTCAGTAGGCCGTGTTCATAATGGCAAAATTAATCTCGGGAGTTTCCGCCAACACAAAGTTCCTCATTTCTCTACTAGAAAGCCCTATAGTGTTCAAGGAGCTTGGATATCTAACCTCCTTAACTTTCATAGTGATTCAAGGAACAATGAAATTCGACATGCAAGCTACCCTCTGGGTGTCAAATTACAAAGCTAGCACCCGTCACCCGAGGCCATACGATATTATTATTATTATTGTACTTTTTCCCTGACATTGCACATTATAAAAGAGATTTTAACTAATTTTGTACTGAAACCAGTACGTTAAACACAATACAAATTGAAAACATACTACTTTTTAATACTGTAAATTGGCAGAAAATGGGAATGATGATGATGATGATGATCATCATCATTAGAGTTCGTAAGTTTAAGACCTAAAGAAGTACAAAATATGCAAGCAAATATGCCCTAAAAACTATAAAATATGTCCTAAAACTATAAAATATGTCCTAAAAACTATGAAATATGACATGAATTTTTGGGATAGGTAGAGTATCTCTAACATACAGTAAACGTCTTAAGTGCCAAAACGGGATCAGCGATAATACACCCGGCACATTTAATAATACAAACTGACAGAGAGCTACAGTACATTAAAATTGTCAACATTCATTCAGTATCATAGCCTTGAGATGCAGTTCTTCCTCGGCTTATTTACTACACTATTCGGAGGTCCTGTGTTTGAAACTCGACGCAGATAACACGTACCTTGTTAACGACGCCTCAATTTTAACAAAAATGCTGAAATTATAACCAAATATGACCTCATATTACTGAAATATGACGAAGTATGACCAAAACAATAAAAATTGCCGATATATGCATTTATAGGCAAATTCAAATTGCTTTAAACGTGGTCAGAGACCCGTCATTCAAACTTATTTTTCAGATTTGGGTTAAAATGAGCTCAGGAAAAAAATATGACTTTTCCTTAACAACCGAACCTTAATCATCATCATCATAATGTATTGCATTGACGGGCCTTTATGGCCTACAGCAGAAGATAAAAGAAAATGAAAACAGATTAAGAACAAAAAAGAACACCGTTTACAAAAATACAATTAATGGAAAAGGGGAAAGAAGAAGTCAGTCACAACACTGGAGTATCTGCTGCAGATGAGAGCCCATCTCTGCCGGTCTCTAGCGTCATTTTCGACATCTGTTGGCTCCGCTTGCTTTAAAGATTGTCAGAACTCGATCCTTCCATCGCACCGTGGGTCAAAATTGAAATCTAGGGGGACAAAATTATTTATTTTCATAATTAAAAAATCAAAATTTATTACTTCTACAGCATTCTCATATAATTGCCGCTCACTATTCTGGGAAATAAACGCATCTTAGTGTAAATCTGTCACCACTGTTCGAGCAGTCTGAATTGGAGGGTGAATGTATGTGGCTGTGGTTTGGTTGTCTTTGTGGTTGGTGTGATGCTTTAGAATGGAACATGCAGCTGAAGGTATGATCTTTGTAACGTGTTTCAGTTATTAATGGGCGTAATTGTTACGTAATCTTAGCTATATTTGCTTTATATAATATTTAACTATTATTTTTAAAATTTTATTTTCACTTAGATATTTAGTATGCCGCGTCACTCAGTGTCACTTTCCTCTTAATGTTAAAATGTAGATAAAGTCTTGTAGTTTACGCCTGTTATAAGTTTTTTTGCATCTTTTTGAAACTTACTTAGTTATTTTACGTTTTAGAAGATGCCGCGCAACCAGTTCTCACACGTTTACAACTGTTTGAAGCACTGGGTTCGACGATTATGTCAAAAGTGGAACTTTGTGACTTTGTTAAAAGTAAATTAGGGGTAGAAAATTGTTCTAAAGAGATAACTGAATGCTCTATGCAACTCCTAGTCATAGACAATTTCTTGCATGTGTCGACGTTAATTAAAAAGTCTTAACCGATGTTTATTAGGAAGTATACAAATTATATACGTTGCTATCACTCTAAATTCATGACTAAAACGTAAAAATAATTTTGTCGCCCTAGATTCAGATTTTGACCCACGGTGCATCGCGTCCTTGGGGGTCTCTGAGCGTTTTCCATCAGGTTAGGAATGAAGGACTCGGTATGGGAGAGATCCATCAGATCGAAGGATGTGGCCAAACCACTGGAGCCTCTTGTGTGCTAATAATCGGTCAGTGTGTGGCTTTCCAAGCCGTTGGTACAGGTCCTCTTTTGTTCTTCGGTCCTATCCCCCTTCATGGTACAGTAGATGAGTTCATAAATCTTTCGAAGAACCTTCCTCTTGAAGGCACAAATATGCAAATATGGAAAATTTTTGAATGGAAGTGGTAGCCTATTTAAGTTATGTATATGACAATACTAGCAGTAGAGCCCGGCTTCGCCCGGTGAATTTATTTGTTTTATGGATGATAATGAATACTACTACAGAAGTGGAGCACTCAAGGATAAGGATCAGAATGCACCAACGGTTATTGCAGCTGATAACCTCAGTATACTGCACCAACACCATCGCACTTATACAGAGGCATACTATTCTCATGATGATAACTGTTTTTAGGGGCCTAAGAAATCCTTTTGCACTAATTACTCCCCGTGACCGCAATTTATAAGCAGCTCACAATTCTGCACCAGAACACTGGTAGGGGCGACGTGATGCAGCCCGCATTGCCAGGCAACAATAGACTTAGGTATTATTGAAGCTGTTCGGGAGTGCTTGTTCTTCCGACTTACTGAACAAAAATCAATATTTAAGGTTACCTGAGAGGTGTAGCCTAATGCTACATAGCCTAAACTATTCCTCTTGAATCTGGCTATCATATACAAACATATTTTTTTCGAATCCGACTGGTAGTTCCAGAGATTAGCGCGTTTAAAGACATAAACACACAAACAAACTCGTCAGCTTTATTATATTATACTCTGTATTTCAAAAGAATGAACGTGAAGGAAATGGCGGGAGCTTGGAACAGCTGTGTTGCCAAGTTTTTATTGTTGATGTAGAACAGCTGATTCGAATAATACACAGGGCTACACTTAGGATATTATTTCGGTACTATTATGCGCAATATAATGCAAATGTTGATCCTGAGTCAACGCCGAGGACTTTCAAATAGAGAAATACGGTATAAAATGAGTAAATAACACACCGAAGCTATGCTACCTTTGTCACCGTTATTCAATAAATACGAGAAAGAGGCCAAACACTCGACAGCTATACAAATATAATACAAAAAACAAACACAAAGTAATATGATGAATATATCAACACTCACCATGCAATGATTATATCCTTCAAGATGAAACAAGAGTTTGGGTGAAGGTCATTCACAGTCTACAGCAGTTAACACAGAACGCAGAAATAACATCATGACAATACCAAGCACACTCACTCACAGTATCGCGACTCTGTACGGTTAATAATAGCCTCCACATACGTAATGTTAGGGTAAAGTATTTAGCACCAAGCACACAAACAAGCTGTTCTGTGGCGATATTATTGCAGTGATTTTACATTGTCGATTTGTAGGTTATTGAATGACAAGCGTTAATTTGAACACTACGGTATGCAATGAAACATTACTGGATACGTAACATTAAGACCAAATGTACATAGCCTATTTTGTACGTCACGCATGTATTCTAAATTAAGTATATTTAAATATGAATTGAACAAACCAGGCTAACCATGAAAATAGTTTGATGTCGAAATTAGCGATAGCCGGCCGTTACAGGTTGGCGCGCGGTCTCGAGCTGTATTTCCAGCATTTTCCCACGTTCTTCCTGCGGTACTATTTACAACTTATTGACTCGATGCTTAAAGTAATCGAAACGATGGCAATGAAACAAACTCGGACACAGTTAAAACAGGCGACTGAATGAATGACAATAAGCTGGCAACGTATGGCATTAGTTGTCAAAATCCAGCCAATAGGAGCCCACGGCGGTCAGCTGTTCCAAGCTCCCGTCATTTCCTTCACGTTCATTCTTTTGAAATACAGAGTATAGTATAGATTTGTTTGCATGAGTGTACCACAACTTAGGGGACACGTGTCATCAGCAATGTGACAAACGCACAAAGTAATACATCATAACATTTCAACGTAGGATGTTATTAGAAGATCTCCAAACGTCGGATGAGGGGCGTACCTTTACCCTTAGTTATTTTATCATAATCCTAATTATTATACATTTTAATATTTGTTTTCTTTAGCATAGTATTGTTCTTTTTATTTTTATAATTTTAGTTTTATATTATATTTAATATCTTAAAATTAACATTATAAAATAATTATATTTTTAAATTTCTACAAGCATATTATTAATTTTTGCTGGCCCCGTGATGTTGAGGTAGCGTACCAGGCTCTCACGGCTGATGACCTTGTAGTTTGGGCGCAAGACGTGTCCAATATGAAAGATATGTTTTTACCAAATTTGGTAAAGATCCAATGATTAGTTTGGTCGTAATTTAATTTAAAGTTTTGACCATTTGAGTGGCCGCCATTAAGTTTTGGTAAAGATGGTGGCAATATAAAACATGGAACTGAGGTACGCTTTGCCAGTGCTATCTCTGTACAAAATTTCGTTCAATTCGGTTTTGTTGCGTTTGAATCGATAGGGGGAGGGGGAACAGAATACACACTCGCACACACACACACACACACACACGCACTCAAACACACACAGATACACTGACAAGTTTTGGCCCTTGTAGATCTCATAAGTCTACTTTCATTTTTTGCAAAAATAAAAAGTAGGCTAAAAATAAAACAGATGAAAAGTATTTCCTGTTCTGTAAATGAGGACATGACAACATAATCCATAAGTAATTGATTAGTTTTATATTTATTTACATTTTATCAATAAACGTTGTAGTTATTAGATAAATAGTCAAAACGATTACTTCTCCCAATTAGTATGCTTTCAATATACCGTATATACCTACTTTCTCGAGCTCTCCTTCTACTGTATTAGTACAAATAAGAATATTCTCAAAGTGCATGTTTGATGAGCATTTACTCCATAGAACGACTCAACTACTAATAGGAAATATAAACGACTAATTTTCTAGAGTTCCTTCAGCAATTGAATACTTTCACTCATTTCTCACCCATCCGTGAATAATGACACTGAGTTTGTGTTGAAAACGTTCCCCTATATGCATGCCACTGAAGAACGTGTAATTAGTTAATTTCCCGCATGGAGGGCTCTGTAAAGGTACTTAAATTACTTGAACAAAATGAGAAAATGTGTAATTTAAGCAAAGAAACAAGTTGACAGAACGTTATCGTAGTGACATTATCAAATAAAGAAGAGAAAATTAAAACTATTTGCTGAGTAATTGGAGTACTCGTGTCTATTCAACACATTCTGTATCAATTTTACAAGTTGACTTTGATTTGAAAGTTGTTTGAAAAGTTACATGGTATACACTTCTTATAGAAAGGTTGGAGCATTATGTCGCAATAAGACATTGAACAATTAATTGAAGAGCTGAATAAGTCGGAATATTTGAGTGCATGGAGGAAACTTTCCTCCATTAACATCAAAGTCAAACTTATAGCAATGAGTTTCGTTAATATGCCAGACAAGGTAGTTGTTTAACTCAGTTCTTAAGTATTTTACCCACTTCCAAAACCAATAGGCTAATATAGATTGAGATTGTGGATTTGTGGGGACATCCTTCTGAAAGTAAAGCACATGTCATCACCGTGCCTGCAAAGTTTGCTACGTGACAATGCTGTTTTCATATTTCATTTCCTTGAACTCCTTCAGCAATTAAAAGTCATGTGTTTATATACAGTTGTATCCCGCGGTACAATTCATGAAGGATTATTTTCAGCTATATTGCAACAGAACCAAAAACATAAAAATAACAATAAACATTAAACATGAAACATGAAACATGAAACATGAAACATTAAACATTAAACATTAAACATTAAACATTAAATATTAAACATAAGACTTAAGACTTAAGACATAAGACATAAGACATAAGACATAAGACATAAGACATAAGACATAGGACATAGGACATAGGATATAATACATAAGACATAGGACATAGGACATATGACATAGGACATAGGACATAGGACATAGGACATAGGACATAGGACATAGGGCATAGGACATAGGGCATAGGACATGAGACATAGGACATGAGACATAAGACATAAGACATAAAAAAATCAAAATCAAAACAAAGAAATAAAAGCCAATGAAAAAAGAAACCATAAGATGCACCACAAGAGTGCGATGTGTATACACGTGGTTTACTTGTTAGGTTCTAATGAACACGAAGGATGTAAGAATGATAACTAAAACATGAAATCATAAATTCGATTAATGTGAGTAGTTTACAAACTTAAGCATTTCAAAAATAATTAATTGATAGTTCAACCATGAAAATCAGTGGTATTACCAAATTGGATAACGCAGTAATGTGCAGCATATCACGAGCCACTCATAAAAGCGCACATGCTCTTAAAGATAATTCTAGTTATATTTTGACAAATAAAAGGTCAGCAAAGAAACTAAGAGATGCATGGATTCACTTCTTAAGAGAATGTTCAACAGGCCCAGGGACTGAAATACGAGTTGCTGGCTGTGTAACTTCCATTCCGTATAGGCCTTTAATTATTGAGAAACACTATAGTCTCTATTTATAGTTTCAGGCACTATCAGACTTTCACCAGCTTTAATTTTGTTCTTTTGTATTTACAAGACGGGAAATATCCACACTTATTGTATGTAATTCATATTATTGTAAACCGGTAGTGTTGGGCTTATCGAATTGTTGGTTTTAATACACTTATATACCGTAGTAATTATAACAACATTGAACATCCTTTGTTTGGCTTAATTAAAATGTAGGGTTTAATCAACTTATATACCGTAGTGGACTGTATTCCATTGCGATCTTGTTACAACAATCAATCTTGTTGCCAACCCATCAACTCAAAAACTACCAACCAAAGCCGTAAGGTTCCGATCACAAACATATTCCCCTCCCTTGAAACTACTGAAATTCAACAAAAATACAATGAATTATATGAGTAACACAGTTAAAATACAGAAGGTCAATTATACAAAACACTAGACAAACAACTTCTTAACCCATCCTATCAAGTTTCCAGGTTCAAATATCATAAACTTCCTATTGCGTAGTTAGTACCACCAACTTCTGGATGGGCCGCTTGAGTGTGCCTCCCTTGGTTCGCAATGTTACTATTCTCACTACTCCATCCTTTCCTGGGTGAACTTCAGTGATGACTCCCTTCCGCCACTGCAAGGGAGGTAAATTGTCCTCACGAACAAGGACCACTGCTCCAGGTAGCAGGTTGTCCTTGGAAATGGCCCACTTCTTCCTCTGCTGCAACGAATTCAGGTAGTCGGGTGACCACCTTCTCCACAGCTGCTGTTGCATGGCCTGCACTCACTGCCATCTGGACAACTTACTCAAGGGCAGATCAGTTAAATCAGGCTCGGGTAGGCAGGTGAGAGGTGCCCCGATTAAAAAGTGACCAGGAGATAAATAACTTGGGGCCATGCGATCATCTGACAGGACCGTTAATGGACGGGAGTTTAGGCAAGCTTCTATCTGAGCAGTTAATGTATTTAATTCCTCATATGTCAGCATATTATTGCCTACTACACGTTTAAAATGATACTTCATTGATTTCACCGCTGCTTCCCATAGACCGCCGAAGTGAGGTGAACTGGGGGGTATGAAATGCCAGCTTAGCTGCTCAGATCCTGCATGCTCATGAAGCCGTAAATTGAATTGTTCTGACAGGAACATTTTCCTCAGCTCGTGCAGTTCCCGGTTTGCTCCGACAAAATTGGTCCCATTGTCGCTATGTAAATGGGCACTCTTCTTGCTGTAAACCTTTTGAGGGCAGCTATAAAGGCTTCTGAAGAGAGATTGCTAACCACTTTCACATGAATTGCCTTTGTAGAAAGGCAGATGAAAATTGCAAAATAGCATTTCAGTGTTGTTTTGCTCCGCGTATTTCCACCCTTGATCAAGATTGGGCCTGCATAGTCCACCCCAGCATTGAGGAATGGTCGAGATAGTTGGTCTCTAGGTGATGGTAAATTTCTCATTAGTTGTTGGGAAACTCTAGCCTTCAGTCTAAAACATTTAAGGCATTTATGCAAAACAGACCTGATCATTGACTTGGCTGCAGGGATCCTGTAACGTTCTCGAAGTGCTGCCAGTAAAAGTTGTGGCCCAGCATGTAATAACCGCAGATGTTCTGACAATACTATGAGTTTTGTCAGGTGATGCCTTGGAGGAAGAATCAGCTGATGCTTGGCATCATATGTTAAGTTTGAGTTGTCGAGTCTCCCACCAACCCGCACCATTCCCTGAACATCCAAGAATGGATGTAGATCCATCAACTTGCTTTGCTTCTGCAGTTGGTTGCCTCTTTTGAGTTCGTGTATTTCCTGGGCGTAGACCACATGTTGTGCAATCCTGATGCATCTGTGTAGAGCTACATGCAATTCGTCACTTGTCAACACCCCTGCTGTTTTAATTTTTTGATTTCTTGCGTTGAGAATGAATCTGATGCAGTATGCTGTCACTATCACTAAACGTGACAGCGTAGAATAGCGCTCCATGAATTCTCCTGTAGTGTTTGGCACTGCCAAAGTTACTTGGATTCTTCTCTGTTCTTCAGTAACTTCTAAAGTTGGGGCAGTCGATGGCCAGGAGTTGATGTCTCTTTGTAACCACTCTGGACCAATCCACCAAATTGGTGAACTCATTAGTTCCAATGGAGTGGTTCCCCTCGATACGAGATCCGCTGGATTCTGACTGGACGAAACATGGTTCCATGTGGCATTATGCGTAGCCTCTTGAATTGTTGCAACCCTATTAGCAACAAATGTCTTCCATCTGGTTGCAGGTGATGCTATCCAGGACAATGCTATCGATGAGTCTGTCCATAAATAGACGTTGCTAACATCCAGTTCTAAAATTGGCAAGGTTTTATGCATCAATTGTGCGAGCAGGTCCGCTCCGCACAATTCTAAACGAGGTAAGGTTACCCTTTTCACTGGAGCTACTCTTGACTTTGAACACAGGAGACGTACCATGGTTTCTCCTTGCTTGTTTATAGATCTGATGTACAGACATGCGCCGTATGCCTTCTCTGAAGCATCGCAAAACCCATGCACCTGAATGTCTACCGGCTCACCCTGACATAATAACAATCTATCAATCTTTAGGGAGTTTACTGTAGGCAAGTGATTGCATATGATTTGCCATTCCTTCGTTAAATCTGCTGGAAGATGTTCATCCCATGACAACTTGTGAAGCCACATCTGCTGCAAAAATATTTTGTAAACAATCACAACAGGGCTGATAAGACTCAGTGGATCAAAAATTGATGCAACAATGGAAGATACAATGTGCTTAGATATGTTGTCCTTCATCGTTGATGACTCGTTTATATTTACCTTGGTTGTTACAAGAAAAGTATCTGTAGTTGGGTGCCAAAGAAGCCCTAAGGTTTTAACAAACACCACCATCATTATCAAGTTGTAATGGTAACTGGGTCTCACGGTGTTCGACAGGAATTGCTTCTAGTAAGCCACCGTGATTTGCACACCATTTGTGTAATGGAAATCCACCACAGTTTAGCAACTGGATCAACTCTGTTTGAAGCTTTAGCGCTTCCTCAACTGCAGCGCATCCAGACAGAACATCGTCGACATAGAAATCCCTTCGAAGGACCGTTGCTGCGAGTGGATATCTAAACCCTTCGTCCTCGACGAGCTGTTGAAGACATTTAGTGGCTAGAAATGGTGCAGCTCCTGTCCCATAAGTAACTGTTTGAAGCTCATACATCTTTATTGCCTCATCGGGTGACTTACGCCAGAGTATCCGCTGAAGTCCCGTGTCACATGACTGAACTCTAATTTGCCTGTACATTTTTGCTATAGCAGTGAATGCGACAGGATGTTTTCTGAATCTTAAAACGATTGAATATAGATCCTGCTGTACTGTAGGGCCTACCATCAACCCATCATTCAGTGAAATACCGCTAGTGGTATTTGCCGAAGCATCAAAAACTACTCGCTTTCTTGTAGATGTACTCGATTCCTTTATAACCGGGTGATGAGGGAGATAATACGTGCCTTCACGATTGCCCTCTTCATCATGGACAAGTTTAATGTGTCCTAATCCTTCATATTCTTCCATGAACTTGCCTTATTCCGATCGAAGCTGTGGCTGGCGTTGTAGTCGGTGTTCCAATTGTAGTAACAGAGTGGTAGCTTGACTATACGAGCTTCCCAGGGACTCACAATCTTCCTTCATTGGCAGTCGAACAACGTATCTTTCTTGTTCATCTCTGGTGGTATGTTCCTTGAAGTGTTGTTCGCACTCTATTTCTTCCCGCGTCCTGGGAGGAGTGGTCACGTCTTCCAATTCCCAGAACTTCTGTAATTGCTTATCCAGTCCATCTTCATATTTCATGAAACAGGCATTTATTTCTAGTGTGTCATTCTCTGTTGCTTGTTGGACCTGTCCGGACAAGATCCACCCTAGTTCTGTTTCTTGCAGAATTGGGTAGTTTCCTGGACGAGTCATTCTCCCATTCCGCAAAAGCTTGAAGAACAACCCTGCTCCCACCAGCATGTCTATGTGTCCAGACTGATAAATGTAGGATCTGCTAAATCAATATCACGGGGCAAGTTCCTGTGTTTATGCTCAATGTAACAATGAGGCATGGTGCCTGTTATGCGTGGGAGAACTAAGCATTGAATTTCATCTTGAAAATTGTCGGTAACCGCTTGTATAAGTACAGTGACACTGTGGCTTGCCTGGGCGGCTGCATTATTGATCCCCTGAATAGGTACCGCTTGCCTATGTCTTTTAAGCTTGAGCGTCTGAGCCAGTTGTTCAGTGACAAAGTTAGCTTCACATCCGCTATCTAGTAAGGCGCGACAGGTGTGCAGTCTGCCGACGAGATCCTTGACCCGAACCATGACTGTAGACAAGAGTACTTGTGATCTTAATCTTCCCTTAACAGTGCGGTATGACAGTGTGACAGTTTCATCAGATCCACCCCGTGTAGTTTTTTGCTGTTCATTGGTAGTCGTGTAAGATTCCCTGTGAAGCAGTGAATGATGTTTCCCTCCACACTTCTTGCAAAAACTTGATGTACAATTAGGAGCTAGATGTGAACCCTGTAAACAATTGTAACAGTGCTTGTTTGTTGTCACCAGCTGTTTCCGTTCTTCTACGCTTAGCCTTGAGAACTGTGGACATTTGAATAGGAAGTGATTTTCCTTACAGCATGCACAAGTGATCTTCTGGGTTGCAACATACGAATGATGTTTAGGTTTAGTCGCCTTATGTTGACTATCCCTCCCCTCTGTAGAAAACGCTTGTTTGCTACCCGTTTGACCGACAGATTTTATATTTTCCAATGCCTGACGTCTATGTTCCACAAAAACGAAGCAGTTCATCTAATGTTGGCAGTTCCTGGCTATTGAGCTTTAATTCCCATTCCTTTCTAGTGTTCACATCAAGACCTTGTTAATACACATGCATCAATAATATCTCATGCAATGGGGTTGAAAGGTTCAATGCCTTTAATGCATTTAAATTACTGGAAAATGAATTGGAATATCTCACTAGTTCTGGTGCACATTCCCTTTGTACAGGCTTCAATGACATTAATTCCTGCACATGCGTACACGCAATAAGGCGCTTATTCTCATATCTGTCTACTAATAGTTTCCAGGCTACAAGGTAATTGCCTTCCGTGATTGGAATACTCTGAATTAGTTGACTAGCTGCCGCCTTACAAGAAGATACTAAATACTGAAATTTTTGTATTGTTGGTACATCTTCATTCTCATGCACCATCACTCTGAAGGAGTCTGAAAATGATAACCATTTCTCGTATTCACCATTAAAACTAGGCAGGGTAATTGGTGGAAGTTTTACTTGCCTACGCCTTGTTGAGTTCCACGAGACATATGCACTGCCAACTTGCGAACCACCTGACTGATATTCCGGATTCTGTTCAGCTAGTATTTTCATCATTTCGTACTTTAACCTATAATAGCTTGCTTCTAATTGTTCCCTATCTTCATCATGACTCTGATCCTCAGGTTCATTTACTTCTAAATTCGACTGAATTTCATCGTAATTACTTCTAATATCTACCATGTCGTCAAATCGCAGTTAAATTTCATTTAAACCTTGAGTTCCGTCGTCAAATTCACTAACAAATTTCGCCATTCTCGTCAGCTGACCCTATACTACTGCTCTTTTCCGTATTAACTTTAGCCTTTCTGCGGGATCCATGAATTATGGGTTAATGTTTAGGAAAGCCTGAGTAAAATAATACTTTTAATTACCTGCCCTGAGTAGTTGTGATGATAACGAAGCCGCCGTTTCACAGTTTCGACCAGGGACTCGCTAACTGGTGTAGTTAGTCCACCTTTGTAAATATCCACCCTATTGTGAATATTATTGCCGTAGCCGTTACGCTACCGTATATATCACTTGCTGAATGTTAATCGTGTATTCATAACCTTGTGATCTGTCCGCTTGATGACCATAGATCCGGCCCCATAGGACCAAAATGTTGGGCTTATCGAATTGTTGGTTTTAATACACTTATATACCGTAGTATTTATAACAACATTGAACAACCTTTGTTTGGCTTAATTAAAATGTTGGGTTTAATCAACTTATATACCGTAGTGGACTGTATTCCATTGCGATCTTGTTACGACAATCAATCTTGTTGCCAACCCATCAACTCAAAAACTACCAACCAAAGCCGTAAGGTTCCGATTACAAACAGGTAGTTTTCTATTTGGTAGGTTACTGTGCATAGCTGTCTGCTATATTCCCTTATAATAAGTGTTTTATCTTGAACTTACTATGAACTTGAACTTTCTATCCAATGTGAGAATGTGTAACAACAGTAAGTCTGGTGGAAGTTCTTAACATGAACAAGATGATCAGTAAAGAACATATAGCCTACTTCCTCCTAAAGGCATGGGTATTGTTATAACTCTTTGTTCTTTTCAAGGAGTATAATTGAATGTTGGTTGTAGTGGCTTGTTGAAATACAAGGTGTTGTACGGATATTAAACATGAATATGAGGTGCCCTTGTCTAGTGCTACCTCTGTACAAAATGTCATTCAATTCGGTTACACCGTGTTTGAATTGTTATGGTGAATCGATTTGCACACATACATAACCGCTATCTGCAAACTATTGGGCTGATTACTTTGTAATTCAGTCAAAAGATGCTTCCTACAAAAAGGTATGTTGTTGCAAAATTTGGTACAGATCAAATAATTAGGTTGGCCGTAATTTGATTTAAGCTTTTAACATTTGGGTGGCCGCCATTACGTTTTCGTCAAGATGGCGGCGATATAAAACACGACACTGAGGTGCCCTTTGCTAGTGCTATCTCTGTACTAAATTTTATTCAATTCGGTTTCAACGTGTTCGAATAGACATTCAGAGTAACTTACACACACACACACACACACACACACACACACACACACACACACACACACACAGAGACAGACAAACAATTTTTCGCCCTGTGTTGATCTCATAAGTCTACTTTCATTTTTTTTTGCAAAAATTGAAGGTAGGCTAAAAATATGATGTTTATTGATATAGTTGTAATTATGTGGATCTACAATGAATTCTTACGGAATGATATAGTTGATGATGCGTTGCACGAGTATAAAACAAAATTACTCCCCACCAAAAACGGACATATGTTAAAATGTATCCGAGTTTCCAAAATGCGTACCTTCTTCATTCAGTATCAGTGAATTAAAGTCACATAGATGTGTGATCGGTTGAAATTTGGTGGTGATATATTCAATAATTTCAGAGATAAAGGGTCTCAAAATGTCATAAATTAACATTGTAGGTATAGGCAGTCCGATCCCACGTTAACATGGTCATTCATTTAAAATCAGTGTTCTTAACTTTAATATTGTGATCATTTAAAACAAAATTACTATATTTTCGGAAATGAATGTAAAATATGGTTTGTGTGAGTAGAATCCTTTTGAAAAAAGAAAATGCGGTCGAAATAAATCAGTGTTTTACCACAAAATGCAAACATTAGACATTTTTATGCCCCCTTGGATTAAAAATCCTTTCACATATTTAAATGATTTGTAACACTCGTTAAAATATTCTGGATATGTTATGTTCTTCAGCTTGATATTGGAGATCGTTTGTCGTCAATTCTAGTAACATTTACTCCGCTATTGATAGATACATGTAACAGTAAGATCAAAGCTCATACCTCACGGGAGAGACGGGATTAGGTTAGGTAAATTTACTGTGTAACCCGACCTTACCGCCACTCATAGCTATCGAGTGATCCGCTTACGCTCTCATCGCTTGAATAGTTTGTAGCTGGTATTCCAGTAGTGCAGCATTATATCGTATGATCAATAACTAAAACGGAAAATTAGGGAATTTTTATATTGATGTTGATGATGATGATGTTGTTGATGATGATGTCGAAGATGAAGATGATAACGATGAAGGTGATAATGTTCTTGTTGATGATGAAGATGTCGTTGTTCTTGTTGATGATGGTGATGATGATGCTGTTGTTGATGATGGTGAGGAATATGATGATGATGTTGTTGATGATGATGTCGAAGATGAAGATGATAACGATGAAGGTGATAATGTTCTTGTTGATGATGAAGATGTCGTTGTTCTTGTTGATGATGGTGATGATGATGCTGTTGTTGATGATGGTGAGGAATATGATGATGATGTTGTTGATGATGATGTCGAAGATGAAGATGATAACGATGAAGGTGATAATGTTCTTGTTGATGATGAAGATGTCGTTGTTCTTGTTGATGATGGTGATGATGATGCTGTTGTTGATGATGGTGAGGAATATGATGATGATGCTGTTGATGATGTTGATGTTGTTGTTGGTGATGAAGATGTTGTTGATGATGTTGATGATGTTGTTGATGATGATGTTTTGTTGGTGGTGATGAAGATGATATTGATGATTATGTTGATGATGTTGATGACGTTGTTGATGATGATGTTGATGATGTTGTTGATGATGTTTATGATGTTGTGGATGATGATGTTGATGATGTTGTTGATGATGATGTTTGTAGGTGGTGATGAAGATGTTGTTGCTGATGATGTTGATGATGTTGTTGTTGATGGTGTTGATGATGTTGATGATGATGATGATGTTGTTGATGATGATGTTGATGACGCTGTAAATGATGATGATGATGTTGATGCTGATGATTATGTTGTTGATGATGTTGTTGCCTAGACACATGACGGGATGGTTACAAACTTGGAGCCATGGCTGCCTCCTACCCAATCGTAGTATTAAATACAGTTACGTGCGGTACTACAGCCTTCACAATGACACAGATGATCCGACAGATTCCACACACATCCAAGTAGATGGGGCTTAAACATGATAAGGATGTCTCAAATCTCTTGATTAAATCAACAACAACATCGAAAACAAGGTTTCTTTCAAGCATGCATAATCATGTTATTGAGCATTTGAGCGATGAGGAGGATTGTTCCACACCATTGAAAGAGTTCTGAGATACGAGCTTGGCTGCTGGTGCCGTGCTAAATGTAGTGTACGAGTGTGCCTCCCCCAGGGAGATGCTCTAACTCCCTCACGTCCTCAACCACAGTCGTAATTAGCGCTCTCTCGTGTGTTGCTAACGACGAGCCACCCACGTGCTACCTGCTCATCTGCATGGCGCTCACGGGCAATCACGACGGAGAAAAACAAGGTGGCCCGTGAATTATCATCGTGACGATACGTAGGCATAAGGATTCTGATTGTTTAATGTTGAAACAAGTAGTTCCGTGAAGAACTATACAGCTTATTGTCATATATCTTACTCATGTTAATTACCTCTATCAACATACAAAATTTCAGTTTGATTGCTGTAATAAATTCGTTGATATTGAGAACCGACTAAATATTTCGGATGGTCGCCATGTTGGATTTTATATATGTAGGTCCTAGAGTTATGTACTGTTACATGAAGATTATTGTGAACGTGTAGCACTCAAACTTCAATCGTATGATTAGGACAATAGAAGTAACAAGGAGATTTTAAAATTACGCACAGCTGCCATCTTGTGGTTATGGAAACAATTGAAATAAATTAGATGCCAGTGGATTAACATTCGTACAAGGATTTACTGTACCAAGTTTCACTGCACTCGGATGGTTAAATTGCGAGAAACGTTCATGTGAATATTTATACTTCGCGACGCCGTCATGTTGGATTTGTGATCAGCAGGTTATTAAAAGTTCTATAGGTGAACTTAAGTGCATAGCCCCTATGAACATAAAAACATTCAGTTTGATTGCTGTAATAGAATCGTAGATATTCAGATCCATCAAAATATTTCGGATGGTCGCCATGTTGGATGGTTAAATGTATAGGCCATAGAGTCATGTACCTTTAAAGGAAAATTATTGCGTAGATTCATTATTCAAACTTTCACTTCGATCGCATGATTACGACACAAGAAATAAAAACTTAATTTTAAAATTCGCACAGCCGCCATCTTGAGGTTATGTAAACAATTAAACTAAATTAGATACCAGTGCATTTCAATGTGTTCACACATTTCCTGTACCAGATTTCATTGCGTTTGGAACATTAAATCGCGAGAAGGTGTGCCCGTTTAGACCGGAGTCCGCACGACCACATATGCATTTTACCAATAATCAGTCAGCACGAGAGTCAAAATATCCCGGAGCGCCAGATGGGTTAAAGATAATCGCAAAAACGACATCAAATAAAATAAATGCTTTACTGATTTTTGGCTCAATGCAACAATAAGGATAGAAGGAGATTCAATTGGGCGTGACACATCAAGTAAAATTATCTCATTTTATTTTGAATTTAAAATTGACTGCAAAATTGCTCAAAACAGCATCACTCACGTGTGGCGACCCACACTCCTATTTACACAATATACAGAAATTTTCCAAACACATTTGACAATTATTTTTTGGAAACACAAGTCTGATTGTTAGTCCTGTAGACTGTGTTCCAAAATTATTTATGATTAATGATTAAATCCAGTTCAAATTTAATTGTCTCTACTGGAAATATCGTAGTTCACTGTTTGAATTTTCACATAATATTAACACTCGTAGAATAAATGTTCATAGAATTTTAACTTTCACTTATTTTTCCAGTTTCAAAAATATATATTGTCGAAAAATATTATTATCATTGAATCAACACAAATTATTTACACATATTAATAACATCTGAAAAGTATTTGACCTTGAGCATAGCATCGAAGAACTGTGCGAAGCACAACAAAATTAATTGTTCTTCTGACATTAAACATTCGAGAAGTGACTCTTTTATGAACTTCAAGTTCCGAACAAAATATATGATTTCTGAATCATCAACTTGATCAATAAATTGTTGGACCATTCAACTATTCAATTTTCCACTTGGAATCATTATTATAAAAATATTTATATTCATGGCCATTTTTAGCAACTTTCACAACTTGCAATTCTTCGACAGAATGCGGAAATAAGAATTGTAGCTTCATACTAAATTCATTTAGTTCATGGCACTAGGATTGAAAATATCCTTCAAATTATTCGTGGTTAAAGAATTATTTTTAATTGGCAGTGGCCCATTCTATTATTTGTGTAAGAACACAATATTCCAACAACAACGGCAAAGGTCTTCCTCTGAAGAAGAATAAAATACTATCATGACAAATCCGGGTTCTAGCAAAATCAAAGTCTAAATGGAATCCGTAAACCAGGTTGAAATAAGAACTGATGGTTTCAAAGAAATAACCTTCGGGTCATTCATACGACGAAATGTGTAGTTCCAATACTCCTTCTATAAACCTGAGCCATCGAACCTGCTATTTGATTGATGCACGAAAAAACCTCTTCATTCCTGCGACTTAAACATGCGCACCTGGGAATGGCATTTCAACTACTCCACACATAAATTTTCTTCCCAAAATTTATACAATAAATCAAGCCTCTGCTTGTTATCAACACTGGAAGATTAATAAACTTACAAGTTTATTTTATTTTACCATTCAGATCAACCCGTGAATTTACCATACTTATGAAAATCTTTATTTCACTTTCGAGTGTATTTACGTCATGATTTTATATAATTACAAATATATCCTATTTGATACAAATATCATTTGCTTCCCGTTTCATGCCTCTCCGTGTTATCTGAAAAATATACTTTGCTCATTGCAAATATTAACTGTTCAACCAGAACTGAAATGTTGGTTAAATGCGGGCTTGCGCTAACCACTCTCCTTCGGAAAATCTCCTGTTCCAAACTAGAAATGATTAAACTACTTGATAGGCTCTCTCTCAATACAAATGATTATTAGAAAATATAATATCCAAGAATTATTTAGAAAAATTATAAAAATTATTATTATTATTATTATTAGTGGATTATTATTATTATTATTAGTTATATTATTTTAAATATGTTTAATTATCATCTCATTATGTGAGAATCCACATGTTCGAATCTTCGAATATGGAAAAAATATCCATTCCTTAACAAAAATAATTTAACTTAACCTTTACATCGACGGTTTTCCGTGATATCCCTAAAATATGAAATATTCAAATAAATGCTCGAAATGCTCGGTCATCGATCCTAAACTGTTCTGAGTGCTGAAAATACTCAGAATAACTCTAATATGTCTTGCGTAAATCATTGCAAGATTTAAATACGAAGAAAAATAAATGTGTTGGTCATCTGCCGAAAAATAGATTGTTCCAATTAGCTAGGCATAATATAATTCAAATGTGGCTTACATTTCTTGATGGTCTTGAAGCGTAGCGAACCTGGTCTGTACCAGATTTATCCATAGACATGCCCTATCGGACAAGCATGTATAATCCTTGTATCGGCCGCCATTATATACCCACAATCCGTCTAGTAAGACATAGTGGTAGTATCTCTTGACGTTTGAAGTAACTGTTGTTCCATTTTAATATTGGCTTCTGTTAACTCCATAACAGTTTGCTTAAATGGGGTCAGATCTAAGTGATCTATTCGTAGATATGTCAGTTGTAACATAACTCACGGTAATCTTTTCAATACAAGAAAACACTGACAGTCTAACCAATCAACGGCTGTTCTGAAGATCGTTCCCTGGGCATGGCTTCACACCATCTACCATGCGCGAAGCAACATGTAGTTTCCCTGCGTAGACTAATGAACACCACCGTGATAGACTGGTCTTCAATGTACTGATAGATCGAAGTGGTTATTAAGTTACAAATATGAAAACTGACTGAAATGGATTTAAATATCCAAGTATTAGGTTATTACTGGACTGTGACAAAGTACTAATTCTAGACAAAGTCTAGCATATGTCCATGTAGAAATATAAAAATATTTCTCCAGTGTCTGTAGAAAATAATCAATCACCTAGTGATTCTCCTCGCCGGAAACTTACTAAGTTCCACTCGTAGCGCAGCACTTTTGTGACTATCACAACTTTGAAAATAACTTCTGCGTAGATCCGGCAACCATGTGCCTTGGCTCAGCGTAGTGGCACCTTGCTAAGCAAGTGCTTGTGTCGAAGTGAGCTATTGATGCCTGAGCCAGCCGGCTTTTATTCAAAACTGTCAGGGTCACGCGTCATCACGCTGAAATCTGGAAATCCTCATATCTCTGGTATCCCTGGTCCGATTTACTTGATACTAAGTGCATTCTCTTTCATTTGGCCGTGCCAGTAATCTGATCCAAGTCTCAAGTCTCTACTCCATGGTTAACTATTTAATCAATAAATATCCTCGACCTCTGCTATTACTCGCTACGTCACTTGACATGCTCTTAGCGGCATATTCTTTCCAATTGCTTCGAGAAGCAATGTAGCGCGATATTCAAATATCTCAACTTTCAAAAGCGGCTGTAGCCTTTCCCTTGATATCTAGGTGTCTGAATCTTGGAATACCCATTCCTAGAGTTGGGCACAAAGGGTCTATTTAAAATTTTCAAATTTACTTGGCCGCCATGTTCGTTTTGTAGTTAACTGGTTTTTGAAAGTCTTACAGATGAAATCCCAGTAGTGCCTTGTGTCTCCGTACACAATTTCAGGATGATACCGCTAATAGTTTCAGAGATATAGAATGCCGGTGAAATATTTCGCACATCGCAAACATAGGGCGAAACGAGTTTCATTTGTTGCATACAATCCGCTCCTTTATAACAAACAACAGTATATTTAACAATAAATATTATACCAAAATATACTTAAAATTAATAAAATAAATACTTTTGTGAAGAACTAAAGAGAGCCTATTTTCATATTATATCCTACTGGCCTTTCCATTAAATATTCTCCTGCCTATTAAAAGGATTTTCCATGTGATGCATTAAATTGATTGTGGTACACTACTATATCTTCATCCTCACCATTACATTACATATGCCTGAATATATGATTTTCAGTATCGGTGATTAAGACTCCTCCCGCGAGATGGCATCTTTTTGTACAGATTCACGGGTGTTAAATTCACGACTTCTATAATAATTTAGCGCCATTAGATAACGATTACTATAATAGCCCATCAATGTTCTCTTCAATCGCTTTAATAGAATACGATATAATAAACAAGTAGTTCCGTGAAGAACTATACAGCCTATTTTCATATATCCTACTCATATTAATTGCCACTATCAACATACAAAATTTCAGTTTAATTGCTGTAACAGATTCGTAGATATTGAGAACCGTCTAAATATTTCAGATGGTCGCCAGCTTGGATTTTTATTTTTGTACTATTACATTAATATTATTGTGTTCGTGTGGTATTCAAACTTCAATCGCATGATTAGAACACAAGAAGTAAAAACGAGATTTTAAAATTACGCACAGCAGCCATCTTGTGATTATGCAAACAATTGAAATAAATTAGATGCCAGTGGATCAACATTTGTATAAGCATTTAACGTGCAACGTTTCACGGCACTCGGATAGTTAATTCGCTAGAAACGTCCATTTAAATATTTATACTTCTCGTCGCCGCCATGTTGGATTTGTGCTCACCAGGTTACTGAAGTCCTATAGGTGAACATATGTTCATAGTCTCTATGTACATAAAAAAAATAGTTTGGTTGCTGTAAAAGATTCATAGATATTGAGAACCGTCTAAATATTTCGGAAGCTCGCCATTTAAGATTGTTATATGTATAGGACATAGAGTTATGTACCATTCAAGGACAATTATTGCCTAGGTTCATTATTCAAACGTTCACTTCGATCGCATGATTACGACACAAGAAATAAAAACATAATTTTAAAATTTCGCACAGCCGCCATCTTGAGGTTATGTAAACAATTGAATTAAATTAGATGGCAGTGCATTACAATCTGCAAAATCATTTACTGTACCACATTTCACTGCGCTCAGAGAGTTAAATCACGAGAAAAGTCTATTAAAATATTTCCAATTCGCTTGGTCGCCATGTTCGTTTTGTATTTTACAGGTTTATGAACGTTACATAGATAAACTTGTATCAGTACCTTCTATCAACGTACAAAATTTCAGGGTGATATCTATAATAGTTTCGGAGATATAGAATGTCAGTGAAATATTTCGCACAGCCGCCATTTTGAGGTTATGTAAACAATTGAACTAAATTAGACTCCAGTGCATTACAATGTGTATAAACATTTGCTGACCAAGTTTCAATACATTTGGATTGTTAAATCGCGAGAAAAGTCTATTTAAAAGTCTCAACTTCGCTTGACCGCCATGTTGGTTTTGTAGTCACCAGGTTTTTGAAAGTCCCAAAGGTGAACTTCAAGTAGTGCCCTTTATCACCGTACACAATTTCAGGGCGATATCGGTAATAGTTTCGGAGATATTGAATGCTAGTGAAATATTTCGCACAGCCGCCATGTTGGATTGGTGAGACGTAACAAAATTTGAAGGTCACGGTCGAGGTCGCCGGGAATAGTGCTATGAACTTACCGAGTTTCATTGAAATCGCTTCAGCCGTTTAGATTTTATTAGGGGGGGACACACACACACCTCACACACACACACACACACACACACACACGCACACACACACGGACAAAAGGTGATCTCATAAGCCTATTTTTTCAAAATTGAAAATAGGCTAAAAATAATACGTTTTAAAATTTTGAACCTCTACCATCTTGCATTTTTGAAAACAACTGAACATGAGACGTTTCTATACTAACCTCTGAATAAAGATTCGCTGTGTTAAGTTTCATTGCTTTCGGGTGATTAGATCTCCAAGTAATTTGAAATATTTGAAAATCACAAGGCCGTTATTTTATTTATGTATTTTTCATCATTTTGAAAGTCACATGTAGCCTATGTACAGTAATTCATAATGGTCCTCCAACACCATACAACATTTGAGTTTGATTGCTTGAATAGTTTTGGGGATACTGTGGACAGACACGGGAACTACCTTTTCAGACACTAACACAAGGTAAAGGATAGTATTGGAAATAGTTTCTTTGATATCTCGCTTTGAGGTATATACTTGAATACGTACATTTTACGAGTGCTTGTTAAGATATTTAATTATAAATCCATACACCTACCATTAAATGCATTTTAGCTCTCCTTAACTTCGAAGTTACATCCAAGGCTCTCGCATGTTGGACGCCTGATTTTGGATCGCGGCGATTTTAGGTAAACCTGGTATAGGGGGTCAGATGTAAGGATGAATTGAAACCTGAAGCATAGTTTGGTTGGTTCTTTGTTTCCTCAGTTTTGGGGCTGCGACAACGTGGTCATGTAGCCCCATGTACTTTGGGTGTGTGTAGGATCTGTCTGATAACCGGTGTTAATTGTGATGGCTGAATTAGTGCGTGTTACCTGTAATTCAGGTAAGGACAGCAGACGATCAATTTCAAGTAGTTTCTTCTAATGATACCGTCAACAACACCAAGCTGTCAACTTGGCTACTAGATGCCACCGCATCCGGCACCTGGTGGCGAACGTTGTAACTAATAGAGCGTTAATCAAATCTAACCTACAATGTAGCTTCACACAATTGTAGTTAATGGAAGGTTTTTTACATGCCATAAATGTATGACTTGGGCCCGATGGCTTCATTTCCCTTCCGAAGGAAGGCATAGGCTACTGAGGGATTTCTAACGCTTTAAAAAATCCGATGACTTTAGCCGGGTTTGAACCTGCGATCCTGGGCATAGAAGATCAGCATTCTACTAACTACGCCACCGAAGCCGCTTGAAGCATAGTTTTCCAGAGAGTAACTAAATAGTTTAGTTTAGTCTATGACAAAGGAAATATAACATTGTAAACTTAAGTACACATGTTCATGTGCATTGCTGTTACAAATGGCTTCTAGAAATTGAATTTGTACAAGGAGAAGAATGATCAGAGTAGAAGTAGCTAGGATTTCGGAGGATTTGCAGTTAACAATAACGGTCCGCTGATTACACGCTCCATTAGTGTATTATTAGGAATCTCTGGCCACGCTATGTGTTTGTATTACAGCATAATTCCGATAAGCTCGCCGCGACCACAGGACTGCAATAAATGCCTTCTCCAATCAGACGAACGACACCGTAGAAATTAACTGAAGAAAACTGCTTACGACACTACGAAAAGTCGTTGTTCCATTTAGTGGGTTGGGACATCTCGGACATTAGCCCAAGTACTTGTGTGTATATGTTGTTTATTTTAAACAATGATTAAACTGCATTCCTATTTCGAAAAATGAAAAAAAAAGCTCCTTCTGTCTGTAACAGATAACTGCACTGTTCTAGTTCAGAATATTAAAAGAACTCAGCATAAGAAATTTGATTGTTCCCTGAAGGCCAGCAAAAATAATGCCGTTCAGTTCAAGAGGAAGCTGCGGCATTATTTGTTCATCAAGTAGGTTGTTCCTCATAAATTATGCCCCGATTCTTTGTTGTGCTAGTGTTTCCTGTGTATCTCCATTTACAATATTTATGTGACCTCTTCTCTTGTTTTCCTGCCTTATCCTATATAAATTTACCATCCCTCTAATGTATACTGTAAATAATTTATCATTGTTCGATTTTCACTAATTGCCATCTTGTGTACATATGTAAATATAACCCAGTATATATAGTGGGGGCTCTGACGCATCCCGAATGCGAAGTGGGGCTTTGCTCTTTTCAGAGATTCCCTTCAGTGTAATGTAAATATAGTGTAAGGCACTGATGAATAAATATGAAATGAAATGAAATAGGCTAGAGAAGTTGGAGGTTCTGGAAAGGAGAATCCTCCGGAAAATCATGGGCCCAATCCAGACGGAAACAGGATGGAAACTTCGGAGCAACGCCGAAGTCTACCAGAATGTAGAAAACATCTCGTCGACCATGAGAAAACGAAGGCTAATATTTCTTGGACACATGTACAGATTGGACAAATCCAGATTAACCAAGCAGTTGTTTGACTACTTCTGGAACAAAAAAAAAAAAAAAAAAAAAAAAAAACAACAACAACATCATGGATTAAAGAAACTCGGAAAGACCTTGAGAGATCTAACATCCAGGAGGCCCAAATGTTGGAAAGGGATACGTTTCGAAACAGGATACACAATTTGCAAGGGTTTCATGACGAGAGACGAGCTACAAAGACCGGAAGAGCTTGGACGGCCGAACAACGGCAGCAGCACAGCGATCGCATGAAGGAATACTGGAGACAGAGGAAATTACAACTAAAACAGAGAAATTGTAGCGTGATCCTAAGTGGTCAATTCGCAGAAAACGAATACGTTGTATTTGGTAATTTTAGGGCATTTTGAAAATTTATCATATTTAATTATGTTTAAAAAATCAGAGTACTGAAAATAAAATAGAAAACAAAGTTTATGATAATAAATAATGGTGTTTGGGTTTCATGTGTGGTAAACGTTTCAGAGGAACCGGTTCAGAACTGTGAATTTTCTTCCTAAACGCATATACATACTTTAAGTTAGGAACTATCCTGATATTTGACTAGAGGATAGCATTTCTAGAACAGCTGAGGTGGGAATCTACCCCACTCTTCATAGTTCTGCCTAAAAAGGCGTTCCAGCTCTCAGACAAGAATTAAGTTTCTTGGCAAAGCCAGGAACCGAGCCAGGATCTCAGGGGTTACTGCGCCACGAGGTTCAGAGAGGCCTGGTAGAGATCTATTATATTGCCGCCCGTAGGCAAATTGGGTGTTGCAATGAGGATGAAATGAATGGTGACGTCATCATAATCATCAATTACCGAAAACAAGATGAATTAATCATCCGAAATCATCAGTTCCACTACCCGGTCGGGAATCGACCCCGGTGCCCTGTGCCTTCCAACCAAATGCTAGTGGACAACCTATATCACCATGAAGTCGCACTACAACAACAACAGCAACGCATAGGGTTGGTTGAAATTGTGGGTTAGGAACTGTTTGCAATTCAATTGTCGATTCCACGGCATTACGATGGTCCCTCACTCACCCCCCTGCTCCAAACAGCTGCAGGGTTACGTTTGACCAAAGGACCAGATGACCTCGTAGTTCCGCGCCTTAAAGCAACAATAACTAACTAACGAACTACGTTTGACCAAGGATAATACTGTTCCGCGCTCATTACCAAGTTAATCACTATTATGAGCTATTATCATCATTAGAAGAGATTAATTTAACCTCTGTGACTCTGGTTGGTTGGTTCTTAAGTTTAGGGGCTGCGACAACGCGGTCATGTAGCCCCGTGTACTTTGGATGTTTGTAGAATCTGTCTGATAACCGGTGTTAATTGTGATGACTGTATTAGTGTGTGTTATCTGTTTTTTAATTTAAGTACTGCAACTTGGAATTTTTCAAATAGTTTCTACTTTTGCCGCCAAGCGCCACCGTCAACGACTACTAGGCCAAGTTCAGAACTTATCTACTAGACGCCACCGCAGTCGGCTCTTGGCAACGAACGTAGAAACCTATGAGCGTTGTATACATTCTTAACCTATCCAATTTAGCTTCACACAGGTGCAATTAGTGGAAGGTTCTTTAACATGCCATAAATCTATGACATGGGACCGCCGGCTTTACTTCCCCTCCGAAGGAAGGCATACTGAGGGATTTTTAACGCTCTTAAAAAATCCGACGGCTTCGGCCGGGTTTGAACCCGCTATCTTGGACACAGAAGCTCAGCATGCTACCGACTACCGACTACTGTGACTCTCTTGCCATATTCTATTAAAATCACTTTAATCCTGATAAATCTGGCCATAAATTACATTTCAAAATACACACATCAAAAAAAGTTTTGCATCACCTCGGTTCCAAGAGTTCCGGAACCTTTAAATACAAAGGGAATAGAGATCAACACAAACAACATTTCAGCTCGTTTTATTGCTCATGAGACCCACACATTGCATGTTGTACCATCATACAGCTAGACTTTCAGCATTTGTGGTCCAGATTGCAGTACACACCACTACCTCTAATACCCAGTAGCACGTCCTCTTGCATTGATGCATGCCTGTATTCGCCGTGGCATACTATCCACAAGTTCATCAAGACACTGTTGGTCCAAATTGTCCCACTCCTCAACGACAATTCGGCGTAAATCTCTCAGAGTGGTTGGTGGGTCAAGACGTCCATAAACAGCCCTTTTCAACATATCCCAGGCATGTTCGATAGGGTTCATGTCTGGCGAACATGCTGGCCACTGTAGTCGAGCGATGTCGTTATCTTGAAGGAACGCATTCACAAGATGTGCACGATGAGGTCGAGAATTGTCGTCCATGAAGACAAATGCCTCTCCAATATTCTGCCGATATGGTTGCACTATGGGTCGGAGGATGTCATTCAGGTATCGTAAAGCCGTTTCGGAGCCTTCCATGACCACCAGTGGCGTACGTCGGCCCCACATAATGCCACCCAAAAACATCAGGGAACCACCACCTTGCTGCACTCGCTGGACAGTGTGTCTAAGACGTTCAGCCTGACCAGGGTGCCTCCAAACACGTCTCCGACGATTGTCTGGTTGAAGGCATATGCGACACTCATCGGTGAAGAGAACGTGATGCCAATTCCGTGGGGTCCATTCAGCATGTTGTTGGGCCCATCTGTACCGCGCTGCATGGTGTCGGGGTTGCAAAGCTGGACCTCGCCATGGACGTCGGGAGTGAAGTTGCGCATCATGCAGCCTATTGCGCACAGTTTGAGTTGAAACACGACGTCCTGTGGCTGAACGAAACGCATTATTCAACATGGTGGCATTGCTGTCAGGGTTCCTCCGAGCGGCAATCCGTAAGTAGCGGTCATCCACTACAGTAGTAGCCCTTGGGCGGCCTGAGCGAGGCCTGTCATCGACAGTTCCTGTATCTCTGTACCTCCTCCATGTCCGAACAACATCGCTTTGGTTCACTCTGAGACGCCTGGAAACTTCCCTTGTTGAGAGCCCTTCTTGACACAAAGTAACAATGCGGACGCGATCGAACTGCGGTATTGACCTTCTAGGCATGGTAGAACTACAGACAACATGAGCAGCGTACCTTCGTCCTGGTGGAATGACTGGAACTGATCGGCTGTCGTACCCCCTCCGTCTAATAGGCCCTGCTCATGCATGGTTGTTTACATCTTTGAGCAGTTTTAGTGACATCTATGAACAGTCAAAGGGACTGTATCTTGGATACAATACACACAGTCAACGTCTATATGCCGGAGATCTGGAAACCGAGGTGATGCAAAACTTTTTTTGATGTGTGTAATATCAAACATTTCCACTATTTATTGTGGATTATTCAGTGGTTTTATTGTCAATGTAGCATTCACATATTCACATATTCTCTTTTGAATTTGTAGTCCAACTAAATTCACGTTTTCCAAAACACGCCATTAGATTTATAACGGGAATAAATCTCCGAATATTGCCAAGGGGCTTTGTTGAAAATAAAATGTCCGCTGAGAAGTCTTCTCTCATTCACTTTTAAAAGTATTGCGGATTATTTGAGAGAGATATGGGGAATAGAGCAATAGTAGGAATATTTTTATCCGCCCACGTTCGTCAGACTGGGTATGCTGATGATGTACTACACATAAATATTCTCTGGTCCCGAGCTTGTATTGTGCGGCAAAGCTCTTCAGAGGAAGGACGCGGATAGCCTATATAGCATTTGTTTTTGGAGGGTGCTGATCCCATGACAACGGTGACGGGTTCAGTGTTTACATGTGGAATAATCACACACAACTTATAGCGTGTATGGCGTACACTTGACTTTATTTCTAACTACTACTACATGAAAATGAAAATCCACAGCCTGCTTCCAGTCTCCGACCGGGTCAGGAATGGAATGAATGAAGCCCCCATCTAGCGGCGAGGATATGAATTGTGCCGGCTGCCGAGGCCTGACGCACTCCTCTGGGGCAATGATTAAATGAATGACAGATGAAATGAAATGATAGTGGAGAGTGTTGCTGGAATGAAATTTTGACAGGGAAAACCGGAGTACCCGGAGAAAAACCTGTCTGCCCCCGCTTTGTCCAGCACAGATCTCACATGGAGTGACCGGGATTTGAACCACGGATCCAGCGGTGAGAGGCCAGCGTGCTGCCGCCTAAGCCACGGAGGCTCTCCTAACTACTACTACATATTATTTCTTAATCGCTTATCCTCCCAGCTTGGCTTCACCTACGGCCTCTGCGAACGATCATTCCTCTACCGTCACAAGGGCGATGTCTGGAAGTTCAACACATTTTGTCAGCTGATACAACTGGGGATGGGACAGATCGACGGCCCAAGTGACCGTTAACTTGTTGTGTTGTTGTGTGTAGTGTGTTGGTTGTGTTTTGTTTCGTATTATTTCGCTTTGTTTCATTTTGTTCCGTTGAGTTTTGTGCGGTTTTGTTTTGCGTTCTTTTGTTTTGTTTTGTGTCGTTTCGTTTCGTTTTGTATTGTTTTTTTTAAATTCTTTTTCCGTTTCGTTTCGCTTTGTGTTGTTTTGTTTCGATTCGTTTTGTGTCGTTTGTTTTGTATGCCGTTGTTTTGTTTAGTTTCGTGTTGTTTTTTGTTTTTTGTTTTGTTTTGTTTTGTTTTGTTTCGTTTTGTGTTGTTTTGTTGTGTGTTGTATTGTTTTGTGTTGTTTTGTTTTGTGTTGTTTCATTTAGTGTTGTATTGTCCTCTCTTGCGTTGTTTTGTTTCGTTTCGTTTCGTTTTGTATTGTTTTTTATTCGTTTCGTTTCGCTTTGTGTTGTTTTGACTCGTTTCGTTTTGTGTTGTTTGTTTTGTATGGCTTTTTTGTTTAGTTTTGTGTTTTTTTTGTTTTGTTTTGTGTTGTTTTGTTTTGTGCTGTTACGTTTAGTGTTGTATTGTTTTGTTTTGCGTTGTTTTGTTCACTTTTGCGTTGTTTTGTTTCGTTTCGGTTCGTTTCGTTTAGTGTTGTATTGTTTTGTTTTGTTTTGCGTTGTTTTGTTCTCTTTTGCGTTGTTTTGTTTCGTTTCGGTTCGTTTCGTTTTGTGTTGTGTTGTTTTGTTTTGTGTTGTTTCGTTTTGTGTTGTCTTGTTTTGCGTTGTTTTGTTGTATTTTGTTTTGTGTAGTTTTGTTTCGTTCCGTTTCATTTTGTGTTTTTTGTGTTATTTTGTGTTGTTTATTTTCGCTTCTTGTTGTTTTGTTTTGTTCCGTATTGTTTTGTTTTGCACGTAGAATTGAAGTAGGCTACTGTAGGTGCTCCAAGACTTTGAATAAGAGACCATCTCGTCATTTGTCTGCGGTAAATGTGGAAATATCGGGAAAATTACATCCAGATTGAATACTCTCCTCGCCGGGATAGAACCACAGAGGTCTCCATCCCAGAGAATCATTGGGCATTGTTCTGTTATAAAACACCTCTCATCTCTGTGTTCTTGGAACTGCGCTGGATCCTGTATTGTTCACACACACCACACGACACTTCAATTAACCACTATCTAATCTAGAGGGAGTGATTGATGATAAGTCCTCCCCTGCTTCTGATAGGATAAGCTACTAGTACAAGGGGATTACATCTGACGACACAATGTACACACCTGATTTCAACATACAAAAGTGATTAGCAAGTTACTAACTTGCGCTTATTCATTGACTAGCAGAAGTACCCGCTCTTCGAACGGTCTTCGGTATTAATAACCAGACGTTATCAATTGAGCTACTATTGCAATGGTTAGGGGCTTGTTATTCCTTCATATGTTTATCAGAGCGAAGTTAGTTTTCTGGGAATATCACAGACACTGTTAATTAAAGGGCCTTAAAATGTGGTTTTCGGAGACTCTATAGACTCCCGAATTCTGTGTCTCGAATTGAGAAGCGCAACATATGCTTTGGTCATCCTTCTAGGATAATGTTTATATTTCGCCTATTTTAGCATTCGTTTTGAAAAGGTTTTTCCAATACCAACCCTTCTATGAGAAGTACGGTGAAGAGTTTCATAAATGACTAGCTGAAGTACCCGTGCTTCGCTACGCGTCATAAATAAATTAAAATGTGAAGGTGACAGTTAAAACAGGGGATAGGCGAGGTGCTGCGCAGAGGGAGATTAAGGATGGAACATTTTGTCCAACTACACCGCTCGGCGTTGACCGTGTTTTATAGCACAAATTTATGTTTTACTCACTAACCATTGGAGATACCTTTCGGATAGAAAATGTAATTTTAAACCTCGTATATGCCATCAAAAGTTTGCTATTTCTTAGCGTTTTCTTTTTATTTGAAATGGAAATATGAAAGTTTGAAACCAAAGGGTGTAGTGACGTCACTAAAATGGTCGCCATCTTTAAATAGTGCAAAGTATTGAAATCAAAAGTAACCTATATATTAACCAGGTAAATCAGCTACTTCCATGTAAAATTCATGTAAATCGGACCAGTGGTACTTGCGTGATTGAGTAATACACAGACACACACCATCTCATTTTTAGCCTCGCTTCGCCCGCGTCATAGTCGTGTCATATTGTTATTCAATGAAATGCAGGTTTAACCCCGTTAACACCCATTTAGAACCTGAATACCCAAAAATCCCTCCTTAGTACACGTTTTCGACACACAACAAACATATCCCCAAAATATCATTCTTTTAACTTTAATAGTTTTGGTTGGTCGATGAGAGTGAACATCCAAAAATCCTTCCTTAGTGGACGTTTTTCTTCCAGAATTTCACCCCTCCCCATAGGCCCCTTAAATTGCATTTATGAAAAAACGGTCGAACACCTATTTATTTTATTTATTTATTTATTTATTTATTTATTTTTAAGCTGATTGATTTCCTCCGAGATTCAAACTCCTCGCCTATGTCGTTTAAGAGATACACGCTCCGTTAGGAATCTTTCAATCCCCACTTTTCATCCCTTTCACCTCATTATATACACTACATCGAAAAACCATTAGACATTTGTCAGCTTATTTTTAATGATGAGTATATGTGCCTAGTATCACATCCCCAAATGAAACCACTCGTGAGATATTGTTATTCAATTAAATGCACGTTTACCCCCTTAACACCTCTTTAGAACCTGAATATCCAAAACTCTTTCCTTAGTAGATGTTTTCGACAAACAACGAACATATCCCCAAAATATCATGTTTCTAACTTCTATAATTTTGGCTGGGCGATGATGACTGAGTGAGTCAGACAGGAGATTTTCATTCATTTATTTTTGATAATTTCACCCCTCCCCATGAACCCCTTAAATTGGATTTATGAAACAAACGGTCGAACACCTATTTACTTATTTAAAGCTGTTTCCCCCTGAGTTTGATGAGTGAGTAAGTGAGTCAATCAGTTAGGACACTTTCTTTCCTGTTTTTCCCCCCAGAATTTCAACCCTCTCCAATGGCCCCTTAAATTGGATTTATGAACAAACGGTCGAACACCTATTTACTTGTATTTTAAGCTGTTTTTTCCCGCCGAATTTCAAACTTCTCACCTATATCGTTTCAGAGATACACGCTCCGTTAAGAATCCCTCAACCCCCAATTTTCACCCCTTTCACCTCATAATATTCACCACATCGATAAACCCTTAGATATATGTCTGTTTATTAGCCTACTTTCGATTTTTGCAAAAAATGAAAGTAGACTTATGAGATCAACACAGGGCGAAAAAAGTGTGTCTGTCTGTGTGTGTGTATGTGTGTGTGTGTGAGTCTGTGTGTGTGTGTGTGTGTGTCGGTGTGTGTGTGTACTCTGAATGTCTGTCCCCCCCTATCAATTCGAACACGGTGAATGCAAATTGAACGAAATTTGGTACAAAGGTAGCACTAGCAAAGGACACCTCAGTGTCATGTTTTATATCGCCGCCATCTTTACTAAAACTGAATGGCGGCCACTCAAACGTTCAAAACGTAAAATCAAATAACGACTAACCAAATCATCCGATCTCTACCAAATTTGGTAACAACATACCTTCGTATAGGATGCGTCTTGTGACGAAATTACAAGGTCGTCCGCCATACCATTTCAGGATGGCGGCCGTGCGAATTATGCAAACTTTATAATCCATATCATGGGACCCACCAGTTCCGATTATCGAGCCGAGAATCGTTTTAACTGTTCTAAAGGAAGAGGCACGTTCGAAATTAAAAGTTTATTTTGTAATACTATAGTGCAGACGTGATTTTAAAAAGCTGAACTGATTCAGTAATAAGACAAGATGGCAGCGGATATCTTGTGCCGGACTTATATTTCACTAATTTGAGTATTGCATGCAATATAGCGTACTGATAAAAAATAAATAAACTTTGTATGAAATGCTTTATATATAAATAATATACTCCAGTGATGAAATCGTTTAGTATAAATCATTATTTGCTAACAAGTTCTATGTAAGTCATTTTAAATAGAACGATATTCGTTGACACAATTAGCTCAGTGGTAGAGCGTTAGCCTATCGCTCAAATGCCTATGGTTCAAACCCGATCAGAGCTAGATTTTTTGCTTGAAATGTTATATGTTTATTGTTTTGTAATGACTCAGATGTTTTAAAATTAAGCGTTATATTGTGCACATTATGGTGTAAAATATATATTTAACTAAAACATAATTCGCCAGCAGATTTACTCGGGACATCTAGCTGCCAAAAAGGTAACTTCCAGATTTTATTGAAAAGTTTCTTCTTCTGGCCGCTAGAATGCACTCGCTCTGTTAGGATTATATTGTTCGATATTTCACCATTAGATGTCACGACTAGTCTACGTGGGGATCCATTGATTACATTACCATTATCATTCTATGCGCATCGAATTTGAAGAATGACAAGATGATACTACGATACATTTTAACTTTTTATTTTAAAGGGTTTGTAACAGCCTATTTTGCGTTACTTGAAAATGTTATTAAGCGTTATATTGTGCACATTATGGTGTAAAATATATATTTAATTAAAACATAATTCGCCAGCAGATTTACTCGAGACATCTAGCTGCCAAAAAGGTAACTTCCAGATTTTATTGAAAAGTTTCTTCTTCTGGCCGCTAGATTGCACTCGCTTTGTTAGGATTATATTATCGAAAATATCCACATAGTTTGTATACACACGTCTCTGTAGGGTCATGGAAAGATTTGTTAATTCAATTAGGGTTGTGAAAGCCATGCACAACCACACAACCAGACGTGTAAAGACATGCCTCAACTCAAAGTTGGATGTTGCCCACGGCAGGTCGTAATAATAATAATAATAATAATAATAATAATAATGTTATTGGTTTTACATCCCTTTTAACTACTGCTGATTTTAGAGACACCGGGGTGCCGGAATTTTGGCCCGAAGGGGATCTTTAACGTGCCAGTAAATGTACTGACACGGCTCCCTCGCATTTGTGCACCCTCAAATGCCAGCTGACTGCGCCAGGATACGAACCTGCAACCTAGGGCCCAGCAAGCGAGAACGTTACCGCTGAGCCACGCCGCCAGTCCGGTCGATTATGTCTCCAGATCCATAACATTCTTGATATACTTCTTATCTTTCTTTCTTTCTTTCTTTCTTTCTTCAATGATGGTAGCAGTTTTTATCTAGGTTGTGGCGTTTGGTAGAGGTAAATCGTTTCTAAGGTCTTCAACAAAGAATAGTTCTATTATACTCTTTGATAATAACAACGAGTTATAACTATACTCATACATTTAGGAGAAAGTAGGCTATATGTTCTTTACTGAACATCTTGTTTTTAATGATAAGTTTATATACCGAATATCACATCCGCAAAGAAACAACTCATGAGATATCGTTATTCAATCAAATGCACGTTTACCCCTTTAAAACCTCTTTAAAACCCGAATAAACAAAAATCATTCCTTAGTTGACGTTTTCGACATACCATTCCCAAAATTTCATGTTTCCAACTTTAATAGTTTTGGCTGGGCGTGATGAGTGAGTGAGTCAGACAGGACATTTTCTTTCAATATTTTTACCAGAATTTCACCCCTCCCCATGGGCCCCTTGAATTGGATTGATGAAAAAACGCTTGGACACTTATTAACTTATTTTTAAGCTGTCTTTTTTCCCCTGAGTTTGATGAGTGAGTGAGTTAGTCAGTCAGTTAGGATACTTTCTCTCATTTTCCCCCAAAAAATTTCACCCCACCCCATTGGCCCCTTAAATTAATTTATAAACAACGGTCGAACACCGATTTACTTACTTTTCAAACTGATTTCTATTTCGCTTTCAAATTTCTCGCCTATGTCGTTTAAGAGATAGCCCTTCACGCTCCGTTAGGAATCCTTCAACCCCCACTTTTCACCCCCTTTCACCTCATAATAATACACCACATCGAAAAACCCTTAGACACATGTCTGCGTATTTTTAATGATTAGTTTATATGCCGAGTATCACATCCACAAATGAAACCTCTCGTGAGATATTGTTATTCAATGAAATGCAGGTTTAACCCCCTTAAGACCCCTTTAGAACTTGAATATCCAAAAATCCTGCCTTAGTGTACGGTTTTGACATACAACGAACATATCCCCGAAATGCCATGTTTCCAAATTCAATATTTTTGGCTGGGCAATGATGAGTGAGTGAATGAGTCAGGGCATTTTCTTCAATTTTTTCTTCTTCAGAATTTCACCCCTCCCGATGAACCCCTTCAATTTGATTGATCAAAAAAACTGTCGAAAAGCTATTTACCTACTTTAAAGCAGTCTTCCCCCCTGAGTTTGATGAGTGAGACAGTCAGTCAATCAGTTAGGACACTTTCTTTCCTCTTTCTCCCTCCCCCCAAGAATTTCACCCCTCCCCATGGGCCCCTTAAATTGGATTTATGAAAAAAACGGTCAAACACATATTTACTTATTTTTATGCTGATTTTTTCCCGCTGAGTTTCAAACTCCTCGCCTATGTCGTTTAAGAGATACACGCTCCGTTAGGAATCTTTCAATCCCCGCTTTTCACCCCTTTCACCTCATAATATACACCACATCGAAAAACCCTCAGGCACATGTCTTCTTACTTTTTAATGATGAGTTTATATGCCGTGTATCACATCCCCCAATAAAACCAATCGGGAGATATTGTTATTCAATGAAATGCAGGTTTAACCCCCTTAAAACCCCTTTAAAACCTGAATATCCGAAAATCCTCCCTTAGTAGACGGTTTTGACATACAATGAACATATCCCCAAACTGTCATGTTTCTAACTTCAATAATTTTGGCTGGGCGATGATGATTTAGTGAGTGAGTGAGACAGGACATTTTCTTTCAATTACCTTTTTTCAGAATTTCACCCTTCCCCATTAACCCCTTAAATTTGATTTATGAAAAAAAAAAACCTGTCGAAGAGCTATTTACTTACTTTAAAGCAGTTTTTCCCCCTTGAGTTAGATGAGTGAGTCAGTCAATCAGTTAGGACACTTTCTTTCCTGCCCCCCCCCCCCCCCAGAATTTCACCCCTCCCCATGGACCCCTTAAATTGGATTTATGAAAATACGGTCAAACACATATTTACTTCTTTTTTATGTTGATTGTTTTCCTCTGAGTTTCAATACCCTCGCCTATGTCGCTTTAGAGATACACGCTCCGTTAGGATTCTTTCAATCCCCACTTTTCACCCCTTTCACCTCATAATATACACCACATCGAAAAGCCCTCAGACACGTGTCTTCTTATTAGCCTATTTTCAATTTTGAAAAAATAGGCTTATGAGATCACCTTTTGTCCGTGTGTGTGTGTGTGTGAGGTGTGTGTGTGTCCCCCTCTAATAACCTTTAAACGGCTGGAGCGATTTCAATGAAACTCGGTAAGTTCATAGCAATATTCCGGACGACCTCGACCGTGCCCTTCAAATTTTGTTACGTCTCACCAATCCAACATGGCGGCTGTGCGAAGTATTTCACCAGCATTCAATATCTCCGAAACTATTCCCGATATAACCCTGGAATTTTTTACGGTGATAAAGGGAACTACTAGAATTTCACCTATGTGACTTTTGAAAAACTGGTAACTGCAAAACCAACATGGCGGCCACGTGAATTCGTGACTTTCAAATAGACTTTTCTCGCGATTTAACCAACCAAACGCAATAAAACTTGGTACAGTATATGTTTATACACATCGTAATCCACCGACATCAAATTACGTTCAATTGTTGACATAACCACAAGATGGCGGATGTGCGAAATATTTCACCGTCATTCTATAACTCTGAAACTATTAGCGATATCACCCTGAAATTTTGTACGGAGATAAAGGGCTCTACTGGAAGTTCATCTATAAGACTTTCAAGAACCGGTTAACTACAAAAAGAACATGGCGGCCAAGGGAATTTGAAAATTTTAAATAGACCTTTCTCGCGATTTAATGTTCCAAAATCAATGAAATTTGGTACAGGAAATGTTTATACACATTGTAATGCACTGGTATCTATTTTAGTTCAATTGTTTACATAACCTCAAGATGGCGGCTGTGCGAATTTTAAAATTAAGTTTTTATTTCTTAAGTCGTAATCATGCGATCGAAGTGAAAGTTTGAATAATGAACCTACGCAATAATTTTCGTTTATTGGTACATGACTCTATGGCCTATACATTTAACAGTCCAACATGGCGACCATCCGAAATATTTAGACGGCTCTGAATATCTATGAATCTATTATAGCAATCAAACTGAATTTTTTTATGGTCATAGGGTCTATGAACTTAAGTTCTCCTATAGGACTTCATATAACCTGGTGAGCACAAATCCAACATGGCGGCGACGCGAAGTATAAATATTCACATGGACGTTTCTCGCAATTTAACCATCCGAGTGCAGTGAAACTTGGTACAGTAAATCCTGTTACGAATGTTAATCCACTGACATCTAATTTATTTCAATTGTTTCCATAACCACAAGATGGCAGCTGGGCGAAATTTTAAAATCTCCTTGTTACTTCTTGTGTCCTAATCATGCGATTGAAGTTTGAATGCTACACGTACACAATAATATTCATGTAACAGTACATAACTCTAGGACCTACATATATAAAATCCAACACGGCGACCATCCGAAATATACAGTATAGTCGGTTCTCAACATCTACGAATCTATTACAGCAATCAAACTGAAATTTTGTATGTTGATAGTGGCAATTAACGTAAGTAGGATATATGAAGATAGGCTGTATAGTTCTTCACGGAACTGCTTGTTTTTAAAGATGAGTTTATATGCCGAGTATCACATCCACCAATGAAACCAATCGGCTGATATTGCTATTCAATGAAATGCAGGTCTACCCCCTTAACACCCCTTTAGAACCTGAATATCCAAAAATCCTCTCTTAGCGAGCATTTTCGGCCCTTGAGGAAGCTGTATACCAAATTTCATTCCAATCCGTTCGGTGGTTTCTGAGATTTCGTGATAAATGAATGAATGAGTGAGTGAGTGAGTGGTATTAGACAAATATGTAGTAGATAGATAGTGTCAAGTCTTTGTTATGCTAAACTCGGTTGACAGTGCTGTGTGAGCAGTTGAGTAACTAACGGGATTTCAAGCACGGCCGACTGAATGCGCTCATACCGGCCTAGACAATGAGGCCTTTTTCATGAAATCTTGTTAGTTACTCAACTGCTCACACAGCGCTGTTTACCAAGCATTGCACGACTAAGACTTATCTCTACTTAGTGTAAATCAAAGTCCCCGATTCTTGGATATCACGGGTAATCTCGAGAACCACTGGATGGATTTTGATGCGGCTTTCACCATTCTGTACAGGTAATATCGCGGAAGATTTCTGTAGAAAATAATTTATTTATGATCAAAGGGAGCCAAGCAGTAACGATTTTAGATTTCAGTGAATAGGTCGAAGAAAGAACTTGACGTCCGTGCGCTTTTTAAGCTTACGCTGGACAAACCGTTAAAAATATCAATATACTATGAGTGTAAGAATTGTTCAGCATGAAAAATTGTACAAAAAAGTTCGCGTGAGCATATCTCTATCTTCGATACATCGCCCACTATAAGTGTTTTTAGTTTGGACGGGAGGGGGATTTGGCTTGCACCTCGCCATTCTTAAATTACGTCTGACAGGAATTCCTTGCACATTCATAACTGTTCCCGGGCGAAGCCGGGGCGGGTTGCTAGTGACACTATTATTTTATCATTATAATTCCCACAATATCAAAATGCAAATTATATCACAAAATAAAATAGCGTGCTAATAAATCTAAGAGAAATTAGACATACCTTGCACCTCGTTACAGTTGAATTCGATCAGAATCACTCGGTTTTCATTAAAGTTTATGCATTTTTCTGCTGAACGGTTTGGAAGTTCGGCAACAGGAAACTAGGACTGTTATTTACTTAAAATATTCATTTTTGTATTTTTGTACTATTTGTGTTCATGATTTCATTACATTGTCAGAATTACCGACAGTAGTGGCTACGCTGGCTAAAGCGCAGCGTTAGGCCATGGGGCCAAACTCTCTGCTGACTCGGTAGACGCGTGTGTTCGAGCCCCACCGTCGGCCGTCCTTGAAATGATTTTTCGTGGTTTCCCATTTTTCAACACCAGGCAAATGCTGGGACGGTACCTTCTAACAGGCCACGGCCGCTTCCTTCCACATCCTTGCCCAGTTTCATTCATCTTCATCCATTCCATCTCTCATCCTGACGCGCAGGTCGCCCACGGGCGTCGACTAGAAAGACCTGCACTCGGCCTCTCAGGAGGCCACACGAAAAAAATGTCAGAATTAATGCTTTAATTAGTAGGGTATACTATTCAGTGTACCTATTATAAATAAAAACCGTGAGGTTTCTCACCTCCCCATATTACGAAACCCGGTTGCCTAATACGAGGAAAGTGCACTTTTAAAGTTAACAATAATATCAGAGGGTATTACAACACCAAACGTGCCCATATTTGTAATATACATAGTATATCGCCTGAGGTTTACATTGGTGAGAAAACCAAAATTATTCCGTTCCTTCTTATGTCTAATGTGAGCCCTATAAAAAAACTCCCCATATTTGGCGACTTTCCTCTACCCATTTTTAGAAGATACCTTATGCACTGGACAGCTGAATCCGTGATTAATTGTATAGGTAGCTTCGTAAGTCTCAGAACTCAGGAAGTCCTTTCTAGCAGCGTTACTAGCAGCTTTCAAAGTTTCAAGGTAAGAAAGAAAATATTCCTCTAGCCAGTTTAGGCGACTGACATTTAATGAGAAACAAGATGTTCAGTAAAGAACATATAGCCTACTTTCTCCTAAATGCATGGGTATTGTTATAACTCTTTGTCCTTTTCAAGGAGTATGATTGAATGTTGGTTGTAGTAGCTTGTTGAAATACAACGTGCTATAGGGATATTAAACATGAATATGAGGTGCCCTTTGCTAGTGCTACCTCTGTACCAAATTTCGTTCAATTCGGTTTCACCGTGTTTGAATTGATAGGGGGAATCGATTTGCACACATACTTGGCCACCATCTGCAAACTATTGGGCTGATGTTCTTGCAGTTTGGTCTGAATATGTTTCCCACATAAAGATATGGTGTTGCAAAATTTGGTAGAGACTAGATTATTAGGTTGGTCGTAATTACATTTTAGCTTTTAACATTTGGGTGGCCGCGATTACGTTTCCGTCAAGATAGGGGTGATATAAAACATGACACTGAGGTGCCCTTTGCTAGTGCTACCTCTGTACCAAATTTCGTTCCATTCGGTTTCACCGTGTTCGAATTGATAAGGGGAATCGATTTTCACACAAAGATGGCCGCCATCCGCAAAATATTAGGCTGATGACCTATTAGTTTGGTCAAAGGATGCTCCCTCCATAAAGGTATGTTGTTGCTAAATTTGCTAGAGATCGGATGATTAGGCTAATCGTAATTTGATTTAAGCTTTGAACATTTGTGTGGCCGCCATTACGTTTCTGTCAATATGGCGGCGATATAAATCATGACACTGAGATGCCCTTTGCTAGTGCTATCTCTGTACCAAATTTCGTTCCATTCGGTTTCACCGTGTTTGAATTAATAGGGAGAATCGATTTTGACACAAAGATGGCCGCCATCCGCAAACTATTAGGCGAATGACCTATTAGATTGGTCAAAGGATGCTCCCTCCATAAAGGTATGTAGTTGCAAAATTTGGTAGAGATTGGATGATTAGGTTAATCGTAATTTGATTTAAGCTTTGAACATTCGTGTGGCCGCCATTACGTTTCAGTCAAGATGGTGGCGATATAAGACATGACACTGAGGTGCCTTTTGTTAGTACTACCTCTGTACCGAATTTCGTTCCATTCGGTTGCACCGTGTTCGAATTAATAGGGGGAATAGATTTTCACACAAAGATGGCCGCCATCCGCAAACTATTACGCTGATGACTTATTAGTTTGGTCAAAGGATGCTCCCCCCATAAAGGTATGTTGTTGCAAAATTTGGTAGAGATCGGATGATTAGGTTAGTCGTAATTTGATTTAAGCTTTGAACATTTGTGTGGCCGCCATTACGTTTCCGTCAAGATGGCGGCGATATAAAACATGACACTGAGGTGTCCTTTGCTAGTGCTACCTTTGTACCAAATTTCGTTCAATTCGCATTCACCGTGTTCGAATTGATAGGGGGGGACAGACATTCAGAGTACACACACTCACACACACACAGACACACAGACACACACACACACAGTCTCACACACACACATACACACACACAGACAGACACACTTTTTTCGCCCTGTGTTGATCTCATAAGTCTACTTTCATTTTTTGCAAAAATCGAAAGTAGGCTAAAAATGCCCTTTATCTGGATTTCTAGACTGAATATGATGATATGTGATGCCTACGTCATGCATAGCGAACCATTTATTAACGTTTTTTTTAAATGGTTGCTTCTGCGTCCATGAATGTGTACGCTTCCGGGTGCATGCCTATATTTTCTTTTAGTGTACTAATGGCACCAATAACTTCTGACGAGAACTCTTCCTTGGCACGCCGAACATTCATTTTTTCAAATTTAGTGGGTTCGATGTGTTTTTTAGTGAGGTGTCTGACCGGTTTGACGATCTCACCCTTTTGCATTGTGTATAGTAATGACAAATATTTCCCTGAAATTATTCCAGTACCATCAGCCATCTCTCGTTACAGAAACTGCGTTCTAATGTTTCTTTTTAGAATGTGACAATGATCAAAACTAGGGAATACATTCCTAGACTCGTCGTATGGGTGATTGGCCATTGGTTGCAAATTCCCTCCCCCTAAATGCCTCATCATTGTAGTGTTAGTTTTGTGATTATTAGAGACAGTTATAATTATGAAACCGCATTGTTCAACCTCGAGAATAACGTCCAGCAGGAGTTTATGTAAGTCCCGTCCTGACAGCTGCTTCGTGAAAAAGAAGGCACACGGTATCTGATAATTTGTCGAAAGATCTCTTAGCACAAAACACAACACACGATTAGCTGCTACTTGTTCCCGGCTGTAATTTTGATCCTCTCTTTCCTTTTAATGAGACGGTGTTGGAGTAGTGTCCTTGTACCCGAAGAAGGTGCAAGGTATGTCTAATTTCTCTTAGATTTATTAGCACGCTATTTTATTTTGTGATATAATTTTAATTTTGATAATGCGGAAATTATAATGATAATAATTATATAGTGTCACTAGCAACCCGCCCCGGCTTCGCCCGGGAACAGTTATGAATGTGCAAGGAATTCCTGTCAGACGTAATTTAAGAATGGCGAGGTGCAAGCCAAATGCCCCTCCCGTCCAAACTAAAAACACTTATAGTGGGCGATGTATCGAAGATAGAGATATGCTCTCACGAACTTTTTTGTAGAATTTCTCACGCTGAACAATTCTTACACTCATAATATAATGATATTTTTAACGGTTCGCCCAGCGTAAGCTTAAAAAGCGCACGGACGCCAGGCAATTTTTTCGACCTTTTCACTGAAATCGATACTGCTTGGCTCCCTTTGGTCATAAATAAATTATTTTCTACACAAATCTTCCTCGAGATCACCTTTACAGAATGGTGAAAGCAGCATCAAAATCCATCCAGTGGTTCTTGAGATTACACATTTAATATACGTACTGCACAGCTTATTCCTTATCGCGCCTAAAATGGGAGGGGAGTGCGCTCTACCGGCAACGAGTAGAAACTTTCCAATTACATGTTATACATGGGTTCTGACTGGGAATGTCAAGGCCGGTATAGAGCGCAGCTCGTATTCAGTCGGCCGTGATTTCAAGTAAAGATCCTCATTTTCTATACCGGTAGTGCAGAGCACAACTGGCATCCAGTCGGCCGTGTCTCGACTTAAGCTATGTTGCCATGGAAACTATCTGCCTTGCCATTCCTTCATGAGTATATTTTTAGCCTACTTTTCACATTTTGCAAAAATGAGGAAAAAGTAGACTTATGAGATCGATCCGGGAAAATGTGTGTCTGTCTGTCTGTCCTTCTGTCTGTCTGGCTGGCTGTGTGTGTGTCCCCCCTATCAACTCCTAAACGGCTGCAGCAATCAAAACCAAATTTAGTATGAGTAAAGATGTGCACCGGAATATCTCACGTCCATATTTGAAAACCATGTCAGTGCTACCGACTGCTGAAAAAACGCACTAGAAATTTGAGCTCAATGTTGGATATCTTGCAAGGTACGCATGGGAGCTATTCCAAAATTGGCACACATGTAGATAATATTATTTCAGTTTAATTTCCAGGAGGCCAACCATGACAGTGTTGCCAAAATAATTTTAAGCCTTCTGATAAGTCCAATGTTTAAATGCATATAACTTCTACACTATCAATTGGATTTCAACCAAATTTTGTATGTAATATCTGTACATAAACAGATATGACTGAGCGTATTCTTAAGAGCCACCAGGGCTGCCAACTGTTAATAATTGCTCTCTATATTTTTTATCCAAATACCAATACATCAGAAAGTATGCAAGCCAACAGCTTTGAAATATGCACACGTATATTCTGATATTTTAGATTAATTTGGAGTAACTTCTATACGTCAGTTCTACCAACATGATTATAAGCCTGATGATAGTACCAATTTTTAAATACATGTAACTTCTATACTATCAGTTGGATTTCAACCAAATTTCGTATGTGCTATGTGTACCATAACAGATATGACTATAAGTATTGTTATGAGCAAGCAGGGCTGCCAACTGTTAATAAATACTGTCTATATTTTTTACCCTAATATCAATATACTGTATCAGAAAGTATGCAAGCCAACAGCTGTATACTTTGCACACGTATAGCACCTGACATTCTAGATTAATTTGGAGTAATTAATACAAGGCAGTGCTGCCAACATGATTCTATGCCTGCTGATATGTCCAATTTTAAAATACATGTAACTTCTATACTAACAAATGGATTTCATCCAAAATTGGCACAACAAGATATCATAATAATTCAGATTATTTCTGACCAGCACACGCATGGTATTGTTGGCAACATGCTTTTACGCGTGCTGATAGATCCAGTGTCTAACTGCATGTAACGTCCCTTGGACTTCAACGAAATTTTGTATTCTGTACCTTAAGAGGTGGAACTAAGAATATATTCAGTCACCAGGGCTGCCAACTGTAGTGCTCTATTAGGCTACAGTATACCAGGTATATTTTGAACTAATTAGATATTTCGATATTACCAACTTAATTTCGTCATTATTCTTGATAGGTTCATATACTGTAGAATAATCATTGGCATGAAAAGTAGGCTGTATAGTTCTTCACGGAACTTCTTGTTTTATGATTTGATTAGCCTGTGCTTGAGTCCAAAAGGGCCGAAATCAAAAGAATGAGAAAGACTATCGAAAATTCATGTAGCCAGTGGTTCCTTCTGGGTCCTAAACTATGTGTGTGCAAAATTTGGTTGAGATTGGTGGAACGGTGTAGATTTGTATACGGAACAGACCCATCCACCCACCCACCCACATACATACATACATACATACATACATACATACATACAGACTTCCACTTTTATATATAAGATTGGTGTATTGACTCTGATGGATACCTAATTTTACGATTCTCCAAACATTCCCACACGAGTTATAGGCGTACATAAAGATACACAGAATGACCGAAAATCCCTAAGTATGCCTTACTTCGGAGGGGAAGTAAAGCCGGTGGTCCCATGTCATACATGTATGGCACGTAATAGAACCTTCCACTAACTACAATTGTGTGAACCTAAAATTGTAGGTTAGATTTATTTAACGCTCTATTTGTTCCAAAGTTTGCCGCCAGGTGCCGGTTGCAGTGGCATATAGTAGCCAAGTCACAGCTAGTTGTCGTTTACGGTAGCATTTGGTAGCAAAAGTAGGAACTACTGGAAATTGATCGTCTGCAGTCCTTACCTGAAATACAGATAACACACACTACTACAGCCATCACAATTAACACGATCATCAGACAGATTCTCCACACATTCAAAGTACACGAGGCTACGTGAACGCGCTGTCGCAGCTTCTAAACATAGGAACCAACCAACCAACCAGCCTACAACATATCACCCAGATGTCCGAATCTGGATATATCAACCACACAGTATCAAACAAAATCATCCTTACGATGAACCCGTCTGTCGAAAAAAAAAAAAAAAAAAGAAGTCAGAATGTGCTCAATCTAAATTCACCTAACGTGTTCTTCCTGACGTGAAAATAAAATTGAAAACCTCGTAGACGAAACGCAATACACCTCACATAAAGACTGAGCCTTGCCGTTGTGTCAAGTGCCCATCCACCTTTAACAAATATAAAGGCTTGTGGTGCATGAATATTCAGGTGTTTTAGCCTCCAATGGCCCAATTTCCGAATAGCCGCAAAAAATACTATTTCAATTCAGGAATTTTTGAAAATAACTTTGCTGTTCGGAGATATAATTCTGTACGATATATCAGACGTTTAAATCACGTGAAAAAAATCTAGGGTACCCCTTGACCCCCTTAAGCGCATTGATGAATTTTACAGTCTAAGTTGGTTCCGTGATAACCTTATAGCCATTTGCAAACTTTCACAGAAATGTAAAAAGTGGAGAAAAATTGATTGCTCTTTACAGAAATGATGGAAAGTTGGATGTCTTCTCTTGAGAACCTGTTGTCATGGTTGACGGCTTGCATTCCTTCATAAGTTTATTAAATTGAATTAGTTTTCTGGGAATATCTCATAAACTGTTGGTTTTAGAGCCTTAAAATGTAGTTTTCGGGAACCCTCGTGATTTGTTTCTGCCACCAAGGGGATAAAAATGAGCTTTGTCTCGGCGTTGTATGCCATAATATAATTTAATTTATTTATTAAATACTATTTATGTTACATTATTGTGATGTCTCACGAATCTGATGACAGTACAGATTATCTGTGAGACATATTAATTATTATTTACAACCTATATATAGATTATATTTCAATACAAGAGTGCATGCAATTTTTTTTGTTATGATAATGATAAAGTATTAATGTAAATAATTAAAGACACAAAAAGCTACACTATGGTAGTTATATTAATAAATTTATGTTATAAGTTAATGTTTGGTTAAGTAATATTCTTAGCCTATTTTCAATTTTGAAAAAAAATAGGCTTATGAGATCACGTTTTGTCCGTGTGTGTGTGCGCGCGCGCGCGCGCGTGCGTGCGTGTGTGTGTGTGTGTGTGTGTGTGAGGTGCGTGTGTGTCCCCCCCTAATAAAATCTAAATGGCTGGAGCGATTTCAATGAAACTCGGTAAGTTCAGAGCACTATTCCCGGCAACCTTGTCCGTGTCCTTCAAATTTTGTTACGTCTCACCAATCCAACATGGCGGCTGTGCGAAATATTTCACTAGCATTCAATATCTCCGAAACTATTACCGATATCGCCCTGCAATTTTGTACGGTGATAAAGGGTACTGATTCAAGTTTATCTATGTATATTTCATAAACCTGTAAAGTACAAAACGAACATGGCGACCAAGCGAATTTGAAATATTTTAATAGACTTTTCTCGTGATTTAAATCTCTGAGCGCAGTGAAATGTGGTACAGTAAATGATTTTGCAGATTTTAATGCACTGCCATCTAATTTAATTCAATTGTTTACATAACCTCAAGATGGCGGCTGTGCGAAATTTTAAAATTAAGTTTTTATTAATTGTGTGCGGTGATAAAGGGTAATACTAGAAGTTCACCTATGAGACTTTCAAAAACCTGGTGACCACAGAACCAACATGGCGGTCAAGCGAAGTTGAGACTTTTAAATACACTTTTCTCGCGATTTAACTATCCAAACGTAATGAAACTTGGTAAGCAAATGTTTATACACATTGTAATGCACTGGAGTCTAATTTAGTTCAATTGTTTACATAACCTCAAAATGGCGGCTGTGAGAAATATTTCACTGACATTCTATATCTCCGAAACTATTACAGATATCACCCTGCAATTTTGTACGGTGATAAAGGGTACTGATTCAAGTTTATCTATGTATATTTCATAAACCTGTAAAGTACAAAACGAACATGGCGACCAAGCGAATTTGAAATATTTTAATAGACTTTTCTCGTGATTTAAATCTCTGAGCGCAGTGAAATGTGGTACAGTAAATGATTTTGCAGATTTTAATGCACTGCCATCTAATTTAATTCAATTGTTTACATAACCTCAAGATGGCGGCTGTGCGAAATTTTAAAATTATTTTTTTATTACTTGTGTCGTAATCATGCGATCGAAGTGAAAGTTTGAATAATGAACCTAGGCAATAATTGTTCCTGAATGGTACATAACTCTAAGGCCTATACATATAACAATCCTAAATGGCGAGCTTCCGAAATATTTAGACGGTTCTCAATATCCATGAATCTTTAACAGCAACCAAACTGAATTTTTGTATGTTCATAGAGACTATGAACATATGTTCACCTATAGGACTTTCAGTGACCTGGTGAACACAAATCCAACATGGCGGCATCGCGAAGTATAAATATTTAAATGGACGTTTCTCGCGAATTAACTATCTGAGTGCCGTGAAACGTTGCACGTTAAATGCTTATACAAATGTTGATCCACTGGCATCTAATTTATTTCAATTGTTTGCATAATCACAAGATGGCTGCTGTGCGCACTTTTAAAATCTCGTTTTTACTTCTTGTGTTCTAATCATGCGATTGAAGTTTGAATACCACACGTACACAATAATCTTAATGTAATAGTACAAAAATAAAAATCCAACCTGGCGACAATCTGAAATATTTAGACGGTTCTCAATATCTACGAATCTGGTACAGCAATTAAACTGAAATTTTGTATGTTGATAGAGGCAATTAACATGAGCAGGATATATGAAAATAGGCTGTATAGTTCTTCACGGAACTACTTGTTTAATGCGACTTATAGCTAGTTGTTTGCTGTTAATGTTCGTCAATCCAGGTGGTAGTTCATTAAGTAGTGATGGTATAATATAATCTAGTCTCTTGAAACCATAGCTATTTCTACATATGGGTTTTACATATTTAGTACTTGTTATGGCTCTTGTTTGTATGTTGTGAGAGACCTTATGCCTGAATATTGGATCATGGTAGTAGAGATTCAGTACAGTAATTTGGAACAACTCTTTAATATTAAAATAAGGGATATCAGTGAAATATTTAAAGAACCTGTTTTGGCTATCTTGAAGATTATTAATTAAAGTTGTGTTTTGATTTCCCCAAGCTGCTATAGCATATCTTAATTTGCTTTCAATCAGAGCACTATAAATTGTTTTGTAAGTTTTCCTATCTACATAAAATCGGAGATTGTAGAAGGTGTAGAGGTTTGCTCTTAGGTTTTTTATTATGTTTACTGTGTGTGTATTCATTTTAAAGTGTTCATCAAGGGTAATTCCTAGGTATTTTTGTGTCGAAGTACTATTACATTTGCAACCTGCCAGGATGTTTTGGTGTATGCATGATATGCTGTGGTGCGTTAGTTTGTATTTTTCTTGTGTGAAGTGATCAACTCTGAAGTTCATTATTTTAGATTTGGTTGTATTTATATACAAATTATTGTCATGACACCGTCTTGTGATGTTATTGAAGTCTTCATGAAGTCTATCAAAAGCTGTTTTAGAGTCTTTATGTATGGTATATATAGTGGTGTCATCAGCATAGATAAATTTTTACTGTGTTTAATGGTTTCATTCATGTCGTTTACGAACAGGTTATATAGTGTAGGTGAAATAATACTGCCTTGAGGGATACCCCGCGTTCCTTCTACTGCGTCACTGATAGTGTTATTGACCATAACTGCCATTTCCCTGTTTTTCAGATAGCTTTCAAATAGTTTGTAAGTCGTGCCTCTTATTCCAATATCGTGTAATTGAGCAAGTAGTTTATTGTGGTTTATTGTGTCAAATGCTTTAGAAAAGTCAAGAAAAAGTACCATTATGTGATTGTTCTTATTTAAGGCAATATTTATTACATTGGCAAATTCAGCCAGGAGTAGTTCAGTACTTTTTCCCTTCCTAAAACCGTATAGGTGTCCCTTTAAACTATCATATTTATTTAGGAAATTCTTCAATCTCTTATCCAAGCATTTTTCCATTATTTTGTGTAGGATTGATAAAATGCATATTGGTCTGTAGTTGCCAAAGTCTAAGTGATCGCCATTCTTATATATTGGTTTAATAATTGTGTATTTCATATATTTTGGTATTATGCCTGATTCGAATATCTTGTTTATGAGATGTATTATGATTGGTATAGTTTTTTGGATGTTGCCTTTATGTCTTTCAAGCGTATATTGTCCGCCCCAGGCGATTTGTGTGTTTTTAATTCCTTAATTATGTTTTCTATTTCATGTTCATCAGTTTCAAGTAATGTAAAGGAATTCATTAATGTGTTTCTATTTGATTGCCATATGTTGATACTACAGTTATGAGCTAGGCTGTTTATTTCTTCACTAAAGGTATTGTTGAATTTATTGACTATCACTTCTTTAGTGTAATGTAATCTTAAGTGTTTGTTTATGACTTCATTGACAGTTTGTGTTTTCCGACCTGTTATATCATTAATGACTTTCCACATTCCTTTATTATCGTTTTTGGAACTAATTATCTTATTTTTATAATATTGATGTTTTGTTTTGTTTATTAGCTTATTTAATTTGTTTCTGAAAGATTTGTATTCATTTTTTATTGTAATATTATCCTTGTTTCTGAGCATTGTTTTGTAAAGTCTGTCTCTTTCCTTACATTGTATTTTTAGGTCATAAGTGAACCATTGTTTGCTTTTTCTGTGTTTACGTGTGGTTATGTAAGATGCTTTTTGATAGATTTCCTTAAATTTGGTTGTTATATTGTTATATTATGTCATTAGGATTTTTTAATTCAAGGCAATCTGTCCAGTCTGTGTTGTTAAGGCTTGTGTGTATTATAGTATCGTTCATTAGCGTAATTGTCGATTCATTATCTTGTGATTGTGTCTTATCATTTTTTGGCCAAATACCTGCATATGTTATGTAGTGGTCAGAGATGTCTGCTTGTATGACTGCAGATGTATATTGATCTAGTCTGCTACGATAGTATATGTGATCAATACATGTTCTCGAGTCTAAATTTGGATCATAACGCGTACATTGAGTGATAAGTGGTAGGAAACCATGAGATGCCATAATATTTGTATATTTGATAGCTGATAGACTGCTGTCATTAGATAAAGTATCAATGTTGATATCTCCTAAAATGGCGTATTCGCTGTACTTACTGGTGTGTTGTGTTATATGTGTCTCCAGTTTATCAAGAAAGTCATTTATGTTAGTGCTAGGTGGTCTGTAAATGCATGTTAATCCAAACTTTTTGTTCAAGTGAAGTATTTCTATTACCATTGATTCATGAGTATTGGAAATGTATGAATTGTGTGTTCTAATAGCCATGTTGTTATTTACATATATGGCTATGCTTCCTCCTTTACGATTTGTTCTATTACAAAATACAACATTAAAATTATCCAAAGTAAATAGGTAATTATTAGATTCAAGTATGTTAATTTCTGTTAAGCAAATAATATCCAGTTCATTAATTTTCTTGCCTAAGGTTATGGTTAAATAATCCCAGTTTTTTGATATAGATTGAATATTTAGAGAAAGGATATTGATTTCAGCATTATTTCTAGTCTTATTACAATTTTCGATGAAATCGGGTATATTGAGAAATGTGAGTTCCTTTTGTATTCCAGAATCATTTATATTGCTATCCCAACTGTTCATAATATCAATTAATATAATAATTCAATAATAATTCTTTCTTTTTGACGGGGGGGGGGGGGGCTTACCTAATTTTGTTAATGTCTTCCTCACGGGAGATTCTCAATATACCAGATTCGTCGTTTTTTCGCGCTAGAATTTTGCCGTTTTTAACCCAAATGAATTTCCAGTTATTTTCTCTTGCCTGATTTTTAGTATTGCATAGTAGCTCTCTGTAAAATGACGTTAGACTTTCGTTAATGAAAAACCTAGATTTAGTGTTCCCATGAGTGAGGAAATGTTGTCCTTTTCTTTTCTGTAAAAATTCATTCTTTTTTGATATATAGTTGAATTTTACCACTATTGGGGGGATTTTGTTCTTTCTTTGCAGTGGGGGCCTGTAAACGTCCTCTACATCAAACATGTTTGGATCTACTTCTAGAGTCTCAGCAATTTTGTGGACGATTTCATCCAGGCATTCATCTTTCGCGCGTGGCACTTCACATATTTCAATGTATTGTTGCCTACCGTTCTGTTCCATTGTGTGCACTTTCTCGTTTAGATCTGATATTATTTTGTCTTGTAGATTCTTTTCGTCTTTTAGGGTTTTTATTTCTGCTGTAAGTGATTTCAGAAGAGTTGCATTTGACTTAGTTTCCTTAATCAACTCAACATATTTCTGCGCAATAAAGTCGGCACTTTTTACACTTTCACTCACTTGGTTTTTCAGTTCACTAATCTGTTTCTTTAATTCTAAGAACATACCTTTGATATCCGATGCGTGTATTGTCTCCGTGTCCGGTGTTGAAGGTGGAGTCTCTGTGTCATCAGTATTAGCAGCTGGTTGGGTCATTGTTCCACCGCTTGCGACAGCAGGTGCTGACGTCGTCTTCTTGAAACTACGGCATTGTGGACACCACCATGATTCCTTCACTTGTTTGGCCATACCCTTCCATGTACGTACAGTTACGGTTGTACATTCATAGTGATATTTCCTTTTGCATCCCGTGCAGAATACATAGTCACCATCACTCGGGAGTCCTTCTTGGCAACGGTCGCAAACCATTTCCTTGCTATACTTAACTTTTTTTGTGGAGCACACCGGTACACGTCTGCTTCCTCCGGTGTCTCACTTAAAAATAATAATAATAATGATAATAATAAATACAATATAGGGATAGGGATATAAAATACCTTCCGTACCACACCCGCAAGTGAAAAAAATTATAGTGTACCCCTTGACCCCCTTAAGCGCATTATACGTATTGATGAATTTTTTAGCTTAATATGGTTCCGTGATGACCTTATAGCCGTTTGCAAACTTCACAGTAATATAATAAATGGAATTGCATTGCGTCTTACAGAAATAGAAGGTCCTCTGAGATTTCGTTGGCATGGTTACCCGCTTGCATCCTTTCATTAGATTATTAAATGAAATTAGTTTTCTGGGAATATCTGAAAAACTGTTGGTTTTAGGGCCTTAAAATGTGGTTGAGTTTTGTGTCTTACATTGAGGGGTTGAAAATAAGCTTTGTCTCGTCCTTCTACGCCTATTTCAGCATGCATTTTAAGGGGGTAGGCCCCCTTTTATGAGAGGTACGGAGAAGAGTTACATCAATGATTAGTGTGGTGCCTCTGTTGGATATCTGTATCAAATTTTACGTTGATCCATCCAGCCGTCCTCAAGTTATAAGGACTCAAAGTTATCCACAGACAGAGAAACAAACAGACAGACAAAAAAAATATTTTTGCGCGCATCCGTCATAAAACAGTCTGAAACGCGCAAATAACGCAAAGTTCCGTGGAAATTCAGGAAAAACAGACAAACTTTCATTTATATATATATAGAGATTAGCTTAATTACCAGTCCTTGACAGGGATATACAAAGTAGAGCTGTTAATTATTAATCGAATACTTTGACATTAATTGAAAACGATTATTGATTGATCGACTGTACGTTCATTCGATGAATCGACTAATCGAATAATAGAATAATCGGCTAACCGAAAAATCGTTTAATTGATTAATTCACACGAGATAAGAAAAGAGAGGTCAACGCTTAAGTTGAGTTACGATTATTTTCGGAATGATGTATAGAAATCTATAAAAGTTACTTTTTGCCTAAACATAGTCTACAAAGTGTCCTTCCCTCCTTATGTTAACAATAACCAAACGAGAGTCAGTGACAGTAGAAGGACAAACTTCAATTAAATTGGGAAGGGGTTCGAAAAAATGAAAATTAGAGTTTTCATCAAATATTTTGTATTCTTGTTGAATGTTTACAATTTAGAACAGGACATTTCTTGATTTACTTTGTTTTAGACTAGTTTTCACAAAAAGGTACCTTACGTTCGACCCTGACTATTATATGTCAGAAAACTGTACTATAATGGGCTCAAGGAACAGTTGTTTGACCAATTAGATTATTAGATGCACTGAGTTCCACGGCCTTCTAATTTAAATTTCACTGCCTGGCCTAGTGTCATAGTAGGGTAATCGAGGAGGCCATGGTCAAATACAAGGCATTCTCTGCGTCCCATGCGCTCTGTTCAGTACATAAAACTGGCGAAATCTTGACAGATATTTATGAATATTTATGTTCGAACATAAAATAGTTATAATAATTATCGTCGAACATCAACATTCGTATGCAACTCGCCTATAATGGTAATTAAGACACTTGTAAGGAAATTATAAAACTCACATACGCTCGTTTTATAAACATACTCGTGTCTTAATTATTGCCATTATGGGCTCGTTGCATAATGTACTATTATGTTCGACGATATCGAAATGTAAACATTATGTGTCAGAAAACTGTATCATAATGAGGCTCATTATAACACTACTTTTCATTATGAAACAGTTTCTCCCACCAATCAGAGTTCAATAAACAGTTGTGTGACCAATTAGGTGAGGATACATTTGCGCATGCGCTCAAAATCCAACATGTCTATATTACCGACATGAAAATTGCACGGTCCATATGCTCGCGTAAATAAACTGGAGAATATGAGACAAGAAATAGCACTGTACCTTAATATCCCCAAATCCAATTTCTACACAGCGCATTGCTTTCAAACGACTTCGGTGACAATATTAGTGAATGCTATAGAGCTGGACGGCAGGCTGTAAACAATAGATGTTCTGATTTGGCAAGCAAAATGAATGGTCTCTGCTTTCGGAGTGCCTTGACCCACGCATGTGCTCTGTTCAGTCAGCAAAGCCAGCGCGCCCTGTTCACTAACTGGATTAACTGAATCCCACAGATATTTTTGAATATTTATGTTAAAACATATAATAAAGTTATAATTATCGTCGAAGATAAACAGTCGTATGCAACTCGTCTATAATGGTAATTAAGACACTCGTATGGAAATTATAAAACTCGCTTACGCTCGATTTATAAACATACTCGTGTCTTAATTATTGCCATTATAGGCTCGGTCTACTAATCCCAAGATTGCAGGTTCGCTCCTGGCCGTGGTAAGTCATTTTTGAAAGGCGGAAAAAATACGACACACATGTCATACGATGTTGAAATGTCAAATAACCCATTTGAATTCAGTAGGTCGTGTTCATAATGGCAAAATTAATCTCGGGAGTTTCCGCCAACACAAAGTTCCTCATTTCTCTACTAGAAAGAGCTATAGTTTTCAAGGAGCTTAGAAATCTAACCTCATTGACTTTCATAGTGATTCAAGGAACAACGAAATTCGACATGCAAGCTACCCTCTGGGTGTCAATTTACAAAGCTTGCACCCGGTACGCGAGGCCATACGATAAAAAATTAAAACAAAAATAAAAAATAATAATAATAAAATAAAAAATAATTATTTAATGAAATGTCTGTTTTGCTTCTGTGAGAGCGTTGTGAAAGGAGTGAAGAACATCGATAAATCATCAAAACAAATCGATTAATCGATTAATAGCAGCAATTAATCTATTTTCTGCTTCAATCAATTGATTATTCAATAACTGAAATAAATCGGTTAGCAGTTCACGAGGATAACTACTAGGGCATGTCCCCGTCACACAAGGAAACCCCTGTGATAGAAAAATGGATAGCCTTGTCATCTAAATTTAATCATTACTAGTGGAGTAAAAACACTAACTTGATGTTCCATGAAAAGAGTATTTACTAACATTTGAAATCAATATTACCACTGCCTTGTCGAGAAATACCAGTGGAGTTAAACAGAGAGTATGTTGTTGTTTGAGTCTTCAGTCTTTTGACTGGTTTGATGCAGCACTCCATGCCTCCCTGTCCTGAGCTAATCGTTTCATCTCTACATAGGTACCACACCCTACATCCGAGGCAATCTGTTTCTGGAGGAGAAGGACATAGATGGTGAACTGATTTATCATCAGAAGAACCCCTGTGAAAATACGTGGCTCAGACTGCTCTTCTCATAGCCTGTAAATCATTGCTATTGTCTCTGATTGCCTTGCCATAGTAGTTTTGAAGTTCATCTATAACCTTGTCAGTGACCCTTCCAGAATATTTTATGGTTTTACCATCTGACAACTTCTTGTCCCCATATTGTGCTGTCAGTTTGCGAAGACGTGTCCCCATTCTCTTTTGGACGTTGCCTACACATTCCAACTTAGTGATAAATATAAACAAATGTAATCCATTACTGTTTTTGGCAATCCTGCCAACCTAAAATAAATCAATATACCATGTCACCACCTTCTACATAAAATACTTTCTGAGACAAGCTTTAGAAGTAAGTGTTGTAGTATGGTGTGCCTCACTGATAAAAATGAATCCAAGTAAGCCACATTTCAATATTATTTTAAACACACTTAGAACCACCGTAATTTAACAAATGTTACACCAAAATGAGCAGAAAAGTCCCTGCTACAACTTCAGAAAAAAAAAGTATTTTCACCAAAGGGGCTTTTAATCTACCCTTATCATATTCTAACCTTGGTATACCCCTACAGTTCTTGTCCTCGAAACTTCCTTCCATAATTAAGCTTGCTATTCCTGGGTGTCTAGTACGTGTCCTACCAACCTATCTCTTTTCATTAGCAGTCGCCAGGAACGTCTCTCCTCTCCCACTGGTCTTAATACCTCTTCGTTTGTCACTATTCACCTCATCCGGGATAAATATTAAGTTATACAAAAAAATTCCAAATTTTCAAGTTGAAAACTTACTTTATTTATATAGATTGCAGTGAATATTAAGGAGAGATGATCATGGAAATGAGCTACTTAGAGTTTTGACGATATTTTTCTCCGCAAGAAAGAGTTATTTCACGAATTTTATCCACGAACATAATGGAAATACAGCTTGATGGTCCAAATATCTAAAGGAAGTTGCCAAATCTTTCAATTTTAGCCTACTTTTCTCATTTTGCAAAAATGAGGAAAAAGTGACTTATGAGATCGATCCGGGCAAATGTGTGTCTGTCTGTCCTTCTGTCTGTTTGTCTGTCCTGTCTGTCTGGCTGGCTGGCTGTGTGTCTCCCCCCATCAAATCCTAAATGGCTGCAGCAATCGAATCAAAATTTGGTAGGAGTAAAGTTCTATACCTGAATATCTCAATGCCGTATGAAAATGATGTCAGTGCTACCAACTGCTGAAAAATCGCTCTTGAAATTTGAGCTCCATGTTGGATATCTTGGAAGGTATGAATGGGAGCCATTTCAAAATTGGCACACGTATAGATATTAATATTTCAGTTTATTTTCCAGGAGGCCATACATGTCAATGTTGCCAAAATGATTCTAAGCCAGTTGCTGAATTGATAAAGTCTGATCATTCATACCAAGGATAAATCAGTCATAGCATTCATGATTGAGATTTTGCAAAGAGTACTCTTTACAACTAGAATATTGGCGGGCGAAGCCGTGACGGGTAATGCTAGTCTGTATTATACCAAGGTATTTATTTATTTATATATCGTATGTCTTTTAGTGCCGGGATTGTTCGAGGACATGTTCGGCTTGCCAGAAGCTGTAGCTGTTTCAAGCGAACACCCATAGCGTGAGCTACAAATTCCGCTCAATTTCAAGTAGTTCCAACTTTCGCTACCAGATGTCACTGGTACCTAGTGGTTAACGTTGGATCTTTGATAGAGTGTTCCAACGAAATCTAACCTAGACATTTAGCTTCACACAAGTTTGGTCTGTGGAAGGATCTTTTACATGCCATAAATCTATGAAATGGGACAGCCGGCTTTACTTCTCCTCCGAAGAAAGGCGTATTGAAGGATTTTAACGCTCTTAAAAATCCGATGACTTCGGCCGGGTTTGAACCCGCTTTCTTGGGCACAGCTGTTCAGCATTCTACCAACTACGCCACCGAAGCCGCTAATATAACATACTCATTCAAAAATCCAAAATTTCAGAAATATTTTCTATTTCTCCATATTCAGTTTTTGAATGGGGTTACATGTGTTGTCAGCTTCAGCACAGGATATTTCTAATGTATTGATCCTTAATTTGAGATCTTGTTGAGGTTGATAGGAGAATTACAACTTGACGTATTCATGTTAGAACCTGTAATAGAAACATAATTCTTAGTTATTGAGAAAGTTTTAAGTTTTGCATTATAATTAGACACATGCGCCCTGGGGGCATATGACCTCGTAGTTCCGCCCCTTAAAACTACAATAACTAACTAACTAAACGTGTGCCCTAGTTCATTTTTTAAAATACATTTTATGAGCATATTTATGCATTGAGCCAACTTGTTTTAATGTAGTAGAGGAATTAAACTTTTATCTGAAAACAAAGTAAAATGAAACTTTCATCCAAATAGGCCATTTCAAAAGTGTATGAATACCTTGAAGAGCCAAGCCTGTGTCAATATTAATGTTTTGACCTTGACTCTCATATGTGTACATTATAAATGAAACACATAATTCTTTGTTGGCAGAAACATATTTGTACAAATTTTAATTTAAACTACTGTATTTGTTATTAAAATATCAATATTTACCCTTGCTTTGAACTGTATTATGAAAGTCCAACAGACAGGTGGCCATAATTACGTGCATGTTTTATGAAACTGGGCAGAAATATCAATAATTCTTTTTGTAAGTAAAAGCAACGAGGTTAACTTGAAAAATAGCCACATGTAGGCTCTTTAACTTAATAAGCTGTATTAACTACCCAGTACTCAGGCAATAACGCAATCATGAAAACTGTAAATTACTTAATTCTACAGAGTAACTTATCCAATTCTGCTTCTAAATTCTTCTTAGGGTAGTTTGAAAAGTATGTTTGACTTAAAATATAAGAACTCTGAAGATGTCAGTCTATTTGCTTGTTCAGTTTCTAGTACGTTTTTAGACTGGACTGTACAAAATATGCTATGTTCCCTACTTCTCGTGGACTGTACAAACTATGCAATGTCCTCATTGTAGGATAATCCAGTGTTTACCGACCTTTACTACCTGGATACAGGGTCTAAGCCTCTTAACTGTTCGACCACGCACGAGTTTGGATTAAGGCAGTGCATATAGTTGGAGCCTATACCAGCAGCAGCAAACTGATGATTTTATATTAGTTTTGTAATGCTTGGCTCTTCTTTTGTGTGAGACGTTTCAACGAATAACATGAAATTGAATTAAGTAAAAACTTCTATATTTTTAAAACTAAGCTCAATATAGGAGCAATAACAATAATAAATTATGAAATTGAATGCTGACTAGATCAGGCTCTGAACAAGGGTGCGTGGTGGCGCAGCGGTCAAGCTGTTGGCCTTTCATCAAGGTGGACCAGGTTCGATTCCCCGTCAATGAATGTGAGATTTTCGAAGTGAAATGCCATGTCCTGTGGTTCAGATTCCACGTAAAAAGGAAGTCGCGTGGCTCATGATCGCATGATTAACGATCACATACAACTGAAAACTTCCTTCCTTTTAGGTGGCTCTGAACTGACAATGACTAGATCTTATGGGTTTCTACCATAATCATTGGTCACTATGTAGAAGCCAACAGGTCGGACTTTCTGGTATTCGATAAACAGAAATACAAGGCAACCTTTAACTTTGACGCTGCTCCACTCGATCAAAACCTAAAGGACACAGTGGCAGAGAAAAGGTGCAAATACCAGCCACTTGCCACTGAACTCAGGCATACGGCTTATAAGATGTGTCCATCATCCCAGTTGTCTCTGTGAATAGTTTAGTTACGAAGGACTGGGTAATTACAAATGGTAACTTGAGCTTGAAGAGAAACCATATGCAGATAATACAAAAGGCTACGCCTCCTTAATACTGCAAGTATAGTACGTAAGGTTTTGCCTCTTCAGTGACTTGCTCTGAACATCTTGAAATCGAGTTATGTCATCCGTGTCTTTGGCTCAAAAAGAGAAAAATGGCGATGCTTTTGTATTTTTAAATACATTTCATAATAATAATAATAATAACAATAATGAAAAGAAAAATTCGTCACTGTCATCAAACCAGTACCGCTGTATGCATCTGAATGCCTTATCCTATCCGAGAAATGTTTAGAGAGAAAAGAAAGAAAGAAAGAAAGAAAGAAAGAAAGAAAGAAAGAAAGAAAGAAAGAGAGAAAGAAAGAAAGATCCTACACATCGTACTTGGCCCGGACTACAAAAATGGCATCTACATCTGAAAATCCACCAATATCCAGAAATATACTCGAAGATAGAGGCGATCACAGACACAATGCAAAAACGCAGAGTTTGCTTTTACGGTCATATACGACGGACTAGCAGAAGTACCCATTCTTCGAACGGTCTTCGGTATTAATAACCAGACGTAATCAATTGAGCTACTGTTGCAATGGTTATAGGCCTGGAACCTGTTTGTCGACAAAGAAAAATGATTAGTTAAAATATGCTCTGAAACTAAATTTACCCAACATGTACTTCCTGACGTGAAAATAAAATTGAAAACCTCGTAGACGAAACGCAATACACGTCACATAAAAACTGACCCTCACTCTTGTGTCAAGTCGCCATCCAGAAGAAGACCCCTTTAATAAATTATAAAGGCTTGCGGTGCATGAAAATTCAGGTTTTTAGCCTCCAATGGTCCAAATTCCTAAAAACAAAAAAAAAAACAAAAACAAAAAAAAACTATTTTAATTCAGGAATTTTTAAAAATAATGTTTCTGTTTGGAGATATAATAGACCTTCTGTACAACATATCGCACATTTAAGTCATGTGAAAAAATCTAGGGTACCCCTTGACCCCCTATAGCGCATTGATGAATTTTACAGTTTTAGATGATTCCGTAATAACCTTATAGCCATTTGCAAACATTCCCAGAAATTTAATAAATGGAGTGGCTTTACTTCTTTCGGAAATAGATGGAAAGTTGGATGTCACCTTTTGAGATACTGTTGTAATGGTTACTGGCTTCCATTCCTTCATTAGTTTATTAAATGAAATTTGTTTTCTGGGAATATCTCAGAAACTGTTGGATTTAGAGCAGGGCCATCCAGACAGCGCTCCCCGACCGCCATCGCTCCGACCTCGCTCTAAGCCAGTGCTCCGAGCGCTTTGTTGGAAGGTATTTGCAGAAGTGGTGGAGGGAGCATTACTGGCTGAGCACGCTGAAGTGTGCAGCCGATCCATCAGTCGCTAGTCTAGTCCAATGCGCTTTGTTGACAGCGAGTAAGTAAATCAGTTTCGCAGTGGTCATGACTGAACAGTATACAAAAAAAAAAAAAAAAAGGAGTGGTGAAGCAGCAGTCTTTAAAGCAGAATGGGAAACTTTATTTTTCTCTACAGCTTATAAAGGGCATGCCAAATGTTTAGTGTGCAACAGAGATGTAATGTGTTAAAAAGAACACAATTTGTTGTTGAATTTTCCTCTCTAATATGTTCACATTTCAGTTTGGAATAAATCACAATATTCTTTACTGAACACTTGTGTTCGTTTCCTGCACGTTCCATACATCGGAGTACCATTCGATTTGTAGGCTATATGTGGTATATTTGTTATGGCAAAACAGCCCTATTAATGTGTCAACAATCCCACAAGAGCTGTCGGCCGCACGACTGTACGTACATATCTAGTGAGCTTGGTCCGAGCATCGTCCGTCTCCTCGCTGCCACAGTGTTGTGTTGGTAGGGGAAGGAGCACTAGTCTGACTGCCCAGTGCTCACCGAGCGCGGCCACGCTCCCGGAGCGCAATGACAGGATGGCCCTGATTTAGAGCCTTAAAATGTTGTTTTCGTGGATCCTTTACGGCTATTTAGGGGCACCGAGTTTTGTTTCTGACACCAAGGGGCTGAAAATAAGCTTTGTCTTGTCGTTGTAGGACGTAGTATAATAATAATAATAATAATTATTATAATAATAATATAACAATATAGGGACAGGGATATAATAGACCTTCCGTAACACACCCGCACTTGAAAATCGCGTGAAAAAAATCTAGAGTACCCCTTGACCCCCTTAAGCGCATTATATGACATTGATGAATTGTACAGCTTAATTTGGTTCCTTTATAACCTCATAGCCGTTTGCAAACTATCTCAGTAATGTAATCAATGGAATTGTATTGCGTCTTACAGCAATTGTAGGACCTGTGAGATTCCGTTGCCATGGTTACCGGCTTTTGTTATTGTATTAAATGAAATTAGTTTTCTGGAAATATCTCAAAAACTGTTGGTTTTAGGGCCTTAAAATGTGGTTTTTGGGGGCCCTTTGGGCCCCCGAGTTTCGTTTCTCACATTGAGGGGCAGAAAATGAGCTTTGTCTCGCCCTTCTACGTCTATTTCAGCACGTATTTTAAGGGGGTAGGCCCCCTTTTATGAGAGGTACAGAGAAGAGTTACATCAATGATTAGTGTTGTGCCTCTGAAGGATATCTGTACCAAATTTTACGTTGATCCACCCAGCCGTTCTCTAGTTATAAGGGAACAACTTTGTCCACAGACAAACAGACAGACATACATACATACAGACAGACATACAGACAGACAGGCAAATAACCAAAAAAATTTATTTTTGCGCGCATCCGTCATATAACAGTCTGAAACTCGTAAATAAGGCAAAGTTCCGTAGAAATTCAGAAAAAACAGACAAACTTTCATTTTTATATACAGAGAGATGACCGACTCCCGATCTTCAGTATATTTGACTCAAAACCAAAAACGACAAGGCCATGGTACGTTAACGTCCAGAAAGATGATAATGAAATGGGGATACGAGCAGAAGATGCACAATATCGAAATCTTTATAGAGCAGCCATCAAGACCTTTGGGACTTTCCGGGACGAAAAACGGACAACTGGTGCGAAATGGACAGAAGAACGTCGTGCTAAACACAGTGAGCTCATGGAGACAACGTGGATCAAGCGAAAAATGAACAAATGCCAGAATGTAAAATGAGGCTTATCGTGGTTCCCAGTTGGCCGATTAGCGAAATTGAATTAATAAATTAATAACGATAATATAGACTTGAAGCAGAATGGTCAATACTTCGAACACATAGCCTGCTGGCAATTAAGGAAAGGAGGATATCAGAAAATACTTGGCCCCAACTTCAAACATGGTGTTTGAGCAATTTAGAAATATACGGTTCACCCACACCGAAAAGATATCAAGTGTAATCCGAAAAAGGAAACCCCCGCTCACCTCTTCAGATTACCAGCCGAAGGAATTTCTTAATGTTTCTTATCCAACTTCAGAAGTCTCGAAACAATTCCTCCTTGGTTTGTGGTGATAAGGACCTTTCAAAGTACGGAAATTCAGAAACCAAAGAGAAGTCACAAATCGATCGAAGCACGTTTATTCTGATACATGGAAGAAAGGCCACTCCGAAAGGATGAAAACCAGGCGGGCTCAGAAGAGATCAAACAGTTGAGATCTTGCGGTCCTTAGTGGTCCTAACGAAGAAGATGAAGGTAATAATAATAATAATAATAATAATAACAATAATAATAATAATAACAATAATAATGAAAATCCACAGCCTGCTTCCAGTCGACCGATCGGGTCAGGGAATGGAATGAATGAAGCCCCCATCTAGCGCCGAGGATATGAACTGTGCCGGCTGCCGAAGCCTGTCGCACTCCTCTGGGGCAATGACTAAACGAATGACAGATGAAATGATAGCGGAGAGTGTTGCTGGAATGACATTGTGACAGGGAAAACCGGAGTACCCGAAGAAAAACCTGTCTGCCTCCGTTTTGTCCAGCACAGATCTCACATGGAGTGACCGGGATTTGAACCACGGACCCAGCGGTGAGAGGCCGGCGTGCTCCCACCAAAGCCACGGAGGCTTACAACAATAATAATACTAATAATTATTATTAATCATTGGTGGCGGATCGTTAACCAAAGACATAGAGAAACAAGAAAGGAAAGTTTTAAGAAATACGTTTGTCCCAGTTTGTATGGAGGGAATATGGAGAAACAAGATGTTCAGTAAAGAACATATAGCCTACTTTCTCCTAAATGTATGAGTATAGTTATAACTCGTTGTTATTATCAAAGAGTATAATAGAACTATTCTTTGTTGAAGACCTTAGAAACGATTTACCTCTACCAAACGCCACAACCTAGATAAAAACTGCTACCATCATTGAAGAAAGAAAGATAAGAAGTATATCAAGAATGTTATGGATCTGGAGACATAATCGACCGGACTGGCGGCGTGGCTCAGCGGTAACGTTCTCGCTTGCTGGGCCCTAGGTTGCAGGTTCGTATCCTGGCGCAGTCAGCTGGCATTTGAGGGTGCACACATGCGAGGGAGCCGTGTCAGTACATTTACTGGCACGTTAAAGATCCCCTTCGGGCCAAAATTCCGGCACCCCGGTGTCTCTAAAATCAGCAGTAGTTAAAAGGGATGTAAAACCAATAACATTATTATTATTATTACGACCTGCCGTGGGCAACATCCAACTTTGAGTTGAGGCATGTCTTTACACGTCTGGTTGTGCATGGCTTTCACAACCCTAATTGAATTAACAAATCTTTCCATGACCCTACAGAGACGTGTGTATACAAACTATGTGGATATTTTCGATAATATAATCCTAACAGAGCGAGTGCATTCTAGCGGCCAGAAGAAGAAACTTTTCAATAAAATCTGTAAGTTACCTTTTTGGCAGCTAGATGTCTCGAGTAAATCTGCTGGCGAATTATGTTTTAATTAAATGTATATTTTACACCATAATGTGCACAATATAACGCTTAATAACATTTTCAAGTAACGCAAAATAGGCTGTTACAAACCCTTTAAAATAAAAAGTTAAAATGTATCGTAGTATCATCTTGTCATTCTTCAAATTCGATGCGCATAGAATGATAATGGTGTAGTAATCAATGGATCCCCACGTAGACTAGTTGTGACATCTATTGGTGAAATATCGAACAATATAATCCTAACAGAGCGAGTGCATTCTAGCGGCCAGAAGAAGAAACTTTTCAATAAAATCTGGAAGTTACCTTTTTGGCAGCTAGATGTCCCGAGTAAATCTGCTGGCGAATTATGTTTTAATTAAATATATATTTTACACCATAATGTGCACAATATAACGCTTAATTTTAAAACATCTGAGTCATTACAAAACAATAAACATATAACATTTCAAGCAAAAAACCTAGCTCTGATCGGGTTTGAACCATAGGCATTTGAGCGATAGGCTAACGCTCTACCACTGAGCTAATTGTGTCAACGAATATCGTTCTATTTAAAATGACTTACATAGAACTTGTTAGCAAATAATGATTTATACTAAACGATTTCATCACTGGAGTATATTATTTATATATAAAGCATTTCATACAAAGTTTATTTATTTTTTATCAGTACGCTATATTGCATGCAATACTCAAATTAGTGAAATATAAGTCCGGCACAAGATATCCGCTGCCATCTTGTCTTATTACTGAATCAGTTCAGATTTTTAAAATCACGTCTTCACTATAGTATTACAAAATAAACTTTTAATTTCGAACGTGCCTCTTCCTTTAGAACAGTTAAAACGATTCTCGGCTCGATAATCGGAACTGGTGGGTCCCATGATATGGATTATAAAGTTTGCATAATTCGCACGGCCGCCATCCTGAAATGGTATGGCGGACGACCTTGTAATTTGGTCACAAGACGCATCCTATACGAAGGTATGTTGTTACCAAATTTGGTAGAGATCGGATGATTTGGTTAGTCGTTATTTGATTTTACGTTTTGAACGTTTGAGTGGCCGCCATTCAGTTTTAGTAAAGATGGCGGCGATATAAAACATGACACTGAGGTGTCCTTTGCTAGTGCTACCTTTGTACCAAATTTCGTTCAATTTGCATTCACCGTGTTCGAATTGATAGGGGGGGACAGACATTCAGAGTACACACACACACACACACACAGACACACACACACACACACAGACTCACACACACACATACACACACACACACAGACTCACACACACACATACACACACACAGACAGACACACTTTTTTCGCCCTGTGTTGATCTCATAAGTCTACTTTCATTTTTTGCAAAAATCGAAAGTAGGCTAAAAATCAGTCCAGGAAATAAATTGTCATTCTGAAATAATCTCTCACACTTTTCGGAAAAGACGATTGAAATTTCATGGACACATTATTAGAATGAACAGTAACAGACTAATTAAAAGAATTCTCAATCTGGCCCTTCCTTTAAAATCAATAACAACTGGCTTCGTGAAAATTAAACGATCTCCAGGAAATCTACATCTCAGAAGACTTTGTACGGGACAAATGTAAATTAAGAACCAAAGTCGACTATCACCAATTTGGAGACAAACCCAACACCAGAGCCACTATAACTCGGACAGAAGAACGAAGGAAGGAGCTCAACGAGAAGATGAAGAGATTTTGCGAAGAGAAGGAGGCCAACATATCGGCTAAGCAGGTTCAACCGTGCTTCTGAGTAGGGCATAACGATGTAAGACTAATATAATTATAATAATAAATTCTCTCGCAATTCTTCTTTGCCATTGTCGTTTGACCGTGCTAGGTGCCATTACTGCTTCATCAGTGTCAGTCAAAATGCAATACACGTTATAGAACCGGGTATTTCACCTAAAAACAAGAAGTTCCGTGACGAACTAAAGAGCCTACTTTTCATGCCAATGATTATTCTACAGTATATGAACCTATCTAGAATAATGACGAAATTAATTTGGTAATATCGATATGTCTAATCAGTTCGAAATATTCCTGGTATAATCTAGCCTAATAGAGCTCTACAGTTGGCAGCCCTGGTGACTGAATATATTCTTAGTTCCATCTCTTAAGGTACAGAATAAAAACAAGTAGTTCCGTGAAGAACTATACAGCCTATTTTCATATATCCTACTTATGTTAATTGCCACTATCAACATACACAATTTCAGTTTGATTGCTGTAATAGATTCGTAGATATTGAGAACCAACTAAATATTTCGGATGGTCGCCATGTTGGATTTTATATATGTAGGTCCTAGAGTTTACTGTTACATACAGATTATTGTGAACGTGTAGTATTCAAATTTCAATCGCATAATTAAGACACAAGAAAAATCAAGGAGATTTAAACATTTTTCACAGCTACCATCTTGAGGTTATGGAAACAATTGAAATAAATTAGATGCCAGTGGATTAACATTCGGATAAAGATTTACTGTACCAAGTTTCACTGCACGCGGGTGGTTAAATTGCGAGAAACGTCCATGTGAATATTTATAATTCGCGTCACCGCCATGTTGGATTTGTGATCACCAGGTTATTTAAAGTCCTATAGGTGAACTTAAGTTCATAGCCCCTATGAACATTAAAAATGCAGTTTGATTGCTAAAATAGATTCGTAGATATTCAGTATCGTCTAAATATATCGGATGGTCGCCATGTTGTATTGTTAAATGTATAGGCCATAGAGTCATGTACCATTAAAGGAAAATTATTGCGTAGGTTCATTATTCAAACTTTCACTTCGATCGCATGACTACATCACAAGAAATAAAAACTTAATTTTAAAATTCGCACTGCCGCCATCTTGAGGTTATGTAAACAATTGAACTAAATTAGATACCAGTGGATTACAATGTGTATAAATATTTCCTGTACCAGGTTTCAGTGCGCTTGGAACATTAAATCGCGAGAAAGGTCTATTTAAAATTTTCAAATTCGCTTGGCCGCCATGTTCGTTTTGTAGTTAACAGGTTTTTGAAAATCTTATAGATGGAATTCCAGTAGTGCCCTTTATCTCCGTACAAAATTTTTGGGAGATACCGCTAATAGTTTCAGAGATATAGAATGCCGGTGAAATATTTCGCACATCCGCCATCTTGTGATTATGTAAACAATTGAACGAAGTTAGATGTCGGTGCATTACAATGTATATAAACATATACTGTACCAAGTTTCATTGCGTTTGGTTGGTCAAATCGCGAGAAACGTCTATTTAAAAGTCGCAAATTCGCTTGGCCGCCATGTTCGTTTTGTAGTTACCAGGTTTTCAAAAGTCACATAAGTGAACTTATAGTAGTTCCCTATATCACCATAGAAAATGTCAGGGTAATATCGGTAATAGTTTCGGAGATATTGAATGCTGGTGAAATATTTCGCACAGCCGCCATGTTGGATTGGTGAGTCGTAACAAAATTTGAAGGGCACGGTCGAGGTCGCCGGGAATAGTGCTATGAACTTTCCGAGTTTCACTGAAATCGCTCCTGCCGTTTAGATTTTATTAGGGGGGGGGGGGACATACACACGAATCACACACACACACACACACGGACAAAAGGTGATCTCATAAGCCTATTTTTTTCAAAATTGAAAATAGGCTAATAATTGGTTGAAGTCCTATGGACGTTACATGCAGTTAGGTATTGGATCTATCAGCACGCGTAAAAGCATGTTGGCAACAATGTCATGCGTGTGCTGGTCAGCTGTAGCCTAATCTGAAATAGTATAATATCTTGTGCCAATTTCAGACGAAATCCATTTGTTAGTATAGAAGTTACATGTATTTTAAAATTGGACCTATCAGCAGGCATAGAATCGTGTTGGCAGCACTGAATTATATTAATTATTCCAAATGAATCTAGAATGTCAGGTGCTATACGTGTGCAAAGTATAGGGCTGTTGGCTTGCATACTTCCTGATATATTGATATTAGGTTAAACATATATAGACAACATTTATTAACAGTTGGCAGCCTGATTGCTCTTAAGAATACTTATAGTCATATCTGTTATATTACACATAGCACATACGAAATTTGGTTGAAATCCAACTGATAGTATAGAAGTTAGATGTTTTTAAAAATTGGCCCTATCAGCAGGCTTAGAATCATGTTGGTAGAACTGAAGTATATAAGTTACTCCAAATTAATCTAAAATGTCAGGTAATATACGTGTGCAAAGTTTAAAGCTGTCGGCTTGCATACTTTCTGATATATTGGTATTTGGATTTAAAAAAAGAGAGTGAGAGAGCAATTATCAACAGTTGGCAGCCCCGGTGGCTCTGAGGAATACGCTCAGTCATATCTGTTTATGTACACATATTACATACAAAATTTTGGTTGAAATCCTATTGTTAGTATAGAAGTTATATGCATTTAAAAATGGACCTATCAGGAGGCTTAAAATTATTTTGGCAACACTCTCAAGTATGGCCTCCTGGATATTAAACTGAAATAGTGTTATCTACATGTGTGCCAATTTTGGAATAGCTCCCATGCATACCTTCCAAGATATACAACATGGAGCTCAAATTTCTAGTGCGTTTTTTTTCAGCAGTTGGTAGCACTGACATCATTTTCAAATATGGACGTGGGATATTCCTGTATACATCTTTACTCATACTAAATTTTGTTTCGATTGCTGCAGCCGTTTAGGAGTTGATAGGGGGGGGGGGGCACACACAGCCAGACAGACAGAATGACAGACAGACAGACAGAAGGACAGACAGATAGACAGACAGACAGAAAGACACACATTTTCCCGGATCGATCTCTTAGGTCTACTTTTTCCTCATTTTTGCAAAATGTGAAAAGTAGGCTAATTATTGGGTACCAAAATCGGTCATAGACACGCGAAGGGTATACCAGAGGGAATTTGTTGTTTACAATCGTCCAGACACGAACACAATACTGGCGTTGTTACACAACTTGGAAACAACTGGACATCTTGCAAGTGAAATCCGCAAGCATCGTTCGTTTAGACTTCCGTCGGTTGTTGAGAACGTTCCAGAGTGAGAACAGTGATCACCCCGTAATTATTTAAACCGTCTGCTGCAGAAGACCGAGTACTGATAACCGATGCTAGTGAGGTGAGAGGAAATCTGGCTTAAAACCGTATAGGTTACCGTCTGTTCATGAGTTGCTTGAGACAGATAAGACTAAAAGGATTTAATATATTGTCGTTGGTTCCAGATAACCATTGTTCAAAACCGTACATACTGCCTATCACATGGTTCATAAATTAGGCATGGCTTCACATAAGCGATTATGTAAATTCACAGAACACACGCATTTGGTCAGCACAAAATCCACAAATCATTCAAGAAACTCTTATGCACCCATTGCAAGTCGGCGTTTGGTGCGCATTATCGGCAGAGAGAATCATTGGTCCAATTATTTACGATGATACACTGAACACCAAAGTGTACCGACTCTTTTTCAATAAAATCGTTGAGCAATTGGATGTTATAGAAGTGTGCAACACTTGCCATACGTCATGTGATTCTATGGCACTGATTCAAACTTACTTTGACGACCCTATAATCTCTAGGAACTTGTGACCACCAAGATCACCGAACTTGAACTCATAAGACGTTTACTTTTGCGGTTATCTTAACGGAAGAGTCTACGCTGCACTCCCTTGGACATTGGACCATATGAAGGAGAATATTACACTCAAAATACACGGTATTGACAACGCAATACTCCAGTGAACTGTCAGAAACATAGAACGACGTGTTCAGCCGATGGCTAGAAATGAACGGAGGGCATTATGAACAAAATTTACCGGAAAAGTAATCCCTCAGTTATTCTGTACATTTAAGACGCAATAGGACGTTATTAAAATCTTTCTTGTCAAAATAAACATAAAATATAAATCATGAGTGTTACATGTGTCACCCTGTAGTTCGGTAGAGGGAGAAAGAAATAAGAAATTCCTGATCTGTCTCCATTCTACTCCAGTAAAAAAGGGAAAAAAGTTAAGAATAACTGGCCCAGAGCAAATCTAATCTAAACTCTCACCAATCAAACTGTCTTGCTAGATCCACATATCGAAGAAAGTACGGTCCCAGCTTTAGGGAGACAAATGTGTCTGAAACTCTTCCGCGACATAACGCGATGTCGAGCAAATATACTTCCTGTTCAGAGTTACGGCATCTTACTGGAAAGATCAAGTTCAGGAAATTGCAACTTTAGCATAAATTTATCAAATGGGGACCAAAAGAAGAAGAGGAGGATTTTAAATAACAATAATTATACAAGGAGCTGTGGCAATAGTTGCTCAGTAAACCATTGTTTAAAACAAGCAGAAGTCCATTCGTGAACACATAAAAAGTAAATAATAAATAAAAATAATAATTTACTTTCAGGAATAAAGCCTGTATCTAAGTAAACTAATATTTATTAGATTTTGCGGTTTCTTTGTGGGGTTTCGTCCAAGTACACCACGTCAGGCTCATCAGCAAGTTCTAGGTATTATTATTGAAATGAAAATCCACAGCCTGCTTCCAGTCTCCGACCGGGTCAGGAATGGAATGAATGAAGCCTCCATCTAGCGGCGAGGATATGAACTGTGCCGGCTGCCGAGGCCTGACGCACTCCTCCGGGGCAATGATTAAATGAATGACAGATGAAATGAAATGATAGTGGAGAGTGTTGCTGGAATGAAATTTTGACAGGGAAAACCGGAGTACCCGGAGAAAAACCTGTCTGCCTCCGTTTTGTCCAGCACAGATCCCACATGGAGTGACCGGGATTTGAACCACGGACTCAGCGGTGAGAGGCCAGCGTGCTGCCGCCTAAGCCACGGAGGCTTGGTATTATTATTATTCATTATTATTATTATTATATTATTATTATTAACCTACTACTAGGCTATCCCTCGTTTTTGACTAAGTTTGTCGAAGGTGATAAGTGAGTGTCTGTTTTCTGCTTTTGATTTGTTTTTGAATTTTGCTTTTTTGTTTTGTGATATTTGGTTTAGGTTTTGTGTTTGTTCTCCATGTTGGATATCTTGGAAGGTATGAATGGGAGCTATTTCAAAATTGGCTACGCATACATAATAATATTTCATTTTAATTTCCAGAAGGCCATACATGGCAGTGTTACCAAAATGATTATAAGCCCGCTGATAGGTCCAATTTTTAAATGCATATACCTTCTACACTATCAATTGGAATTCAACCAAATTTTGTATGTGCTATGTGTACGTAAACAGATACGACTGAGCGTATTCTTAAGAACCACCAGGGCTGCCAACTGTTAATAAATGTTCTCAATTTCTTTTATCCAAATACCAATATATCAGAAAGTATGCAAGCCAACAGCTTTAAACTATGCACACGTATAGTACCTGACATTCTATATTAATTTGGAGTAACTTATATACGTCAGTGCTACCAACATGATTCTAAGCTTGCTGAGAGGTCCAACTTTAAATACATGTAACTACTATACTATCATTTGTATTTCAACCAAATTTCGTATGTGCTATATGTACCATAACAGATATGACTATGCCTATTCTTAATAGCAACTAGGGCTGCCAACTGTTAACAAATGCTGTCTCTATTTTTGTTACCCTAATATAAATATATCAGATAGTATGCAAACCAATGGCTCTAACCTTTGCACACGTATAGTACCTGGCATTCTAGATTACTATAGAGTAACCAATATAAGTCAGTGCTGCCAACATGATTAAAAGCCTGCTGATAGGTCCAATTTTAAATTGCATGTAACTTCTATACTAACTAATAGATTTCATTCATAATTGGCATAACAATAGATCGTATTATTTCAGATTATTTATGACCAATACATGCATGATATTGTTGCCAACATGATTTTACGCGCGCTGTTAGATCCAATGTATAACTCATGTAACGTTCATGCTATCCATTGGACTTCAACCAAATTTTATATTCTGTACCATAAGAGATGGAACTAAGAATATATTCAGTTACCAGGGCTGCCAACTGTAGTGCTCTATTAGGCTAAATTAGGCTACATTATGCCAGGTATACAGTATTTTGAACTAATTTGAAATGTCTATATTATCAACTTAATTTCGTCATTATTCTAGATAGATCCATATTATACCTGGATCGTTCACACGTCTGTGACATTGTTGACATTATTATTATTTTGGAAAGACGAGTTATTAATTGAAGAGATTGAGGGAATGGATGGTTTGAATAGCGCGCGGAGGAGACTCAAGAGTGCTGAGGGAAGCATGCATCGCAGAGGCGAGTGACGTGAGTTTGTGACGTGGAGCCCGAATACGTCACGAGAATTTTTTATGGAATTACCTTTAGGAGAAGAGATGGACGCTAGGAAATTAGCATGCTTTACTGGCAATTACATGAGAAGTAATTTGAGCTATCAAGCGTTAAAATCGGTCCAGTAGAAGCCGAGATAAGAGATGGAAGTTTCTGGAACATTTGCTCGCTGGACTATATAAAGGGCACGATTCTCAAGATAGTTGCATCATTACAACGGAGCATTTGCTCATGTGCGGAACTACGTAACGTGGAGTGACAGTATACACGCCGAGATTCTGACGGTCGAAGGACTTAGTCGCTGTACCAGTCAGCAAGACTTAGTTTTTGTTCGAGTGAACAAACTTAACTTTTGGCAGCGAATGGACTTAGAATATCCACTGACTTTCAGGTCACATATTCTACAGTCAGGTGATGGTAGTGTCGAAACCATTCACAGAAGTTAGCCTACAGAACAATGTATTTCGTGTGGTGACTATACATCAGGCACTTCGAATTTCATCAGGAGAAGTATTTATTTCATCAGTTCGTTTATGCAGCTAATAGGTGTTCCTATCTTAGCGTGCAAGCGAAATCGCATTATTTGAATATGAGATTTATTCTCAAATCTACAAGAGTACTGTACCATTCTATGACTGAGCAACTTTTCGTCATGTTACACGGTACTCGTGTTAGCGGGAGTTATTTCGAACGAGTGACTGCGAATTTCAACATGCGCCGTTAAACTACTCGTCGGATTGGTAGGACATGGAGACAAACGAGGTATATGGATACAGCAGATGGCCATTGGAAGACACTGTTGGAATAGTGTCCACTGCAGGATACGCTCTTCCTACACATCAAGAATGAAGTAGGACAACTATTCATTTACTATCCACTAACCTGTAGTATTAGAGAATTCCATATTTTTGAACAGTCACGATCTGAAATCAACACACATTTTTCACCGTAGCTAGATTTTCGATTGTATTTGTCTGGATGACAAATGGAACTGCTGTCTGACAATTTATTTTTCGATCTACGATTTGTCAGGACAGGCATTAGTTCATGTTCCGACATGAAATATTTCGATTATTCCAAGGGATAGGAGCATTTTTCTTTAATTCTTATTATGAGAGCAGAAGTAATTGCGACTTGGATTATTTAAATAATTTGATTTATTTAATAATAATAATAATAATAATAATAATAATAATAATAATCAAGTGTGAAGTGAATACATTAATAATATTATAAATAATAACGATGCTATTTAAAGTTATAAATAATTAGGGAGTGATAATACCGAACATTAGGAACTAAATTAAATTAATTGTTAATTGTTTATTGTGATTAAATAATTAGTGCATTAAATAAAAATAATAGGAGATGTTAATAATAATCATTTACAGATGAGATTTAAATATTTATTTATTAAAGAAATAGGGCGATAATAATCATTTATGACATTGACGATGCCTAAATATTTTTTTTGTAATAATAGTCTAATAATAATTTGTGGATGAATTTAATTAGTTGGAAGGACTTAAATTAAATAACTTTGTTTATTTTTGAATAAAAGCCTGGAAGTTTAAATAAATTTAAATGAGTTTATGGATGAAGAGAATGAAGTAGTAAGATTTTTGAGCTCAGAATTATTTTTTCCAAAAGCACTAAAAAAAATATTCAGATGAAAAGAAAGGAAACGGCAGGTATTTAATGTATCAAATCAGGGAGAATTTATGTAAATGGGAGGCAAGGAGAGATTGACCAGAGTTTATTTTATTGGTAAAATAACACTGAAGAACACAGTCTAGTAATTGACGGAATATTGCACGAAAAAATATATATATGATAAAAAAGGGAATAATATGATGTTGTGTGCAGAATATTTTGGTGTTGATTTTAGTGTGCGTTTGGCGACACTCTAAGTTGTGGAGACCTTGGGGGTCATCCAAGAGGGTTTTTGTTCCCGTAGTTATGGGCACACAAGGATGTGCGTATGTTTGAAAGAGCATGTGGGCTAAATTGTAAAAGAAGGTTTAGGCAATGTGGACCGCCCCAAATTCTTGTCAGATTTCACTATTCTGTCAATCCAAATATTAAATAATATTTTTTCTGGATCAACTCGAAGTTCCGATGGTATGCCTAAATAAATACTTGAAGAAAATGAATTTAGATTTGTTGAACCTGACCGAGAAAAAAATAATATGATGAAAAGTGCAAATGAATTAAAATAAATAATTAATGAATTTTTATTTTTGGAATAATAATATTAATAATAACAGTGGAAATGAGCAAATAAAATATTCATCACGTGAGAGGTTGAGAAAATTTGTTATAAATAAAGTGAAAGGGAAATTTTGAAATTTATTACTTAATAATAATAAAAAATATTTTTGATTAAATATTTTTTTGAGATTATATGATAATTTTGGAGATAGAAAATTTTAATGATATAAAAATTTGGTGAAGAGTTAATGATTTAATCCGCTGATGGTGGATAGCAACAATTTATATTGTTCACAACAAATTTTTGTAATTTTAATAACATATGAAAATAATTTAATTTTTTGTGACATTTTAACAAATGAAACTGAGAAAAGAAGAAAGTTAAATTTTCAAAATATGATGAAAAGTTTATTGAACAAATTTTGTTTTTGAAATTGAAAATCTTTATGAACAATTATTAACATTCGACTTTATGTCAGTCGAGTATTGATATAGTTATGAAACAACGAATCAGTGGAATGATAATTTTTCCAAATAAGTCTAATTTTGGAATAACACCGAATGAATCAAGTGACTATTTTTTTATGGAAATGTTTTGCTACGAATATTTGAACAATCAAATGCAATCTTTCGAAAAGTGAACTACGAACATGTAAATATTAGGTACCACTCAGAACTCTTTATTGAATAGTGATTACCAGTGTAAATATTTATTTTGAATTTTTTAAATCTCAGAATGGAGTAATTAATTTTCTGATTATCATATCTGCGACATTTCTAGTAATAATCTTAGGGACTGTTGATTTCTCATGTGTGATTTGTTTTATCTTTGTTGAGGTTTTTGCCATTCAAGTCATATTTTTATCTATAAATAAATTGAGATTTTAAAGGAATGTGCTAATTCAAAATAATTTCTCACCTTACCTTACTTGTGAATTACCGAGATCAGGGATGCCAGATTAGACCCAAGTATTTATCTAGATAGACCCTGAGATATATTTTCTCGTGCTAATCTGATGTCGGTATTTTACAAAATGTGGTCGTTGGATCTCGGTCCAACGGGCACAATATACTGTAGATTAATCATTGGCATGAATCTTAAATTTTAAGAAAAGTAGGCTCTTTAGTTCGTCACGAAACTTCTTGTTGTTATTTACAAGGTTTTGTAATGTTATAATTTTTATAATTATTCCATTATGTAGTAGAGCCTCCGTGGCTTAGGCGGCAGCACGCCGGCCTCTCACCGCTGGGTCCGTGGTTCAAATCCCGGTCACTCCATGTGAGATCTGTGCTGGACAAAACGGAGGCAGACAGGTTTTTCTCCGGGTACTCCGGTTTTCCCTGTCAAAATTTCATTCCAGCAACACTCTCCACTATCATTTCATTTCATCGGTCATTCATTTAATCATTGCCCCAGAGGAGTGCGTCAGGCCTCGGCAGCCGGCACAGTTCATATCCTCGCCGCTAGTTGGGGGCTTCATTCATTCCATTCCTGACCCGGTCGGAGACTGGAAACAGGCTGTAGATTTTCATTCCATTATGTAGTGTTATTAGGTTAGGTCTATATCCACCACGTAAGTTTATCGAAGACGTTATAGAAGCGGCGGGGGTGGGGGGCGTGATGACCACCCGTATCTGAAAAGGGGAAAGGGGGGCGTCAGCTGGCAAAAGTTGGGAACCACTGAGTTAGATCATCAGTATATGAGGGTAAACACAAAATGATTCTAAGCGATGTAAAATCCTTTGGCGAGCATCAGTCGTGCAATTCCGGAAAGCGTTGTTATTATAGCGTTTATCCCGAGGTAGTTAAAACAACTGTGCACAGTCAGTGCGGTGTTTAACGGCTACACGGTAATAATGAAAATTTGTCAAGCAGCTCAAATAATTACTGCTCATAAACTCGGCTTTAAAGCGAGGGAATAAAAATATAACTCTGCAGCATATAGGATACACAGAGCATGGTGCGGAACATTTTGTGGTTTACCAGCTCGGTTGCAGACTGGTAATGATAGCTGGTCATGTACGTAGAACTATGGAGGGAGGATCCGTAGTCAAGTCTGATTCAAGTTGCATACAGTGGTGGAAACATGTATTGCATCAATTTCTATACTTGAACGTTTGAATAAAATAAAAATAATTCTGATAGATTAGAAAATCAAATAAGGTTATTTAACATACACAATTTCAGTTTGATTGCTGTAATAGATTCGTAGATATTGAGAACCGACTAAATATTTCGGATGGTCGCCATGTTGGATTTTATATATGTAGGTCCTAGAGTTATGTACTGTTACATGCAGATTATTGTGAACGTGTAGTATTCAAACTTCAATCGCATAATTAGGACACAAGAAAAAACAAGGAGATTTAAAAATGTTTCACAGCTGCCATCTCAAGGTTATGGAAACAATTGAAATAAATTAGATGCCAGTGGATTAACATTCGGATAAAGATTTACTGTACCAAGTTTCACTGCACGCGGATGGTTAAATTACGAGAAACGTCCATGTGAATATTTATAATTCGCGTCACCGCCATGTTGGATTTGTGATCACCAGGTTATTTAAAGTCCTATAGGTGAACTTAAGTTCATAGCCCCTATGAACATTAAAAAATGCAGATTGATTGCTAAAATAGATTCATAGATATTCAGTATCGTCTAAATATTTCGGATGGTTGCCATGTTGGATTGTTAAATGTATAGGCCATAGAGTCATGTACCATTAAAGGAAAATTATTGCGTAGGTTCATTATTCAAACTTTCATTTTGATCGCTTGACTACATCACAAGAAATAAAAACTTAATTTTAAAATTCGCACTGCCGCCATCTTGAGGTTATGTAAACAATTGAACTAAATTAGATACCAGTGGATTACAATGTGTATAAATATTTCCTGTACCAGGTTTCAGTGCGCTTGGAACATTAAATCGCGAGAAAGGTCTATTTAAAATTTTCAAATTCGCTTGGCCGCCATGTTCATTTTGTAGTTAACCGGTTTTTGTAAATCTTATAGATGGACTTCCAGTAGTGCCCTTTATCTCAGTACAAAATTTTAGGGAGATACCGCTAATAGTTTCAGAGATATAGAATGCCGGTGAAATATTTCGCACATCCGCCATCTTGTGATTATGTAAACAATTGAACGATGTTAGATGTCGGTGCATTACAATGTATATAAACATATACTGTACCAAGTTTCATTGCGTTTGGTTGGTCAAATCGCGAGAAACGTCTATTTAAAAGTCGCAAATTCGCTTGGCCGCCATGTTCGTTTTGTAGTTACCAGGTTTTCAAAAGTCACATAAGTGAACTTATAGTAGTTCCCTCTATGACCATAGAAAATGTCAGGGTAATATCGGTATTAGTTTCGGAGATATTGAATGCTGGTGAAATATTTCGCACAGCCGCCGTGTTGGATTGGTGAGTCGTAACAAAATTTGAAGGGCACGGTCGAGGTCGCCGGGAATAGTGCTATGAACTTTCCGAGTTTCATTGAAATCGCTCCTGCCGTTTAGATTTTATTAGGGGGGGGGGACACACACACGAATCACACACACACACACGCACACACACACGGACAAAAGGTGATCTCATAAGCCTATTTTTTCAAAATTGAAAATAGGCTAATAAGATGGTGTGTGTCTATCTGTGTGTCTGTGTGTTACTCTATCACGCAAGAACCAGTGGTCCGATTTAAATGAAATTTTGCATGGATGTAGCTGATTTATCATGTGAACATACAGGTTAGTTTTGATTTCGATATTTTGCACTATTTTAAAATGGTGACATTTTAATGACGTCACTAGACCCTTTAGCTTCAAAATTTCATATTTCCATTTCAATTAAAAAGATAACGCTAAGAAATAGCAAACTTTGGATGGTATGTACTAGGTTGAAAATTTAATTTTCTATCCGATAGGTCCTTATCACTTTTCGTGTATCTCCAACGGTTAGCGAGTATAACCTAAATATGTGCTATAAAACATGGTCAACACCGAGCTATGTTAGTCCCTACATGAACTGTTTTATTTATAGAGGTGGTTTGTGGGGTCTGAAATGAGGCGTGATTTTGAGTCTAATTTTATACTCTTGGTGCCGGTTATTGTATGTGAGTATTTGGATCGTAACGCTGTTTTACAATGTTATAGTGCTTTTATTTTGCACGGTATGCTTTCTTACTGTTTACAGATTTGATTTTGTTAACTGAATATTTCTGTTGGCCAATATTTATCTGTTTTTTTGTCGTTTATTACCATGACCAGAAACCCAAATTCACAGACTAATGTGTCGTGGTCTACCGATTGTCACATTAGTTTAATTAGTTTTCATAATTAATCTTACTGCAGAATTGGGGAATCTTATTTCAATAACGTTGGTATTTTGCCTTTCACGGCCAATGAAACTCCGCACAAAACACGGCGTAAACCTAGAAAAGTTGCTGAATTTTAATTGCTTGGCCCTGAAATTCAATGTACAATCATTTTGGATGTCTTTATAGGAAGGTTAAAGACTGTTTGAGCATTTAGCTCTCGCAGTAAAATACCTAAGGTGTTTTAGATAAGAATTGAGGTATCGCGTAGTTTGCAACTCCTTTGGTGGTCCGCAAATGGACCACAAGAGCTCGCTGATGAACCATCTCGGAGTTACTAGGCAAAATCTCGCACAAGACACGGCATAAACTTAGAAAATTTGCTGTGATTAAAACTGATATTGTTATTATTACTTGGGATGATTTCGTGCCGTTACTGTTATTCTTTATCATGACATGCTGCGTAGTTTCCGCGATATTACTTACTGCGGATATGACAATTGCTACCAAGTTTGATGTATTTTTTGCATACTGTTTATCTGTTTTAATATAGTATGAAGTTGTTAAACGATGGGTGTTCAATATTTAAGAAAGGTTATTTAAATTTTACTACATAGAAGCTGATAATTATTTCCATATATAAACGAACTTTCCTACCTACAAAGCGGAGGCAGACAGGTTTTCTCCGGGTACTCCGGTTTCCCCTGTCAACACTTTCATTCCAGCAACACTCTCCTCTATCATTTCATTTCCTCTGTCATTCATTTAATCATTGCCCCAGGGGAGTGCGACAGGCTTCGGCAGCCGGCACAGTTCATATCCTCGCCGCTAGATGGGGGCTTCATTCATTCCATTCCTGACCCGGTCGGTTGACTGGAAGCAGGCTGTGGATTTTCATTCATTTTCACCGACACGAATTTGTGCTGTGAAGCTTTTCATGGCAAGGGGTTGTCACTCTCGGCTATGCGTGTTGGGTGCTAGTAGGTAAATTAGATGTTTGCTGACTGTGTAGTACATTGAGACGTGTCGTCCTAAAGCCAGCAATTAGACTGCTCACAACAATCACGCTATGTACACACTACACCACGTCGTGTCTTACCACGATCTCATCACCCTGAAAGCCACCGTTCTGCTATCGTGCACCAAGTGATCATCAAACGGAACGACACTCTCAATATTGATTACGAAGGGCTGCCTCGAGGGAATATAGGCCTAAAATAGTTTTATCTCAAAAATTACCACGGTGAATTGTATTACTTAGATTGAATTGACATCACGATCATGGGTTTCTTCCGAGCTTCTCCCGATAGCTTGAATTACTCTGCTGTCTGGAATGGTGTCAATAGTCTTACTCTTAAATACGGCTATGAGCTAAATTACTGTTAGTTACTATCCCAGCATTTTCCTGAACAAGAAGTGGGGAAATAACGGAACGGCACTCTGTTATCTTCTCGAGCCTGGGTGTACGTTATTCCAACCCTTAGACCTGCCTGGGAATACATCTGTTGAAAGAACAGGAATCTCAATACTTTATCTTCAGCCACGAAATATAGCATTTGCCATTTGAGATAATTAAGTTATCAACCCCCACTCCTAGACATCATTGTGTGGATATTGTCTGATAGTCTGGGATTTTGTAATAAATGAATTTAAGGGAACATATGACGGAAATTTAAAACTTCTATATTTTTATGACGCTAGTACCAAATGTCTGTATATCTGAGCAGTAAGTATTAGTTATTACACCAAGATTGAAAACAATTTAGTGATTCAGCCTTCCAAACTATCTTATGATAATGAGGTAAGCCACAATTAAAACAAGTAGTTCCGTGAAGAACTATACAGCCTATTTTCATATATCCTACTTATGTTAATTGCCACTATCAACATACAAAATTTCAGTTTGATTGCTGTAATAGATTCGTAGATATTGAGAACGACTAAACATTTCGGATGGTCGCCATGTTGGATTTTATATATGTAGGTCCTAGAGTTATGTACTGTTACATGAAGATTATTGTATTCGTGTAGCATTCAAACTTCAATCGCATGATTAGGACACAGGAAGTAACAAGGAGATTTTAAAATTTCGCACAGCTGCCATCTTGTGGTTATGGAAACAATTGAAATAAATTAGATACCAGTGGATTAACATTCATACAAGGATTTACTGAACCTAGTTTCACTGTACTCGGATGGTTAAATTGCGAGAAACGTCCATGTGAATATTTATACTTCGCGTCGCCGCCATGTTGGATTTGTGATCACCAGGTTATTTAAAGTCCTATAGGTGAACTTATGTTCATAGCTCCTAAGAACATAAAAAAATTCAGTTTGATTGCTATAATAGATTCGTAGATATTCAGAGCCATCTAAATATTTCGGATGGTCGCCATGTTGGATTTTTTACGTAATTATTATGTACGCCATAGAGTTATGTACTATTAGATGACGATTACTGCGTAGGTTCATTATTCAATCTTTCACTTCGATCGCATGATTACGATACAAGAAATAAAAAAATAATTTTAAAATTCGCACAGCCGCCATCTTGAGGTTATGTAAACAATTGAACTAAATTAGATACCAGTGCATTACGATGTGTATAAACATTTCCTGTGCCAGATTTCATTGCGTTTGGAACATTAAATCGCGAGGAAGGTCTATAAAAATTTTCAAATTCGCTTGGCCGCCATGTTCGTTTTGTAGTTAACCGGTTTTTGAAAGTCTGATAGATGAACTTCCAGTAGTGCCCTTTATCTCCGTACAAAATTTCAGGGTGGTACCGTGAATAGTTTCAGAGATATAGAATGCCGGTGAAATATTTCGCACATCCGCCATCTTGTGGTTATGTAAACAATTGAACGAAGTTAGATGTCGGTGCATTACAATGTGTATAAACATATACTGTACCAGGTTTATTGCGTTTGGTTGGTTACATCGCGAGAAACGTATATTTAAAAGTCTCAACTTCGCGTGGCCGCCATGTTGGTTTTGTAGTTACCAGTTTTTCAAAAGTCACATAGGTGAACTTGTAGTAGTTCCCTTTATCACCGTAAAAAATCCATGGTGATATCAGGAATAGTTTCTGAGATATTGAATGCTGGTGAAATATTTCGCACAGCCGCCATGTTGGATTGGTGAGACGTAACAACATTTGAAGAGCACGGTCGGGCTCGTCCGGTATAGTTCTATGAACTTACCAAGTTTCATTGCAATCGGTCGAGCCGTTTAGAAGTTATTAGGGGCACACACACACACACACACACACACACGCGCACTCACACAAGGACAAAAGGTGATCTCATAAGCCTAATTTTTTCAAAATTTTAAATAGGCTAAAAATCGTCCGCCTCGTTGCGTAGACATTTATTCGCCGTGATGCAGTCAACGGGCGCTTATCATATTGACAATTTCAAGAACAGTACAACGGACGTCGTTGTGAGATCCTATGCATTGTAATGCAATTTCGAACTGATTTATTTGATGGTCGTGGCCAATACATTGAGTGTAAGTGAAATATAAATGTTTTTCATTCGGTCAACACGATTGTACCCAAATTGTAATAGGTGTAGTTTCCTAAACCTGGACGAATTTGGGCTACATGAGACTAATTATTGCACATGGATTACCAGTTCTGATCATGAAGCGATCCTTTACACTCAGCCAATTAATCTATGTCTATGAATATTTGGATTAAGATGTATACACTGTTTTAGTTACATAAGTTGCGTAACTTGTCACTACTATAGGAAACAGGAAAGCGAAATTCGTTGGCCACACCCAACGTCCTAATGAGCTGCTGACCACCATACCGGAAGGAAACGTTCTGGGGAAGGACGGGAGAATAGTTATTATCAAGAAATGAACATCTGCCTGAATCAATACTATACATATAAAATTAATTATTGAACTTGTTTACAGTACATATTTCGGGGATTAATTATATTTTATCCCCTTCATCAGTTGTTGAAAAACAAAAAAGCGTAGCACAGTAATAAGATACGTGTTTAAAACCTAATATGGTGCACCATAAAATTTAGGGTATAAGAACAGAATAAAATGAAGAGAAACAGATGGTGACGGTGATCAGCTGCTCATGACAAATAGTAGTTCCTTGAAATGGTAGATATGTAACACCAATACTTCACCAATCTGTTAGCGGCTTCGGTGGCGTAGTCGGTAGCATGCTGAGCTTCTATGCACAAGATCGCGGGTTCAAACCCGGCCGAAGCCGTCGGATTTTTAAGAGCGTTAAAAATCCCTCAGTATGCCTTCCTTCGGAGGGGTAGTAAAGCCGGTGGTCCCATGTCATAGATTTATGGCATGTTAAAGATCTTTCCACTAATTACACCTGTGTGAAACTAAATTGTATAGGTAGGAATGTAAACAACGCTCTTAGGTTGCTATGTTCGTTGCAAAGAGCCGACTGCGGTGGCGTCTAGTAGCTAGTTCTGAACTAGGCCTAGTAGTCGTTGACGGTGGCGTTTGGCGGCAAAAGTAGGAACTATTTGAAAAAATTCAATGTTGCAGTCCCTACTTGAATTTTAAAAAACAGATACACACACTAATACCGTCATCACAATTAACACTGGTTATCAGACAGATTCTACACACACCCAAGGTACACGGGGCTACATGACCGCGTTGTCGCAACCCCTAAACTAAGGAACCAACCAACCATCACCAATCTATGTAGCTCTGTAACCAATGATGAGCCTGTATGCTAATATCCAAATATAGCATTTCAAAACAAAGCGGCTTTAAGAAACCCGACGTGATGGAAAGTGATCATAGCTTAGATTAAAGCATATGGTGTATGTGGTTAGGACAACGTTACATTTAGAAAGTGATTTGTCTATTCTAAATGTAACGTTGTCCTAATTACATACACCATATGCTTTAATCTAACCTACGATCACTTTCCATCACGTCGGGTTTCTTAAAGCCGCTTTGTTTTGAAATGCTATATTTGGATATAAGCATACAGGCTCTTCATTGGTTATAGAGCTACACGGATTGGTGAAGTATTGGTGTTACTTATCTACCATTTCAAGGAACTACTATTTGTCATGAGCAGCTGATCACCGTCACCATCTGTTTCTCTTCATTTTATTCTGTTCTTATACCCTAAATTTTATGGTGCACCATATTAGGTTTTAAACACGTATCTTATTACTGTGCTACGCTTTGTTTTTTTTTTCAACAGCTGATGAAGGCGATAAAGTATAATTAATCCCCGAAACATGTACTCTAAACAAGTTCAATATTTAATTTTATCTGTATAGTATTGATTCAGGCAGATGTTCATTTCTTGATAATAACTATTCTAACATATCAATACGGAACCACCATGAGTCATTTAAATAATGTAAGGACGGAAGAGGAAGACCGCGGAAGGCTTATCTAGATTCGGTGATGCATGGACTTCAATTTAAACAGTATGCTGACGTAAAACGTTCAGCAAGTGAGAGACAAATTTGCCTGCAGCGACAAGGCTTAGCCTTTATATGATGATGGTGATTACAACCATCTTCTGCCAATACATCTAGACTGCTCACCTAAAGATCTCAGGCTGAAGAGCAGTTTCAAGTGAATGAAGCTTGGCGCAATGAGTAGCTGACTTCAAATCCAGACAGATTAGGTCTTATCTCGGATCCAGTTAAGCAGCCCCCTGGTTTCGACCTTCCCAGGAAAATCTGGACGTCACTGAACCGTATAAGAACTCAACACGGTAGATGTCAGTTCTGGAAGCACAAATGGAAAATTGCCGAGAATCCTTTCTGCAACTGTGCAGATGTGCCTCAGACCATCAGTCACATTGCTATGGATTGCCCACTTCGAAGGTTCAATGGTCCAATGAAGGAGATTCATCAAGCAAGTGATAAAGCTTTAGAATGGTTAGAGAAATTAGATATCCAGCTCTAACAAAACTGAAGCTACTTGCAGATCAAGGTCTCAATCTGTATATAATTGTAAATACTGTATAATGTAAGTAATTGTATATTGCATCTTCATGCCATACGAAATATATATATACTTGTCAAGTTTGTCAGCACTGTACATGATATTTGTTGTGATCTGTTAGTGGTTATAGACCTTCAAGTTTATTTGTTTAGTGTGATATGTACACCTTAATGTTGATGAGATAGGAAAACGTCGATCAGCATGGCCTGTCACGTGCCGTCCGTCATTTGCAGATTTTCAGTGGGTGAACACGAATTTGCCCAATAACTGGCCGGGGTACAAATTATAAATATGTAAATATACACCTGGAAAAAATAATATACCGCATTAATTTATTATCACTATTAAATGGAGCAATTACTCGGTGACGTAGTTAGTAGCATGCTGATCTTCTATGCCCAAGATCGCGGGTTCAAGCCTGGCTGAAGTCGTCGGATTTTTTAAGAGCGTTAAAAATTCCTCATTATGCCTTCCTTCAGAGAGGAAGTAAAGCTGGCGAGCCCATGCCATTGATTTATGGCATGTAAAAGAACCTTCCACTAACTACAATTGTGTGAAGATAAATTTGTAGGTATACTTTGATTAATGCTCCATTAAGTTCCAACGTTCGTCACAAGACACTGGTTGCGATGGCATCTAGTAGTAGCCAAGTTCACAGCTAGGTGTCGGTGACGGTAGCATTTGGTAGCAAAAGTAGGAACTACTTGAAATTAATCGTCTGCAGTCCTTACCTGAATTGCATATAACACACACTAATACAGCCATCACAATTAACACCGGTTATCAGATAGATTCTACACACATCCAAAGTACACGGGACTACATGACCGCGTTGTCACAGCCCCTAAACTGAGGAAACACGCAACCAACCCCACCCAGTCACTGGGCATATTCATGTTCACCGAGTGAAGAGCTACAAATGACAATTTGTACAGGCAACACTGAACGAATGACCTCAAATCTCGACATTTCTGTCGAGTGCCTATAAATTATAAACTTCCTTCGATTGGAATAATACCTTGCCACGTCTTGAACTGCAGAAACACTCAGGTCTTACACTGTCTACCTATCCTCAATAATTCCTTTCCTAACATAATTATTATTGGAATTTTGCTCGAAGGCAGCTCCGTGCTTCAAAAGAGGCTAACCTCAGCTGGAGTTTACGTGCGGTAGGGTGGCCACGGACTTTCCGCTCCTCCTTTCCCCACCAACAACGCGTGGTCCTACTGAACCTGCATTCAATCCAATGTCCAACCACGCCCAATGCTGCTTAAGTGCGGAGTTTTCATGGGATCCGGTGTTTCAACATCGCCAGGCCGTTTGCGTTTCCTAACATTGAACATTAAACAGCAATGAGTTTTGTGAATAACTAAAGAGCCTACTTTTCCTAAACTTTTAGATTCAACACCAAAGAATCACCTGTTTAGACCTGTTTAGAATGCTACCATTATCTATGGAATGCTTGCCACGGTGGGTGAGTGGTAATCATGCCAGATTAGTAACCTCAAGCTTGCAGGTTCGCTCCTGGCCGTAGTAAGTGATTTTTGAAAGACTGCAAAAATGACGGCATACGATGTTGGCATGTTAGAGAACCCTTTTGAATTCTGTAGGCCGTGTTCATAATGACAAAATTAATCTCGGGATCTTCCGCCAACACAAAGTTCCTCATTTCTCTACTAGAAAGCGCTATAATGTCAAGGAGATTAGATATCTAACCTCCTTGACTTTTATAGTGATTCTAGGAACAACGAAATTCGACATGCAAGCTGCCCTCTGGGTGTCAAATAACAAAGCTTGCACCCGGCACCCGAGGCCATACGATAATATTATTATATCTATGGAATAAAGTTGGTAACATTGGCATTTACATCTTGCTCAAAACATACTTGTGGCCTAGTAGAGCACTATGTTTTAAATATTTCCTTGCATAGATTCTGTGAATATCTAGGGTTCAAATGTTGTTGGTTCATGTACGACATCGTGGCGATGTAGCCACGTGTACTTGGCTGTGCGTGTGAAATCTGTCTGAAAACCTGTGACATCGTGATGGATTAACATGCAACGGTGTCCGAGAGCGCGTGAGTTCAAATCTCACCTTGGCCGTCCTGAAAATAGTTATCGTAGTTTCCCATTTTCACCACCAGACAAATGGCGGGATGGTTCCTTTCAACAGGTTCACGGTTGACTATCTTCCAAAATCCCTTCCCTGACACGTTCTGAAAATAATATAAATGGCCTTTGGCTGTATTAATAAAATTAATATCGCTATACAGGTTTTGGTTCAGCTTTATAAACATACATTTTTACATCTTAGAGTGAATAAATCACTGGATTTATGTCGCACTAACTCTGTGCTAAAATTAATACATCACTCACCTTCGTTTTTAAGTTAATTATGATATGATGTCATGCATTAGAGAACAACTTGGGTAATCTATTATTGTAATTAAATAGGATTTTAATATCACATTCATTGCCACATGGTGCAACTCGGTGGGGGAGTTTAACCATGTTAATTGAATTATCCTTTGCGTAGGAGTGAAAATTCAAAACTTTGATCCGCTTATTAAAACAATTTATGTATTCGCATCATAAATTTCAAACTTAATATGTTACAGAGTGGTACAAAGCTCTCTCTCTCTGACAATGATAACCACAATAATACCGTTCCATCCCCTGGGAGCCCGCAGCCAGCCTCACATATGGGAATACAGGGACCGGAAATGAATATTCACAGTTGTCGGGATGTCATAATACTGTATGTTACGAATATACGACGATTCTTAATTTTGCTTTATGTTAGATAGCGCTTTCCACAAGGTTCGAATGTTCCATTCACCCCGTAACGTAGCGGTGCTCATTAAATCGTTCACGTTCGGAGATCGCAGGTTTGAAATGAATCCCGGCGCTGAGATTGGCTTTTTCCACTCTTCCTCCAGGCAAATGCCGAGATAGTATCTAATTTTAAGTCCCAGAGCACCCAACCCATCACTGTTTCTAATACAGCTACACACACTATTAAAATCGTCACATAAATACAGGTTATTAGACACGTTCAACATACACCCAACTACACGGAGATGATGACTAGGATGTCCCAATTCCCTCAAAATGAATAACAAAGCGAATACTGCAAGGACAAAAGAGGAAAGGGGGGAAATTGGAGGGCAAGGGGAGCATTGGGGGTAAAGTGGGCAGTGGAGGGATTGGGGTCAAGGAGTGGCAGTCGTGGCCAAGGAGCCAGGGGGGTGGGTGGGGAGGGATGAGAAGAGGGGGGTTGGGGGACAGAGGGTGTAAAGTGGGCAATAGTGCCAGTAGGGTAAGGGGGGACAGAGGGAGGCAGTGGTTGTCAGTGGTGATCAGGGGGTCGGAGTTGTGGTGGGCGGGATGGGGGGAGGGTGGGGGGGCAGGGGGACAGGATGTCCCAAGCCCCTAAAAATTGAAATAACAACATCAAAATGAATTCTCCCGGCTGGTTACCGAGAGACAACGCAGTGTCTAGTCTTGCATGATCACTCTATGGAAAACAGCCGTTAGTTATGTGTTATACATGAGGCTCGTGTTCGGCTTGGGTAACGTGTACGAGTAACACAATGTTATTGTGCAGTAGTAGCACTCAAATCAAAGTGTAATTCGATAGTTTGTAACACAACCTGCTTTTTCATCATTGCACAGCAAGGCCGTATGACAAAGAACATTGTCATTACTTGGATAGGTGACTGTTCTTCCACATACAGTAGATATTGATAATACAGTATTATTTGTGGTATCGGTACCGTGAAATCGATTTCAAGGGACTTCCTGGTAAAATTCAGAGCCCAGTGATAAGTTCTTTACAGTGTGTTTATCCTCTTCGTTGCTTGGGGAGGATCGAGGTGGGTAAGGGGGACAAGGATGGGGGCAGTGGGGGGCCATGGTGGAGGGCATAGAGGGGCACGGGAGGGCAAGTGAGCCAGTGGGAGCGAAAATGGGGGTAGTGGGGGGGAAAAAGGGCAAGGGGTACAGTGGTGGCAGAAAGGGGAAAAAAGAGGCCGGGAGGTAAGTTGGCCAGTGGGGGGCAGTGAGGAGCAAAAGGGGAAAGGGGGGGGGGGGCAGAGGTAGCAGAGTGTGGCAAGAAATGGCTGGGGGAGCAACAGGGTCAGTGGGGGTCAACTAGAGGCAGTGGGGGGCAGTGAGGAGCAACAAGGGGAAGTGGGGGACAGTGAGAAGCAAAAGGGGTAAGGGGGACAGTGGGGGTAGACAGGTGTAAGAAGGGGCAGGAGGTCAATAATGGGCAGTGGGGGGCATAGAGGGACAAGGGGGAGAAGCAAGGGGGAGGGGCATGGATGGACGTGGGAGGCAGAAGGGCTAAGGAAGGGCTGTGGGAGGCAAGGCGAGTCATTAGGAACATGACGGGACAGTGAAAAGCAGAGGGTGTCAAGGAGGGGCAGTGGGGGGCAAGGGAGGGCAGAGGATGACAACGGGTGCAGATGGGATGGGTGGCAGTGGGTGAATTTGGGGTTCCCCAATGGAGATATTCAGGGAACTCCCCCTTATTACCACGGATCCAACTTTACCTTAGTTACTTATAACTAGGGCTCGGATTTTTAGGTAAATAAATATTTTTTAATGTAAATAGGCTACATATTTTGAGCATTTTTCTATAAATCTATAAATTCCGCTTTTCACTTATTAGCACATAAAAAGACATAATATTTACATTTTTAAAATCAGTATGCTCGATCTTTGAGTTTATTGCATTTTTGTTCTGTTTTACTTCAACGGGGAACAGCCTGAGAGTTATCTAATCTTCGTGCAGACGCTCTTCAACTTGCAACTGTGTTATTCTTAACTTGTCGCCCCGTGCCACTCACAGTGGAAGCCGGGGATTTCCTTGTACATAGCCATATTGCACCACGTGCTAGACACCCTCCCCCAGCTACCTGGAACCAGTGTCACTCACATGCAGATCATTTCTGGCACTGTGAAGTGTAAGGCAGTTTCTACGATGCCCAAAGTAAAAACAACTACAAGTTATCGTCTGTTGCAGAATTTAAAGAAAATTTTATATCTGATGGGGGCGTTCTGTTCTGCCGACGATGGGGAAAGCAATCATGGCTGAACTGGGATCTCAAGTTGCACAACACCTCAAGGGCGCCTTCAGAATAAGTGTTTCGCGATAATCGTCGGTCATTTGTGATAGACAACCTGAAGATCTATCTCTTTGTGTATTGTAATGCTTCAGCAGTCAGTGAGACATAGAATAAATTGCATTCATGAGTACTGCATATTGTTTATATTCACATTAATAAACTAAATAATAATTAAATATTTTTACTTTTTCGTCACATATTTCAGGTATTTTTAATACATAAAAAATAAATATTTTCCGGATTTTTAGCACCTAAAAATCCGAGCCCTACTTATAACTTCCCAGAACATTCGATCAGCTGTCAGATAATATATTTACACAAATGACTATCGAGGAACCAAGTACATTCAATGAAGATATTTATCAAGCATGAAAGAGATGTCTTTCACAATTTTATACAACGCTAGTTTTTCTGCTATTCGCAGTCTGAATTATATCACATTTACATTCGAATAATTTTGAATCGTATTCTGTTTCACCGATATCAGCAAACTCCCATCAACTGCATGATAACTGTATTCTCGTAGGCAGAGGCATACCACAGTGTTGTATTGTATGAAGTGTATCCTATCAATTATAAAGACAGCTGTATTTTCGTACATTGCTCTCCACTAAAATAGTTGTAGCGTTGGTAGGCTGGATGGCACAGCGGTAACGTTTTCGTCTGATGTGCGCAAGATTGTGGGATCAATCCCCAGCGCAGTCAGTTGGCAATTTTCGATGATTAAAAGCAATATAGTACATTATGCAGCGAGCCTATAATGGCAATAATTAAGACACGAATATGTTTATAAAACGAGAGTATGCGAGTTTTATAATTTCCATACGACTGTCTTAATTACCATTATGGGCGAGTTGCATACGACTGTTTATGTTCGACGATAATTATTATAACTATTTTATGTTCGTACATAAATATTCATAAATATCTGTCGAGATTTCGCCAGTTTTATGTACTGAACAGAGCGCATGGGACGCAGAGAATGCCTTGTATTTGTCCATGGCCTCCTCGATTACCCCACTATGACACTAGGCAACGCAGTGAAATTTAAATTGGAAGGCCTTGGAACTCAGCGCAGGTGCGATGCTATCCTTATCTAATTGGTCAAACAACTGTTTCTTGAGCTGTGGTTGGTGGGAGAAACTGTTTCATAATAAAAAATAGTGTTATAATGACCATCATTATGATACAGTTTTCTGACATATAATAGTCAGGGCACGACTGTTTATGTTCGACGATAATTATAACTTTATTATACGTTTTAACATAAATATTCATAAATATCTGTTGAGATTCAGTCACTAGAATTTAGTGATCAGAGTGCAAGCGCTGGGTTGGATATCTCTGTTTTCCAAGTGCTCTGACCGACCGACGCATGCGCTCTGTGTGCTTGGCAATGTTTACAGCCTGCCGATGTGCATCTGCATTCAGTCAAACTGTCACTGAAGTCGTTTGAAAGCAATGCGCTGTGTTGACATTGGGGTTGGGGATATTAAGGTATATACAGTGCTATTTCTAGTCTCATATTCGCCAGTTTATTTACACGAACATATGCACGGTGCACTTTCGGTAATTTATATAGACATGTTGGATTTTGAGCGCATGCGCGAAGGTATCCTTACCTAATTGGTCAAACAACTGTTTCTTGAGCTCTGATTGGTGGGAGAAACTGTCTCATAATGAAAAATAGTGTTATAATGAGCCTCATTATGATACAGTTTTCTGACACATAATGTTCACATTTCGACACCGTCGAACATAAAATCCTTGTCAGTAGATTCTACATCCACATAAGGCAATATTCCGGCAACCCGGTGTGGCGTCTCCAGAAGTCGCAGAAGTTAAAAGGGACGTAAAATGCATAACATTATTATTGTATCTAGCGCTCGTAGTGTGTCTGAGGGGTGGAGGTATTAATATACGTCACAAGTAGGGGCATGATGGTGGTACAGTCAAGCTCCTTGCTTCCCATCAAGACCGATAAGTATTCGATTCCCAGGGATATTTGAGGCGAAATATCATGTCCGGAGATTTGGTTGCACACAAAATGGAAGGTTAGTGATCACTAGACGAAACGTCATTTAAAACTACAAACCTTTAGAATGAATCGATTACTGTGAAATATGCTTGTCACGGTGGGTGAGTGGTCAACGTGTCGGTCTACTAACCCCAAGCTTGCAGGTTCGCTCCTGGCCGTGGAAAGTGATTTTTTGAAAGGCGGCCAAAATTACGACACCATGTCATACGATGTTGGCATGTCAAAGAACCCATTTGAATTCAATAGGCCGTATTCATATTGGCAAAATTAATCTCGGGTGTTTCCGCCAACACAAAGTTCCTCATTTCTCCACTAGAAAGCGCTTTAGCGTTCAAGGAGCTTAGATATCTAACCTCCTTGTCTTTCATAGTGCTTCAAGGAATAACGAAATTCGACATGCAAGCTACCCTTTGGGTGTCAAATAACAAAGCTTGCACCCGGCACCCGAGGCCATACGATATTATTATTACAGTGAAAGATGGCATGGTAAACCCTTACTTTAATCTAGGGACAGATGTTTTCACTGTTCCGTTCCTTGAAGCCACAACAACCAATCAATTCCTTTAATATGAACCTCCAGGCATACAAACCAGCTGCTTTCTTTTAGCTAATGATAACTGGCTTCGGTGGCGTAATCGGTAGCATGCTGAACTGCTGTTCCCAAGATATTGGGTTCATACTCGGCCGAAGTCGTCGGATTTTTTAAGAGCGTTAAAATCCTTCAGTATACCTTCCTTTGGAGGGGAAGTAAATCCGGCGGTCCCATGTCATAGATTTATGGCATGTAAAACATCCTTTCACAGACTAAACTTGTGTAAAGCAAAATTGTTAGGTTGGATTTCGTCAGAACGCTCTATCAAAGTTCCAACGTTCACCACTAGGTAACATTGATATCTGGTGGCGAAAGTTGGAACTACTTGAAATTGAACGGAACTTGTAGCTCACCCTTTAGGGTGTCCGCTGGAAGCAGCTACAGACTCAGGCGAGCCGAACATGTCCTCGGACACTAAAAGCCATACGATAAATAAATAAATAAACTGGCACACATATTAATCCCTTTAAACGTGTCACTGAATGCACCGATATCTACGAAACTTGGTTTGTTGGATTCGGATGGCTGCATCCAATGCTTAGTGGTTTCTGCCACCTGACACCTCAGGTTTGATCCCCGACTCTGTCATGAAACATTTCAATGGTGGTAAGAGAGATGTTATCAGGGTGTATAACAAAGGGAAGAAAGGTGGATTTGAATCGCACTCCCGACCATCCTAGCACTGGCTTCCCATGATAATTTCTGGTAAATGCCCGAATCCTATCTAAGGACTCACACACGAATAAAGTCACCATAGCAAAGCACAAACTTGACAGAGACTGTACAATGCCAAGACTACAGAGCTGATGACCAGTATGTTACAAGCCTATAAATAACAATGAAATAATAACAGAAAGAAGTATAAACGAGTGCTGTATTTCACTCAGAAATGACGGACGAAACACCCCAATTCACTTAAGAAAAACTGTCCACAGGGATAAGTTATTCTTATGAGATTTGTTTTGTACTTCCAGTCTCGGCAGCAACTCTTGCTAAATTTTTCATTTATTCCATAATGTATGAGAGTTCGGGAGGTTATCCCGCCTCGCAACAGAGGGTTTATCAGACCTCCCTCGCCGAAGCACGGCCTCAGGCGTCACATTCCTCCATATCAGCAGAACACAACTCAGCCTTGCAGCTATCTCAGCAGCCGAGGATCCGGGTCGAGGGGAAGTATTGGATGAGGGATAGATATTTGTCGAATTTTGTTTGTCAAACTGAACAGGCCGTGGGAAAAGAATATCTTCACTTGTACTAGGCCCATCCAGAAATAAAGTTCCCTACTATTTACTAGAAAGATAACATAGTTCCATGAACAAATTATTGGCATCAGATGCAGCAATGTTTGTTAGCCTACTTTCGATTTTTGCAAAAAATGAAAGTAGACTTATGAGATCAACACAGGGCGAAAAAAGTGTGTCTGTCTGTGTGTGTGTATGTGTGTGTGTGAGTATGTGTGTGTGTGTGTCTGTGTGTGTGTGAGTGTGTGTACTCTGAATGTCTGTCCCCCCCTATCAATTCGAACACGGTGAATGCGAATTGAACGAAATTTGGTACAAAGGTAGCACTAGCAAAGGACACCTCAGTGTCATGTTTTATATCGCCGCCATCTTGACGGAAACGTAATGGCGGCCACACAAATGTTCAAAGCTTAAATCAAATTACGACTAACCTAATCATCCGATCTCTACCAAATTTTGCAACAACATACCTTTATGGGGGGAGCATCCTTTGACCACACTAATAAGTCATCAGCGTAATAGTTTGCGGATGGCGGCCATCTTTGTGTGAAAATCGATTCCCCCTATTAATTCGAACACGGTGCAACCGAATGGAACGAAATTTGGTACAGAGGTAGTACTAACAAAAGGCACCTCAGTGTCATGTTTTATATCGCCGCCATCTTGACGGAAACGTAATGGCGGCCACACAAATTTTCAAAGCTTAAATCAAATTACGATTAACCTAATCATCCGATCTCTACCAAATTTTGCAACAACATACCTTTATAGAGGAAGCATCCTTTGACCAAATAACTAGGTCATTAGCCTAATAGTTTGCGGATGGCGGCCATCTTTGTGTGAAAATCAATTCTCCCTATTAAGTCAAACACGGTGAAACCAAATGGAACGAAATTTGGTACAGAGGTAGCACTAGCAAAGGGCACCACAGTGTCATGTTTTATATCGTCGCCATCTTGACAGAAACGTAATGGCGGCCACACGAATGTTCAAAGCTTAAATCAAATTACGATTAACCTAATCATCCGATCTCTACCAAATTTTGCAACAACATACCTTTATGGAGGGAGCATCCTTTGACCAATCTAATAGGTTATTAGCCTAATAGTTTGCGGGTGGCGGCCATCTTTATGTCAAAATTGATTCCCCCTATTAATTCGAACACGGTGGAACCGAATGGAACGAAATTTTGTACAGAGGTAGCACTAGCAAAGGGCACCTCAGTGTCATGTTTTATATCGCCACCATCTTGACTGAAACGTAATGGCGGCCACACGAATGTTCAAAGCTTAAATCAAATTACGATTAACCTAATCATCCGATCTCTACCAAATTTTGCAACTACATACCTTTATGGAGGGAGCATCCTTAGACCAATCTAATAGGTCATTCACCTAATGGTTTGCGGATGGCGGCCATCTTTGTGTCAAAATCGATTCTCCCTATTAATTCAAACACGGTGAAACCGAATGGAACGAAATTTGGTACAGAGATAGCACTAGCAAAGGGCATCTCAGTGTCATGATTTATATCGCCGCCATATTGACAGAAACGTAATGGCGGCCACACAAATGTTCAAAGCTTAAATCAAATTACGATTAGCCTAATCATCCGATCTCTAGCAAATTTAGCAACAACATACCTTTATGGAGGGAGCATCCTTTGACCAAACTAATAGGTCATCAGCCTAATATTTTGCGGATGGCGGCCATCTTTGTGTGAAAATCGATTCCCCTTATCAATTCGAACACGGTGAAACCGAATGGAACGAAATTTGGTACAGAGGTAGCACTAGCAAAGGGCACCTCATATTCATGTTTAATATCCCTATAGCACGTTGTATTTCAACAAGCTACTACAACCAACATTCAATCATACTCCTCGAAAAGGACAAAGAGTTATAACAATACCCATGCATTCAGGAGAAAGTAGGCTATATGTTCTTTACTGAACATCTTGTTTTGTGATATGATCACCAGCAGAATTGAGACACCTGTCATATCGTGGAATTAACTTTTGCATTCCTGTGTCGTAGAAATCTGCCGTCTGCGAATGGAACCAGCGTGTGGCATTCGTCTTCATGTCCTTGTGAGTGTTAAAAAATGCCGACCAGATGACAGGAATTTCTTGAGGTGTAAGGAAAGATGGAAAGCGCTGGGAGCGAGATCAGATCAAATAGTTCCCAGCCAATCTCCTGCAGAACAGTTGATGTGCACCGAGCCGTATGTGGTCAATAAAGAGGTAAAGGCAGCTGTTTCTGTAATTAGTATTACATTTCTTCATCCTGGATACTGGGCATTCTTTCCTTTGTCTTCTATTGTGTCATCTTTCTTTTCTCTCTCTTTTCTTCATTGATGTATATAATTTACGTTTTAAGCTTGATATGCAAAGAGGAACGTAAATAGGTTTATGTCTGTGTACCTTTATATTGTTAAATAAATAAGTAAGTAAATACATAAATCAAAGAACAATTAAATTAATTAATAAATAAATTAAAATATAATGGTAATAATGATAATTATAATGATCGTGTGGTCTCCGGAGAGGCCGAGTGCAGGTCATTCTAGTTGACGCCCGTGGGCGCTCTACGCGTCGTGATGAGGATGAAGTAATGACGAAGACGGCACCAACACCCAGTCCCCGAGCCACGGGAATTAACCCCAGGAGATTAAAATCTCTGACGGCATGGCCGGGAATCGAACCCGGGGCACTTTGCGCAGTAACCATTTAGCCACGGAGCCGGACAATTAAAAATAAAAATATAAAAATAAATAAAATAATTAATGAAATATTGAAGAAAAAGATAAAAAATAACATAAAAAACCAATAAGAAATAAATAAAAAGTTAGGAATTATTTGTTCCTTAATATTGTTAATCATTCACTACAATGCATTCGCGTGTTGCTATGTACAAAGATTTTACTTTCATTATAGTTCAATTAACTTAAGCAGGTTCCTCTCACGTTCCTAACATTACATAATACATGAGAGTGAATTGAAGCTCTTTGTCATGCCTAATGGTGTGGCTCTCCCTAGCACAGTAGTGACTGATTAACTCCACCACTATCATTAGCAAGTTACCTTCATTATTACGTCAGTGCCTCTCCTTATTTAATCCTCAGCTTCATGCTGCTGTCTTCAAAGTGAGCGGCATCAATACTGACAATATTCGTACATTCGATTTAAAATTTCTGCAATAATGTTCTCTCATGGTTGCCACTCACCAAGGCAGACCGTTTAATGCATTTAAGATTTTTGAGGTGGAACGTCGCGTCCGACTGTGCAAATTCCCCCTATAAAGGAGGTCACTTTGCTCATGATTGCGAGAAGAAACTATAAGTTTCCTTTCTTCCTTTAATGTCCACTCCACCCATGCAAGCACCATTGGTTCAACCTGTTTGTACAAGTTCTTCAGTGGTCGCAGTTAGTAAAGACTGTATTGCTACCCTTTCTTTTTATTCGTATGCTTTCCCAGTGGAACCAACGACTAAGAACATTTAGCCTAAATTGTTGAGGCAATCGGTACCCTAGAAACCATGGGTACCAACCACAGTAATCTGTACCCATTGGCCTACGGTCTGGAAGAACTTGGCTAGTATGAACATTTCGTCTCAGATCACTCACAGGTATTTATTTTTCTCAACTATCTCATACCAACGACGTTGCACAGATATAGCATCCATATTGAGCCATTCCCTTGGTGTAAAACAGAGGTGTTCATACAGCACGCCAAGTTCACACCGGCGTGCTTCTGGCGCGGACGGCCTTTCAGCGATGGTGGGAGAAAACTATAGGTCTGTCTCTCTCGTTCACTTTCCCGTCTCACTCCCTTCCGTACTACCTTCGCTGTGTTGTGGTAAATCAATCGAACGTCAAACGGTATTCAGTATAGCCTATTGTAAATAAATTGACACAAAACGAAAACAAGGGAAAAAAACAAGAACAATGTGGCCCAAATTGCGAGGTCTTAAATGAGTTGCATGATATCTTACGAGTATTTCTGGCTGTTTTAATGCTACGCACGTAATCTTCAAGTACCGTACGCGGGGAAACGCGTGAAACACAATCTAGATGTGTCGGACAACCAATTCATTGGATGAATAGTTTGTTTGTTAGTTAGTTTGTTTGTTTGTTTGTTTGTTTGTTTATATTTACATCCGGTGCGCTAGTGATCCCAACTTGACTTGGTCAGAAGAAGGACAAGAGCTGTCGCAGCGTAGCCAAGAGAGTTAGGAACCAGCTTGTCGGCGTGAGGCGCGACCTAGCTCGCACGCCGAGCGTGCAATGGCCGGACGCCACTGGTATACAATATGTGGTCAAACGGATACGGTGGTAGATCGTTAACCCGCGAGGACTGGCGCATGGGTAATTTTTACCCGAGGCTTAAATAATGCTCTCTATTTTCGTTTTGGTCAGTCCTCATTTCCTGTCGATTACAGAACTGTTCCCCTTTAAAGGAGATTATCCGGGTACCATCCACCGAAAAAATGGCACTTCGAATAACCCCGTCCTTCGATCCCACAACCTGGGAGGATCGGATGCACTTCTTCAGGGCTAGCGTAGCACGAGAAACGTGGTCTCAGAGATCTGGTCTATTCCACGTAAGATGTCATAGACGCCCGAAGAAGTACACCCTCAACACAAACCTAAAAATGAAAAGATCCAGACTTAAGTAAAATTTCGTGAATTATTTATTGAATAACGAGACCCCTATCCTACTTCGGATAGTTAAAAATCAGCTAACCGGCCGTGGTGGCCGAGAGCACTAACGTGCTACCTCGTGCCTCGCTGGCATCGGGAGAGCGTGGGTTCGAATCCCACCTCAGCCGTCCTGAAAATGGTTTTCGTGGTTTCCCATTTTCATCACCAGGCAAATGCCGGGACGGTTCCTTTCAATAGGTCCACGGCCGATTTCCTTCCAATATCCCTTCCCTGACCCGTCCTGAAAAGAAAAAGTACATTGCCATTGGCTGCATTAATAAAAATAAAATCAGCTAATACGCAAATAACAATGATGAATCAAATAAACAAACCCTAACTGACATTAAACACCCTCGCGAAAGTCTTTCAATACATGAGAAAGCAAAAGCAACAACAAATCTTGGTGCGTGGCACGTGAAATTAACCATACGCGGCAGCAAGGTTACAAGCAAATGACTCGATAAAATTTACATTTAACATCACAGCAACAAAAATCCCTGAGTTAGGATGGTACCACGTCCACATTTACAGTTACATTTAAACAGCTATCTACTTCCTAACACGAATACAAATATTACGACGAGACGCGTCAGTAATCAATCCATAAAATATAACATCAAATAAAACACACTCTTATAGATAACAGGGATACAATCAGGTTATGCACTTGGAATAAAGACAATGATTACACACACATGTTATTATTATTAGCCTACTTACGATGATCTGGAAAGCTATTTGCCCCCGGTCGTCATCTCAAGAATGTAAGTTAGGTTGGCAAATGCGTAATGAAGACGATTAACATCACATAGAATCATGCGGACCATCAGTTACGAACCCTTGGCTCCAGCGATTCTTGTCGTCGAAAAAAATATGTGTCAGCTCAGTTAAAGCTCACTTCCATACGGAAATGAAACAGTACATGGTGTCGAAGCAGCTCAACAAGACAAGGGTGCAAAATTAAGATGCTCCGTTACTAAATAATTAATCACGCAGGTTTAGAGATCCACTCGTCATGGGAGATTTAGTACTCATTCGCCGACCTGGAATTTCTAATCCAATCGACAGGGTCCACAGTATATTTGTATCACGTTGTTATGCCCCTCATCGAGTCCTGGAAGTACGTTATTGGAGATCTACGCACTGGCGAGGGATTAGGAACCTAATTTGAGAGTATTGGGACTATCTGCTGATGATGCTTTACAAATAAATGAGTGGCGCCTCAGGATTAAGAAAGCCGACCCCGCGTAACGGGAAAAGGCGAGGAGGAATAATAAGAAGAACGCTGCTAATTTGAAGAAATATTTTCAGAACTAGACTAGATGCTGATGACAAATAAAAATGCAATTCGCACATTTTTATTTGAAATGATGGAGAGGCATATGAGCCCGTATTCGCTCTTATCACATTTAGTGATTACAAAAAAGTTAGTTAAACCTCATACACAGATTACCCAACAGAGTTCTAGGAGGCGTGTTGGCACAGCGGTTAAGCTTTTTGCCTCTCGCCAAGGTGGGAACAGATTCGATACCAGATCAATGCATGTGAGATTACCAAGTGAAATGCCATATTTGAGGTTCGGATTCCACGTAGAATGGTGGTCCCAAGGCTCATGATCGCCAGATTAATGGTCACGTAAAACTACAAGCTTCCTTCCGTCAACAGAGTTCAAGGTTTCTTTGTTTTGCTACATAGTAGTGCAAACGGAACTTCAAAATTGGAGAGAAGATAACTTAAATTACTACAGCCCAGAAGACAACTGTGGCACGGGAAAATATTAATTTTAATAAGTGGAAAACCACTTCCAGGATGGCTGAGTTGGGAATCGAACCCTCCCCGTCTCAGTTTTGCCTCAGTGTACCCCGTTCAAACCCACAGACCAGATTTAAATTTCTTTCCAGAGCCGGGATCGAACCCTAATCTCCTGGGCGACAGCGATGAATGCAGCCAAAGTGGAACAAACTCATCAGGAATAGATAATTTATTCTAATGGAAACCATAGCCTACATCTATAGTTGGGTGATAATTCTCTTTTTTGACGCAGGTGGCCATGAATAAGTGTTTACCTTTCAACATGGCCTCCTGAGATTATTACCTATCGAGGGTATTGAGTCACAGCCTTATCGTTTCAAATCTGATAAGGATGTGGAGCATTTAGCAGGAAATCTGTGTCGTAGAATTGATTTTTGTAATGAACTAATATACCTAAGCATTAAATTATGTTGTTTGTGCATGCTGGCCTTATTCGATATCTAGTATCTTATCTACTGTATTATCCTGTGATATCCTTCAAATATAGCTGCGATCCTTTTCCAAGTGTGCTCTCCCCGTGGTTTGATGGGCTTTATGTATCTTTTGAGCCAAAGCACTCACAGTAAACGACAAATCCTCGCACGAAACTCATTCTCCCAGTTCAGGTGGCCAAGTCTTCCGACACACCAACCGCAAGATTAAAAGAGACATGGAATTGAAACATCGATCGGATGCGCTGTATAGCAGCAGCACTGGGGACAAAAGGTGGATGAAACTATCACATGAGATAGAAAATTACATTTAGTGGGTGAATGATGACTGAGAAAATTCGACGAGTAGTTCCATCCAAAAAGATAACTACGGTTAGTGAAAACTACTGTATCGCCCTGAATGGAATATTGGCTTTCAAAGTTGTTATTATTATTCTCATTATTATTGCGCCGCCCGGAAGGAGATGATGGTTGGGCCAACTTACCTGTTTTCAAGAGGTCCGCGGCGCTTTCTGCAAAATCACCCGCCAGATGACATGCTCCAACAGAAGAACACCTAAAGGGAGGAAGGAAGGTGGAGAAGAGGGGAACGCACAGGCTCGTCTACAGACACCCTCCAATAACTAATAGAATTGTCGCCGACGAAATAATGCCACAACAGTTGCTTAAAATTTAAAAGAAAATTTAATTACGAAAAGGGGTCAAGAAAAATAAAAAATTAACAAAATCATAAAAAAAGAAGAAACTCTATGGCCACAACAACCTCTCTCTGGTGATGCATATGGCTTAAGGCCAACATAAGTTACTTACATAAGTAGGCAAGAGACGGTTTAACATGCTTGCTGAGCGAAAAGAAAAACATTTAATTTAAAATTAAAATAATAATGCCCAAAAGATTAAAAAAACAGAATACAGGTATTACCAAATGAGAAGGGGCTTGATAAATTACTAAGGTACGCAATACCGACCCGACATGCAGACATCAAGGCCACGATGAAACGAAAAATTTAAAATTAAATTAATAAAATTTAAACAGGATCAATTAACAAATCCACAATTTTCATGACGGAGAAAAACTCGGGAACACTCACAAAAACACAAAGTTAAACCAACAAGATTAACAAAAAACATACTAAGTTAACACCACAACACGTTTGAGTCTCCCAATCGATGCCTAGAGAATGCACTCTCAAGAGCAGAAAGCTCTCGGGCAAAACAAAAAACACACATGGCCACCAAATAGATGACCGCCTGTCCAATCGAATTACGGCAAACAATTAGCATAAAAATAAATTTAAAATCACCAGAGAGAACAGAAAGGGAGGAAAGAATTACGCCTTAACACTATTGACATGAGGCATATTAGGCTGCAACGGATCGTAAATCAAAATTAATAATAGGGCTATCCCAAAGACTACCAAAAACTAAATAAATAAAAATTTACAACGTAAAATAAACTAGAAACCTGTCTCCAGAAGGTACGAAGGAAAACAACAAAATTTACATATCTGGTAACATTAGCAAAACAGAAAAATTAGGCCTACCAGGCGAAACAAAATACAGAATTAAAACATTAATATAAGGCCAATATCGGAGCTCGATAACAATTTATAAAATTTTAAATAATTACGTACCTTAAAAACTTCTCTGTGGAGACACAATAATAATAAAATAATTAACACACAAATTAAAAAAATATTATACGGCACTATATGGCCTCAAAATGGCTAACACGCACATGCGCTGTTTTGGAAACAAGCACTCCTGTTTGCATCTAGTTGCGATTATTATTATTTCATTCTCCATCTTCAATGCGAAATGGCGAAATTACGGCCTTAATAGCACAGGCAATTCCTTTTTGCATATATCCACATTTCGTAGCGGCTAGGGGCCAAGGCCCCCAGCGGACGGAAGACACTCTTTCACCAGCAGCCGGGTTGTTGCTTTTTTGACGACAGACTATGAAGATCACAAGATGGCGGAGAATCCAAAGTCAAATACCGCACTGCATTCATGTTAATTGTAATTGTCCAATCACAGCTTGACACATCAAGTAACAATGTGCATATTGTATAATTATTTTGGCGGTATGATATATATATAGTCTTTTGTTCAATGACGTAGAATACAATATCCTTCAAATATGTCTTGATTAGGATGAGATCAGAAGACACCACAAACACACTCTAGCGGTCGAAGATACAACCACGGCTAGAGGCGCCGAAGTCCGATAGATACTGCCATCTCGAGTTCATTTGCGGAACCAAGCCATCAGGTGGGCGCTTTAAATGGCAGGGAACACAAGTATATAGGCGAGATGGATTTTAAAAACGTTGGGACGGGCTTTTGCACGTAACAATTATTATTATTATTATTATTATTATTATTATTATTATTAATATTGTTATTATTAATACTCCTAGGCCCAAATATCAACGATGGAGAGAGGAGACTCAAACTTAAGAAAGAACTTCACCTGAAGGCAGAACAAGTCGTAGCCCTAATGAGAAAAAGGAGAATCTGGCGAGTGAGTGGTTATCGTGTCGGATTACTAACTCCAAGATTGCAGGTTCGCTCCTGGCCATGGTAAGTGAAAAATCACGACACGCAAGTCCTACGATGTTGGCATGCTAAAGAACCCATTTGAATTCAGTAGGCCGTGTTCATAATGGCAAGACTTACAGTATCTCGGGATTTTCCGCCAACACAAAGTGCCTAATTTCTCTACTAGAAAGCGCAATAGTGTCAAGGAGCTTTGATATCTAACCTTCGTGACTTTCACAGTGCTTCAAGGAACAACAAAATTCGACTTGCAAGCTGCCCGCTGGGTGTCAAATAACAAAGCTTCCACCCGGCACCGAGGCCATACGGTATTATTATTATTATTATTACTGTTAAATGGACACATGGTGAGGAGGAACAGTACCAGATTGACGAAGAGGATTTCTGAATCCTTCAAGAAGAGGAAGACTGAGCCAAAATAGTTTCGGGAAGTGAGATTGGACTTGGATCGGATGTGGTTGATAGAAGAAGACATAATGGACATATAGCCTAGTGATTTAGACGACTGGTTAAGGAGTTTAGAGGTTTCCAGGAGACAGGGGAGTTGTCAGTGAGAAAAGGAAGATCTTACACGGAGGAACAGAAGAAGGAAGTGGGAAAGAGGATGAAGAGATATTGGCAGAGAGTGAAGACGAAACATAACCTAAAAACTGTCAAACGTGGTCCGTAGTTGGCCATAACGAATAAATATATAATAATGTATGTAGGCCTATAGCCTTTATTATTCCCGTTTTCAACAGAATCGGCGATGAGCTGCAATGATAGTTATTATGGTGGGTGGATTTTACGACCTGATGCCCTTCCTGACGGCAATATCCTTAGAGGAGTTAATGAGAGATGAAATGAATGAAGATGAATGAAACTGGGCAAGGAGTATGAAGGCAGCGGCCGTGGCCTATTAGAAAGTACCGTCCCAGCATTTGCCTTGAGCTGAAAATGGAAAAACCATGTTAAACCATTTTAGGGACGACCGACAGTGGGACTCAAACCCACGTCTACCTAGTCCAAAGATAGCTTAGTCACATGACCAGCGCTGCGCGTTAGCGAGCATAGCTACCGTCGTCGGTATTAATAATACTGTAGTTCTTCTAGGTTTCTGCCATGTTTGTTGTGGGGTTTCGATTAGATGCATCAAGTTAGGCTCATCAGCAGGCCTTTGGCACATCCTCCCTGGATCTTACTGGGGTTACACCTAGGCGAAACACGCAACAGACAGTGCAGAAACCTAAAATATTTTTTAAATATTCGACCCTCACCCAACTACACGGTGTTGATTACAAAGATATCCCAAGTCCCTAAATTGAATTAACAGCAAACATTAAATTTCTAGGTAGAGTAGGGAACAGAACTTGGACCTCAGAGTTGCCAGCCACACTTCTTAAAATAAAGTACGAGAAGCTGATCAGTAGTTAATCAGAATTCTAAAGCCCTCGCACATACTGATAAGCACAAACACAGAGTTGTTTCGTAACTCTACCAACCTCTTGTTGTGGAAAATAGACTAAAATGACACAAGATTGCCAGTCACTCAACATTTCCTCACAATACATTACAACAGCTGATTGACAGCGTCTCTTTTTTTTAATGACAGCAACATGTAATTAAATCTGTTGCTAACAGCTGCTTTACTCAAAAGCCAGTAACAAAGTTCACAATCTGTTTGCCTTCGATGCTTGTTATTTCTGAATAACGTGTCATGTTTGCTAAAATTGAAATCAATGCAGCATGGCGGATAAAATTAAAATGTCTCTCTCCTAGAGACATGTCCTCCACACTGCACGTTGTGAAAACATAATCGGAAGTGCCAGATTGCGACGTATATTGGAAATATACATCGTCATTTTATTGAGCGTTTGACGCTTGTTAAACTTCGATATTGCTCATCCACGTCAATCATCAATCATCTCCCGAAGACTACCTCGTTATGTAGTGGCTAGCATTCTTGACGGTTGGCACGGAAGTCTGTGTTTGATCCCAGGCTCTGCCAATAAATTTTAATCCTGGTCTGAGGACTGGAGCTGAGTACTCGCAGCCTCGTAAGGCAAAACTGAGAAGATGATGATGGTGATAATTGTTGTTTTAAGGGACCTAACATCTAGGTTATCGGACCCTAATGGTTTGGGTGATAGTGAAATATGAGATGAGGATGAAAACTATAACTAATACTAATTAGAGACTTACATACTAGAAGAAGAAGGACAGGAAGGATAGAAATGCCCTCAACCCTCAAAGAATGAGGTTTGTGGGACTTGGAAGGATGGAGAGCCATGAAAGGCAGATAGGAAAGGGAAAGAGGAGAGGGTCCACCCCAAAATCAGTGGAAAAAGGGGAACAAACGGACCCAGCTAAGGAATCCCTCGGGATCGCCAACTCCTGAACTCACCAGCAGTGAGCCCATGAGGGTGTAGCAGTCGTGGCGTTAATTTAGGAACCATCCCGGCATTCGCCTGGAGCAGAAGAGGGAAGCTACGGAAATTCACTTTTAGAATGGGTGATATGGTAATCGACCCATATCTTTCCAGATTTTCCCCACTTGGCCTAGCGTTGTCAGGCTCTGCCGTTAATTGGTTAGCATGCTAGGTTTTGGCCCGGAAATTTTAAACTTTTATAGTGTCTTCACCTTACTCGGGGAAGACAAGAAAATAGAGAAAGCTAAATGAAGAAAGTAAAGTAAGAAAGAAATAGGAAAATATTAAAAAGGTTTACCGCGTTTCAACTCTCATACCAGGGTTAAGTTTCTGGTGAGTCTGGAATCAAAATTAGAACCCTTGCGACCGGAGTTTCGTAAGGTACCCCAACATTCGACTGGTTGCGTGATGCAGCGGTAACGTTCTTACCTGCTCTGTCCAAGGTTGCAAGATCAAATCCTGCCGCATTCAGATGGCATTTGAGGAGGCACAGTAGATTTACTGGCACGTTAAAGATCACATTCGGGGCAAAATGCCAGGACCCCGGCGTCTCTAAAAGCCACGGTAGTTAAATGTGACGTAAGAACAATTTATTTACTCGTGTCAGGAACAAAAATATTACATAAGAAATTGTGTTCAAAATGGGCAACAAAAATGACAAAACTTGAACATCATGGTTCTAAATAATGCATGACCAATATTTTGCCATGTCACGTCCATTTGGTGTAGCCTTCACCAGATCCTCCATGGTGCACAGTATAGGACACAGACTGCACTGAAGCAGATGACCCATAGTCTGTTCTTTACCGCATTCACAAAGGACCGAGTCGCAGCAAAAACCCCATTTATGAATGTTGGACTTGGATCTGCCAACCCCAGATCGCAATCTGTTGAGAGACTTCCAAGTTGTCCAAGCCTCTGTATGTCCTGCTGGGAGCCTTTCAGATGGAGCCACCCACTGAGTAATGTGGGGGCTTCTGGTCAACCAAGATGTAATCCTCAAAACCTGAGGTTTGTCAGTTAGGCACTCAGTTGTGTGAAGAAATCTTCTACTGGACTTCAGTCGAGAGTGGGCTGGTTGAAGGCTATACAATGGATGTACTTGAGACACTTCAACCCTAGATCTCTCACATTTAGCTGCAACTTCTCTTCTGACATGTGGGGGTGCAATGCCTGCTAAACAATACAGTTTATCCCATGGCGTGGGTCTCAGGCAGCCAGTGATGAGTCTACATGTTTCATTTAATACAGTATCAACCTGCTTGGTATGACACGACCTATACCACACAGGACATGCATATTCTGCTGCAGAGTAACAGAGTGCTAAAGCAATGGTTCTTATTGTTTGAGCTTGAGTCCCCCAGCTGGTACCAGATAATTTGCGAAGGAGGCAGTTTCTTGCGGATACCTTATTTTTGGTGTTTAGACAACGTCTTTCATACGTGAGTGCACGATCCAATGTAATCCCTAAATATTTGGGATTCGCAAAGTGATCCAACAGCATGCCTTCCGACGTTACATGCAGTTTCCTCTTTGCCTCTCTGTTCTTGAGATGGAAAGCGCAGACTTGTGTTTTCAAAGGGTTTGGTTTCAATTGGTTTCCTCTATAATAATCACTTAGTTCCTCTAGAGCTTCAGATAGACGTTTTTCCACAACTTCAATAACATTTGTATATTACGTACCTCGAAGGCACTCGAGCCAGCTGTTTGAGCAGTGTTATTCCTATACTATTACAATGCCACATCCATGTTTAGAGGGAGGTGAAATCTAGAGCTACATTTAACATAGGCCTACTGGACTACGGTTGTCATGAATGGTGGAACATATGATTCTCCAAAACGTGGGACTCTCGATCAGGCGTAAATTCTGGACATCATTTGACAGAGCTTCAGATTTAAATTGTCGTTGTAGCAGGATAACATGAGGCAGGCAATCACTGATCAATGGACTAAGCTATTTGGCGACTGACCCATATTCACTTCGTAGTCTGGGTTCTTCTTGTTTTTATACGATCATAACAAAATTAAGAAAATATTATTAACACAGTAAATTATAATAACTACTTTCAGCAATTGAATAGCCTCCGTTGCTTAGGCGGCAGCACAATGGCCTCTCACTGCTGGGTCCGTGGTTCAATTCCCGGTCTCTCCATGTGAGATTTGTACTGGACAAAGCGGAGGCAGACAGGTTTTTCTCCGGGTACTTCGGCTTTCCCTGTCACAAATTTCATTCCAGCAACACTCTCCACTCTTATTTCCTTTCATCTGTCATTCATTTATTCATTGCCCCAGGGGAGTGCGACAGACTTCGGCAGCCGGCACAGTTCATAATTATCCTGCCCACTAGATGGGGGCTTCATTCATTCCATTCCCTGACCCGGTTGGCCGACCGGAAGCTGGATGAGGATTTTCACTTTCAGCAATGACATTTCCATCTGTACAGGATAGAGCTCAGTGCGTTGGGATGATGCACATTCTAAACCCCTGATGTGCTGGCAACTTCTCTGCTTTAGGTATGCAGCGGGACGATCGAGTCTAAAGGCTTACACTCAAAGCTTCCATTGCTGTAGGCAGCCCAACTTACTGAGCTGTATGTATGTGTTGTATCCTCTACATCTCGTTCGATATTATTTGATGTCCTTTCCATGAAATTGGAACGTATTTTGTTATCTCAAGTTTCGTTTGGCTCTCGTCCCACCCAGACCCTGTCGCTAATGAGGTCAAAGATGATGTGATTTCATCTCGGAATGGTTCAGACCCTCTTTCCGAGAAGGTTCGCGTTAACAGCCTAATGGAGCGTTAATTCTCCTTAGTGTTGGAATACAGTACTTGGGACATAATTTGGGGTATATTGCATGAATTACTGACAATTGGATGAGAAAGATTGTCAGTTTTTAGGAATCGATAATAGTACATTATGCAACGAACCTATAATGGCAATAATTAAGACACGAGCATGTTTATAAAACGAGTGCACGCAAGTTTTATAATTTCCATACGAGTGTATTAATTACCATTATAGGCGAGTTGCAAACGACTGTTTATGTTCGACGATATTTATTAAAACTATTTTATGTTCGAACATAAATATTCATAAATATCTATCGAGATTTCGCCAGTTTTATGTACTGAACAGAGCGCATGGGAGGCACAGAATACCTTGTATTTGACCATGGCCTCCTCGATTACCTCACTATGACACTAGGCCACGCAGTGAAATTTAAATTAGAAGGCCTTGGAACTCAGCGCAGGTGCGATGCTATCCTCACCTAATTGGTCAAACAACTGTTTCTTGAGCTCTGATTGGTGGGAGAAACTGTTTCATAATGAAAATAGTGTTATAATTACCCTCTTTATGACACGGTTTTCGGAGATATAATATTTACATTTCGACATCGTCGAACATAAAATATTTTAATTTGTAGTTCGAGGTGCGGCCCGATCAACGAGCATTCCTCTATTGTTTCTGTTCCTTCGTGGTCATCAGTCTCAGTACTCAGGCGTATGGAGAAAATTACGGTTAACATGTGTTATTGTGGTGTTTGTAGTAAATCAATAGTGTGTATTTGTGATTTATGAAGGGATTGGGAAGAAGGCGGCTGTGGCATCAAGTTAAGAACTCTCTAGGCATTTGTCTAGGGTTGAAGTGCGAAACCACGCAATAACACTTCTATCTAGGAAGGTTGAGCATACACCGCTACAAGCCTCAGAACAGAATTGCATTTCTTAAATTATCCGGAAATTTAACTCAGGGGCGACAAAGAAAGCTTTGATGTCATTTCCCAGAGTTTCCTTTGCCCACATCAATCAGGGGTGACAGTCAAGAATGCCAGCCAGTACACTACGGCATAGTCTGATATTGGTTTTATGAGTCGAATTGAAAATGAAAATCCACAGCCTGCTTCCAGTCTCCGACCGGGTCAGGAATGGAATGAATGAAACCCCCATCTAGCGGCGAGGATATGAACTGGGCCGGCTGCCGAGGCCTGGCCCACTCCTCTGGGGCAATGATTAAATGAATGACAGATGAAATTAAATGAGAGTGGAGAGTGTTGCTGGAATGAATTTTTTGACAGGGAAAACCGGAGTACCCGGAGAAAAACCTGTCTGCCTTCCTTTTTGTCCAGCACAGATCTCACATGGAATGACCGGAGTTTGAACCACGGACCCAGCGGTGAGAGGCCGGCGTGCTGCCGCCTAAGCCACGGAGGTGAGTCGAATTAAATTTTCTAATTTATAATAAGAAACGATCATTTAATAGTGCACTTTGATCAAACGGAATGTCGTTCGTACTTTTTATTTTAGGCCATCCCGTGGTGTAACTGCTAGCATTCTTGGCTGTCACCCCGAAGGTCCATGTTTGATTGCCAGCTCTGCAAAGTAATTTAATTCTGGTTTGAGGGCTGGCCCGGGGCACACTCTGCCTCGAGGGGCAAAAATGAGAAAACGTGAGATCGGTTCCTACCTCACCTAGCCTAAAAGGGGTTTTCGGTGGTTTCTCCCACTTCTACTCCAGATAAATGCGGGGATGGTTTCTAACTTAAGGCAACGCCTGCATCCTTTCCAAACCTCACCTGAATTACAAATACAACCATTAAATTCAGACACCACAATTATCAGACAAATATTCCATTAAGAAGGTTGAGAAACTGGTCATCAAACCTGCTTATCTCCATATGGATGACGTTCCTCATAGGGACGAAGGCAAATGCGATTATGTACGGTAAATATTCTTGATTGAGGGGTGGAATATTGAGGTTATCTACAATAGTCAATATTCCAGGAAGGGCCTAAATACAGAGGTGTGCAAATTATTAGATTAATTAATGGATTTAAATCAATCACAATTTTTCATTAAAAATCTGTCTATTTTATATGTATTATCCTACTTAGCGTTAATTTCTCCCCCAAAGACTTAAAACTTTTCACAAAAGGAATCGCGTTGAGATATGTTTGAAATTGGAGATCCTTAGGGACTCCTGAGCTGGGTCAGTTTTCTCTTTTTTCATTGACTAGAGTGCACCCCTTTAAATCAGGTGATTTTAATCCATGGCGCACCATCAGTAATAAAAGACTTCAAATCATTCTGCACTAAATTCTCAAAAAAACTAGAATAACGTAATCTAAAACAAACAAAACGTGCAAGGCTGCTCAATCAGTGGAGATTCCAAATAAAAAACAAGATGTTCAGTATAGAACATATAGCCTACTTTCTCCTAAATCCTTGGGTATTGTTATAACTCTCTGTCCTTTTCAAGGAGTATAATTGAATGTTGGTTGTAGTAGCGTGTTGAAATACAGCGTGCTATAGGGATATTAAACATGAATATGAGGTGCCCTTTCCTAGTGGGACCTCTGTAAAAAAATTCATTCAATTCGGTCACCGTGTTTGAATTGATCTGGGGAATGGATTTGCACACATACATGGCCGCTATTTGCAAACTATTGGGCTGATGACCTTGTAGTCAGTCATAAGATGCTTTCCACAAAAAGGCATGTTGTTGACAAATCCGGTAGAGATCAAATTATTAGGATGGTCGAAATTTGATTTAAGCTTTTAACATTTGGGTGGCCGTCATTCCGTTTCCGTCAAGATGGCGGCGATATAAAACATGACACTGATGTGCCTTTTGCTAGTGCTTCCTCTGTACCAAATTTCGTTCAATTCGGTTTCACCGTGTTTGAATTTATAGGGGGAATCGATTTGCACACATACTTGGCCACCATCTGCAAACTATTGGGCTGATGATCTAGCAGTTTGGTCAGAATATGCTTCCCACATAAAGATTTGTTGTTACAAAATTTGGTAGAGACTAGATTATTAGGTTGGTCGTAATTACATTTTAGCCTTTAACATTTGGGTGGTCGCGATTACGTTTCCGTCAAGATGGTGGTGATATAAAACATGACACTGAGGTGGCCTTTTCTAGTGCTACCTCTGTACCAAATTTCGTTCCATTCGGTTTCACCGTGTTCGAATTAATAGGGGGAATCGATTTTCACACAAAGATGGCCGCCATCCGCAAAATATTAGGCTAATGACCTATTAGTTTGGTCAAAGGATGCTCCCTCCATAATGGTATGTTGATGCAAAATTTGGTAGAGAACGGATGATTAGGTTAATCGTAATTTGATTTAAGCTTTGAATATTTGTGTGGCCGCCATTACGTTTCCGTCAAAATGGCGGCGATATGAAACATGACACTGAGGTGCCCTTTGCTAGGGCTACCTCTGTACCAAATTTCATTCCATTCGCTTTCACCGTGTTCGAATTAATAGGGGTGATCGATTTTGACACAAAGATGGCCGCCATCCGCAAACTATTAGGCTAATGACCTATTAGATTTGTCAAAGGATGCTCCCTCCATAAAGGTATGTTGTTGCAAAATTTGGTAGAGATCGGATGATTAGGTTAGTCGTAATTTGATTTAAGCTTTGAACATTTGTGTTGCCACCATTACGTTTCCGTCAAGATGGCGGCGATATAAAACATGACACTGAGGTAGCCTTTTCTAGTGCTACCTCTGTACCAAATTTCGTTCCATTCGGTTTCACCGTGTTCGAATTAATAGGGGGAATCGATTTTCACACAAAGATGGCCGCCATCCGCAAACTATTAGGCTAATGACCTATTAGTTTGGTCAAAATATGCTCCCTCCATAATGGTATGTTGATGCAAAATTTGGTAGAGATCGGATGATTAGGTTAATCGTAATTTGATTTAAGCTTTGAATATTTGTGTGGCCGCCATTACGTTTCCGTCAAGATGGCGGCGATATGAAACATGACACTGAGGTTCCCTTTGCTAGTGCTACCTCTGTACCAAATATCATTCCATTCGCTTTCACCGTGTTCGAATTAATAGGGGTGATCGATTTTGACACAAAGATGGCCGCCATCCGCAAACTATTAGGCTAATGACCTATTAGATTTGTCAAAGGATGCTCCCTCCATAAAGGTATGTTGTTGCAAAATTTGGTAGAGATCGGATGATTAGGTTAGTCGTAATTTGATTTAAGCTTTGAATATTTGTGTGGCCGCCATTACGTTTCCGTCAAGATGGCGGCGATATAAAACATGACACTGGGGTGCCCTTTGCTAGTACTACCTCTGTACCAAATTTCGTTCCATTCGGTTTCACCGTGTTCGAATTAGTAGGGGCAATCGATTTTCACACAACGATGGCCGCCATCCGCTAAATATTAGGCTGATGACCTAATAGTTTGGTCAAAGGATGCTGCCCCCATAAAGGTATGTTGTTGCAAAATTTGGTAGAGATCGGATGATTAGGTTAGTCGTAATTTGGTTTAAGCTTTGAACATTTGTGTGGCCGCCATTACGTTTCCGTCAAGATGGCGGCGATATAAAACATGACACTGAGGTGTCCTTTGCTAGTGCTACCTTTGTACCAAATTTCGTTCAATTTGCGCTCACCGTGTTCGAATTGATAGGGGGGGACAGACATTCAGAGTACACACACACACACAGACAAACACAGACAGACACACTTTTTTCGCCCTGTAGTGATCTCATAAGTCTACTTTCATTTTTGGCAAAAATCGAAAGTAGGCTAATAAAAAATAAAACAAGATGTTCAGTAAAGAACATATAGCCTAATTTCTCCTAAATGCAAAGGTTTAATTATAACTCTTTGTCCTCTTCAAGGAGTATGTTGGTTGTAGTAGCTTGTCGAAATACAAGTGCTATACGGATATTAAACGTTGATTGATTGAATCAACACCTGAATTATATATACACACACTAATACAGCCATCACAATAACACAGGTCATGAGACCAAATTCAACACTGACCCAAGTACACGAGGCTAAATCACCATGATTCCATGCATCTCAAATGAAACAACAACAACAACAACATCTTCTTACCCAAATCCTTACTCGTATTAAAGTTCATACAATTGTAAGCCTACAGACGTCACAATGACACAGGTTATCAGACAACGTCTACACACGCACCCAAGTACACGGGGCTACAAGACCATGATGCCGCAAAACCCCTAATGAATCAACAACAAAAATAACAACAACAACAATATACTCTACCGCGGATAAAGGACAAAAAGTACAGCATATTATGTGATATTTTTGATTGCAAATACACACCATATATGCTTAACATTATAATGTGTGAGTAATGTATTATGAATCAATAAATACAAAAAAAACGAAGTAAAAATATTCGAACCCATAGTGATTCGAACCAGGGTAGGCCAAACTATGAGGGTAGATCGCTACCACTTTTTTTTTCTTGCCTACTTTTTTTATTAGCTCTTTACAGAATTACAGAATTTTCAGATATGATAAATACCATACTATTACATCACAAGAAAATCCAGCTAGTGTGCATATTTATCGTACAATTGTCCACTTTCACTAAGCTTCCAACGCTCTTTCTGCAGGTGATACCTGAGATCCAGGAACGAGAAATGTTGATCATTGTCCATCACGAAGTGTACATATTGGCCCATTATCCACACAATGGCAGTCTGTTTAATTTGGGGGAAGGCGGTCACCGACAAGCGAATCAACTTCCTGTCATCAAGGTCATCCGTGGGCACATTTAATAGTTGACATACTTTTCCCTTACACCACAGCCACGTGGAGGCAACTCGCGTGCATGATGTGAAGCGGTGTATCGCCGTATCAGTTTGACCACATATAGTACACCATGGGTAAGCTTCAAGACGGATGGTATATCGCCGTAGAGCGGTTGGGATGAGATCGTTGAGGAAGATAAAAACCCGGGAGTGTACAGCAGAAGAAATGGTCATAGCCCCAAAATTTTTCCAAACAGTCTCGATTCGCGGTTTGGAGTGTACCACTTACCGCAACATGTTATAAATACTTTTCGTCGTTGGAACAGTCCCTGAAGGCATTTGGCGAACAGTTTCCCGAAGGTGCTGTTGATGGTCCCTAAATATCTTCGGCAAAGCTCTCTCACAACCACGGGCTGTGTTTCGAATATCTTTGTATAGCGCTTTCGTAAAAGTGTCATGTTGGGAAAGAATGGTGATATCGTTCTTGCAGAGGAGTGCACGGCATTTCATGCCATGAGCGGTTAGCCCTAGCCCACCTTGCCAGGATGGGAGATACAACTGTTCCCGTTGTACTCGGAACAAAAATCCTTACCATAGAAACCAACCTGTATATTTTGCCAATTGGCTCTCAAACATTTTGGGAAGTGGGAAAAGTTGTGCGACATACCATATTTTAGAGAGCGCAAACACGTTGAGGACTATGACCCGTTGCACTATATTGAGGTTTCTTTGACCAAATTGGATCAGGACTCCCCTAACTTTGGCAATGACCTTAGTCCAGTTTGCTTGCACCGTGTCCAGAAGCGATTGCTTCCAGGTAATGCCAAGAATTTTCACCTCATTTACTATCCGGAACCAGGGCTGTTGGGTAATCACTGAGTTATTATTGAGCGGAAGCAAAGCAGTTTTCTGGGGGTTCGATTGTGCTCCAGAGGCGATATGGTAGAGCTGAAGGACGCTATCGATGTGGGAGATGTCTTCATTATTGCGGATCAATATGGATACGTCATCAGCATAGGCGCACATGCCAAAAACATGTGTGGACAGTTTGTAACCCTGTAGCTTCACCTGTGTAGTCCGAATGAACGGTTCAAGGCCAATGACAAAAAGTAGCATGGAGAGGGGACATCCTTGCCTTACTGATCGTTGTATCGGAATCAGAGGGGAAAGAAAACCGTTGACGAGCACTCGAGACGTAGCATTACAGTTTATCATACGAATGTAGTCAATAAGGATTGCAGGAAATTCAAAGTGCTGCAAGACCATGTACAAGTATTCATGACTGATGCGATCGAAAGCTTTATCAAGATCCAAGGTGAGGAAACTCATTGGCTCAGTGGGGAGCATTTCGGCTTTTAGGTGTAGGTCCCGTAGTATCGCTAAGTTTGTTAACAGAGTTCTTCCAGGAATACTGCAACATTGTTCATCACCAATGATATCATGTGGAACAGTCTTCAATCGGCATGCAAGTACTTTGGCAAGGATTTTATAATCACTGCAGAGCAGAGTAACTGGTCGGAAGTCACCAACTGCCATGGGAGAGGATGTTTTAGGTATGAGGACTATGGTACCCTCGTGATGTGATCGACAAAGAGCACGACGTTGGAGAATGGTACGCAGGACATGACAAAATTCTTTGCCAATGAGAAGCCAGAAGTGTTTATACATTTCATATGGCAGTCCATCAATGCCAGGTGAGCGGTTGTTTGGGAGTTGTTTAACCACAGAGTGAATCTCTTCATCCGTAATATCCGCGCTGAGCCGAGTTTTGTTGTCCGGAGATAGATGGGTACTGCAAGATGAAAGCAATAGGGTCACCTGCTGTGGATCAATTGGAGCCTGTGCGTAGAACCGTTGATAAAATAGTGATATTTCACTACGTATAGCGTCAGGGGAGGTGACGACATTTCCAGTACTGGTGCGGAGGAGGTGGATATATTTACGTTGCCGCTCACGTTGTCCTTTGGCGATATGGTATACACTTGCACTTTCGCCTGGGAGCACTGTACGATCTTTTAAAGCCACGTTTATATGAGCGAGCGTTCGTTGCTGTAGAGACAGGAGCTTGGTTTTAACTTCCCGAATCTGGTCATATATACGCTCCCCAGCATCAGATCTTTGCTGGAGCTGGCGAAGAACTCGATAGTAAAATTCAACTGTATCCCGTCTTTCCCGACCTCGTTGGTAGGATATGTTCTTAAAGACGCGGCGGATCCCTGGTTTAACCAAAATATCCCACCAGTCTGCGCAGTCGCGAAATTTGCATTTTTGTTGGACCCATCGAGTCCAGTGTTGTCTGAAAATATCTTGGCATTCCTCCTCCAGTAACAGCGAGCAATTCAGTTTCCAATAACCTCTTCCTATGTGAAATATGGGATGGGGGTAAGAGATTGTACATACGACAGCATGATGGTTAGTGAAACTGGCAGGTATCACTTCATATCGTCTAGGCTGGATAAGTTCCTGTGAAAAGTAGATGCGGTCAATTCGTGATGAGGAGTTGTGACTTATACAGGTGTAATGGGGCAAGGGCACCCTTAAACTATCCACAGCATCAATGAGGTGTGGGGAGGTAAGAAGGGTCCTGAGAGCCGGGTTGACACCTTTGTATGGACTAGTGGAATCCTCTGGGCGTTGAATACAATTGAAATCCCCTGCAAGAATAAGTTTTTCCTTAACGTCGTGCAGATGAGGCAGTATACTCTGTTGAAAGAACATTTTCCGTTCCACACATTTATTGGACCCGGATGGAGCATATACATTTATCAGGGTGGTATTGTTTATGTGTCCAGATATTATGCGTCCTGATTGATGACATAGCACACCTTCGAGTGGGATATCATGTCTTGTGAGGAATCCGGTCCCTCTATTCGTATTACCGGTATTGATGTATTGTTTGTAGAAGGCAGATATGGGTAAACACGGTATAGAAACTTCTTGAATGAAGGCAATGTCAATGTCTGCATCTCGAAAGAATCTCTCCAACAGTTGAAATTTCAGAGGGCATTCGATTACATTGATATTCACAATGGCCACGGTGAGAAATTGCGCCATTAAGAGAAGTATAAAAGCTGTGATAGACATACTGGAAGGTGGACTCGAAAGAAGACACAGGTGAGAATTATCCTGGTGCACTATGTCAAATTAGGTTGAGATAGTTCCTTATGACTGCCATTCATAGGCCGGCTGTCAGCGTTTGAGAGCGTTCGTGGGTCCCTAGATGACGTAGAATGAAGATTTTGTTTCTTTTTCACAGCTGCGGGAACGTTTGTAGAGCCAGTTTGATTCTTCTGGGCTGGTACGGCAATCGAGGCATTTGTTTTAATCTTCTTAGATACGTTCTCGGATCCCCGATCAACCTGCTTAAGTGAGTCGGTAGGTACCAGAGAAGGTGGGGGCAGTGAAGACAAAATTTCTGTGGCAGCCTGTAGTTACGGCATAATTGGTTCTATGGCTGCGATACAGGTTGCCGATAGCACAGGGGCACTCTGTGGCTCGCTGAGCTGGTCAGTGTAAGGTACCAGTTCTGCGTCAGGTGTATCCAAGGCCACTTCTGGTGTTGTCCCAGCTGACTGATCAATAAGTATGTTTTCATGTGACGTTTTCTGTGTCACAACTTCCGAGTATTGGACACGTCGTTGTTGTGTAGGAGTTATACCGAGGGGAATCATTTTCTGTGGGCAGTTGATACGTAGATGTGTGTTAGCATTGCAAATTAAACAGGTCTGTTTCTGTCCATTATAAGATATGTAGCCAGAATGGCCACCGAAAGTCTCAGTGGAGGGGATATCTTGTTTGATTTCCATAGTGACTGCGCGTATTCCATTATACACCGGGAACTGATAAGCAGAAGACCATTGTTCTTTCCTGACTTCACTCACAGTGCCATATTTCGACAGGACGGATTTGAAAATTTCAGGGGGAACTTCAAGTGGGACATTAAATATACGCACTGTGGTAAAATTGGAATCCGCTGTGGGGAGCTTAACATTAGTCATTTCGCCTGAGTCATACTGAAATTTAATAGGATCTGCAAAAGTATTTAACAATTTCTGATAAGTAGATATGCTGATTACCTTGATGTACATGGTTTTTTTTGCGCATTTAACTGGATGGCTTCTACTTGGTCGACAGTCAACCGGAGAGTATCGCTAATCCAGCGGTGAATTTCTCCTGTTGTGGCGCGAGAACTCTGCATGTCCCATTGGCAGCGTACGGTGTTTTTCCTCTGGTATCCGGACATGATTTTCAGCGGGGTTTTCTGTGTTTCTGGTTTTGTTGTCCTATCTGGAACACTACTTGAAAAAGTATTGTCCGAATGACACACGGAAGGTCAGTTCACCCGTGGAACTATCGGAAGCACTGATATTAGGAAAAGTACACTCTTCCAATGCGGTCACACAGCGCGCACACACGCACCTCACTCGGCCACGACTAGTGACCAACTGTCCACTGCGCCACGGAGTGATACAATAATGCCATGTAAATAGCTTCTTTGGTACAAATGTATCTTTTTTGTGCAGAAATCAACGATTTCCCAAACGTTTTTTGACCCTTCTATAAACCATTAATTGATATTAAATATGTATTATTTTGTTCAGTACATTTCTAAAAGGATATATATAACCTTACGCAGTTACGGATATATATGGATTTACGAGCACAGATAGCGGCCATTTTGTCTACGGGACGTCAGGACCCACAACGATATTGTATCGTCAATCGGACCTGTTAAGTCCCTTCTACGGTTACATATTCTATTATAATGGGCTAATATCCTACCGGTCACCTCCTTGAGGACAGTTTAAACCTCCATATGTACTATAAGCTGAATTGTTGAGGTCAGGCCTTGTTGAATCGTAAGTTACGGTTGGGCTCTAATACAGGCATGATTTATACATCCACCATCCTGAAACTATTTGGCTGATGACCCTGTAGTTTGGACAAAATACGTTTCCCACATTAAGGTATATTGTTGGAAAATTTTGCAGAGATCGGATGATTAGGTTAGTCGTAATTTGATTTAAGGTCAGAACATTTGGGTGGGCGCTATTTCGTTTTTGTTATGATGGCGGTGATATACAACATGACACTGAGTTGTCCCTTGCTAGTGCTACCTCTGTGCCAAAGGTGATTCGATTTGGGTTTCGTTATGTTTGAATTGATAAGGGGAATCGATTTGCACACATACATGACCACCATCTGCAAACTATTGGGATGATGACCCTGTAGTTTGGTCAAAAGACGCTTCCCACATGAAGGTATGTTGTTGCAAAATTGGGCAGAGATCAGATGATTAGGTTAGTCGTAATTTGAATTAAGCTTTGAATATTTGGGTGGCCGCCATTACGTTTCCGTCAAGATGGCGGCGATATAAAACATGACACTGAGGTGCCCTTTGCTAGTGCTACCTCTGTACCAAATTGCGTTCAATTCGGTTTCACCGTGTTCGAATTGATAGGGGGGGGCAGACATTCAGAGTACACACACTCTCTCTCTCACACACACACACACACAGACACACAATTTTTGGCCCTGTGTAGATATCATAAGTCTACTTTCATTTTTTGCAAAAATCGAAATTAGGCTAAAAATACTGTCGGTTATCTAAGAAAAAATGTAACTAAGACTATTGGTTAATCATTTGAAAAAAGGCCATGCAAATATTTTACTGCATTAAGTTATCCCTCCTTAAATTATTCTGCTAAGGTCCCATTCCAGTTTTGTACCGACAATAAGGTCCCATTAACACCAACCTACACATATGGGGTACCTACAGGTTCAGCATAACACAATGCGTAAGCGAAACGCACTCACTACTCTTTAAATGCCTCACAATTAAATAAATGCCTTAAAACATATATATTTACAATGAAATAATGAAAGAATGCAACACGGTAACCATGGCAAGAGAATCTCACAGGTCCATCTATTTCTGTAAGACGCAATGCAATTCCAATTATTACATTACTATTGGAAGTTTCCAGACGGTTATAAGGTTATCACTGAACCAAATTAAGCTGTACAATTCATCAATACATACAGTATAATGCGCTTAAGGGGGTCAAGGGGCACTCTAGAATTTTTTCACGCAATTTTCACGTGTTCGTGTGGTACGAAAGGTCTTTTTCACCCGACTATAAAGGATCTCCGAAAACCACATTTAAAGGCCCTTATTTAACAGTGTCTGTGATATTCCCAGAAAACTAACTTCGCTCTGTTATACTGTACCTATGAAGGAATGGCAAACCCCTAACCACTGCACCAGTACCTGAATTGATAAAGTCTGATCATTCATACCAAGGATAAATAAGACATAGCATTCATGATTAAGATTTTGCTAAGTGTACTCTTTACAACTAGAATATTCGCGGGCGAAGCCGCGACGGGTAATGCTAGTAAAATATAAAATGAAATATTGGAAAACTAGCATCGAGTCTCATAATTAGCACACCTCTGTAATTATACAAGTAATTTGGCCACCCTGCCGTCCAATGAGGTACACGTATCTATAGCTATTTTTGAAGTGGTAAATATCTAATGACACTTTATTTGGGGACAGGTATGTTTTTATCCGCCTATCCTTTATGTTTTAGTATAATTCTTTACGCCAAACAAAACCATAACCTAGGCAGAAACAAGTCAACACACACAAATAATTTATTTTTAGCCTATTTTAATTTTATGAAAAAACAAGATGTTCAGCAAAGAACATATAGCCTACTTTCTCCTAAATATATGGGTATCTTTATGACTCTTTGTCCTCATCCCTAAAACAATCACCCCAACCACAATGTATTGTTTGTTTTCTTTTATATTGATAATAAGCCAGTAAGTGTCAAGATCAATATTATATACTTTATGATGATTGAATAACAAAACTACTAACTTATTGTAATGCATTCACGTCCGTTAATCTCTATATTAAGCCAGCCTGCAAAATTAAGAATCTTCCGCCCCAATCATCTTCCGCCCCAATCACAGTAGGTGGTGCTGCGACCTATCAGTGAATTAATCTTTATCTTGTACGCCTATGCACTGCCATCGTAATGTACTACGATGGCAGTGTTCTATGGGTGTTGAATGAGTAGGCAGTTTAAAGTAGCCAAGAGGGAGGCGATCCAGCTGGCAGTGTTTAAAGGTATTCGGAGCGCGATCGTGGCTAATAGTTGAACTACCAGTATTACAAAATTGCCATTCTTCAGGAGGCCAGCTCAGGCATTTACACAGCGTTATGTTTGGAACAATATTACCCACATAACCCACAAGAGGACAGCACCGTACAGAGGCATTAAGAAGGCTGTGGTTAATGACAACGTGTATCTAGTTCTTCTATTCTCCTTTTTCTAATGTCTTCTGTTTATGTGCGATGCTGGGACTGTGATTTTATTAATATACGAGTGTATACTTTATCCTCTCCTTTGAGCTAAATGACATTTTATTCAGTATATGTGGGAAAAGCTCGTGCACATCATTTGTAAAAGAATTCAAGAAAAAAAAACCTAACTGTAGCAGTACTCGATCCCCAGTCAACTGCGTGTCAGATTAACATGCTAGCCCAGAGCTAACCGTATCCATGACGTCAGGTGTTCTTAACTGACATATTAGATACAAACTGTTGGCAAATAATGACTTTAAATAAACGATTTCTTCACTGCAGTACATCTTCATTAAAGATCAATTCATACAAAGTTTATATTATTGTATCAGTACGGTATATCACATACAACATACTAAAACTACTGAAATATAAGACAGGCACATGAGGACAGCTGCCATCTTGTCATGTGACACAAACGGCTCAACTCTTTTAAGCCACTCATACTGTATAATATTATAATATTAAATTATAATAAATAACGGATCATGACCTTCAGGATAGCTTAAAACCCCCTAGGCTCGATAATCGGAATTGGTGGGTCTTAAGCTATTTATTAAAATGGTTGCATAATTCACACGGCCGCCATCCTGAAATGGCATGGCCGATGACCTTGAATTTTGGGTGAAAGACGCGTCCTATATAAAGGTATGTTGTCACCAAATTTGGTAGAGATCGGATGATTAGTTTAGCCGTAATTTGATTTTACGTTTTGAACATTTGAGTGGCCGCCATTCTGTTTTGGTAAAGATGGCGGCGATATAAAGTATGACACTGAGGTGTCCTTTACTAGTGCTACCTCTGTACCAAATTTCGTTCAATTCGGTTTCACCGTGTTCGAATTGATAGGGGGGGGACAGACATTCAGAGTACACACACTCACACACACACAGACACACACACACACACACAGACTCACACACAGACTCACACACACACATACACACACACACACAGACTCACACACACACATACACACACACAGACAGACACACTTTTTTCGCCCTGTGTTGATCTCATAAGTCTACTTTCATTTTTTGCAAAAATCGAAAGTAGGCTAAAAAATAGGCTTATGAGATCACCTTTTGTCAGTGTTTGTGAGCGTATGTGTGTGACTGTGTGTCTGTCTGTCTGTCTGTGTGTCTGTCTGTCCCCCTAAATAACTTTTAAACAGCTGGAGCGATTTCAATGAAACTCGGTAAGTTTATGGCACCATTTTGTCCGACCCCGACCGTGGCCTTCAAATGTTAGTACGTCTCACCAATCCAACATGGCGGCTGTGCGAAATATTTCACCAGCATTCAATATCTCCGAAACTATTACCGATATCACCCTGGAATTTTGTATGGTGATAAAAGGCCCTATTACAAATTTACCTATGAGTCATTCAAAAACCTGGTAACTACAAAACAAACAAGGTGGCGAGGCGAAGTTGAGACTTTTGAATAGACCTTTCTCGCGATTTACCATCCAAACGCAATGAAACTTGGTACAGCAAACGTTTATACACATTGTAATGCACCGACATCTAATTTAGTTCAATTGTTTACATAACCTCAAGATGGCGGCTGTGCGAAATGTTTTATCTGCATTCTGTATCTCCGAAACTATTTCTGATATCACCTTGAAATTTTGTACGGTGATAAAGGGCTCTACTACACGTTTATATATGTAAGTTTCAAAAACCTGTGTAGTACAAAACGAATATGGCAGCCAAGCGAATTTGAAACATTTTAATAGACCTTTCTCGCGATTTAGCTCTCTGAGCGCAGTGTAATATGGTACAGTAAGTGTTTATACATACTGTAATGCACTGGCATCTGGTTCAGTTCAATTGCGGTTGTGCGAAATTTTAAAATAAATTTTAGTTTTTATTTCTTGTGTCGTAATCATGCGATGGAAGTGAAAGTTTGAATAATGAATCTACGCAATAATTTTCCTTTAATGATACATAACTCTATGGCCTATACATATAACAATCCAACATAGCGACCATCCGAAATATTTAGACGGTTCTCAATACCTATGACTCTTTTACAGTAATCAAACTGAAATTCTTTATGTTCATAGTGGTTAATAACATACATTTACATATAGGACATTCAATAACCTGGTGAGCACTAATCCAACATGGCGACGACGCAAATTATAACTATTTAAATGAACGTTTCTCGCGATTTAACCATCCGAGTGCAGTGAAACTTGGTACGGTAAATGCTTAGGCTATACAAATGTTAATCCACTGGCATATAATTTATTCCCATTGTTTTCATAACTGGAAGATGGCTGCTGTGCGAAATTTTAAAATCTCGTTTTTACTTCTTGTGTACTAATCATGCGATTGAAGTTTGAATACTACACCTACACAACAATCTTCATGTAATAGTACATAACTGTAAGACCTACATATAAAAAAATCCATCATGGCGACCATCCGAAATGTGAGATGGTTCTCAATATCTACGAATCTATTACAAGCATACTGAAATTTTGTATGTTGATATAGGCAATTAACTTAAGTAGGATATATGAAAATAGGATTTAGTTCGTCACGGAAATACTTATCTTGATATACATGCAATATTGTGTATTTTGAACACCCCTGAGCTCTTTAGGTATTCAATTTAGTGTTAATTAAATGCCTATGGAAATGTAATTCCCCTTGAAACAAAATCTGTATATATTGAAGCAGTCTACGTTGCTATGCAAATTGGACTACAGCGACGATCTCGCTCAACATTTGTATTTCAATGAAGCGATACTCCAGTTCCATAGAACTAGTTAGTCAGGAAGGTCCTGCGAGCAGTATTTCACCCTTTTATGGTACTTAAGTTATGTTGTGACTCATTCAGAGTTATAAAAGTGTTTAAAGTTCTCCGGGAAGTGCATTAACTCCCGCCATCGGCATGACGTGAATATTACTGCGACGCAACTTTTCGAAGAGCTAAGTAATGCGAGTTGCCTATACAGCAAGGCGAGAAGAGTTTACAGGAATCTTGATATTCCTCTGCGATCTGAGTGCTTCTAATGGATGAAAGTGTGCAAGGAGTTTATATTACCCGTTCTAGAATTTAGTAAAGGAACTTACTTCCTCCTGGAAACATAAGGCAAATATGGGTGATCTAATATGTACTAAGATTCAAAGTTAGAGATTTACACAAATTAAATGCGAGGGTTCATAACGCAATGGGGCGCATTAGACGGGTAGTGCTGAGGAACATGTAGCGAGTGGCCGTCTGGTTGTTATCCCTTCGTATTCTGACGTAATCTGCCAGCATGCAGTGTGACTACTGACGAGATCAGTTATTAGACATCCCATACAGCAGTAGTCTACTGTATGTCGGACCCCAATAGGTAGATTGTACGAGGCAAATGAGCTACCTGGTATAAATAGGCCTATATCACTTTCTCATTTACAGATGAAGTATTACCATATAAAATATCGGTCTAGTTCGTCAATGGGCATAATCAGACAAATGGGGTGGAAATGGGGTACATGTTTCGAAGTTAATGTTTGAATAATGAACCTACGCAATAATCGTCATCTAATAGTACATAACTCTATGGCCTACATATATATAAATCCAACATGGCGACCATCCGAAATATTTAGATGGTTCTCAATATCTACGAATCTATTACAGCAATCAAATTGAAATTTTGTATGTCGATAGTGGCAATTAACATAAGTAGGATATATGAAAATAGGCTATGTAGTTCTTCACGGAACTACTTGCTTCTTCTAGCGTCTTCAAGTATCAGTTTACATTTGAAAAATAATTGCTACCATCATAACATATTGTCGACAAAAAAAACATAAAAGGATATTTTATTATAATTTCTTCGAATGTGTGATTTTAACTGCGCGAGTGATCTGGACCTATTTGGTTACCATGGTAACAATGCTCTCAAATTGGGCCATCAAATATTTTCTCGCGGCTTCGGTGGCGTAGTTGGTAGCATGCTGAGCTTCTATGCCCAAGATAGCGGGATCAAACCCGGCCGAAGCCGTCGGATTTTTTAAGAGCGTTAAAAATCCCTCAGCGTGCCTTCCTTCGGAGGGGATGTATAGCCGGTGGTCCCATGTCATAGATTTATGGCATGTTAAATAACTTTCCACTATTTACACCTGTATGAAACTAAATTGTATAGGTTAAGAATGTAAACAACGCTCTTAGGTTGCTACGTTCGTTGCCAAGAGCCGACTGCGGTGGCGTCTAGTAGCTAAGTTCTGATCTAGGCTTAGTAGTCGTTGACGATGGCGTTTGGCGGCAAAAGTAGGAACTAGTTGAAAAATTCAAAGTTACAGTCCTTACTTGAATAAAAAAAACAAGATACACACACTAATACAGTCATCACAATTAACACCGGTTATCAGACAGATTCTACACACACCCAAGTACACGGGGCTACATGACCGCGTTGTCGCAGCCCCTAATCTAAGGAAACAACCAACCAAATATTGTCTCATGATGATTTGTGTATTCACCACATCGAGATATGTTTCGAAAAAGTGAAATATCGCTATCACTTTCGTAGTATGTGAAAAATCGAATCCATTCAAAATTCGTACTATTCTTTGGATCTGGACCAAAAACTTATCTCTGTAAAGTTTTTGTGATAGCACAAACTATTGACCAATAGGATGGGAGAAATGGTGGTTTTGGATAATAACAAACATACCTCCCTTAATAGGCACAATATGAAAACCATTTAAAATGGTCAATAGCCCTCTACAAATTACCTAAACATTTTGTATGAAAGATTTTTTGATATGACCCACCCTTGCGTCAAGGGATGAGCAAAATGCTTTCAGAATTATAAGAAGATGGGACTTCTCGTACGATAAACATGTGGGACATTTGTAGGTACAAAATAATTGGCAAATTTAGTGAATTATAATGAACTATTTATTACCTCAAGTCATTGTGACCTTCTTCAGCGTGGTATAGGATAAGTAACTGTGTAGTAACATACAACTTAATACAATTATTGTCATGATTGAGGATACTATAAATATGTTTGTACCAAAAGTTCACAGAGTAAAATTTCAAAAAACCACATCTGTTACAAACATTTTGTTAATAAAGCATAAAGAAAAGTCTTGAAAATTCAGCATCTGCATGATCAATACATTTCTCAACATTTCATAATAACTTCGTCACAATTATTTCCAAAGTTTCTCTCCACAATATCTCTCTACCTGGCAAATACACATCTAGCATAATTCTTATAACCTAACTTATTCAACATACATATTTTCACATACACATTTCTTCAATTCTACGCTGTTATTCCAAGACTTTTTTTTATCATTTCAAGTGATCTTGTCGACTTCGTCGTTATGCTTGAGTCTAAAGTTATGTGGGACGGAGACGGTTGCGTTACGGAGACAGAAGTGACGTCTTGCAGCCGCGTGGGAAACCAAAGTTAATGGGTAAAGGACGGCGAGTGCGTGACGTCATGCAGCCACGCGGGAAGCCGAAGTTAATGGTTAATGGAGTCTGTTGAAAGAGTCCTGGGGCGTCGAGCGACCTGGGGCTTTGAGCGAAGCGAAAAGAATACAGGGTGACTCCTAAAGAGGTGTACAAGATGTCACACAAGAAAACAGGGTGACTTCTAAAGAGATATACAAGATGCCATATAAGAATACAGGGTGCCTCCTAAAGAGGTGTGCAGGATGTCAGAGCAAACTACAGGGTGACACTTAACGAGGTGTACAGTATGTTAGATTCAATTCAAATACAGGGTGACCCTTAAAGAGGTTTGCAAGATATCAGATTCAAATAATGGGTGACCATTAAAGAGTTGTAGAAGATGTCAGACCCTTAAAGAGGTGCCCACGCGGGAAGCCTAAGTTAATGGGTAATGGAGTCTGTTGAAAGAGTCCTGGGGCTTCGAGCGAAGCATTTCAAATGATATGACGTCTAGTCTTTCAGACTGACTGTATTTTTTTATGCTTTACTCACAAAATTATTGTAACAGATCTGGTTTTTTGAATTTTACTCTGTGAAGGTTTGGTAAAAAAATATTTATAGTATCCACTATTATGACCAAAAAATTATTAAATTGTACGTTTCTGCACAGTTACTTATCTTATACCACGCTGAAGATGATCACAATGTGCCCGAAACCGGTCCAGTTTCATTGTACTAAATATTGGCTCAAGGTAATAAATAGTTAGTTCATTATAACTAGCGGACCCGTGTGAGAAATCTCGCATGTTCATAATGCAGACTTTCCCGAATAGGTTTATAATAAGAGACTTAAGTAGAAAGTTTGTAATGTTTTAATTTGAACCAAGTGATTATAGAACACTATTTACGTTTCAGGCGTCCCTACGACCAAAATGCGAACTGAACAGCAATGATGTCGCGTATTTTCAGACAGCAACAGTATTTGCAAATCGCACACTTGTTACAAAATGATATTTATGAAATTAGAATGCAATTCGTCAATTTGTGTGCTGAGTCCATTGATTGAGAGCTTAGCCGTAACACTCACCGGTTATTCGATATTTATGAAAATATACGATTTGAGTACTCATTCCTTTAAATTACTGTTTCTGAAATCCATGAAAAATTATAAAGGATATACCTCAGAATGTTAAAATAATTGAAACAGGTGTTACAGCTGCCAAAATGTGAGGTGGACAGCAATTATGGAGCGTATCTTCCTGCAGCTACAGTATCTGCAAATCGCACAATTCGTACATTTTTTAAAAGTCTTTTTTTAGAGAAATGATAGATATTTATGAAATTAGAGTGCAATACGTCACTGATAATGTCTATTCTTTTTCATTTGAATGCTCATTTGTCACAGTCGGTCGCTTGTGAGCGCCGCAGGAGGGATCTATACTACTGAAATTATATATAGGGTGGTGGGTCTTCTCGTTTGCAAAAATGAGGAAAAAGTAGACTTATGAGATCGATCCGGGAAAATGTGTGTCTGTCTGTCCTTCGGTCTGTCTGTTTGTCTGTCTTTCTGGCTGTGTGTGTGTGTGTTCCCTATGAACTCCTAAACGGCTGCAACAATCGAAACCAAATTTAGTATGAGAAATGATGAATACCGGAATATCTCAAGCCCATATTTGAAACTGATGTCAGTGCTACGAACTGCTGAAAAAACACATTAGAAATTTGAGCTCCATGTTGGATATCTTGGAAGGTATGCATGGGAGCTATTCCAAAATTGGCACACATGTAGATAATACCAGTTCAGTTTAATTTGCAGGAGGACATACATGACAGTGTTGCCAAAATAATTTTAATACTTCTGATAGGTCCAATTTTTAAATGCATATAACTTCGACACTAACAAATGGATTTCAACCAAATTTTGTATGTAACATGTGTAGATAAACAGATATGACTGAGCGTATTCCTAAGAGCCACCGGGGCTGCCAACTGTTGATAATTGCTCTCTCTCTCTCTCTTTTTTAAATCCAAATACCAATATATCAGAAAGTATGCAAGCCGACAGCTTTAAACTATACACACGTATAGTACCTGACATTTTAGATTAATTTGGAGTAACTTATATACGTCAGTTCTACCAACATGATTCTAAGCCTGCTGATAGGACCAATTTTTAAATACATGTAACTTCTATACTATCAGTTGGTTTTCATCCACATTTTGAATGTGCTATGTGTAACATAACAGATATGACTATAAGTTTTCTTAAGTGCAATCAGGGCTGACAACTGTTAATAAATACTGTCTATATTGTTTACCCTAATATTCTAGATAGGTTCATATACTGTAGATTAATCATTGGCATGAATCTTAATTTTAAGAAAAGCAGGCTCTTTAGTTCGTCAGGGAACTTCTTGTTACTTCGTCTGAAGGCCAACCCCTTATAAATGGCAACACGAAGTACAGATACAGTAAGGGCAGAATAAATAGCTTGTATCACATTTAATATGCGAGCGAAATTTTAATAAGTTTATAAATCACACTTGGTGTCCAAAGAAAATAAAGTGAACAGTCTCAATTTCCCTTTAGCTATCTCATCGGTGGGCTCACCCGCCGTCTTAGGTTTCATCTTTTAAATCTTCGTTTTATATTTGATACTGAAAAACCTTTTTTGTTTGTTTACTAAGACCTTTTGAGAAACAGCTTCGCTTACAGTCAGAATAATGAGACGGTTTCTTTTTTAATTGCGTTTGAAAAATCTCGTTAAAAGTGAAAATAACAAAGAACTGGGGCAGTGCGGCAATCAAGTGATATTATCGATAGCTGCCTCGGTAGTCCCTTGGTAATTGGCCTTTTCAACGATGAGAGCAATCGATTTATTTTTAATAATTTATATGTATAATAATTTTCTTCTTATTTGCGAGAGAAATTCATCCAGAAGAAGAAATGAAATCTTTTAATGAGATCATTACGTAAAGAGGCTTACTTCACTTGATATGACTACCAAACTCGTAATGCAACTAGAAGTCTTCTACTTCACGGCAGGTATTAGAACATAGGCCTATAAGAAGCTTTTCACAAGGCCACCCGCAAGGGAAGTATGGGAGATAGAGTGGGTGGGAAGGTGGAAGAGATGCATTGGTGGCAGGGAGGTATAACTTGACATTACCGACTCCTTGGGGAAACAATTTTTAACTATTAGGTAGATTTCATTAGAAAGCTAACTATTGCAATGGGTCCCATGTTTCGACTTCCGGAAAATTTCGACATATCTTCGCGTTTCACATCCCCCAGACCCCAAAACCACCGTCAGTTCAAAAGTTTATATATAATTTATGTATATATGTATATATATATATATATATATCAGTTTCTTGTGGACACGATAACTGCCGTAATTTTGCACCAATAACTTTGAATTTTTTACCGAATATGTATACCTATAAAATCTCGGTCGAGTTCGTTACTGGGCTAAATCGGTCGAAGGGGCTGAAAATGGGGGGCTTTTTTTTTCGAAAGAGTGAAATATTGCTATAACTCTCTTAATATGTGAAATATCGAATCCTTTCAACGTTCATACTATGTGTCGGATAAAGCCCAAACATTTATGTTTGAAGAGTTTTTTATAGCACCAACCATTGACCAAAGGGGTGGGAAAAAGTGGGTTTTTCGGGAAACACTAATCATATCTCTCTTAATAGGCACAATATCAAAACCGTACAAAATGGACAATATTCCCCTGATAATTACCTAAAACTTTTGTCTGAATGAATTTTTGATATGACCCACCATTACGCCAAGGGACGAGAAAAATGATTTCGGAATTATAAGAAAATGCCAAGAGCTATCAGTGGTTGCCATGGCAACACTTCTAAATTGACGAGGCATGAGCCATCAGACGTTGCCATGACAACGCACTTGCACGAGATCAGATTCAGTATTTCCATCTGACTAAGTGGTTGGTTGGTTCTTAAGTTTAGGGGCTGCGACAACGCGGTCATGTAGCCCCGTGTACTTTGGGTGTGTGTAGAATCTGTCTGATAACCGGTGTTAATTGTGATGACTGTATTAGTGTGTGTTATCTGTTTGTTAATTTAAGTACTGCAGCTAACAATTTTTCATATAGTTCCTACTTTTGCCGCCAAGCGCCACTGTCAACGACTACGAGGCCAAGTTCAGAACTGAGCTACTAGACGCCGCCGCAGTCGGCTCTTGGCAACGAACATAGAAACCTAAGAGCGTTGTATACATTCTTAACCTATCCAATTTAGCTTCACACAGGTGCAATTAGTGGAAGGATCTTTAACATGCCATAAATCTATGACATGGGACCGCCGGCTTTACTTCCCCTCCGAAGGAAGGCATACTGAGGGATTTTAACGCTCTTAAAAAATCCGACGGCATCGGCCGGGTTTGAACCCGTTATCTTGGGCATAGAAGCTCAGCATGCTACCGACTACGCCACCGAAGCAGCCAGACAAAGTGGGAAGCGGCTTCGGTGACGTAACTGGTAGCATGCTGAATGTCTATGCCCAAGGTCGCGAGTTCAAAGCCGGCCGAAGTCGTCGGATTTTCTAAGAGCGCTAAAAATCCCTCAGTATGCTTTCCTTTGGAGGGGAAGTTCCAACGTTCGTTGCGAGTTGCTGGTTGCGGTGGCATCTAGTAGCCAAGTTCACAGCTAGGTGTCGTTGACGGTAGTACCTGTTAGCAACATTAGGAACTACTGCTTGAAATTGACCGTCTGCAGTCCTTACCTGAATTACAGACTAATACAGCCATCCCAAAATACACGGGGTTACATGACCGCGTTGTCGCAGCCCCTAAACTGAGGAACCAACCAAAATCTCTGCGGGAGATATAATTTTGCGTGAAGAAGTAACAGACCGTTACATAGTTACACATCAGTGTCGAAACCTTGCATAAGGACAGTGTGACCACAAGTATAAAACTGGACCCCAAATGACAAGAAGGTTACCGTTCCCATAAGACAATAAAATGTTTAAAATAAGCATAAAATGACGAAAAACAAAGTTAATTAAGCTCCAATTATAAAATACCTTCTCGCAATAAATGAGCTCTGATCCTTCTACGAAAATCTGCATATTCTGCCTATTTTCGCCTATCCCCAAGTTTGTCCGGTGAAATCTACCTCCGCCTTCCGGCGTGCCGAGAGGACTTTATTGAAATTAGCAAAAGTACCTGTGGAAATGGTCGGGAAGAAATCTGAAGATGATGTAGTAATAGATATTGACTCCTCCGCAGTCTCTAACCCACCAGCCATCCCCTTTTTTGGTGACGAATTATACCAGGTGAGTCAGTCGCCCCTTACTTTTTTAGTTTTCGGCCACACTTCCAACGTATGATTCCAATATGGTCGACAGTTCCCCGTCTAGGGCCCAGCCACAATGATCCTAAACGACTTTACAAGATTTATGACGACATGGAAGCAAGAACTTTACAAAAACATTTGTGCGACAAGTGATAATTCAAAGCATCAAACTGCCATACGCGCATGTATAAAGAACATGCCGATGATACGGTTTCAGTTGGATACGAAATTGACGCTGGTTACGGAGGCTTACTGATAAAAAAAACGTGAAAGAACCTTCGAGACGGAAAGCAGTATCACATAGCATATGCTTTCGGGCAAGCTGAAAGGAAACCTAGCCGTGGAGCAATGGTCTAAGTGCGTAAAAGATATTCGTCCTGTTTTTGGGAGCTGAGTTCAAATCTTACCACCGTTAGATATTTTTATGCACATTTTAAGCTTTGGGAATAATATACAAGGGCATTCGCGCCACATTTGACTGATATTTTTTTTTGCCTATTTTCAATTTTGAGAAAATAGGCTTATGAGATCACCTTATGTCCGTGTGTGTGTGCGTGTGTGTGTGTGTGTGTGTGATTCGTGTGTGTGTCCCCCCCCTAATAAAATCTAAACGACAGGAGCGATTTCAATGAAACTCGGAAAGTTCATAGCACTATTCCGGGCGACCTCGATCGTGCCCTTCAAATTTTGTTACTACTCACCAATCCAACACGGCGGCTGTGCGAAATATTTCACCAGCATTCAATATCTCCAAAACTATTACCGATATTACCCTGACATTTTCTATGGTGATAGAGGGAACTATTATAAGTTCACTTATGTGACTTTTGAAAACCTGGTAACTACAAAACCAACATGGCGGCCAAGCGAATTTGCGACTTTTAAATAGACGTTTCTCGCGATTTGACCAACCAAACGCAATGAAACTTGGTACAGTATATGTTTATACACATTGTAAAGCACCGACATCTAACTTCGTTCAATTGTTTACATAATCACAAGATGGCGGATGTGCGAAATATTTCACCGGCATTCTATATCTCTGAAACTATTAGCGGTATCTCCCTAACATTTTGTACGGAGATAAAGGGCACTACTGGAAGTACATCTATAAGACTTTCAAAAACCGGTTCACTACAAAACGAACATGGCGGCCAAGCGATTTTGAAAATATTAAATAGACCATTCTCGCGATTTAATGTTCCAAGCGCACTGAAACCTGGTACAGGAAATATTTATACACATTGTAATCCACTGGTATCTAATTTAGTTCAATTGTTTACATAACCTCAAGATGCCGGCAGTGCGATTTTTAATATTAAGTTTTTATTTCTTGTGATGTAGTCATGCGATCGAAGTGAAAGTTTGAATAATGAACCTACGCAATAATTTTCCTTTATTGGTACATGACTCTATGGCCTATACATTTAACAATCCAACATGGCGACCATCCGAAATATTTAGACGATACTGAATATCTACGAATCTATTTTAGCAATCAAACTGCATTTTTAATGTTCATAGGGGCTATGAACTTAAGTTCACCTATAGGACTTTAAATAACCTGGTGATCACAAATCCAACATGGCGGCGACGTGAATTATAAATATTCACATGGACGTTTCTCGCAATTTAACCATCCGCGTGCAGTAAAACTTGGTACAGTAAATCCTTATACGAATGTTAATCCACTGGCATCTAATTTATTTCAATTGTTTCCATAACCTCAAGATGGCAGCTGTGAAAAATTTTAAAATCTCCGTGTTACTTCTTGTGTCCTAATTATGCGATTGAAGTTTGAATACTACACGTTCACAATAATCTGCATGTAACAGTACATAACTCTAGGACCTACATATATAAAATCGAACATGGCGATTTCCGAAACCGAAATATTTAGTCGGTTCTCAATATCTACGAATCTATTACAGCAATCAAACTGTAATTGTGTATGTTGATAGTGGCAATTAACATAAGTAGGATATATGAAAATAGGCTGTATAGTTCTTCACGGAACTACTTGTTTTAATTGTGTTTACCCTCCAGGGTGGTGGCTCCCAGGGACTCAGCGAGGGAACTCACCCCTACCGCCTATCCAGGTAGTGTCCTAGAGCTGGGAACATCTAATCGGAAGGGATACAACTGGTGAGGTGGGATTAGCACCTCGCCCAGGCGGCCTCACCTGCAAAGTGAACAGGGGCCTCATGAGGGAAGGGAGGGGAAGATTGGGATGGATAGGCAAGGAAGAGGGAAGGAGGCGGCCGTGGCCTTACGGTAGGGACCATCCCGGCATTTGCCCGAAAACGAAGTGGGAAACCACGGAAAACCACTTCGAGGATGGCTGAGGGGGAATCGAACCCCCTCTACTCATTTGGGCCACCCGAGGCTGAGTAGACCCCGTTCCAGTCCTCGTACCACTTTTCAAATTTCGTGGCAGAGCCGGGAATCGAACCCAGGACCTCCGAGGCGGCAGCTAACCATGCTGACCGCTACGCTACGGAGGCGACTGACTGATATCATGCGGAGTTTATTTAGGGTTTAATGTGTACTGGCTTGACGCAGTGTGCAGCCTAGAAGTGCTGGTTATTTCATCGCCATGTTCTTGTATTTGATGCCCCAGGGTCTCACATCTTGTGGGACGTGGGTTGGCGACCACGGGACCCCAGCTGAGTCTGGCATTGCTTCGACTAGCTTGTGCCGGGCTCCTCTCCGTCTTCTTTCCTGTCGACCTCTCTTGGTCAACTCTTGTTCTCTTCCGACCCCGACGGTTTTAGGGTATCTGAGGCGTAGGGAGTCTCTCCTTTTCCGCCTTAATTTGCTCTTCTCTCATTTTTCCTGATACCTCATTCACCGAAGGTTTTTCTTTCAGTACCTCCTGCCTTCTGCTCAAGATCCTCCGGCAAGGTGAAAGGTCGAGTACCCGTGGAGCAATGGCCTGAGTGCGTAGTAGGTAGCTGCCCTGTTTATGAGAAGTGGGTTCGATTCCCACCACTGCTGAATATTAGCCTACTTTCGATTTTTGCAAAAAATGAAAGTAGACTTATGAGATCAACACAGGGCGAAAAATTGTGTGTCTGTCTGTGTGTGTGTGAGAGAGTCTGTGTGTGTGTGGGTGTGTGAGTGTGTGTACTCTGAATGTCTGTCCCCCCCCCCCCTATCAATTCGAACAAGGTGAAACCAAATTGATCGAAATTTGGTACAGAGGTAGCACTAGCAAAGAGCACCTCAGTGTGATGTTTTATATCACCGCCATCTTGACAGAAACGTAATGGTGGCCACCCAAATGTTCAAAGCTTAAATCAAATTACGACTAACCTAATCATTCGATCTCTACCAAATTTTGCAACGTCATACCTTTATGTGGTGAACATCCTTTGACCAAATTACAAGGTTATCAGTTCAAAAGTTTGCGGATGGCGGCCATGTTAGTGTGAAAATCGATTCCCCCTATTAATTCAAACACGGTGAAACCGAACGGAATGAATTTTGGTACAGAGGTAGTACTAGCAAAGGGCACCTCATTGTCATGTTTTATATCGCCGCCGTCTTGACGGAAACATAATGGTGGCCTCCCAAATGTTAATAGCTTAAATCAAATTAACACCAACCTTATCATCTGATCTCTACCAAATTTTTCAACAACATACCTTTATGTGAGAAGCGTTCTTTGACCAAGCTACAATGTCTTCAGTCCAATAGTGTCCATATGGCGGCCATATATGTATGCAAATCGATTCCCCCCTATCAATTCAAACACGGAAACACCGAATTGAACGAAATTTGGTACGTAGGTAGCACTGGCAAAGGGCACCTCGGGGTCATGTTTTATATTGCCGCCATCTTGACGGAAACGGAATGGCGGCCACCCAAATGTTAAAAGCTTAAATCAAATTACGATCAACATAATTATTTGATCTCTACAAAATTTTGCAACAACATACCTTTTTGTCGGAAGCATCTTTTGACTGAACTACAAGGTCATTAGCCCAATATTTTGCAGATAGCGGCCATGTATGTTTGCAAATCGATTCACCATATCAATTTAAACACGGTGAAACAGAAGTGAATGACATTTTGTACAGATCTAGCACTGACAAAGGCACCTCATATTCATTTTTAGCCTATTTTCAATTTTGAAAAAAATAGGCTTATGAGATCACCTTTTGTCCGTGTGTGTGTGCGTGTGTGTGTGTGTGTGAGGTGTGTGTGTGTGTGTCCCTAATAACCTTTAAACGGCCGGAGCGATTTCAATGAAACTCGGTAAGTTCATAGTACTATTCCGGGCGACCTCGACCGTGCCCTTCAAATTTTTTTTACGTCTCACCAATCCAACAAGGCGGCTGTGCGAAATATTTCACAAACATTCAATATCTCCGAAACTATTACCGATATCACCATGGAATTTATTACGGTGATAAAGGGAACTACTAGAAGTTCACCTATGTGACTTTTGAAAAACTGGTAACTACAAAACCAACATGGCGGCCACGCGAATTTGCAACATTTAAATAGTCGTTTCTCGCGATTTAACCAACCAAACGTAATAAAACATGGTAAAGTATATGTTTATACACATTGTAATGCGCCCACATCTAACTTGGTCCAATTGTTTATATAACTACAAGATGGTGGATGAGCGAAATATTTCACCGGCGTTCTATATCTCTGAAACTATTAGCTGTATCACCCCGAAATTTTATACGGAGATAAAGGGCACTACTGGAAGATCACCTATAAGACTTTCAAAAAGCGGTTAACTACAAAACGAACATGGCGGCCAAGCGAATTTGAAAATTTTAAATAGACCTTTCTCGCGATTTAATGTTACAAACGCAATGAAATCTGGTACAGGAAATGTTTATACACATTGTAATGCACTGGTATCTAATTTAGTTCAATTGTTTATATAACCTCAAGATGGCGGCTGTGAGAATTTTAAAATTAAGTTTTTATTTCTTGTGTCATAATCAAGCGATTGAAGTGAAAGTTTGAATAATGAACCTACGTAATAATTTTCATATAATGGTACATAATTCTATGGCCTATACATTTAACAACCCAACATGGCGACCTTCCGAAATATTCAGACGACTCTGAATATATACGAATCTATTATAGCAATCAAACTGATTTTTTTATGTTCATAGGGGCTATGAACTTAAGTTCACCTATAGGACTTTAAATAACCTGGTGATCACAAATCCAACATGGCGGCGACGCGAAGTATAAATATTCACATGGACGTTTCTCGCAATTTAACCATACAAGTGCTATAGGACTTTAAATAACCTGGTGATCACAAATCCAACATGGCGGCGACGCGAAGTATAAATATTCACATGGACGTTTCTCGCAATTTAACCATACAAGTGCAGTGAAACTTGGTACAGTAAATCCTTTCACGAATGTTAATCCACTGGCATCTGATTTATTTCAATTGTTTCCATAACCATAAGATGGCAGCTGTGCGAAATTTTAAAATCTCCTTATTACTTCTTGTGTCCTAATCATGCGATTGAAGTTTGAATGCTACACGTACACAATTATCTTCATGTGACATTACATAACTCTAGGACCTACATATATATAATCCAACATGGCGACCATCCGAATTATTTAGTCGGTACTCAATAACTACGAATCTATTACAGCAATCAAACTGAAATTTTGTATGTTGATAGTGGCAGTTAATATAAGTAGGATATATGAAAATAGGCTGTATAGTTCTTCACGGAACTACTTGTTAATATCCGTATAACACGTTGTATTTCTACAAGCTACTACAACCAACATTCAATTATACTCCTTGTAAAAGACAAAGAGTTATAACAATTTCCATGGTTTTAGGAGAAATTAGGCTATAATATGTTCTTTACTGAACATCTTGTTTTTGTGCTCATTTTAAACTTTGGGGATCAAATACAAGATAATGATGATAATTGTTTTTACAAGGGTCCTAACATTTAGGTTATCGGCCCCTAATGGTTTGGGTGTTAATGAAAAATGAAAAATACCTATAATTAAATCTAAATACAAAGTTTCACTATCGTTTTATCCTTCCGGGTTGGCCTTTCCCACGGACTAAGTGAGGAATCCCACCTTTACCGCCACTTAGGGCAGTGTCCTGGAGCTTGAGACTCTGAGTTCGGGATACAACTGGGGTGTGTGACCAGGCACTACGCCCAGACGGCCTCACCTGCAAGGCGAACAGAGGCCTGATGAAGGGATGGGAAGTGTGTGAGGGTTAAGCAAGGAAGTGGGATGGAGGCGGCCGTGGCCTTACCGAAATTACCATCCTGGAATTTGCCCGAAGACGAAGTGGGAAACCACGGAAAACCATTTCGAGTATGGCTGAGGTGGGAATCGAACCCTCTCTACTCATTTTGACCACCCGAGGCTGAGTAGACGTCGTACCAGTCCTCATACCACTTTTCAAATTTCGTGTCAGAACCGGAAATCAACCGAGGACCTCCGGGGTGGCAGCTAATCACGCTGAAACTACACAACGGAGGCGACTGCTACAAACTTACAACTAAATTAACTACTGACTTACACATGTCCTTTATATGATTTCAGTTAGATACGATATTAACGCTGAGTGCGGTAGCATACTGATAAAAACGTGAATGAATCTTCGAAGCAGAAAGCAATAGGCTATCACAATGTACATGCCGATTAGGCTATACGGTTTCAGTTGTATACGAAATTAACGCTGGGTTCGGTAGCATACAGATGGGGGGGTGGGTTCAATCCCACCACCGCTAAATATTTTTATGCACATTTTGAGCTTTGGGGATCAAATACTAGATAATGATGATGGTGATAATTGTTGTTTTAAGGGACCTAACATCTAGGTTATCGGCCCCTAATGGTTTGGATGTTCATGGATAATGTAGATGAAAATGTAAGTAAATCTATGTACAAACGTACACAATTGGGAATGAAAAGGAAAACAAAAAAAGGGTAAGGGAAATAAAAGAAAGGGGGACAAATGCCCTCAACCCTCGAAGAATGAAGATTTAGGGACTTTGAAAGAAGGAGAGCCATGAATGGCAGGCAGGAAAGGGAAAGAGGAGTGGGCCCACCCCAAAGGGAATAGAAAAAGGCCTAAAACCGGACCCAGCTCAGGAATCCCTAGGGATCAATAACTCTCGAACTCACCAGCTGTAATCCCTTAAGGGTCTAACATTATCCAAGGTGCACAAGAACAGGTGTGGATACTTACACCCTGCCTCCTTGAGGGCCTTGAGCAATAGACAGGAGGTACCTGTAAGAAAAACCCTCGAAGAATGAGGGATCAGGAAAATTGAGAGAAGAGCCAATTAAGGCAGAAACGGAGAGACTCCCTAGGCCTCGGTACCCTGATACCTTCGGAGTCGTAAGAGAACAAGAGTTGACCAAGAGAGGTCGACAGGAAAGAAGACGGAGAGGAGCCCGGCACAAGCAAGTGGAAGCAATGCCAGACTAAGATGGGGTCCCGTCGTCGCCAACCCACGTCCCACCAGATGTAAGCCCTTAGGGGGATCGAATACAAGAACATGGCGTTGAAATAACCAGCGCTTCTAGGCTGCACACTGTGTCAAGCCAGTACACATTAAACCAGGCTGTTCCAGCCGAGCAGCTCGCTCGTGAGCAGCAGAGTACTCGCCGCCTTTCGTGAGTAAACCTGCAACATGCAATACAGCTCTGCAGTGGGGGGCTGCCGTCACTTCGCGGTGGATACATCAAGACTGGCAGGAATGCATATATGACCTTCGCCCAGTGACGTATTGGCTCTCACCCCCAGTCCCTCTCCGACCGTGCTCCGAGCATTACTGCTGAGTACTCACGTGTACGCATACTCAAACTCATGGATTTGGTACAGCCTGCATTAAACCCTAAATAAACACCGCATGATATTAGTCAAATGTGGCACGAATACCCTTGTATATTATTCCTAAAGCTTAAAATGACCATTGCTCCACGGCTACTTGTCCGTTGAGCTTGCCTGAAAGCGTATGATATGCGATACTGATTTCCGCTTCGAAGGTTCATTCACGTTTTTTATTAGTAAGCCACCGTACCTAGCGTCAATTTCGTATCCAACTGAAACCGTATCATCGGCATGTTCTTTGTACATGCCCGTATGACAGTTTGATGCTTTGAATTATCACTTGTCGCACACATGTTTTTGTAAAGGTCTTGCTTACATGTCGTCATAAATCCTGTTAAGTCGTTTAGGGTCATTGTGGCTTGGCTTTAACGGGGAACTGTCGACCATATTGGCATCAGACGTTGAAAGTGTGGCCGAAAACTAAAAACATAAGGGGCGGCTGACTCACCTGGTATAGGTGCGTTAGCCATTATGCGTCTGATTTAGTAACAAGTACAGTTATAATATAGTACATTATGCAACGAGCCTATAATGGCTATAATTAAGACACGAGTATATTTATAAAACGAGCGTATGCGAGTTTTATAATTACCATACGAGTGTCTTAATTACCATGATAGGCGAGTTGCATACGACTGTTTATGTTCGACGATAATTATTATAACTATTTTATGTTCGAAGATAAATATTCATAAATATCTGTCGAGATTTCGCCAGTTTTATGTACTGTACAGAGCGCATAAGACGCAGAGAATGCCTTGTATTTGACCATGGCCTTCTCGATTACCCCACTATGACACTAGGCAACGCAGTTCAGAAGGCCTTGGAACTCCACGCAGGTGCGATGCCAACCTTATCTAATTGGTCAAACAACTGTTTCTTGAGCTGTGATTGGTGGGAGAAACTGTTTCATAATGAAAAATTGTGTTATAATGACCATCATTATGATACAGTTTTCTGACACATAATAGTCAGGGTCGAACATAAAACTATTTATTACCTTGACCCAATATTTAGTACATTGAATCCGTACCGGTTTCGGGCAAATTGTGACCATCTTCAGCGTGGTATAGGATAAGAAACTGTGCAGTAACATAAAACTTAATATTTTTTTGTCATAATAGAGGATACTATAAATATTTTTGTTCCGAAAGCTCACAGAGTAAAATTTCAAAAACCAGATCTGTTACAAAAAATTTGTTAACAAAGCATAAATAAGTCTTGATACAACGGCGTTAAATTGAAGAGATGTGTATGCGAAAATATATATGCTGAATAAGTTAGGTTATAAATGATGGTTGATGGTTTGCCAGGTAGAGAGATATTGTAGAGAGTACTTTGGAATTAGGTGTGACGAATTTATTATGAAATGGTAAAAAATGTACAGTATTTCCAACCCTACGCATTCGATACATCTTTCATATCCGGTATCGTAAAACGAAAAATGCGCCGTTCCAGCCCAATATTTTGATCCAGACCAATGGATTTTGCCTAGACCAATAATTATTAGGTAGTTAATAAAAACACCCCTGGTTTTTGTCACGCACAGTGTGGGTAGTCAGGCATTAATAATCTTTATCCGGGCCAATGGTTTGGCCAATTATTTCTTATTTCACATGTGTCGTGTGTTGTAGGCTATTTTGTATCGGACATGTTGGCAACAGTGATAGGACGTGATATGACGTCAATGTGTGCCCCACAAACATGGCTTCCGTCGTTGAATGAGCGAGAAATACAAACATTTATTTACGTAATAAAGCAAATAGTCGCCTCCGTAGCGTAGCGGTCAGCATGGTTAGCTGCCGCCCCGGAGGTCCTGGGTTCGATTCCCGGCTCTGCCACGAAATTTGAAAAGTGGTACGAGGACTGGAACGGGGTCTACTCAGCCTCGGTTGGCCCAAATGAGTAGAGGGGGTTCGATTCCCCCTCAGCCATCCTCGAAGTGGTTTTCCGTGGTTTGCCACTTCGTCTTCGGGCAAATGCCGGGATGGTACCTTCTTCAAGGCCACGGCCGCCTCCTTCCCTCTTCCTTGCCTATCCATCCTAACTATCCCTTACCTTCCCTCATGAGGCCCCTGTTCGCTTTGCAGGTGAGGCCGCCTGGGCGAGGTGCCAATCCCACCTCACCAGTTGTATCCCTTCCGATTCGATGTTCCCAGCTCTAGGACACTGCCCGTAGAGGCGGTAGTGGTGAGTTCCCTCGCTGAGTCCGTGGGTTCCACCAACCTGGAGGGTAAACGACTAAAAAAAAAAAAAAAAAAAGGAAATATTTATGGTGCAGCAGTGATACTTGACATTAATTTCAATTGCTAATGACCCCCAGAAAGGTATGGGAAACATATATTTTCAATAATCTGCCGTGTACAAGTGTAAAAGCTAGGAGTAGGTACTGACAACAAATTGTTAATAGCAGGTGCATCAACGGAAGCTTACGGATTAGGAGTAGATGACCTCAATGTTTCGCACCTTAAAACAAACACACCACCCTGGACAATAGGCTACGACTTTTACTTTTATATTAACTTTTAAAATAACCCAGACAGTCCACCTCGTTGCGCAGATGGTATCATTCCTACCTGTCACCGCCGAGACCTGGGTTCGATTCCCGGCTCTGCCAAGAAATTTAATTCTAATCTGAGGGCTGGAACGAGGTACATTCAGCCTCGTGAGGAAAAACTGAGAATATACGGTTTTGATTAAAACGAATGCATCCCTCATCGGATAATTAACGCTTTAATATTTATCAGTCATACTTGCCACACTTTCTAAGTTTTCTGACGGGTTTTATGTTTTTGGAAGGCAGAGACTGTCTGTGAGTGTCATTGTAGGTTTGGTGGTGTCTTGTAGAGCTATTTTGTCTTGTAGGTGCGTAGACGCTGGAAGTATGTAAGCACTTATATGGAGAGAAATGATTAAAACAAAAACAACAAGTTGTTCAGTAGATTTACTGGCATCTTAAAAATCCCCTTCGGGCCAAAATTCCGGCACCCCGGCGTATCTAAAAGCAGCAGTAGTTAAAAGGGACGTAAAACAAATAACATTATTATTATTGTTATTATTACATAATCGACCTGCCGTGGGCAACATCCAACCTTCAGTTGAGGCATGTCTTTACACGTCTGGTTGTGCATGGCTTTCACAACCCTATTTGAATTAACAAATCTTTCCATGACCCTACAGAGACGTGTGTATACAAACTATGTGGATATTTTCGATTGCTATTTGTCTGAAATAAAAGTATTAATAACCTGAACTAGCACCAGCGGCTAGAATTCAGTTACTATGAGAAATCGTTTTGTTCTTTACTTCAAATAACATTTTCAAATAACGCACAATAGGCTGTTACAATCCCTTTAAAATAAGAAGTAAAAATGTATCATAGTAGCCTATCATCTTGTCATTGTCCGGCTCTGTGGCTAAATGGTTAGCGCGCTAGGCTTTGGCCCAAAGTGCCCCGGGTTCGATTCCCGGCCGAGCCATCAGGGATTTTAATCTCCTGAGGTTAATTCCCGTGGCTCGGGGACTGGGTGTATGTGCCGTCTTCATCATCACTTCATCCTCATTACGACGCGCAGGTCGCCTACGGGCGTCAACTAAAAAGACCTGCACTAGGCCTCTCCGGAGGCCACACGATCATTATTATTATTATCTTGTCATTCTTCAAATTCGATGCGCATAGAATGCCAATGGTATACTATCAATGGAGTCCCATGTAGACCAGTCGTGAAATCTAGTGGAGAAGTATCGAACAATATAATCCTAACAGGGCGAGTGCATTCTAGCGGGCATAAGAATAAACTTTTCAATAAAATCTGGAAGTTAATAAGTAGGCCAGCGTGCAGTTACCTTTTTGGCTGCTAGATGTCTCGAGCAAATCTGCTGGCGAATTATGTTTTAATTAAATATATGTTTTGCACCGTAATATGCTCAATATAACGCTTAATTTTAAATCGTCTGAGTCATTACAAAGCAACAAATATGTATAATTTCAAGCAAAAAACCTAACACTGATGGAGTTTGAACCATAGGCATATGAATGATAGACCTACGCTTTACCACGGAGCCATTTGTGCCAACGATCATTGATCTATATAAAATGACTTACATAGAACTTGTTAGCAAATAATGATTTAGACCTGACGATTTCATCATTGGAGTATATTATTTATATATAAAGCATTTCATACAAAGTTTATTTATTTTGTATCAGTACGCTATATTGCAAGCAATACTCAAATTAGTGAAATATAAGTCAGGCACAAGATATCCGCTGCCATCTTGTCTTCTTACCGAGACGGCTCAGCTTTTTAAAATCACTTCTGCACTATAGTATTACAAAATAACTTTTAATTTCGAACGTGCCCCTTCCTTTAGAGCAGTTAAATCGATTCTCGGCTCGATAATCGGAACTGGTGGGTCCCATGATATGGATTATAAAGTTTGCATAATTCGCACGGCCTGAAATGGTACGGCGGATGACCTTGTAGTATGGTCACAAGACGCGTCCTATATGAAGGTATGTTATTACCAAATTTGGTAGAGATCGGATAATTTGGTTAGTCGCTATTTGATTTTATGTTTTGAACGTTTGAGTGGCCGCCATTCAGTTTTGGTAATGATGGCGATATAAAACATGGCACTGAGGTGCCCTTTGCTTGTTCTACCTCTGTACCAAATTTCGTTCAATTCGGTTTCACCGTGTTCGAATTGATAGGGTGGGGACAGACATTCAGAGTACACACACTCACACACACACACACACACACACACACACACACGCAGACTCACACACACACATACACACACACAGACAGACACACAATTTTTGGCCCTGTAGTGATCTCATAAGTCTAATTTCATTTTTTGCAAAAACCCACCACGAAAAGGCACATTTTTAGCCTACTTTTCACATTTTGCAAAAATGAGGAAAAAGTAGACTTATGAGATCGGGCAAATGTGTGTCTGTCTGTCTGTCTGTCTGTCCTTCTGTCTGTCTGGCTGTGTGTGTGTGTCCCCTATCAACTCCTAAACGGCTGGAGCAATCGAAACAAAATTTGATACGAGTAAAGATCTATACCTGAATATCTCACGGCCATATTTGAAAATGATGTCAGTGCTACCAACTGCTGAAAAATCGCAATTTAAATTTGAGCTCCATGTTTGATATCTTGGAAGGTATGAATGGGAGCTATTTCAAAATTGGCACACATATAGATAATAATATTGCAGTTTAATTTCCAGGAGGCCAAACATGGCAGTGTTGCCACAATGATTATAAGCCTATTTTTAAATGCATATAACTTCTACACTGTCAATTGGAATTCAACCAAATTTCGTATGTACTATGTGTACATAACCAGATATGACTGAGCGTATTCTTAAGACCCACCAGTGTTGCCAACTGTTAATAAATGCTCTTAATTTATTTTATCCAAATACCAATATATCAGAAAGTATGCAAGCCGACAGCTTTAAACTATGCACACGTATAGTACCTGACATTCTGTATTAATTTGGAGTAACTTATATACGTCAGTGCTACCAACATGATTCTAAGCCTGCTGAGAGGTCCAATTTTAAATACATGTAACTTCCATTCTATCATTTGGATTTCAACCAAATTTCGTATGTGCTATGTGTACCATAACAGATATGGCTATGCGTATTCTTAAGAGCAACCAGGGCTGCCAACTGTTAATAAGTGCTGTGTCTATTTTTGTTACCCTAATATCAATATATCAGAAAGTATGCAAGCCAATAGCTCTAAACTTTGCACACCTATAGTACCTGGCATTCTAGATTAATTTGGAGTAACTAATATAGGCCTACACCAGAGCTGCCAACATGATTCTAAGCCTGCTGAAAAAAAAATCCACAGCCTGCTTCCAGTCTCCGACCGGGTCAGGAATGGAATGAATGAAGCCCCCATCTAGCGGCGAGGATATGGACTGTGCCGGCTGCCGAGGCCTGACGCACCCCTCCGGGGCAATGATTAAATGAATGACAGATGAAATGAAATGATAGTGGAGGGTGTTGCTGGAATGAAATTTTGACAGGGAAAACCGGAGTACCCGGAGAAAAACCTGTCTGCCTCCTTTTTGTCCAGCACAGATCTCACATGGAGTGACCGGGATTTGAACCACGGACCCAGCGGTGAGAGGCCGGCGTGCTGCCGCCTAAGCCACGGAGGCTTCATTCTAAGCCTGCTGATAGGTCCAATTTTTAAAATGCATGTAACTTCTATACTAACTAATGGATTTCATTCAAAATTGGCACACCAATATATCATATTATTTCAGATTATTTCTGACCAATACATGCATGACACTGTTGCCAACATGATTTTACGCGCGCTGTTAGATCCAATGTTTAACTGAATGTAACGTCCATGCTATGCATTGGACTCCAACCAAATTATGTATTCTGTACCTTAAGAGATGGAAATATGAATATATTCAGTCACCAGGGCTGCCAACTGTAGTGCTCTATTAGGCTACATTATGCCAGGTATAGAGTATTTCGAACTAATTAGAAATGTCGAAATTACCAACTTAATTTCGTCATTATTCTATATAGATTCATATAGATTAATCATTGGCATTAATCTTAAATTTTAAGAAAAGTAGGCTCTTTAGTTCGTCACGGAACTTCTTGTTTTTCTTTTTAATGACGAAGTTCACTGGTTTTCAAAATGATGCTGTATACTTCTAATGGGACCAGAGTTGGAAGTAACTTTCAGAATATCGTAATATTTTAAATTATTCAGTTTTGAAGTAACCATTTTCCCAAAATGTCATAAAATTAAAGCTATACAAATAAAATTTGGCCAACGGCCTGGCCATGTTGAAACACCGGATCCCATGAGAACTCTGCAGTTAAGCAGCATTGGGCGTGGTTGGGAACTTGGATGGTATGCCGGTTCTGGGTACTGCGCGCTGTTGGCCAACATAAGGAGGAGCGGAAAAGCCCTGCCACCCTATTGCACATAAACTCTGGCTGAGGATAGCCTCATAAAAGGCTCGGGCCTGCCTTCGGGCAGAATACCATTTTTTTTAGCCTACTTTCGATTTTTGCAAAAAATGAAAGTAGACCTATGAGATCAACACAGGGCGCAACATTGTGTGTCTGTCTGTGTGTGTGTCTGTGAGTTTGTGTGTCCGTGAGTGTGTGTACTCTGAAAGTCTGTCCACCCCCCCCCCCTCCCCATATCAATTCGAACACGGTAAAACCGAATTGAACTAAATTTGGTACAGAGGTAGCACTAGCAAAGGGCACCTCAGTGTCATGTTTTATAAGGCCGCCATCTTGACGAAAACGTAATGGCGGCCACCCAAATTTTAAAGGATAAAATCAAATTGCGACCAACCTAACCATCTGATCTCAACTATTTTTTGCTACATTATATCATTATGTATGAAGATTTTTTTTACCAATGTACAAGGTCATCAGACCAATAATTTGCGGATGGCAGCATGTATGTGTGCAAATCGATTCCCCCTATTCAAACACGGTGAAACCGAATTGAATGAAATTTGTTGCTGAGGTAGCACTAGCAAAGGGCACCTCAGTGTCATGTTTTATAACGCCGCCATCTTGACGAAAACGTAATGGCGGCCACCCAAATTTTAAAAGCTTAAGTCAAATTACGACCAACCTAATCATCTGATCTCTACCAAATTTTGCAAGAACATACCTTTATGTGAGAAGCGTTCTTTGGCCAAGATACAAGGTCATCAGTCCAATAGTTTACATATGGCGGCCATGTATGTGTGCAAATCGATTCCCCTTATCAATTCAAACACGGTAAAACCGAATGGAATGACATTTGGTACAGAGGTAGCACTAGCAAAGGGCACCTCAGTGTCATGTTTTATATGGCCGCCATCTTGACGAAAACGTAATGGCGGCCACCCAAATTTTAAAGGATTAAATCAAATTGCGACCAACCTAACCATCTGATCTCAACTATTTTTTGCTACATTATATCATTATGTATGAAGATTTTTTTTACCAATGTACAAGGTCATCAGACCAATAATTTGCGGATGGCAGCATGTATGTGTGCAAATCGATTCCCCCTATTCAAACACGGTGAAACCGAATTGAATGAAATTTGTTGCTGAGGTAGCACTAGCAAAGGGCACCTCAGTGTCATGTTTTATAACGCCGCCATCTTGACGAAAACGTAATGGCGGCCACCCAAATTTTAAAAGCTTAAGTCAAATTCCGACCAACCTAATCATCTGATCTCTACCAAATTTTGCAAGAACATACCTTTATGTGAGAAGCGTTCTTTGGCCAAGATACAAGGTCATCAGTCCAATAGTTTACATATGGCGGCCATGTATGTGTGCAAATCGATTCCCCTTATCAATTCAAACACGGTAAAACCGAATGGAATGACATTTGGTACAGAGGTAGCACTAGCAAAGGGCACCTCAGTGTCATGTTTTATATGGCCGCCATCTTGACGAAAACGTAATGGCGGCCACCCAAATTTTAAAGGATTAAATCAAATTGCGACCAACCTAACCATCTGATCTCAACTATTTTTTGCTACATTATATCATTATGTATGAAGATTTTTTTTACCAATGTACAAGGTCATCAGACCAATAATTTGCGGATGGCAGCATGCATGTGTGCAAATCGATTCCCCCTATTCAAACACGGTGAAACCGAATTGAATGAAATTTGTTGCTGAGGTAGCACTAGCAAAGGGCACCTCAGTGTCATGTTTTATAACGCCGCCATCTTGACGAAAACGTAATGGCGGCCACCCAAATTTTAAAAGCTTAAGTCAAATTACGACCAACCTAATCATCTGATCTCTACCAAATTTTGCAAGAACATACCTTTATGTGAGAAGCGTTCTTTGGCCAAGATACAAGGTCATCAGTCCAATAGTTTACATATGGCGGCCATGTATGTGTGCAAATCGATTCCCCTTATCAATTCAAACACGGTAAAACCGAATGGAATGACATTTGGTACAGAGGTAGCACTAGCAAAGGGCACATCAGTGTCATGTTTTATATCGCCGCCATCTTGACGGAACGGGAATGGCGGCCATCCTAATGTTAAATGTTTAAATCAAACTATGACCAAACTAATCATTTGATCTCTACCAAATTATTCAGCACCATACCTTTTTGTGGGAAGAATCTTTTGACTGAACTACAAGGTCATCAGCCCAATAGTTTGCAGATAGCGGTCATGTATGTGTGCAAATCGATTCACCATATCAATTCAAACACGGTGAAAGCGAATTGAATGAAATTTTGTACAGAGGTAGCACTAGCAAAGGACACCTCATATTCATATTTAATAACCGTATAACACGTTGTATTTCAACAAGCTACTACAACCAACATTCAATTATACTCCTTGAAAAGGACAAAGAGTTATAACAATACCCATGCATTTAGGAGAAATTAAGCTATATGTTCTTTACTGTACATCTTGTTTTAAAATTATTTATTTTACTTCATTTTGTATTATTCTTTTTATTTTTTATTTATTTTTTATTTTATTTTACTTATTTTTATAATTATTATTGTTATTATTATTGGGGGTTAGGATGGGGGTGTGGTATGGGGGTAGGGGGCTAGGTAGGGGCATCCCCTGACCACCATCATGAAGAAGGCGCGAGTGTGATCCCTCGTGGTAGGGGAAGGTTTAATCTTAGGGTGGAAATGACTTTTCCTAAGGATGGTGGACGTGGACCCTCCTCTTTCCATCTACTGTTTAAATCCAAATAGATATGAAACTCGTCGTTCGGACGACGAAGGGATTAAAATAAAATGGTTAAAATATAACGTTATTAAACGTATATTTTATAAAAATTGTGGTATGAAACAAAAAAGGTTATGTATTTGGGCCTGCGATTTGGCGTGGAATGATCCATGTGCGGTGTATCCCATGATGAGCGCTAAACAGGATACATGAGCCAGTGGAGACATCAGTCACACGTCAATCAATGACGTGAAAAGTGCCTCACACACTGTAGATAGTGCAGGCTATCTCGGGCAGGTTGACAAGTTTCCGCGTCCTGCGAGCAGGATACAGTAGTTCAGTACAAACAACTACGCTATTATTGTTGTTGTTGTTGATGTTGTTTGAGTCTTCAGTCTTTTGACTGGTTTGATGTGGCTCTCCATGCTTCCCTGTCCTGAGCTAATCGTTTCATCTCTACATAACTACCACACCCTATATCCAAGACAATCTGTTTAACATATTCTAACCTTGCTCTACCCCTACAGTTCTTGTCCTCGACCCTTCATTCTATAACTAAGCTTGCTACTCCTGGATATCTTAGTATGTGTCCTACCAACCTATCTCTTCTCTTTATTAGCAGTCACCAGAAATATCTCTCCTCTCCCACTCGTCTTAATAGCTCTTCGTTTGTAACCCTATCTACCCATCTGATCTTCATCATTCTCCTGTAGCACCACATTTCAAACGCATCAATTCTTCTATTTTCTGCTGCACCAATAGTACAAGTTTCACTTCCATAGAGCACCACGCTCCAGACAAAGGCTTTCATAAATGACTACGCTATTAGAACAATGACGTCTTTATCTTTAATTCATTTTAGCAACTTAGGGTATCTTGGCCATCACCTCTGTGTACCTGTGTGTTGAAATTGGATACGTCTGCTGTACCCAAAGTTGCAGGATCGACTCCTAAAAGCCACAGTAGTTAAAAGGGACGTAAAACCAATAACAATATTAGTATCAGAAATTGTCAATCTGTGTCTCTGTGGTGTAACTGTAATGATCAGGGGATTGAATTGGGGTAGGTGCCCTGGGACTTGAAATAAGGTACTATCCCGGCATTTATACCAAGGGAGTGTGGTAAAAACGAGAAAAATATCCCTTAGGATAATTATTGTCAGTGCCGGAATTCAAATCTTTGAATTACGCACATCCAGTTCGTTATGTAGTTGTTGCTGTTGTTGATTTATTCAGGGGTTCTTTGACATCGTAGTCATGTAGCCGCATGTACTTGGGTGTGCCTATAATCTGCCTGATATCCTGTGTTATTGCGCCGGCTGTACAAGTGTGTGTAGTTGTATTTGGGCAGGAGACAGCCGTGGCCTAATGTTAGCTACCATCCTGGCATTTGACTGGGGTAGACGTGGGAGAACTACGGTAAAGCACTTCCTCCTACTAGGTAACAACCAAGAATACTAGCCACTGCGCCACAAGGAGAAGGTAATGGACAGGGTCCACATCAAAGCCAATGGAATAAGGGAAAAAATGACTTAGCTCAGGAACCCCTCGGGGTCACCAACGTCCGAACTCACTTCCCCGTTAACCCTAGAGGGTGTAGCACAATCCAAGGTGCGCTATATGGGGTTTAGCCTCCTTTATGGCCTTGCGCAGAAGGCTGGAGATATAACAAAAATAGCATGTTTGATCCCTTGAAGACTTGAGTATCAAGAATTTTGAGATAAGGACCAATTAAGACGAGAAAATTAAGGACACTCTAGATCGCAGATATCCTAACACCGTCATAGTCGGAAGAAAACAAGATTTGACCAACGGGGGTTGACAGGAACGATGATTGAAAGGAGTCCAGCATAAGTAGACTAAGTGGAAGCAATGCCGGACTCAGCCTGAGTCCCGTGGTTGCCAACATACGTCCCACGTGGTTGTGAGCACTGGGGGCAATAATAAATAACGACACAAAATAAGAAGTAGTTCCGTGGAGAACTAAATAACCTAGTCTATTTCCATACATCCTACTTTAATTGCCTCTATCAACGTACAACATCTCAGTTTGATTGCTGTTATAGAATCGTAGATATTGAAAACAATCTGAATATTTCGTATAGTCTCCATGTAGGATTTGTATTTATGTAGGCCATAGAGTTATTCAATATTACATGAAGATTATTGCGTAGGTGTATTATTCAAACTACAATTGCATGATTAGGGCAAGAAATAAGAACGAGATTTTAAAATTTCGCACAGTAGCCATCTTGAGGTTATGTCAACAATTGAAGTAAATTAGATTTCATTGCGTTACAATTTGCTGTACCACGTTTCACTGCGCTCGGATGGTTAAATCGCGAGATAAATGTATTTTAATGTTTCAACTTCGATTGGCCACCATGATCGTCTTGTAGTTAACAGGTTTTTGAAAGTCACATCGGTGAATTTATAGTAGTGCTCTTTATCACCGTTCAAAATTTCAGGGTGATATCAGTAATAGTGTCATAGATATAGAAAGCCAGTGAAATAATTCGCACAGCCGCCATGTTGATTTGGTGAGACGTAAAAAAATTTGAAGAGCAATGTCGGAGTCGGACAAAATAGTGCTTTGTCCTTTCAGAGTTTAATTGAAATTTCTCTCGTCGTTTTGATTTTATTAGGGGGACACACGTACACACACACGGACAAAAGGTGTTCGAATAAGCCTATTTATTCATAAATGAAAATAGGCTAAAAATGTCCATTCTCCTCGTGCATTGGATCCCCCCCTCCGAAAACACTTCCTCAACAATATGCCTGCGCATCAAGCCACCCACCGTGTGTGTGGTAAGCAAGTCTTTATATCATGTCAGAAAAGAGTCAGGAGAAGAGATACATCCGTCTAGCATGCTTTAGCTCTTCAGGAACACTGAGAGACCACGAGGACGTGGCTTAGTCCGGAAGGTAGATTGCTTGCAAATTTATTGCCGCACATTTCCACCTCCTGGCGATGACCTTTCCAGGAGCCAACAGGCAATTTCCTCGGCAATTCCTCGAACTTTAGCCAGGTCACGACCCGTCCATAATAATGTTGTAAGAGGGTGAGAGAGATGTGTTATACACCCGTTAACATTAACGATACCATTGCGTACAATATGACAGGTTAGGACGTCGCGCGGTGTACAACTTACTAGTAGGATCTCACGACAGCAACATTTTGAAAACAAGCACTGTTGCCGACAACTTCGAGTATGTATGTCTTGTACCCATTCATAGAGGGCACAGTCTACCCCTTATTATTCCCGTTTTCCAACGGGGTCGGGGATGAGATGCGATGGAAGTATTTGAGGCGGATGATTTTTACGGCCGGATGCCCTTCCTGACACCAACCTCATGAGAGGAGTTAATGAGAGATGAAATGAATGATGGAGAATGAAACTGGGCAAGGATGTGGAAGAAAATGGCCGTGGCCTGTCAGAAGGTACCGTCCCAGCATTTGCCTGGAGTTGAAAATGGGGAAACCACGGAAAACCATTTCAAGGATGGCCGACGGTGGGTTCGAACCCACGCGTCTACCGAGTCAGCAGAGAGCTTGGCCCCATGACCTAACGCAGCGCTTTAGCGAGCTTAGCCACTACTGTGCCGACAACTACGAGTAATAATAATAATATAATATCGTATGGCTTCGGATGCCAGGTGCAAGCTTTGTTAATTGACGCCCAGAGGGCAGCTTGCATGTCGAATTTTCTCGCTCCTTGGAACTCTATGAAAGTCAAGCAGGTTAGATATCTAAGCTCCTTGTCACTATAGCGCTTTCTAGTAGAGAAAGGAGGAACTTTTGTGTTGGCGGAAAATCCCGAGATTAATTTTGCCATAATGAACACGGCCTACTGAATTCAAATGGGTTCTTTAACATGCCAACAACGTATGACTTGCATGTTGTGATTTTTGTCGCCTTTCAAAAATCACTTACCATGGCCAGGAGCGAACCTGCAAGCATGGGATTGGTAGCCCGACACGATAACCACTCATCCTACTACGAGTATAACCTCAATGTTACGGTAATGGTTCGGGAGTGATGAACGTACAAAACTACATAAATTAGCCAAAATACCATGTGTGAAGACCAAAAATAATTTTGGGAATGATGTCGCAATAGAGTAGATGCTTTCTCCTCCGCTGTCTATAACCCGTCAATCATCCCCTTTTTATTACATGACTTATATAGGCTAGTGAAATTTCATTTTTGTCGGCCATTGTGGGCGTAATTTATGGGACAAAGAAGATGTTGCCAACCCCACGCATACGGTAAGCGCGGCCGTGAGGTGTTTGTTTTATGCTGCGCTCGCTCCACTCGCTCCGTTCGCTTCGTTGTGTTTCTATGTTAATAAGAAGAAAATCCGGAGGACCCATGTCATAGATATATGTCATCCAAAAGAACCTACCACTTCAATTGGTCAAACTTTCATTTATATATATATATATATATATATAGGGATTTCAGTAATCTAGAGTATCTTGTCTCTCACGTTTCTCCATGAGTTTTCAACCACGCGGTACAGTTGATGAAGCCTCGTTTGAAATCTAGTGCAAGAAGACACCGCTAAATTGACGTTACTTGGAACGTGATAGACTGAGTAAGCTCGTAAAGCAGCCCGACGGCAATCAGTGAAGCTTTATTAGAGGCCGTTGACGGAAAGGTTTATGGCCGCAGCTCGGAGACGTGTCTCGGTGTGGGCGTCCTAAGTTAACCGCGTAAGGGAAAAGTGAGTTATTCGATACCGTATTTCATTTAGAACCTGTATTAAAAAATTGGCAGGTGAAAATCTAAATAAACTAGTGTACGGCTGCTACTTATGAATAAAAATAAGCGGTGATGGACGAAGCAAAGAGGATATAAAAGTACAGGCAAGGAAAATAATTCTATATTGAATTAATCTGTTGATATCGAATATAGATTTAGGTACTAGGAAGTCATTTTTGAACATCTTTGTCTGGAGCGTGGCGCTCTATGGAATTGAAACTTGGGCTGTTTGTGCAGCAGAAAGGAGGAGACTTTAAGCGTTTAAAATGTGGTGTTACAGGAGAATGAAGAAGATCAGATGGGTGGATAGGGTAACCAATGCACAGGTATTAAGACGAGTGGGCGAGGAGATACGTTTCCAGCTAATAGAGATAGATTGGTAGGACAAATACTAATGTACCTATGTATGGCAAACTGATGTTTCCATCTATACAACACGGTTGACAATTCAAACGGCACACTAACTGGTTGGCATCTGATACGAAATTCACACTCCATATTTCGGAAGAAGATTTGTTTTACTAATTTCAAGCACTAAGTTAATATATTTGTTGATATTTGGTACTTGTTTTTCTAAATTATTTTATTGTCTATATTTTTGAGTTTTTAATATAAAGCCCAATATTTTATTTACACATACTTCTTGTTCTTCTTTTCGAATCACCCACTTTGGGGTACGTCAGATCAATCACTTCTTAGATGCTTGTGCTCTCCTTTTCTCCCAATACTTCTTCATTCTATCTGATCTCCTCTTTCTTTCCTCTTGTGATATCTGCATCGGTTTTCTGGAGACGGCTCTGACTTGGAGCTTCTTGGTGTTGTCTTTGGTCACGGTTTTGGCTGTACCATTCATCAATATTATTTCAGTAATCTGAAGCTCTCGCAGGTCCTTTTCTACTTCCGTAAACCAATTAGGTTGGATCTTCTTTTTGGAAAAGAAGTCAAAGATTTTCTTGGTTAATCGGGCAGGATTCATCTGGTAGATATGTCCATAGAAATCAATCCTCCTTTTCCGTATGGTATCTGAAAGTCTCTCCGACATCACATACAGGGTGTCGTTCCTATAGAAAACTTGTTTGTTATTTTGGAATTTAGGACCTATGATCTTCCTCAAAATTTTTCTCTCTTTGATTTCCAATTTTTCCATTTGCCCTTGTCTCCTCAAGACTAGTGTTTCTGCTGCAAAGAGTGCCTCTGGCTTAAATTACGGTGTTATAATGCCTGATTTTAGTGTGCCAGGAGAGGGTTTTCTTATTGTATGTATTTTTGGTTTTCTGGAAGGCTAGTTCCATTTTGATTCTTCTCGCCTCCATTGTTTTTCCTTCAAGGTTATTCCAGTCGATCCATTCTCCTAAGCATTTGAAATTATTAACCACCTCGATTTTATTAGCTCCTACTGTAACTCTCATGGGAACATCCAAACTATTCGACATAATTTTCGTTTTTTCTAAGGAAATCTTAAGTCCTATTTTCCCCGCCATCTCTTGTAATTCTGTGATTTGTTCTTTGGTTTCCTCCCATGTTTCTGCGAACAGCGCCAAGTCGTCAGCAAAGGCCAAACACTTAATCGTGATTCCTTTGCTTTTTGTTCCTAGACGTATTCCCCCTCGTGTTTTCGCAATCCACTCTCTCATAACTTTTTCAAGTGCACAGTTGAACAACAGGGGGGAGAGACCATCCCCTTGCCGGACCCCTGTTCTGATCTCAAATGGTTCAGTCAGTTCGCCAATGAATCTAACTTTCGAGGACGTATTCGTGAGCGTCCCCTTTATGAGGGCTAGGGTTTTCCTGTCCAGGCCAAACTCTTCTAAAATATTGAGCAACGACTCTCTGTCGATGGAATCGTAAGCTTTCTGGAAGTCTACAAAGGTCACTATAAACGGTTTCGCCCTCTGCTTCTGGTACGCTATAAGGTTTCTGAGATTTAAAATTTGTTCAGCGCAAGAACTTCCCTTTCTAAACCCTGCTTGATACTCCCCAAGTTGGCAGTCCAACTGTGGTTCTGCTCTTTATAATAACGCTCTTGAAAATATCTTGTATGTCACGTCCAGCAGTGAGATCCCTCAGTAATTGCTAGGATCAGATTTCGAACGTTTTTTGTGAAGAGGGTGTATCAGGGCCATTTTCCATTCCACTGGAATGATCTCTGTCTTCCATATTAGCTTCGACGACGATTGATAGAAGAGTAATTTTATGGATCCAAGAATTTTTGACGGGTCGTTCCCAGAAAGTTAAAGTCGAAGGCATATTCTCGGATGAAATTACCGTAACGTCGGGTATCCCTCAGGGCAGCGTAATCGGAACTTTGTTATTTTTGGCGTTTATAAATGACTTACCAAATGGGATTCGCAGTGACTGTCGATTGTTTGCGGATGATTGTGTAATATATCGAAAGATACATGACTCACAAGACAATGCAGTGCTTCAAGAGGACCTGAACCTGGTCTATAAGTGGGCGATTGTAAATAAAATGAAAATAAACACAAGAAAATGTAGTCTCTTAAAAATAGGGAAAGTGCGAAGGCAGGATTTTCAATATAACATTGGCTCGGAAATACTTGTAGAAGAAGATTCTTGCAAATATTTGGGCGTTCACGTAAGGAATAATATGAAATGGAGTAGTCATGTAGGATGTGTTGTTTCAAAAGCTTACAAATCCCTGCACTTTGTAATGAGGGTATTAAAAGGAAGTAGTACCTCTGCTAAAGAATTAGGCTATTTGTCACTTGTAAGACCTATTCTGGAATATGCCTCGGCGGTTTGGGATCCATATCAAGTAGGGCTCATCAATGAGTTGGAAATGGTACAAAGAAAGGCCGCTAGATTTGTGCTCAGTGACTTTAATCCCAGGAGCAGTGTGAGCCGTATGTTAAAGAAACTTGGGTGGGAATCACTGGAGGCTAGGAGGATGAAATCTAGACTCTGCGCTATGTAGGCCTACAACACGTATACAAATCAACCAGCATGGGGTGAGCTTAGCAAACGATTGGGAAAGAGCACTTACATGGGTAGGAGCGATCATCCTTTCAAAGTTAAGGGCCGACCACAGCGAACAAATTATGGTAAATATTCTTTTGTAAACCGTGCCATTGATAACTGGAACTCTCTACCTGCCGCAGTCTTAGAGCCTTTTCCCAAACATATAGGTGTGTTTAAGAAAAGACTGACTATTTGTGTAAATACTCCAGTTTAATTGTTGTATAATTGTTATTGAATTGTTATGTATAATTATTTATTTGTTATGTATATACAATTTGCCACCGGGGGACACACCCCCCATTGCAAATAAATGAATGAATATGATTAATATGAATATCTCCTCAAAAAGCTTTTGGAGTGAGCCAATCGCATCTTCACTGGCATACTTCCTTAATTCAGCTGTTATATGATTTTCTCCAGATACCTTGAAATGTTCCATACGAGTCAGTATCTTCTAAATCTCTCTTAGAGACGGGGGTTTAGAATCATGGTTGGGAGACGATTTTGGTCCACAATCGAACGACATATTTTGGAGAGGTTCATCACAATTTAGGAGTTCTTTAAAGTAGCCGGCTCGAATTTTAGAGTTACCCCTGTTACTATATGCCACGTTCCCGTTTTCGTCCTGAAGTTGAGAGTTGGGGGGTCATATCTGCTTAGGTTTTCCTTGAACACCCGATAATAGTTTCTCATATTGTTCTTCGCAAAGTCATCATTTATCTTCCTGAGTAGTTGGTCGCCGTGCTCCTTCTTAACTTTCTTGATCCCCTTGGACACCATTTTCCTGGTTTCCACAAAGTGGTGCCAGGTACTCCCGTCCTTTTTGGTTTGCCAAACGTGCCACGTCTTCTTCCTCAGATCAAGTAGCCTATCGCACTCGTTGTTCCACCATCTATGCTTCTTCGTCTTTGTAACAGGAGCAAGTTGTTCTGCCTTGGTTAGAAGACTCTTCTCCATCTGCCTCCAGTCCTGGCCTTCTAGGTCTCTGGTTAATGTGTCCCATTCTTTCATGTTCTCCTTAATTTTGTTACTATTACACAATTTCTTCATTTTCTAACTGTATTTTGAAAATTTAATGTGAAGCCCAATATTATATTATATTTTACTTATTTGCAATTAATATACATTGTAAGGATATCCATTTTTAGCCGATTTTCATTTATGAAAAAAAAACAAGATGTTCAGTAAAGAACATATAGCCTACTTTCTCCTAAATGCATGGGTATTGTTATAACTCTTCGTCCTTTTCAAGGAGTATGATTGAATGTTGGTTGTAGTAGCTTGTTGAAATACAACGTGCTATAGGGATATTAAACATGAATATGAGGTGCCTTTTGCTAGTGCTACCTCTGTACCAAATTTCGTTCAGTTCGGTTTCACCATGTTTGAATTGATAGGGGGAATCGATTTGCACACATACTTGGCCACCATCTGCAAACTATTGGGCTGATGTTCTAGCAGTTTGGTCAGAATATGTTTCCCACATAAAGATATGGTGTTGCAAAATTTGGTTGAGACTAGATTATTAGGTTGGCCGTAATTACATTTTAGCTTTTAACATTTGGGTGGCCGCGATTACGTTTCCGTCAAGATAGCGGTGATATAAAACATGACACTGAGGTGCCATTTGCTAGTGGAACCTCTGTACCAAATTTCGTTCCATTCGGTTTTACCGTGTTCGAATTGATAAGGGGAATCGAATTTCACACAAAGATGGCCGCAAACCGCAAAATATTAGGCTAATGACCTATTAGTTTGGTCAAAGGATGCTCCCTCCATAAAGGTATGTTGTTGCTAAATTTGCTAGAGATCGGATGATTAGGCTAATCGTAATTTGCTTTAAGCTTTGAACATTTGTGTGGCCGCCATTACGTTTCCGTCAAGATGGCGGCGATATAAAACATGACACCGAGGTGGCCTTTGCTAGTGCTACCTCTGTACAAAATTTCGTTCATTCGGTTCCACCGTGTTCGAATTAATAGGGGGAATCAATTTTGACATAAAGATGGCCGCCATCCGCAAACTATTAGGCTAATGATCTATTAGATTGGTCAAAGGATGCTCCCTCCATAAAGGTATGTTGTTGCAAAGTTTGGTAGAGATCGGATGGTTATGTTAGTCGTAATTTGATTTAAGCTTTAAACATTTGTGTGGCCGCCATTACGTTTCTGTCAATATGGCGGCGATATTAATCATGACACTGAGATGCCCTTTGATAGTGCTATCTCTGTACCAAATTTCGTTCCATTCGGTTTCACCGTGTTTGAATTAATAGGGGGAATCGATTCTGACACAAAGATGGCCGCCATCCGCAAACTATTAGGCGAATGACCTATTAGATTGGTCAAAGGATGCTCCCTCCATAAAGAAATGTAGTAGCAAAATTTGGTAGAGATCGGATGATTAGGTTAATCGTAATTTGATTTAAGCTTTGAACATTCGTGTGGCCGCCATTACGTTTCAGTCAAGATGGCGGCGATATAGAACATGACAATGAGGTGCCCTTTGCTAGTGCTACCTCTGTACCAAATTTCGTTCCATTCGGTTCCACCGTGTTCGAATTAATAGGGGGAATAAATTTTGATATAAAGATGGCCGCCATCCGCAAACTATTAGGCTAATAACCTATTAGATTGGTCAAAGGATGCTCCCTCCATAAAGGTATGTTGTTGCAAAGTTTAGTAGAGATCGGATGGTTATGTTAGTCGTAATTTAACTTAAGCTTTGAACATTTGTGTGGTTGCCATTACGTTTCTGTCAAAATGGCGGCGATATAAAACATGACACTGAGATGCCCTTAGCTAGTGCTACCTCTGTACCAAATTTCGTTCCATTCGGTTTCACCGTGTTTGAATTAATAGGGGGAATTGATTTTCACACAAAGATGGCCGCCATCCGCAAACTATTAGGCCAATGACCTATTCATTTGGTCAAAGAATGATTCCTCTATAAAGGTATGTTGTTGCAAAATTTGGTAGAGATCGGATGATTAGGTTAATCGTAATTTGATTTAAGCTTTGAACATTTGTGTGGCCGCCATTACGTTTCCGTCAAGATGGCGGCGATATAAAACATGACACTGAGGTGCCTTTTGTTAGTACTACCTCTGTACCAAATTTCGTTCCATTCGGTTGCACCGTGTTCGAATTAATAGGGGGAATCGATTTTCACACAAAGATGGCCGCCATCCGCAAACTATTACGCTGATGACCAATTAGTTTGGTCAAAGGATGCTCCCCCCATATAGATATATTGTTGAAAAATTTGGTAGAGATCGGATGATTAGGTTAGTCGTAATTTGATATAAGCTTTGAACATTTGTGTGGCCGCCATTACGTTTCCGTCAAGATGGCGGCGATATAAAACATGACACTGAGGTGCCTTTTGTTAGTACTACCTCTGTACCAAATTTCGTTCCATTCGGTTGCACCGTGTTCGAATTAATAGGGGGAATCGATTTTCACACAAAGATGGCCGCCATCCGCAAACTGTTACGCTGATGGCCTATTGGTTTGGTCAAAGGATGCTCCCCCCATGCAGGTTTGTTGTTGCAAAATTTGGTAAAGATCGGATGATTAGGTTAGTCGTAATTTGATTTAAGCTTTGAAGATGTGTGTGGCCGCCATTACGTTTCCGTCAAGATGGCGGCGATATAAAACATGACACTGAGGTGTCCTTTGCTAGTGCTACCTTTGTACCAAATTTCGTTCAATTCGCATTCACCGTGTTCGAATTGATAGGGGGGGACAGACATTCAGAGTACACACACTCACACACACACAGACACACACACACACACACACACACAGACTCACACACACACATACACACACACACACAGACTCACACACACACATACACACACACAGACAGACACACTTTTTTCGCCCTGTGTTGATCTCATAAGTCTACTTTCATTTTTTGCAAAAATCGAAAGTAGGCTAAAAATAGGCTTATAATATCACCTTTTGTCCGAGTGTCTGTGTGTGCGTGTGTGATTCGTGTGTGTGTGTGTGTGTCCCTACTAAAATATAAACGGCTGGAGCGATTTCAATGAAACTCTGTAAGTTCATAGCTCTATTCTGGATGACCCCTACCGTGCCCTTCAAATTATGTTACGTCTCACCAATCCAACATGGCGGCTGTGCGAAATATTTCACCAGCATTCAATATCTCCGAAACTATTACCGATATCACCCTGGAAATTTGTGCAATGATAAAGGAAAGGAAGCTTGTAGTTTAACGTGACCGTTAATCTCGCGATCATAAGCCACGGGACCTCCGTTTTACGTGGAATCCGAACCACAGGACATGGCATTTCACATCGAAAATCTCACATGCAGTGACCGGGAATCGGTAGTGATAAAGGGCACTACTAGAAGTTGATCTATGAAACTTTCAAAAACCGGTTAACTACAAAGCGAACATGGCGGCCAAGCGAAGTTGAAAGTTTAAATAGACTTTTCCCGCGATGTAATGATCCAAACGCAATGAAACTTGGTACAGCAAATGTTTATACACATTGCAATGCACTGGTATCTAATTAGTTCTTTTTTACATAACCTCAAGATGGCGGCTGTGCGAATTTTAAAATTAAGTTTTTATTTCTTGTGTCGTAATCATGCGATTGAAGTGAAAGTTTGAATAATGAACCTACGCAATAATTGACCTTTAATGGCACATGACTGTATGGCCTATACATATAACAATCCAACATGGCGACCATCCGAAATACAGCAATCAAACTAAAATTTTGTATGTTGATAGAGGCAATTAACATAAGTAGGATATATGAAAATAGGCTTTAGTTCTTCACGGAACTACTTGTTATTACTTTATTTCTTTCTTTTAATTATCTCATTAACATTTTTCACATCAAACAAACATTAGATTTAAGTACATCTCTAGTATTTTATTTTGTTCTTAATTGAGCTGAAGAAGACCTCAATGTCAGGTCGAATCATGTACAATATATAATAGATATATTTGTGTAAGTATTCATAGGCGTATTATTTAAACTTTGAATACATCTATCAATACGGATATCTACAAACATTGTGCTATCAATGGCAAATGTATTTGCAAACTTAGTTATGGAAATAAGGGTAATTAATTAGTTAATTAAGAATCCAACTTAAGCATTTAATTAATTACAAAATAATCTCAAGTAATTTATTTCAGGTTTATCGAACCACAGCCTTAATTTGGGTACAATCGTGTTGTTGTTGTTGTTGTTGTTTGAGTCTTCAGTCTTTTGACTGGTTTGATGCATCTCTCCATACCTCCATGTCCTGAGCTAATCGTTTCATCTCTACACAGCTACCACACCCTACATCCGAGGCAATCTGTTTAACACATTTTAACCTTGGTCTACCACTACAGTTCTTGTCCTTGACTCTTCCTTCGATAATACTAAGCTTGCTATTCCTGGGTGTCTTAGTATGTGTCCTACCAACCTATCTCTTCTCTTCTTTAGCAGTCGCCAGAAACATTTCTCCTCTCCCATTCGTCTTAATACCGCTTGGTTTGTAACCCTATCTACCCATCTGATCTTCATCATTCTCCTGTAACACCACATTTCTTAATTCTCCCTTTTCTGCTGCACCAATAGTCCAAGATTCACTTCCATAGAGCGCCACGCTCCAGACAAAGGCTTTCAAAATTGACTTCCTATGTCAACAGATTCCTTTTTTGTAGAAAAGCTTTCCTTGCCGGAGCCAACCTACTTTTTATATCCTCTTTGCTTCGTCCTTCACTGGTTATTTTGCTTCCTAAGTAACAGAAGTCTCCTACTTCCTTCAGGTTTTCACCTGCCAATTTGATGTCCATAGGGGTTTCTGATTTTTTTCGGCTGGATTCCAATATTTTTTTTGTACATTTATTAATTTTCATGGTGTATTCTTTCCTCAAGACGGAGTCTATACCATTCAAAAACTCATTCAAATCCTCAGGCGTGTCAGCCAAGATGTCGATGTCATCAGAAAATCTCAGAGTAGAAATTATTTCTTCTTGAATCTCCACTCCCACTTTAAATTTTTCTCCTATTTTTTTTCATTGCTTGTTCTGTGTAAAGATTGAAAAGTATGGGTGATAATTTTCAGCCTTGCCTTACACCTTTCTGAATACCAGCTTCGCTCTCATGTCCTTCAGCTCGAATGACTGCTGTCTGGTTTCTGTATAGATTGTATATCACCCTCCTATCCCTGTACTTTATTCCAATCGTTTTCATAATGTCAAACAATTTAATCCAATCAACGTTATGAAAAGCCCTTTCTAAGTCGACAAATGCCATGAACGTGCTCTTATATTTCCTTATTCTACCTTCAAAAATCAGCCTAAGACTTAGTACAGCTTCCCTTGTTCCTACATTTCTTCTGAAACCAAACTGGTCTTCACCCAACTCCGTTTCTATCTGGCTTTCCATTCTACAATCGTGTTGACAGTCTGAAAAGCATTTAAGTTTCATGAATAACCAATAGAACAACAGATTTTCCTACACGGCTGTCTTGAGGGGGAGGGGGGGGGGCATAAGTTACCTCTACCGCAGTCTGTTCCAAATCCACGAGTTTGAGTATGCTTACACGCGAGTTCTCAGCAGTGATGCTTGGAGTACGGTTGGAGAGGGACTGGGGGTGATAGCCGAAACGTCATTGGGCGAAGGCCATAACACAAGTCCATACGCTTCCTGCCAGTCTTGATGTATGCACCGCGCAGTAACGGCAGCCCCCACAGCAGAGCTGTATTGCATGTTGCAGGTTTACTCACGCAAGGCGGCGAGTACTCAGCTGCTCACTGGCGAGTTGCTCGGCTATCTACTGAGAAGACCCTATATGTAGCAGTCACAAAAGTCAATACGTAATTACGGCTGACTTGTTTGCTTTCCGGCATTGACTCTAACTCGGGCTGTAGCAGTGGCAATGGCAGAGCTTGTAACAGATACTGTTGCCATCAACTTACGATCGTGCTTTGTTACCCGAGAAACAGATTACGGTCAATTTAGGACACGACCCTTGAGAGATTAGTTAAGCGAGCAGATAATATTACACTATGTCATCCCGCCAGATGCAACGAGACAAGCAGTTCACAATGTAGGGCACATTACTCTTGCTCTTACCATCGTTGTACATGTCTATACTTATGGAAACTGATAATACATGGTCTTCCTTGCTTAAAGTGTGTATTGAGTTCTCAAACCATCACAATAATAATTGTAAACTACTGCCGCATATTTATGCAAAGTAGTTAGAGGCATTAAGGTCATTGTCACGTGTACTAGAGTCTGTGCAGTAGTAGTTGAATAATCTAGTTAGTTAGTTATTGCTGTTTTAAGGGGCGGAACTACGAGGCCATCTGCCCCTCTTAACAGAGGTTAAAGCATACAAATTTGGAATGGAATTTAAAATTTAGAGTTGGTCACCTAAATTCGAAAAGACCGAAAAATAATAAAACAAAAAATTAAATAAAACTAATAGCCTAATTATAAAAAAATAAACAAGAATTACGGAATGAACAAAAAATTCAGAATTCAAAAAAGAACAAGTCGTTGAGTCAATGTACACTAGAAAATTTAGATTGCTGACCCTAACCCACTGTCACTTATAAAGCAGCCACCACGTCATACTGTTGTAAAGTCTACAGGCTACTTGTGAGTGTATTTGTAATTTAGACTAGGATTGAGTCACGTGTGGTATGTAACATTCCGTAGTAGAAGTAGAACGTAGAGATGCTAATGATCGATATTCTGTTAATCGGCTAATAATCGATTAATCGAATAATTTGAAATTAATCCAAAACGATTAATCGATTAATCGACTGTGCGTTCGTTCGATTAATTGAATAATACGTTAATCGGCTAACCGAAGAATCGATTAATTGATTAGTACACATGAGTGTTTAAATGAGAGGTCATCGCTTTAGTTGAGTTACGCTTACAAGGGAACGGTTTGCGGTGTAAAAATCTAATCTGGTTTAAATTTTGAACAATATTCCTACAGAGTTGAACGATAACGCAGTGAAAACCACACGGGCTACTTTCAATTTGGAACGCCAATATTGAACGCCAAAACCTGTTGGGTGACGACATGAGCGAGGAGGTGGGAAGAGGTAAAGCTGGCCTTGAATCCTAAGAGCATGCGATGGCTCCCGGCCACTAGGCTGCGACCTGCCGTGCTGATTTCATTCCCCTCCTTCCGTCTTCCCCTCAACCTGTCACTCCCTTATCAATTTGCATCCACTACTGCAAGGATTACAAGGAGTAAAAGAGGGAAAAGAATGAAAGACAAAATAAACCTTTTATTTATTAACAGTATGGCCAAGCGTAAAATATCACAATTATAGGGGCATTTTATACTTTAATCTAGAGGGTAGAAGAGTGATTGAATGTTTAAGAAGGGGAATGCAACGCAGCACGGCAGGTCGCTGCCTAGTGGTCGCGAGCCATCGCGTGCTGCTAGGATTCAAGGTCAGCTTTACCTCTTCCACCTCCTCGTTCATGTCGCCTGGCAGGTTTCCGGCGTTCAATATTGGCGTTCAAAATTGAAAGTGGCCCATGCGGTTTTCACTACGTCATAGTACATTTTTGTAGGAATATTGTGTACTAAATGTCAACCGGATTAGAATTTTATACCGTAATCCATTCCCTTGTTAGTTTCGGAATGATGTTTAGAAATCTATAAAAATGTCTATAAATATACAAGGTGTCCTTCCTTGTTTATGTTAACAATAACTAAATAAGGATCAGTGACAGCGAACGGACAAACATCAATCAATTTGGGAAGGGTTATGTAAAACGAAAACGAAGAATTTTCATCAAACATTTTGAATTCTTGTTCAATGTTTACAATTTAGGAAAGGAACATTTTTGTTTCTTTTGTTTTAACCTAGTTTTCACTAAAAAGTACATTAGTTAATAATAGATGATACAATATATATTAATTAATTAAAATGTCCGTTTTGTTTCTGTGAGAGCGTAGTGAAATGAGTGAAGATCATCGATTAACCGACAAAACAATATATTTCGACCAAATGATTAATCGTTTAAACGGCTAATCGATTAATTTTTAATTGTAGCATTTAATCGATCTTTCAGATTCGATAAATCAGTTATTCGGTAATTGAAATTAGTCGATTAAAAGCACCAGCCTTACTAGAAAGCCAAGAGAAATTACGTCTAAAGTGACTGAGGACAGAATCGAACCCATATCTCCTCAGTTGTTCTTTCATGACTGAGTAGACGCTGCCCCAGTCCACAGACCTTTAATTTTCAGAACAGAAGCAAAATTTGCATGCAGAGGTTCAAGGACATGCTCAAGAATCCTATACATTGTCTCAATTCATGTTCACGTGACTGTGGTAGTTTGAACTGTGTTGTTCATTCAAACGGATGCTGGAAGTTCCTCTAAATTGAACTACGATAAGTCTGTCTGAAAATAATTCTCTTTAATTAGAGTGGAGTGTCACCGCAGTAAAATCGAGAGGAATCAACAGCAACACTACAAATATTTCACCCGTAATGAGTACAGTATGTATTAAATATATTATTGTTGTTTTGAGGAGTGGAACTGTGAGGGCATCTGCCCCGTAAGTATTAAAGTTAATAGTTAAATTTAAAAAAAACGAGCCTTACAGTAGTCGCATATGATGTGTAACATCTGACATGTTATTCGAATAATTCCATATTATTTACTCGCATTTTTAAAGAATGAACTCATAGTGCTACCTTGTGCCAGCAAACATGAAAGAATTCTCCAATGCATCTGCAGTAGTGACATATACTTGCAACTGTATGTGGGAGCAATCCACTGCCTACTTGATGCGAGCTGCGCTTTATACCGGCCAGTTAGTGAACCCATGCCAGCGGTGTTATTGAAAATGGCCTCTTATTGCCGATATAGCGAACTAACAAGTATAGGCGCAATTAAAAATTAGATGTGCAATAGGTATATTAAATGCGTTTCTCCCAGTTATGCGTTTAGAGTACCAACGAAGTTTCAATTATTGTTAGTAGTCGGTGTTAATATACTGAATTCCTACGTTGTTTGGAGTGTTTGTTGATGCGATATAGCACTCGAGGTATCGAGTGCTTACATTAAATAAGAATACAGCAAAAGTATGAAGATTTAATAAATCGTCATTGTTTTCAGCAAATATGATATAATGAATATTTTCACCCCAAAGAACTACAACTTGAAGATGATTTATTGTAGGAATTTCTTGAATGGGGCCTCCAAACCTTGAGGTAAACCGTATGCGATTTACATTCCACATAGTCACATGGCTTACAGTACGTCGTTGTACCGATCTCCGCCACCGCGCGCGCTCATTGTTTCCGTCCCATCCACTTCCGTCTCTTTTCCAAAATCACTCCCACAAAAATGTCCAGCTACCGAGTGCCACAAAAATATCCAGGTACCGAGTGGAAAGATGTTACACATAAAAAAGAAATGCTTTGAGTGCGAATATAGAATGAAGAACAGAGAGAAACTGCTCAAAGCTCTAGGGGAAGTTTCAATTGCAGCATATCGACTTTCCATACATACATTCTCCGCTGTTCATGGGAGGCGAAAGGAAAAGAGATGTTGAGTGTTTTGTAAGTCACTGACTACGCACGTTAACATGTTAACAAAAGTCAATATTTACCCTAGTGGCTTTGGTGGCGTAGATGGTAGCATGCTGAACTGCTGTGCCCAAGATAGCGGGATTCAAACCCGGCCGAAGTCATCGGATTTTAAGAGCGTTAAAATCCATCAGTATGCCTTCCTTCGGAGGGGAAGTAAAGCCGGCGGTCCCATGTCATAGATTTATGGCTTGTAAAAGATGCTTCTACCGACTAATCTTGTGTGAAGCTAAATTGTAAGTTAGATTTTGTTGGAACGCTCTATCAAAGGTCCAACATGCACCACTAGGTATCATTGACATCTGGTAGCGGATGTTGGAACTACTTGAAATTGAACGGAACTAGTAGCTCACCCTAGGGGTGTCCACTTGAAGCAGCTACAACCTCTGGCGAGCCAAACATGCCCTCGGACACTCCCGGCACTAAATGCCATACGCTAAATAAATGAATTACAACAATGTATAAAAAGTAAAGTGTAGGCTATATACAAGAGCTCTGCTCCTAAAGTGTGATGCCGAGTGAGTCGATCCGTTCCAATGCTGTTGGAGAGGCATTGATGACATCCTTCCAGTCACCACTGAAACGTCTCTCAGGACATTCCTCTCTACAATGTGGATTATGGTCTGCTCTGAAGCTTCACAATTACACAATGGGGAGTCTGAGAGTCCCCATTCGTGCATGAAGTACTTAGTTCTTCCGTATCCACACCAGATTCTGTTTAGTCGACAACTGGTTCTTCTAGGCAGTTCCAACCCTGATATATTTTTGGGGTCTTCGAGGCCATGATGATGTATATTAGCGTTGCTTTTCCATTTTTCCATCCAGTCACCTTCTATCCTGAGTGGTTGCGACCTCGTGAGCTGAGTAATTTTCACAGAATTTAGCCCCATTCTACAGCAAGGCTCTACAGGGTCTTTCATATAAAGTAAGAACGGCGAGCGGCGGTTTTGTCATTTGCTGCTGAAGCCGGCTTGGCCGAGCTTGTGACGCACCACGGCCCCCTGCTGTAGTATTGAAAGCGCGTGCATAGTACAAACTTGACCTTGCAATAAGCGTGCAGGTGTTGTCAGTCGCCAGTCTAAACCACAGCTGCTAACATGTTGAGACAGTTATCATTGCAACATCGTATTTTTGTATGTAAAATTTATTTTAATTACGATTCGGCTCGGCGGGTACGTGATGCATTTGTTCAGCAATTTCCTGATGAAGTGCAACCTTCACTAGCACAGATTCACGTAATTGTAAATAACTTTGACACTACTGGTTCAGTACTCAATAAAAAACACAAAATAAAAAATCAGAAAAAATACAGTGGCATGACTCACTCGCGTCAGCCAAAATGTGGTTACCAGATACAATGCCTGTATAACCCAGGAAGGACGACACTTCCAGCAACTTTTATAAGGTAATATTTCATAGAGGATTGTACACACGCTTAGAGCAGGGGGCCACGGCTCGCCACAAGCTCGGTCAAGGCCACCAGACTAGCGGATAACAAACCCGCCGCTTGGCGTTCTTACTTTATATGAAAGACCCTGTATATCAATTTAACAAATTCTCCTTTATCCAACTGGTTCCATATTTACATATTGCAGTGGGTTACATTGTACACACATGTACTCAAATACGGTAAGTTTCCTTCAGAGGCGCACCTGGAAAATAATTTCCGGGAGGATAGTGGATATGTATTTAGGTAAAGACTGCCTTGTGGCTAAACGGTCTTTCACCAGGGGTGACTAATCAGACTTTTAGGGGGGATATGTACCCTATGTCCCCTCCTGGGTGCGGTAGGCTTTTAGAATCTGCACTACTTATGTTTAAAGCCTCTATACACATAAAAAAAATCACTTTGATTGCTGTCATAGATTAATAGATATAGAGAACCGTCTATATATTTCGGAAGGTCGCCATGTTGGATTTTAATATATGTAGGCCATAGAGTTATGTACAATTAAATGAGGATTATTCTGTAGGTTGATTATTCAAACGTTCATTTCGATCGCATGATTAGAACACAAGAAATAAAAACTTAATATTAAAATTTCGCACGGCACCATCTTGAGGTTTTGTAAACAATTGAACTAAATTAGATGGCAGTGCATTGCAATTAGTATAGTCATTTGCTGTACCAAGTTGCACTGCGTTCGAATAGTTAAATCACGAGAAAAGTATATTTAAATGTTTCAAATTCGCTTGGCCGCCATGTTCTTTTTGTAGTTAACAGGTTTTTGAAAGTCACATAGTTGAACGTCCTTTATTACCATACAAAATTTCAGGGTGATATGAGTAATAGTTTCGGAGATAAAGAATGCCGGTGAAATATTTCGCACTGCCGCCATGTTGGATTGATGAGACGTAATACAATTTGAAGGGAACGGTCGGGGTCGGCCCTACCATACCGAGTTCCATCGAAATCGCTCCAGCCGTTTAGAAGTTATTAGGACACACACACACATAAACACAAACACATACACACACATATGCACACACACACGGACATAATGTGATTAAAATATGCTAAAAACAAGATGTTCAGTAAAGAACATATAGCCTATTTTCTCCTAAATGTATGAGTATAGTTATAACTCGTTGTTATTATCAAAGAGTATAATAGAATCATTTCTTGGTCGAAGACCTTAGAAACTATTTACCTCTACCAAACGCCACAACCTAGAAAAAACTACTACCATCATTGAAGAAAGATAGATAAGAAGTATCTCAAGAATGTTATGGATCTGGAGACATAATCGACCGGACTGGCTGCGTGGCTCAGCGGTAACCTTCTCGCTTGCTGGGCCCTAGGTTGCAGGTTCGTATCCTGGCGCAGTCAGCTGGCATTTGAGGGTGCACAAATGCGAGGGAGCCGTGTCAGTAGATTTACTGGCACGTTAAAGATCCCCTTCGGGCCAAAATTCCGGCACCCCGGCGTATCTAAAAGCATCAGTAGTTAAAAGGGACGTAAAACAAATAACATTATTATTATTATTGTTATTATTACATAATCGACCTGCCGTGGGCAACATCCAACTTTGAGTTGAGGCATGTCTTTACACGTCTGGTTGTGCATGGCTTTCACAACCCTAATTGAATTAACAAATCTTTCCATGACCCTACAGAGAAGTGTGTATACAAACTATGTGGATATTTTCGATTGCTATTTGCCTGAAATAAAAGTATTAATAACCTGAACTAGTACCAGCGGCTAGAATTCAGTTACTATGTGAAATCGTTTTGTTCTTTACGTCAAATAACATTTTCAAATAACGCACAATAGGCTGTAACAAACCCTTTAAAATAAGAAGTAAAAATTTATCATAGTATCATCCTGTCATTCTTCAAATTCGATGCGCATAGAATGCCAATGGTATACTATCAATGGAGTCCCATGTAGACCAGTCGTGAAATCTAGTGAAGTATAGAACAATATAATCCTAACAGGGCGAGTGCATTCTAGCGGCCATAAGAAGAAACTTTTCAACAAAATCTGGAAGCTAATAAGTAGGCCGGCGTGCAGTTATCTTTTTGGCTGCTAGATGTCTCGAGCAAATCTGCTGGCGAATTATGTTTTAATTAAATACAGGGTGCTTCAAAAAATGTATACACACTTTAAACTATCGTAGATTTCCCGCTCTACAAGGCTAATGTTATATTTCTTCACCAGGTGGCAGCATAATCGTCCCTCTATGTTATATTGTCAGTTGGAATTTGTAATATCAACATGGCGGACGTACGTTTGAGTTTTGAAGAACGTAAGGAGGTTATTAAGTGGTACTGGAAGTTTGAGAATGTAAATGAAGTTCAAAGACAGTGGAGAAGGGAGTATGATACAGAACCAACTTCAAGATTAACAATTACACGCATACGAGACAAATTCGAAGTTCATGGAACAGTGTGTGATGTGCATAAAGGTCATTCAGGTCGACCTCGAACAGCTACAAGTGATGAGTCATCAACGGCAGTCTTGGAACTGTTTCAACGCTCTCCTAACAAATCTTCAAGGCAAGGGGCACGTGAAAGTGATGTAAGTGCTAGCAGCGTGCTACGCATTCTGAAGAGAGGCAAGTATCGTGTTTACATTCCAAGGCTGGTGCAACAGCTAAGTGACGACGATCCAGATCGAAGGTTGCAATTTTGTGAATGGGTTCAGGAGATGGTGATACGTGAACCGGGATTTATGGCTAGCATCATTTGGTCGGATGAAACCCAATTCAAACTTAATGGAACTGTCAATAGGCACAATTGTGTTTACTGGGGTGAAGAAAATCCTCACATTACAATTGAAAATGCTGTAAATTTGCCTGGTGTAAATGTGTGGTGCGGTTTGTCTTCAAGGGGACTCATTGGACCTTTTCGATTTGAAGGCACTGTAACTGGTATAACTTACCTAACAATGCTTGCTGATTCCATATTTCCTGCCATTCGTGCATTATACGGTAATGATAATTTTTATTTTCAACAAGATGGTGCCCCGCCGCACTATCACAGGGACGTACGAGCTTACCTGGATCAAAATTTGCCGGGCCAGTGGATAGGACGCAGGGGGCCAATCGAGTTTCCAGCACGCTCTCCAGACCTTACACCACCGGATTTCTTCTTATGGGGCACAGTAAAAGATGAGGTGTACAAACGTAAACCACGTAACCTAGACATTCTTTGGAGTGAGATTCAAGCCGTGTGTAGAGAAATCTCATTGGACGTTTTGATACGATGTACAGAATCAGTGGTGACTCGTACTCAGAATTGTATTGATGCTGCAGATCGCCAATTTGAACAGTATTAACATTTGTTATTTATGTTTCATTTACATTGGACTTTCAGCTTTCTAATTTCCTGAAATTTAACTTTGTAGAACGGTAAATGAATTTTCTATGGAAGTTTAAAGTGTGTATACATGTTTTTGAAGCACTCTGTATATGTTTTGCACCGTAATATTCACAATATAACGCTTAATTTTAAAACGTCTGAGTCATTACAAAGCAACAAATATGTAAAATTTCAAGCAAAAAACCTAACACTGATGGGGTTTGAACCATAGGCATATGGATAATAGACCAACGCTTTACCACGGAGTCATTTGTGCCAACGAACATTGGTCTATATAAAAGACTTACATAGAACTTGTTAGCAAATAATGATTTAGACCTAACGATTTCATCATTGGAGTATATTATTTATATACTAGCAGAAGTACCCGTTCTTCGAACGTTGTTCGTTGTTAACACAAGACATTATCAATTGAGCTACTGTTGCAATGGCTAGCGGTTTGTCATTCCATCAAGTTTATCAGAACGAAGTTAGTTTACTGGGAATATCACACACACTGTTAATTTAAGGCCCTTAAAATGTAGTTTTCGGAGACCCTTTATAGATTCCCAAATTTTGTGTCTCACATTGAGAAGCGCAACATATGCTTTGGTCGTCCTTCTAGGAAAAGTACGGTGAAGAGTTTCATAGATGATTGGTGTATTGACTCTCATGGTTACCATACCTAATTTTACGATGCACGAAGCATCCGAGCACGAGCAGGCTTGTGGTGCATGAAAATTCAGGTTCTTTAGCCTCAAATTGCCCAAATTCTTAAAAGCCGCAAAAAATGCTGGTTCAATTCAGGAATTTTTGAAAATAATGTTGCTGTTTGGAGATATAATAGACCTTCTGTACTATATGTCGAACGTGAAAATTGCATGAAAAAATTCTAGGTTACCCCTTCACCCTCTTAATTGCATTGATGAATTATACGGTCTACGTTAGTTCCGTGATAACCTTATAGCCATTTGCAAACTTTCACAGAAATGTAATATATGGAGTGACATTGCTTCTTACAGAAATAGATGGACAGTTGTATGCCACCCCTTGAGATAATGTTCTCATGGTTACCGATTTGCATTCCTTCATTAGTTTGTTAAATTAAATTAAATTAGTTTTCTGGGAATATTTCAGAAACTGTTGGATTTAGAGCCTTATAATGTAGTTTTCGAGGACCCTTTAGGGCCCCCGACTTTTGTTGCTGGCACCGAGGGGATTTCTCTCGTCGTTGTACGCCATAATATAATACTAATAATAATATAATATAGGGAGAAATTATAACACCTATTTTTTTAAATTCAGCCAATGGTCATGTACTTTTCTTTTCAGGACGGGTCAGGGAAGGGATATTATCAGAGAAAGAAGCATTCACATCACGCATGAGCAAAATGGAAATGGCCTACCATTTAACTAAGGACATCTATAAGAAAAGGTCAATATCCTTCAACGCAAAACTAAAACATTACTGCAGTGTCATCCGTCCGGAGGTCTTGCATGCTTCTGAATGCCTCACGATGAACAAAAAAGGCTTGGTCGAGAAACTGGAGGCCAAAGAAAGGAAAATTTTGAGAAAGATATTGGGTTCCATCAAAGACAATGGGGAATACAGATGACGGCATAACCATGACCTATATACTCATGTGGAGAAGATAAGCAACGTCATCCGGAAGAGAAGGTTAACAATTTTTTGGGCATGTGAAACGAATGAGCCCAGCGAGACTGACCAACCGCAACATAACTTACTTTCAGGAGAGGAAAACAAAATGGGCCTGGTTCATTGAACTGGATAAAGATCTGAAAGAAGTGGGGATTACACCAACATACATTCAGGATCGCGCCCCACTCAAAGGGAAACTTCAAGCTTGTAAAGGTTTCCAAGAAAAACCGAAGCTGAAAACGGGAAAGATTTGGACCCAGGAACGGAAGGAAGTCCACCGAGAACGAATGTGGGCGTACAGGGCAAACATCAAAGCCAGTAGGAGATGGTTGGAATGACGCGGTCCATAGATGGCCTATACGAAATGAATGAATGAATAATATGGGGATAGGAATATAATAGACCTGCCGTACCACACCCGCAGGTGTAAATCGCGTGAAAAAATCTAGAGTACCCCTTGATCCCCTTAAGCGCATTATACGTATTGAAGAATGTTACGGCTTAATTTGGTTCCGTGATAACCTTCTAGCCGTTTGCAAACTTTCACACTAATGTAATTAATGAAATTGCATTGCGTCTTACAGCAATAGATGGGCCTCAGAGAATCCGTTGGCATGGTTACTGGCTTGCATTCGTTCATCTATATTATTAAAAATATTGATGAAAAATTATCCGAGTCCGTCCGGCCCTACTATCCGGCCGATTTTCTTCATCCTTTTTTTTAAAGAAAGGTATTCATGCACATATTTGTCATCAAGTATTACAAAACACTTAAATTACGCCTTTCTCAAATTATTTGATTTTTTCAACTTTTTCCAACTTTTTCCAACTTTTTCCAACTTTGAAGTAATCATATCTTCGCTTCTAATTGAGTTACGAAGTTTGTTTTAGTCTAAGAACAATCAGTAAATCAAGCGCTATCATTTGAGCTCTTAACCATTCAAATCGGATGATTCTGAAGAATGTTATGAGTGGACATACGATATTACATCTCATTTTTTCAACAGTTTTTCTCATTGTAGCAATCATATCTTTGGTTCTAATTGAGTTACACTGTTCGTTTTGGTCTAAGAGCACTCAGTGGATCAAGATCTATCTTTTGAGGTATTAAATATTTACATTGGATGATTCTGAGGAATCTTATGAGTGCCGAAGCGAATATTAGAAATAATTATGAAAACTTAACCGAGTCCGTCTGGCCATTCTATTCGGTCGATTTCCTTCATACCAATATTAATTGAAAGGTATTCGTGCAAAGATTTGTTATCAAGTATTACAAATCACTTCACTTCCGCCTTCCTCAAATTATTTGATATTTTCAACGTTTTCCATCTTTTTCCAAGTTTGAAGCAATCATATCTTTGGTTCTGATCGAGGGACTCAAGCCGTTTTAGTCTAAGAACACTCATTGACTGAAGCCCTTTCATTTGAACTGTTAACTATTCATATCGGTTGATTCTTCGGAATGTTATGAGTGAACATTCGATATTATATCTCATTGTTTCAATATTCTTTCTCATTGTAGCAATCATATCTTTGGTTCTAATGACGGAAATTTCGTATTACACTAGCGTTTTATATTACAATCAACAAAGTGCAGGGTCAAACGCTTCATCGAGTTGGAATCTACTTGCCTGATCCTGTTTTAGGCCATGGAATGTTCTATGTTGCCTTATCCCGAGGAAAATCATTTAGAACTAAGAGTCGACGTACAGCGAACATTGTCTGGAAGGAAGTATTGTAAAATAAAGGTTATAAACTATTACTTAATGTCGTAATTTTTTAATTCCAATACTGAAAAATTATGCTGCGGAGCAGTACGGGCGCCCTAGTTAGTTTATTAAATTTAATTAGTTTTCTGGGAATATCTCAAAAACGGTTGGTCTTCGGTCCTTAAAATGTGGTTTTCGAGGACCCGAGTTTTGTCTCTCACATTGAGGGGCTGAAAATGAGTTTTGTCTCGTCCTTCTACGCCTATTTCAACATGCATTTTAAGGGGATAGGCCCCCTTTTATGAGAGGTACGGAGAAGAGTTACATCAATGATTGGTGTCGTGCCTCTGATGGATATCTGTACCAAATTTTACGTTGATACACCCAGCCGTTCTCGAGTTATAAGGGATCAAATGTTTCCACAGACAAACAAACAAACAAACAGACAGACAGACAAAAATTATTTTCGCGCGCATCCATCATAAAACAGTCTGAAACGTGTAAACAACTCAAATTTCCGTAGAAATTCAGAGAAAAACACACAAATTTTCATTTTTATATATTGAGATATACTGCACCGCTCGGTGTTGACCGTGTTTTATTGCACAGATTTTTGTTTTACTCGCTAACCGTTGGAGATATACGAAAAGTGATAAGGAACTTTCGGATAGAAAATTAAATGTTAAAGCTCATGTATACCATCAAAAGTTTGCTATTTCTTAGCGTTCTCGTTTTATTTGAAAAGGAAATATGAAATTTTGATACCAAAGGGTGTAGTGACGTCACAAATGTCGGTTTTACTCGCTAACTGTTGGAGATACACGAAAAGTGATAAGGACCCTTCGGATAGGAAATTAAATTTTCAAGCTCAAATGTGTCATAAAAAGTTTGCTATTTCCTACCGTTCTCTTTCTATTTGATCTGGAAATATGAAATTTTGAAACCAAAGGGTCTAATGACGTCACTAAAATGGTCGCCATTTTTTAATAGTGCAAAATTTCGAAATCAAAAGTATCCTATATGTAAACCTGGTAAATCAGCTACATCCATGCAAAATTTCATTTAAATCGGACTAGTGGTTCTTGAGTTATTGAGTAACAGACAGACAGACAGACAGACAGACAGACACACACCATCTCATTTTTATATATTAGTATGATAAAGCATTTCATACAAAGTTTATTTATTTTGTATCAGTACGCTATATTGCATGCAATACTCAAATTAGTGAAATATAAGTCAGGCACAAGATATATGCTGCCATCTTGTCTTCTTACCGAGACGGCTCAGCTTTTAAAAATCACTTCTGCACTAAAGTATTACAAAATAAACTTTTAATTTCGAACGTGCCTCTTCCTTTAGAACAGTTAAATCGATTCTCGGCTCGATAATTGGAACTGGTGGGTCCCATGATATGGATTATAAAGTTTGCATAATTCGCACGGCCGCCATCCTGAAATGGTATGGCGGATGACCTTGTAGTTTGGTCACAAGACGCGTCCTATATGAAGGTATGTTATTACCAAATTTGGTAGAGAGTGGGTAATTTGGTTAGTCGCTATTTGATTTTACGTTTTGAAGGTTTGAGTGGCCGCCATTCAGTTTTGGTAAAGATGGCGGCAATATAAAACATGACACTGAGGTGCCCATTGCTTGTTCTACCTCTGTACCAAATTTCGTTCAATTCGGTTTCACCGTGTTTGAATTGATAGGGGGGGACAGACATTCAGAGTACACACACTCACACACACACACACACAAAGACTCACACACACACATACACACACACAGACAGACACACAATTTTTGGCCCTGTAGTGATCTCATAAGTCTACTTTCATTTTTTGCAAAAATCGAAAGTAGGCAAAAAATGCAAAGTAAATGGTTCCAAGGAACAATACAAACGAGCAGGTAAGTCAGCTTTCAAATAACATCGCCTCAAACAACTGGAATGGGAAACTGAAAAGTGCGCGGGCAGTGATGAGCCATTTCAATTGCACTCCGAAGGTTAATTAACCACTTTTATCTCAAATCGTTAACACTTTTCAACCATTGAAGTAGTTGAAATAACTCTGTATTATACAGCGTGGTTTATGCAGAAATATGAAAATTACTCACACATTTATACGATCGATTTAGTTCTTTTGCGTGAATTCTAGGAATATATTCTAATGCTATTCACTTTGCATGTTCACAGCACATTTCGCAGGTGCATGTACGTACGCGTGGTTCAGAAACAGCACGCGGCTGTTTGCCGGAACAGCCTTACTGATAGGCCACCAGCCAGTCACTGGAAGTCCCCCTGCTGTCTGCGAGCAGTTTCCCTACACTTGACCTTCATTCACGTAATTTGAATTGTAGTTGATAAATTATACGATGTTCTGTTACAAGACCAACACGTAGTGTAGGGGCTACCAATCATGGCTCTCACCTCCGAATCCAGGGTTCGATTGCCAGCTCTGTCAGGAATTACATTAGGTCTAAGGGATTCAACGGAGAACACCGATGGAAAGAAGGAAGGAAGCAAATGTGGAAGGAAGGAGGAATGAAGGAAGGAAGGAAGAAAAAAGAAAGGAAGAGGTGATAATGGAAGGAAGGAAGAGAAGGAGGAAAGAAGCAAGGAAGGGGAAAGGAAGTAAGAGAGGAAGGAAGGGGAAAGGAAGGAAGGAGGGAGCAAAGAACGGGAAAGGAAGGAGGGAAGTGAGGGGGGAAAAATGGAAGGAGAAAGAATGAAAGGGGGAAGGAAGTATGGGGAAAAGCAGGAAGAGAGGGAGGAAGGAAGGAAGGAAGGCGAAAGGAACGAAGAAGGTAGGAAGGGCGGGGGAAGGAAGCAAGGGTGGAAACAAGGAGGAGCAAGGACGAGCAAAGGAAGGAAGAGAGGGATGATGAAAGGGGAAAGGGAGGAAGGAGGGAGGAAGGAAGAAAGGAAGGACGAAGGGAGCAAGGAAGGATAAAGGAAGGAAGGGGAGAGGAAGGAAGAAGCCAGGAAGGGGAAAGCAAGGAAGGGAGTGAGGCAGAAACGATGGAAGGGGAAAGGAAGAAAGGGAGGAAGGAAGGGGAAAAGTAGGAAGATAGGGAGGGAGAAGGGAAGAAAGGGGAAAGGAAGGAACTTGAGGGGAAAGGAGGGGGAAGGGAACAAGGGGGGAATGGAAGGAGGAAGCAAGGAAGGGGGCATGAAAGAAGAGAGGGAGGAAGGAAGGGGAAAGGAAGGAAGGCGGGTGGGAGGAAGGAAGGGGAAGGGAAGGAAGGTGGGAGGGAGGGAGGAAGCAAGGGGGAGGAAGCAAGGGCGGAAGGAAGGAGGAAGCAAAGAAAGGGAAATGGAGGAAGGATGCAAGGAAGGGGAAAGAAAGGAAGGAGAGAGGAAGGGAGGGGGAAGAAAGCAAGGGTGGAAGGAAGGAAGGGGAAAGGAAAGAAGAGAGTGTGGAAGGAAGTGGAAAAGAAGGAACTGAGGAAGGAAGGGAGGGGGAAGAAAGCAACAGCGGGAGGAAGGAGGAATCAAGGAAGGGGAAATGAAGGAAGAGAGGGAGGAAGGATGGGGAAATGAAGGAAGAGAGGGACGAAGGAAGGAGAAATGAAGGAAGAGAGGGAGGAAGGAAGGGGAAAGGAAGGAAGGAGGATGGAGGGAAGGGGGAAGGAAGGAAGGAGGGTGGAAAGTAGGGGGAAGCAAGGAAGGGGAAATGTTGGAAGAGAGGAAGGAAGGAGGGTGGAAGGAAGGGGGAAGGAAGGAAGGCAAGGGACTGGTAGTTTTTCGTGACCGATAATCTTACGATCTTGAGCCATGGGTCTTCCATTTTCACTTATAATCCGAACCACGGGACGTAATATTTCAGAACTGAGACGAGGTAGGTCCGATTCCCACCCCAGACGTCCTAAAAGTGATTGTCATGGTTGCCCACTTCTACCTCCAGGGGTGAAAGGAGTTTAATTAAGTGAATAAACAATACATGTATTTCATTTCAGGCACTAGGAAAATAATGATAATTCCCCTCAAATTCTAATTACGCACACTCGTGTTGACTGACTAAAAAGTATTTGTAGTTAGTTGCTTACTTAAATAATGCGTACTGCTAGATGAAAATGTGAACCAAACCAAAACGCGTAGCACAACAGCCCATGAAGGGCCTAGGCCTACCAAGCGATAGCGGCCCCGCCATTTGGCCTGCAAACTATGGGGTGACGCGTGGTCAGCGGATCGGGTCCTCTTGGTCGTTAATCCTGGTCTCCGAGAACGGGGTGCTGCCTCACTTTAAGATAGCTGCTCGTTTGTCCTCACGAGGCTGAGTGCACCCCACTACAGCCCGCACGTCAGTATCTAAAATCCCTTACGAAGCAGGGTAACGAACCTAGGGCCTCCGAGTGCAAGGCAGGCGCATTTCCCCAACACCACCATCATATGAAAAATATGAATGTTTCACAAATTTGTGCAGCTTGTACGCTACAGTATTCAAAATTTACAATTAAATTGGAATTGGTGTATTGACTTTCACAGCCCGTGAGCTTTAGCTCTCGCAGATAAGTGGGGCACGTGCGCTTCATAAGAAGGGAGGTAGTACACAGTTTGCTACTTATGTGGGGGTCCAGGCGCGGACACCAACAGCCCGCTGATCCCACACAAGACATGGCATAAACCTAGAAAAATTGCTGAGTTTTAAAATGTAATTGCCTAATGTTCCTCAAACTGCTTTTTATGGCTCTACTACTCAATGTGCTAGCACAATTTGTGACAACAAATTCATGATGAAAATGAAATGAAAATCCACAGCCTGCTTCCAGTCTCCGACCGGGTCAGGAATGGAATGAATGAAGCCCCCATCTAGCGGCGAGGATATGAACTGTGCCGGCTGCCGAGGCCTGACGCACTCCTCTGGGGCAATGATGAAATGAATGACAGATGAAATGAAATGATAGTGGAGAGTGTTGCCGGAATGAAATTTTGACAGGGAAAACCGGAGTACCCGGAGAAAAACCTGTCTGCCTCCGTTTTGTCCAGCACAGATCTCACATGGAGTGACCGGGATTTGAACCACGGACCCAGCGGTGAGAGGCCGGCGTGCTGCCGCCTAAGCCACGGAGGCTTCCATGATGAAAATAATAAATGTAAAACAAAAATATTGGAATCCAGCCGAAATAAATCACAAACTGCTATGGACATCAAATTGGCAGGTGAAAACCTAAAGGAAGTAGGAGATTTCTGTTACTTAGGAAACAAAATAACCAGTGATGGACAAAGCAAAGAGGATATATAATAAGTAGATTGGCTCAGGCAAGGAAAGCATTTAGAAAAGGAATTTGTTGACATCGAATTTAGAGTTAGGTATTAGGAAGTCATTTTTGAACGCCCTTGTCTGGAGCGTGGCGCTCTATGGAAGTGAAACTTGGACTATGTGTGCAACAGAAAAGAGGAGATTTGAGGCGTTTGAAATATGGTGTTACAGGAGAATGATGAATATCAGATGGGTAGATATGGTTACGAATGAAGAGGTATTAAGATGAGTGGGAGAGGAGAGATGTATCTGGAGACTGCAAATGAAGAGAAGAGATAGGTTGGTAGGACACATATTAAGACACCCATGAATAGCAAGCTTAGTATTATGGAAGGACGGGTCGAGGACAAGAACTGTAGCGGTAGACCAAGGTTAGAATACGTTAAGCAGATTGCTTTGAATGTAGGGTGTGGTAGCTATGTAGAGATGAAACGATTATCTCAGGACAGGGCGGCATGGGGGGCTGCATCAATTCAGTCAAAAGATTGAAGACTCAAACAGCAACATATCGTAAATCCTTCAACTCGAGTGATCCAGAGTAGGATGAACTGAGAATTGCTGCGTGAATGCTGATACCTAAGTTATAGTGCCTCGGACACCTCGCACAGTAGGTCAAGTCGATTGTGTTATCTCGACTTCAGCAATTAAGTAAGACTGGAATTAGCATGTGAAAGTCGCCGTGCCACAGTCATTTGTCAAGCAGCAGCAGCAGCAGCATGCGAGTCACCCGTTACGTCCAGTTACGAGAAATATGGTAGCCTAGTGTTTTAGTTAGTGAACGACTTTCTTGGAACTTTTTTGTAAAATATATGGCAACTTCCCACGAAACATTGTTTATATCTACCGCGTCCAAAAAGTAACCTTAATTACATTGGCTTCGGTGGCGTAGTTGGTAGCATGCTGAGCTTCTATGCCCAAGGTCGCGGGTTCAAACCCTGCCGATGTCGTCGGATTTTTTAAGAACGTTAAAAGTCCCTCAGTATGCCTTCCTTCGGAGGCGAAGTAAAGCTAGTGCGGGCGGTCCCGTGCCATAAATTTATGGCATGTAAAAGATCTTTCCACTAATTACAATTGTGTGAAGCTAAATTATAGGTTAGATTTGACTAACGCTCTTAGTTTCTAACGTTCGTCGCCAGGAGCCGACTGCGGTGACATCTAGTAACAAAGTTAACAACTAGTTGTCGTTGACCGTGGGGTTTGTTAGCAAAAGTTGGAACTACTCGAAAATCGAATGTCTGCAGTCCTTACTTGAATTAAAAAAAAGTCCTCTCGGCACGCCGGAAGGCGGAGGTAGATTTCACCGGACAAACTTGGGGATAGGCGAAAATAGGCAGAATATGCAGGTTTTCGTAGAAGGATCAGACCTCATTTATTGCGAGAAGGTATTTTATAATTGGAGCTTAATTAACTTTGTTTTTCGTCATTTTATGCTTATTTTAAACATTTTATTGTCTTATGGGAACGGTAACCTTCTTGTCATTTGGGGTCCATTTTTATACTTGTGGTCACACTGTCCTTATGCAAGGTTTCGACACTGATGTGTAACTATGTAACGGTCTGTTACTTCTTCACGCAAAATTATATCTCCCGCAGAGATTTTGGTTGGTTCCTCAGTTTAGGGCCTGCGACAACGCGGTCATGTAACCCCGTGTACTTAGGGATGGCTGTATTAGTCTGTAATTCAGGTAAGGACTGCAGACGGTCAATTTCAAGCAGTAGTTCCTAATGTTGCTACCAGGTACTAATGTCAACGACACCTACCTCTGAACTTGGCTACTAGATGCCACCGCAGCCAGCAACTCGCAACGAACGTTGGAACTTCCCCTCCAAAGGAAAGCATACTGAGGGATTTTTAGCGCTCTTAGAAAATCCGACGACTTCGGCCGGCTTTGAACTCGCGACCTTGGGCATAGACATTCTGCATGCTACCAGTTACGTCACCGAAGCCGCTTCCCACTTAGATGAAAATACTGAATCTGATCTCGTGCAAGTGCGGTGTCATGGCAACGTCTGATGGCTCATCCCTCATCAATTTAGTAGTGTTGCCATGGCAACCTCTGATAGCTCTTGGCATTTTCTTATAATTCCGAAATCATTTTTCTCATCCCTTGGCATAATGGTGGGTCATATCAAAAATTCTTTCAGACAAAAGTTTTAGGTAATTATTAGGGGAATATTGTCCATTTCGTACGGTTTTGATATTGTGCCTATTAAGAGAGATATGATTAATGTTTCCCGAAAAACCCACTTTTTCCCACCCCTTTGGTCAATGGTTGGTGATATAAAAAACTCTTCAAACATAAATTTTTGGGCTTTATCCGACACATAGTATGAACGTTGAACGGATTCGATATTTCACATATTAAGAGAGTTATAGCAATATTTCACTTTTTCGAAAAAAGCCCCCCATTTTCACCCCCTTCTACCGATTTAGCCCAGTAACGAACTCGACCGAGATTTTATAGGTATACATATTCGGTAAAAAGTGATTGGTGAAAAATTACGGCAGTTATCGTGCCCACAAGAAACTGATATATATATATACTTTTGAACTGACGGTGGTTTTGGGGTCTGGGGGATGTGAAACGCGAAGATATGTCGAAATTTTCCGGAAGTCGAAACATGGTAGCCTAACCATTGCAATAGTTAGCTTTTTAATGAAATCTACCTCTGGTTGGTTCCTCAGTTTAGGGGCTGCGACAACGCGGTCATCTAACCCCGTGTACTTAGGGTGAGTGTAGAATCTGTCTGATAAACGGTGTGAATTGTAATGGATGTATTAGTCTGTAATTCAGGTAAGGACTGCAGACGGTCAATTACAAGCAGTAGTTCCTAATGTTGCTACCAGGTACTACCGTCAATGACACCTAGCTGTGAACTTGGCTACTAGATGCCACCCCAACCAGCAACTCGTAACGAACGTTGGAACTTCCCCTCCAAAGGAAAGCATACTGAGGGATTTTAGCGCTCTTAGAAAATCCGACGACTTCGGCCGGCTTTGAAACCGCGACCTTAGGCATAGACATTCTGCATGCTACCAGTTACGTCACCGAAGCCGCTTCCCACTTAGTCAGATGTCAAAGTCAACCCCTGGCACCATCCAGCCCATGACGGGCTAAGGCCGACCAAGCGACCGCTGCCCAGCCATTTGGCCTGCAGATATTGGGGTGACGCGTGATCAGCGCGTCGGGTCCCCTCGGCCGTTAATATTGGTATTCGTGATCGGGGTGCTGTCTCACTGTCAGACAGCTACTCAATTGTCCTCACGAGGCTGAGTGCACCCTGTTCCAACCCTCACGTCAGTTTTAAAATCCCTGACGGAGCCGGGGATCGAACCCGGGGCCTCCGGGTGAGAGGCAGGCGCGCTACCCCAACACCACGGGGCCGGCTTAGTCAGATGGAAATACTGAATCTGATCTCGTGCAAGTGCGTTGTCATGGCAACGGCTCATCCCTCATCAATTTAGTAGTGTTGCCATGGCAACCTCTGATAGCTCTTGGCATTTTCTTATAATTCCGAAATCATTTTTCTCATCCCTTGGCGTAATGGTGGGTCATATCAAAAATTCTTTCAGACAAAAGTTTTAGGTAATTATTAGGGGAATATTGTCCATTTTGTACGGTTTTGATATTGTGCCTATTAAGAGAGATATGATTAATGTTTCCAGAAAAACCCACTTTTTTCCACCACTTTGGTCAATGGTTGGTGCTATCAAAAAACTTATTTGACATAAATTGTTGGCACTTATCCGACACATATTATGAACTTTGAATGGATTCGACATTTCATGTATTGAGAGAGTTATAGCGAAATTTCAATTTTTCGAAAAAAGCCCCCCATTTTCACCCCCTTCGACCGATTTTGCCCATTAACGAACTCGACCGAGATTTTATAGCGATACATATTATGTAAAAAATTCAAAGTGATTGGTGCGAAATTACGGCAGTTATCGTGTCCACAAGAAACTGATATACATATATACATATATATATACATACATAAATTATATATAAACTTTTGAACTGACGGTGGTTTTGGGGTCTGGGGGATGTGAAACGCGAAGATATGTCGAAATTTTCCGGAAGTCGAAACATGGGACCCATTGCAATAGTTAGCTTTCTAATGAAATCTACCTAACAGGTAACACACACTAATACAGACCTCAAAATTAATACCGGTTATCAGACAGATTCTACACTCACCCAATGTAGGCTACACGCAGCCCCTAAGCTGAGGAACCAACCAACCTTGGTAACCTTGTACGATGATGGTGCCGACAAAGCACTCAGCTCGCAATGGCAGCTGATAATAATAATAAATAGCGGTGAAAAATTAAAGGAAGTAGGAGACTTCTGTTACCAGTGATGGACGAAGCAAAGAGGATATAAAAAGTAGCATTTCTACAGAAAAGGAATCTGTTGACTTCGAATATAGATTAAGGTATTAGGAAGTCATTTTTGAAAGCCTTTGTCTGGAGCGTGGCGCTCTGTGGAAGTGAAACTTGGACTATTGGTGCTGCAGAATAGAGGAGAATTGAAGCGCTTGAAATGTGGTGTTACAGGAGAATGATAAAGATCAGATGGGTAGATAGGGTTACAAACGAAAAGGCATTACGACTAGTGGGAGAGGAGAGATATTTCTGTCGTCTGCTAATGAAGAGAAGAGATAGGTTGGTAGGACACATACGAAGACACCCAGGAATAGCAAGCTTAGTTATGGAAGGAAGGGTGGAGGACAAGAACTGTAAGGGTAGACCAAGGTTGTAATATGTTAAACAGATTGTCTCGGATGTAGGGTGTGGTAGCTATGTAGAGATGAATCGATTAGCTCAGGACAGGGAGGTATTTAGAGCTGCATCAAACCCATTCAAAAGACTGAAGACTCAAACAAGCGGTCTCTAGCGAGAACTCTCGGATGTTAATATACCACCCACTTGGCTTTATTGTTCCGCGGGCTCGACGTGACACTGTTCTGTCAGGGGTATCTTCTTGTTTATTTGTTTCAACGCAGTATTTAAACGATATTTATGAAATCAGACTGCAATTTGTCACTACTGTGGTTAATTCTCTTTCTTTTGAATGTTCATTCGATACGATCGATTACTTGCGAGACCAGCTGCTTGGTGCAGTGGTAACGTTATCTCAAGCTTTGTCCAAGTTGCAGGATTGAATCCTGGCGCACTCATTTGAAATTATAAGATTGAGCCGTGTGAGTAGATTTACTGGTACGTTAAAGATCCACATGCGTTCAAATTTCTGGCACCGCGGCGTCAATAAAATTCTCAGTGGTTATTAGGGACTCAGTAATAACAATAACATTTATGTAGGTTTCTTGTGAGTGTCCCATCCCCCTGGGTATATATCACCCGCCCGGTTTTACTGTTATGTGGGTTGCACGCAGTTCAGCCAGGGGCTATCATCTTGTTTATTTGTTAAAACGGCTTCAGAAAAAAAACCACATATATTTCCGTTGACTTTTCACGTAATGCAAGATTCTTTCTGTGCTATTGAGACGATTTGGAAGATTTTGGTACAAACCGCACCTTGTAATTCCCTCTGGTTTTAGAGCTTGAATTTTGTGAAACATACACCTTTGTGTTTTACGCATATGATAATACAAGATGATAGCGATACAAAATTCCTAAAATACTTCATCATTACTATTATAAAAACTCATTTTTATACCTAAATAAATGTGTGAATTTTGTGATTTTTAAATTATGTGAAATCATTATAATAATAATAATAATAATAATATCGTATGGCCTCGGGTGCCACGTGCATGCTTTGTTAATTGACGCCCAAAGGGCAACTTGTATGACGAATTTTATCGCTCCTTGAAGTGCCATGAAAGTCAAGGAGGTTAGAAATCTAAGTTCCTTGATACTATAGCGCTTTTTAGTAGAGAAATGAGGAAAATTGTGATGGCAGAGAAATACCGAGATTAATTTTGCCAATATGAACACGGCCTACTGAATTTAAATGGATTCTCTAACATGCCAGCAACGTGTGATATGCGTATCGTGATTTTTGTCTCCTTTCAAAGATACCTGACCGTGGCCAGGAGCGAACCTGTAAGCTTGGGGTTAGCAGTCCGACACGATGACCACTCACCCACCTTATACGTTCTAAGGAGTACCATGCATATTAGCAAGTTTCGGAGCATTTTCTATGCTATTCACGTACAAGTCCCCAAGTAATGCTGTGATAACATTAGAGGGACATGTATGTTACAGAGACTTGTGTATTCAATGTCCTGTTATCTCTCACATGAAAGGGACAGGTTTCCAATATTCTCTGGGGAAGAGGAAACTCGATATATGAGGCATTCAGAGGTTGTATATCACTCCGTGCTTTCAACCACTGCTTTTCCGACATTAGCATGCAAATCCGAGAGTGATACACCATGTTGCTGTTGCCTTAGTCAAGGGATCTGGACTTGATAGTCATCAGCCCCAAGTACATTGGTGAGTCTATCTGATAACCTAAGTTATTATGGTGATTGTTCTACTGTGCATGCTTGCGACTAGGATCAGGCATGTGGTGGCCGCGAATTTAACAAGGAAGCGTTCAGTTGTATATGATCACAAGTTGTAATTGGCAAGTGTTGCAATGCTAATCAAAGAACGTGTAGACGTAACTTTGTTTGTTGAAGTACTTTTGGATACACAATCTTTTTTTCCTTTTCCGATAACTACCTCTAAACTATTGTAAAAAGGATATTTTCGTTTGTTTTCGCAGTCAGATTACCCTCCAGGTAGACCTTTCCCACGGACTCAGCGAGGGATCCCACCTTTACCGCCTCTACGGGCAGTATCCTGGAGCTTGACATCGAGTCAGGGGATACAACTGGGGAGGCGGGAGTAGCGTATCGCCCCGGCAGCCTCACCTGCAAAGCGAGCAGGGGGCCTCATGAGGGATGGGAAGAATGGGAGGGATAGACAAGGAAGAGGGAAGGAGGCAGCCGTGGCCTGATGGAAGTTACCATCCCAGCATTTGCCCGAAGACGAAGTGGGAAATGACAGAAACCCACTTCGAGGATGGCTGAGGTGGGAATCGAACCCCCTCTACTCATTTGGACCACCCGAGGCTGAGTAGACACCGTTCCAGTCTTCATACCACTTTTCAAATATCGTGTCTGAGCCGGGAATCGAACTTCGGACCTCCTGGATGGAAGCTAAGCGCGCTGACCACTGCAGCATGGAGGCGACGTAAAATGGATTTACTGATTTAAAAACATTCGTGGGAGCGTGCACAACAACTCAACAAAATGTCATCGCTATCGGATGAATGGTATATGAACGCATACGGGATTTTGTTGAAACGATTCACGCGCTGTCACTCGTTTGTTGAATCTACTCTTGCACTACCTATTGTAATATGGACTTACTAAGTTAGAAACCTTCGCAGGAGTGTACATAATAACTCACCAAAGTTTAATTGGAGTCGGATGAATGGTATATTAACGCATAAGGGACATACATACAAACTATTACGTAAAATTCACTTTGTATACAGAGAAGAAGATATACAGATTATACTTGTGATCTTGCACCTCCGTTTTAATTGGAATGAGAATTACACAACGTGATAGGCTATTTCCTCTCGAAAATTCCGCTTGAATTAACCAAAAATAAATCCTTTATCCACCTTGGTTATAGGCAGGCAGTTTGATCCCCGCAAAATCACACTCCAGGGGGTGTGGAGAATGTGTAGGTGCTTATAATACTCTCAAAGACTTGCCAACTGTACGTTGAATGGCATGAGAGATTCTAAGAAATTATATATATTTATATATATGAATAAAAGAGAATCTCTCACCAAATTAAATGCTGTATGCGTACTTGGTATAAAAGGAACCAGACATGCGAAATAAACTGAACGACGTTTATCAACTCACTAGTACAGAGTTGAATATTCACTATGTTCTAAAATCTTTGTGTGATGGCTTCGGTGTCGTGGTTGGTAGCATGCTGAGCTTCTATGCCCAAGATCGCGGGGTCAAACCCAGCCGAAGTCGTCGGATTTTTAAGAGCGTTAAAAATCCCTCAGTATGCCTTCCTTTGGAGGGGAAGTAAAGCCGGCGGTCCCATGTCATAGATTTGTGGCATGTTAAAGAACCTTCCACTAATTGCACCTGTGTGAAGCTAAATTGGATAGGTTAAGAATATAAACAACGCTCTTAGGATTCTACGTTCGTTGCCAAGAGCCGACTGCGGTGGTGTCTAGTAGCTAAGTTCTGAACTTGGCCTAGTAGTCGTTGAAGGTGGCGCTTGGCGGCAAAAGTAGGAACTATTTGAAAAATTCTAAGTTGCAGTACTTAAATAAAAAAACAGATAACATACACTAATACAGTCATCACAATTAACACCGGTTATCAGACAGATTCTACACACACCCAAAATACACGGGGCTACATGACCGCGTTGTCGCATCCTCTGTACTTAAGAACCAACCAAAGTGTTCGTCATCTAAGTCTATGCATTCTAGTTCAGTAGAGACATCTATATGTAAAACCAACTACAAACAATAAGTTCTGTGAAGAACTATACAGCCTACTTTTCATGCCAATGATTATTCTGCAGAATATGAACCTATCTAGAATAATGACGAAATTAAGTTGCTAATATCGAAATTTCAATTAGTTCGAAATACTGTATACCTGGCATAATGTATCCTAATAGAGCACTGCAGTTGGCAGCCCTGATGACTGAATATATTCTTAGTTCCGTCTCTTACGGTACTAAATACAAAATTTGGTTGAAGTCCACTGGATAGCATGGACGTTACAAGCAGTTAAACATTGGATCTAACAGCGCGCGTAAAATCATGTTGGCAACAATGTCATGCATGTATTGGTCAGAAATAATCTGAAATAATATGATCTATTGTTGTGCCAATTTTGAATGAAATCCATTAGTTAGTATAGAAGTTACATGCATTTTAAAATTGGACCTATCAGCAGGCTTAGAATCCTGTTGGCAGCACTGACGTATATTAGTTACTCCAAATTCGTCTAGAATGTCAGGTACTATACGTGTGCAAAGTTTAGAGCTATTGGCTTGCATACTTTCTGATATATTGATATTAGGGTAACAAAAATAGGGACAGCACATATTAACAGTTGGCAGCCCTGGTTGCTCCTTAGAATACGCATAGTCATATCTGTTATGGTACACATAGCACATACGAAATTTGGTTGAAATCCAAATGATAGTATGGAAGTTACATGTATTTAAAGTTGGACCTGTCAGCAGGCTTAGAATCATGTTGGTAGCACTGACGTATATAAGTTACTCCAAATTAATATAGAATGTCAGGTACTATACGTGTGCATAGTTTAAAGCTGTCGGCTTGCATACTTTCTGTTATATTGGTATTTGGATAAAATAAATTAGGAGCATTTATTAACAGTTGGCAGCCCTGGTAGGTCTTAAGAATACGCTCAGTCATATCTGGTTATGTACACATACAACATACGAAATTTGGTTGTATTCCGCTTGATAGTGTAGAAGTTATATGCATTTAAAAATTGGACCTATCAGGAGGCTTATAATCATTTTGGCAACACTGCCATGTTTGGCCTCCTGGAAATTAAACTGAAATATTATGATCTGTACGTGTGCCAATTTTGAAATAGCTCCCACTCATACTTTCCAAGATATCCAACATGGAGCTCAAATTTCAATTGCGATATTTTAGCAGTTGGTAGCACTGACATAATTTTCAAATATGGCCGTGAGATATTCAGGTATAGATCTTTACTCCTACCAAATTTTGTTTCGATTGCTGCAGCCGTTTAGGAGTTGATAGGGGGACACACACACACAGCCAGACAGACAGACAGACAGAAGGACAGACAGACAGACAGACAGACACACATTTGCCCGATCTCATAAGTCTACTTTTTCCTCATTTTTGCAAAATGTGAAAAGTAGGCTAATTGTCATATTGTTCGAATGTTTGTGACACTGTATTCATATCTTTGTTTTCTTTATAGTGTTAGCATCATACGATAAATAAATGAATCTATATGTTGCCATTTTATTTATTTATTTATTTATTTATTTATTTATTTATTTATTTATCGTATGGCTTTTAGTGCCGGGAGTGTCCGAGAACATGTTCGGCTCGCCTGAATCTGTAGCAGCTTCCAGCGGATACTCTAAAGGGTGAGCTACAAGTTCCGTTCAATTTCAAGTAGTTCCAACTTTCGCCACCAGATATCAATGATACCTAGTGGTGAACGTTGGAACATTGATAGAGCGTTCTGACGAAATCTAACCTAACAAATTTTGCTTTACACAAGTTTAGTCTGTGAAAGGATCTTTTACATGCCATAAATCTATGACATGGGACCGCCGGCTTTACTTCCCCTCCGAAGGAAGGCATACTGAAGGATTTTTAACGCTCTTAAAAAAATCCGACGACTTCGTCCGGGTTTGAACCCGCTATCTTGGGCATAGCAGTTCAGCATGCTACCGACTACGCCACCGAAGCCGCTATATGTTGCCATAAGAACATCTTACTTACTACACTGCTCACAAATATTAGGGGATATTGTAAACTCAGCTATGTATGCTATGTGTTTCGTACCGAATTAGATGCAATCGCGTTCCTTTACTCCTAGAGAAGGTAAACATGTGTTTGCGTCACCCCTGCACATACACCACATGACGGAGGGCACTGTCCGTACTGTTGCTGTCAAAGGGTCACACGGCGGTGGTTTGTTACTGAGGTCAGAGTCATTCCATTCCCGATGTCAGTTAGTGAATGACGTGACTTAGGGACAGCAATGCCTCCACAACGTGATTTACCTGAATCAATGGCTTGGCGGGTCATAGGACGGATGGAAGATGGACAGACACAACAAGTTGTGGCTCGAGCCCTTGGGGTGTCTCAAAGTGTGATCCCAAGACTGTGGAATCGTTTTCAAGCAACAGCTAATGTTCACAGGAGGGTAAGACAAAGTCGCCTACGGGCAACAACAGCAAGGGATGACCGTTACCTCGTGTTAACAGCCCGCCGGAATAGACGGCAGAATGCAACTTAATTGAGAAGTGCCCTTCTAACAGCAACAGGACGCAGAGTATCAACCCAAACTCTCCGTAGCTGACTTCATGCTCGTGGCCTCTATGCCCGGAGGCCCATGGTGTGTACCAGGTTAACTCCACAACACCGTAGATATCGCAGAAACTGGGCGGAGGAGTATCGTGGGTGGAGGCATGCCGAATGGAGCTCAGTTCTGTTTTCTGATGAGTCGCGATTCAACGTGGAATCGGATAGTCAACGTGTTTGCATCTGGAGGGAACGAGGGACACGAAACATCCCATTTCGTACAAGAAAGATCCCCATATAGCGGTGGTGTGTTGCTGGTGTGAGCTGGGTGGACGTACGGACCTCGACATCATCCCACGTGGTACTGTGACCGCTGTAAGGTATAGAGACAAGATTCTCCAAACTTTTGTCGTGCCGTATGCTGGTGCCATAGGTGTTTCCATTGTGTTTATGGACGGTAATGCACATCCCCACAGAGCGGGTTGGTGGACGACATGCTGGAGGAGGAAGGTATCCATATCCAGTTAATGCAGTGGCCAGCTTCCTCGCCGGACTTAAATCCGATATAGCACGCGTGGGATTCATTAGGCAGGCGCTTTGCAGGCAGACCAGCACCTCCCACAACTGATCCACAGCTGCAGATTGCTCTTATGGACGAGTGGCCACGTATCCCCCAAGAACTCATTGATCATCTCATTGCATCAATGGCACACAGGTGTGCAGCAGTGTTAGCCCGTTCGAGGAGACCATACACCATACTAAAGACCAATATTCACCCATGGCCCACGATTATGGTAGTGTTAATGTTGCTTTGTTTGTTTGCCATATTCTCTCTTCATTCAAGTCATTTGATTCAAACACTCATCAGGGGCTCTCTGGAATCATGGGCTGCCTTATCTGTCAGTGTAGCATTATGTACGCAATACATGGTTGAAAAACTAAATATTCTTGTATATTATTGCACCATTATGAGCTGACCTTACAATATTCTCTAATTTTTGTGAGCAGTGTATTATTAAATGTTAGTGCGCCTATGGGTCACGAATTAGTACGAACTTGTAGTGTTGAACTAAAAATCCTTTAAGTTATTAAAAGTTGTTCAAAATTTCGAGTGTTTCTTTATAGCGTCTCCAAGTACTATTTTGAATTTCAAAACTTAGTGTTAACAACATAAACGTATTGTGTCAACAAAAAATGTTACTGAATTCAATTTTCTTTGGATGTGTTACCTGAAGTGCGGGAGTGATCTAGACCTATAAGGTTGCCAAGGCAACACTTGACTAAAAATGAGTCATTACTATGAATTACATAAGATGTTGCCTCAATAATAATAATAATAATAATAATAATAATAATAATAATAATAATAATAATAATAATAATAATAATAATAATAATAATAATAATAATAACAATAATTATTCGACATTTCTCAGTGTAGCAGGGGAATTTAATCATATTTTCTCTGACATAATTTTACTTACATATGAGGGCTGATTAAGAGAATAAAATGTTTGATCTACCGTTTACTGTATTTTGATTTAAAAAATATAATTTTCGAGTTGAAATATATACACTAAAGAGAGTTGACAAAATGTCTGTTATTTTTAGCCTATTTTCATTTTATGAAAACATAGGCTTATGAGATCACCTTTTGTCCGTGTGTCTGTGTGTGCGTGTGTGCGTGTGATTCGTGTGTATGTCCCCCTAATAACTTCTAAACGGCTTGAGCAATTTCAACGAAACTCAGTAAGATCATAGCGCCATTCTATCCGATCCCGACCGTGTCATCAAATTTTATTCTGTCTCACCAATCCAACATGGCGGCTGTGCGAATTATTTCACCAACATTCAGTATCGCCGAAACTATTACAGATATCACCCTGATATATTGTACGGTAATAAAGGGCACTACTAGAAGTTCGCCAATGAGATTTGAAAAACCTGGTAACTACAAAACCAACATGGCTGCCAAGCGAATATGAGACTTTAAATAGACTTTTCTCGCGATTTAACCATCCAAACATAATGAAACATGGTACAGCAAATGTTTATACACATTGTAATGCACTGGTGTCTAATTTAGTTCAATTGTTTACATAACCTCAAAATGGCGGCTATGCGAAATATTTCACCGGCATTCTATATCTCCGAAATTATTACAGATATCACCGTGAAAATTTATACGACGATAAGGGGCACTGCTACATGTTTATCTATGTAACTTTCAAACACCTGTAAAGTACAAAACGAACATGGCGGCCAAGAGAAATTGAAACATTTTTATAGACATTTCTCGTGATTTGACCATCTGAGCGCAGTGAAATATGGTAGAGTAAATCGTTATACATATTGTTATGCAATGGCAATTAAATTAGTTCAATTGTTTACATAACCTCAAGATGGAGGCTGTGCGAAATTTTAAATTTAAGTTTTTATTTCTTGTGTCGTAATCATGCGATCGAAGTGAAAGTTTGAATAATGAAGCTACGCAGTAATTTTCCTTTAATGGCACAAAACTCTATGGCCTATACATATAACAATCCAAAATGGCGAGCATCCGAAATATTTTGATGGTTCTCAATATCTACGAATCTTATACAGCAAACAAACTAATATTTTTTTATATTCATAGAGGCTATGAACATAAGTGCTCCGATAGGACTTTCAATGACCTGGTGAGCACAAATCCAACATGGCGTTGACGCGAATTATAAATATTTAAATGGACGTTTCTCGCGACTTTACCATCCGAGTGCAATGAAACTTTGCACGTTAAATGCTTATAGAAATGTTAATCCACTGGCATCGAATTTATTTCAATTGTTTTCCTAACCACAAGATGGCAGCTGTGCGAAATTTTAAAATCTGGTTTTTACTTCTTGTGTTCTAATCATGCGATTGAAGTTTGAATACCACACGTACACAATAATCTTCATGTAATAGTACATAAATAAAAATCCAACCTGGCGACCATCTGAAATATTTAGACGGTTCTAAATATCTAGGAATCTATCACAACAATCCAACTGAAATTATGTATGTTGATAGAGGCAATTAACATGAGTAGGATGTATGAAAATAGGCTGTATAATTCTTCCCGGAAATACTTCTTAGTATTTTAGGCACTCACTGCCTCTTGCACACTTGCATTGACCGGGAATCAAACTCTGCCTGCCTTGGTGAAAGTCAAGCAGAATGACCACTGTGCCACCACGGCCCTAGGAATTAACAACTATTTAAACTCCCGTAGTGAGAAGAAATGATCATTAATCTATAGATTAAATAGGAATACAGCCACTTTTGAATACTGCCTGGCACAATTTCAAAAACCATACATGGCAACTCAGCAATAAATAAATAAATAAATAAATAAATAAATAAACAAATAAATAAATAAATAATAAATGAGTGCATGAATGAATGAATGAATTAATTTAAAAAAAGTCCTCTCGGAACGCCGGAAGGCGGAGGTAGATTTCACCGGACAATCTTGGGGATAGGCGAAAATAGGCAGAATATGCAGGTTTTCGTAGAAAGATCAGACCTCATTTATTGCGAGAAGGTATTTTATAATTGGAGCTTAATTAACTTTGTTTATCGTCATTTTATGCTTATTTTAAACATTTTATTGTCTTATGGGAACGATAACCTTCTTGTCATTTGGGGTCCATTTTATACTTGTGGCCACACTGTCCTTATGCAAGGTTTCGACACTGATGAGTAACTATGTAACGGTCTGTTACTTCTTCACGCAAAATTATATCTCCCGCAGAGATTTTGGTTGGTTCCTCAGTTTAGGGGCTGCGACAACGCGGTCATGTAACCCCGTGTACTTAGGGATGGCCGTATTAGTCTGTAATTCAGGTAAGGACTGCAGACGGTCAATTTCAAGCAGTAGTTCCTAATGTTACTACCAGGTACTACCGTCAACGACACCTAGCTGTGAACTTGGCTACTAGATGCCACCGCAACCAGCAACTCGCAACGAACGTTGGAACTTCCCCTCCAAAGGAAAGCATACTGAGGGATTTTTAGCGCTCTTAGAAAATCCGACGACTTCGGCCAGCTTTGAACTCGCGACCTTGGGCTTAGACATTCAGCATGCTACCAGTTACGTCACCGAAGCCACTTCACACTTAGTCAGATGGAAATCTGAATCTGATCTCGTGCAAGTGCGTTATCTTGGCAACGTCTGATGGCTCATCCCTCATCAATTTAGTAGTGTTGCCATGGCAACCACTGATAGCTCTTGGCATTTTCTGATAATACCGAAATCATTTATCTCATCCCTTGGCATAATGGTGGGTCATATCAAAAATTCATTCAGACAAAAGTTTTAGGTAATTATTAGGGGAATATTGTCCATTTTGTACGGTTTTGATATTGTGCCTATTAAGAGAGATATGATTAATGTTTCCCGAAAAACCCACTTTTTCCCATCCCTTTGGTCAATGGTTGGTGCTATAAAAAACTCTTCAAACATACATTTTTGGGCTTTATCCGACACATAGTATGAACGTTGAACGGATTCGATATTTCACATATTAAGCGAGTTATAGCAATATTTCACTTTTTCGAAAAAAGCCCCCCATTTTCACCCCCTTCGACCGATTTAGCCCAGTAACGAACTCGACCGAGATTTTATAGGTATACATATTCGGTAAAAAATTCAAAGTGATTGGTGCAAAATTACGGCAGTTATCGTATCCACAAGAAACTGATATACATATATGTACATATACATACATAAATTATATATAAACTTTTGAACTGACGGTGGTTTTGGGGTCTGGGGGATGTGAAACGCGAAGATATGTCGAAATTTTCCGGAAGTCGAAACATGGTATCCATTGCAATAGTTAGCTTTCTAATGAAATCTACCTCTGGTTGGTTCCTCAGTTTAAGGGCTGCGACAACGCGGTCATCTAAGCCCGTGTACTTTGGGTGAGTGTAGAATCTGTCTGATAAACGGTGTGAATTGTAATGGCTGCATTAGTCTTAATTCAGGTAAGGACTGCAGACGGTCAATTTCAAGCAGTAGTTCCTAATGTTGCTACCAGGTACTACCGTCAACGACACCTAGCTGTGAACTTGGCTACTAGATGCCTCCCCAACCAGCAACTCACAACGAACGTTGGAACTTCCCCTCCAAAGAAAAGCATACTGAGGGGTTTTAGCTCTCTTAGAAAATCCGACGACTTCGGCCGGTTTGGAAACCGCGACCTTGGGCATAGACATTCAGCATGCTACCAGTTACGTCACCGAAGCCGCTTCCCACTTAGTCAGATGGAAATACTGAATCTGATCTCGTGAAAGTGCGTTGTCATGGCAACGTCTGATGGCTCATCCCTCATCAATCTAGTAGTGTTGCCATGGCAACCTCTGATAGCTCTTGGCATTTTCTTATAATTCCGAAATCATTTTTCTCATCCCTTGGCGTAATGGTGGGTCATATCAAAAATTCCTTCAGACATAAGTTTTAGGTAATTATTAGGGGAATATTGTCCATTTTGTACGGTTTTGATATTGTGCCTATTAAGAGAGATATGATTAATGTTTCCCGAAAAACCCACTTTTTCCCACCCCTTTGGTCAATGGTTGGTGCTATAAAAAAACTCTTCAAACATAAATTTTTGGGCTTTATCCGACACATAGTATGAACGTTGAACGGATTCGATATTTCACATATTAAGAGATTTATAGCAATATTTCACTTTTTCGAAAAAAGCCCCCCATTTTCACCCCCTTCGACCGATTTAGTCCAGTAACGAACTCGACCGAGATTTTATAGGTATACATATTCGGTAAAAAATTCAAAGTGATTGGTGCAAAATTGCGGTAGTTATCGTGTCCACAAGAAACTGATATACATATATATATACATACATAAATTATATAAAAACTTTTGAACTGACGGTGGTTTTGGGGTCTGGGGGATGAGAAACGCGAAGATATGTCAAAATTTCCCGGAAACATGGGACCCATTGCTATAGTTAGCTTTCTAATGAAATCTACCTAAAATAAAGAAACAAATAATTGATAAATTAATAAATTAATACAAATATTAAATAATAAAATCTGATGCCCCTAGTTGTGTGTGAAGCTGTAAGTATTAGGTTAAGGGATTGAGGTACATACTCCGTGACTTGAACACGGTGCCATCGTAGCATTAGAATGAAGAAAGTATTGGCAAAAACTAGGGGAAAGGCCGGAGTCGGGATGGCCGCTGTCAGCGTTGTGAACAATCGTTCCCTGGATCTTCTTATCACAGTCTTGTGAAGCTCATATCATACGGAAACACCACTGGGAACGAACACATGAAATTATTGTCACAAATGTTGGTTGGTTGGTTCCTTAGTTTAGGGGCTGCGACAACGCGATCATGTAGCCGCGTGTACTTTGGGTGTGTGTACAATCTGTCTAATAACCGGTGTTAGGCTAATTGTGATGGCTGTATTAGTGTGTGTTATCTGTGATTCAGGTAGAAGGACTGCAGACGATTAATGTTTCGAAATAGTTCCTACTTTGCTATCAAATGCTACCACCCACGACACCTAGCAGCGGATGTGGCTACTAAATGCCATCGCAGTCAGCATCTGGCGTCGAACGTTGGAACTAATATAGCGTTATCAATATAACCTACAAATGTTAGCTTCCACAAGTGTAGTTAGTGGAAGGTTCTTTTACATGCCATAAATCTATGACATGGGACCGCCGGCTTTACTTCCTTTCCGAAGGAAGGCAAACTGTGGGATTTATAACGCTCTTAAAAAATCCGACGACTTCGGCCGGTTTTGAACCCATGATCTTGGGCATAGAAACTCAGCATCCTACCAACTACGCCACCGAAGCGTTATTTGGTACCCTAGTTGGTAAAGGTTAACTGGAGGATAGTTATCATTACTATTAAAGTATCCCTGTTTTCATATTTAAAGGAGACGTATGCTTAGGCGGTAGTTTGAAAGTTCATCAATTAATGGCGTTGCATTAGCGCTGTCCACGATTGTACTGGCAATGCGCCGTTCCCAGTTGGCAAGGCGCCGTGAGGCAGTGACCACGTGACCTAGATCTACCGTGACGTCAACAAAGAACAGCTGGTGGAGCAGTCTAAACATTAGAGGATCGTCAGTCTCTCACAGCAGCACAAGTGAGGTGGATCACACCATTTGTCCCGTAGCAACAAGCACATCTCATTAGAATTTACTTTTCAACACCTCCCAATTAATTAACGAGGTACGAAGTGGTATTTCAAAAAGTACCAAATTATTCCTCAAGGTCCTTCTAGAGTTAAACAGATTTGGGGAGACTAATGTTTCCCTATTCCCTTTTAAAGGGAGAGTTTCGTGATGCCAATCAATACTTGAGCGAAACTCTTTGTGTTAAATCGAAATAATTGAGTCTCTTGTTTCTTATCACGAGATTATTCTGTTGAATTCAAATATAATTATCAATGAAATACTAGAAGCACATAATTCATTGACTTTTTATTATTTTATTTATTTTTATTTATTTTCCAAAATTTGTATCGAAGATTTAAGGATGGCAAATATAAATGATGCTTTAGTTTCCGGGCGAAGATATGGTGGGTTGCTAGTACTGTATAAATCTCTATGTTACATCACAATACAATTTAAAGTTTCCAACTTCACTTTTCTTCACAAAAAAATTAATAAATGGTGAAATAATTCACACTCACAAACAAACAAGCAAGCAGACACACATTTACTTTACATTGAATTTACATAGGCTTTACGTCTCTTTAGAGCCTTTATTTTGCGCGGAATGGTAGTCGAGGAAGATCACTTCAGAGTCAAGCAGAGCGATTGTTCAATTCAAATTGGTATGTAAGAAATGTTCTACTTTCTTCACTTAACACTCACATCAATATCAAAGCCTGCTGAAATGAAAAAAAATTCAATGCGTATCCTCAATCACACTACTAACCACGAGTATTATCGCTTACGCGTGCTCCAGGGGCTTGAGACATCCTGCACATCAGCGCTGTGTTGTTGGGTGTCTACCGAATTTGTCCGTAGGGGGACACTTTGCGCTAAGTGATCAGAGCACCGACGTTCAGAACCAAAGGACGCAGGTTCGAATCCCACTGGGGTCATATATTGTAACTCTCTAACTTCCGTCTACATGTTTTGCACTATTTGTGCATTACACGACCAATCAGCCGAAAGCCTTCATTTGTATTAATAATAATAATAATAATATGAATTATTATTATATTATCACCATCATCCCTTCCTACACGTCATCAACGAGATCCACTGATCCTTCATGCTTCATTATGTGTTTCCACATTCTTTCTCTCGCTTACATTGCAAGGATCTCAAGTTTCCTATCGTTTCTGTTTCAATTGGAAACTCCTGCAGTTAGGTCATTCCTTTGAAAATTATTTCTAAAACACACAAGCTCGTAATACTTGCAAACTTCCGTACAGTTTCAGTCTGATCAATGATCTTGGGTTTGAGTTCAGATGTACGAAATGTTTACCTTCTTGAAGCACACGTTATCAGCATTGCAGAGATGCACTTCACAATCCATAGTCTGATATGAAGATAAAAAGGTGACGGAATGATGAATTGAGTAATTAAAATCCACCTGATTAATGGGCCAGATAAACTGAAATACCTGGATCATAAAGGGGTGACGTAAAACACAAACGCCGGAAGTTAGTAATTAAGTGCATTTATTACACGAATGCATTTGAAGTGTGCCGATAAACAACATCATAGTTTCATAATATGTGGCTAAGAGGTTACCAGAGCATTTCCTCAAGATTGAACATTGAATGTTGTAATTGTGAAAATAATTTCCCAACTCCAATGTACCCTATGAAAAACACTTATTCCTTATACAAATAGTCACGAAAGTGCAAAGTGATAGAGGTTGGATTGTACGGAGAAATAATTCACCAAAGTATTGAGACTCAAACAACAGTTTTCAGGGGGTAGCTTCTTTGAAAGCGTTTCTACGTGATGGGTAAGAAACTGAAATTATCAACGATTTCGAGACTCGATTTTGAACCCCCGGCAGTGAGGTATGGATCATTGTAGGAAAACTCGAAAAGGTAGGGACTTCAGCTCAAATTCCAAGGATGGCCACATTTTAAATTGTTATCCCTCATGTACCATAAGCATATAGGCCCATACAATTCTACTGATTTCTAAGACAGGGTTACAAGGAATGAATGGAACGGAGGACAATTGCAGCGTATGGTACCTTAGGTTATCTCCGCAAAGACGTTTAGGAGACAACATTTCAAGGATATATTTTAGTGTGACTTCCGATCTCATACGAGAAGTTATTCTTGTTGATCGAGTTAGTAGCTTGGGACATCGATAATATTTAGCCACGTTTACTTAGGTGTGTGTGATATTGCTCTGGTAACCTATATTATTATAATAAAACTTATATAACCATAAGTCAATATATGGTGTACATTAAAACCGCACTGTCTCCAGTCCCATTGTGACCTTCCTCCACGACGAAATTATGTAAGTGTGCAAGAACATACACTTAATATAATTTTTTCCATAACAGAGGATTCTAAAAATCGTCTTGTTCCAAAAGCTCACAAATTAAAATTATAAAACCAGATCTGTTAAAAAATGTGTTAAGAAAAACATAAAAAAGTCTTGATAAAACAGCGTGGAGGGAGGTGGATGTGAAAATAGATAAGTTGAAATAGTTAGGTTATAACTAGTAGTTTGGTATGTATTTGTGAGGTAGAGAAATAATTATTAAGGTGGATGCTCTATACTACGTTTGTATACTTGAGATTAGTGTTGATTTGTTGTCGCTGGTCGTGTCGATTTGCCTGACGAAGAAGTGCAGTATACATGAAAACCAATCTAGGATGGCTGAGGTTGGAGTCGAAACCATCGCTTCTCAGTTCTGTCTCACGAGGCTGGTTATACCCAGTCGCAGCTCTCAGATTAAAGTAACATCTCTTGGCAAACAAGGGAATGGAACCCAAACCTCATAGATGACACTCAAGAATGCTAGCCACTACACCAATGAGGTGGTCTTCGTAGAAGAAGAAGAAGAAGAAGAAGAAGAAAACATCCAGGAGCGTGTTTCAGTTTTGGTGGAGATGCCAGCGTGAGGCAAGTTCTTTGAGTCTTCCAGTACATCCGTGCAACGATTAAAGGCACACCATGCGTCCTCCATACATTATTAAACTTTTATTGCGGCCTTCGCAATAATAGCGTTCGATAACACATAAACACACACTTGCTGAGATTGCACTCAGATACACTGTGTTTCTCTGCAATATTATAGAACAACATATCATTACAGGAGTACTATAAAAGTTTTCCGCAACTCAGAAAGAGAAAAAATGTGCTAAATAACATTTCTTTAACTCCGGATTACTGCAGTTTCTATTAAGCATAATTGTCCTTACATCCAATGAGAAATTCAGTAGAGTCTAACTGGTTAGCAGCGATGTAAAAGACCACAATCGTACAGCTGAAGACCATTACACTGTATGGTTCAATATCACTACTTTTACAGGTAAAGCCCTGGCGGATGCGGATATCCGAAACATTTTTTGGCATGCGGATATAGTTGGCATGGCATTGCGGATAGCGGATAGGCTGCGGATAATGTTCGGAGAAAATTGGCGGATTTTAGAATACAATCCGAACTTGTTGGATAGCATTACTAGGACCCGGATGTTTATGACATATCATTTTTTCCGTTATGTTTTTCTTTTCATGATTTCAGATAATCTTATTTAAATTATGTCATTAAAGCATAATTATCACTCCGAACAGGAAAGGGTGGCAATTCTGGCTGTGTAACATTCATTTTAAAAATAGCAAATGGCGTACAAAGCCTAAGGGAACGACTTTTTGCTCAAATGTCGAAATATGTTGCTTTAGTAATACTCGTACATGCTTTATCAAAGTAAAAATATTATTGTAAAGCCTGTAGATTCAGATAAGAAACGTGCATATGCGGAAAAAAGTCATGCGGATGTGGATAACAGTTGTGCGGATGCGGGGTGGATGCGGATAACAGTTGTCCGGATGCGGGGTGGATGCGGATAACAGTTGTGCGGATGCGGGGCGGATGCGGATAACTGTTGTGCGGATATGGGGCGGATGCGGATAACTGTTGTGCGGATATGGGGCGGATGCGGATAACAGTTGTGCGGATGCGGGGCGGATGCGGAAAACAGTTGTGCGGATGCGGGGCGGATGCGGATAACAGTTGTGCGGATGCGGGGCGGATGCGGATAACGTTTGGTTTATCCACACATGGCTCTAGTTATAGGCCTTTTAAAAATGGGTTCGAGATCTTTGTAAACCAGAAACCATTGACTTGTTGGTAACGCAATGACCTTTGTCCATGGATTTGCTCTATAAGTTGTCATTTGTAGCTTTGCAGTCGGTCAGCACGATTGTGCCTAATGAATTGGGCGGGGTACAAGATATAAATAAGTAAATACACTCCTGGAAGAAACTACATGTATTAGTTAATTATCACTATTAAATGGGGCAATTTGACAAATGACCATTTGTATTGGCAACACTGAAAAAGAATGGCTTCAAATCTCTACATTTGCTATATAAGCATTAAGAATACCGCCATCTTCTTTGTATCTCTACTTAGTATATAGAAAAGTCCCCGATTAATGGATCTCACGGGTAATGTAGAGAACCACTGAATGGATTTTGATGCGGTTTTCACCATTCAGTAAAGGATATCTCGAGGAAGGTTTCTGTAGAAAATAATTCTTTTTGATTAAAGAAAGCCAAGTAGTAACGATTTCAGTGAAAAAGTCGAAATAAAAACCTGGCGTATGTGCGCTTTTCGAGCTGACGCTGGGCAAACCGTTAACAATATCAATATACTATGAGTGTAAGAATTGTCCAGCATGAAACGTTCTTCAAAAAAGTCCGGGAGAGCATATCTCTATCAATACATCGCCCACTATAAGTGCTTTTATGTTTTCATTTTTCCAACCATCTCCATTCAATTACTGATGCGACAGTTTACGAGCTAGCACGTAATGCATTCATAACTGTCCCCGGGTGAAGCTGGGGCGGGTTGCTAGTTGAACATAAAAGGTTGAACACTGAAGCTTAAGTATGAGCCAAGTTACCCCGGGCTGTCAAGGAGGACTAAAGATACACATAGGCTATAGGGTAGTGATCAGCAGCCGCCTAACACTATTGCTTTTGTGTGGTCAGTATGCGAGCCTCTAGGGGAAAAGTACCAACGATAAAATCTCAGTGCTGCAACGTACATGAAACTATGAGAAAAATACGTTCTCAGGTTCCACATGTCGAGCAGGTAGACAACACAATGTAGTCTTTTAAAACTAGCAATCTGAGAGTCACTTTCAGACATTACATCTGATATCTTTCGTGACCAGCATGTCCAAGCTCCTCAAGTGAAACCACCACCACAAACACGCCGTATGGTTTCTCCAAACTCTCTCCAAGCGTATGAACATTTTCTACCTCCTTACTGACACTATTACACACTACTAACACAGGTTACTGGACACATTGGACACACTACCAAGTACACAAAAGCATTAAAAGTGGTTACTGCCGGTCGTGCTGGGTCAACCACAACCCACAAGACATGCACGTAAGAATAGTTCCCGGACCTACTGAGGATACGCAACCCAGTAAACATGCACGTAAGAATAGTTGCCTCTCCTTCTGACGGTACTGCACCCTGCTACACATATCCGTTTGAGGAGTAGCAGTGCCTGATAAAATTAAGTGGCTTTTTCCAGCCACTCGTTCCATGTGTCACGAAATGTACAGCTTCCTACTCCGATTCTCTTGTTACACATTTCAGAATTGTTTGCCACTAAGTGACACTGCCTAGCGGCTTGTTTATTCTAATGCTTGTAGTCTCAACACACGTTGATAAGATTTCAGAAAAGGGAGAAGTACATTGCAGGTCGTCAATTTCCTAATAGACCAAGCTCAAGTTTCGCTTAGACCAGAGTTTCCCAACCTTTTTTTCCTCCCGTACCCCTTTATACATATTTAACTAAAACAGTACCCCCAAAAAAGTAAACTTCTATAACGATTAATATTTTACGGGCAATAAGTACATTACTAATAAAAATAACTTACAACTATTTATAACTTATGTTTTTTTTATACAGTTTAACTAATATTGTTCATGTATTATTTGTTTGCTGTTAGTTTGGATTTCATTTCAATAAATGCTAAATATAATTTTCTATTTTATATTTATTTACTTGTGCAAATGAAGATGTATAAACATTTAGCTGAGGAAAATAAACAATTACAGAACATACGTTTCTTTTATTTTGATTTTATTAAAAACCAAGTCATTCTAGCGATTAGTTCGGCAAAAATAGACAAACCAAGACAATAGCAGTGCAGCGGTGGCACGATGGGAACATGGCGCCCGCCATTGCCGTTTATATTTTTGGCGTACCCCTAACCGGTTCGTTGCGTACCACCAAGGGGTACGCGCACCCCAGGTTGGGAACCGCTGGTTTAGACACATGGGGAAGAAATACTTTCTAATATTTATAGATTATAGTAAGGCCTTTGATCTTATCAACAGAGAGATACTCATTCGGAAACTTACACACCTAATAGCAGAAAATCATCCACTCCCAATTATTCACACCAACATCCTAATGTACAATCACATCCAAATATCAGATGGCACAACTATATCCAAGAGCATTATACAGACAAATGGAGTCCTACAAGGCGACCCAGTAAGCCCAATAATATTCAATATCAAGACTGCAGACGTCACGGAGACAATCAGAGACACATCCGCGTCACTTATACTATATGCGGACGACATGGCAATTGGCTTAAGTGATAAAGAAGAGCTTCAAGATGTCCTAAACAGACTCATCACATGGGCAGACAGAAATGAACTACAAATCAACCAAAGTAAAACCAAACAAATGACCTTTAGGGGAGGAGGGAAACATGCTTCAAGAAACACAATAACACTACACAATAAACCTTTAGAAGTAGTCTCGAAATTTAAATACCTCGGAGTTACTTTACAAACAACATTATCATCCTTCAACTTTCATGTTACAGAGAGAGCCACTGCTGCAATACAAGCCATGTATCATATCCAACAACCACAGCGAATCTCAATAGCCACTGCATTAACACTGTTCAAGACTGCTATAGCACCAATAGCAACCTATGGGATTAACATCATCTGGGACAAACTAACAATCACAAATCTATCAACAATTGAGAAGGTCAAGGCCCGTTACCTAAAACGGATTCTAGGAGTAGGGAAGTCAGTACCATCGAGGCTAACATATGTGTTAACAAAAGAAACCTTCTTCGTTGAGGACATAAGAGCACAATTCTGGCTACCAAGTACTAAGGCTTATGAAAAGACACTACACCTATTAAAAGAGAAAACTAATGCCATATGGCCCAAATTTTACTCAACAGACGCCATGACAACATCGGAATGGAAGCAGCCAAATTATGAACTTAAACACATACTGACAAGATTTGCAACGCACGTCTTTCGTCACAAGCCATGTCAGAACCTAAGATTTCATCAACCGGAAGAATCCTGCGTGTGCAAATTGTGCAATAAACATTGTGAGCAATATCATGCACAAAACTTCCCAAACAGGACAATCTCAATAATAGGACTAGGTCAAGAATAATTTATGTACCATTATGCACATTGTGCGCTTTTCTTAAATAAACTAATAAGGAATGCTTAGTTCCAAACATGGCTGTTGGCAATCATATTTCGAATAGGTAATACCACGTGTGCTGTGTGAACAAATCGCCCGAGGACCGAACGAAATAGTATTGATATTGGGTAGGAGCGGTTTGATGATCCGGAGAGCATCTACATATTTCAGTGTAAGCGGATTAAACGTAGGTCATATTGCTAGTGAAATTATTGCCTTTCTATCAATACAGGTATCGATCATGTTGGAATGCTGTGGAGTACTCCGCAGAGGGAGTACTGCTGAAGTATTCCTGCCAATGAGAGTTCAGGCGTGACCAGGCTAACGTTTGCTCCAGTGTAGTTTAGAAATGGTTTCAAACGCTAACTTCAACATTCATCAAATGATTAGTCTATGTGCTTTATCAGTTAAATTGATCCATGATTATTTCGCCCCGTCGACATATTTTTAGCTTACTTTCGATTTTTGCAAAAAATGAAAGTAAACTTATGAGATCAACACAGGGCGAAAAATTGTGTGTGAGTCTGTGTGTGTGAGTGTGTGTACTCTGAATGTCTGTCGCTCCAACCCCCCCCCCCCCCCTATCAATTCGAACACGGTGAAACCTAATTGAACGAAATTGGGTACAGAGGTAGCACTAGCAAAGGGCACCTCAGTGTCCTGTTTTATATGGCCGCCATCTTGACGGAAACGCAATGGTGGCCACCCAAATGTTAAAAGCTTAAATCAAATTACGAACAACCAATTCATATGATCTCTACCAATTTTTGCTACTTTATAACTTTATATATGAAGAATCTTTTGACCAATCTACAAGGTCATCAGCCCAGTTATTTGCGGATGGCGACCATGTATGTGAGCAAATCGATTCACCCTATCTCTTCAAACACGGTGAAACCGATTTGAACGAAATTTGGTACAGAGGTAGCACTAGCAAAGGGCACCTCAGTGTCATGTTTTATATCGCCACCATTTTGACAAAAACGTAATGGCGGCCACCCAAATGTTAAAAGCTTAAATCAAATTACGACCAACCTTATAATCTGATCTCTACCAAATTTTGCAACTTACCTTTTTGTGGGAAGCATCTTTTGACTGAAATACAAGGTCATCAGCCCAATAGTTTGCAGATAGCGGCCAGGTATGTGTGCAAATGGATTCACCATATCAATTCAAACATGGCGAAACCAAATTGAATGAAATTTTGTACAGAGATATTACTAGCAAAGTGCACCTCATATTCATGTTTAATATCCATATAACACGTTGTATTTCAACATGCTACTACAACCTACATTCAATTATACTCCTTGAAACGGACAAAGACTTATAACAATACCCATGCATTTAGGAGAAAGTAGGCTATATGTTCTTTACTGAGCATCTTGTTCAATTTTAACATAAGCCACATTGCCTAGCTTACAGGTATATTAATAATCCTCACGAGAGCGAGCACACACCATTTCAGCACTAACGTCAGATTTTGTTTCTTTGGTTAAGCCACAAATCGATCCCGAGACGTCCAAAACACATAAGTAAACACATAAGTAAACACGTATGGATTGGTTAATTGGAGCATTGACTCTTGGATATAAGATAACCGGTTAGTGTACCCGGGAACCATCTCATGATGACGTAATGGCTATCATTCTTGGCTGCCGCCCTGGAGATTCGGTTCTGATTTCCTGTCTCTGACAAGAAATCTAGTTCTGGTTTGAGGGATGGAATGGGGTATATTCAGCCACGTGATGTTAAACTGAGTAGAGGCAGATTCCATTGCCACCTCAACCTTCCTAGAAGTGGTTTTCAATGGTTTACAATTTCTACTCCAGCCAAATGCCAGGATGGTTCCAAAAATAAGGCCACGTTGCCTCTATCCCAGTTCTTGCTTCCATTATACAGCGAGATTCTTTTGCTGGAGCGATGACGACGGCCGGCTACCGGGCGCTCGCGCCTTCCACCAGCCAACCGAGCTTGGGCTGCAAGGTTGCGCGGAGGCGAGCTAACCAGGGTCATTAAACTCATTATGTCACTGAACTTTCATCAACGAGGGTGTGAAGTGTCAGCGCACAGATGAGCAGGTACCGCTAACATAAACAACAGCTTCATACAAGATTTACTTAAAGAAGCACCGATGTTTATTTTTATTTCTTGGGAGCCTGGATGACCTCACATCACCTGTTAATGGTTAGAACTTACGCTTTCACAGAAGGTGCTGAAAATGTTCTCCTTCAGCTGACAGACAGTAACTTTGTAAGCTACATCGTTACATTATGTAGCTACTCCTGTACCACCTAGCGTGTTTACTGTGATTAATCGAAGCACGGATCTAAGCTCGTTTGATGTTTCTTCTTCTCCTTCCGAATTTGGCCGCCTGTGGACCGCATGGAACCTAAGGCTTTCTGGTTAATCTCCTCTTCTCTTCCGAAAACCTCTTCATTCGTTCACTTCTGATCTTTCGCTCCTCCTCGGATATTACCAGTTTGGCTCTAATTTTAGGTGTTTTCTCCTCGAATATCTTGATGTTGTCAATTTGGTTTCTAAACTCTTTTCTGTTGTGGATCACATCCACTGTGAGTCCACTTTTCTTGGCGTCTCTTTTAACCTCGTCTACCCACTTAGTTGTAGCCTTCAGCTCTGTAATATACTTTAATATCCCCTTAGTCAGTTGGTTCTCGTCCATTCTCACCAAATATCCGTAGAATTTCAACCTTCGCTTCCGCATTGTGACAGTAATTTTTTCAGTGTGTTTATAGAGGTCATCATTCTTTCTGTTCTTCCATGTCCCGTCAGCAGTTTTCTGTGGTCCTAAAATTTTCCGCAAAATTTTCCTCTCCTTTTTTCCAGTTCCTGAAGATCCCCTTTTTTTATTCAGTGTCAAGCACTCCGAGGCGTACAGACCATCTGGCTTTACTACTGTGCTATAGTGTCTGAGTTTTGCCTTGCAGGATATTGCTCGTTTGTTGTATCTGTTCTGGGTTAACCTATAAGCCAAATCCAATTTTCTAGCTCTTGCCCCATTTGCTTCTTTATCCAGCCCATTGGGTTCTATCCATTCACCTAGATATTTAAACTTTTCAGTTCTTTTGACAGTCCCATGATTCACTTTTATGTGTCTCTCTCCAAGATGTCTGTATTCCATGTATTCTGTCTTTTCATAGGAGACTTTAAGACCCGTTTTCTCAGCGATTTCGTGCAGAGTATCCAGCATTTTTTGGGCATCTTCTCGGCTTTGGGGTAATTTAAAATACAAAGTGTACAGAAAAAATACCCGCACTCTAGAGGAGATGGAGGACAATATACGGCAGCAGATATTCCTCACAACACAAGGGAATTACAACGTGTAAACTCTAATTTATTTACACGGGACAACGCCTGTCTGGCAGCTGAAGGAAATTACTCTCAGCATATTCTGTGAAAAGGTAAGCTCTTAAGTCATGATTTGCTGGTGAATTTACCATTAATTAATGTACACCCTGGGCACAAATTCCCGTTACCCTTATACATTTCAGAAAATACCTTGATTTTTTTAACATTTTCTGTTTCAGATATGAACAATGGCTGATACTAGTGACTATAGCATTGAAGAACGCATTGCCACAAGTACTTGGGTTCATGAGAGACCAAGAACAGGGAAAACGTTGGAACAGGTGCGTAATGACTTTGAGCAGCGATTCGGACGACAGCCTCCTCAAAAGATAACACTTTTACGTTGGGAAAAGAAACCGTTCGCTACAGGCAGCGTGAAGGACAAACCAAGAAGTGGTCGACCGTCAACAAGAGAGGAACAATGCCGAGAAGTCGCGGAGTCAGTGGAAAGATCACCAACGAAGTCAACTGGTAAACGATCCATGGAACTGGGTACACCCCGGTCAACTCTGCGCAAACACATGAAACATGACTTAAAGTTGCACCTATATCGACCAAAGAGTTGCCTTTTGAGGAGGCTGTCATCCGAATCGCTGCTCAAAGTCAGTACGCACCTGTTCTATCGTTTTCAATGTTCTTGGTCTCTCATGAACCCAAGTGCTTGTGACAATGCGTTCTTCAATGCTATAGTCACTAGTATCAGCCATTGATTATATCTGAAACAGAAAATGTTAAAAAAAATCAATGTATTTCCTGAAATATATAGGGGTAACAGGAATTTGTGCCCAACTGTACTTTGTTACGGTTTCCACGTGCGTGCAATCCGTGGCTCGAGCTCGGTTGCCGGGCGGAAGGCGAGGTTCGCCCGACAGCCGGTCGCCACCCCCACTCGAGCAAAATAATCTCCCTGTACACACACCACATTAACAATAATAATGTTATTGGTTTTACGTCCCTTTTAACTACCCTGGCTTTTAGAGACGCCGGGGTGCCGGAATTTTGCCCCGAAGGGGATCTTTAACGTGCCAGTAAAATGTACTGACACGGCTCCCTCGCATTTGCGCACCCTCAAATGCCAGCTGACTGCGCCAGGCTTCGAACCTGCAACCTCGGGGTCAGCAAGCGAGAACGTTACCCCTGAACCACGCAGACAGACACCACATTAACACATTAACATCAGTGTATACAGTATTTGCGATAGCAGCTGCATCGCTCAAACAAACAGATAAGTTGTGGGGTTTGAAGCCATTTTTCAGTGTTGCCTTAGTAAACAAGAGTGTAGTGCTTTTCAGTCGGTCAACACAAATGTGCCCAAAAGAGCTGGGTTATGCCCTAATCCTGAAATAAATTACTTGAGATTAATAAATACACTAGGATGACAAGTTTCGATCGTCAAGCGATCATTATCAGATCCATTACACTTAGGCTATAAAAACTATGTTTGAAACTACAGGTGAAAATATTTACAATATGTATAATTATTTAGTTGCAGTTATGGTAATCAACTCTCGGTGTATGCTAAATGTAGTATATATGATGTTAGGTGAAATTCTAAATGGTGATAGATATCCGGAGTTTGTATATTTGGAGTGATTATATGGTTGTAAAAATCAACTATGGTTATACTGTAATATTACAGGCTACTACCGGGTGAGTTAGCCGAGGTCGTTGCTGCATGACTGTTGGCAGTCGCTCACATACGGGAGGCAAGGAGGTTCGAATCCCCCCGCCGGCAACCTTGAAGATGGTCTTCTGTGGTTTCCCATCTTCCTTCCAGGCAAATGCTGGGGTTGGTCCCTAACTATAGGCCACAGCCGCTACCTTCCAACTCCTCGACCCTCCCATCCAACATTCCTCCCCAACGGTACTTGTAGCTCACCCATTGGGTGTCCGTCTCGAAGCAGCTACAAAACTGGCGAGCCGAACATGTCCTCGGACACTCCCGGCACTAAAAAGCCATACGCTAAAAAAAACAGGCTACTACTTATATGGTTGTCTTCCCCGCTGGAACTACGAGCAGTTTCGTGTTCACTCTCACTTCAGGTGTGGTCGACTGAAATGGGATGTTATCTCAACGACGCTGGATTTTCGCTTTCTCCCCCCTGTTCCTATGTGCTGTGTGGAGTCAGTGCGATGTGTTTATGTGGGGTGTTGCCAAATCTAGATAAGATGTATGTTATTGAATGAGGTGGGTTTACAACTATTAAAGACCGTGGAACATTCCTCGCCACGCGTGGACCATTAGCCATTCAAACTAAGCGCTGCCCGGTCTTTGAGGTCGTCCCGGCACATTTAATACTGCCGCGAATACCGGCCTTGGTTTATTGCAGAAAAAGTACATCGTACACCTGATCCAGATAACATTTACCTATTAAAACCCCATAATCCCCCCCCCCCTTTTATCTAGCTTGGCTATATCGCTAAGTTGTGTCTTGTTTCCGACAGGGTGTGCTTTTAGTAGAACGAAGAGGGGTGACCTCTCCTTAAAAGTGTGTTCATTTAGAAAAGATTGTTGGGATTGATTCGTTTGGCTAGGTGTATCTCGATTGCTTCCTTTATGTCAAGAGCTCTGCCTACCAATTTGTGATGAAATATTTTTAGGTCCGTCTCGATGTTAGTAAAGCTGTGCCACGCGTCACACATATGTTCGCATACGGCTGAATGTGTTCTGTATCTTATCGCATTCCTTTGTTCATTATAACGTGTGTCTACTCGTTTTCCACTCTGTCCAATGTAATTAGCTTGGCAACCAGTGTCTTGGCACGTAATAGAATATACACCTGACTTTGAATACGAGTCATGTTTATTTAGATTACTATTTAGTAGGTGCCTACCGGTTGTGTTTTTCGTTGTGAATCCTATTTTTATGCCTTGCTTTTTGAATAGATTAGTGATTTTATATGTGTTCGCGTTCACATAGTTGAAGCGCGCAAATTTTTTCTCATTACTGTCCGGTTTGGGAATCGTTTTATCTTTATTTTTATGTTTGGCTGTAATTTGGTCTATTTTGCTTGGCGGGAAATTGTTTTCCTTTGCTATTTGCTTAATGGTTCTTATTTCCTTATTATAGTTGTCTTTTGACATGGGTATGTTTAAATCCCTGTGCATCATTGAATTGAACCCCGCTAATTTGTGCGTACTGGGGTGATTAGACTGATTGTCGATTGCATGCGAGGTTTCTGTGGCTTCCCGGAATATGGAATATGAAAGCTCGTTGTCTTTACGTTCAATAGTTATGTCGAGATAATTTATTTTTCGGTGTGTTTTGGATTCCTTAGTGAATTTGATTGAGTGGTGTAGGCTGTTAATGGATTGGAGAATTGTTTCTTCGCTTCGATAAGTTCTTAATCCATTCCAATGCAAACACAAACCTGACCATTTACTATCACAGATATCACATTTAGGGCCATTTCCTCATACGTCAATTATCTCTTAATTAATACTTAGGCCTATTGGTTATTTAATTTTGCATTTCATCAAACAGAAACGCTTGTTAACTTACCACTGACAAGCAATTACGTTAAATGGGAAAATCTGACCACTCAACTTCCTAAAGCATCGTTAAAATGGAGGAAAACAGCTGAACTCTACCTCGCGCATATTGCATTGTCAGAAGAATTCGTTTGTTTCTGAGCTTCACACGAACGTTCATCCATATAAATACAACCTATGTTTATGACAATGAAATTACAAAAGATCATACATGTTACTAACACCAAGAAAGAAGAATTCCATATTTAACAAGTAGTTCTGTGAAGAACTATACAGCCTATTTTCATACATCCTACTTATGTTAATTGCCACAATCAACATACTAAATTTCAGTTTGATTGCTGTAATAGATTCGTAGATATTGAGAACCGTCGAAATATTTCGGATGGTCGCCATGTTGGACTTTTATATATTTAGGGCTTAGAGTTATGTACTCTTACATGAAGATTATTGTGTACGTGTAGTATTCAAACTTCAATCACATGATTAAGACACAAGAAGTAAAAACGAGATTTTAAAATTTTGCACAACTGCCATCTTGTGGTTATGGAAACAATTGAAATAAATTAGATACCAGTAGATTAACATTTGTATAAGGATTTACTGTACCAAGTTTCACTGCACTCGGATGGTTAAATTGCGAGAAACGTCTATGTGAATATTTATACTTCGCGTCGCTGCCATGTTAGATTTGTGATCACCAGGTTATTGAAACTCCTATAGGTGAACTCACGTTCATAGCCCATATGAACATTGAAAAATCAGTTTGATTGCTGTAGTAGATTCGTAGATATTGAGAACCGTCTAAATATTTCGGATGGTCACCATGTTGGATTGTTATATGTATAGGCCATAGAATCATGTACCATTAAAGGAAAATTATTGCGTAGGTTCATTATTCAAACTTTCACTTCGATCGCATGATTACGACACAAGGAATAAAAACCTAATTTAAAAAATTGCACAGCCACCATCCTGAGGTTGTTAAACAATTGAAGTAAGTTACATGTCAGTGCATTACAATGTGTACAAACATTTTCTGTACCAAGTTTCATTGCGTTTGGATCATTAAATCGAGAGAAAAGTCTATTTAAAACTTTGAACTTCGCTTGGCTGCCATGTTCGTTTTGTAGTTAACCGGTTTTTTAAAGTCTCATGGATGAACTTCCAGTAGTGCCCTTTATCTCCGTGCAAAATTTCAGGGTGATACCGGTAATATTATCAGAGATATAGAATACCGGTGAAATATTTCGCACGCCGCCATCTTTAGGTTATGTAAACAATTGAACGAAGTTAGATGTCGCTGCATTACAATGTGTATAAACATATATTGTACCAAGTTTCATTGCGTTTGGTTGGTTAAATCGCGAGAAACGTCTGTTTAAAATTGCAACTTCGCTTGACCACCATGTTGGTTTTGTAGTTACCAGGTTTTCAAACGTCACATAGGTGAACTTTTAGTAGTTGCCTTTATCACCGTACAAAATTCAAGGTTGATATCGGTAATAGTTTCGGAGATATTGAATGCTGGTGAAATATTTCGCACAGCCGCCATGTTGGATTGGTGAGACGTAACAAATTTGAAGGGCATGGTCGGGGTGGTCCGTAATAGTTCTATAAACTTACCGAGTTTCATTGAAATCGCTCCAGCCGTTTAGTAGTTATTAGTTTAGCTAAGTAAACAATGTATACACACAGCTACTAGTTCTAGATTCTTTGTTCATATAGTTTTAAGCTTCTGCAATGAATAAGGTCTTCTATATTTCCCTTCCTTTATAATTATGCTCCAGAATATCTCAAGGAATCATCGCAAACAACGATCAGTGCTACACGCTTCGTAATCTGGCCGCCATGTTTCCCCAGGGTGAAATCTTGTCCAAGCATGTGCGAGAGCCGTAAAGCGTAGGCTATTTAAGTAACTGGGGACCCGAATGGCTTCATGAAATATATCGACGATAATTATGCATTAACTCTCATGTTTATCTTAAATAAGAATTAAGTAACTAATCGTTAAGGGAACTGGGACGTGAGATAGGCTCAAAAATGTTAATTTTTATTTTTTAGCTTAAAGAATTCCTGAAGAATTTGGTGTATCAATTATTGTGCTGAAGTGATATTTGATGCAATAAAAATAGGTTTAAACATAATGTTTTAAGGCTATATTGTAGCTACTAGCCAAACATTCTCTTTGTGTTTACCTTAAGTCATATTTTTGGAAACTTCATGTACCATTTTCTCAGATAGTATCTGACCAATGTATTTGAAACTTGGAAGTCTCTAAGAAACTGTATAGATCTACTAGTGGAAGTAAATTTATTCAGATATCTTGATTAGTTCATGGAGCCCAGCTTGAAAAGCACTGAAAATTTTACAGAATATGTCAGTTTTCAAAAAGGATGTAAACAAAAAAAACATAACCCAGCTCCTGTAAACGATAGGGCAATACTTTTACTTCAGTACCTCAAAAATGGTTGAAATATTATGCATGCAAAGTTTGATTGATCTGGTTTGTGTATTTGCTCAGGAAAAGGGACACGAGTTAAGGGAATTTGTATCAATATATTGCTTTAACATTGTTTTTGTGATGCTCTCTCTGACACAAAATATTCAACATAGAAGCTTCAAATTCTACCCAAATAATGACGAATGTACTGTGAATACACCAAGAGAACATTCAAGGAAATATCTATTGCAGTTTTTGAGTTATACAACTAAACATCGCAAGCTACATTTTTCTATCGATACACACGTCCCGGTACCTTTAATAAAGAGTTGGTGAATACGGCCCTAAGTTTAAGGATCTGATGATGATCGCTTAGCGATAGATACTGCTTATCCAAAGGAATTTCTTAATCTCATGTATATATTATCACTCGACATTATCACTGGTTAGTCTGATTTCACACACACCCATGTACATGAGGCTGGAATGATCAGGATATCCAAGCCCTTAAATGAAACAACACATGTATAATGTATTTTTACGTCCCTTTTTAACTACTCTAGCTTTTAGGGACGCCGGGTTGCCGGAATTTTACCCCGAAGGGGACCCTTAACGTTCCAGTAAATCTACTGACACGGCTCCCTAGCAATTGCGCACCCACAAATGCCAGCTGACTGCGCCAGGATTCGGACATGCAACCTTGGGCCCAGAAAACGAAAACGTTACAGCTGAGCTACTCAGCCACAACAATGTCAAAAACTCTTGCTGAGTTCATTCTCTGTAAATGTTGTTCTAATGTGAACAAAATGGAAAAAAAAAATATTTTATTTGACGTTGCTGATACAACTGGTAGCATACATTCGTAGATTATAGCTTTAACGTTTAAACACAATGGTTGTTCGGAGAGGTTTTATTCTCTGTTCCTGTACCACGCTGCAACTTTCTTGCTAGTAAATACTGTAGATTGAAATGTGGCGAGGTCGTACAGGTGTGGGTGATGGATTTCCGATGCCAGGCTCCCGACAACATATGCTCATTAAAATTCAATTAGGTGGAGCGGATCTAAAGTCCCGCGCTTGGGGATTAAGTAGACAGCATCAACTCGCCTTGTTATCTGTATCGACATTTGTCAGCCAAACAATGAACGCTGTCACTCGCTCTTCATTTATTTCCATTTCGTAAATTTTTTTCAGAAGTAACTAAAATTATACCATCGATTAATTACTTTCTGTTCGACAGTTGTTGATTCATTTACTGTCTTGCGACATCGTGATCATCAACCTACTGTTCTTGGGTGTGTGGGTAGTTTGTTTCATAACGTGTGTTACTCTTGTGTCTGTTCTATAGAGTTTATTTCTATATCTAGGACTGGGGAGGATATGGTCGAATCCCGCGGTGTAACCGTGCTCGTTAAATCGTGCACCATGGCCGACAGGGCAGCTCCAGGAGGTTCGGACAGTGGCTATTCTCAGCGTGGTTTCTTCTCTGGATTGTTCACACTGCCTCTAGGCAAATGCTGAGATAGAACCTTACTTTACGTCCCGGGGCACCTACTCCATCTCTGTCCCTAATACAAATGCACAATACTACAGTCATCACAGAAACACAGGTTATTAGACTCGTTCAACACACACCAAAGTACACGGTGCAGATGATCAAGATGTCCCAAGTCCCTGAAATGAATTTAACATTAACCTTAAGTAGTGGGGATCCATGAAACATAATTTCTAGCATTTAATAGGTGGAAATCAAGTGCACGAGTGTACCCTGTTCCAGGACTCATACCAAAATTAAATATCTTAGCAGAGGCGGGAATCAAACCCGGACTTATGGGGTGACAGCAATGAATGCTAGGTGCTACACCACGAGGTTGTCTTCGTCCAAGAATATCCGACAGTCTTATGAACTTCTGTTATTGTAATTTAAGACAATGCTACAATGTTGTTTAATACAATACAGTGAAAGAACGAACGTGAATCGCCAGTAATTATAGCTTGGCATATTCAAGTAAAAGCCGGAGTGAGGGCGCTGTCGGCGCAAGCGAGCGCGGGAGGGAGAGAACGTGGTGGGAGGGGGGGGGGAAGAGTGGCATCATTGGTAAATCATCCTCATGTGCGCGCTACCCAGCGCCAGTTGTATTCTGTGCAAGTCACGCCTTTCGCAGCAGCAAATAGCAGAAGATCCAGTAACATGATGACTAGAGGAGCAAGGGGAAGCCTAGTAGTTCGCATATTTTCCGTTGCTTCAGATGAACTTGTCACGCTGTACATACTGGCTGCACGTCGCAGCCAGGGGGATGACAGATCATAGGGAGCGCGTGGGTATCGATAAAGCTCCGCTATAGATGTTCTGCCAACCAATAAAGAATTAATTTCAGTACTATGTTTCCGTAGTTGGCACTCACCCAACGCTCACACCAAACCGACTGGCGGAGCGGGAATAGTCTGTTTTGATTTATTTTCCTCGTGGTGTTGTTTGTTGGTTGTTTTGATTTGTTCGGTATTTTGATTATTTATTTGAATTGAATTGAGACTCAACCATGCCACTGCAAGGGAGGAAAATTGCCAAGCACCGGGATGTAAGAATTATAATGATAGTAAGAACAATACGGCAATTTTCATCTTCCTGGTGTTGACCATGTGCAAAACTAGTGGGCAATGTGGACTACTCTCGAATAAAAATATATATAGAATAAATGTGTGCATTTCACCTCTTGTTTGTTTTCTTACCCATTCTCCTTTGCATTGCAATAAAATTTGTGGTTACGGCTACGGGGAGGGGTGGGTTGCAGCCAGCATGCTAGGAAAAAGTGAGGTTATGGCAATATAGCATGTGCAGTTTTCTTTATATTCATCGAATATCCCAACAATTCTGTAGAGTAGGAGATCATTTTTAATTAGCCTAAAGGTGAATTAAGCTCTAAAACGGCATAACTGTGTCCTTCGTGACAAATCTATTGCCAACATTGATATATATCAAAGAGTACTATTTTCCTATCTGGACGTACATTTCTACGCCTAGCGAAAGGCGCAGTTATGTTTGTGTTATTTTCATCAATAATTAATAACTCATCGCAGAACATACTGTTCAATTACGTGTAATAAAGGCTACATTCATATGGCTTTTTAATTTTTATGTTGCCAGACTTGGTATAGCGGTACATAGCCTCAGGCGGTGCTCTCTCTCGGAAATTCTATAACCAAAAGTGATGAATCTCTTATAGTTTACATGATCCTTGGTCGCAGCGGTAACGTTCTTGCCTGCTGTTCCAAAGGTTGCAGGATCAAATTCTGGCGCAGTCCGCTGGCATTTGAGGGTGCGCAAATGCGAGTGAGAGAACCAAGGCAGTACTTTTATTGGCACGTAAAAGCTCTCCTCCGGGATAAAATTCTGGCACTCGGTGTCTCTAAAAGCCGCAGTTATTAAAAGGGACTTAAAACCAATCTTATTATATAACTAGCTGTAACCGGCATGCGTTGCCATGCCAATCAAAGAAAGTATTGGCGATGTAACTTTGTTTGTTGAAGTGCTTTTGGATTCCCAATATTGTTTTATTTTTCCGTTAACCACCTCTAGACTATTGTAAAATTGATTTACTATCTCAAAAAAAAAAAAAAAAAAAGAATCATGGGAGCTTGCTCAACAACTCAACAAAGTTTCATCGCAATGGAATGAATGGTATTTGAAGAGATACGGGACTTAGTTGAAACGATTCGAGGGCCGTCACCCATTTGTTGAATATAATCGTACGCTACCTATTGTAAAATGGATTAACTAATTCGAAAACCTTCCCTGTCGAGTACACAACAACTCATCAAAGTTTCATCGCAATCGGATGAATGGCATATGAACGCATACGGGATTTTTTTTCAAAAGACTAGCGCACCGTCACTCATTTGTTGAATCTACTTGTGCGCCACCCATTGAAAAACAGATTTACTAATGCATACACCTTCGCAGGACTGTACTCAACTCACCAAAGTTTTATCACAATCGGATGAATGGTATAGGAACCCATACGGGACTTGGTTGAAACGATTCACGCGCTGTCGCCCATTAGTTGAATCTACTCGTGTGCTACCAATTGTTAAGTGGATTTACAAAGCCAGAAACCTTCCCTGACGTGTACACAACATCTCACCCAAGTTTCATCGCTATCAGTCGAATAATAATGAACGCATACGGGATTTTGTTGAAACGCTTCATCCGTCGTCGCTCATTTGTTGAATCTACTTGTGCGATACCTATTGTAAAGTGGATTTACTGAGCCAGAATCCTTCTCTGAAGTGTACACAACATCTCACCCAAGTTTCATCGCTATCAGACGAATAGTATATGAACGAAAACGGGACTTTGTTAAAACGCTTCGCGCGCCGTTACCCATTTGTTGAATCTACTTGTGCGCTCTCTATTATAACATGGGTTTACTTAGCCAGAAACCTTGCCTGTAGCGTACACAACCTCTCACCCAAGTTTCATCGCTATCGGACGAATCGTATGTGAACGCATACAGGACTTTTTTGAAACGCTTCGCCCGTCGTCGCTCATTTGTTGAATCTACTCTTGCGCTACCTATTGTTATGTGGATTTTCTTAGCCAGAAACCTTCCCTAAAGTCTGCACAACATCTCACCCAAGTTCCACCGCTATCAGATGAATAGTATATTAACGAATACGGGACTTTGTTGAAACGCTTCGCGCGTCGTTGCTCATTTGTTGAATCTACTCGTGCGCTATCTATTATAACATGGATTAACTTAGCCAGAAACATTGCCTGTATTGTACACAACCTCTCACTCAAGTTTCATCGATATCGGACGAATGATATGTGAACGCATACTGGACTTTTTTGAAACGCTTCGCCCGTGGTCGCTCATTTGTTGAATCTACTCGTGCGCTACCAATTGTTAAGTGGATTTACTTAGCAAGAAACCTTCCCTAAAGTATACACAACGTCTCATCGAAGTTTCATCGCTATCAGACGAATAGTATATGAACGCATACGGGCCTTTGTTGAAACGCTTCGCGCGTTGTCGCTCATTTGTTGAATTTACTCGTGCGTTACCTATTATAACATGGATTTACTTAGCCAGAAACCTTGACTGTAGTGTACACAACCTCTCACCCAAGTTTCATCGCTTTCGGACGAATGGTATGTGAACGCATACAGGATTTTGTTGAAACGCCTCGCCCGTGGTCGCTCATTTGTTGAATATACTCGTGCGCTACCTATTTTTAAATGGATTTACTAAGCCAGAAACCTTACCTGAAGTGTACAGAACATCTCACCCAAGTTTCATCGCAATTGGAAGAATGGTATATGAATACATGTGGGACTTTCTTGAAACAAACGCACGGCCTTTTTTGAAGCTACTCGCGCGCTATCTATTGTAAATTGGATTTGCTACGCCTATAACTTTTCGTGGACTATGCACAACAACTCATCAAAATTTGATCGCAATTGGATGAATTGTATATGAACACATCGCCATTACGCATTTGTTTAATTTACTCGCGCGCTATCTATTGTGAGATGGATTAACTAAGCGTATAAACACACTGGGTGAGTTTACCACAACTCACCAAAATTTGATCGCAATCGTATGAATGGTTTATGAACGCATAAAATACGAACAAACATACATTCCTTTTTAGCCTACTTTCGATTTTTGCAAAAAATGAAAGTAGACTTATGAGATCAACACAGGGCGAAAAATTGTGTGTCTGTCTGTGTGTGTGTATGTGTGTGTGAGAGTCTGTGTGTGTGTGTGTGTGAGAGTGTGTGTACTCTGAATGTCTGTCCCCCCCTATCAATTCGAACACGGTGAAACCGAATTGAACGAAATTTGGTACAGAGGTAGCTCTAGCATAGGGCACCTCAGTGCCATACTTTATATCGCCGCCATCATTATCAAAACAGAATGGCGGCCACTCAAACGTTCAAAACGTAAAATCAAATTACGGCTAAACTAATCATCCGATCTCTACCAAATTTGGTGACAACATACCTTTGTATAGGACGCGTCTTTCACCCAACATTCAAGGTCATCGGCCATGCCATTTCAGGATGGTGGCCGTGTGAATTATTCAACCATTTTAATCAATAGCTTGAGACCCACCAATTCCGATCATCGAGCCTAGGGTGGTTTAAGCTATCCTGAAGGTCGTGATCCGTTATTTATTATAATTTAATATTATAATATTATACTGTATGAGAGGCTTAAAAGAGCTGAGCTGTCTGTGTCACACGACAAGATGGCAGCTGTCCTCATGTGCCTGTCTTATATTTCAATAGTTTTAGTATGTTGTATGTGATATACCCTACTGATACAATAATATAAACTTTGTATGAAATTATCTTTAATGAAGATGTACTGCTGTGAAGAAATCGTTTATTTAAAGTCATTATTTGCCAACAGGTTGTATCTAATATGTCAGTTAAGAACACCAGGGTGTTAAGGATAGGATTAGCTCTGGGCTAGCGTGTTGGTCTGTCACGCTGTTGACTGGGGATCGAGTACTGCTACAGTTAACTTTTTTTTTTCTTGAATTCTTTTACAAATGATGTGCTCTAGCTCTTTCTACAGATACTGAATAAGATGTCATTTAGCTCAAAGGAGAGGCTAATGTATACACTCGTTTCTTAATAAAATCGCAGCCCCAGCATCGCACATAAACAGAAGACATTAGGAAAAGGAGAATAGAAGAACTAGATACACGTTGTCATTAACCACAGCCTTCTTAATGCCTCTATACGGTGCTGTCCTCTTGTGGGTTATGCGGGTAATATTGTTCCAAACTTACGGCTGTGTAAATACCTGGCCTCCTGAATTATGGCAATTTTGTAATACTGGTAGTTCAACTATTAGCCACGATCGCGCTCCGATTACCTTTAAACACTGCCAGCTGGATCGCCTCCGTCTTGGCTACTTTAAACTGTCTACTCATTCAACACCCTTAGGCCACTGCCGTCGTAGTACATTACGATGGCAGTGCATAGGCGTAAAACATAAAGATTAATTCACTGATAGGTCGCAGCACCAACCTACTGTGATCAGCGCGGATTTTTAAAGGGGAAGATACCCAAAACGGAAGATTCTTAACTTAGCAGGCTGGCTTAATATAGAGATTAACGGACGTGAATGCATTACAATAAGTTAGCAGTTTTGTTATTCAATCATCATAAAGTATACAATATTGATTTTGACACTTACTGGCTAATTATCAATATAAAAGAAAACAAACAATACATTGTGGTAGAGGTGATTGTGTTAGGGATGAGGACAAAGAGTCATAAATATACCCATACATTTAGGAGAAAGTAGGCTATATGTTCTTTGCTGAACATCTTGTTATATATATACTAGCTGTACCCGGCATGCGTTGCAATGCCAATCAAAGATAGTGTTGGTGTTGTAATTTTGTTCCTTGTAGTGCTTTTGGAAACAATCTGTTTTCATTTTTCGTTAACTGCCTCTACACTATCCTAAAATGGATTAACTAATTAAGAAACATTCTTGAGAGTGAGCACAACAATTTACCAAAGTTTCATCGCAAACGGATGAATGGGACATGAACGCATACGGATTTTTTTTAAACGATACCTGCGCGGTCACTCAGTTTTAAAATTTACTCTTGCGCTACCTACTGTGAAAGAAATTACTAAGCTAGAAACCTTCACGTAGGTGTACACAACAACTCAACAAATTTTCATCGCAATCGATGAATGGCATATGAACGCATACGGGATTTTGTTGAAACGCTTCGCGCGTCGTTACTCATTTGTTGCATCTACTCGTGCTGAATATTTAAACAAAATTAGATCAAATCTATATAGCGACCCAAAGAGCTTTTGGGCTTTTATTAAGACAAAAAAGAATGATAAAGGTATTCCTGGTACAGTTTATCTTGACAATGTGAATGAAAGTGATGGACCAGGTATTGTCAATCTTTTTGCTAAACATTTATCCTCAGTCTATAAGGTACCAATCGTTAACACCCAAAAATTTGAAACTCCTTTCTCTATTAACGTCTCCACCTGCCAGGTTGAAAAGAGTGATATTTATAACAAATTAGAGAAACTCTCAAATAACAAATCATTTGGTCCTGATGGCCTCCTACCAATTCTATTAAAATCTTGTCGATTCATTATAACAGAACCATTATTCATCTTATTTAACCTCTCTCTTGGAACTGGTAAATTTCCTGATAGATGGAAGAGTAGCTATGTAACTCCTGTCTTGAAATGTGGTGACAAATCCGATGTTAAAAATTATAGAGCTGTTTGTAAATTGTCCTTTATACCCAAATTATTTGAATCTATAATTACTGACAAAATTACACCCCAATTTTCCTCCTACATAATTGAACAACAGCATGGCTTTATGCCAGGTCGTTCAACACGTACAAATCTCCTAGTTTATTTGGAGTACTTACTGAAAGCAGTAGAAGAGCACAATCAAGTGGACTGCATCTACACTGATCTAGCCAAAGCCTTCGACTCTCTCGACCATAAAATTGTTCTTTCAAAATTACAATCTTATGGTATACAAAACCCTCTATTATCATGGCTGTCCTCATATTTAGAGATTGTCAAAATACTCAATTTCTTATCTCAACCAATAGCTGTCTCTTCTGGCGTTCCGCAAGGTGCCCATCATTCTCCTTTGTTTTTTCTAATCTTTATTAATGACTAGCTGAAGTACCCGTGCTTCGCTACGCGTCATAAATAAATTAAAATGTGAAGGTGACAGTTAAAACAGTGGATAGACGAGGTGCTGCGCAGAGGGAGATTAAGGATGGAACATTTTGTCCAACTACACCGCTCGGAGTTGACCGTGTTTTATAGCACAAATTTAGGTTTTGCTCGCTAACCGTTGGAGATACCTTTCGGATAGAAAATGTAATTTTAATCCTCGTATATGCCATCAAAAGTTTGCTATTTCTTAGCGTTCTCTTTTTATTTGAAATGGAAATATGAAAGTTTGAAACCAAAGGGTGTAGTGACGTAACTAAAATGGTCGCCATCTTTAAATAGTGTAATGTATTGAAATCAAAAGTAACCTATATGTTAACCAGGTAAATCAGATACTTCCATGTAAAATTCATGTAAATCAGACCAGTGGTACTTGGGTGATTGAGTAATACACAGACACACACCATTTCATTTTTAGCCTCGCTTCGCTCGCGTCATAGTCGTGTCATATTGTTATTCAATGAAATGCAGGTTTAACCCTGTTAACACCCCTTTAGAACCTGAATATCCAAAAATCCCTCCTTAGTAGACGTTTTCGACACACAACAAACATATCCCCAAAATATCATTCTTCTAACTTTAATAGTTTTGGTTGGTCGATGAGAGTGAACATCCAAAAAACCTTCCTTAGTGGACGTTTTTCTTCCAGAATTTCACCCCTCCCCATAGGCTCCTTAAATTGCATTTATGAAAAAGCAGTCGAACACCTATTTATTTTATTTATTTATTTATTTATTTTTAAGCTGATTGATTTCCTCCGAGTTTCAAACTCCTCGCCTATGTCGTTTATGAGATACACGCTCCGTTAGGAATCCTTCAACCCCCACTTTTCATCCCTTTCACCTCATAATATACACTACATCGAAAAACCATTAGACATGTGTCAGCTTATTTTTAATGATTAGTATATATGCCAAGTATCACATCCCCAAATGAAACCACTCGTGAGATATTGTTATTCATTGAAATGCACGTTTACCCCCTCAAAACCTTTTTAGAGCCTGAATATCCAAAACTCTTTCCTTAGTGGACGTTTTCGACATACAACGAACATATCCCCAAAATGTCATGTTTCTAACGTCAATAATTTTGGCTGGGCGATGATGAGTGAGAGAGTCAGTCAGGAAATTTTCTTTCATTTATTTTTGATAATTTCACCCCTCCCCATGAACCCCTTAAATTGGATTTATGAAACAAATGGTCGAACACCTATTTACTTATTATAGCTGTTTTCCCCGTGAGTTTGATGAGTGAGTAAGAGAGTCAATCAGTTAGGACACTTTCTTTCCTGTTTTGATTTTTCCCCAGAATTTCACCCTTCTCCAAGGGCCCCTTAAATTGTATTTATGAAAAAAACGGTCGAACACCTATTTACTTGTATTTTAAGCTGTTTATTTCCCGCCGAATTTCAAACTTCTCGCCTATGTCGTTTCAGAGATACACGCTCCGTTAAGAATCCCTCAACCCCCAATTTTCACCCCTTACACCTCATAATATACACCACATCGATTAACCCTTAGACATATGTCTGATTATTTTTAATGATTAGCTTATATACCGAATATCACATCCCCAAAGAAACAACTCATGAGATATCGTTATTCAATGAAATGCACGTTTACCCCCTTAACCCCTCTTTAAAACCCGAATAAGCAAAAATCATTCCTTAGTTGGCGTTTTCGACATACAGCGAACATATTCCCAAAATTTCATGTATCCAACTTTAATAGTTTTCGCTGGGCGTGATGAGTGAGTGAGTCAGACAGGACATTTTCTTTCAATTATTTTTACCAGAAATTCACCCCTCCCCACGGGCCCCTTAAATTGGATTGATGAAAAAACGCTTGAACACCTATTAACTTTTTAAGCTGTCTTTTTCCCCTGAGTTTTAATAGTGAGTTAGTCAGTTAAGACACTTTCTCTCCTTTTCCCCCCAGAAATTCACCCCACCCCATTGGCCCCTTAAATTAATTTATGAAAAAACGGTCGAACACCGATTTACTTACTTTTTTTCGCTGATTTGTTTTCGCTGAGTTTCAAATTTCTCGCCTTTATCGTTTATGAGTTAGGCCTACACGCTCCGTTAGGAATCCTTCAATCCCCACTTTTCACCCCTTCACCTCATAATAATACACCACATCGAAAAACCCTTAGACACATATCTGCTTATTTTTAATGATTAGTTTATATGCCGAGTATCACATCCACAAATGAAACAACTCGTGAGATATTGTTATTCAATGAAATGCAGGTTTAACCCGCTTAAGACCCCTTTAGAACCTCAATATCCAAAAATCCTCTCTTAGTGTACGGTTTTGACATACAACGAACATATCCTCGAAATGTCATGTTACCAACTTCAATATTTTTGTCTGGGCAATGATGAGTGAGTGAATGAGTCAGGGCATTTTCTTTCATTATTTTTTCTTCAGGATTTCAACCCTCCCGATGAACCCCTTTATTTTGATTGATCAAAAAAACTGTCGAAAAGCTATTTACTTACTTTAAAGCAGTTTTCCCCCTGAGTTTGATGAGTGAGTCAGTCAGTCAATCAGTTAGGACACTTTCTTTCCTTTTCCCCCTCCACCCCCCCCCACCCCCAGAATTTCACCCCTCCCCATGGGCCCCTTAAATTGGATTTATGAAAATACGGTCTAACACATATTTACTTATTTTTATGCTGATTTTTTTCCGCTGAGTTTCAAACTCCTCGCCTATGTCGTTTAAGAGATACACGCTCCGTTAGGTAGCCATCAATCCCCACTTTTCACCCCTTTCACCTCATAATACACACCATATCGAAACCCCCTCAGACACGTGTCTCCTTACTTTTTAATGATGAGTTTATATGCCGTGTACCACATCCCCCAATGAAACCAATCGGGAGATATTGTTATTCAATGAAATGCAGGTTTAACCCCCTTAAGACCCCTTTAGAACCTGAATATCCGAAAATCCTCCCTTCGTAGACGGTTTTGACATACAATGAACATATCCCCAAACTGTCATGTTTCTAACTTCAATAATTGTGGCTGGGCGATGATGAGTGAGTGAATGATAGAGTGAGTGAGTCAGGACATTTTATTTCAATTTTCTTTTTTCAGAATTTCACCCCTCCCCATGAAAGACTTCAATTTGATTTATGAAAAAAAAAACTGTCGACCAGCTATTTACTTACTTTAAAGCAGTTTTCCCCTCTGAGTTTGATGAGTGAGTCAATCAGTCAATCAGTTAGGACACTTTCTTTCCTGTTTCCCCCTCCCCCCCCCAGAATTTCACCCCTCCCCATGGGCCCCTTAAATTGGACTTATGAAAAAACGGTCAAACACATATTTACTTCTTTTTTATGTAGATTTTTTTTCGCTGAGTTTCAAACTCCTCGCCTATGTCGTTTAAGAGATACACGCTCCGTTAGGAATCTTTCAATCCCCACTTTTCACCCCTTTCACCTCATAATATACACCACATAGAAAAACCCTCAGACACATGTCTTCTTATTTTTAATGATGAGTTTATATGCCGAGTATCACATCCCCCAATGAAACCAATCGGGAGATATTGCTATTCAAGGAAATGCAGGTCTACCCCCCTTAACACCCCTTTAGAACCTGAATGTCCAAAAATCCTCTCTTAGTGGGTGGTTCGGCCACTGTCTTGGCAAACCAGTTTTTGTGTTTCCCTATTTGTTTCCACTCTGTGTGGTTGTACATATCTGTATTATTTGTCTTCATTGCATTTATTCATTGTCAGGTTGGTTTTGTTTATGTTGATTGGTTGTCATGATTTATTTGTTTTGATTGCATGTAGTATTCCCACTGCCGTGTTTCCAGTAGGATATTTTGGCTTAGAAGGTAATTTTGTATTCTAAGTTGGCCACATTGATTCATCTTTAACTTGTTTTTGAACTTTACTGTGATTGGCTGCTTTCGGCCTATCAGAGGCCTCTTACTTGGTTTTTATACTCTCTACTGTGATTGGCTGCTTCCAGCCTATCAGAGGCCTCCTTGCTGCTTGTAGCGACCAATCACGTTTTTCTTCTTCGTTGTGCTCTAAGTGTGTAGCCATGACAATGTTGTGCTTCAACGCTGGTTGTGATATATCAACAAGTATCCAGCTAATCATTTCTATAATTGGTGCTATCTTCATAGTAACCGTGCTTAGCAATCATGTCCTATGCACATGATTCATATTTTGTTTGGGCAGTGACATTACGGTGATTTTCGATCTCATCATCACCATGCTTGATGTTGCTACGCGCCATGTCGACGAATTCTTCAATCCGCGGCGTCGGATAGTTTGTTGTAACATGTTTACTTCTATCTTCATCTACTGCCTAACAATTTGTCTTCACGCGTATGAATAATGATGATGCTTCGTGTGATAAGTAATTCATCGTGTCTGGAAGCATGTTACAAGGCTAGGCATCATCACTAATGGAGGTTGACGCTAGGCTAAACTGCTTTACTATTGTGACAATACCGCGCGATTGGCATATCCCGGTATTTGTATGATAGCAACTACTTTGACTTCCTACGTTTCACACATAATTTGTTTTATGTGCCACCTTTGAATATTTGTTTATGTGCCACCTTTGAATATTTGTTTATGTGTCACCTTTGGATATTTGTTTTATGTGCCACCTATTTGATAATATATCTTATTATTAGTTAGTGGTGGTGTCGTGTCCTTTATGCCTTCCTGGACTTCCTTATTTAGTGACAATAATATTGTCTGGTCCTCCACATGTTTGCTAAATTGTCAAGCGACCTTTGTAAAGTCAACTCTTTGTATTATCACATCATTATCTAATGCTTTGGCCAACAAATTTTTATACATTGTCCACTATTACCAGAATACTCTTGGTGGGTTGTTGACTTCCCGCGTTGGCCATTACAGTGGGCATTTGCGGCCCTTGAGGAAGCTGCATACCAAATTTAATTCCAATCCGTTTGGTGGTTTCTGAGATTTCGTGATGAATGAATGAGTGAGTGAGCGAGTGGTATTTGACAAATATATAGTATATAGTGTCAATTCTTTGTTATGCTAAACTCGGTTGACAGCGCTGTGTGAGCAGTTGAGTAACTAACGGGATTTCAAGTAAAGATCCTCATTTTCTATACCGGTAGTGCAGAGCGCAACTGGCATCCAGTCGGCCGTGTCTCGACTTGAGCTATGTTGCCATGGAAACTATCTGCCTTGCCATTCCTTCATGAGTATATTTTATGATTCGATTAGCCTGTGCTTGAGTGCAAAAGGGCTGAAATCAGAAGAATGAGAAAGACTATCGAAAATTCATGTAGCCAGCGGTTCCTTCTGGGTCCTAAACTATGTGTATGCAAAATGTGGTTGAGATTGGTGGAACGGTGCAGATTTGTATACGGAACCATCCCACCCACATACATACATACAGACTTTCACTTTTATATATAAGATATCAATACAGTTTTCAAACATGCCAAAATCCTCCTGTTAGCCGATGATACAAAGTTCTTTATGAAAGTTCAATCTCTACAGGACTGTATAATTCTTCAGGAAGACCTTTGGCGTCTAGAGGAGTATTGTTCTTTAAATGGGTTACTGCTCAATGAAACTAAATGTAAACTAGTTAGATTCTCAAAGAAGAAACAGAATATTGAATTCTCTTATCACTTTCTATCGTCTACCCCACTTCATGCTGTTAGAAGTATTTGTGACCTGGGAGTAAAATTCTCAGACACGCTTAATTCTAATGAGCATATGGTAAATATATATATAAAAAAAAGATGTTCAGTAAAGAACATATAGCCTACTTTCTCCTAAATGTATGAGTATAGTTATAACTCGTTGTTATTATCAAAGAGTATAATAGAATCATTTCTTGGTTGAAGACCTTAGAAACTATTTACCTCTACCAAACGCCACAACCTAGAAAAAACTACTACCATCATTGAAGAAAGATATATAAGAAGTATCTCAAGAATGTTATGGATCTGGAGACATAATCGACCGGACTGGCTGCGTGGCTCTGCGGTAACGTTCTCGCTTGCTGGGCCCTAGGTTGCAGGTTCGTATCCTGGCGCAGTCAGCTGGCATTTGAGGTGCACAGGGAGCCGTGTCAGTAGATTTACTGGCACGTTAACGATCCCCTTCGGGCCGAAATTCCGGCACCCCGGCGTATCTAAAAGCAGCAGTAGTTAAAAGGGTCGTAAAACAAATATCATTATTATTATAGTTATTATTACATAATCGACCTGCCGTGGACAACATCCAACTTTGAGTTGAGGCATGTCTTTACACGTCTAGTTGTGCATGGCTTTCACAACCCTAATTGAATTAACAAATCTTTCCATGTCCCTACAGAGACGTGTGTATACAAACTATGTGGATATTTTCGATTGCTATTTGCCTGAAATAAAAGTATTAATAACCTGAACTAGTACCAGCGGCTAGAATTCAGTTACTATGTGAAATCGTTTTGTTCTTTACTTCAAATAACATTTTTAAATAACGCACAATAGGCTGTAACAAACCCTTTAAAATAAGAAGTAAAAATGTACCATAGTATCATCCTGTCATTCTTCAAATTCGATGCGCATAGAATGCCAATGGTATACTATCAATGGAGTCCCATGTAGACCAGTCGTGAAATCTAGTGGAGAAATATCGAACAATATAATCCTAACAGGGCGAGTGCATTCTAGCGGCCATAAGAAGAAACTTTTCAATAAAATCTGGAAGTTAATAAGTAGGCCGGCGTGCAGTTACCTTTTTGGCTGCTAGATGTCTCGAGCAAATCTGCTGGCGAATTATGCACAATATAAGGCTTAATTTTAAAACGTCTGAGTCATTACAAAGCAACAAATATGTAAAATTTCAAGCAAAAAATAACTCTGATGGGGTTTGAACCATAGGCATATGAATGACAGACTAACGCTTTACCACGGAGCCATTTGTGCCAAAGAACATTGATTTATATAAAATGACTTAGGCCTACATAGACCTTGTTAGCAAATAATGATTTAGACCTAACGATTTCATCAGTGGAGTATATTATTTATGTATAAAGCATTTCATACTAAGTTTATTTATTTTGTATCAGTACGCTATATTGCATGCAATACTCAAATTAGTGAAATATAAGTCAGGCACAAGATATCCGCTGCCATCTTGTCTTCTTACCGAGACGGCTCAGCTTTTTAAAATCACTTCTGCACTATAGTATTACAAAATAAACTTTTAATTTCGAACGTGCCTCTTCCTTTAGAACAGTTAAATCGATTCTCGGCTCGATAATCGGAACTGGTGTGTCCCATGATATGGATTATAAAGGTTGCAAAATTCACACGTCCGCCATCCTGAAATGGTACGGCGGATGACCTTGTAGTTTGGTCACAAGACGCGTCCTATATGAAGGTATGTTATTACCAAATTTGGTAGAGATCGGATAATTTGGTTAGTCGCTATTTGATTTTACGTTTTGAACGTTTGAGTGGCCGCCATTCAGATTTGGTAAAGATGGCGGCGATATAAAACATGACACTGAGGTGCCCTTTGCTTGTTCTACCTCTGTACCAAATTTCGTTCAATTCGGTTTCACCGTGTTCGAATTGATAGGGGGGACATACATTCAGATTACACACACACACAGACTCACACACACATACACACACACACAGACAGACACACAATTTTTGGCCCTGTAGTGATCTCATAAGTCTACTTTCATTTTTTGCAAAAATCGAAAGTAGGCTAAAAAGGCTTTGCAGAGATTAGGTTGCATAACTCGTTATTCCAAGGAATTTTGTGACTCAAATATATATTTCCTACTGTACTTGACCTTTGTCAGACCCTTAATTGAATATTGTACACCGATTTGGAGCCCTTTCAATAAAACCCAAATTGAGAGTTTAGAGAAAGTACAACACAAATTCCTACGAATTTATGCGTATCGTTTCCTACACCCAATAACGAATCATAACTACACTGAGTAATGATGCAACTGAAGCAGCCAACTCTTAAATCCCGTCGTGATAATTTTGATATTCTTAATATGTACAAAATTGTAAACTCTCACATAAACTGCCCTGAATTACTAAATGAAATCAATATCCATGTGCCACCCCGTTCGATGCGCAAGCATCATGTCTTTGAAAGAAACTGGCATCCGACTAATTATGGTCTAAATAGTCCCATTGACAGAATGATGCGAATCTCAAATGGGGTCAGCGTAGACTTGTTCAATACCGACGAAAGACCCCTGAGAAAATATCTGTTTTCCTCTTCATTAGACAATCTTTATGAATATAGTTGATTGTAATAGTAGGATACCGTACTTCGTATTACTCTTAATGTCTTTTATCCAGTATAAAAGAAAATGGTGGAAGCCGTCAATAAATAGGTATGTATGTATGTCTGTATTTATGTACTACCTATTGTAAAATGGATTTACTAAGTCGAAAATCTTCCCAGGCGTGTACACAACAACTCATCAAAGTTTCATCGCAATCAGATGAATGGCATATGAACGAATACGAGATTTTGTTTAAGCGATACGCTTGCCGTCACTCATTTGTTGAATCTACTCGTACGCTACCTATTGTAAAATAGATTTACTAAGCCTTATACTTTTCCTGGAGTGTACTCAGCGATTCACCAAAGTCTCATCGCAATCGGATGAATGGTATATGAACGCATATGGGACTCTTTTGAAACGATTCTCGTGCCGTCACTCATTTGTTGAATCTACTCGTGCGCTACCTATCATGAAATGCATGTGCTAAGCCAGACACCTTCCCTGGAGTGTACACAACAATTCACCAAAGTTTCATCGCAATCGAATGATTAGTATATGAACGCATACGGGACTTTGTAGACACAATTCGTGCATCATCGCTCATTTGTTGAATCTACTCGTGCGCTACCTATTGTAAATTGGATTTAGTAAGCTAGAAAACTTTCCTGGAGTGCACATAACAATTCACCAAAGTTTTATCGTAATCGGATGAATGGTAGTTAGTTAGTTAGTTAGTTATTTTTGTTTTAAGGGGCGGAACTACGAGGTCATCTGCCCCTCGGATGAATGGTATATGAACGCATACGGTACTTGGTTGAAACGATTAACGTGCCGTCGCTCATTTGTTGAATAAACTCGTGCGCTACGTATTGTAAAATGTATATACTAAGCCCTGGAGTGTACACAAAACTCACCCAATTTTCATCGCTTTCGCACGAATGGTATATGAACGCATATGGGACTATGTTGAAACACTTCGCGTGTTGTCACTTATTTGTTGAATCTACTCGTGCCCTACCTATTGAAAAGTGGATGATCTAAGCAGGAAACCTTCCCTGATGTGTACACAACATCTCACCCAAGTTTCACCGCTATCGGACGAATGGTATATGAACGCATACGGGACTTTGTTGAAACGTTTCAAGCGTCGTCGCTCATTTGTTGAATCTACTCGTGCGCTACCTATTGTAAAATATATTTACTAAGCCAGAGACCGTCCCTGGAGTGTACACAACATCACACCCAAGTTTAATCGCAATGGGATGAATGGTATATGAACGCATGTGGTCTTTGTTGAAACGAATCGCACGCAATTTTGTTTAAGCTACTCGCGCGCCATCTATTGTAAATTGGATTTACTATGCCTATAACATTTCGGGAAGTGTGCTCAACAACTCACCAAAATTTGATCGCAATCGGATGAATTGTATATGAACGCATAGCCAACACACATTTGTGTAAACTACTCGCGCGCTATATATTGTAAATTTGATTAACTATGCCTATAACCATCCCGGAAGTGTGCTAAACAACCCACCAAAATTTGGTTGCAATCGGATGAATTGTAGGCTATATGAACGCATCGCCAGCACCCAATTGTTTAAACTACTCACGCGCTCTCTATTGTAAATTGGATTAACTATGCCTATAACCCTCCCGGAAGTGTTCACAGCTACTCTCCAAATGACGCAATCGGATGAATGGTTTATGAACGCATAAAAGACGAACAAACGAACATTCATTCTTAGCCTATTTTCAATTTAAAAAAATTAGGCTTATGAGATCACCTTTTGCCCGTGTGTGTGCGTGTGTGTGTGTGTGAGGTGTGTGTGTGTGTCCCTATTAAAATCTAAACGGCTAGAGCGATTTCAATGAAACTCGGTAAGTTCATAGCACTATTCCCGGCGACCTCGACCGTGCCCTTCAAATTTTGTTACGTCTCACTAATCCAACATGGCGGCTGTGCGAAATATTTCGCTAGCATTCAATATCTCCGAAACTATTACCGATATCGCCCAGAAATTGTGTACGGTGATAAAGGGCTCCACTAGAAGTTCACCTATGGGACTTTCAAAAACCTGGTGACTAGAAAACCAACATGGCGGTCAAGCGAAATTGAGACTTTTAAATAGACATTTCTCGCGATTTAACTATCCAAACATAATGAAACTTGGTACAGCAAATGTTTATACACATTGTAATGCACTGGAGTCTAATTTAGTTCAATTGTTTACATAACCTCAAAATGGCGGCTGTGCGAAATATTTCACTGACATTCTATATCTCCGAATCTATTACAGATATCATCATGTAATTTTGTACGGTGATAAAGGGTACTGATACAAGTTTAACTATGTATATTTCATAAACCTGTAAAGTACAAAACGAACATGGCGACCAAGCGAATTTGAAATATTTTAATAGACTTTTCTCGTGATTTAACTCTCTGAGCGCAGTGAAATGTGGTACAGTAAATGATTTTGCAGATTGTAATGCACTGCCATCTAATTTAATTCAATTGTTTACATAACCTCAAGATGGCGGCTCTGCGAAATTTTAAAATTAAGTTTTTATTCTTGTGTCGTAATCATGCGATCGAAGTGAAAGTTTGAATAATGAAGCTAGGCAATAATTGTCCTTGAATGGTACATAACTCTATGGCCTATACATATAACAATCCTAAATGGCGAACTTCCGAAATATTTAGACGGTTCTCAATATCTATGAATCTTTTACAGAAACCAAACTGATTTTTTTAATGTTCATAGAGACTATGAACATATGTTCACCTATAGGACTTTCAGTGTCCTGGTGAGCACAAATCCAACATGGCGGCGACGCGAAGTATAAATATTTAAATGGACGTTTCTCGCGAATTAACTATCCGAGTGCCGTGAAACGTTGCACGTTAAATGCTCATACAAGTATTGATCCACTGGCATGTAATTTATTTCAATTGTTTGCATAATCACAAGATGGCTGGTGTGCGTACTTTTAAAATCTCGTTTTTATTTCTTGTGTTCTAATCATGCGATTGAAGTTTGAATACCACACGTACACAATAATCTTAATGTAATAGTACAAAAATAAAAATCCATCCTGGTGACCATGTGAAATCTTTAGACGGTTCTCAATATCTACGAATCTGTTACAGCAATTAAACTGAAATTTTGTTTGTTGATAGAGACAAATAACATGAGCAGGATATTTGAAAATAGGCTGTATAGTTCTTCACGGAACTACTTGTTATATATAAGAAGATAAGATATAAAATAAGATAAGATAAGATAAGATTGGATATATAGATTGTTTGCCTTTCTGTAGGCAACACAAATTTATGCCCAATTATATTAAGTGTGAAATATGACACTCTACCTGAAGATATCCACCAATTAATCACATATTGATTTTTCAGGTAGCATGTCATATTCACACCTAAAAGTATTGTCTTGAGCGATTGAAAGGTAGCAGTTAATTGTTATAAGAGCAACACTACAAAATAGCTCGAAATCATGCTATTCATACCGTATATTGCTTCAAAGCGTATTGGAATACAATACAGTGACCTTCCTTAATGTTTCGTTTCGGCCATTTAAGGAGCACACCATATCAACCGTTTCATCTGAGGTTTAATGTTAGTCCAGCATTCCTTCGTTAAAATATGTGATGGTCAACAGATAGGCGTTGTCGGCAAGGCCCTCGGCTACTTCGCTGCAGTTTGGGTGTTCAAATCCCGACAAAATTGGCTAGTATTTAAGGATGCTTAATTTGGAATAATAATAATAATAATAATTATTATTAATAAATTTTTTACATTTATCGTCACGTTAACAGTCCCCTTTAAAACAGCAATTTTTCTAGGTTTTTGCCGTGTCTTGTGTAGGGTTTCGCCTAGGACACCAAGCTGGCTCATCAGCGGGCTCTTGGTGTCCCCGCGAGGACCCCCACGGGAGTAGCGAACTGCACGCTACCTCCCTATATATGAAGTGCACATGCACCTCTTTACGGCGAGAACTAAAAGTTCAAGCTGCCTTAACCTCCCTATGAAACCTTCAAATTACCAGTTAATATACCAGTTCCCTTTAAGTTCAAAATGAAGGCAACAGCTTTCTAGATTACTTAATGTTAGCCACATGAGGCATAAATGAGAAGAGGCGGGTTCGGTTCCTACCTCAGCCATCCTGGAAGTGATTTTTCTGTGGTTTCCCACTTCCAATCCAGACAAATGCAGGAATGGTACTAATTTTAGGCGATGGCCGATTCCTACACGAATCGTAACTTAATTACAAAGCCTAATACAAACACTATTTCAGACGTCACAGTGACACAGGTTATCTGATACCCAAATACACGGGGTTACATGACCACGAGGTCGCAAAGCCCTTAAAAGAATCAACAATTGAACAATGATTAGTGGTAAAGTCTTCGTCATATGATTCCATATGAATGTTATTTCATTGGATTAGTTAGGGCTTCGAGGTCATTTAGCCTCGTGTAATAGGGTGTGGGTTTGAAATTTTTGCATAATAACCTGTGTTATTGTGATGGCTGTATTAATGTGTGTATTTGTAATTCAGGTGACGAACAGCAAGGACGCAGCCGTGGCCCCAAGTTAGGAACAATTCCAGCATTTTCCTGGACCAGAATTCGGGAAAACGACGGAGAATCACTCCCAGGCTTGCTGAGTGTACCCCATTCCGGCTCTCATGTCATAAATAAATTTATTGGCAGAGCCGGTAATCAAACCCGGATATCCCGGAACGACACTCACGAATGCTAGCCACTACACCACTAGGGGATTCCAAGATCCTGCTTTGATTCTTTGCCGAGAGAGTGGGACTTTTGAAGGGCGAGAAAATTATTGGTAGTCCGAGACGTACAATCTCGATTCTTGGATGATCTCTCGTATCACAAGAGGTGAATACAAGACAAAATCAACTAAATCCCAGACATAGTTCACCAAGTAGAGTTTCAGTTTTGCTGCAAGGTGGCAGTAAATGCGGAACCTTGAATTTGGGGAATAGATTGCCTAGATGGCTCCAAATAAAAAGATCTATACCAGATATCAGAGTCCAGGTGATAGTAATAATAATAATTAATAATATTATTATTGTTATTATTATTAAGTATGGTATCGATGAATAAACACAGTGCCTACCACGAGTATTGTGTTGATGTTATCCCACAAGCCCAGACGAGCGAAAGGTTAAGATTAAAATAATCTAATTCAATGAACTTTCCTGACAATATGTTTATAAATATAGAACAAGGGGACATTTATTTAAAATCATCTTACCTGTGCCAAAAGATGCAACAAGTGTCAGAAGAATGTGCCAGGGAATGCTATATCTGTGTCGGTCCAACGCCATTGTTGACATTTTTTTTTACAGTATCTTAAATTGCAACTGCCATTATTAATATAATTGAACTATCTCACACACACGACTACATGGCAGGGAAGTTAACTAGGGCTCAAATACACCCTCTTGGAAAAACACGAGATAACCAATACACTTGAGCACGCACGCAACGCAAGGTCGTCAGTTAACTGACTGATAGTCGTCGACGAGCGTCGGCGTCAGCAGCAGGTGGCCGGTGTACTGAAGGCCGAACCAAACACAAGACTTGGCGCTTACTCTAACAGGCGTGCCTGACGTCACTGCTCACTGATTGGCCCTTGACTGCGGCGCACGCGTCTAATCAACATCCCTCCAAAAACAAATGCGCCTTCCAGTCTACCGTAGTATTGCGATGTTTCTTAGCAATCAACACTTCCCTGACCTACGGATGATATTCTTCTTGAGAGATTTAAAAGTCAATGACAGGAGGGGTGAAGGTGGATCCAAAATAAACAAATACGAACTTCAGTAAACCATACGTCAGAGGGTGAGGGGAGAGCTGACACAAGTTAACAGTAGCTTTCCTCATACTGTACTTCAATACTCTGTCGTATACTAAGAAATTGCAAGTTGATTTTCTGGCGTAATCGATTTTTCCTCCTAAACCCCACCCTCTACAATTTACCACTTCCAGCTGCACCTCCTTTCTCCCGATGCTATAAAGTGAACAAGTAGTTCCGTGACGAACTAAAGAGCCTACTTTCCTTAAAATTTAAGATGCATGCCAATCCATATAGACCTATCTAGAATAATGACGAAATCGAGTAGGTAATGCTAACATTTCTAAGCACTGCAGATTGAAATACATCTGAAAGAGTGTAGGCGAATAGAGTAACTTACTACAGTTGGCAGCCCTGGTGAATCTGAATATATTCTTAGTTCCATCTCTTAAGGTATAGAATGCACATAAAAAATTTGGTTGAAGTCTAATGGATAATAGTATGGACGTTACATGCTGTTGGATATTGGACTTATCAGTGCACGTAAAATCATGTTGGGAACAATGTCATGCATGTGATGCTCTGAATTCATCTGAAATATTTCGATCTATTATAGTGCCATTTTTGGATAAAATCCATTTGTTAGTAAGTTATAGAAGTTACATGTAATTAATTTTTTTATTATCAGACAACTAAGAATAATGTTGGTAGCATTGAGGTATATTAGTTACTCCAAATTAATCTAGAATACAGGTACTACACGTGTGCAAAGTTTAGAGCTGATGGCTTGCATACTTTCTGATATATTGATATTAGGATTAAACAAATAGAGAGAGCATTTATTAACAGTTGGCAGCCCTGATGACGCCTTAGAATACGCACAGTCATATCTGTTGTAGTACACATAGTACATACGAAATTTGATTGAAATCCAATCGATAGTATAGAAGTTAAGTGCATTTAGAAATTGGACTTATCTGCAGGCTTAAAATCATGTTGGCAACACTGGCATGTATGGACGTCTGAGAATTAATCTGGAATGTTATTATCTACTAGCTGAAGTACCCGTGCTTCGCTACTGGTCATACATAAATTGAAATGTGAAGGTGACAGTTAAAACAGGGGATAGGCGAGGTGCTGCGCGGAAGGAGAGTAAGGATGCAATATTTTGTCCAGCTACACCGCTTGGCATTGACCTTGTTTTATAGCACACAATTAGGTTTTACTCGCTAACAGTTGGAGATACACGAAAAGTGATAAGGACCATTCTGATATAAATTTAAATTTTAAACCTAGTATATGCCATCAAATGTTTGCTATTTCTTAGCGTGCTCTTTTTATTTGAAATTGAAAAATTAATGCTTGAAACCAAATGGTGCAGTGACGTCACTTAAATGGTCACCATCTTGAAATAGTGCAAAGTATTGAAATCAAAAGTAGCCTATATATTAACCAGGCAAATCAGCTACTTCCATGTAAAATTTCATGTAAATCGAACCGGTGGTTCTTTGGTGATCGAGTAATACACAGACACATACCATCTCACTTTTACATATTGGTATGGATGTAGTTTTTGGATGTACGAAAAACGTAATTTGAAAGCACCCATGTTTAAGTACAAAAGGAGCCTGGTCATGGCTTCTAATGATTACTATGAGAATTATTGGTGACGTCAGTTATCTGTAGGTTTGCTACGGCACTGTATCTGTTGTGGGCAGTGAAGGAGGTAATTTTCTGTACAAATTATTTACTATTATAGTCATGTCTTAATTAGAAAATAGGGAGTGTTCACTGCGTGGTTAATCATTTTAGATTACTGTTTCATTTTGGCTGCTACAAATTATTCTGGTTCTGTTAGTCTTAGTCAAGTCTTATCACAGTTACTGTATTCCTTATTTGTAATACAAAAGATAGCCTGTACAGGTTAACAATGTCAAGAATTTAAAAAATGCAGCATAAAACATTAGGATTAATAAAACATAAACGTAGAACACACCTTAACGGAGAGTATAACACAACAATACAATATATTGCGCGTGATACCTTCCGTCATAAGGTAAAGATTCAAAATCTCCCGTAACAGCAGCGGCATCAAGAGAATGACAATAGACCCGAAATGTCACATTTAGACGACCACGTGGATTAGCGGCTAACATTCTCGGCTGTCACCTTTGAAGTCCGAGTTTGAATCCGGATCTGCCAAGAAATTTTAATTCTGGTCTGAGAGATGGAAAGGGACACACTGCGCCTCCCGTGGCAAAACTTGGAAGATGTTTTCCGTCGTTTCCCACTTCTACTCGAAGCAAATACAGGGATAGTTTCTAACTGAAGGCAACAGCAACCTCATTTTTAATCCTCACCTGAATTACAAATACACACACTACTACAGCCATCACAATTACACTGGTTATCAGAAAAAAATCATACACACTTAAGTTCATGGGACTACATGGCCATCATTTCGCCAAGCCTCTAAATCAATCAACAATAACAGAATCATTTAAGCTCATTTAATCTTAATACTAAGTTTCGTGATGATATCTATAGCCGTTGTTAAGTTAGGTCGCGTGCAGGGTTAGCCGATGTATTTGTTTTAATTATTATTTTAATTCCCTACATCGACCCCTGTTAATAAAATTTTAAAGAACTACGTATTCAGATTTTTAAGGCGTTCAGATTCCTAATATTCTTATCGTGGTTTGGATAGAAAATGAAGGCCCATGACCTGGTGTTTACGTCTTGACTGTAGTCATGGAGAAAATGGAGTAGCAGGGCCCCTTAGAGAGACAGGTGGAAACCTGGTGATCACTTCTTGAGGTAGTGTTGCCTTTGAGAAAATTGAGTGGCATGGCCTCTTACCGAGATAGAATGAAACTTGGTGGACCCGTCTTGTGCTACTGTTGCCATAGAGATGGCCGGCCTTGCCGTTCCTTCATAAGTTAATTTTCTGAATTTATTAGCCTTTGCTCGAGTGCAAATAGGCCGATATCAGAAGAATGGGAAAGACTATCTAAAATTCATGTAAGCAGCCGTTCCTTCTGGGTCCTAAACTATGTGTATACAAAATTTGTTTGAGATTGGTGGAACGGTGTAGATTTGTATACGGAACAAACCCACATACCCACATGCATACAGACTTTCACTTTTGTATATAAGATATGTATGCCAATTTTGCAATAGTTCGCATGCATAACTTCTGAGATATCAACATAGCTTTCAAATTTCAATTGCGAATTGTCATCAGTTGGTAGCACTAACATCAATTTCAAATTTGGCCGTGAGATATTCAGGTATAGGTCTTAACTCTTACCAAATTTGGTTTCGATAGCTGCAGCCGTTTAGGAGTTGATAGGGGGACACACACACACACAGACAGACAGACAGACAGACAGATGGAAGGACAGACAGACAAATATTTTCCCGGATCGATCTCATAAGTCTACTTTTTCTTCATTTTTGTAAAATGAAAAAAGTAGGCAAAAGTTACTATAAATCTGGCAGTATATGCTTATGACGTTCATGGCATTTGTAGACCAAGAAAAGGCTATTGTAAACGTTGATTGGAATAAGTTGTTCGACGTATTGAAAAGGATTCGAATAAAGAACAGGGATGTGAGGGTGATCTTCAATCTATTCAAAAACAAAACGGCGGTTATTCGAGCCGAAGGACATGAGAAAGAAGCTGGTATTCAGATAGGTGAAAGGCAAGGCTGCAGTAATTATCACCCATACTTTTCAATCTATACCTTGAATAAGTAATGAAATAAATTAGAGAAAAAATTATAGTTTCAAGAAATAATTTCAAATCTCAGAATTGCTTATGACTTTATCATCTTATCCAATTCACCAGGGGATTGCAATGTGCTTTTAAATGTGCTTGAAAATCAATACATGTAAATCAAAAATATGCAGCCTAAAGAAATCAGAAACCCCTATTGACGTCAAATTGGCAGGTGAACAGCAATAGTAAATAGGAGTCATTTGTTACTTAGGAAGCAAAATAACCAGTGATGGACGAAGCAAAGAGGGTATAAATATTAGGTTGGCTCAGGCAAGAAAGGCATAGCTAGAGAGAAGATATCTGTTGAAAAAAGCTTGTAGTTTAACGTGACCGTTAATCTTGAGATCATGGGCCACGGGACCTCCTTTTTTACGTGGAATCCGAACCACAGGATATGGCATTTCACTTCGAAAATCTCACATAAGATATCTGTTGACATCAAATATAGATTTAGGTATTAAGAGATAATTTTTGAAAGTCGTGGCGCTCTATGTAAATGAAATCTGAATGAAGATAGAGGAGAATAGAAGCGTTTGAAATGTGGTGTTACAGGATAATGATGAAGTTTAGATGAATAACGCATTAAGAGGTATTAAGAAGTGAGGGAGAGGAGAGATGTTTCTGGCGACTGGTAATGAAGAGTGAAGGTTGGTAGGAAACATACTAAGACATCCAGGAATAGCAAACATAGCTATGGAAGAAAGGTTTGAGGATAAGAATTGTAGGGGTGGACCCAAGTGAGAAAATGTTAAACAGATTGCCTTGGATGTAAGGTTAGGTAGCTATGTAGAGATGAAACTACAGGGTGGAATGGAAAGCTGCATCAAACCAGAAAAGTGAGTGAAGGCAGAAACAACAACTGCCTATAAAATTCATATTTTTAGATATTATCTGATATCGATTGCTTGTTGAGGTCATAAACAACGCACTCCATAATATGCTATGAAATTCAATCAGCTAGAGACGGTTTGCAGTTTCTTATCTTCTATCATGTCACCTTTAATTTGGCGTATTCCGTAACGAGAAGAATATTTCAAGGAACCTTCCAAAATCAGATGTGTTTAACCAGAACGATACTTTATCTAGCTAATTCCACACATGATCATAACTATTCACGCAAGCACGTTACAGCAAAATAATTTTCCTATGTTGGTATGGCTTTCTAGGCAATTACATTTCTAAACGTCATCTGAAAAGATAACAGGTTACCTTAATATCGATAATTTAGCATAATCTCACTGTAGAAATTAAGACGATTGATCAAAAATGACGACCATATTTACCGCCGCATAGACCACCTCGTGGAGTAGTGACAGGCATTTTTGGCTGTCACCCTGGTGGTCCGGGTTTCATTCTCGGCTCTGCCAAGAAATTTTAATTTTGGTGTGAGGACTGACAAGGGGTACACTCAGCCTCATGAGGCAAAACTGAGAATAGGAGGGCTTGATTTCCACCTCAGCCATCCTGGAAGTGGATTTCAGTGGTTTCCACACGTCTACTCCAGGCAAACCCTCGCAATATATACTACAACTAGCATATACTGACAAGTTGCATTACCAATACTGCAACTAAATAATTGCACATATTGTATATATTTTCACTTGTATTTTCAAACATAGATTTTTCAGCCTAAGTGTAACGGATCTGATGATGATCGCTTGACGATCGAAACTGGTCATCCTAGTGTATTTATCAATCTCATGCAATTTTTTTCAAGATTAGGGTATAACCCAACTGTTTTGGGTTCATTCGTGTTGACCGACTGAAAAGCACCAAACTTTATTTCACTAAGGCAACACTGAACAAGATATTCAGTAAAGAACATACAGCCTACTTTCTCCTAAATGCATGGGTATTGTTATAACTCTTTGTCCTTTTCAGGGAGTATAATTGAATGTTGGTTGTAGTAGCTTGCTGAAATACAACGTGCTATACGGATATTAAACATGAATATGAGGTGCCCATTGCTAGTTCTACATCTGTACAATATTTCATTCAATTCGGTTTCACCGTGTTTGAATTGATATGACGAATCGATTTGCACACATACATGGCCGCTATCTGCAAAATATTTTGCTGATGACCTCGATTCTTCATACATCAAGATATATTGTTACAAAATTTGGTAGAGATCAGATGAATAGGTTGGTCGTAATTTGATTTAAAATTTTAACATTTGGGTGGCCGCCATTACGTTTTCGTCAAGATGGCGGCTATTTAAAACATGACACTTAGGTGCCCTTTGCTAGTGCTACCTTTGTACCAAATTTCGTTAAATTCCGTTTCACCGTGTTTGAAAAGATGAGGGGAATCGATTTGCACACAAATATGGCCACCATCCGCAAATTATTGGGCAGATGACCTCGTAGTTTGGTCAAATGATTTCCCATATATAAAGGTATAATGTTACGAAATTTGGTAGAAATCAGATGAATAGGTTGATCGTAATTTGATTTAAACTTTGAACATTTGGGTGGCCGCCATTAGGTTTACGTCATGATGGCGGTGATATAGAACATGACACTGAGGTGCCCTTTGCTAGTGCTACCTCTGTACTAAATTTCGTTCAATTCGGATTCACCGTGTTTGAAAAGATAGGGAAATCGATTTGCAGACAAACATGGCCGCCATCCGCAAATTATAGGGCAAATTACCTCGTAGTTTGGTCAAAATATTCTTCGTACATAACGGTATAAGGTAAAAAAATTTGGTAGAGATCAGATGAATAGGTTGGTCGTAATTTGAATTAAGCTTTGAACATTTGGGTGGCCGCCATTACGTTTAGGTCAAAATGGCGGCGATTTAAAACATGACACTGAGGTGCCCTTTGCTAGTGCTACCTCTGTACCAAATTTCGTTTCAATTCCTTTTCACCGTGTTTGAAAAGATAGAGGGAATCAATTTGCACACAAACATGGCCGCCATCCGCAAATTATTGGGCAGATGACCTCCTAGTTTGGTCAAAAGTTTCTCCATACATAAAGGTATAAAGTTGCAAAATTTGGTAGAAATCAGATGAATAGGTTGGTCGTAATTTGATTTAAGCTTTGAACATTTGGGTGGCCGCCATTACGTTTACGTCAAGATGGCGACGATATAAAACATGACACTGAGGTGCCCTTTGCTAGTGCTACCTCTGTACCAAATTTCGTTCAATTCGGATTCACCGTGTTCGAATTGATAGAGGGGACAGACTTTCAGAGTCCACACACACACTCACACATACACACACACACACACACACACACACAATTTTTGGCCCTGTGTTGATCTCATAAGTCTACTTTCATTTTTTTTCAAAAATCGAAAGTAGGCTAAAAATGGCTTCAAATCACACAATGTATAGTCTGCTCCTTGAAATTGAAAGAGAGTAATTAGTATACCCATACATTTAGGAGAAAGTAGGCTATATGTTCTTTGCTCAACATCCTATTTTAGCCTATTTTCATTTATGAAAAAACAGGCTTATGAGATCACCTTTTGTCCGTGTGTCTGTCTCTGTGTGTGTGTGTGTGCGTGTGCGTGTGTGTGTGTGATGCTGTGTGTCCCCTCCCTAATAACTTCTAAACGGCTGGAGCGATTTCAATGAAACTCGGTAAGTTCATAGCACTATTCCGGACAACCCCGACCGTGCCCTTCAAATTTTGTTACGTCTCACCAATCCAACACGGTGACTGAGCGAAATATTTCACCAGCATTCAATATCTGCGAAACTATTACAGATACCACCCTGGAATATTTTACGGTGATAAAGTGTACTAGTAGAAGTTCACCTATGTGACTTTTGAAAACCTGGTCACTACAAAACCAACATGGCGGCCAAGCGAAGTTGCGATTTTTAAATAGACGTTTGTCGCGATTTAACAAACCAAACGCAATGAATTTTGGTACAGTATATGTTTATACACATTGTAATGCACCGACATCTAACTTCGTTCAATTGTTTTCATAACCTCAAGATGGCGGCTGCGCGAAATATTTCACTGGCATACTATATCTCTGAAACTATTACCGGTATCACCCTGAAGTTTTGTACGGAGATAAGGGGCACTATTGGAAGTTCATCTATAAGACTTTCAATAACCGGTTAACTACAAAACGAATATGGCGGCCAATCGAATTTGAAAATTTTAAATAGACCTTTCTCGCGATTTAATGATCCAAATGCAATGAAACTTAGTACAGGCAATGTTCATACACATTGTAATACACTGGTATCTAATTTAGTTCAATTGTTTCCATAACCACAAGATGGCAGCTGTGCGAAATTTTAAAATCTCCTTGTTACTTCTTGTGTCCTAATCATGCGATTGAAATTTGAATGCTACACGTACACAATAATCTCCATGTAACAGTACATAACTCTAGGACCTACATATATAAAAACCAACATGGCGATCATCCGAAATATTTAGTCGGTTCTCAATATCTGCGAATCTATTGCAGCAATCAAACTGAAATTTTGTATGTTGATAGTGGCAGTTAACATAAGTAGGATATATGAAAATAGGCTGCATAGTTCTTCACGGAACCACTTGTTTTTTAACGGGCTCGGGGATGAGATGCGATGAAAGTCCTTGTGGCGGATGGTTTCTACGGTGCTTTCCTGGCGCCAACCTCATGAGAGGAGTTAATGAGAGTTGAAATGGATGATGGTGAATGAAACTGGGCAAGGATGTGTAAGGAAGCGGCCGTGGCTTGTCAGAAGGTACCGTCCCAGTATTTACCTGGAATTAAAAATGGGAAAACACGGAAAACCATTTCAAGGACGGCCAAGGGCGGGGCTTGAACCCACGTCAACCGAGTCCACAGATAGCTTGGCCCCATGGCTTAGCGTTGCGCGTTAGCGAGCGTAGCTACCGCTGTTGGTCGACTGAAGGCTACAATATTAATTGTTAATAAAGCAACAATGAAAAATGGCTTCACTGATAACCTCTGTCACTGTGATGTCTGTACTAGTATGTGCATTTGTAATTGAGGTAGGATATAGGTAGAAATCGGCCGTGACCTTAAATTAGGTACCGCACCAGAAATTTGAATGCTTCTTGATGAAAATGATGATATTTTTCGAGCCCCATGATACAGTTTAACATTTCAATATAAATCCTGGAAATTGGCTCAAGCGAGCTTTGTTAGCGAACTCAGACAGTGGGCGAAACCAGTCACGTGATCAGAGACGCTCCAGAATATTCTAGATCATTGGAAAGTGCCTACCGCAAGGCATTACCGCGTAATTTTACCAGTTAGTTATTATAAAATATATCATTGAATATATGCCTACAGCCAATGAGAGGAGGATTTATGGAAGCAGATATGGATTTTTACCTAGTTAATGTAATTAACTATTCAATTTAAGCCCTATGTAACAATTTTATTCCATTGAAATCATTAAGAAAATTAAGAGAAGATATTAGGACTACTTTAAGTGTCGCAAAAGGGAAGACATTCACTGTAATAAGCTTTATTACAAGTGCGCGCCAATAATTGCGCGCGACTAACAATGGCGTCGAATTTCAGGCGAGATAGAGTGGGGACGGCTTGAAGAAGGACTCTTATCTCGACTGACTTTGAAGGCCCAAGACGTGTTACCCGGGGTAGTTCATTCCCGTAGACATTATACCGAGTGCGGTTCTACGCTACTCGAGAGACAGCGCCGAACACGGCCAAGATTTAGTGAAAGCCTCGCTGATTTAGCGAAGGAATACAAGTCAATAGCGAACAAGTGTTCGATTTTTATGAAAGCAAACTGTATACATTTAGTTACAAGGCTACAGTATAAGAAGATTTTGAGTGGATTAATTGAGAAATTAGACAGTTATAGGACAATTTGTGTTGTCAGAGAAAGTTGCTTATCTCAACGCAGAGAGAATCATTTTAGTGCAGCGAAACTACAGCATAGTCAAGTCCACGTTGCGGAAATAAGTAAGTAAAGTGATATTGTATGAACATTGAAACTTTGTTTTATTGGAACACTATGATGGCTACAAACATTTATAAAGTGGAATTGGTTTATAAAACTTTAATTAGGAGTGAGATGATGGATTAATACTACTGTATTACGCGATTGGGATACGTCGATTCAGAGTTGTGAATAGCAACATGGAACAACGTTAATTAACAACGAGAATATGTATAACATCTAGAATTATATAATGCCGAGACAACAGGATACATTATGTACACTTCCATCCAGTCCATTTAATGTACATTCATGTACATTAATTCTCGACTATGACCAAATATAATCTTACATTGACCAACCAAATGAACATTAACATCTACGATAGTGATTCGATGTACAACTTACACATTTATTTGTAACGACGGAACTATTACGAATATATTGCTCGATAATGATGGAGGACTTTCGAGAGATATCGGCGATTGAAGAATCATCAACGGGGAGACAGAAGATAGAAGATACTAAGCCCGATGATTGTTCGAGATGGAATCCATGTGCGAGGAACGAGGTTCGACGTCTGGTGGAGACGAGTATGCCGGGAAGGAAATCTTTCTGTTCTGGAGCTCGCTGTTCTTGTCCACTGTCGTTGAGCGGATTTGGTTTCAGCAATTCATACCTGGGAGATAATCCAGCTAGGTATTTTCGAATACCTGATAATGAACTTCAATTGTCTGCAATACAAAGGTAGATATGTTTTTCATTATTTAATAGTTTGAGTATTTATAACGGCATTTGTGAACAACGATTCTCCATAATTCATGTATTTTCACTTCGATGTTTATTAAGTTTTATTCTTCAAGATCGAATAGGATAATGGTCATTGGTCATCTATACTTGGAAATATTAATGATTCAGTCTCTGAACTAAAGTCAGTTGTTTGAGAAATTTAATTTCCATTGGGAAAATCTTGAAGGAAGTTATTATTCGACAATTTTCGATTTTGAATTCAAGATTCCAGACATTTTGTCTTTGATATTTTTAGTAAATTCATTTTGATTAAAGTGAATTGAGCACTCCTTTTGTAAGAAGAATTCATAGATAGGAGAAGAGATCTACGCGTGATATATTGTGAAATATCACCAAATACTATAAACATTTCGGCGAACTGGCAAATTATATTCGTTATGATTACGACGTGAAGTCAAACATTTACGAACATTCTTTGTGCAGAATGAAGTTACATTCAGTCGATGGCAAACCTATTTTGAGTTGAAGGAAGGCTTTGCTCTTCATTAAATGTAAAATATATGAGACATATCTTTTGAAAGATAATTAGTCCGACTTTACGAAAGCTAGATAAAATCTCATCCAGTCGTGATTGATCCTTATTCAACGTTGAAATAACACGAGTTGTTATTAATACACAAATGTAACACTACGTTATTTGTCAATGAAGTATTGCAGCCGTGTATATTTGTAGAAATGACCAGTATGAAGAAACATGTGTATTTATTTTTATTAAATGTATAGAGACATGGTATTTTATATCGGAGTAGGTTAACCTCGATTAATAAACCTCGAAAATCTAATAATTTAAGAACGATAATTTGTATTAGTAGAATAGACATTGCTGTTCATTTGTAGCAGTGGGTTGTAACAACGATAAAATCAATGCTAGAAGGAAGTTATGCAAGTGCTATGTAACAATTGTTGGGAACAATTGAGATTATGCCATTTAAGTTATGTAAAGGAAATATACGAGAGTTTCTTGCCGTATATAGATGTTTGAGAAATACGAGGGTGATTCCGTATTAATTGTAATGAAGTACTGCTGTATGAGTAGTGAAAGCATTGTTGTATATTAGTAGAGTTATGGAAGACTCATAAATGTGATTAGATCTGCGACATGAAAGTCGTGGAAAAATTCGTTGGGAAAAGTTATATTATCCTTGAACACTATACTATTATAAATTTATATTAAACCTGGAATTGTAACATTAATATTAACTAATATTTGCTGATCGGTCATATTTAAACCGATGATGACTAATAACATGATTTTGACATTAATTGGTAGAGCATTTGTAAATAAAAGTATAGAAGAAGAGAACTATGCTGAAGAAAGGGTTAATAATTATATTAACGAAGTCATATCGTTAAAGAATGATACTTTTGAAACGATAGACACGTGTAAATAGTGTATATAAATATTTCCATTTGTTTAAATTGAGGGTTTTCATTATTTATAATAATTAATATTTCTAAATGTTTTTGATATTGATAATAGTTAGGAAGGGCGAATGTGTTTAATGTGAGTGATTAATGTTAGCTATGATTGTTGTGTGTGTGGAAGCTTCGCCGGTCATGAACGACGGAAGCGAATGTAAGCAAAAATGTTTTGAAGTATGGATGTGTTATGAGAAATGGCTTTAATAGAGACAGTTTTGTAAATGTTATTGTTTGAAATACGAGATGCTCCATCGCGTTTCATTTTACGTATTTTGTGTCTTAAGAGTGGAGACAACGGCAGGTGGCAAGCGAGCACTTCCCGTTATAAGCAAGGTCGATGAATAAATGAGCAGTGTTATTGCAGCTGTGTGTGTGGAAGGGTCTGACGACCAAGTGACAGCTATTATTTAATAACCAGTTCAGATATGCAGGAGGCACGCGCCAAAGAAAATGTATATAACTTTAAACGGAATGCCTGCCTCAATAATGTGCCAGTAAAATGTTTTGATTGTTTTATATCTTTGTAGATGGCTGAATCTTTTCATTTCATAAACAGTTATGTTAGCTTGCGTGTAAGACGTTTTGCCAGCTTCAGTGGCGTGAATGAATAACTATATTAAGGTGTTATTTTGATATTAATTTTTATTTAGTTTTTATTAATAAATGTATATGCTTATACGTCTTATTTCGTGTACCTTAATTATTCTATAAATGGAGACGTGTTATGGAACAGCCTAAAATAGATGGGTGTATATTTCTTTCCAACAAAGCCCCGAGAGATGAAGGTAAGTTTTGCACTCTGCCGTATAAAGCTAGTTTGTTTTATCCATAACAAGTTCCTAGCCTACTGTGTATAATCCTGAAGAGCTCGTTGGAGTGATTGCGATAGTTCATTTAGCCGGGACTTTCACTATTTTATAATCCAGCTGTGCTTTGGATAACCAGCGAGTACCTTCTCGATTTTTACGGGTACAGTACCATCCTGGCATTTGCCTTGAGTAGAAATGGGAAACCACAGATAACCACTTCCAGGATGGCTATGGTAGGGATCGAGTTCGCCTCTTCTGAGTTTTGCCTATTTCTCGGCAGAGTCAGTAATGAAAACCGGACCTCCACGGTGACAACCAAGACTGCTCGTTGACTTTACGTTTTGTCCTCAGGAAATGTTTAAAGAGATGTGGTAGTGTGTTAGAACAATGAGAGCAAATGGAAGTAGCTACGCACAGATTTATTCACGAACATTGCTGCCACCAACTCTAATACTATACTGGCATGCCAACCCTAAAACATTGTTGGAATTAGTCGTGAAACGCATTTTATGGACTGTTTATTTTGATATTGTGTGAGTGTGTGTGCACAAAGGTAGTAAAGTAGGACATTATTTTGGCCGTAGCTCACTTTCGACATGTTTTGTTCCATAACTGGAAGTAGGAACTATTGACATAAATGTGTTGATAAAATAAAACCGAGAGAAGTTTGAACTTGACGGTACAAGTTAAATTTAGGTTGTTAAATATAGGTCAATTTAGAAAAGATAAACGAATGTGTGCTATGTGAAATATGTGACGTAAATGTTGTGGTATGATTGTTGTATTAAAGGGTGGAATAGCGAGTCATCTGTCCCTGACGTTACGTACTTTAAATTATAATTAGTTTCATTGTAATCAATTGCAATATCACCAAAATAAAGTAATTTACCATGCCATTAAGTTAATCAGATTTCTTTTTTTCTTTGTATATTTCTATCTTTATTATTTTATTTATTCATATTTTATTTCCTCCTTTCTTTCTTTCTTTCTTTCTTTCTTTCTTTCTTTCTTTCTTTCTTTAATTCTTCGTTACTTATTTCTTTAGGTCTGTCTTTTTCTATATGTCTTTTATATTTCTTCATTTTCTTTCTATTTTTAATTCATTCTATCTTTCTTTCTTTCTTTCTTTCTTTCTTTCTTTCTTTCTTTCTTTTTTCTTTCCTTATTTCTGTAGTCTTTGTTTGTTCCTCCCGTTCCACCTTTCTCTATTTGTTTACTTCTTTTTCTTTTTTCCTCATTTAATTTTTCCTTTATATCTTCTTGATTTCTTTCTTTATGTCTTTCTATATATTCATTCATTCAATTTCGCTAATCGGCCAACTAGGGACCACGATAAGCCTCATTTTACATTCTGGCATTTGCTCATTTTTTTCTTGATCCACATTGCCCTATATATTTTTATATTTATATATATTTATTTATATATTTATTTCCTTTTTTTTCTCTCATTTCTTCTTTTTCTTTACTTGTATCTTTCTTTCTTTCTTTCTTTCTTTTTTTCTTTACTCTTTACTTCTTTCTCTGTTCTTTCTTTCTCTCTTTCTTTCTCTCTTTCGCCATTTGCTTCTTTCTTTACTTCTTTTCCTTTTTCTTTCCTTGTTTCTTTCTTCCTTCTTTATTTCAAAGTCTATATGATGTATTAAGGAATATTTTCGGTCCGGTAAAAGATGCAGTGATTAGGCAATTATTGAGACGGTGTAATCGGGAGCTGGATGGGAAGTAGACACTAGTATAGGCAGGTCATGTTACTCGGATGGACACACTTCGCAGACGTTTGTAATTGCATTATTTTGTTGCTGGTGAAAGAAGATCCCTGCATGACCATGGATAAGGTGGAGGGATGTAATCCGCGAGAACCTGCTGCAGATGCAGAATAGCTGGCGGCAGATAGTAGAAAACAGAACCAAGTTGAGGAGGAGCCTTGTAGTTGCAGGAGCAAAATCAAGTACAAGATTAAATTTGTTATGTGATAATTGTTCCGGAAAAGTGTTAGGAGCCTGGTACGGAGTACAGATGTCCCTAAAAACAGCAAAATGGTTATATGTAGGACGTACTACGTTCCAATCCTGTTGTATGCCTCAGACACCTTGGTTATGAAAGGAAGGGAGCGAAGCAGAATACAGGCTAGTGAGACGAAATTTTTTGAGAAACAGTATTGGAGTGACAAAGGTGGACAGGTCAGAGAATTAGTCAAGGCGGGAGCATTTCAGGATAGGATAGAGGAATCAAGGCTTAAATAGTATGGGCATGTTAAGAGAATGGATGGGAGGAGGTTACCCAGGAACATACACGAGATGAAAATAGAGGGGAAAAGACCAGGAGGAAGGCCAAGGGATAATTGGCTGAAGGATGTGGAGGACTGCGTGCGAAAGAAAGGAGAAGACTGGACCAAGATGGTGACAGAAAGATGGTGGGAAGACCGAAGACGATGAAGAGGCTTATGTTCCAAACGGACCCGGCCAGTGGCTGGAAACTGTTCAAGATGATAATGATGACGTGATAATATTATTACCGGCTAACTCACTAGCTCGAGCCTTGCTGGAATCAGTAGAGCGTGGGTTCGAGTCCCACCTTGGCCGTCCTGAAAATGGTTTTCATGGTTTCCTATTTTCACCACCAGGCCTAAGCTAGTGGTTGCCTGGGCGATCGGCCTGTTACCATCCGCAGTTGTACCTGCCGACAAAGTATGTTCAGCTCCAATAAATCGTTTTAGTCATTTATTTATTTATTTATTTATTTATTTATTTATTTATTTATTTATTTATTTATTTATTTATTTATCGTATGGCTTTTAGTGCCGGGAGTGTCCGAGGACATGTTCGGCTCGTCTGAGTCTGTAGCTGCTTCCAGCGGACACCCTAAAGGTTGACCTACAAGTTCCGTTAATTTCATTTCAAGTAGTTCCAACTTTCGCCACCAGATATCAATGATACCTAGTGGTGAACGTTGGAAGTTTGATAGAGCGTTCTGACGAAATCTAACCTAACAATTTTGCTTTACACAAGTTTAGTCGGTGAAAGGATCTTATACATGCCATAAATCTATGACATGGGACCGCCGGCTTTACTTCCCCTCCGAAGGAAGGCATACTGAAGGATTTTAACGCTCGTTTTAGTGACTCTAGAGGAATGGTCCCTCGCAGAGTCCGTGAGTGAAGCCGACCTTGGGGGTTACGGGATTGAAATAACATAAGACAATAATTACTTAGGGCTACCCAGATGTACCTTCAGTGGAACGATATTTTTAGCCGTACCATATCGTGACAAATAAATTTCATATGGACAGTGTGGTTCGAATCCTGGTGAATAAAGGGTGCGGTATTTGTTTACAAATGTCATAGAGTCACTTAAAACCCATCCAAACACCTCAGTGACCTCAAATTATTGGGATAATGCCCGTTGTTCACGGTAAAATTTTCCTTCAAATTTATTGTACAATAATTAAGTTTATAAAATTTCTGTTGCTCACGGTCAAATTCAAGTTTTTAAAACCTTTGATAAATCTTTCCATAAAATAGGACATGTTCTATTCCGTAAAATTAATTTTACGAAACGAACCAATCAGGGAAGCTGACATGAAGATGATGCTGGTACCACGTGGTGAGAAGATTGTGAAGCTCGCTTGTAAACAAACACTTCGAAAATGGCAGGCTCCGACTGGACTAAGGAAGCTGTTAGTGTTTTACTGGACGAGTACCAGAAATATCAGTGTTTGTATGAGGTTAAAACTCCCATATACCACAATAGAAATGCAAGAAGGGAGGCAGAAATCTCAATCGTTGAATATGTTTCACAAATTCGACCGAACACAAGCCAGGCTGATGTGAAGGCGAAGATAAACGGGCTTCGAACTCACTTGCAGTCTCATTTCAGGAGAAATGGCTTGCCTCATGTTAGTGTCCTGTCGAATAATTTTGGGACCAACAAGATCTAGGAGTTTTTTGAAACTGCTTTCCTCCATTCTTAGACAATTCCTACATGAATTCTGATCTTCGAACCTCAACTCATTTTCGACCAATGACAGCATTCCTCTACTCTTCTCTTCTTTTTATCCAGTCCCGAGTCCAGGACTTCCTAACATTTCTTTTCTTCCTTTTTACCACTGTACGACCTATAATTGTAGCTAAATCAGCAATTTTTGCAATTTTTGCTTTGTTTGTTGGAGCCATACTCTCAAACCAATGTGTGTTGAACAGCTGATTCTTGGTTCAGAGGTTTATCGGTAGATGGCGACCCTGATACATCCACGGATTTTATAAAATAATTTTACCGTGAACAACACAGCTTGCTTCGTAATTTTTTTTTTATAAAATGAGTTGTAAAATAAATTTTATGTTCGACCCTCACTATTGTGTGTCAGAAAACTATCATAATGATGGTCATTATAACACTGTTTTCCATTATGATACAGTTTCTCCAGCCAATCAGAGCTCGTTTATTGACCAATTAGGTAACGATACCTTCGCGCATGTGCTCAAAATACAACATGTCGGACATAAACACAACATCGAACTATAATTAATTACCGACATGGAATACGCACCGTCCATGTGTTCGCGTAAATAAACTGGCGAATATGAGACAAGAAATAGCACTGCACCTTAATATCACCAAAGCTAATTTCTACACAGCCTTCAAACGACTCCGGTGACAATATTACTGAGGGACGGCAGATGTAAATGCATATGACATTGCAAGCACACAGAGCGCATGCGTCAGTCGTTCAAAGTTCTTGAAAGACAGAGATATCAAACCCAGCGTTCGCTCTCCAATCACACAATTCAAGTGGATGACTCTCAACAGGTATTTATGAATATTTATGTTAAAACATATAATAAAGTTATAATTATCGTCGAACATAAACAGTCGTATGCAACTCGCCTATAATGATAATTAAGACACTCGTATGGAAATTATAAAACTCGCATACGCTCGTTTTATAAAAATACTCGTGTCTTAATTATAGCCATTATAGGCTCGTTGCATAATGTACTATTAAGAAACATTTTACCGTGAGGAACGAGCATAAGTTGAAAAACAACTTAAATCGATAAATTGTTATTAAATTAAAAAAAACTTCTGAATTGTTACTTAATAATTACTACCAGCCATGGTGGACTAGAGCGCTAACGCGCTAGCACGTGCCATGCGGATATCGGGTGAGTGTTGGTTCGAATCCCACCTCGGCCGTCCTGAAAATATTTTTAGTGGTTATCTATTTTCACCACTGGTATTATTATTATTATTATTATTATTATTATTATTATTATTATTATTATTATTCTGTCTTTGTTTTGCCCACTTAGGGAGCACGTTTGAACATGTCAACTTGGTTTAATGGAGTTTTCCTCTACTTCTCCTCACAAAATTTCCTCATGAACTCGCCATGCCCCTTCTTACGTTCCTCCGTTCATTTTTTTCCAGTGGTCTTTTTAGCTTTTTCGGTGTAAGAGTGATTTGTAACTAGAGTTCCAAAGGCCTGGCGATTCATGGTGATATCTTCTGTAATATTTATTTCTTTTAAGTCCTGTTTGATTTCTCCCAACCAACTGGTCTTGACCTTCTTTGAATGTATGTTATCAAGCAGTTTTTTGCATATCTGGCGTTGTCCATTCTGCAGATGTGACCATAGCATTTCAATCGTCTCTTTCGCACCGTATCAGTGAACGTTTCCTTTTAATCCATAAATATTATTATTATTGATTTATTTAGTATGTTTCGACCCATACAGGATTACATAAAGCAAGTTATGATCTGTTGCTGTTATTTTTCTTGTTCTTCCAGAATTCTTTCATCATGTCGCTATGTTTAGCTCGACGTTCATCAGTCCATTTTTCCCTAGGTCTGCTGGGCTTATCTTCTGATGCAGCTTCCCAAGTGTAGATCTTATGTCTGAAAGTTTTGCGGTCTTCGATATCTGTGCGTGTGATGTTGGCGTTATTGAGATCAGTTTGGACTTGTTTAATCCAAACCGTTGTCGTCTTTAATTTTTGTGAGTACATCAATATTTTCTTAGTTAATCGGTTGTCATCTAGCCTCATAATGTGTCCATAAAATTTCAAGCGTCGTTTACGGAAATCGGTTTCAATATTTGAATACTTTTTCTGTGATCTTGTGCGATTGTAAACGATATCCTTCATCTGTAAGTCTTGGGCCATGAATTCTTCGGATGATTTTCCTTTCAGCTTTCTTGATGTTTTCAAGATCCCCTTTATAATTGAGGTTTAAGGTCTCACTGGCATAGAGTGTTTCGGGTTTGATGACCGTCACGTAATGTCGAATTTTAGTGTTAATGCTCATGCTCATTCTCATATTGTAGATGTTTGTGGTTTTCCCATATGCTTTCCGCATTTTGAGTTCACGTGTTTTTTGAGCTATTCTTTCTGTACCTGTTGGTTCAATAATTTCACCTAAGTATTTGAAATGATTAACCTTGTTGATTGAACCGTATTTTGTTACCAAAGTATTATTATTATTATCATTAATATTATTATACACTATGATTATACTATACGCTGTTCTTCATTCTCGGGACAGTGGCGTCCATGTTTTATCACGTTCGATCTTGGCTTTGTTCTAAGGAGGCCGGGCCGCTCAAGGAACAACTGTGGAGTCGGAAGCCAGCAATCCCGCCTCATTGTAGGTATAATGGCGCAGTCCAGCCGAACAAAACAGCCTGCCTCATTGTTCGCTTGACGTCATATCCGCCGAGTGTAAATCAACATTTCTGCTGCTGTGCGTGTGTGTGTTAGTATGGGAACCGCCAGAAAATAGATAGCCACTACATGTGTTCGTGGAATCAAACGTCTGCCAAGATATACTGTATTGTATTGGAGAAATCCTCCACGTTCTATATCGCTTCGAGGGTTTACGTACTACCAATGAAGTTTACTTTACATCCTTCCAATAGTGTGAAGCTGATTTAAGTTTCGTCTTTCTTTTCTAAGATTTTGCAGGTCGAGTTTAAAGACTGGGTTACATCGATAGAAATGAGTTCAAGAAGCATGTAAGGTTCAATTTCGAATCTGTATCTTTGTTCTAATATGTACCGACAGCAGTGGCTACGCTCGCTAAAGCGCAGCGCAAGGCCATGGGGCCAAGCTCTCTGCTGACTTCGTAGACGTTTGTTCGAGCCCCAACGTCGGCCATCCTTGTAATGGTTCTCCGTGATTTCCCATTTTCAACACCAGGAAAATGCTGGGACGGTACTTTCTGTTAGGCCAAGGCCGCTTCCTTCCACATCCTTGCCCAGTTTCATTCATTTCATCTCTCATTAACTCCTCTCATGAGGTTGGCCTCAGGAAGGGCGTTCTAATATATTACAGGGGTCGGGGATGAGATACGATGAAAGTCTATGTGGCAGACGGTTTTTATGGCCGGATGCCCTTTTTGACGCAACCTCATGAGAGGAGTTAATGAGAGATGAAATGAATGAAACTGGGAAAGGTGCGGCAGGTTATATATATACTAGCAGTTGTGCCCGGCTTCGCCCGGTGGATTTATTAGTTTTATGGATGATAATCTCTCTATATATATAAAAATGAAAGTTTGTCTGTTTTTTCTGAATTTCCACGGAAATTTGCGATATTTGCGCGTTTCAGGCTGTTTTATGACGGATGCACGCAAAAATAATTTTTTGTCTGTCTGTCTGTCTGTCTGTCTGTCTGTCTGTGTGTGTGTCTGTGGACAACTTCTTCGAGTCCTTATAACTTGAGAACGGCTTGGTGGATCAACGTAAAATTTGATACAGATATCCATCAGAGGCACCACACTAATCATTGATGTAACTCTTCTCCGTAACTCTCATAAAAGGGGCCCTACCCCCTTAAAATACATGCTGAAATAGGCGTAGAAGGGTGAAACAAAGCTCATTTTCAGCCCCTCAATGTGGGAAACGAAACTCGGGGGCCCTGGAGGGCCCTCGAAAACCACATTTTAAGGCCCTAAAACCAACAGTTTTTGAGATATTCCCAGAAAACTAATTTCACTTAATAAATTAATGAAAGAACTAGCAATATATTCTTCTAGTATTCTACCTCTTGAATAACAGCTTGTTTGGAAGCATGCGGAACAACAGACAAAACTTGTCTAAAATCTCCACCCAGGACAATAACTTTCCCTCCAAAAGAGATGGAATTACCCATGATGTCTTGCAAAAGTCTATTAACGCACATCAGGGTATGCAAGTAGCCATTGGTGCTTAATCACATATAATCACTCTTGTTGACCTGATATCATGTGCTCCGTTACTGTTCATTTTTAAAGATGAAACAGAAGCTTCGTGTAATTTCAGCGATAATTTAAATCTGGTGTGTACCGTACGGCCATTGGCTAATAGCATGACAGCAATTCCAGTCCACGCCACCCAAATCAGTGCACTTCTTGGTACACGAATGTCTTGCCAGTACCACCAGAACAATCTATATTCCTATGGTTCTGTAGCATAGCGTTAATAATTTCATTTATGTTGAATCTTTGTTCATCAATCGCTTTCTGAATAATTGAGTCATAATCAGTATCAGGAAGCATGGAAGATTAATTCCTTTCAGTACGTGGTAAGTCACTGGATAACTGGCAACCCGAAAGTTGAAAGAGAAAAACCATGTAATTTTGTCATCCTGCTGATATCGCGGAGAGTCATTTGATAAGCTGTTTGCTGGACTGTAGTCAAGTAAACACGCGCCATTTCCGAGCTCCACGGTTTTTGGATCTTTACACGGTAAAACGATATCAGTGCAGCTTAAAAGTGAAAAAAAAAAAGTACCCGAGGAAGACGTACGCAATGAAAGAAAACCAGGAATCACCCAAATTGCAGGTAAAGAAGTAAATAACTGAAATTAATTACATCACACAACAGAAGGAGATTAGTGAGGTTATATAGCACCAAGCTCACCAAAACACTAATCGCATACAGCAACAAAGAACCGTTTGAATTCCTTACCACAAAAATAACATGTGACCAGAAGAAACTCTGTATGGAGAATGAGACATACCGGTTACAAGACACTGACTTGTCAACAATGAAAGAGGACATTCGTCGCATAACGAACGTCTTACAGCACAAAGCACAGGCATAGTATCAGCTCACACAAGAAAACCAGCAACCTGCTACTAAGGGGTGAAGACTTTTAACAATATACATAGACATATTTTAGCACTAAAATAGAAGCGAATGAGTGTGAGAGGAACTATATAGCAAAAACGAAGTGAATGAAGCCAAAGCAGATTAATACACTACACGCACCAAAAAGAGGAGTAAAATATATCACAGTACGTAACTAGCAAATATAACAACATGCCACCCAAAACACAGCCCTCAACTAAAAACATAAAGCAAAAAGAGAGAAAAAACAATATATCAACCTCAGAAAGCTCGGGAGAAGAAGAACACACAAACAATGCAAAACCCCAAAGAGACGACATTAAAGGTATGTTTTCTGAAATACTATCAGAATTTAAAGATTTGAAAAAGCAAACTGAAGAGTTTAAACAAGAAACAAGAGAGGAAATTCAGTCCATGAGAAAGGAAATTAAAAAAAGAAATGAATACTGCGAAAGAGCAAATGAGTCATTAGAACAAAAAATCACTAACATAGACAACACAATACAAGAAAAGATAGAAACATTATCCAAAAGAATAAGTGACCTAGAAGAACTAAAAGAACAACAGGCGAAAAGAGAAAGGAGGAACAACATAGTGGTAAAAAGTAAAGAATTCACTTATGATGAAAGTAACAAAGACGAACTAAAGAACAAAATCAAGAAGATATTGGACACGATAGAAAAAGAAGTGACGGCAGAAAAATCAACCTACGTCGGTAAAGACAGAAACAATAGAGGTATAGTGAAAGTCAGTTTCACAAATTTTGCAGACAAACTAAAAATAGTCCGAAACAAACACAAACTGAGAGGACAAGACATATTCATAGATGATGACCTCACAATAAAAGAAAGAGAAATCCAAGCATCACTCCGACAGAAAGCCAGGGAAGAAAGGGAAAAGGGTAATAACAATGTAAGAGTTGGATACCAGAAAATCCTGTTAAATGACCAGTGGGTGCACTGGAAAGACTTATCCTCAAAAAACGGGGAAGAAGAATTCAACACAACACAACGATGAAACAACGTTCACACAAGGAAGAAGAACTCATACTTGGTACACTAAACGTTAGAACCTTAAGAACCCAAGATAAAGAAATAGAACTCGAAAACGCACTAGAAAACGTAAGGTACGATATATTAGGCCTCAGTGAGGTGAGGAAATACGGCGAAGACATAATAGAGAAAACAAATGGGGATGTCTTTAGCTTCATAGGGGAAACAAAAGGACAAAAAGGGGTAGGTTTTTTGATAGAAAGTCATTTAAAACACAATATAAAAGAAATAAAGGGAATCTCAGAAAGAATCATAGTATTATCCCTAAAATTAAATGACAGCACGTTCATAATAATTCAAGTCTATGCTCCCACAGAAGCAAGTACGGAAGAAGAAATTGAAGACTTCTATATGCTCCTCGAAGACACACTAGCCGAGTACGAAGTACACACAACATTCATAATTGGAGACTTCAACAGCAAGGTAGGAAGAAAGGAATACGAAGAAGAAGAACCTATGGGCCTTCACGGATACGGAACAAGGAACGAAAGAGGAGAAAGACTAATACAGTTTGCACTGGGACAAAGACTTAAAATTGTGAACACATTTTACAAAAAAGCCCAGAAAGCAAATGGACATGGAAATCTCCGAATGGGAAAATCAAAAACGAAATAGACTTCATCCTAACCAATAGACTAACAGAGGTGAAAAACATACAAGTGATAAATGGTCTGAAGTTTGACACAGATCACAGAATGGTACGATTGAAAGTGAGAATAAAGAAGAAAAGGAGACACTACTTCAACAACAAAACTACACATCCAGGATGCATAGACAGGGCGGAGTATGTAAAAGCACTACAACAAAACCTACGAGACTTCAACCAACAAACGGAGCAAAAAGTCCAACAACACTATACAGAGCTCGTAAATTGCATATCCCGCGCAGCCAAACAATCGTCAACACCTGGAAACAGTATGAAAAATAGAATAAAACTTAAGGATAGCACCAAATGTTTGATCGAAGAAAGAGAACGCCTAAAATCACAAGTCATAGAAAACGAACACAAAAAGCTGGAATATGCGGAAGTCAATAAACAATCAAAAAGGGAAATCCGAAGAGACATCAGAGAACACAACACTAAAGTGGTCAAAGAAATCATGGATACCACAAAATCAATAAAGAAGATTAGAAAAGAATTAACTCCAGGCAAACATTGGATGCTGGGAGTAAAAGACAACAACGAAAAAAGACAAGCCTCAAGAGAAGAGATAATGACGCAAGCGACAGAGTTCTATAGGACACTATACTCAAGTAACTCTCAAAGATCCAACTTGCATCAGGACCAGAATACATCAGAAGAAAACCTAGAGGAAGAAACACCTCCAATACTACCCAGTGAAGTAAGAGCAGCCATTCGACAAACGAAAACCGAAAAATGCCCAGGTGAAGATGGAATTTACAATGAATTTCTAAAATGGGGTGAAGAAGACCTAATCCCAGTCATCACAACATTATTTAATTCCATACTCACATCAGAAGACATACCAATGCAGTGGAAACAAAGCATTATCATACTTCTACACAAAAAGGGAGCCAAGGACGACATAAACGACTACTGACCGATCAACCTAATTGTAAACCTCTACAAGCTATTTATGAAGATCCTAACCAATAGAATGACAAAGGCACTGGACGAACAGCAACCGATAGAGCAAGCAGGATTCAGAAAGAGTTTCAGTACATCAGACCACTTGCAAGCAATAAATCAACTCATGGAGAAAGTTCAGGAATTTAATCTAGAGGTGTATATCGCATTTGTGGATTACAACAAAGCATTTGACTCCGTAGAACAGGGAAGCGTCTTAGAAGCACTGGAAAAACAAGGCATCCCAAACAAATTCGTTAGACTCCTTGGCAAACTCTACGACGGTAACCAAGCCAGAATAAAGACAGAAAGAGAAGGATGTAACATCATGATAGAAAGGGGAGTAAAACAGGGAGACCCCTTCTCACCAAAATTATTCACCTGTTTGCTGGAAAATCAGTTTAGAAAACTAGACTGGGAAGAAAAATATGGCATCAGAATCGATAGGACAAGACTAACCCATTTACGGTTCGCAGACGACATTGTTTTGGTGGCTGAATCAGCGAAAGAGCTGGAACAAATGATAAAAGAATTAGACAAAACAAGTAAAGAAGTGGGCCTTACAATGAACCCGAAGAAAACGAAGCTGATGACCAATGCGTTAGAAGCCCCAATTAATGTGAACGGAGAAACACTGGAATATGTTGAAGAATATGTATATCTCGGTCAGAACATGTCATTTTCAAGTCGTTCAGAGAAAGAGGTCAAACGAAGAATAGGACAAGCATGGAAGAGCTTTTGGTCCCTAAAGTTTATACTGGCTGACAAGACCCAAAAACACACTTTAAAGGCTGAAGTTCTGGAAAAATGCGTTATACCGGTGTTACTATATGGTTGCCAAACTTGGGCATTAACATCGAAACAAAGACAAATGATCCAGAGATGTCAACAGAAAATGGAAAGGAAGATACTTCATGTCTCATTGAGAGATAGAATACGGAACGAAGATTTAAGAAGGAGAACCGGCATGAAAGACGCTATGACATCAGCAGACCAGATCAAATGGAGATGGGGTGGACATGTAGCGAGATTAGATCATAACCGATGGACGTACAAAATGACGATGTGGGACCCAAGAACAGGAAGACGAAACGTTGGGAGACAAAGAATCAGATGGGCAGACTGGTTCGTAAAATAGGGATGAAAACAATGGACAAGAACAGCGAAGATGAGGCAGGAGTGGAAAGACCTAGGGAGACTCGCATGCAGTGACCAATAAAACAATGCATCAACTAGAAAGACACCGTTCAGTGGGCATGCAGCAAAGCGGTACATATCTCTGGTGTGCAATAAAGGCTTCTCACAGAGCGGTGACCTCAAGAAGCACACTGTTGTTCATACTGGAGTGAAGTAATACACTTGTAGCACATGTGAGAAGTCATTTGCATGGCGGACAGAACTAATGGAACATTGTCTCGCGCTCTAATTTGAGGAAACATCATCGTGTTCACTAGGGAAAATACCCTTACTGCATCACAAGGAATTCAAACGGTTCAACTATCTTCCGAAACACTTATTAATTCGTTCCGGGACCACATGTGCACAACATAGTGAATGATTTGTGGGATGTTAAAGAACGTGTATAGGTATCTGCATCCAAACTAGATGTTAAAACTCCACCGGTAAGGTTTTGTATTGCATTTTAAAAAGACCTATTTGAAACGGTTCAATATACGTAGATTTTACTGAAGAGTGAAGACTTCGCAGTTTCTGTCATTGTTCAAGTGCTTAGACAGGGTAAGCTTTGTGCTTAGTGGCAATGGGAAGCTCCCAGATATTAATTGATGGCTATTATGATTTCCGTAATACTAATGGATATTTGAGGCCTTGATATCGCCAGACTCAGAAATGAAGGTTGTTGTAGCGAATTTTATGCCATCGTAATATAATTTACTTAATCTTTAATCAGCTGCACATCTATATAGAAGGCCCAATCAGAAAGAATAACCCCGAATGCTCCTCAGGACTTGCTCACCTGATGAGTTAAAACTGAGCAATTCCCTGCAAAGCAGGAGGCCATAGCCCTTATGGGATTTGTAAGGCTATTTATTTATATTTATTTATTTATTTGCTGGTTGTAGAGACGTAAGTAATCCTCACTTAGAGAATCCTTACAAGTATCCCACAATTCAGCTGAATTCGATGGTTGATGAAATATAAAAATGAAGGGAAAAAATGTCTCAATTGAAATGACATTTGAAGAACTGACGCTTCACGTAGACAACGATGACATTCAGCATCGTCCTGAATTAACCTATGTTCTATTGCTGCTTCTTTGAATGAAGAACAGCACACATTGTTTACTCTCTTTACATCTTGAAATCAGGTGGCACCTACTACGTGAAGTAACAGCAATCGAAGATATTTTTCTGATTCCATTGGGGAAACGTTAAACATTCTACCTATTATTTTTCCAGATTTTACTTTTTTTTCAGACGCGTTAATTACTTTCCCAAACATAATGAACTGGCGTTTCTGGGTATATGTAAGGACTTATTGTCACCGGATTCTTATTTAAATTAAACCATGCAATCAGTTCTGTGCTTTTCAATTCCGCTCGAAGTAGAGCTTCAGCGGCATTGTCATTACAAAAATACACCTGTTGTTCATCTTGTAAATGAACAGGTAAGCGAACTAAAGTATGAGATTGTTCGTGCATAGGATAGGAAAATATTCTATAAGCAGCTTCACTCGGACTTACATATCGGGTGTTCATAAAGGTAGATATTTCATCATGGTGAAGTAAACCCTCTTTGGTTGTTATTTGTAGATTGGCGCTGTCATGTCCTTTGTAAACATATGTGTGGATATATTTTATACTCTTTAACACTTGCACAACTCTCTACATTAATATGAGCATGAAAGTACAATAAAAGGAAAGTATTATAAGGCACTATGAAACGATTGTCAACTTTCACGTCATAACCTTGAACGCGTTTGATAATTGTTCTGCCATTGTCCCGCCTTCGATAAATAGGATAGCCGTTCACATTATCCTTCGTTTCGGCAATGAAATCCTTTGGGAAGTCCTTTCTACACTTTCCGTCTACCATACAAATAGATTTGGGATTGAGATTACCGCTAGGCCCATGCACCATATGAGACTTCACTACATTGTATAAGGTAGTATCATTGAAATCGGGTATTTCCGCTTAAATGAGTTTGTCAATATCTGAGATATCACTGAGCTTCGAATTTTCTCTCCACTCTCGTTGGCGCTATGTTTTGCACGGCATTAGATTTGTGCATAGTATCACCAACCACTCCCGTGGGCGCAATGTCTTCCACAGCATTAGACCTGTGCATATTATCACCCTCCACTTCTGTGGGCGGTATGTCTTGCACATCATTTGACCTGTGCATAGTTTTGGATGTCTCACGCAAAATGGGAGAATTCTGCCGTCTTTTGAATCCTAGATGTCGCGCTGCACTTTCCCTACGGCCAGTCAGTGTCTTTCTCCTCTTGCATGTTTTTTGAACAGTATCATTCACTGCGATTGGTGCTGAAGGCTGTAAAATATTGGAATGGAACTCCAAAACACTGTAATGGCCAGCATCTACACTACCAGAAAGAAGAAGGTTGCAAAGATTGTTTACAGTACCATAGTCAAAACTTACGTTACTATCATCTCTGTAAACCCTGATTAATTTATCAGGGAATAACTGACCAATACAATGTAATTCAACATGGCCAGCATATTCCCCGTTCAGAGATAACACATTTTCGTAGTCAGTTGAATTACTAATGGCCAGTCTGTAGGATGGGTCACCTACAACAAAATCTTTATAATATTTCCATGCAGTTTCAATTGACTGAACAACCTGTAAGCGTATTTCACGATGCCGTTCCTGAGTATTGTGGTGAACGTTGTAAAATATTGGAATGGAACCCCAAAACCACTGCCAGCTGGATCGCATCCCTCCTGGCTTCTCTATACTGCCTGCCCATTCAACGATTACAGCATTGGTTTATGCGTGCAACCTCGTTTCCAAATATAGAAGCCAAGAGCAGCACCAACCCGCTGTGATCGCCACTTTTTCAAGTCACTGTTGCAGACATTTGTTTTGTATTGATGTTAATGGCGTCAATAATAATAACCTGTCCTTTGTTCGGTTTTAACTGTATTGCAGAAGCATAACTTTTCTGGGATTTCTTGGGCACATTGTGGGTAGAACTGTCGGTAAGGTTAGGTACGGTCTGACTTCCTTGGTAATAAGCCATTGCTTTGAGTGTGAAAGGCTTTGGAGCCTCGCTGAATTACGCTGTTCAACCGTTTGTTGTTTGTTTTCCGCGAAGTTGTGTTTTGGATTTTAGAATGCGGTACTGCTGCGTGCTCTTTTGTAAATCAGAAATGAAATCTGCAATTAATATATACCTTGTACGCCTCCAAGTGTTGAATGGGCAGGCAGTTTAAAGCAGCCAGGAGGGACGCGATGAAGCTGGCAGTGAAAAAGCCGCGGTGATCACAGTGGGTTGGTGCTGCAACCTATCTTGTACGCCTCTGAGCGTTGAATGGGCAGTCCAAAACACTGTAATGGCGAGCATCAACACTACCAGAAAGAAGAAGGTTGCAAATATTGTTTCCAGTACCATAGTCAAAACTTACGTTACTATCATCTCTGTAAACCCTGATTAAATTATCAGGGAATAACTGACCAATACAATGTAATTCAACATGACCAGCATATTCCCCGTCGAGAGATAACAAATTTTCGTAGTCAGTTGAATTAATAACGGCCAGTCTGTAGGATGGGTCACCTACAACAAAATCTTAATGATATTTCCATGCAGTTTTTAATTGACTGAAAAACCTGTAAGCGTATTTCACGATGCCGTACCTGAGTATTGTACAAACAGTATGATACAGACCGAAATAATCAGTTTCCTTCAGCAACTATTGGAAAACTTCGGCGTTCCATGGTTATAACACGACGACGAACTCAAAATAAAACCTTTTTAATGATCATATAAAGAACGATGTAGCCTAATATGGAGAAATAATCACAACGAAGGGGAGTGAACAATAATAGCGACAATGTACTACTGGAAGTAACCAGCTAGGAAAGAAAGCTAGGAAAGCTAGACCAAGAAAATCTTACTCCTCTAGGCTCTACACGTCCGTTGAAGGCGAACACCAAAGGCAGAATCTGACGCAATGATACTGCCATCTGTTGTCAGGTAATTTAACTCATTGCGGGTATTCAAACTGCTTTTTGGAGACAACAGGAAGCTCTTTTGATCACATGGAATGATAAAACGGAAATAAAACGTAATGATGCAGAATGTAGAAATAATATATCTGCCCGTAGGAAGGGTTTCTAGCATTGTGAGGGTAGCTGGTGGATTGTAGAATTTTCGTATATGAGCGAGGTACTGTCATCTCTTGTCAGTTACTGGAACTATATGGGCGAAGTACTGCATCTGTTGTCAGTTACTGGAACTGATTGTAGACATTGAAACGGCTGTAATGACGCGGGGGCAAGCGCCATTCCCCTCGTTGAAAAGAGTCTTTGTGCGCAAGCGCGGGAGCTATAAATATTATATTTTTCTTTAATAATTTAAAAATATGCTCTAACATGTAACACTCTGCAAATCTACATGCCAAGAGCTCTCGTTAGAATGCATTACGAAGTCAATCGGTTAAGACGTTTTCTCAATCTCGATGTAGATTTCTTGCCTGCTTATGCAAGAAATACTGTAATTCCAGACAAATCATACATAACTCACTTACAAAATGAAAAACGTTAATAATACTCATTGACAAAACAATATTTCAGTGGTAAAAGTAAACTGCCGAAAGACGGGATCGAACCCGAGCCCCACGATCCACAGTTAGTCCTCTTGACCACATAGCTATTCGCACACACTTGTTTAACTCGCGGTGCAACCATTCAGTATCTCTGGAGAAAGTCCATTTCATTAACAAAAAATTCAATGTTGCACTTTCATATAGGTTCATACTCTTACTATATTTTATTGTCAGGACATGGTTAATGTCCGTTTTCAAATACACGGAGGCTTTTGGGCGCGTACAGTTATTAAGTAAATTACATTTTAATGGAATTCTCACCGCCATTTCTGCCATGAGCCAAGGCGGATTGTGCGCATGCGTGAGAGGAAAGAATACTGCATTTTTCTTTATTAATTTAAAAATATACTGTAACTTATTTGTTTATTTTAAAGACTCTCTGCAAATCTACAGGCCAAGAGCTTTCGTTAGAGTGCTCTACGAAGTAAATCGGTTCAGTCGTTCTCTCAATCTCGTGGTAACAAAAATCTCCTTATTGTTTTAAATATATAGTTGCGTGGCGGTAACCATGGCAACTGAATCTCAGAGGTCCATCTATTTCTGTAAGACGGAATGCAATTCCATTTATTACATTTCTGTGAAGGTTTGTAAACGGTTATAAGGTTATAACGGATCAAAATTAAGCTGAAATATTCATTAATACATACAATGCGCTTAAGGGTCAAGGGGTACTCCAGAATTTTTTCACGCGATTTACACGTGCGGGTGTGGTACTGAAGGTCTATTATATCCCTTCTCGATTATATAAAAATGAATGTTTGTCTGATTTTTCTGCATTTCTACGGAAATTTTACATATTTGCCCGTTTCAGACTGTTTTGTGACGGATGCACGCAAAAATATATTTTTGTCTGTCCGTCTGTTTGTATGTGGACAATTTTTTGTGTCCTTATAACTCGAGAACGGCTGGGTGGATTAACGTAAAATTTGATACAGATATCCATCAGAGGCACGACACTAATCATTGACGTAACTCTTCTCCGTACCTCTCATAACAGGGGGCCTACCCCCTTAAAATACATGCGGAAATAAGCGTGAGACAAAGCTCATTTTCAGCCCCTCAATGTGAGAAACGAAACTCGGGGGGCCATAAAAGGACCCCGAAAACCACATTTTAAGGCCCTAAAGCCAACAGTTTTTGAGATATTCCCAAAAAACTAATTTCACTTAATAAATTAATTAGGGAATGCATGGCGGTAACAAAGGCAACAGAATCTCAGAGGTCCATCTATTTCTGTAAGACGCAATGCAATCCCAATTATTACATTACTGTGAAGGTTTGCAAACGGCAATAGGGTTATAACGGATCCAAATTAAGATGAAATATTCATCAATACATATAATGCGCTTAAGGGGTCAAGGGGCAATCTAGAATTTTTTTACGCGATTTACACGTGTGGGTATGGTCCGGAAGTCTATTATATCCCTATCCCTATATTGTTATATTATTATTATTCTTTCAATTATTATCATTATTATGGCGTACACCGAAGAGACAAAGCTCATTTTCAAACCCTTGGGGTCAGAAACAAAAATCGGGGCCCCTCAAGGGCCGTAAAGGGTCCCCGAAAACTATATTTTAAGGCTCTAAACCCAACAGTTTCTTAGATATTCCCAGAAAACTAATTTCATTTAATAAACTAAAGAAGGAATGCAAGCCACTAACCATGACAACAGTATCTCAAGAGGTGGCATCCAACTTTCCATATATTTCTGGAATAAGTAATGCCACTCCATTAATTACATTTCTGTGATAGGTTGCAAATGGCTATAAGATTATAATGGAACCAACTAAAACTGTAAAATTCATCAATGCGCTTAAGGGGTTCAAGGAGTACCCTAGATTTTTTCTCACGACTTACACGTGCGATATGTCGTACAGAAAGTCCATTATATCTCCAAACAGCAATATTATTTACAAAATTTCCTGATTTGAAATAGTAGACTGTTTTTTGCTGATTTTAGGAATTTGGACAATTGGAGGCTAAAAAAGCTGAATTTTCATGCACCACAAGCCTTTATAATTTATAAAAGGGGTCTTCCTGTAGTTGGGCACTTGACACAATGGTTAGGGTCAGTTCGTATGTGACGTGTATTGCGATTCGTCTACGAGGTTTTCAATTTTATTTTCACGCCAGGAAGAACACGTTATGTAAATTTAGTTTGAGAGCACATTTTAACTAATAATCTTTCTTGGCCAACAAACAGGTTCCAAGCCCCTAAACATTGCAACAGTAACTCAATTGATAACATCTGGTTATTAATACCGACGACCGTTCGAAGAATGGGTACTTCTGCTAGTCAATACTACTACAGAACTGGCACATGATACTTAAAGCAATAGAAAAAAATATTAAAAAATATAACTTTTCGTGGTGGTGGTGGTGGTGGTGGTGGTGGTGGTGGTGACGGTGGTGGTGGTGGTGGTGGTGGTGGTGGTGGTGGTGACGGTGGTGGTGGTGGTGATTGTAGTTGGGGTGATAAGTAGTACAGTATAATGGACGTAATATTCACATCATTTTCCCGCAATGATAATAATGATAATTATGAATAGGGAAACAGCTATTTATTAACTACATCACTGACACATGTAATTTAAAAACAAATTTTAAAAAAAATATTGGAAAGAGGAGTTAGTGAAATAAAAGACACCGCCTAGGGCCTATATCTCATTAGCTGTTAGAAATGTAGAAACCAAGAGTGTCGTCTTTTGTCGCATAGCGCCGTAGGAAAATAATTAGAACACTTAGGAAAACTTCGGCTGTCCCGAGCTACTGAGGTGGCAATACTATCATTTATCGCCACATAGTGCTCAACAATAAGGTTCGGAATAAATGAAGTTAAATCTGAAAGTACCAACGCTTATTGCAGCTGGTTACCTTAATGTACTGCACCAACACCATTGCACTTATACAGAGGCATAGGCTAATATTTTCATGATGATAACTGTTTTAAGGGGCCTAAGAAATCCTTTTGCAGTAATTACTCCCCGTGACTGCAATTTATAAACAGCGCAAGATGCAACTATTTTCGCAATTCTGCTCCAGAACACTGGTAGGGGTGACGTGATGCAGCCAGAACTGCCCGTTAACAATAGACTTATTAACATACTCTTACAGTTACACTACTTCGGACATGAATGGTTCTAGGGCCTTAATACGCGAATTTCAAGTTCATTTTGTATGTTATTCAAAATGTAGGGAAGGGAGAGCATTGTCCAAAATATCAAATGGACAGTGTAACCAGCGGGGTTTCAAAGTGTATGTAAACTTTGGTGCAATTAGGAGAAACGGTATAGATTTGTAATAAAGCGCCTAAATACAGGGAATGGAGTGGTCTTTCCAAAATTTAAAGTGGACAGTGTCACCCGCAGGGTTCCAAAGGTTAACTATGTAATATTTGGTTCAGATAGGTGAAACGGTGTATATTTGGGACAAAAGGCCTAATTACAGGAAATGGAGTGGTCTGTCCAAAATTTCATGCAGACAGTGTTACTCGCAGGGTTCCTAAGGGTAAGTATACAAATTTTGGTTCAGATCGGTGAAACGGTTTAGATTTGTGCCAAAGGGCCTAAATGCAGGGAATGGAGTGGTCTGTCCGAAATTTCATGCAGACTGTGTTACTCGCAGAGTTCCAAAGGGTAAGTATACAAATTTTGGTTCAAATTGGTGAAACGGTATAGATTTGTGCCAAAGGGCCTAAATGCAGAGAATGGAGAGGTCTGTCCGAAATTTCTTGTAAACAGTGTCACTCGCAGGGTTCCAATGGATAGGTATGCAAATTTTGGTTCAGATCGGTGAAAAGGTGTAGATTTGTGCCAAAGGGCCTAAATGCAGGGAATAGACTGGTCAGTCATACATTTCACGTAGACAGTATTACTCGCAGGGTTCCAAAGGGTAAGTATGCAAAGTTTGGATCAGATCGTTGAAACGGTGTACGTATAATTAACCATAACGCCAGCGCATGTGGATAGAGCTGTTCGTGAGCGTTTGCTCTACCGACTTACTGAACAAAAATCACCTTTTAAGGTTATCTGAGAAGCGTAGCCTAATGCTACATAGCCTAAACTACTCTCCTTGAATCTGGCTATCACATAAAAAAGAATTTTTCGAATCGGACTGGTAGTTCCAGAGATTAGCGCGTTTAATCAAACAAACACACAAACACACCAACACACAAACTCTTCAGCTTTCTTCTTCTTTCCGATGAGGCCTGCTAGGGACCACGTGCCAATTTCGATTCTTCACACTTTGTTGTTTTCTCTTCCGTTCCCTCCGGTACTCCTTCATCCGTTCACTATGCTGCATCTTTCTGTCCTTAGCTTTATTATATTAGTATAGATAAAGAGTAATGTCTGTTTGTTCGTATTTTATGCGTTCATAAACCATTCATCCGATTGCGATCAAATTTTGGTGAGTTGTTGTACACAATTCCGGGAGGTTTATAGGCATAGTTAATCCATTTCAAAATAGAAAGCGCGCGAGTAGTTTAAACAAATGCGTAATGGCGATGCGTTCATATACAATTCATCCGATTGCGATCAAATTTTGGTGAGTTGTTGTGCACAGTCCCTGAAAAGTTAGAGGCGTAGTAAATCCAATTTAAAATACATGGCGCGCGGATAGCTTCAACAAAATGGCGTGCGTTTGTTTCAAGAATGTCCCACATGCGTTCATATATCATTCATCCCATTGCGATGAAACTTGGGTGAGATGTTCTGTACACTTCAGGTAAGGTTTCTGGCTTAGTAAATCCACTTAAAAATAGGTAGCGTACGAGTAAATTCAACAAATGAGCGACGACGGGCGAATCGTTTCAACAAAGCCCTGTATGCGTTCACATAGGCTACCATTCGTCCGATAGCTATGAAACTTGGGTGAGAGGTTGTGTGCACCTCAGGCAAGGTTTCTGGCTTAGTAAATGCACTTTAAGATAGGTAGGACACGAGTAGATTCAACAAATAAGCGACGACGCGCGAACCGTTTCAACAAAGTCCCGTATGCGTTCATATACTATTCGTCTGATAGCGATGAAGCTTGGGTGAGATGTTGTGTACTCTTCAGGGAAGCTTTCTGGGTTAGTAAATCCACTTTACAATAGGTATCGCACAAGTAGATTAAACAAATGAGCGACGACGCGCGAAGTGTTTCAACATAGTCCCTTATGCGTTCATATACCATCGTCCGATAGCGACTAAACTTGGGTGAGTTGTTGTGTACACTTCAGGGAAGGTTTCTGGCTTAGTAAATCCACTTTACGATAGGTAGGGCTCGAGTAGAATCAATAAATGAGCGACGACGCGCGAAGCGTTTCAACAAAGTCCCGTATGCGTTCATATACCATTCGTCTGATAGCGATCAAACTTGGGTGAGAGGTTGTGTACACTACAGGCAAGGTTTCTGGCTGAGTAAATACATGTTATAATAGATAGCGCACGAGTAGATTCAACAAATGAGCGACGACGCGCGAAGTGTTTCAACTTAGTCCCGTACCGGTATGCGTTCATATACCATTCGTCCGATAGCGACTAAACTTGGGTGAGTTGTTGTGTACACTCCAGGGAAAGTTTCAAGCTTAGTAAGTGCATTTTACTATACGTAGCGCACAAGTAGATTGAACAAATGAGCGAAGACGCGCGAAGCGTTTCAACAAAGTCCCGTATGCGCTCATATACCATTCATTTCATAGCGATGAAACTTTTGTGAGTTGTTGAGTACGTTTCCATGATTTTTTTTGGAGATAGTAAATCAATTTTATAATAGTTTAGAGGTGGTTAATGGAAAATAAATAAATATTGGGAATCCAAAAGCACTTCAACAAACGAAGTTACAACGCCAACACTTTCTTTGATTGGCATTGCAACGCATGCCGGGCACAGCTAGTAACTTGTAAAAACATATAATTCTTTCTCTGTCACCAAATATAATTTCTATGAACTGCACCATCACGAGCCACGGCTCAGGTGCCTATTTTAAAATAAGTAAATAAATAAATAAATTAATTAATTAATTAATTAATAAAAATTAATAAAAACACAAAATAAAGAGTAATAATAAATAAATAAGTGAATGAATGGAAAAATAAAATATAAAAAATAAATAAACAAATAAATAAACAAAAAAACTTTGCCCTTTGGCAAAGCTACTGGATTCTTGTGGAAGAAGCAAGTGGAGAAGGATCTTTCGGAACTCCATATAAATGAAAATGACATAGCCGACCGGAGTAACTATCATACAGCTCGTAAAATTAAATCCTTCGTAACATCCCTCACAGAAGTTACCCACAGACCAAAAGACGAGACTAGGAAATGGTCTGAGGAACGTAAGATTCAATTTAGCCGGAAAATGAAGGACCATTGGGCCATCAGAAAAGCTCGAGGTACCAACATGAAAGCAGCTGCCAAACCCACCACTAAGAACACCAATCGTGGCAAGCCTGACGATGACATCAAGAAACAGCTAAAACACAAGCACCGTGGTCCATAGATGGCCCTAACGAAATAAAAAAAATAAAAAACTAGGTTTTGTCTTTGACTGGTCATGGTTATGACGAACATCCGTCTTCTAGCAAAAGGAAAGAAGAAAAGAAATGCCCTTTATGAATACCGCGCCCTTACTGATAACTGGTTGGTTGGTTCCTCAGTTTAGGGGCTGCGACAACGCGGTCAAGCTACGTGTACTTTGGGTGTGTGTAGAATCTGTCTGATTATTTATTTAATCGTATGGTAATTTATACAATATACAATTATGCATAACAAGGTAATACTCAAACTTTAAAATCCATCCTTCTCAAATATTCGATTAAATCGGGTGTGAGAACGAACAAATCGTCAGGAATGCCAGGCTACGAATAAGGAGGACAGCGTTGGATCAGATGATCGATCGTCTGTTCTTCCAGGTTACACTCACACATTGGTGAGCTGATGCAGCCCCACTTGTACCTGAAATACTTGCAGCAACCATGTTCAGTCCTCAGCCTGTTGATGCGGCACCAAAAGTTCCTCGGAAAGTCAAAGCCGTTTGGTTTCTTTGTAGGATCAAGATGGTGGGCACTTGTTCCCAATGTTTTAGTTGACCACTCATGCTTCCAGCTTTCATTTAGGTCAAATCCAGCAGCAATGAGTTGCCCCGCAGTGACACTTACTGGTCTTCTAGATGCCAGTCGTTGCTGTGATGGATGGCAAAATTCTTGGTGCAATGGCAAAGAGGGTGATGCAAGGAATTTTTTTAGCATCCCTTAGTAGAGCTTGCATAATTTGTGATGAATGTATTAGTGAGTGAATCTGTTTTCAATTCAAGTAAGGACTGCAGACATTTTAATTTTTTCAAGTTGTTCCTACTTTTGCCGCCAAACGCCAACGTCAGCGACTACTAGTTCAGAACTTGGTTACCAGACGCCACTGCAGTCGGTTCTCAGTGACGAACGTCGGACCCTAAGAGCGTTCGTCAAATGATTAACCTAACCTAATATAGCTTCACACAGGAGTAATTAGCGGAAAGTTCTTTAACATGCGATAAATCTATGACATGGGACCGCCGCACAGTGGGTCAGAATCTTGAAAACGTGGCCAAAATACAAAGAGTTGTTCAATTTGTACGAAAGTTAGTATATAAAGGTTATCGAAGATGCTGATTAAGAATATATCAAAAAGTCAAAATGGCGGATCCGGATTGATAAAAATCATTTTATTTATATACAAATAATTTTTTGAAAATTATCGTGTTTGTTGATGAATATTATGAGTTCAAAAATTGTCCGACTCTGTGGCTAAATGGTTAGCGCGCTAGTCATTGGCCCAAAGTGCCCCGGGTTCGATTCCCGGCCGAGCCATCAGGGCTTTTAATCTCCTGGAGTTAATTCCCGTGGCTCGGGGACTGGGTGTATGTGCCGTCTTCATCATCACTTCATCCTCATTACGACGCGCAGGTCGCCCACGGGCGTCAACTGGAAATACCTGCACTCGGCCTCTCCGGAGGCCACACGATCATTATAGTTCAAAAATTTAAAACAATAGTCCTCTCGGCACGCCGGAAGGTGGAGGTAGATTTCACCGGCCAAGCCTGGGGATAGGCGAAAATAGGCAGAATATGCAGGTTTTCGTAGAAGGATCAGACCTCATTTATTGCGAGAAAGTATTTTATAATCGGAGCTTAATTAACTTTGTTTTTCATCATTTTATGCATATTATAAACCTTTTATTGTCTTACTGGGACGGTAACATTCTTGTCATTTGGGGTCCATTTTTATACTTGTGGTCACACTGCCCTTATGCATGGTGTCGACACTGATGTGTAACTATCTAACAGTCAGTTACTTCTTCACGAAAAATTTTATCTCCCGAAGAGATTTTGGTTGGTTTCTCAGTTTAGGGGCTGCGACAACGCAGTCATGTAGCTCCATGTACTTCGGGTGTGTGTAGAAAATGTCTGATAAACGGTGTGAATTGTGATGGCTGTATTAGTCTGTAATTGAGGTAGGGACTGCAGACGGTCAATTTCAAGCAGTAGTTCCTAATGTTGCTAACAAATACTACCGTCAACGACACCTAGCTGCGAACTTGGCTACTAGATGCCACCGCAACCAACAACTCGCAACGAACGTTGGAACTTCCCCTGCAAAGGAAAGCATACTGAGGGATTTTTAGCGCTCTTAGAAAATCCGACGACTTCAGCCGGCTTTGAACCCGCGACCTTGGGCATAGAAGTTCATCATGCTACCAGTTAAGTCACGGAAGCCGCTTCACACTTAGTCAGATAGAAAACTGAATGTGATCTCGTGCAAGTGCGTTGTCATGGCAACGTCTGATGGCTCATCCCTCATCAATTTAGTAGTGTTGTCATGGCAACCTCTGATGGCTCTTGGCATTTTCTTATAATTCCGAAATCATTTTTCTCATCCCTTGGTGTAATGGTGGGTCATATCAAAAATTCTTTCAGACAAACGTTTTAGGTAATTATTAGGGGAATATTGTCCATTTGGTACGGTTTTGATATTGTGCCTATTAAGAGAGATATGATTAATGTTTCCCGAAAAACCCACTTTTTCCCACCCATTTGGTCAATGGTTGGTGCTATCAAAAACCTTTTCAAACATACATTTTTGAGCCTTATCCGACACATAGTATGAACTTTGAATGGATTCGATATTTCAAATATTAAGAGGGTTATAGCGATATTTCACTTTTTCGAATATAGCCCCCCAATTTCACCCCCGTCGACCGATTGTGCCCATTAACGAACACGACCGAGATTTTATAGGGATACATATTATGTAAAAATTTCAAAGTGATTGGTGCACCGTGTCCACAAGAAAGTGAAATATATATATATATATATATACTAGCTGACCCGGCAGACGTTGTCCTGCCAATCAAAAAAAGCGTTGCAACTTTGTTTCTTGAAGTGCTTTCAGATACACAATATCTTTTCAATTTCTGTTAACTGCCTCTAAACTATCGTAAAATGGATTAACTAATTTAGAAACATTCGTGGGAGCGTGCACATCAACTCACCAAATTTTCATCGCAATCAAATGAACGGCATATGAACGCATACGGAATTTTGTTGAAACGATTCATGCGCTGTCATTCACTTGTTGAATCTACTCGTGCGCTACTACTGAGAAATGGATTTACTAAGTTAGAAACCTTCACGAAAGTTTACACAACAACTCATCAAAGTTTCATCGTAATGGATGAATGGTATATGAACGCATACGCGACTTTGTTGAAATGCTTCACGCTTAATTACTCATCTGTTGCATCTGCTCCTGTGTTACCTATTGTAAAATGGATTTACTAAGTCGAAAACCTTCCCTAACAACTCATCAATGATTCTTCGCAATGGGATGAAAGGCATATGCACGCATACGGGACTTTGTTTAAACGATTCGCGAGCCATCACTCATTTGTTGAATCTACTCGTACGCTACCTATTATAAAATGGATGTATTAAGCCCGAAACCATACCTGGAGTGTACTCAACGATTCACCAAAGTTTCATCGCAATCGGATGAATGGTATATGAACGTATACTGGCTTTCTTGAAACGATTCGCGTGCCGTCGCTCATTTGTTGAATCTACTCTTGCGCTACCTATTATAAAATGCATGCACTAAGTCAGAAACCTTTCCTGGAGTGTACACAATAATTCACCAACGTTTCATCGCAATCAAATGAATGGTATATGAACACATACGGGAATTTGTTGAAACGATTCACGCGCCATCACTCATTGGTTGAATCTACTCGTGCGGTATCGATTGTAAAATTGATTTACTAAGCCAGAAACCTTTCCTGGATTGTACACAACAATTCGCAAAGTTTCATCGCATTCGGGTGAATGGTACATGTATATGAACGCCTACGGGTCTTTTTTGAAACGATTCGCGTGCCGTCGCTCATTTGTTGAATATACTCGTGCGCTACCTGTTGAAAAATGCATGTACTAAGCCATAAACCTTCCCTCGAGTGTACACATTTCACCCTAGTTTCATCGCTATCGGACGAATGGTATATGAACGCATACGGGACTTGGTTAAAACGCTCCACGCGTCGTCGCTCATTTGCTGAATCTTCTCGTGTGCTACCTATAGTAAAATGGATTTACTAAGCCAGAAGCCTTCCCTGGAGTGTTCACAATATCTAACCCAAGTTTCATCGCTATCGGACGAATGGTATTTGAACGCATACGGGACCTTTTTGAAACGCTTCGCGCGTCATCGCTCATTTGTTGAATCTACTCGTGCGCTAGCTACTGTAAAATGGATTTACTAACCCAGAAACCTTCCCTGTAGTGCACTCAACATCTCATCCATGTTTCATCGCAATCGGATGAATGGTATAAGACGCATACTGTACTTTGTTGAAACGATTCACGTGCCGTCACTCATTTGTTGAATCTACTCGTGCGCTACGAATTGTAAAATGGATTTATTAAGCCAGAAACTTTCCTTAGGGTGTACGGAAGATCTCACCCAAGTCTCATCGTAATCGGACGAATGGTATTTGAACCCATACGGGACCTTGTTGAAACGTTTCGCGCGTCGTCGTTCATTTGTTGAATCTACTCGTGCGCAACCTCCTGTGAAATGGATTTACTAAGTTAGAATCCTTCACGTAAGTGTACACAACAACTCATCGACGTTTCTTCGCAATCGATGAATGGTGTATATACTTATACGGGGTTTTGTTGAAACGCTTCGTGCGTCGTCGCTCATTTGTTGTATCTACTCTGCGCTATCTATTGTAAAATGGATTTACTAAGCCAGAAACCTTCCCTGGAGTGCACTCAACATCTCATCCAAGTTTCATCGCAATCGGATGTATGGTATATGAACGCATACGGGACTTTGTTGAAACGCTCTAACGTGCAGAGACAAAGAGAAGAATTCGACATCACCGCCACCTATGGTAGAAAACATAACTTTGCGCCCCGTGCGGGTGTAAGTTATGGCGGTAGTTGTACAGGTTGTGACCAGGTGGCTCTAACGTGCAGAGACAAATCGTCCAAAGACATCAGCTTTCACCAAGGCCAAGGCTAGCGGTTTCCATGACGACTGTTTATGACTGTATATTGTGGTTATAAAATTGTGTGTAAATTGTGGTTCTAAAATTCTAAAATCCCACCTACCTGATCAAATTGTGAATCTAAACCATACATGGACCTACCCTAACATACATACAAAATTTCATGAAAATCGGTTCAGACGTTTAGGAGGAGTTCAGTCACATACACACGTGTCGAAGAATTATATATATAAAGATATACATATATACAGAAATTATATATAAACTTTTGAACTGACGGCGGTTTTGGGGTCTAGGGGATGTGAAACGCGAAGATATGTCAAAATTTTCCGCAAGTCGAAACATGGTACCCATTGCAATAGTTAGCTTTCTAAAGAAATTTACCTAAAATGGTGGATCCAAGATGATGCACAAATTTGATAAAAGTCTCTTTATCTATATAAAAGTCAATATTTTGGGGTTGTTGTAGTTAGTGGTTAAAAATATAAGCTCAAAAAATGAAAAGCTCGAAAAAGGACCAAATAGAGGGTAGAAGATGGTGTAAAATACTACAAAAAATCATTTTAATTCAATTACAATAATTCATTTAGTAAATTGTTTGTAACTATAATTAGACGTAGTTTTTTTTTCTTCCTCCTTTTCATATTTCATCGTCTTCTCTTTCTGCTTCTGCTTCTTCAACTGAATCGTCATCATCAGCATCATCTTCAAAGACTGTTTCCTCATCATCCACATCGGAATCTTCATAATCTTCTGCCACAGGAACTAAGAGAGCAACGGCTTCTGGCGACAAACTCGTCAGTTTCTTTGGTGATAATTTGCGTAGAGAAGAAATGTAGGGGTCTGTGGTTGCAAACGATCTCTTGAGCATGCCTTCCAAAGTCTTAACTCTGGAAAACGTTCAAGAAAAACTCAGGCGATATTGCTTTACCAATTTACTGGTTGATTCTTGAGCAACTTCAGACAGTTGACCTATGGGTAAAATGGCCGAAGAAATAATTTCTGGTCCGTGGATCACCAATCTATGGACTGCTGTTGGCATGTTGTACCAGGGGTATTCTTTGGCGTAGTGTCTGGCAGTTGCTATGGCGTAAGCTCAAAGTTTTTAAACGTCGATTTGACGTCCGCTCGAAATCGTCTACAAAATAATGTGAAAAAGGTGGATTAATTCTTCGGAAACTCCAGTTATCAACGCTGATGTTGGAGTGTTTTCAAAGAAACGTCGAGCGGTGTTTCCGTCCTTTTTCTACTTATTATATTCTTTACAATGCTTCTGGGCATCGATTATAATTTAAATAGTACACATGAAGCTCATAATTAATTAATTTTATTGTCATTTTTCAACATGTCTTAATAATGACATTTCGCGAGTATCGCGTAAAACATGATTCAAAGCCGGAGTTGGTACAGATAGGTGGATTTGAAGGTTAATTTACAAAGGTAATAATAATTACTTGCGGACACTTTGCATAAGAAAGCGAAATGTCGTGGAATTCGTAAGTTATCTCTAGTTTTTAAACAAATTTTACAAATTTCTCGTGCATTATCCGGTAATGAATGATGTACATGTTTTTAATTAGTACATACCTCCTGGAAGTCGCCTCCGTAGCGTAGCGGTCAGCATGGTTAGCTGCCGCCCCGGAGGTCCTAGGTTCGATTCCCGGCTCTGCCACGAAATTTGAAAAGTGGTACGAGGACTGGAACGGGGTCTACTCAGCCTCGGGTGGCCCAAATGAGTAGAGGGGGTTCGATTCCCCCTCAGCCATCCTCGAAGTGGTTTTCCGTGGTTTCCCACTTCGTCTTCGGGCAAATGCCGGGATGGTACCTTCTTCAAGGCCACGGCCCTCTTCCATGTCTAACCATCCCTTACCTTCCCTCATGCGGCCCCTGTTCGCTTTGCAGGTGAGGCCGCCTGGGCGAGTTGCCAATCCCACCTCACCAGTTGTATCCCTTCCGATTCGATGTTCCCAGCTCTAGGACACTGCCCGTAGAGGTGGTAGTGGTGAGTTCCCTCGCTGAGTCTGTGGGTTCCACCAACCTGGAGGGTAAACGTCTCAAATAAAATAAAAAAATAAAATAAAACATACCTCCTGGAACATTTTTCATATTGAAAATATTCGCTTCACTTACAAAGAACACAAATATTTATCTTTAAGAAAAGACTATTTTGTAGCCTGGCCGGCTGCACGCACCGCTAACAATGAATTGCCGCGATTGACCTGAAATGTAACGGACAAAAAGAACTTCCGCTCGTCCGCACAACCGGTATTCAGTAGTCCCAACATTACTGTAGCCAATCTTATAGTCCAAAATTCCCATCTAGGAACTTTTCTTTTTCCTTTTTGGCCACGTTTCAAGATTCTAGCCCAGTGTGTGCCGGCTTTACTTCCCCTCCGAAGGAAGGCATACTGAGGGATTTTAACGCTCTAAAAATTCCGACGACTTCGGCCAGGTTTGAACCCGCGATCTTGGGCATAGAAGCTCAACATGCTACCAACTACGCCACCGATGTCACTATTACTGATAACTGAACCACTCAACACGAAAAGAGTCAAGCTACTGTACGTCATGATCTCTTCATGTGAAAAATTGCACTGTTTTCAAACCTTTCCCTTCACGATTGATTCGTTTCTTTTAGTGTCAATGTTACCGGGTGAGTTAGCCGTGGTCGTTACAGCATGACTGCTGGCAGTCGCTCACATCCGGGTGGCGATGAGGTTCGAATCCCCCCGCCGGCAACCTTGAAGATGGTCTTCTGTGGTTTCCCATCTTCTTTCCAGGCAAATGCCGGGGTTGGTCCCTAACCATAGGCCACAGCCGCTACCTTCCAACTCCTCGACCTTCCATTTCAACTTTCCTCCCCAACGGTACCTGTAGCTCACCCATTGGGTGTCCGTCTCGAAGCAGCTACAAAACTAGCGAGCCGAACATGTCCTCGGACACTCCCGGCACTAAGAGCCATACGCCAAAAAAAAGTGTTAATGTATCTCACTGCCCAATGATTATTAGCTGGCCTTCCTTCCGGTGAACCAGTAAAAGTACTACTGTGGTAAGATGTCATATATCTCTAAAATGTTTTGTTTTAATGATTCGCAGACAGTAGCATGCGTACCTACATACAAGTGTTCTCCTAGTAGAATATTCCAGTTCAGGTGCTCATTGAAATAGCGCAGCGTTCATTACCTGAAAGCAAATAAACACAATTTTACAAATGCATGAATTATATTTTACTTATATCATATTAACACGCCATACCAGTGATGGACGGAGCAAAGAGGATACAAAAAGTAGGTTAGCACAGGCAAGGAATCCATTTCTACAGTAAAGGAATCTATTGACATCGAATATAGATTTAGGTATTAGGAAGTCGTGCTTGAAGGCCTTTGTCTGGAGCGTGGCGCTCTATGGAAGTGAAACTTGGACTGTTGGAGCAGGAGAAGAGAGGAGAATTGAAGCGTTTGAAATGTGGTGTTACAGGAAAGTGATGAAGATCAGATGGGTAGATCGAGTTACGAATGAAGAGGTATTAAGACAAGTGGGAGAGGAGAGATGTTTCTGGTGACTGCTAATGGAGAGAATAGATAGGTTCGTATGACACATACTAAGACACCCAGGAATAGCGAACTTAGTTAGTCCTATAGAAGGAAGGGTCGAGGGTAAGAACTGTAGGGGTAGACCAAGGTTAGAATATGTTAAATAGATTGCCTCGGATGTAGGGTGTATTAGCTATGTAGAGATGAAACGATTAGCTCAGGACAGGGAAGCATAGAGATCTGCATCAAACCATTCGATAGACTGAAGACTCAAACAACAACAACAACAACAACGACTCGCAGACAAAACTACTACCTTCATTCACGTGTGATGGAAAGTCCATGAAGATTTTTGGTGATGGAAATTTTGGTGATGGTTGGGAATAAAGAGGGGTATGTTGTGGTTGTGACCAACAGCGGTAGCTTCGCTTACCAACGCCCAGCGCTAGGGCCATGAGCCAAGCTCTCTGCGGACTTGCGCGCCACCGCCGGCCGTCCTTGAAATGGTTTCCCGTTGTTTCCCCATTTTCAACTCCAGGCAAATTCTGGAACGGTACCTTCTGACAGGCCACGGCCGCTTCCTTCCACAACCTTACCCAGTTTCATTCATCTTTGTTTATTTCATCTCTTACTATCTCCTCTCATGGAGTTGGCATCCAGGCGTATGGAACAGTCCACCACATGGACGATGTGTTGTTGGGAATTGAAGCGTTTGAAATGTGGTGTTACAGGAGAATGGTGAAGATCGGATGGGAAGATAAGGTTACAAATGAAGGAGTATGAAGACGAGTTGTTGTGGAGAGATATTTCTGGCAACTGCTAATGAAGAGAAGAGATCGGTTTGTAGGACACACACAAAGACACCCAAGAATAGCAAAGTTAGTTATAGAAGGAAGGTACGAAGATAAGACCTGTGGGGGTAGTCCAAGGTTAGAATATGTTAAACAGATTGCCTCGGATGTAGGGTGTGGTAGCTACGTAGATATGAAACTATCAGCTCAGGAAAGGGAAGCATGGAGGGCTGCATCAATCCAGTCGAAACACTGAAGACTCAAACAACATGTAATTTATTTCAGGTTATTTCTTCAGATATTCCAGCAAGTGGAATGATTTTGTGTTGACCCACTGAAAATTTAAATAGCAATTGTTAATAATGTAACAATGAAAAGTGGCTTCAAAACTTTCTAAACTAGCTAACGGAAAAATTATGGTGTTTGATGCCATTTTAGCCTACTTTCGATTTTTGCAAAAAATGAAAGTAGACTTATGAGATCACTACAGGGCGAAAAAAAGTGTGTCTGTCTGTGTGTGTGTATGTGTGTGAGTCTGTGTGTGTGTGTGTGTGTGTGTGTGAGTGTGTGTACTCTGAATGTATGTCCCCCCTATCAATTCGAACACGGTGAGCGCAAATTGAACGAAATTTGGTACAAAGGTAGCACTAGCAAAGGACACCTCAGTGGCATGTTTAATATCGCCGCCATCTTGACGGAAACGTAATGGCGGCCACCCAAATGTTCAAAGCTTAAATCAAATTACGACTAACCTAATCATCCGATCTCTACCAAATTTTGCAACAACATACCTTTATGAAGGGAGCATCCTTTGACAAATCTAATAGGTCATTAGCCTAATAGTTTGTGGATGGCGGCCATCTTTGTGTCAAAATCGATTACCCCTATTAATTCGAACACGGTGAAACCGAATGGAATGGAATTTGGTACAGAGGTAGCACTAGCAAAGGGCACCTCAGTGTCATGTTTTATATCGCCACCATCTTGACGGAAACGTAATGGTGGCCACACAAATATTCAAAGCTTAAATCAAATTACGATTAACCTAATCATCCGTTCTCTACCAAATTTTGCATCAACATACCATTATGGAGGGAGCATCCTTTGACCAAACTAATAGGTCATTAGCCTAATATTTTGCGGATGGCGGCCATCTTTGTGTGAAAATCGATTCCCCCTATTAATTCGAACACGGTGAAACCGAATGGAACGAAATTTCGTACAGAGGTAGCACTAGAAAAGGCCACCTCAGTGTCATGTTTTATATCACCGCCATCTTGACGGAAACGTAATCGCGGCCACCCAAATGTTAAAGGCTAAAATGTAATTTCGACCAACCTAATAATCTAGTCTCTACCAAATTTTGCAACAACAAATCTTTATGTGGGAAGCATATTCTGTCCAAACTGCTAGATCATCAGCCCAATAGTTTGGAGATGGTGGCCAAGTATGTGTGCAAATCGATTCCCTCTATCAATTCAAACACGGTGGAACCGAATTGAACGAAATTTGGTACAGAGGTAGCACTAGCAAAAGGCACCTCAGTGTCATGTTTTATATTGCCGCCATCTTGACGGAAACGGAATGACGGCCACCCAAATGTTAAAAGCTTAAATCAAATTTCGACCATCCTAATAATTTGATCTCTACCGGATTTTGCAACAACATGCCTTTATGTGGAAAGCATCTTATGACTGACTGCAAGGTCATCAGCCCAATAGTTGCAAATAGCGGCCATGTATGTGTGAAAATCCATTCCCCAGATCAATTCAAACACGGTGAAACCGAATTGAATGAATTTCTTTTACAGAGGTAGCACTAGCAAAGGGCACCTCATATTCATGTTTAATATCCCTATAGCACGTTGTATTTCAACAAGCTACAACAACCAACATTCAATTATACTCCTTGAAAAGGACAAAGAGTTATAACAATACCCATGCATTTAGGAGAAAGTAGGCTATATGTTCTTTACTGAACATCTTGTTTCAGTGTTACGTTAGTTAACAAAAATTTGATGCTTTTCAGTCGGTCAACACGATTGTACCCAAATAAGATGGGTTATCCCCTAACCATGAAAAAAAATGAGATTAATAAATACACGTGGATGGCCAGTTTCGATCATCAAGCGGTCATCATCTGATCCATTATTTTTGAAAAGAAAAATATTAGAAAACATGCTTATACTGGAAGCAGGGGGACAGAAACTTCTTTAAAGGTGCGTATATGAGGCTGGAGTTAGCAATGGAAAGATGAAGTCGCACTGAATAGTTGTGGAGGAAAAACTCTTTCGTTGAGGCTACATCTATAGCACTGTGGTGTGAGAGAATCATAGCAATATCGATGCTCTCTGTCGTAACCTCCCGTAGCGGAAAAAAGAGTCCTCTCGGCACGCCGGAAGGCGGAGGTAGATTTCACCGGACAAACTTGGGGATAGGCGAATATAGGCAGAACATGCAGGTTTTCGTAGAAGGATCAGACCTCATTTATTGCGAGAAAGTATTTTATAATTGGAGATTAATTAACTTAGTTTTTCGTCATTTTATGCGTATTTTAAACATTTTATTGTCTTATCATAACGGTAACCTTCTTGTCATTTGAAGTCCATTTTTAGCGTACTTTTTACATTTTGCAAAAATGAGGAAAATGTAAGACTTTTGAGGTCGGGCAAATGTGTGTGTGTCTGTCTGTCTGTGTGTGGGTCCCCCCCCCCCTATCAACTCCTAAACGGCTGCAGCAATCGAAACAAAATTTGGTAGGAGTAAAGATCTATACCTGAATATCTCACGTCCATATTTGAAAATGATGTCAGTGCTACCAACTGCTGAAAAATCGCAATTGAAATTTGAGCTCCATGTTGGATATCTTGGAAGGTATGAATGGGAGCTATTTCAAAATTGGCACACGTATAGATAATAATATTTCAGTTCAATTTCCAGGAGGTCATACATGGCAGTGATGCCAAAATGATTATAAGCCTGCGGATAGGTCCAAATTTTAAATGCATATAACTTCTTCACTATCAATTGGATTTCAAACAAATTTCGTATGTGCTATGTGTACATAAACAGATATTACTGAGCTTATTCTTAATAGCCACCAGAGCTGCCAACTGTTAATAAATGCTCTCAATTCTTTAAATCCAAATACCCATATAACAGAAAGTATGCAAGCCGACAGCTCTAAACTATGCACACGTATAGTACCTGACATTCTATATTAATTTGGAATAACTTATATACGTCAGTGCTACCAACATGATTCTAAGCCTACTGAGAGATCCAACTTTAAATACATGTAACTTCTATACTATCATTTGGATTTCAACCAAATTTTGTGTGTGCTATGTGTACCATAACATATATGACTATGCCAATTCTTAAGAGTAACCAGGGCTGCCAACTGTTAATAAATACTGTCTCTATTTTTGTTACCCTAATCTATTATATATAATCCAAAATTGACTCATCACCGCAGGGCTCAAACCACTAGACCTAGAAAAATGAAATTTTGCATGTTGGTTGATCCGAGTATGTAGAGGCTCACTAAGAAACGGTTTTTGAAAATTCAATTTGTAAGTGACTTTTTTCGGCCCTTTGGTATTGACCAACCAAAATTGGCTCATCGACGTAGGGCTCAAACCACTAGACCTAGAAAGCTGAAATTTTGCATGTTGGTTGATCCGAGTATGTAGAGGACCACTAAGAAACGGGTTTTGAAAATTCAATTTGTAAGTGACCTTTTTCTGTCATTTGGCACTGAGCAAGGACATTCGGTACAAAGGTCAGATTTAGCTCATTTTAAGCCGCCAGATACGAGAAACAATACTCGGAGGTCCTGTAGGGACCCCGAAACACACTTTTTAAGTTCCTAAAATGATCGGTTTCGGAGATATTCCCAAATAACTGTGTTCCCTCTGAGAAACAGATCAACGTTACTATGGCAACCGCTGAAATTTCCCAGACCGGGGATAGTTTTCTGGCAATATCTCGAAAACCATTCGTTTTAGGGCCTTAAAACGCGGGGTTCGTTTCCCACTCCTAACCACAAACAGTGCTCCTCGCTTTGATACGCGTAAACTGAGATATATTTTATTTATAGTGGTGGCTTTTGGGGTCGGGTACGATCGTGACTTTGAGTCTAATTTTATACTCTTTGAGCTGATTATTTTAAGCGAGCTTTCAGATCTTTACACTAATTTACAATATTAAGATTCTTTCTATTTTGCACGGCATGCTTTCATTTTCTTTATAAATTTGTGTTTTGTCAACTGAATATTATTTTTGCCAATTTTGATCTGCTCTTTTTCGTTTTTTACCATGATCAGCAACCCATATTCACAGTCGAATGTGTCGTATTCTACCGGCTGTCACGTTAATTATTATTTTTTCTTAATTACTCTTACTGAGGAAAAATGTTGGTATTTTGTCTTTCACGGCCATTGAAGCCCCGCACAAGGCACGGCTTAAACCTAGAAAAGTTGCTGAGTTGGACTAATGTTGCAGCAGAAAAGAGTAGAATTGAAGCTTTTGAAATGTGGTGATGCAGGGGAATGATGATCAGATGGGTAGATAGGGCAACAAAGGAGGAAGTATTGAACCCATATGCAATTGGTTCAAGGGTCGAATCCATAATTTATTGGCAAAAGAAGAGAGGAAAAAATACAGTCTTTAGAATGACTTAGAAAGATTTTACGCAGAGGACTGTTATAACGTGGCGCAATAAGAAGGGACCACGAGTCACGCGGAAATGATCTCATGCATGACGCATTGATAAGGAGCCGATCATGACTATTAATAGAACGATAAAAACTTTCCACTGCGTGTAAGAGAGATGAGGTTTCGGAAATTGACCTTACGCAGCAATAAAATGACAACCTCGCAATTGCGCAAGAAGAGAAATAATTAGAAATAAGCCATTTGCGAGCATTTAATTAATGAAAGAAACACATCAGGGTTGATCATTTTGGAAGAGAGATTTTTGTGTGGGGAAAAGGTATAATATTTGCACAGGAAAGAAGTGCCGACGCAGCATGACGTAATTAAAAATTCCCCGAGACCAGAGGTGGTAGGGATTAAAAAAAAAGGAAACCGCAACACTCACGTATCCGGAGAGCAAAATCATTTAATATCTTGGAATTGTGCGATCGATTTTCATGATCAAAGAAACCAGTTGACGTTTAGAACAAGAGTGTTCCAGAGATATAGTTTTCAAAATTATACGACTATTACTTCAAAAGTTAGTGTGATACGCTGTATCACCAACGCGCACCCCGTATGGGAGTGGCCAAGCAGAATCGTCATTAGTATCGCCGTGTGAAGACATATCAGAATCCTTGTATAGGATTAATATAGGCAAGCTTCAGACTTTATCGTTTAAGTTCATTAGTACAGTCAAAGTTAGGCTGTGAACTTGAAGAAATAACAGGCGATAGGTATTCGAATAATAGTTCAGTTAAAGATATAAAGCGTCCTAAGGTTTCGAAGTACCTAAGGAAGTGAAATAAACAGTTCTGTCGAAGTTAAGGAACCCGATCGGGGTAGAACGAAATAAATAACGCCTAGTGTTCCGGAAAGATAGGGACTAGAGCGTAGGACGATCAGAATTAGGAATTATAGTTCCAGGCTTTGTCTAAGATAGACAAATGAACAGTAAGCGTTTGGGGAGAACTCCAAGAAGCTACGAATTAACGTAATAGCAATTAAGGCAAGGAAAATACTAGGTCACCGATAAACTATTCGAGCGTCCGTCATAGTAATACCTTAAATACAGACTTTAATCTAGACGATCTAGTTAGCGTCTAGTACGAAACGACATCGTGCAGTAAGTAATAGAAGCCGATAGTCAAAACCCGGATTTGAATATCAGCCGTTCCAGTGAGGTGTAGCCCGATCGAGACTTTCATCATCTGGTCAGAATAGGAAGCCGACGTTCTATAAATGCCACCTTTAGAAACGGGAAAGAAAAGAAATCACGTTTGTAAGGCGAATGATTAACGCCCAAGTGATAAAAGTGTTATGTAATGTAAATATTGTGAAAATTTTTGAGTGTAATATTTTTTGTGAATTTATATTGTGTTAACTGAAACGAATACAAAATGGTATTCATTGTATTCCAAGTGATTAAGGTAAATATTTTCTGTGTAGTTAAAAAGTGTCATTAAATGTAAGTGTATCAATGAAAATAGCTTAGAAAGCAGTGAGTGGGCAAACATGTTTCATCGTTGGAGGATTCGGTCGCTGACCGTTCAGTCATGTGAGTAACTATTTCATTATGATATGTGTTTGGGAAGATTTGCGTATAATCCACATAAAGAAAGAAAGAATAGGGATGTTGAATAACAGATAAAGGAATAATAGCGCGATCTGAACGATAAATTTGAGATAAAAATAATAAATATGTGAAATGTAAATGAATCCCATGGGGAATGTATTCAGTAAAATATCAGTGTAAATGATAAATGATATAAATATGAAAAAGCAAGCGTAATGATAATAATAATGATGATTACATAAATTAATGAATAAGTACGATGAATTTTATATTGAAAGTAGTAGCTTCCGAGCTCCTTTAGAGGAATTAATACATGTTATGAACACATGTTCTTTATGGTAAAATGATTATTGTCAAGGGAGAAGAGTAATATATATTTGAGATGTAGATCAAACGTTGATTTTGTATTTATTAATTCTCTGAAGGCAACTTGGCTAATTAATGTATAAGCGCCATGTAGCGCATTGAAGTAATTTATCACGCTAGGAATGCGTTGAAATGCTCGGTAAAACTAATTATGAGGGGCAGTTGGTCGCGGTAATTGAACTATGGTAAGTCCTCAAAAGTTGTGATAGTAATCACGAGGCATTGTATGTTGTATGGTAAAAAAGGGTGCTAATATGTGTATTATGAGCGCTGGTATAAGGTGAGCCCTGCCCTAAGTCGCAAATGTATAAGTCCTCCAATTTGGGATATTGCTCCCGAGGCATTTGAAAGGATCGAACTCAGAGTCGTCCGTGTTAAGCTCCTAAATATTTGTTGTATTATTGAATTATTCTTACCCGCCAATGAGGACACTTCATAATTAATATATGCCGAAGCCAAGAGAATAGGTTTGTTGAGCCTAAATATGTTGTTTTAAGAATCAGTATGAAAGCCTTGTCATTCAGGGAATTGCATTTAAGATCGGCTGTATGAAAGCGGAGGGTAGCCCGTCTCTTGTAGAAGCGAGACTGTGAAGTCTCTGTCTCCCGGCAATAAATCACGCTAAGTAGTCAAGGCCAGACCCTTACCATTGATGTATCACGGTAGGTCGGGAAACGGTCTGTTTGAGTTATAATACACAGGAGTGTTTAGAGTTGTTTTAACGACCCGGTCTTGGAACCGAGGTCCCTTTATATAAATATTACCGCTTGCAGAGTTCAGATCGTTGCTTTCTTATAATATAATGGTCTTTTAAGACGAATAATGATAAATCCCTAACATTATGATTATATTATTCAGTGATTCACGAGTTTTAGTGAGGACAATTACATTCCGGGAGTGATCTTAATTTTCGACTTGTTCAGTAGTCTTCTGTAGCTCGGGAGTACGCAAGTTTTTCCCAATCACAGTAGTGAGTTGTTAACTGGAGAGAGAGGGATGGTAACATATGAACATTGTGAAAGCCCAAAATTAAGTAATGAGTAACAATATTTTGGTAATTTTGATATTTATGATTAAAAGATATTGTGACCGTCAGCCGGGTGGCAACGGCACATATTTGTGAGTGACCTTCAGAAGTCCTCCGGTAAAGCTGTCGGGATAGCCAACAACCGCGTTGACTCTCCTAACATCTCCCCCGTCGGACCTTTAAAAGTTTGCCGTGAGGATCAGGTGAACTTCCTAACAATAGGCCAATGCGGCACGAGGTTCTATAGTCCACGGGGAGCGTGGTACATGGTTGCGATGGTCAAAGACGGCCTAAGGAAAGGTTCACCTCAAAAACTAGACTGTGAAATTAAACATCCAGGCTTATGTAAAACACCGTGAAAATTTAATGTAGATTTCCACAAACCCCTATCCTAGTTCGGAGGGTTATATTCGGCTAATCCGCAAGCTAAAAGTTAATGATAATAAAAGTTCAAGTCCCTAACAATGAAGTTACATTAACCCTCGCGAAAGATCTAATACACAATAAGTAAGCAACAGCAACAACGCTGGGTAAATGGTACGACGCAAAATCCCTAATACAAGTTACATGATCAAGCTAATATGAAGTTACATTTAAGTGAAGGAGCAAAGCAAAGCTAAGTTATGTTGGTAACATTTCCACATTTACATTTAACTTTTCTAGCTAAGTCCTATCAGTTAACATTCAAAGTTACGGCGGTGACGTCCGTAATAGCAAAACAGTTACAATACAAAGCTAAGTGTACAGCCATTTAAAAACAATTAATCTAATCAACAATCATGTGCTAAATAGCACGCAATAAAGGTAACATGGGGAAAAATACAGTTTCATGACATCAATAATTATAGTACAACACAGTTTTTATTATAATGCCTTCCAGCCCCATGGTTAACTCTTTGTAAACCATTGTCATCTAGCTTGATAGTAATGTCGGTGATAGCGTAGTTAAAACCACGTCTGACAATCACATGGCCTGCGCTCCACACACTATGAACTAATGGTTCATGTGTGCGCCAGGTCACAACAAAAATGTCTACAGTCTTCGTCGTTTCCAATAAAGGAAATCCCTTCATCTGCACGGCCATGTCAGCAGGTTGAAATGTAAGAATGTCAAAGTTTAAATGGAAACAATATGTTAGTTAGATCTTGTTTAAAACAATTATGCGGATGATGTTTATTATGTCGGTTTATGTTCCTTCCGTAGGTTTATGGCGTATTCTGACAAAGGCCTGACAAGGAGTAGTCTTCTAAAGATCATTCTCCCGCAGCAAAACATCGACTCAATAGTCGGAAAACTCAATGAGCAAACACGGCTCGGACTCACAATAACACGAGTTATCAACGGTAAATACCTCGCTTTCAACAACTCTCATAATAATGCCTCATAACAACAACAGATGCGCGACTTACAACAATGGCACGTCCTACTCACTCAAGGCACATAATATCATGGGTTACCTGCGGCAAAAACCTCGCATTTAATAACCAAATTGCCTTCATTATAATTTGCCTCTCTCAAGAGGATCGCCAACAATGCATAAAGAAACCTGACAACCCTGGACATGTCGAAATGACATTCCTCGCAGCAAAATATCTAACTAACAGTATGAAAATCCAAGAAAAACAAATGAACAAAAATACAGTAAGAAACACTGGGTTTCATGAGCAATAGCTGCATTGAAAGAAAGAGATGAATGAAATCAACATTCTGTCCTATGTTATCGTAGTTCTGTCTCGCTTTCAAGCATTTGTTTTCAAGGTTACTGGGTCAACAAACCAGTTTATTGGTGACAACTTCACAAATTGCAGTCCTTCACTGACCACATATTTCAACAGGCAAGGCCGGCTAGTTTTAACATTATATAATACCGTAATATTTGGCCTTGTCATTTTTAGCATATGCTTGGTTCAAAAACCTTATAGAATCCGTGTGCTAAACACGTTACAATTTAACTGTACAATAAAGTATCGCAGTCCTTCATTTCAAAGAATAGTAAATCACAGACATAACACATGTCTCACGAGCTTCTTTGCTCATCAAAGATATAACACTTATTAAGTTCTCAGTATTACATTAACACCTGCGTCCTCATGACAGAAACAAAGTAGTAACAAATTGATAAATATGGCACAGATCTGCAACTCTAGACCTGCATAATGATGCGATAGTGCACTTAGTTCGATGCTTGACATCTACACTTTCTCCAAAATAATAAATCTGTCAGTATTTGACTATAAATTGGCTTCTGAGCGCTTTCAAAAATGAAAATACAGCATATTTTTATAAAACTGGAAACTACAGTTGGTTTCCTAACGATACGACCTATCTAACGAGGTCATAAGTCTCAACAGACTGGTTGCAATGATTGCAGTTAAATAAAGTGACGATGACATCTGAATGAAACCACGGATAAATATCCTACACATGGCTGAGCAAAATAGCTGCAAATGATTACAGTCATGTTTGGCAGTGGGTCGGCTATACCGTGGTACGACGTCCATCAGGACGGCACCAGGGTTAACCAAAACTGGTCTACCCCACAGGGTGACTCACAATGACTGAAATAAACAACAATTATACTAATTACAACCCTACCTAGCAAATGGCTGACACATAAGTGCGGTTGATTCACAAAAAAAAACTACGATATCTAAATATACCACCGCGGACTATTACAAAAGAAAGGGTGCCCAAACTCACGACTTTTGGTAGCTCTCACATCGGCTCAGAAATTCATCGACCAGGGTCGCGAAAAACTCTGCTTGGCTCTCCAGCATGGTACTGTCCTCCACGGATTCACCAATCTGGACCTCCCAAGCAACCAGGGTTCGTTCGCCTCCGGATGATGGTCTCCCAAAAAGGTCTGGAATGTGCCTGGAAGTCGGCATCCACGTTCCTTCGTCTTCGTCCTCGGCATCCTGACGTTCCATCAAGCTGGTGGTCTCCATCACGACGTCTCCCTCATACCGGAATGGTATTAGCCCATAATCGTCTTCTTCACCATGACGTGGAAAAGTTCAATGTCTTGCATGATGTCGAAAATGTCGAAATATCTCGTTCCTCTCGGCGTTTTGGCGTGATTATTGTGGACGATGCAAATAATAGTGTTCTCCACAGTATTTTGTAGTTTTCAGCCTGTTGATCCTCAAGATTCAACACGATGCGATGCTTTGCTTGTTAGCACGTGCAATTGTATCACGTTTTATCAATCACGTGGCATCCGCGATAAAATTGATATTTTCAATTCAGAATTTCCGTAGCAATAATGTTGTGATCGTTGGCAGTAATAATCACGTCGTCTTGGCACAATTATCAGACGATAACTCTTATATTTTCGGCGTGGCACTTTGCCCTTCCACTTACACGTGGGAAAAATATCTGGCGTATGGCACCAATTACAGTTTGTAGAAAATATTGCCTAATATGGCCTTTCGTAGAACAATAATATGTCCACAATGTGTGACAACGTTAGTATAGTTATTTTCAACACACGATGCAGTCGGATGCTCACTTGAGCACAAAAATATTTATAATGTCCACGTCGCGACGGACGGATACTCGAAACACGCCTGTCTGGCGTCAGATCTCCAGATGTAGTGTCGTCACTGACTTTCACTCGGAAGTAGGTCGCCAAAACGAAGTCATTGAGCGACTACTTTCATAGCTCCTTGCGTATCTGCAAGTGTTATACCTTACCAAAAACGTAATAATCATTCACCAAAATGATTCAATAATACAGAATGACGAATTAGAATATTCTGAGTCTTATGAAAGGATAAAAGTGATTAACAAGACCTCCAAAGTCAAAAATGCAATTGAGCGCTACTTCAAAGAGTATAGCATGAGCTCTCTGCTCCACGTGGTATTCTGGGTATGTTCAAAAGTACTACATCCCATAATAATTATTCCGTCACAAAAATATCACATGAACCATAGCTCAGCGGGTTCAATATACTCATATAAATAATAATGGATGTGTATTAAATTGATAGCGCATTGTAAGTAAACATTACCGAGCCGTTTGGAGCTCTTATTTTAAAGATTGTGAAGTGATACTATATGGAAGTGAAACTTAGTGGAAGTTTGTTGGGTTTATGGAAAACCAATTATTATGATCTTATTTGTTTAATATGAATTCCTTGTTCAACTTTGAACAAGTATGATGTGAAGGGTCAGAATTGTATTTGTTTAATGTTTTGTAGCGCCATATATTTGGATAATTAAATATTTTAATAGTAGGAGTTGATTTTTGTTTATTTTTGGAAGGGTATCCTCTATTTAATCCAAAGTGTGTAGATCACAGAGTGGGAGAAGAAACCATGAACCCCGATACTCCCGATTGAACATTGCTGGCAAACTGTGATTTGCATATTTCATTGCTGAATGGGCACAGTATTAAGACGAGTGGGAGAGGAGAGATGTTTCTGGCGACTGCTAATGAAGAGAAGAGATAGGAGGGTAGGACACATATTAAGACACCCAGGAATAGCAAACTTAGTTATGGATGGGAGGGTCGCGGACTAGAACTGTAGGGGTAAACCGGGTTAAAGAGATTGCCTCGAATGTAGGGTGTGGTAGCTATGTAGAGATGAGACGATTAGCTCAGGAGAGGGAGACATGGAGGGCTGCATCAAATCTGTTCAAAAACTGAAGACTCAAACGACAACAATCGCCAATTTTAATTACTTAGAGAGGCATGTGAGGCAAAAGTGGTTTTGGAGAATTTCAATCCCTGTAACACTGGAAGAGACTGCATAATGTACTGTACATCAGCGGCCAAGGTGAGCGATATTTAACTATAGGTCTATTAATAGCGATATGTTGACGTTCAAATCATCAATAAGTATGGCCAAATTACATCCAGAATAGCTTAAGTAAGAATACTTTTGATCCCCCATATTCCGATAGATTTGCCATTCCAGTGTGCAAGAGTGCAGTTCCCTCTTCAAACAATATTCGCAATTTCTTTAACAAAGCGCAATGACACACACTTAACAGTAGCACGTGTACATTTAGACAAAAAACATTTTTTTCCCTTGGGCAACTGTATGTGGCGTGCTCGCGAGCATCCGTACAACAAAATCGTTATGTCTCAGCAGAAGATGGTAAAACCAAAAAAGTAATTTTAAAATGTGTTAACATAATGTAACATCGAACCCTGCAGACATTCACAACTCTATAAAATTCCCACTTTGCTGCTCATATCAATATACTGTATGTATCAGAATATTCAGAATTAGAATGGACCCACCTATAGCCGCGATTGCTGTAATAGAATAGACCAATTATCAGCAATAATGCATCGTCCCCATTGTCTTGATCGCGGGCGAAGCCGCGGGTACCTGCTAGTATCAATATATCAGAAAGTACGCAAGCCAATAGCTCTAAACTTTGCACACGTATAGTACCTGGCATTCTAGATTAATTTGAAGTAACTTATATGAGCCTACGCCAGCGCTGCCAACATGATTCTAAGCCTGCTGATAGGTCTAATTTTAAAATGCATGTAACTTCTATACTAACTAATGGATTTCATTCAGAATTGACACAACAATAGATCATATTATTTCATATTATTTCTGACCAATACATGTATGTCATAGTTGCCAACATGATTTTACGCGCACTGTTAGATCCAATGTTTAACTGCATATAACCTCCATGCTATCCAATGGACTTCAACCACATTTTGTATTCTGTACTTTAAGAGATGGAACTAAGAACATATTCAGTCACCAGGGCTGCCAACTGTAGTTCTCTATAAGGCTACGTTATGCCAGGTATACTGTGCCCGTTTAGACCGGAGTCCGCACGACCACATATGCATTTTACCAAGAATCAGTCAGCACGAGAGTCAAAATATCCCGGGGCGCCAGATGGGTTAAAGCTAATCGCAAAAACGACATCAAATGAAAAAATGCTTTACTGATTTTTGGCTCAATGCAACAATAAGGATAGAAGGAGATTCAACTGGGCATAACACATCATGTAAAATTATCTCATTTTATTCTGAATTTAAAATTGACTGCAAAATAAAATGCTCAAAGCAGCATCATTCACGTGTGGCGACCCACATTACTATTTACACAATGTACAGAAATTTTCCAACACATTGGACAATTATCTTTGGAGACACAAGTCTGATTATCAGTCCTGTAGACTGTGTTCCAAAATTATATCCATTATTTATGATTAAATCCAGTTCAAATTTAATTGTCTTTACTGGAAATACCGTAGTTCACTGGTTGAATTTTTACATAATATTAACACTCGTAGAATAATTGTTCATAGAATTTTTAACTTTCACTTATTTTTCCAGTTTCAAAAAAATATTGTCAAAAAATATTATTATCTCTGAATCAACACAAATTATGTACACATATTAATAACATCATCTGAAAAGTATCTGACCATTGAGCATAGCATCGAAGAACTGTGCGAAGCACAACAAAATTAATTGTTCTTCTGACATTAAACGTTTCGAGAAGTGACTCGATTATAAACTTCAAGTTCCTAACAAAATATATGATTTCTGAATCATTAATTTGATCAATAAATTGTTGGACCATTCAACTATTCGATTTTCCACTTGGAATCATTATTAAGAAAAATATTTATATTTATGGCCATTTTAGTAACTTTCACAACTTGCAATTCTTCGACAGAATGCGGAAATAAGAATTGTAGCTTCATAATAAATTCATTTAGTTCATGGCACTAGGATTGAAAACATCCTTCAAATTATTCGTGGTTATAGAATTATTTTTAATTGGCAGTGGCCCATTCTATTATTTGTGTAAGAACACAACATTCCAACAACAACGGCAAAGGTCTTCCTCTGAAGAAGAATAAAATACTATCATGACAAATCCGGGTTCTAGCAAAATCAAAGTCTTAATGGAATCCGTAAACAAAGTTGAAATAAGAACTGATGGTTTTTAAGAAATAACCTTTGGGTCATTCATACGACGCAATGTGTAGTTCCAATACTCCTTCTTTAACACTGAGTCATCGAACCTGCTATTTGATTGAAGCTCAAATAAAAACCTCCTCATTCCTGCGACTTAAACATGCGCACCTGGGAATGGCATTTCAACTACTCCACACACATAAATTTTCTTCCCAAAATTTATACAATAAATCAAGCCTCTGCTTGTTATCAACACTGGAAGATTTATAAACTTACAAGTTTATTTTATTTTACCATTCAGTTCAACCCGTGAAGTTACCATACTTATGATAATCTTTATTTCACTTTCGAATGTGTATCTACGTCATGATTTTATATAAATACAAAAATATCCTAATTGATACAAATATCATTTGCTTCCCGTTTCATGCCTCTCCGTGTTATCTGAAAAATATACTTTACTCATTGCAAATATTAACTGTTCAACCAGAACTGTAATGTTGGTTGAATGCGGGCTTGCGCTAACCACTCTCCTTCGGAAAATCACCTGTTCCAAACTAGAAATGATTAAACTACTTCATAGGCTCTCTCTCAATAAATGTGATTATTAGAAAATATAAGATCCAAGAATTATTTAGAAAAGTTATGAAAATCATTATTGTTATTATTAGTGGATTATTATTATTATTATTAGTTATAATATTTTAAATATATTTAATTATTATTTCATTGTGTGAGAATCCACATGTTCGATTCTTCGAATATGGATAAAATATCCATTTCTCAACAAAAATAATTATTAACTTTTACAGTTACATCGGCTGATTACCGTGATTATCAAAAAATATGAAACATTCAAATAAATGCTCGTTCTGCTCGGTCATCGATCCTAAACTGTTCTGAGTGCTGAAAATAATCAGAATAACTCTAATATGTCTTGCGTAAATCTTTGCAAGATTTAAATACGAGGAAAAACAAATGTGTTGGTCATCTGCAGAAAATGAGTTTGTTCCAATTAGCTAGGCATAGTATAAAGTCAAAAGTGGCTTACATTTCTCGTTGGTCTTGAAGCGTAGTGAACCTGGTCTGTACCAGATTTATCCAGATACATGCCCTATCGGACACGCACGTCTAATCCTTGTATCGGCCGCCATTATATACCCACAATCTGTCTAACACGACATAGTGGAAATATTTCTTGAAGTTTGAAGTAACTGCTGATCCATTTTAATATTGACTTCAATTAAGTCCATAGCATTTCGCTTAAATGGGGTCAGATCCAAGTGATCTATTCTCAAATATGTCAGTTGTAACATAACTCACGGTAATCTTTTCAGTACAAGAAAACACTGACAGTCTAAACCAATCAACGGATGTTCTGAAGATCGTTCCCTGGGCATGGCTTATCACCATCTATCATGCGCGAAGCAACATATAGTTTCCCTTCGTCGGCTAATGAACAACACCGTGATAGACTGGCCTTCAATATACTGATAGATCGGAGTGGTTATCAAGTTACAATTTATGAAACTGACTAATTGGACTAAAATATCCAAGTATTAAATTATTATTACTGGACTGTGACAAAGTACTTTCTAGACAAAGTCTAGCATATGTCCATATAGAAATAAAATATTTCACCAGTGTCCGTAGAAAAATAACAATCACCTTAGTGATTCTCTCTGCCGGAAACTTACTATGTTCCACACATATCGCAGCACTTTTGTGACTATCACAATTTAAATATATATTCTGCGTAGATCCGGCAACCATGTGCCTTGGCTCAACGTGGCAGCACCTTGTCATGCAAGAGCTTGGTTCGAAGTGAGCTGATGTTGCTTGGGCCGGCCGGCTTTTATTCAAAACTGTCAGGTCCACGCTGCATCACGCTGAAATCTGGAAATCCTCTTATCTCTGGTATCCATGGTCCGATTCACTTGATACTAAGTTCATTCTCTTTCATTTGGCCGTGCCAGTAATCTGATCCAAGTCTCAAGTCTCTACTCTATGGCTAACTATTTAATCAACAAATAGTCTCGACCTCTGCTATTACTCGCTACGTCACATGACATGCTCTTGGCTGCATAAAATTTCCATTCCCTTCTAGAAGTAATGGAGCGCGATATTCAAATATCTCAACTTTCAAAAGCGGCTGTAGCCTTTCCCTTGATATCTAGGTGTCTGAATCTTGGAATACCCATTCCTAGAGTTGGGCACAATACAGTATTTTGAACTAATTAGAAATTTCGATATTACCAACTTAATTTCGTCATTATTCCAGATAGATCCATAATATAGATTAATCATTGGCATGATTCTTAAATTTTAAGAAAAGTAGGCTCTTTAGTTCGTCACGGAGATTTTAGTTGGTTCCTCAGTGTAGGGGCTGCGACAACGCGGTCATGTAACCCCGTGTACTTTGGGTAAGTGTAGAATCTGTCTGATTAACGGTGTGAATTGAGATGGCTGTAATAGTCTGTAATTCAGGTAAGGACTGCAGACGGTCAATTTCAAGCAGTAGTTCCTAATGTTGCTACCAGATACTACCGTCAACGACACCTAGCTCTGAACTTGACTACTAGATGACACCGCAACCAGCAACTCGCAACGAACGTTGGAACTTCCCCTCCAAAGGAAAGCATACTGAGGGATTTTTAGCGCTCTTAGAAAATACGACGACTTTGGCCGGCTTTGAACCCGCGACCTTGGGTATAGAAGTTCAGCATGCTACCAGTTACGTCACCGAAGCCGCTTCACACTAAGTCAGATGGAAATCTGAATTTGATCTCGTGTAAGTGCGTTGTCATGGCGACGTCTGATGGCTCATCCTTCATCAATTTAGTAGTGTTGCCATGGCAACCACTGAGAGCTCTTGGCATTTTCCTATAATTCCGAAATCATTTTTCTCATCCCTTGGCGTAATGATGGGTCATATCAAAAATTCTTTCAGACAAAAGTTTTAGGTAATTATTAGGGGAATATTGTCCATTTTGTACGGTTTTGATATTGTGCCTATTAAGAGAGATATGATTAATGTTTCCCGAAAAAAACACTTTTCCCCACCCCTTTGGTCAATGGTTGGTGCTATAAAAAACTCTTCAAACATAAATTTTTGGGCTTTATCCGACACATAGTATGAACTGTCAACGGATTCGATATTTCACATATTAAGAGAGTTATAGCAATATTTCACTTTTTCGAAAAAAGCCCCCCCCCATTTTCACCCCCTTCGACCGATTTAACCCAGTAACGAACTCGACCGAGATTTTATAGGTATACATATTCGGTAAAAAAAATTCAAAGCGATTGGTGCAAAATTACAGCAGTTATCGTGTCCACAAGAAACTGATATATATACAGTGTGGTCCAACCGCCCCTTATTATTTAGTTTTATGAAACCCAACTAACATCGCATTTCTCCCGATGGTCGATATTGCTCTGCGCTCTGACTGTGTGACAGCAATGTAATTGGGTCATGGGTCTAGCAAAGAAAAACCGATCTTAAACTTATCCCCGCCAAATACTATGGCCCATTCTACTAACATATGACTTACTGCTCCTTGAAATAACACACATACACGTAATACGATCGAATTAATAGCTTACCCCACGTGATGTGTAATAGTAGAAAGTTAAATCAACACCATAAACTGTGATTGAAGACTTTGAGATGGACTTAAACGTTTGAGGTGGGACGGCTACAGTAACTACAGCACGTTTAGCGTGCTGTATCTACCATGTGTAGGTGGCTGAGAGCGTTAAAGCCTGACCGTACGTGGTGGACGCAAGCGGGTAGAATGCTGCTTCGAATCAAGAAGTAGGCATACTTTATTGAACGAAATCCCACTTTCCATTTTAGTCGGGATGTAACTACATGCCACATTTATTGCCTTAAGACGTATTTTTGTGTAGACTACGTTGAATTTTGATGATTTATGAAGAGAATATGATCGAATTGGTACGTTATGCCACGTGACCTGTAATAGCAGAAAATTAAAAAACTGACATGAATATTAACATAACATATCGAAGTGTTGCTCCGGAGGTCCGGGTTCGATTCCCAGCTCTGCCAAGAAATGTAATACTTGACTGAGGGCTGAAATTGGGTACACGTAGCCTCGTGAAGCAAATATGAGAAGAAGTGGGTTCCGATTCCCACCTCAGCCACCCTGGAAATGGTTTTCCGTGGTTTCCCACTTCTACTCCGGCCAAATTCCGGGACGGATTCTATCTTAAGGCCACGGCCACCTCCTTCCCAATCCTTAATTCCAAATATACACATCATTACAAGCCCGCAATAACTCAGGACATCAGAAAAATTCTACACACACACCCAAGTAATCGGGTCTGAATGATCACGATATTCTAGCCCCTCAAATGAAACAAAACAACAACATATCGAAAAATATTCTGATCGCCAGTGCTTGCATCGAAGTATACGTATTCCTTAGAAATTCCCATGGTATTATTAGCATACTTTCGATTTTTACAAAAAATGAAAGTAGACATGAAATCTACTAACCCCGTGGCACTACAGCCCTTAAAGGGCCTAGGCCTACCAAGCGACCGCTGCGCAGCCAATTGGCCTGCAGATTTTGGGGTGACGCGTGGTCAGCGCGTCGGGTCCCCTCGGCCGTTAATCTTGGTTTTCGTGACCGGGGCACTGTCTCACTGTCAGACAGCTACTCAATTGTCCTCACGAGGCTGAGTGCACCCCGTTCCAACCCTCACGGCAGTTTTAAAATCCCTGACGGAGCCGGGGATCGAACCCGGGGCCTCCGGGCGAGAGGCAGGCGCGCTACCCCAACACCACGGAGCCGGCTTATGAAATCTACACAGGGCCATAAATTGTGTGTCTGTCTGTGTGTATGTGTGATTGTGTGTCTGTGTGTGAGTGTGTGTACTCTGAATGTCTTCCCCCTCCCCCTATCAATTCGAACACGGTGAAACCAAATTGAACGAAATTTGGTATAGAGGTAGAACTAGCAAAGGGCACCTCAGTGTCATGTTTTATATCGCCGCCATCTTGACGGAAACGTAATGGCGGCCACCCAAATGTTCAAAGCTTAAATCAAATTACGAATAACCTAATCATCCGATCTCTACCAAATTTTGCAACAACATATATTTATATGGTGAGCGTCTTTTGACTAAACTACAAGGTAATCAGCCCAATAGTTTGCAGATAGTGGCCATGTATGTGTGCAAATCTATTCCCCCTATCAATTCAAACACGGTGAAACCGAATTGAACGATACTTGATAGAGAGGTAGTACTAGTAATGGAAACCTCAGTGCCATGTTTTATATCGCCACCATCTTGAGGAAAACGTAATGGCGGCCTCCCAAATGTTTTGAAAGCTTAAATAAATTACGACCAACCTAATAATCTGATCTCTACCAAATATTGCAACAGCATACCATTATGTTGGAAGCATATTTTGACCAAACTACAAGATCATCAGCCCAACAGATTGCATATGGCGGCCATGTATGTGTGCAAATCGATTCCCCCTATCAATTCAAACACGGTGAAACCGAATTGAACGAAAATTGGTACAGAGGTAGCACTAGCATAGAACACCTCAGTGTCATGTTTTATATCGCCACCATCTTGACGGAAACGTAATGGTGGCCACCCAAATGTTCAAAGCTTAAATCAAAAATTACGAATAACTTAATCAACCGATCTCTACCAAATTTTGCAACAACATATACTTGTATAGCGAGCGTCATTTGACCGAACTATAAGGTCGTCAGCCCATTAGTTTGCAGATGGCGGCCATGTATGTGTGCAAGTTGATTCCCCTATCAATTCAAACACGGTGAAACCGAATTGAACGAAATTTGGTACAGAGGTAGAACTAGCAAAGTGCACTCCAGTGGCATGTTTTATATCGCCGCCATCTTGACGAAAACGTAATGGCGGCCATACTAATGTTAAAAGCTTGAATAAAATTACGACCAACCTAATCATCTCATCTCTACCAAATTTTGCAACAACATAGACTACCTTTATGTATAGAGATTCTTTTAATCCCACTACAAGGTCATCAGGCCAATAATGTGCGGATAGCGGCCATGTATGTGCGCAAATCGATTCCCCCTATCTTTTCAAACACGGTGAAACCGAATGGAACGAAGTTTGTTACAGTGGTAGCACTAGCAAAGGCCACCTCAGTGTCATGTTTTATATCGCCGCCATCTTGACGGAAACGGAATGGTGGCCACCCAAATGTTAAAAGCTTAAATCAAATTACGACCAACCTAATCATTTGATCTCTACCAAACTTTTCAACAACCTACCTTTTTGTGGGAAGCATCTTTTGACTGAACTACAAGGTCATCAGCCCAATAGTTTGCAGATAGCGGCCATATATGTGTGCAAATCGATTCCCCATATCATTTCAAACACGGTGAAACCGAATTGAATGATATTTTTTTCATAGGTAGCACTAAAAAAAGGGCACATCATATTCATGTATAATATCCGTATACCGCGTTGTATTTCAAGAAGCTACTACAACCAACATTCAATTATACTCCTTGAGAAGGTCAAAGATAACAACACCCATGCATTTAGGAGAAATTAGGCTATACGTTCTTTAGCGAACATCTTGTTTTGTTATTAAATTTTAACAAAAAGTCTTAGCATATCTTTAGGCCCGTTTCACACGACACTCGCTGGCAAGGATGCTGCTGTGATCGCTCGTACAAAATCCTGTATGTTTCTGTTCCATTCGTCAGTACATCTGCTTGTATGACCTAAGTGTATCACACGCTAGCATTTTGTACGCTAAGTTGTATGAAATAAAACCGAAGGGCTGTCGTTTGAGGGCATTTTTTGCAGTACTTTCGCCTTATTAATGGAAAGCGGTCGTTAAACTTGCTTTAAGCAAATTAGACAACATGCCAGGTACGGAAAGAATGCATTCCAATTAATATTTAACATCTAACTGTAATAATTGAATATTTTACCATACGCGTTAATAAGAAGCGCAAGAAAAACCACCAGTGTGTGTTGGAAATGTGTGCAAGTGTTATAGCACCCGCTCGCTCTTTCGAAGATCCGGGTTCGAGACTATTCAACGGCAGATTTTTAAAATTCTTTTTAACTATTGTATTATACCCTCCCTACCTCGTACAGCAAGATTTCAACTTGGATTTGTTCACATTATCTACGAAGACGATAGGGAAAGCTATTTTCTTGTCTCATTGAAATGGTTATTTTCCCTAAATACTGTTCAAAACCATGGATGGATACTATTCGTTATAATTATTATTTTTTTAGTCGATTTTACCCTCCAGGTTAGGTTTTCCCATGGACTCAACGAGGGATCATTTCGTTACCGCGTCTACGGACAGTGTCGTGGAGCTTGAAACATCTCGTCTGGGGGATACAACTGGGGAGATGGGATCAGCACCTCGCCCAGGTGGCCTCACCTGCAATGCGAACAGGGTCCTCTTGAGGGATGCGAAGAGAGGGGAAGATCGGGAGGGATTGACAAGGTAGAGGGAAGGAGGCGGCCGTGGCCGTACGGTAGGTAACATCCCGACATTCTTCGAAGGCGAAGTGGGAAACCACGGAAAACCACTTTGAGGATGGCTGAGGTGGGAATCGAACCCCCTCTACTCATTTGGACCACCCGAGGCTGAGTAGACCTGTCCCAGTCCTCATACCACTTTTCAAATTTGGTGGCAGGGCCGGGAATCGAACCCAGGACGTCCGGGGTGGCAGCTAATCACGCTGACTACTACGCAACGGAGGCGACTCTATTCGTGATAATTAGAATTTTAATAGTTCAATATTTATAATAATATGACACGTTCTGTAATTACTGCCTTGCTGCGAGGCTCAGCGGTAACGTTCTCGCTTGCTGGGCCCAAGGTTGCATATTCGTATCCTGGCGCAGCCAGCTGGCATTTGAGGGTGTGCAAATGCGAGGGAGCGGTGTCTGTAGATTTACTGGCACGTTGCAGATCCCCTTCGGAGCAAAATTCTGGCACCCCGGTGTATCTAAAAGCCAGAGCAGTTAAAAGGGACGTAAAACCAATAATGTAATAATTATCTGTATTTACTGTATGTGTGGGGCAGTTAACCTCGTAGTTCCGCCCCTTAAAACCTCACTAACTAACTATTACTGTAAGTGTATAGCAAGCGCTTTTCACACAGACGCCGTTGAAAGAAATTATAGTTTTGGTCTGACGTATTTATTCGTGAGCCTACCTACATAACAAATCTATTTGTTATGTGGGTCGTCGGAGTGAGTCGGAGTTTTTCTTTAAACCAAGGTGGTCAAAATTTCGATCACTTGCTACCTTGAATATACAGGATACCTTGCTTTCGTTCTACAGATCATTATGTCGTCGTCAAATCTGGCTGCATACCATCGGATAAGTACGGTCCTTTTGAGGACCAAATTAAAAGTCACTCGTTGGAACAGATAGATATGCGTCCATAATGCATCCATAATAAACGACATTAAGCAAAAAAAAAGCACTAGTTGAAGGTTCGAACCTACTACAACGCGACTTCGTTGACGCTACACTAGCAATTCTTGATTTAGCCACCATAGCTACCGAGAACCATGGAGTAGTGCTGGCACGTATTGAATCTATTCGTAAACACTTCCTGCCCGAACGTAAGAAGGTGTTATTCGGAACTCTGATCGTTTCAATCATGCATTATATTTGAGGTCATTGAAATAACACTGCCACTATTGATTTCTACTATATTCGCGAGGATGTACTCAACGGTAAAGTTGTACAATGGACGTAAAGGGGCAGGTACTAATATTTTTAGGATGACTGTGATATACGCGTTAGTTGGGTTGCCTTCCTCCAAAAAAAAATAAGGGGCTGGTGGACCACACTGTATATATATACATAAATTATATTGTTACGGCTGTGAGTTTGTGTCATCGCTCGCCGCTTGAGTCACAACTGCCCCAGGGGCTGGGCTGTGGCATGCCTCCTGTATTGCGTGTGCCTTATGCAACAGGGCTACTAAGACAAAGAGATAGTCCAGAAGATTCGTGACTGGACCAGCGATGGAAGCCTCGAGAAGCCGTGGACCCTGGATGGATCTAGAACCATTTATTGAGTCACCGGACTGCTATATAAGAGTGACCCGTGAAGCAGTTGTTGTTGTTGTGTTTTACGAGCTAGTGTGAGCGAATATCCTGAGCGACAGAAGTGTGGTGACGAAGTGCTGTGGTGGTTACGAAATCCAGTGACATTGTTTCTCCCAGCTTGTGAACGGCGTACATCAAGTGCTCGTAAGTAACTGTATTTGTTGTACCTGAGGAAGAGGGGCAGGTAGCTTCTGTCAAGGCCACCGGACTCATTAGGACGGATTAACTTCTGTGGTCTGTTGCAAGTGAAAGGGGCCAAGAGCGCATAAGGAAGAGGCTTGAGGAAACTGAGTGAGGCTCCTAATTGCTTATATTTGCTGATTAGTGTAATTTTCTGGCCGCAATAAAATTAATTATTTCTTTAAGCAGTAATTGGTGTTGTGCTTTGTACCCACCGTAATCCAGTTAACAAAAGTGCCACTAGGGGGTGGCACGTAACAACTGGTGTCAGAAGCCGGATTACGAACTCAAGCACAACACCTGACGGTCCTGGTTTCAAAACCCGAGCAGGTCATTTTCTCTAATTTTCCTGTGAGTGCATGCCCTTTACAAGACAAACAACTAAAATGGAGGAGAAATTGGCAGCACTGCTAGAAAAGTTAAATGGCATGGAAACCAAGATGGAAGACGGCCAGAAGAAGATGGAGGATGGCCAGAAGAAGATGGAGGATGGCCAGAAGAAGTTAGCAGAGGACCTGAAGGACAGCCAAAATAAGTTAGCAGAGGACCTAACTTCCAAATTAGAAGAAGGCCAAAATAAGTTAGCGGAGGACCTGAAGCAGATGGAAGACAGCCAGAATAAGTTAGCAGAGGACCTAACCGCCAAATTTCTGTATGGCCAGAAAAATCTGGAAGAGTGTCTGCTGACGAAATTAGAGGAGAGCCAAAGGAAATTAGAACAGGGCCTACGTGAGGAAGTCGCGGCAGTGGAGGAGAAGTTCAACACCTTGCAAGTGGAAGTTGCCGAGCTGCGCCAACGCCCGCTGATGGGGGTGGAGGAGAAATTCAACGCCTTGCAAGTGGAAGTTGCCGAGCTGTGCCAACGACCGCTGATGGGGGTGGAAGAGAGATTCAACGCTCTACAAAAGGAATTTGCTGAGCTGCGCCGACTCCCGCCGACAGGGATGGAAGATAGATTCAAAGCCCTACAAGAGGAAGTCGCCGAGCTGCGCCGACGCCCGCCGACCGGGGTGGATGAGAGAGTCAAAGCCCTACAAGAGGAAGTTGCCGAGCTGCGCCAACGCCCGCCCACCGTTACACCGGGAATATCAGGAACGGGACATAGCAGAGTGACGCCCCCAACCTTCGACGGAAAGGTCCCGTGGAGCACCTACTTACGTCAGTTCGAGGCGGCCTGTTCCATAAATAACTGGAACAACACAGAAAAGGCTACAGCTCTCATTGTAGCGCTGAGAGGTGACGCCCTTAACGTCCTTCAGGCCATCCCGACTGGATCCCAGGACTACGCTTCACTGATCGCCCATATGGAGTCCCGATATGGAGATAGCCATCTTCAGCAGGCCTACCAGATGCAGCTCCGGACCCGGGTACAGAAGAACGCGGAAACCCTGCAGGAGTTCGAGATGGACATCGCACGCCTCGTAAGGCTTGCCTACCCAACAGCGCCGGCCGACTTTCTGGAGCAGATAGCGACGCAGACCTTCACCGACGGGCTACGGGACTCGGACACTAAACAGGCGCTGCGACTCGCGCGCAATAAGACCCTGGCAGATGCGCTGAGCCACGCACTTGAATTCGAGACGGCAAAACAGGCATCCAGAATGCACGCGCGGGTGCGTCAAGTGGACGTCGATGAACCAGCAAAAACCAACGAGACCAAGCCCCTGGCCGACGAATTGATGGAGGCGCTAAGCCGTTTCTTCGATAGTCGCGGCACCACCAGCAACGACACAGCCGGAAGACAACCGGAGAGGCGGCCTGGAAGAGGACTACCGACCTGCTGGGCCTGCGGTAAGAAAGGCCACCTGAGCAAGGACTGCGGTGATCGCCGCCGCCGAGGGTACCCGACGGGAAATCAGTCGTCTGAAAACCGCGCGGCCCAGGGAAACGAGTATTAGCCAGCCTTGGGGGGCAAAGGTTGGCTTGTGACAGTCGTCAAGCCCCGGCAGTCCAAGTGCGTGTGACGAAGTTACGGAGGGACAATAGCAGCCTGATGGTCGACGGAGTCATCAACGGAGTGAGCTGGCCCATGCTGATCGACACGGGAGCATCGAGGACCATCGTCAATCCCACTGTGATCCCGAAGTGGAGAGTGCAACCCACACAAAGGAACCTCCAGCTAATAACCGCGACCGGAGAGACCGCACCGGTACATGGCGAAGCATCACTGGAGTTCGTCATTGGTCGACGGGCGATAAAGCATCCAGTGCTTGTGGCTGACGTATCAAATGAAGTGATCATCGGACTGGACTTCCTGGACCAGAACAACATCATCTTGGATCTGAGTACCAACACTCTGCACTTCGGAGGTGAGGAACTTGCTTTGCAACCAGCACACGAGGCCGTCACCGCACGACGAGTAAGGCTGAGAGAGGATGTCATCGTTCCTGCCAGGACGGAGGTCAGCGCCGCCGTAATTGTCGACGGAACTGCTGAGGGAGTGGCGGCTGTCATCGAGCCAAAATATGAGGACATCCAGACAAAAGGATTGCTAGTTGCCAAGACCCTCATCAACACGACGTCTCGGCCGTACGTCCGCCTGTCCAACCTGAACGACTACGACATTACGGTTCACCGGGACACCAACCTAGGAGTCTGCGAGCCCGTTACCTGGATTGCCCGCATCACCGACACGACGGACGGACACCTGCAGACGGACAACCGAAGAAGACGCACACTGCCAGAAGAACTACAGAAGCTGTACCAAGGATCCCAGGACCATTTAGACGAGGAACAATCACGCCAACTTCAGGACCTGCTACGCGAATTCCAGGATGTCTTCTCCGTGGGGAGCAAAGACTTCGGCAGGACAAGCTTGGTCCAGCACAGAATCGACGTTGGGGACAGCGCACCGATTAGGGCCCCATTCCGACGTGTCCCGCTCGCCAAGCAAGCCGAAGTCGACCGGATGGTAGAAGAGATGAAGGAGCAAGGGGTGATCGAGCCATCACATAGTCCTTGGAGTTCTCCGGTCGTGCTTGTGAAGAAGAAGGACGGTTCCACCAGGTTCTGCGTGGACTACAGGCGGGTGAACGACGTCACGAAGAAGGACAGCTACCCTCTACCCCGGATCGACGACACGCTGGACACCATATCAGGGTCAAGATCGTTCTCCACCTTGGATTTGAAGAGTGGCTACTGGCAGGTGGAGGTCCACCCTAAGGACCGCGAGAAAACGGCGTTCTCTGTGGGCAGCGGGCTCTGGCAGTTCACCGTCATGCCATTTGGTCTGTGCAACGCCCCTGCGACCTTCGAAAGGCTAATGGAGTCCATTCTGAGGGGACTACACTGGAAGACCTGCCTGGTCTACCTAGACGACGTCATCGTTCTGGGGAGAAGCTTCGAGGAGCACTACAGCAATCTGAAGGAGATCTTGTTGAAGCTACGGGCTGCCCAGCTGAAGTTGAGCCCCAAGAAGTGTCAGCTCCTCCAGAAGCGGGTCCAGTACCTTGGGCATATCGTCTCCGAGGAAGGGGTGCGCACCGACCCAGAGAAGACCGCAGCTGTGAGGGGGTGGCCAGTTCCGAAGGACAAGTCCCAACTACGAAGCTTCCTGGGACTCTGCACTTATTACCGTCGCTTCGTGAGGGGATTCGCCGACATCGCCAAACCTTTACATCGCCTGACTGAGAAGGACCAACTCTTCACGTGGACAGCAGAATGCCACAGTGCCTTCGAACAACTCAAGCAGGCTCTGTGCACCGCGCCTATTCTGGCCTACCCCAGACCTGGAACAAGGTTCATCGTCGATACCGATGCCAGCGACTTTGGCATAGGGGGAATCCTGTCGCAGGTAGTGGACGGCGAGGAGAGAGTAGTGGCCTACTTCAGCAAGGCCTTGTCAAAGCCAGAAAGGAACTACTGCGTCACCAGGAAGGAGCTGCTCGCCATCGTGAAGACCATTGAACACTTCCACAAGTACCTGTACGGGCAAGAATTTCTCATCAGGACCGACCATGCATCCCTGCGGTGGCTCCTGAACTTCAAGCAGCCCGAGGGTCAACTCGCGCGGTGGTTAGAGAGGCTTCAACAGTATAACTTTGAGATTCAGCACAGGAAAGGCCAACTGCATTCTAACGCCGACGCCCTGTCACGAAGACCGTGCCCCGAAGACTGCACCTTCTGTGCCCGAAGGGAGGAGAACACCGGGATACTGTGCCGACGGACTACTGTGGAACTTCAAGGGAACTGGAGCCGCGAATCTTTCACGCGGGCACAAGCAGAGGATGATGACCTGGGACTGATAGCCGAATGGAAGAGGGCCTGTGTCCCCAGACCCGGGTGGAACATTGTGAGTGACTGCAGCCCAAAGTTTAAGTCCTACTGGGCACAGTGGGACTCGCTGATTGTAAGGGATGGCCTCATCTGCCGTACCTGGGAGAGCACCGACGGGAAGACATCTCGGGAACAAGTCGTCGTTCCAAAGGCTATGACGGAGGAAGTCCTGAAGGAAGTTCATGGAGGATCATCTGGTGGACACCTAGGGATAAAGAAGACCCTGGAGAAGCTGAGAGAGCGGTTCTACTGGATCGGATGCCGAACAGACGTGGAGAACCACTGCGCGAGGTGCCACGATTGCGCAGCCAGCAAGGGCCCAGGACGAAGACGACGGGGTCCACTGAAGACCTACAACGTGGGCGGCCCCATGGAGAGAGTGGCCATCGATGTTGCTGGGCCATTCCCGTTAAGCGAGGCAGGGAACCGCTACATATTAGTCGTCAGCGACTACTTTACCAAATGGCCGGAGGCGTATGCGCTCCCTAACCAAGAAGCCGCGACGATTGCAGAGACCCTGGTGAAAGAATTCGTCAGCCGGTACGGAGTACCCCTGGAGCTGCACTCCGACCAAGGGAGGAACTTCGAGTCGCAGGTGTTCCAGAACCTATGCCAGCTGCTGGGAATCCGGAAGACAAGGACGACGCCGCTACACCCTCAGTCCGACGGGATGGTAGAGCGATTCAATCGCACCATCGAGAACCATCTCCGAATAGTCGTCAGCGAGCACCAGAGGGATTGGGACAAACATCTTCCACTATTTCTCCTGGCCTACCGCGCCGCCGTGCATGAAGCCACCGGGTGCACACCAGCCCGGGCCATGTTTGGGAGGGAGCTCCGTCTACCTGTCGATCTTGCCTTCGGCCGACCTGGGAATGATCCGATCCCGGTAAGCCAGTATTGTCAAGAACTGGTCGACCAACTGGAGGACGTGCACGCGTTCGCGAGGAAGAAACTGCGGATCGAGACCGACCGAATGAAGACCCGATACGACCAGCAGACGGATGCCGGCGGTTTCCACGAGGACGACCTGGTCTGGCTCTTCAACCCATTACGGAAGAAAGGCCTGTCACCCAAACTTCAGAAGTCCTGGGAGGGCCCGTACCGAGTCGTGAAACGGATCAACGATGTCGTCTACAGGATCCAGCGGAACCCGAGGGCGAAGATGAAGATCGTGCATCGAGATCGCCTGGCAGCCTACGGAGGGACACAGACGGACCAATGATTGATCGGGACGATCAGCCTTTTTAGGAAGGGGGTGGTGTTACGGCTGTGAGTTTGTGTCATCGCTCGCCGCTTGAGTCACAACTGCCCCAGGGGCTGGGCTGTGGCATGCCTCCTGTATTGCGTGTGCCTTATGCAACAGGGCTACTAAGACAAAGAGATAGTCCAGAAGATTCGTGACTGGACCAGCGATGGAAGCCTCGAGAAGCCGTGGACCCTGGATGGATCTAGAACCATTTATTGAGTCACCGGACTGCTATATAAGAGTGACCCGTGAAGCAGTTGTTGTTGTTGTGTTTTACGAGCTAGTGTGAGCGAATATCCTGAGCGACAGAAGTGTGGTGACGAAGTGCTGTGGTGGTTACGAAATCCAGTGACATTGTTTCTCCCAGCTTGTGAACGGCGTACATCAAGTGCTCGTAAGTAACTGTATTTGTTGTACCTGAGGAAGAGGGGCAGGTAGCTTCTGTCAAGGCCACCGGACTCATTAGGACGGATTAACTTCTGTGGTCTGTTGCAAGTGAAAGGGGCCAAGAGCGCATAAGGAAGAGGCTTGAGGAAACTGAGTGAGGCTCCTAATTGCTTATATTTGCTGATTAGTGTAATTTTCTGGCCGCAATAAAATTAATTATTTCTTTAAGCAGTAATTGGTGTTGTGCTTTGTACCCACCGTAATCCAGTTAACAAAAGTGCCACTAGGGGGTGGCACGTAACAATATATAAACTTTTGAACTGACGGTGATTTTGGGGTCTGGGGGATGTGAAACGCGAAGACATGTCGAAATTTTGCGGAAGTCGAAACATGGTACCCATTGCAATAGTTAGCTTTCTAATGAAATCTACCTAAAACTGCTTAGTTTCCTCCGAATCTATATCTGGACGGTGTAGATCCTCAGCTTTATCGTGGGTCCGTTCAATACGAAGTTGCTGCTGCTATCGAGAATTGAACATTGTTTCACTATTTCAAGGCCACCACCCTATCCATTACGCTATCAGAGCTCCAATAATAACTGGGCAATGAATGTGTTCAGTTCGAGTTATGAGAAACACAACCGTTGTTTTAACATGTTCGGCCGTGGCCCCTCTCCATCGTAAGTAAACTGAACTGAGCTCCAGATGGCCTGACTTACCTTGCGGCAGCTGCGCGCATCAATGGGACTCTGTTAGCTAGTCCTCGGGCCAGACCTCGCTTACTTACTTTCCTTCTGGCTGTTCTAGTCTCAAGCCTGGAGCGTTGTTCTCTGTTTGAATGACCTAGTCTAAAACCTCGAGTGATGTCTCCAGTTTGACTGACCTGGTCGCAAACCTTAAGCGATGTCTTCAGTTTGACTGACCAGATCTGAAATCTTGATCTAGTGATAAAATCACAGATTCCTTCCGGAAAAGGGGACTGAAATACTTTGGTCACATGTACAGAATGGATGACAATAGGCTGACAAAGAAAATTTTAAACCTAGCACTATCTTTGAAAACACCACAACAATTGACTGGTCGAAATAACACAAGGCCTGCAAGAAACTGGTACTAACGAATAAATCATTCACAAAAGACCAACACAGAACAGGTATAACATACAGGCTATATCTCACAAAGCCAAAATTAGACACAACAGGTGGTTATAAAACCAGAGGAACTGTATGGTTCAGAATGCCTTATCCTAAGTAAACAAGAAGTTCCGTGACGAACTAAAGAGCCTACTTTTCTTAAAATTGAAGATTCATGCCAATGTTTAATCTGCATGGACCTATCTAGAATAATGACGAAATTTTTAATTTGTTCGAAATATACCTGATATAGTCTAGCCTAATAGAGCACTACAGTTGGCAGCCCTGGTGACTGAATCTATTTGACCAACGCTCTTAAGTTGTAACGTTCGTCAGCAGGAGTAACCAAGTTCAGAACTAGAAGTCGTAGACGGAGACGTTTGGTAACAAAAGTAGAAACTACTTGAAAATTGGATGTCTGTAGTCCTTACTTGAATTATAAACAGATACCACACACTAATACAATCATCAAAATTACACCGGTTATCAGACAGATTCTACACACCCCCAAAGTACACGGGGCTACATGACCACGTTGTCGCAGCCCCTAAACTAAGGAACAAACCATTTGTCATATAATCTTTGCTACGTCTATCACTGGTTATTTTGCTTCCCTTGTAGCAGAAGTCTCCGACTTTAGCTTTTAACCTACCAATTAGACGTCAATAGCGGTTTCCCATTTATTTCGGCTGCAATCCATTATTTTTCTTTTACATTGTTTGATTTTCATCATGAATTCTTTCGACTGAGTCTAGAATTGAAATTACTTGTTTAGAAGGTGAGAGAATTATCTCGTCCAATGCGAGAGGTAGTCTAGCACTTCTACGATAAAATCAGGACATGACCCGTCAAACAGTGCCGCCTGTCAGCTCAATGAATGAGTTCTCTTTACATCAATATGCGGAGGCGGCCGGTTATTGGAAAGGCAATCGTGGTAACCCACATATCAAGGGGAGAGGGAATGACCATCAGTACATTCAATATTCAAAACTTTCCGAAGCTGCACATAAATTCTATGTACTATGCCATTTCTATTAATAGTTCGATCGTGTCCGGGACATTATTTCTATGTGGTGCAAAGAGATGTCTATGTGTCATGTGGCTTGTTTTAAGGCCAGGTGACGTACCTGTTACCAACTTCACCAGATGAATATTATTCATTATATTTTTTCGAAACAGCCACGGTGGCTGAGAGCGCTAACGCACTACTTCGTACCTCGCTGGCATTCGGAGAAATGGTTCTCGTGGTTTCCCGATTTCACAACTGGAACTGTACCTATCAACAAGTTCACGGCCGACTAAGTTCCAAAATACCTCTCCTGACCCATCCTTAATTACACCCAGACATGATTTATATTTATAACTAGCAGAATTACCCGCTCTTCGAACGGTCTTCGGTATTAATAATCAGACGTTATCAATTGAGCTACTGTTGCAATGGTTAGGGGCTTGTTATTCCTTCATATGTTTATCAGAGCGAAGTTAGTATTCTGGGAATATCACACACACTGTTAATTTGAGGTCCTTAAAATGTGGTTTTCGGAGAGTCATTATAGACTCCCGAATTTTGTGTCTCACATTGAGAAGCGCAACATATGCTTTGGTCGTCCTTCCAGGATAATTTTTATATTTCGCCTATCTTAGCATGTATTTTGAAAAGTTTCTTCCTATACCAATCCTTCTATGAGAAGTACGGTGAAGAGTTTTATAAATAATTGGTGTATTGACTTTCATGGATACCTAATTTTACGATGCTCCAAACATTCCCACACGAGTTATAGGCGTACATAAAGATACACAGAAAGGCCAAAAATCCCTAAGTATGCCTTACTTCGGAGAGGAAGTAAAGCCGGCGGTCCCGTGTCATAAATTTATGGCATGTAATAGAACATTCCACTAACTACAATTGTGTGAAGCTAAATTTGTACGTTAGATTTGATTAACGCTCTATTAGTTCCAAAGTTTGCCGGTTGCGGTGGCATCTAGTAGTCAAGTCACAGCTAGATGTCGTTGACGGTAGCATTTGGTAGCAAAAGTAGGAACTACTGGAAATTGATCGTCTGCAGTCCCTACCTGAAATACATATAACACACACTAATACAGTCATCACAATTAACACCGGTTAGCAGACAGATTCTATACACATGAGGCTACGTGAACGCGTTGTTGCAGCTTCTAAACTGAGGAACCAACCAACCAACCAACCTACAACATATTACCCAGAAGTCCGAATATGGATATATCAACCACACAGTTACAAACAAAATCATCCTTACGATGAACCCGTTTGTTGAAAAAAAAAAGTTAGAATGTGCTCAATCTAAATTCACCTAACGTGTACTTCCTGTCGTGAAAATAAAATTGAAAACCTCGTAGACGAAACGCAATACACTTCAAATAAAGACTGACCCTCACCGTTGTGTAAAGTCCCCATCCACAGGAAGACACCTTTAACAAATTATAAAGGCTTGAGGTCCATGGATATTCAGGATTTTAGCCTCCAATGGCCCAAATTCCTAATAGCCACAAAAAATACTATTTCAATTGAGTATTTTTAGCCTACTTTCGATTTTTGCAAAAAATGAAAGTAGACTTATGAGATCAACACAGGGCGAAAAAAGTGTGTCTGTCTGTGTGTGTGTATGTGTGTGTGTGAGTCTGTGTGTGTGTGTGTATGTGTGTGTGTGAGTCTGTGTGTGTGTGTGTGTGTGTCTGTGTGTGTGTGAGTGTGTGTACTCTGAATGTCTGTCCCCCCCTATCAATTCGAACACGATGAGACCGAATTGAACGAAATTTGGTACAGAGGTAGCCCTAGTAAAGGACACCTCAGTGTCATACTTTATATCGCCGCCATCTTTACCAAAACAGAATGGCGGCCACTCAAATGATCAAAACGTAAAATCAAATTACGGCTAAACTAATCATCCGATCTCTACCAAATTTGGTGACAACATACCTTTATATAGGACGCGTCTTTCACCAAAAATTCAAGGTCATCGGCCATGCCATTTCAGGATGGTGGCCGTGTGAATTATGCAACCATTTTAATAAATAGCTTAAGACCCTCCAATTCCGATTATCGAGCCTAGGGGGGTTTAAGCTATCCTGAAGGTCGTGATACGTTATTTATTATAATTTAATATTATAATATTATACAGTATGCGTGGCTTAAAAGAGCTGAGCCGTTTGTGTCACACGACAAGATGGCAGCTGTCCTCATGTGCCTGTCTTATATTTCAGTAGTTTTAGTATGTTGTATGTGATGTACCGTACTGATACAATAATATAAACTTTGTATGAAATGATCTTTAATGAAGATGTACTGCAGTGAAGAAATCGTTTATTTAAAGTCATTATTTGGCAACAGTTTGTATCTAATATGTCAGTTAAGAACACCTGACGTCATGGATACGGTTAGCTCTGGGCTAGCATGTTAGTCTGACACGCAGTTGACTGGGGATCGAGTACTGCTTCAGTTAGGTTTTTTTTTCTTGAATTCTTTTACAAATGATGTGCACGAGCTTTTTCCACAGATACTGAATAAAATGTAATTTAGCTCAAAGGAGAGGATAAAGTATACACTCGTATATTAATAAAATCACAGTCCCAGCATCGCACATAAACAGAAGACATTAGAAAAAGGAGAATAGAAGAACTAGATACACGTTGTCATTAACCACAGCCTTCTTAATGCCTCTGTACGGTGCTGTCCTCTTGTGGGTTATGTGGGTAATATTGTTCCAAACATAACGCTGTGTAAATGCCATGCCTGAGCTGGCCTCCTGAAGTATGGCAATTTTGTAATACTGGTAGTTCAACTATTAGCCACGATCGCGCTCCGAATACCTTTAAACACTGCCAGCTGGATCGCCTCCCTCTTGGCTACTTTAAACTGCCTACTCATTCAACACCCATAGAACACTGCCATCGTAGTACATTACGATGGCAGTGCATAGGCGTACAAGATAAAGATTAATTCACTGATAGGTCGCAGCACCACCTACTGTGATTGGGGCGGAAGATTCTTAATTTTGCAGGCTGGCTTAATATAGAGATTAACGGACGTGAATGCATTACAATAAGTTAGTAGTTTTGTTATTCAATCATCATAAAGTATATAATATTGATCTTGACACTTACTGGTTTATTATCAATATAAAAGAAAACAAACAATACATTGTGGTTGGGGTGATTGTTTTAGGGATGAGGACAAAGAGTCATAAAGATACCCATACATTTAGGAGAAAGTAGGCTATATGTTCTTTGCTGAACATCTTGTTTGAAAATAATGTTGCTGTTTGGAGATATAATTCTGTACGACATATCTCACGTGTAAATCACGTGAAAAAATTCTAGGGTACCCCTTGACCCCCTTATGCGCATTGATGAATTTTACAGTCTAAGTTGATTCCGTGATAACATTATAGTCATTGGCAAACTTTCACTGAAATGTAATAAATGGAGTGGCATTGATTTTTAGTGAAATAGATGGAACTTTGGATGTCTTCTCTTGAGAACCTGTTGTCATGGTTGCCAGCTTGCATTCCTTCATTAGTTTGAAAATGAAAATCCACAGCCTGCTTCTAGTCTCCGACCGGGTCAGGAATGGAATGAATGAAGCCCCCATCTAGCGGCGAGGATATGGACTGTGCCGGCTGCCGAGGCCTGACGCACTCCTCTGGGGCAATGATTAAATGAATGACAGATGAAATGAAACGATAGTGGAGATTGTTGCTGGAATGAAATTTTGACAGGGAAAACCGGAGTACCCGGAGAAAAACCTGCCTGCCTCCGTTTTGTCCAGCACAGATCTCACATGGAGTGACCGGGATTTGAACCAAGGACCCAGCGGTGAGAGGCCGGCGTGCTGCCGCCTAAGCCACGGAGGCTTTCCTTCATTAGTCTATTAAATTAAATTAGTTTTCTGGGAATATCTCAGAAACTGTTAGTTTTAGAGCCTTAAAATGTAGTTTTCGGGAACCCTCGAGTTTTGTTTCTGCCACCGAGGGGCTAATAATGAGCTTTGTCTCGTCGTTGTAAGCCAAAATATAATAATAATAATAATAATAATAATAATTTTAATTTAATTTAATTTAATTTAATTTAATTTATTTATTAAATACTATTTATGTTACATTATTGTGATATGTCTCACGAATCAGATGACAGTACAGATTATCTGTGAGACATATTAATTATTATTTACAACATATATATAGATTATATTTCAGTACAAGAGTGCATGCATTTTTTTTGTAATGTTAATGATAAAATATTAATGTAAATAATTAAAGATACAAAAAATTACACTATGGTAGTTATATTAATAAATTTATGTTATGTGTTAATGTTTGGTTAAGTAATATTTTTTAATGCGACTTATAGCTAGTTGTTTGCTGTTAATGTTTGTCAGTCCAGGTGGTAGTTCATTAAGTAGTGATGGTATAATATAATTTAGTCTCTTGAAACCATAGCTATTTATACATAAAGGTTTAACATGTTTAGTACTTGTTATGGCTCTTGTTTGTATGTTGTGAGAGACCTTATGCCAGAATCTTGGATCATGGTAGTAGAGATTCAGTACAGTAATTTGAAACAACTCTTTAATATTAAAATAAGGGATATCAGTGAAATATTTAAAGAACCTGTTTTGGCTATCTTAAAGATTATTAATTAAAGTTGTGTTTTGATTTCCCCAAGCTGCTATAGCATATCTTAATTTGCTTTCAATCAGAGCACTGTAAATTGTTTTGTAAGTTTTCCTATCTACATAAAATCGGAGATTGTAGAAGAGGTAGAGGTTTGCTCTTAGGTTTTTTATTATGTTTACTGTGTGTGTGTTCATTTTAAAGTGTTCATCAAGGGTAATTCCTAGGTATTTTGTGTCGAGGTACTATTTATGAAGGTGTTTCATTTGCAACCTGCCAGGATGTTTTGGTGTATGCATGATAAGCTGTGGTGCGTTAGTTTGTATTAGCCTACTTTCGATTTTTGCAAAAAATGAAAGTAGAATTATGAGATCAACACAGGGCGAAAAAAGTGTGTCTGTCTGTGTGTGTGTATGTGTGTGTGTGAGTCTGTGTGTGTCTGTGGGTGTGTGTGAGTGTGTGTACTCTGAATGTCTGTCCACCTCCCCCCCACTATCAATTCAAACACGGTGAATGCAAATTGAACGAAATTTGGTACAAAGGTAGCACTAGCAAAGGACACCTCAGTGTCATGTTTTATATCGCCGCCATCTTGACTGAAACGTAATGGCGACCACACAAATGTTCAAAGCTTAAATCAAATTACGACTAACCTAATCATCCGATGTCTACCAAATTTTGCAACAACATACCTTTATGGGGGAGCATCCTTTGACCGAACTAATAGGTCATTAGCGTAATAGTTTGCGGATGGTGGCCATCTTTGTGTGAAAATCGATTCCCCCTATTAATTCAAACACGCTGCAACCGAATGGAACGAAATTTGGTACAGAGGTAGTACTAACAAAGGCACCTCAGTGTCATGTTTTATATCGCCGCCATCTTGACAGAAACGTAATGGCGGCCACACAAATGTTCAAAGCTTAAATCAAATTACGAGTAACCTAATCATCCGATCTCTACCAAATTTTGCAACAACATACCTTCATGGGGGGAGCATCCTTTGACCAAACTAATAGGTCATTAGCGTAATAGTTTGCGGATGGCGGCCATCTTTGTGTGAAAATCGATTCCCCCTATTAATTCAAACACGGTGCAACCGAATGGAACGAAATTTGGTACAGAGGTAGTACTAACAAAAGGCACCTCAGTGTCATGTTTTATATCGCCGCCATCTTGACGGAAACGTAATGGCGGCCACACAAATGTTCAAAGCTTAAATCAAATTACGATTAACCTAATCATCCGATCTCTACCAAATTTTGCAACAACATACCCTTATAGAGGAAGCATCCTTTGACCAAATGAATAGGTCATTAGCCTAATAGTTTGCGGATGGCGGCCATCTTTGTGTGAAAATCAATTCCCCCTATTAATTCAAACACGGTGAAATCGAATAGAACGAAATTTGGTACAGAGGTAGCAATAGCAAAGGGCATCTCAGTTTCATGTTTTATATCGCCGCCATATTGACAGAAACGTAATGGCGGCCACACAAATGTTCAAAGCTTAAGTTAAATTACGACTAACATAACCATCCGATCTCTACCAAACTTTGCAACAACATACCATTATGGGGGGAGCATCCTCTAACCAATCTAATAGGTTATTAGCCTAATAGTTTGCGGATGGCGGCCATCTTTATGTCAAAATTGATTCCCCGTATTAATTCAAACACGGTGGAACCGAATGGAACGAAATTTGGTACAGAGGTAGGACTAGCAAAGGGCACCTCAGTGTCAGGTTTTATATCGCCGCCATCTTGACTGAAACGTAATGGCGGCCGCACGAATGTTCAAAGCTTAAATCAAATTACGATTAACCTAATCATCTGATCTCTACCAAATTTTGCAACTACATACCTTTATGGAGGGAGCATCCTTTGACCAATCTAATAGGTCATTCCCCTAATAGTTTGCGTATGGCGGCCATCTTTATGTCAAAATTGATTCCCCCTATTAATTCGAACACGGTGGAACCGAATGGAACGAAATTTGGTAGAGAGGTAGCACTAGCAAAGGGCCTCTCAGTGTCATGATTAATAACACCGCCATATTGATAGAAACGTAATGGTGGCCACACAAATGTTTAAAGCTTAATCAAATTACGACTAACATAACCATCCGATCTCTACCAAACTTTGCAACAACATACCTTTATGGAGGGAGCATCCTTTGACCAATCTAATAGGTCATTAGCCTAATAGTTTGCGGATGGCGGCCATCTTTATGTCAAAATTGATTCCCCCTATTAATTCGAACACGGTGGAACCGAATGAACGAAACTTGGTACAGAGGTAGCACTAGCAAAGGGCACCTCAGTGTCATGTTTTGTATCACCGCTATCTTGACGGAAACGTAATCGCGGCCACCCAAATGTTAAAAGCTAATATGTAATTACGACCAACCTAATAATCCAGTCTCTACCAAATTTTGCAACACCATATCTTTATGTGGGAAACATATTCTGACCAAACTGCAAGAACATCAGCCCAATAGTTTGCAGATGGTGCCCAAGTATGTGTGCAAATCGATTCCCCTTATCAATTCAAACACGGTGAAACTGAATTGAACGGAATTTGGTACAGAGGTAGCACTAGCAAAGGGCACCACATATTCATGTTTTATATCCCTATAGCACGTTATATTTCAACAAGCTACTACAACCTACATTCAATCATACTCCTTGAAAGGGACAAAGAGTTATAACAATACCCATGCATTGAGGAGAAAGTAGGCTATATGTTCTTTACTGAACATCTTGTTTTTTTTTTTCTTGTGTGAAGTGATCAACTCTGATGTGCATTATTTTAGATTTGGTTGTATTTATATACAAATCATTGTCATGACACCATCTTGTGATGTTATTGAAGTCATCTTGAAGTCTCTCAAAAGCTGTTTTAGAGTCTTTATGTATGGTATATATAGTGGTGTCATCAGCATAAATAAATATTTTACTGTGTTTAATGGCTTCATTCATGTCGTTTACGAACAGGTTATATAGTGTAGGTGAAATAATGCTGCCTTGAGGGATACCTTGTGTTCCTTCTACTGCGTCACTGATAGTGTTATTGACCATAACTGCCATTTCCCTGTTTTTCAGATAGCTTTCAAATAGTTTGTAAGTGGTGCCTCTTATTCCAATATCGTGTAATTTAGCAAGTAGTTTATTGTGATTTATTGTGTCAAATGCTTTAGAAAAGTCAAGAAAAAGTACCATTATGTGATTGTTCTTATTTAAGGCATTATTTATTACATTGGCAAATTCAGCCAGGAGTAGTTCAGTACTTTTCCCCTTCCTAAAACCGTATAGGTGTCCCTTTAAAATATCATATTTATTTAGGAAATTCTTCAATCTCTTATCCAAGCATTTTTCCATTATTTTGTGGAGGATTGATAAAATGCATATTGGTCTGTAGTTGCCAAAGTCTAAGTGATCGCCATTCTTATATATTGGTTTATTAATTGTGTATTTCAGATATTTTGGTATTATGCCTGATTCAAATATCTTGTTTATGAGATGTGTTATGATTGGTATAGTTTTTTGGATGTTGCCTTTATGTCTTTCAAGCGTATATTGTCTACCCCAGGCGATTTGTCTGTTTTTAATTCCTTAATTATGTTTTCTATTTCATATTCATCAGTTTCAAGTAATGTAAAGGAATTCATTAATGTGTTTCTATTTGATTGCCATATGTTGATACTACAGTTATGAGCTATGCTGTTTATTTTTTCACTAAAGGTATTGATGAATTTATTGACTATCACTTCGTTAGTATAATGTAATATTAAATGTTTGTTTATGACTTCATTGGCAGTTTGTGTTTTCCGACCTGTTATATCATTAATGACTTTCCACATTCCTTTATTATCGTTTTTGGAACTATTTATCTTATTTTTAAAATATTGATGTTTTGTTTTGTGTATTAGCTTATTTAATTTGTTTCTGAAACCTTTGTATTCATTTTTTATTGTAATATTATCCTTGTTTCTGAGCATTGTTTTGTAAAGTCTGTCTCTTTCCTTACATTGTATTTTTAGGTCATAAGTGAACCATTGTTTGCTTTTTCTGTGTTTACGAGTTGTTATGTAAGATGCTTTTTGGTAGATTTCCTTAAATTTGGTTGTTATATTGTTATATATGTCATTAGGATTTTTTAATTCAAGGCAATCTGTCCAGTCTGTGTTGTTAAGGCTTGTGTGTATTATAGTATCGTTCATTAGCGTAATGTACGATTCATTATCTTGTAATTGTGTCTTATCATTTTTTGGCCAAATACCTGCATATGTTATGTAGTGGTCAGAGATATCTGATTGTATGACTGCAGAAGTATATTGATCTAGTCTGCTACGATAGTTTATGTGATCAATACATGTTCTCGAGTCTAAATTTGGATCAAAACGAGTACATTGAGTGATAAGTGGTAGGAAACCATGAGTTGCCATAATATTTGTATATTTGATAGCTGATAGACTGATGTCATTAGATAAAGTATCAATTTTGATATCTCCTAAAATAATAATAATAATAATAATAATAATATAATAAATACAATATAGTGAACCCGAGGGGATTATGCTGACTGGTATCGAACGTGGATCTCAGAGACTGTGAGCTCAGAATGAAGGTTCCACCTAGTAACAAACCCGAGATCTTTTGAGGGAGTTTTAGTTGTAAAAACCCCTAGAGGAAATTATATATTAAGTCACTGTTGTGATATCAACTGATGCTGACATTATTTATTATTATAATGCAGGGAAAATGAGTGGAATACAGCATTATTGGGCTGTATGAAAGAAGCTATGCTGCATTTGAGCACAAAAGTTGGAGAGTTTGACATTTTACTAATAGCCCCAGAATTGTGGGATGAGACTCTTGGAGCCTTGTCACTCTCGTTGACCTACTTATGTCGTCTGGAGCATGCCAAGGGACTAACTAATGATCTAGTTCTTCCCCGTTTCAGAATAGAAACGTGAATGGAAGGGGAAGATCCCAGTGAAAATCATTGATTACGCGTGATTGGAGCAACGCAATGACATGAGAGTTGCACACATGTAAATGTTTAGCCGGGAGTCTAATTATCAAGCCTTTAAACTGTGAAATCGAGGCATATTTAAGGGACTGAGCAAGGATACAGGACTCTGGATGTTAGCGGAATGCTATAACCATGTCGCCGGGGATTTTTACAGGACGCCGCGTACCCACTCTATGGCAAAGGCAATTAATATTAATTAATTGGCCGATCGATCTTCGAGCACGCAGATAGTTTTGTGACCAGCGAGGAAAAAGGAACCCTTTGAGCATTATTTCAAGACCAGAATCATCCTGGGACAGAAGATGACTCTGCGAGGGAATTCTCGATCTACTTTTTCCTGTGAAACGAATATAAGGGAGTGGACTCACGTCAGAGAGGTCAGTTGTACCAGACTCTAGCGCGGAGCGTATGTCGCCCGACACCAGGGAAAGAAGCGCGCACAAAGACTTGAACATTTTTAATGTTAATCAGTATATTCGCCGTGCAGTGTAATGCACAAATTAAGTCATGAAGTAATAATAAGTACTGTAATCAATAAACTTTATTATGCGAAATGCGCGTTACCGAAGTCAAGGAGGGATGCTCGGACTTCAGTATGAGAAGCCGTGCAGTAAAACATTTATAATACTCTTTATTAAGGACTGTCGTGCCAGATTTGTATAGTCGGCAGTACGAACGATTGTTAGTGTGCACATAGGGAATGTACCGTGTGATATACTATGTAGAACTATTGAGAGTAATAATGTGTATAAATACAATGTACAATGTTGAGCGCAGTGTGTAAAATATTGATTGGACATATATTAGTATGCCGGGCTGCGCAAGGGATAAACTTTATGATGCGTTTGGTGAAATGTCATAAGAATACCAATAAGTAACGCTAAGGACGAAAAGTAAGCATATTCATGCAAATCAGGAAGTTTATCGAAGGATAATTGATAGACAGTTGGTGAATCCGTAGGCAGATAATCGAGACTTTCAGTCAGGATGTGGATAGGAACGAGGAAGAGTCCGTCAACACCTGCAGTTCTGATATCTTGCCAGGGAAATTCAACCAGTAAGAAATGTAAATAATGACGTGTGTTCTATAGTGTTGATCTGTGAAATATCTATAAAATTAATATAGTAACAAGTGTTATACTGTGTTATGTGCCTCAATATGGACAGGAAAAGTGCCGTGTGTTTCGGAAGGCAAAGGTTTTATAAAATGTGTATTATCAGTGTAGAAATGTCTCGCTAATTATGCAAATGGCAGGCGATACTGGAAGATATGAGTGGTTGGAGCCCCATGGATAGCCTACAGTATGTAAGTACCCAAAAACCATGATGTTATAGTAGCTATAGTCCACTGTATGTTACGTGATTTCAAAATTATAAAAATGTGCCGGTAGGAATCAATATTAGGAGGTAGAACCTCAAATGTTTATTATTTGTTGTGTTAATTTTAGTAGAGTTGAGATGTTTTATACATCAGTGAGTGGATTAATCGTTACCACTATTATAAAATGGCAAATCAGTTATGTAAAAACTTAACGTAACGAACACGGATGTTCGATTAGTAAAATGGTTACGTTGTGTCGGGTTATGGTAATTTATGTCAGTAATAATAATAATAATAATAATAATAAAAGGTATAAACGAATACATCAGGATAAAATGTTGTTGCAAGAAATATTTACGCTAATTGGAATATTTATCTATCCAAGCAGTAAGATAATACCTTAAGGGCTGAGAAAATCAGTTTAATATCAGAGTATATTGTGTTAATGGGAATATAATTATGCAGGGAAATGGAAGAGTTTAATAGTGAATTGAATTTGTAGCTTGTGAATAAGCTTGTAGAGTAATTGATAGATTTCTCTTACTAATTAAAGGGCGAGATCATAGCATCGGGTCATGGAGCCAGGTAATCTGTTCGACGTGTGAAATCTCGTATAGCCTTGGGCGTACAGAGATATTTGTTTTATGCCAGAGTGTATTTAGTGTTGTACCCTAACTCTGATGATGGATACGGAATGTTCCGGGTTCGAATCCTGTGGTAGGTGAGAGGAGAACAATGGAAACCTCTGCACCATACCTGATCGACCGAGAACTTGTTATTGAATGATTTGGCTCTTGTGAAGCGAATCTTATTGACGGCAGCTTGTGACTGACCGAAGCATTTATTAAGATACCGGCTAGCCAACTCGACCTGTGTTTAAGAATCTCGTGCCTTCACATGATGAAATGGACCTAGTGAGGCCAGTTATTAATATCCTGAGGTTAGGAATAAATGTTTAAACTCGACCAGAACCTAAATTGCATACGATTGAGTTTAAAACATATGGGATCATGTGGGTCATTGTGACCACACTATTGTATTTAGAATCTTGTTACTGCTTGGGGATAAAAGCCAGAAGTCAGAAAGCGAGGGATGGTGCACGTGCTGTAACCACTCCACACCGCTCTATTATATACGAGCCGCTCTAAGGGGGCTGAGTTGTAAAACGAACCGTGAAAGTTAACGTTTAGAAAGGACAGATTTGAGACCCTGTTTGTATTGTAAGGAAGCATTGTTATATTGTGTAATGAATTTATGTGGTTTAAAAACACATTGGTAATCATAGAGCACCCTGATGATTTAAATTTTAGCAATCTTACGAATGGTTGGAAGATGCATTTTGTACTGACACTGACACGTGTTTATGAAGTTGGGCACTAGATGACACAGGCTACGCTCGCAAGGGTAGCTTAATAATACCATCCGACACAGCGATAACGAAAGTTTTGAAGTTGAAATCACAACGGCATGCAGTGGAACTATAAGAAGGGAACCTTAGGGGTATATTTACATAATTGTGGAGTTGCAAGTAGATTTGTAGTGCACCCCATGAATTGGCTAATGCATGCTAAAGCATTTTGGTGGGAAGAGAGATACAGAACACAGAAGGCACTCATAATGTAAAGTAAGATGTGTTTTGAGAACATAATGTAAAGTAAGATGTGTTGTGAGAAATAATTATTCTTGTAAACATTAAAGAAGTCACACCAGGTGACGTACGATAAAAGGGTACAGTTTTTATGTAAGTTACATGTGCATCAGCGCACTTGAGAGTGAAATGTTGAAGTCAACCTAAGGGTAAAGGATTGAATAATTATGGGAATTTAATATAGGATAATGTGTGAATAATTAGTGGATTGTGGGAGTAATTTTGTTTGATGTTGTATTATGTTTGTTGGGATTGTGTTCTTATATTGTTTGAAGCCATGAGTTAGTGCTGAATTAGAGTCTTTAGAATAGAGTTGTGCTTTATCATTGTAGAGTTGATACCTTTTAGTCTCAAATCAAAATTATGCAACTGCTCAGTGGGAGAATGGTACACACCGAGAACTGAAGCTAGCTGGAGGCAGGAGCATATTTGCCAGGGAGATTACTCACATGGGTACAATAGGGATAGGGATATTAAAGACCTTCCGTACCACACCCGCACGTGAAAATCGCGTGACAAAATTCTAGTGTACCCCTTGACCCCCTTAAGCTCATTATACGTATTGATGAATTTTACAGCTTAATTGGTTCCGTGATAACCTTATAGCCGTTTGCAAACTTCACAGTAATGTAATAAATGGAATTTCATTGCGTCTTACAGAAATAGATGGTCCTCGGAGATTTTGTTGCCATGGTTACCAGATAGCATTCTTTCATTAGATTATTAAATGAAATTAGCTTTCTGGGAATATCTCAAAAACTGTTGGTTTTAGTGCCTTATAATGTGGTTTAGGGCCCCCGAGTTTTGTTTCTCACATCGAGGGGTTGATAATAAGCTTCTTCTCGTCCTTCTACACCTGTTTCAGCATGAATTTTAAGGGGGTAGGCCCCCTTTTATGAGAGGTACGGAGAAGAGTTACATCAATGATTAGTGTGGTGCTTCTGATGGATATCTGTATCAAATTTTACGTTGATCCACCCAGCCGTTCCCAAGTTATAAGGACTCGAAGTTGTCCACAGACACACAGACAGACAGACAGACAGACAGACAAACATTTTATTTTTACGCGCATCCGTCATAAAACAGTCTGAAACGCGCAAATAACGCAAATTTCCGTGGAAATTCAGAAAAAACAAACTTTCATTTTTATGTATATAGACTAGAGATTACACCAAAGGTGGAACTGACACCTTTTATCAACTTGGTAAAATGTTCTCTTCTTGTAGAAAAAAATTACAGTCAGTGTGAAAGACTAGACGTTATATCATTTCAAACGACGCATGCTACAAATGCTACACATGTTAGAAAGGCTCTGGAGGGCTTCTCGCTTAGCTCGAAGCCCCAGGACTCTTTCAACAGACTCCATTACCCATTAACTTAAGCTTCCCGCGCGGGCACCTCTTTAAGGGTCACCCTGTATTTGAGTCTGACTTCTTTTACAACTCTTTAAGGGTCACCCATTATTTGGACCTGATACCTTGCAAACCTCTTTAAGGGTCACACTATATATGAATTGATTCTAACATACTGTACACCTCGTTATGTGTGACCCTGTATTTTGCTCTGACATCCTGCACAGCTCTTTAGGAGGCACCCTGTATTCTTATCTGGCATCTTGTATATCTCTTTAGAAGTCACCCTGTATTCTTGTGTGACATCTTGTACACCTCTTTAGGAGTCACCCTGTATTCTTGTCTGACATCTTGTACACCTCTTTAGGAGTCACCCTGTATTCTTCTCTGCCATCTTGTACACCTCTTTAAGAGTCACCTTGTATTCTTATCTGGCATCTTGTATATCTGTTTAGGAGTCACCCTGTATTCTTATCTGGCATCTTGTACAGTATTTTGCTCTGACATCCTGCACACCTCTTAAGGAGGCACCCTGTATTCTTATCTGGCATCTTGTATATCTCTTTAGAGGTCACCCTGTATTCTTGTGTGACATCTTGTACACCTCTTTAGGGGTCACCCTGTATTCTCGCCTGATATCTTGTGCACCTCTTTAGGAGTCACCTTGTATTCTTCTCTGCCATCTTGTACACCTCTTTAAGAGTCACCTTGTTTTCTTATCTGGCAACTTGTATATCTCTTTAGGAGTCACCCTGTATTCTTATCTGGCATCTTTTACTGTATTTTGCTCTGACATCCTGCACATCTCTTTAGGAGGCACCCTGTATTCTTATCTGGCATCTTGTATATCTCTTTAGAAGTCACCCTGTATTCTTGTGTGACATCTTGTACACCTCTTTATGAGTCACCCTGTATTCTTGTCTGACATCTTGTGCACATCTTTAGGAGTCACCCTGTATTCTTTTCTGCCATCTTGTACACCTCTTTAAGAGTCACCTTGTGTTCTTACCTGGCATCTTGTATATCTCTTTATGAGTCACCCTGTATTCTTATCTGGCATCTTGTACACCTCTTTAGGAGTCACCCTGTATTCTTTTCGCTTCTCTTGAAGCCCCAGGTCGCTCGACGCCCCAGGGCTCTTTCAACAGACTCCATTAACCATTAACTTAGTCTTCCCGCGTGGCTGCATGACGTCACGCACTCGCCGTCCATTACCCGTTAACTTAGGCTTCCCGCGCGGCTGCATGACGTCACCATCTCTGTCTCCGTAAGGCAACCGTCTCCGTAACGCATAACGTTTGACTCAAGCATAACGATGAAGTCAACAAGATCATTTGAAATGATAAAACTATGCGGTGGACACTTCATGATATATTTGGAGTCTTAGACGCTGGTGAAATTGTTTCTTTCATTCACTTCAGTCGTCAATTCAGACAGTTTTTGAAAGACTTAGACATGTAACCTATTGAGCACCATCTGCATGATCGGTTCAGTACTGTGCCCGTTTAGACCGGAGTCCGCACGACCACATATGCATTTTACCAAGAATCAGTCAGCACGAGAGTCAAAATATCCCGGGGCGCCAGATGAATTAAAGCTAATCGCAAAAACGACATCAAATGAAAAAAATGCTTTACTGATTTTTGGCTCAATGCAACAATAAGGATAGAAGGAGATTCATCTGGGCATAACACATCATGTAAAATTATCTCATTTTATTCTGAATTTAAAATTGACTGCAAAATAAAATGCTCAAAACAGCATCATTCATGTGTGGCGACCCACATTACTATTTATACAATGTACAGAAATTTTCCAACACATTGGACAATTATCTTTGGAGACACAAGTCTGATTATCAGTCCTGTAGACTGTGTTCCAAAATTATATCCATTATTTATGATTAAATCCAGTTCAAATTTAATTGTCTTTACTGGAAATACTGTACTTCACTGGTTGAATTTTTACATAATATTAACACTCGTAGAATAATCGTTCATAGAATTTTTAACTTTCACTTATTTTTCCAGTTTCAAAAAATATTGTCAAAAAATATTATTATCTCTGAATCAACACAAATTATGTACACATATTAATAACAACATCTGAAAAGTATATGACCATTGAGCATAGTATCGAAGAACTGTGCGAAGTACAACAAAATTAATTGTTCTTCTGACATGAAACGTTTCGAGAAGTGACTCGATTATGAACTTCAAGTTCCTAACAAAATGTATGATTTCTGAATCATCAACTTGATCAATAAATTGTTGGACCATTCAATCGATTTTCCACTTGGAATCATTATTAAGAAAAATATTTATATTTGTGGCCATTTTAGTAACTTTCACAACTTGCAATTCTTGAACAGAATGCGGAAATAAGAATTGTAGCTTCATAATAAATTCATTTAGTTCATGACACTAGGATTGAAAACATCCTTCAAATTATTCGTGGTTATAGAATTATTTTTAATTGGCAGTGGCCCATTCTATTATTTTTATAAGAACACAATATTCCAACAACAACGGCAAAGGTCTTCCTCTGAAGAAGAATAAAATACTATCATGACAAATCCGGGTTCTAGCAAAATCAAAGTCTTAATGGAATCCGTAAACAAGGTTGAAATAAGAACTGATGGTTTTTAAGAAATAACCTTTGGGTCATTCATACGACGCAATGTGTAGTTCCAATACTCCTTCTTTAACACTGAGTCATCGAACCTGCTATTTGATTGATGCTCAAATAAAAACCTCCTCATTCCTGCGACTTAAACATGCGCACCTGGGAATGGCATTTCAACTACTCCACACACATAAATTTTCTTCCCAAAATTTATACAATAAATTAAGCCTCTGCTTATTATCAACACTGGAAGATTTATAAACTTACAAGTTTATTTTATTTTACCATTCAGTTCAAATCGTGAAGTTATCACACTTATGATACTCTCTATTTCACTTTCGAATGTGTATCTACGTCATGATTTTATATAAATACAAAAATATCCTAATTGATACAAATATCATTTGCTTCCCGTTTCATGCCTCTCCGTGTTATCTGAAAAATATACTTTGCTCATTGCATATATTAACTGTTCAACCAGAACTGTAATGTTGGTTGAATGCGGGCTTGCGGAAAATCACCTGTTCCAAACTAGAAATGATTAAACTACTTCATAAGCTCTCTCTCAATGAATGTGATTATTAGAAAATATAAGATCCAAGAATTATTCAGAAAAGTTATGAAAATCATTATTATTATTATTATTATTAATGGATTATTATTATTATTATTAGTTATATTATTGTAAATGTGTTTAATTATTATTTCATTATGTGAGAATCCACATGTTCGATTCTTCGAATATGGATAAAATATCCATTTCTCAACAAAAATAATTATTAACTTTTACAGTTACCTCGGCTGATTACCGTGATTATAAAAAAAAAATATGAAACATTCAAATAAATGCTCGTTATGCTCGGTCATCGATCCTAAACTGTTCTGAGTGCTGAAAATACTCAGAATAACTCTAATATGTCTGGCGTAAATTATTGCAAGATTTAAATACGAAGAAAAACAAATGTGTTGGTCATCTGCAGAAAATGAGTTTGTTCCAATTAGCTAGGCATAATATAAAAGTAAAATGTGGCTTACATTTCTTGTTGGTCTTGAAGCGTAGTGAACCTGGTTTATACCAGATTTATCCAGATACATGCCCTATTGGACACGCACGTCTAATCCTTGTATCGGCCGCCATTATATACCCACAATCTGTCTAACACGACATAGTGGAAATATTTCTTGAAGTTAGAAGTAACTGCTGATCCATTTTAATATTGGCTTCTGTTAAAGCCAGAGCAGTTTGCTTAAATGGGGTCAGATCCAAATGATCTATTCTCAAATATGACAGTTGTAACATAACTCACGGTAATATTTTCAGTACAAGAAAACACTGACAGTCTAAATCAATCAACGGCTGTTCTGAAGATCGTTCCCTGGGCATGGTTTATCACCATCTATCATGCGCGAAGCAACTTATAGTTTCCCTTTGTCGGCTAATGAACAACACCGTGATAGACTGGCCTTCAATATACTGAAAGATCGGAGTGGTTATCAAGTTACAATTTATGAAACTGACTAATTGGATTAAAATATCCAAGTATTGAATTATTATTACTGGACTAAGACAAAGTACTTTCTAGACGAAGTCTAGCATATGTCCATATAGAAATAAAGTATTTCACCAGTGTCCGTAGAAAAATAACAATCACCTTAGTGATTCTCTCTGCCGGAAACTTACTATGTTCCACACGTATCGTAACACTTTTGTGACTATCACAAATTAAAGATATCTTCTGCGTAGATCCGGCAACCATGTGCCTTGGCTCAACGTAGCAGCAGCACCTTGTCATGCAAGAGCTTGGTTCGAAGTGAGCTGATGATGCTTGGACCGGTCGGCTTTTATTCAAAACTGTCGGGTCCACGCTGGATCACGCTGAAATCTGGAAATCCTCATATCTCCGGTGTTTCTGGTCCGATTCACTTGAGACTAAGTGCATTCTCTTTCATTTGGCCGTGCCAGTAATCTGATCCAAGTCTCAAGTCTCCACTCCATGGCTAACTATTTAATCAACAAATAGTCTCGACCTCTGCAACGACTCGCTACGTCACTTAACCTGCTCTTGGCTGCACAAAGTTTCCATTCCATTCTAGAAGTAATGGAGCGCGATATTCAAATATCTCAACTTTCAAAAGCGGCTGTAGCCTTTCCCTTGATATCTAGGTGTCTGTATCTTGGAATACCCATTCCTAGAGTTGGGCACAGTACACCTACATGCACCGCTACATAAAGAAGCAATTGATCAAAGTTTGAACATTGAGGTGTCTGTACAACATGTTGTTGGAAGGAATCTTCGATGTCTCATCTGTCCACATCGGAGTAACAACATTTGCTGGCAGTGCATGAAACTTTTCTGCCACAGTCGCCGAGCTATGGCATGAGTTGATTGCGAAGGTTGCCAACCGTAAATGGAAAAATACGTCTTTATATACCTCTGCAATTGCATCCATTGTGTTCACAATCTTATTATTTATAATATGTTAGTAACAGACAGCAAATTAATCATTCACCAGTATCCTGTATCTTTAAAGTAGACAGGTAAAATAATAACAAGTGATGAAATTCAACAAGCAACAAGCCGGCACAGAGTGGGCAACTTCCCTACAAGACAGAGGACTCACCATTAATATAAATAAGAGTAAGGGGATGAAGATAGGAGGAGATAGGGGAGATATGTTGATAGAGTGGAAGGAAGGACTATGGATCAAGTCCACAGCTTTACATATCAGGGAACAATGCTGACTGAGGATGGAAGAATCGACGGAGAGGTTAATACTCTTAATACTCGAGTAAAGAAGGCAAATAACGTATATTATCAGTTGAGCCAGTGTATTGTGGGAAAGAAGGAAGTCTCGGAGAAAACCAAGATTCAAATCTATAAGACAGTTCTTTTTACCTACACTCACCTATGGTGCTGATACATGGACTATGCTGGACAAACATGAAAGTAGAGTGACTGCCTCAGAGATGAAATACCTCCGGAAGATACTGAATAAAACTAGAAGAGATAGGGTACGAAATTTAGCGATCAGAGAAGAATTAAAGGTGGAATCGGTAGTACATTCTATCCAGAAGAAATCTTTACAATGGTATGGACATATCATAAGGATGGATGAAGAAAGGAAACCGATGCGAGTGTTTGAGGCAAAACCTGAAGGCACTCGAAGAAGAGGTCTTCCAAGGAAAGAATGGATCCAATATGTCGGAGAGGTGGCAGAGAAGAAGGGAAGGACTCTGCAGCAAACCAGGAGACTTGCAGGGAATATGAATGAATACAGAAAGTGTCTGGCAGACCCGACGCCGAGAGGCAAAAGGGATATGTGAAGGAGAAGAAGAAGAAATTCATGAGATAAAATAGGCCTATATAAGGCGTGATCAAAAGGTTTCCGTTTGACGGTCGTACAGTCCAAAATCGGTATGCCATTGAGGAACTCATCTCACCGACGCACCAGGTTTAAGATCCTCGTGTGGTAAAACACCGTGTCCTGCTACGTGAAGTCCATAACCCCCTGCTGTACATTCTCATCCGACAGGAATAGTCGACCCTTCAAGGCCCATTTTAAGGAACCGAAGGCAAGATAATCGTATTGGGAGAGATCAGGACTTTATGGCGGGTGCTCAAGTGTCTCCTACTTGAGTTGGCACACCTACTGTGTTACGATCTTTTCTGTATGGGGACGTGCGTTATCATGAAGCAGCAGCTCCACCAGTCGCAGGTTCTCCGGACGTATTGCCTTAATTTCTCTAGTGATGCCTCTCATATCGACCGGCGTCTTGTGTCGGAACACAACCAGCACGGAACATGGCGCACCATTCCACAACTGTGTTTTCGACAGACATGGTGCCCCATACACATACGTCATTTTCCGATGGATGTCCACAGGTGTTTGTCCTTCGGCAGCGAAGAAAAGAATAACAGCATCCTTGTCCTGTTTGGACATATTTGGTAATAACGTCGCCATAGTTCCCGTTGCCGGATTTAACGCACGCACCTCAGCAAGACACGACTGCCACACTATTCTTATCCCTTTCCTACGTGTCTGTACATACTGCATATACAATATTTCAGGGTGATATCAGTAATATGTAGTTTCGGAGATAAAGTATAGAAGGCTGGTGTAATATTTCGCACAGCCGCCATGTTGAATTGGTGAAAAGTAATACAATTTGAAGGGTACGATCTGGGTCGGCCAAAATAGTGCTATGATCTTACTGAGTTTTATTGAAATCGCTCCAGCCGTTTAGAATTTTTTAGGCGGGACACACATCCTACGCACACACACACACACACACACACATACACACCCACACGGACAAAAGGTGATTTCATAAGCCTATTTTTTTCATAAATGGAAATAGACTAAAAATGGGAACAAACAGTTAGGATTTGAAATTTGAAAATTTATAACTCTGCTTCTAATAGCAAGATGTGTGTTTTTCTTTGGAAATGTATATAATTGTTGTACAAGATTTATGACAGGCGCTGTTATAATATTAAAAAAAAGTCCTCTCGGCACGCCGGAAGGCGGAGGTAGATTTCACCGGACAAACTTGGAGATAGGCGAAAATAGGCAGAATATGCAGGTTTTCGTAGAAGGATCAGACCTCATTTATCGCGTGAAAGTATTTTATAATTGGAGATTAATTAACTTTGTTTGTCTTCATTTTAAACATATTTTAAACATTTTATTGACTTACGGGGACGGTAACCTTCTTGTCATTTCGAGTCCATTTTTAGCCTATTTTCAATTTTGAAAAAATAGGCTTATGAGATCACCTTTTGTCCGTGTGTGTGTGCGTGTGTGTGTGTGTGTGTGTGAGGTGTGGGTGTGTGTCCCCCCCTAATAAAATCTAAACGCTGGAGCGATTTCAGTGAAACTCGGTAAGTTCATAGCACTATTCTTGCGACGTCGACCGTGCCCATCGAATTTTGTTACGTCTCACCAATCCAACATGGCGGCTGTGCGAAATATTTCACTAGCATTCAGTATCTCCGAAACTATAACGGATATCGCCCTGAAATTGTGTACGGTGATAAAGGGTACTACTAGAAGTTCACCTATGAAACTTTCAAAAACCTGGTTACTACATAACCAACATGGCGGCCAAGCGAAGTGGAGACTTTTAAATAGACTTTTCTCGCGATTTAACTATCCAAACGTAATGAAACTTGGTACAGCAAATATTTATACACATTGCAATGCACTGGAATCTAATTTAGTTCAATTGTTTACATAACCTAAAAATGGCGCCTGTGCGAAATATTTCACTGACATTCTATATCCCCGAAACTATTACAGATATCACCCTGCAATTTTGTACGGTGATAAAGGGTACTGATACAAGTTTACCTATGTATAATTCATAAACCAGTAAAGTACAAAACGAACATGGCGACCAAGCGAATTTGAAATATTTTAATAGACTTTTCTCGTGAGTTAACTCTCTGAGCGCAGTGAAATGTGGTACAGTAAATGATTTTGCAGATTGTAATGTACTGCCATCTAATTTAATTCAATTGTTTACATAACCTCAAGATGGCGGCTGTGCGAAATTTTAAAATTAAGTTTTTATTTCTTGTGTCGTAATCATGCGATCGAAGTGAAAGTTTGAATAATGAACCTAGGCAATAAGTGACCTTGAATGGTACATAACTCTATGGCCTATACATATAACAATCCTAAATGGCAAGCTTCCGTAATATTTAGACGGTTCTGTATATATATGAATCTTTTACAGCAACCAAACTGAAATTTTTATGTTCATAGAGACTATGAACATATGTTCACCTATAGGACTTTCAGTCACCTCGTGAGCACAAATCCAACATGGCGGCGACGCGAAGTATAAATATTTAAATGGACGTTTCTCGCGAATTAACTATCCGAGTGCCGTGAAACGTTGCACGTTTTAAATGCTTACACAAATGTTGATCCACTGGCATCTAATTTATTTCAATTGTTTGCATAATCACAAGATGGCTGCTGTGCGTAATTTTAAAATCTCGTTTTTACTTCTTGTGTTCTTATCATGCGATTGAAGTTTGAATACCACACTTACACAATAATCTTAATATAATAGTACAAAAATAAAAATCCGACCTGGCGACCGTCTGAAATATTTAGACGGTTCTCAATATCTACGAATCTGTTACAGCAATTAAACTGAAATTTTGTATGTTGATAGAGGCAATTAACATGAGCAGGATATATGAAAATAGGCTGTACAGTTCTTCACGGAACTACTTGTTATACTTGTGGTCACACTGTCCTTATGCAAGGTTTCGACACTGATGTGTAACTATGTAACGGTCTGTTACTTCTTCACGCAAAATTATATCTCCCGCAGAGATGTTGGTTGGTTCCTCAGTTTAGGGGCTGCGACAACGCGGTCATATAACCCCGTGTACTTTGGGTGAGTGTAGAATCTGTCTGATAAACGGTGTGAATTGTGATGGCTGTATTAGTCTGTAATTCAGGTAAGGAATGCAGACGCTTAATTTCAAGCAGTAGTTCCTAATGTTGCTACCAGATACTAACGTCAACGCCACCCAGCTGTGAACTTGGCTACTGGATGCCATCTCAATCAGCAACTCGCAACGAACGTTGGAACTTCCCCTCCAAAGGAAAGCTTACTGAGGGATTTTTAGCGCTCTTAGAAAATGCGACGACTTTGGCCGGCTTTGAACCCGCGACCTTGGGCATAGAAGTTCAGCATGCTACCAGTTACGGCACCGAAGCCGCTTCACACTTAGTCAGATGGAAATCTGAATCTGATCTCGCGCAAGTGCGTTGTCATGGCAACGTCTGATGGCTCATCCCTCATCAATTTAGTAGTGTTGCCATGTCAACCACTGATAGCTCTTGGCATTTTCTTATAATTCCGAAATCATTTTTCTCATCCCTTGGCGCAATGGTGGCTCATATCAAAAATTCTTTCAGACAAACGTTTTAGGTAATTATTAGGGGAATATTGTCCATTTTGTACGGTTTTGATATTGTGCCTATTAACAGAGATATGATTAATGTTTCCCGAAAAAAACACTTTTTCCCACCCCTTTGGTCAATGGTTGGTGCTATCAAAAAACGTTTCAAACATAAATTTCTGAGCTTTATCCGACACATAGTATGAACTTTGAACGGATTCGATATTTCACATATTAAGAGAGTTATAGCAATATTTCATTTTTTCGAAAAAAAAAGTCCCCCATTTTCATCCCCTTCGATCGATTTAGCCCAGTAACGAACTCGTCCGAGATTTTATGGGTATACATATTCGGTAAAAAATTCAAAGTGATTGGTGCAAAATTACAGCAGTTATCGTGTCCACAAGAAACTGATATACATATATACATATATTACATAAATTATATATAAACTTTTGAACTGACGGTGGTTTTGGGGTCTGGGGGATGTGAAACGCGAAGATATGTTGAAATTTTCCGGAAATCGAAACATGGTACCCATTGCAATAGTTAGCTTTCTAATGAAATCTACCTAAAATACTGCCGTCAACGACGCCTAACTGTGAACTTGGCTACTAGATGCCACCTCAATCAGCAACTCGCAACGAACGTTGGAACTTCCCCTCCGAAGGAAAGCAAACTCAGGTTTTTTAGCGCTCTTAGTAAATCCGACGACTTCAGCCGGGTTTGAACCCGCGACCTTGGGCATAGAAGTTCAGCATGCTACCAGTTCCGATACCGAAGTCGCTTCCCACTGACATATGAAAACTGAATGTGATCTCGTGCAGTGGCGTTGTCATAGCAACTGCTGATGGTCATCCCTTATCAATTAAAAGTAAAGTTGTCATGGCAACCTCTCTTGGCACTTGGCATTTTCTTATAATTTAAATCATTTTGTTCACCCCGTGGCGTAATGGTGGGTCATATCAAAAATTCTTTCAGACAAAAGTTTTAGGTAATTATTGGAGGAATATTGTCCATTTTGTGCGGTTTTGATATTGTGCCTATTAACAGAGATATGATTAATGTTTCCCGAAAAACCCACTTTTTCCCACCCCTTTGGTCAATGGTTGGTGCTATCAAAAACTTATTTGACATAAATTTTTGGCACTTATCCGAGACATATTATGAACTTTGAAGGGATTCTATATTTCATGTATTAAGAGAGTTATAGCGATATTTCACTTTTTGGAAAAAAAAAAGCCCCCCATTTTTACCCCCTTTGACCGATTTTGCCCATTAACGAACTCGACCGATATTTTATAGGGATACATATTATGTAAAAAATTCAAAGTGATTGGTGAAAAATTACGGCAGTTATCGTGTCCACAAGAAACTGATATATATATATATATAGAGAGAGAGAGAGAGAGAGAGAGAGAGAGATAGATAGATAGATAGATACATATATACACTTTTGAACTGACGGTGGTTTTGGGGTCAGGGGGATGTGAAACGCGAAGATATGTCGAAATTTTCCGGAAGTCGAAACATGGGACCCATTGCAATAGTTAGCTTTCTAAAGAAATCTACCTAAAATCAATATTGTCTTGAATCCTTAAGCTGTATGTATCAGTGTGGTTTTCCATCGATAACACTGACGTCATTCATACACAATAGAAAATCTTTGTATCAAAGTTCCTCCATTTGAGAAGATCCTCCGTGGCTTAGGCGGCACCACGCTGGCCTCTCATCGCTGGGTCCGTGGTTCAAATCCCGGTCAGTCTATGTGAGATTTGTGGTGGGCAATGTGGTGGCAGACAGTTTTTTCTCCCGGTACTCTGGTTTTCCCTGTCACAATTCATTCCAGCAACACTCCCCATTGTCATTTCTGTCATTCGTTTAATCATTACCCCAGGGAAGTGTGACAGGATTCGGCAGCCGGCACAGTTCATATCCTCTCCGCCAGATGGGGGGAGCATTTATTCCCTTCCCTGACCCGGTCAGTCGACTGGAAGCAGGCTGTGGATTCTTTCATGTTTAATGAGAGATTTTTGATCTCTAACGTTATTACATCATGGCAAACTACTTTGCTGGATTAATTCTCGTATAAAATGTTAATGTTTTCTGGTTCATATCCCTTGCTTTCACTGTTATGACAGAGAGTAAAATGTTGATTACATTTGAGCCATTCCATCAGTGATAATGTGGGTGTGGCAAACTTGGTGTCTCTACAGCCCATCCCAAACTTTATCTTCTTTCCATTTAATTACTGCCCTAAAACTAAATCTGTGTGACACGAGTATTAGGAGTGAGATGATGAGGAATATGACGGGGAAGATTCGTATAACATGACAATATAATTCAGTGAGGACATAATATTAAAGAGCAAAACAGGCAACAATAATATTATGCCCCTGCTCTCATAAATCTTGTACAAGAAATAGCCTATAGGCTATACATTTTCACGGACCAGAAAAAAACAATTTTTCATTTTATCATTTCAAATGACCTTGTCGACTTCGTCGTTATACTTTGGTCTACCATTATGCGTTACGGTTACGTAGAGGAAATGTACTAAGGTTGCACTTGAGCGTATGACGTCATCATGTTGTTCAGTGCATATGCACCGAGTCTGAGTTTACTCCTGTGCTATGGCGTTACGCGATACGGAGACGGAGGGCATATGACATCATCATGTTGTTCAGTGCATATGCACTGAGTCTGAGTTTACTCCTGGGCTATGGCGTTAAGCGATACGGAGACGGAGAGCGCGTGACGTCATGCAGCAGAGTGCACCTCCTGATCTCCGTTCGCCGCGCGGGAAGCCTAAGTTAATGGTAATGGAGTCTGTTGAAAGAATCCTGGGGCTTCGAGCAAAGCGAGAAGCCCTCCTGCCTTTCGAATAGGTGTAGCATTTGTAGCATGCGTCATTTGAAATGATATAAAGTCTAGTCTTTCAGACTGACTGTAACTTTTTTAAATTTAATTTTCAAAACGTGTCCTTGCGCATCCACAGTCTCCGTCATATCTTCCAATTTTTCAGAAATTTAATTGTTTTTCAGTCGGTCAACACGATTGTGCTCAACATACTGTCATTTCAAGCACCATCTACACACTCCACAGACTTAGGGGAAACTGAGCCGGTTCTCAGGGCGCACGTGACAAGGGCTTCCACCATTCGCGCCCTCAAGAACGCCCATTGGCAGCACAAAAATAATCCAGTCCCTATACTTGACTCTATGATTTTCCTTGTAACGGAGAAATTGTATGAGTGCTTTCTTATCAACTTTAGGGCCATTTCGAAATTACGACGTTTGAACCTTTATAGGGCATATTTTTTTAGCCTATTTTCAATTTTGAAAAAATAGGCTTATGAGATTACCTTTTGTCCGTGTGTGTGTGCGTGTGTATGTGTGTGTGTGTGTGAGGTGTGTGTGTGTGTCCCCGTAATAAAATCTAAACGGCTGGAGCGATTTCAATGAAACTCGGTAAGTTTATAGCACTATTCCCGTCGACCTCGACCGTGCCCTCAAAATTTTGTTACGTCTCACCAATCCAACATGGCGGCTGGGCGAAATATTTCACTAGCATTCAATATCTCCGAAACTATTACCGATATCGCCCTGCAATTTTGTACGGTGATAAAGGGTACTGATACAAGTATAACTATGTATATTTCATAAACCTCTAAAGTCCGAAACGAACATGGCGACCAAGCGAATTTAAAATATTTTAATAGACTTTTCTCGTGATTTAACTCTCTGAGCGCAGTGAAATGTGGTACAGTAAATGATTTTGCAGATTGTAATGCACTGCCATCTAATTTAATTCAATTGCTTACATAACCTCAAGATGGCGGCTGTGAAAAAATTTAAAATTAAGTTTTAATTTCTTGTGTCGTAATCATGCGATCGAAGTGAAAGTTTGAATAATGAACCTAGGCAATAATTGTCCTTGAATGGTACATAACTCTATGGCCTATACATATAACACTCCTAAATGGCGAGCTTCCGAAATATTTAGACGGTTCTCAATATCTATGAATCTTTTACAGCAACCAAACTGAAATTTTTTATGTTCATAGAGACTATGAACATATGTTCACCTATAGGACTTTCAGGAACCTGGTGAGCACAAATCCAACATGGCGGCGACGCGAAGTATAAATATTTAAATAGACGTTTCTCGCGAATTAACTATCCGAGTGCCGTGAAACGTTGCACGTTAAATGCTTATACAATTGTTGATCCACTGGCATCTAATTTATTTCAATGGTTTGCATAATCACAAGATGGCTGCTGTGCGTAATTTTAAAATCTCGTTTTTACTTCTTGTTGTCTAATCATGCGATTGAAGTTTGAAAACCACACGTACACAATAATCTTAATGTAATAATACAAAAATAAAAATCCAACCTGGCGACCATCTGAAATATTTAGACGGTTCTCAATATCTACGAATCTGTTACAGCAATTAAACTGAAATTTTGTATGTTGATAGATGCAATTAACATGATCAGGATATATGAAAATAGGCTGTATAGTTCTTCACGGAACTACTTGTTTTCTTGCTAATTTGTACTTTATTTGTTTATTTAAATTTTCATTTCAGCTCTTATTTATATATTTATTTTTAATATTCAATATTATCTTTTTAAATTAATATTAAAAATTATCTATTTATTTATTATTGTTAATTATATAATTTTAACTTTTTAATTTTATAATCCTAATTTTATTTTAATTTTTAGGTTGTTTTATTTTAATTTGTATATTTATTTTTTATTTTATTGCTTAATTTCTATATTAGCCTACTTTCGATTTTTGCAAAAAAATGAAAGTAGACTTATGAGATCAACACAGGGCCAAAAATTGTGTGTCCGTCTGTGTGTGTATGTGTGTGTGTGAGTGTGTGTGTGAGTGTGTGTGTGTGTGTGTGTGTGTGTACTCTGAATGTCTGTCCCCCCCCTATCAATTCGAACACGGTGAAACCGAATTGAACAAAATTTGGTACAGAGGTAGAACAAGCAAAGGGCACCTCAGTGTCATGTTTTATATCGCCGCCATCTTTACCAAAACTGAATGGTGGCCACTCAAATAGCGACTAACCAAATTATCCGATCTCTACCAAATTTGGTAATAACATACCTTCATATAGGACGCGTCTTGTGACCAAACGACAAGGTCATCCGCCGTACCATTTCAGTATGGCGGCCGTGCGAATTATGCAAACTTTATAACCCAAATCATGGGACCCATCAGTTCCGATTATCGAGCCGAGAATCGATTTAACTGTTCTAAAGGAAGAGGCACGTTCGAAATTAAAAGTTTATTTTGTAATACTATAGTGCAGAAGTGATTTTAAAAAGCTGAGCCGTCTCGGTAAGAAGACAGGATGGCATCGGATATCTTGTGCCTGACTTATATTTCACTAATTTGAGTATTGCATGCAATATAGCGTACTGATACAAAATAAATAAACGTTGTATGAAATGCTTTATATATAAATAATATACTCCAATGATGAAATCGTTAGGTCTAAATCATTATTTGCTAACAAGTTCTATGTAAGTCATTTTATATAGATCAATGTTCTTTGGCACAAATGGCTCCGTGGTAAAGCGTTGGTCTATCATTAATATGCCTATGGTTCAAACCCCATCAGTGTTAGGTTTTTTGCTTGAAATTTTACATATTTGTTGCTTTGTAATGACTCAGACGTTTTAAAATTAAGCGTTATATTGTGCATATTACGGTGCAAAACATATATTTAATTAAAACATAATTCGCCAGCAGATTTGCTCGAGACATCTAGCAGCCAAAAAGGTAACTGCACGCCGGCCTACTTATTAACTTCCAGATTTTATTGAAAAGTTTCTTCTTATGGCCGCTAGAATGCACTCGCCCTGTTAGGATTATATTGTTCTATACTTCTCCACTAGATTTCACGACTGGTCTACATGGGATTCCATTGATAGTATACCATTGGCATTCTATGCGCATCGAATTTGAAGAATGACAAGATGATACTATGATACATTTTTACTTCTTATTTTAAAGGGTTTGTAACAGCCTATTGTGCGTTATTTGAAAATGTTATTTGAAGTAAAGAACAAAACGATTTCACATAGTAACTGAATTCTAGCCACTGGAGCTAGTTCAGGTTATTAATACTTTTATTTCAGGCAAATAGCAATCGAAAATATCCACATAGTTTGTATACACACGTCTCTGTAGGGTCATGGAAATATTTGTTAATTCAATTAGGGTTGTGAAAGCCATGCACAACCAGACGTGTAAAGACATGCCTCAACTCAAAGTTGGATGTTGACCACGGCAGGTCGATTATGTAATAATAACAATATTAATAATGTTATTTGTTTTACGTCCCTTTTAACTACTGCTGCTTTTAGATACGCCGGGGTGCCGGAATTTTGGCCCGAAGGGGATCTTTAACGTGCCAGTAAATCTAATGTTATTGGTTTTACGTCCCTTTTAACTACCCTGGCTTTTAGAGACGCCGGGGTGCCGGAATTTTGCCCCGAAGGGGATCTTAAACGTGCCAGTAAATGTACTGACACGGCTCCCTCGCATTTGCGCACCCTCAAATGCCAGATGACTGCGCCAGGTTTCGAACCTGCAACCTTGGGCTCGGCAAGCGAGCCAGTAAATCTACTGACACGGCTCCCTCGCATTTGTGCACCCTCAAGTGCCAGCTAACTGCGCGAGGATACGTACCTGCAACCTAGGGCCCAGCAAGCGAGAACGTTACCGCTTTTTTTTTTTTTAATATTTTACACCATAATATGCATAATATAACGCTTAATTTTAAAACGTCTGAGTCATTACAAAACAATAAACATATAACATTTCAAGCAAAAAACCTAGCTCTGGTCGGGTTTGAACCATAGGCATTTAAGCGATAGGCTAACGCTCTACCACTTTTTTTTTTGCTAGGTTTTTTATTTTATTTATTTGCTCTTTACAGAATTACAGAATTTTCAGATATGATAAATACCATACTATTACATCACAAGAAAATCCAGATAGTGTCCATATTTATCGTACAATTGTCCAATTTCACTAATCTTCCAACGCTCTTTCTGCAGGTGATACCTGAGATCCAGGAACGAGAAATGTTGATCATTATCCATCACGAAGTGTACATATTGGCCCATTATCCACACAATGGCAGTCTGTTTAATTTGGGGGAAGGCGGTCACCGACAAGCGAATCAACTTCCTGTCATCAAGGTCATCCGTGGGCACATTTAATAGTTGACATACGTTTCCCTTACACCACAGCCACGTGGAGGCAACTCGCGTGCATGATGTGAAGCGGTGTATCGCCGTATCAGTTTGACCACATATAGTACACCATGGGTAAGCTTCAAGACGGATGGTATATCGCCGTAGAGCGGTTGGGATGAGATCGTTGAGGAAGATAAAAACCCGGGAGTGTACAGCAGAAGAAATGGTCATAGCCCCAAAATTTTTCTAAACAGTGGGCCAATGGACGTAGAGTGTGGTGGCCTCGATTCGCGGTTTGGAGTGTACCACTTGCCGCAACATGTTATAAATACTTTTCTTCTTTGGAACAGTCCCTGAAGGCATTTGGCGAACAGTTTCCAGAAGGTGCTGTTGATGGTCCCTAAATATCTTCGGCAAAGCTCTCTCACAACCACGGGCTGTGTTTCGAATATCTTGGTATAGCGCTTTCGTAAAAGTGTCATGTTGGGAAAGAATGGTGATATCGTTCTTGCAGAGGAGTGCACGGCATTTCATGCCATGAGCGGTTAGCCCTAGCCCGCCTTGCCGGGATGGGAGATACAACTGTTCCCGTTGTACTCAGAACAAAAATCCTTGCCATAGAAACCAACCTGTATATTTTGCCAATTGGCTCTCAAACATTTTGGGAAGTGGGAAAAGTTGTGCGACATACCATATTTTAGAGAGCGCAAACACGTTGAGGACTATGACCCGTTGCACTATATTGAGGTTTCTTTGACCAAATTGGATCAGCACTCCCCTAACTTTGGCAATGACCTTAGTCCAGTTTGCTTGCACCGTGTCCAGAAGCGATTGCTTCCAGGTAATGCCAAGAATTTTCACCTCATTTACTATCCGGAACCAGGGCTGTTGGGTAATCACTGAGTTATTATTGAGCGGAAGCAAAGCAGTTTTCTGGGGGTTCGATTGTGCTCCAGAGGCGATATGGTAGAGCTGAAGGACGCTATCGATGTGGGAGATGTCTTCATTATTGCGGATCAATATGGATACGTCATCAGCATAGGCTCACATGCCAAAAACATGTGTGGACAGTTTGTAACCCTGTAGCTTCACCTGGGTAGTCCGAATGAACGGTTCAAGGCCAATGACAAAAAGTAGCATGGAGAGGGGACATCCTTGCCTAACTGATCGTTGTATTTGAATCAGAGGGGAAAGAAAACCGTTGACGAGCACTCGAGACGTAGCATTACAATTTATCATACGAATGTAGTCAATAAGGATTGCAGGAAATTCAAAGTGCTGCAAGACCATGTACAAGTATTCATGACTGATGTGATCGAAAGCTTTATCAAGATCCAAGGTGAGAAAACTCATTGGCTCAGTGGGGAGCATTTCGGCTTTTAGGTGTAGGTCCCGTAGTATCGCTAAGTTTGTTAACAGAGTTCTTCCAGGAATACTGCAACATTGTTCATCACCAATGATATCATGTAGAACAGTATTCAATCGGCATGCAAGTACTTTGGTAAGGACTTTATAATCACTGCAGAGCAGAGTAACTGGTCGGAAGTCACCAACTGCCATGGGAGAGGATGTTTTTGGTATGAGGACTATGGTACCCTCGTGATGTGATTGACAAAGAGCACGACGTTGGAGAATGGTACGCAGGACATGACAAAATTCTTTGCCAATGAGAGGCCAGAAGTGTTTATACATTTCATTTGGCAGTCCATCAATGCCAGGTGAGCGGTTGTTTGGGAGGTGCTTAACCACAGAGTGAATCTCTTCATTCGTAATATCCGCGCTGAGCCGAGTTTTGTTGTCCGGAGATAGATGGGTACTGCAAGATGAAAGCAATCGGGTCACCTGCTGTGGATCAATTGGAGCCTGAGCGTAGAACCGTTTATAAAATAGTGATATTTCACTACGTATCGCGTCAAGGGAGGTGAGGACACTTCCAGTACTGGTGCGGAGGCGGTGGATATATTTACGTTGCTGCTCACGTTGTCCTTTGGCGATATGGTATACACTTGCACTTTCGTCTGGGAGCACTGTACGATCTTTTAAAGCCACGTTTATATGAGCGAGCGTTCGTTGCTGTAGAGACAGGAGCTTGGTTTTAACTTCCCGAATCTGGTCATATATACGCTCCCCAGCATCAGATCTTTGCTGGAGCTGGCGAAGAACTCGATAGTAAAATTCAACTGTATCCCGTCTTTCCCGACCTCGTTGGTAGCATATGTTCTTATAGACGCGGCGGATCCCTGGTATAACGAAAATATCCCACCAGTCTGCGCAGTCGCGAAATTTGCATTTTTGTTGGACCCATCGAGTCCAGTGTTGTCTGAAAATATCTTGGCATTCCTCCTCCAGTAACAGCGAGCAATTCAGTTTCCAATAACCTCTTCCTATGTGAAATATGGGATGGGGGTAAGAGATTGTACATACGACAGCATGATGGTTAGTGAAACTGGCAGGTATCACTTCATATCGTCTAGGCTGGATACGTTCCTGTGAAAAGTAGATGCGGTCAATTCGTGATGAGGAGTTGTGACTTATACAGGTGTAATGGGGCAGGGGCACCCTTAAACTATCCACAGCATCAATGAGGTGTAGGGAGGTAAGAAGGGTCCTGAGAGCCGGGTTGACACCTTTGTATGGACTAGTGGAATCCTCTGGGCGTTGAATACAATTGAAATCCCCTGCAAGAATAAGTTTTTCCTTAACGTCGTGCAGATGAGGCAGTATACTCTGTTGAAAGAACATTTTCCGTTCTACACGTTTATTGGACACGGATGGGGCATATACATTTATCAGGGTGGTATTGTTTATGTGTCCAGATATTATGCGTCCTGATGGATGACATAGCACACCTTCGAGTGGGATATCATGTCTTATGAGGAATCCGGTCCCTCTATTCGTATTACCGGTATTGATGTATTGTTTGTAGAAGGCAGATATGGGTAAACACGGTATAGCAACTTCTTGAATGAAGGCAATGTCAATGTCTGCATCTCGAAGGAATCTCTCCAACAGTTGAAATTTCAGAGGGCATTCTATTACATTGATATTCACAGTGGCCACAGTGAGAAATTGCGCCATTAAGGGAAGTATAAAAGCTGTGCTAGACATACTGGAAGGTGGACTCGAAAGAAGACACAGGTGAGAATTATCCTGGTGCACTATGTCAAATTAGGTTGAGATAGTTCCTTATGACTGCCAATCATAGACCGGCTGTCAGCGTTTGAGAGCGTTCGTGGGTCCCTAGATGACGTAGAATGAAGATTTTGTTTCTTTTTCACAGCTGCGGGAACGTTTGTAGAGCCAGTTTGATTCTTCTGGGCTGGTACGGCAATCGAGGCATTTGTTTTAATCTTCTTAGATACGTTCTCGGATCCCCGATCAACCTGGTTAAGTGAGTCGGTAGGTACCAGAGAAGGTGGGGGCAGTGAAGACAAAATTTCTGTGGCAGCCTGTAGTGACGGCATAATTGGTTCTAAGGCTGCGATACAGGTTGCCGATAGCACAGGGGCACTCTGTGGCTCGCTGAGCTGGTCAGTGTAAGGTACCAGTTCTGCGTCATGTGTATCCGAGGCCACTTCTGGTGTTGTCCCAGCTGACTGATCAATAAGCATGTTTTCATGTGACGTTTGCTGTGTCACAACTTCCGAGTATTGGACACGTCGTTGTTGTGTAGGAGTTATACCGAGGGGAATCATTTTCTGTGGGCAGTTGATACGTGGATGTGTGTTAGCATTGCAAATTTAAACAGGTCTGTTTCTGTCCATTATAAGATATGTAGCCAGAATGGCCACCAAAAGTCTCAGTGGAGGGGATATCTTGTTTGATTTCCATAGTGACTGCGCGTATTCCATTATACACCGGGAACTGATAAGGAGAAGACCATTGTTCTTTCCTGACTTCACTCACAGTGCCATATTTCGACAGGACGGATTTGAAAATTTCAGGGGGAACTTCAAGTGGGACATTAAATATACGCACTGTGGTAAAATTGGAATCCGCTTTGGAGAGCTTAACATTAGTCATTTCGCCTGAGTCATACTGAAATTTAATAGGATCTGCAAAAGTATTTAACAATTTCTGATAAGTAGATATGCTGATTACCTTGATGTACATGTTTTTTTTTTGCATATTAAGGCTTTCACGGCCCGGATTATTACATAAATAATTCATGCTTTTGGGCTAATGCCGTGTGTATTTTTAATTTAAACCATACGTTTCGGAGAAACCTTGCCTCCTTTTTCAATGGAAATAAACAATGTGGCCAAAGAAAGTATATCAGTGAGATTACAAAAAATATAGATAAATTCCTCTGTTCGTCACCAGAGAGCAGCTGCCAGAAATTACTGTATGGGCCATGGTGGAATGGCGGACAGATAAGTAAGTAACGAGAAGGTAAAGGGGGCGGTGTGAAAATATAGAAACTCCTCGAAGAATGAGGAGGGGGGGGGAGGCTGGAGGGTTAGATGGATATAAGGAAACATAAACAAAAGGGAAGTGTAGCTGAACGATGCCTAACGTCATACAGTCAACGGCGACAAAACAGATGGAAACTCCTCCAGTGACGAACAAAGGAGAACAAATCCAGGCTCTGAGCCCCAGAGGGAAAAAATGTACAATTTTAAATATGTGAAGAACAGAGAGACTGAGAGGAACTATCTCCCTAGATCCTTGATAATTGGTAGCCAAGTGTCACTTAGCTGATATCCAGTGTCTCTGTTAAAATTATTGGGATTTTTACGAATTTCAACTGCCTCCCTTATAATTCTAGACCAGTTGTGCTTAACAAGGGCAAGCGCATGAGCATCCTTGAAACATACATCGTGCCCTGAAGACAGGGCATGTTCAGCTATAGCTGATTTGTCAGGTTGGTTTAGACGGATGTTCCTTTGATGCTCTTTGATGCGAGTTGCAATGGACCGTTTTGTTTGTCCAATGTAGACTTTTCCGCAAGTACATGGGACTTCATACACCCCAGGTTGTAGTATTGGGGACAATTTATCTTTGTTTAATGCTAAACGTTGACCAATTTTCGTCATAGTGCCGAAAACTGTTTTTATCTTGTGCTTGCGGAGAATCTTAGCAACGCGGTCAGTGGTGTTGTGAATATAAGGGAGGTAAGCAGTTCCTCTCACGTCGGAGCTCTGAGAAGGTTGTCTATCCCTCCTTCTGGGTTGTAGGGACCTATATATAGTGGATTCATTATAGCCATTACCCCTAAACATGGTTTGTAAGGCATGTAACTCTTCCTGAAGAGTTGATGCCTCACAAATACGTTCCGCTCTTTTGGCTAGAGTTGTTATAATTCCTTGTTTTTGTGCTGGGTGGTGGTGGGAGTCCGCATGTAAATAACGGTTAGTGTGAGTTGGATTACGGTAGACGCTGTGCCCCATGGAGCCATCCGCTTTCCTCCTCACAAGAACATCCAAAAAAGGTAAGCATCCACCTGACTCTAGCTCCATTGTGAAGTGGATTGAAGGATGCAGCTGATTTAGGTGGTTCAGAAAGTGGTTCAGTTTCTCAGAACCCTCCTCCCACACCACGAACGTATCATCCACATACCTCCACCAAATCACAGGTTTGAAAGACGCCGAAGATATAGCCTCCCCCTCAAAATATTCCATGAAAAAATTTGCCACGACAGGCAAGAGTGGACTTCCCATGGCCACACCATCAGTCTGCTCGTAATATTTACCATCCCACAAGAAATAACTGGAACACAAGCAGTGGTGGAATAATCGGGCAATGTCCTCAGGAAACAAATCCTTGATGAGTGACATGACCGAGTCCACCGGCACTCTGGTAAACAAGGACTCCACATCAAAACTTACCAAAATAGCATTTGGTTGAACGGTGATTCAACCCATTTAGTCGAAAAATTGTCAACCATCACCGTTCAACCAAATGCTATTTTGGTAAGTTTTGATGTGGAGTCCTTGTTTACCAGAGTGCCGGTGGACTCGGTCATGTCACTCATCAAGGATTTGTTTCCTGAGGACATTGCCCGATTATTCCACCACTGCTTGTGTTCCAGTTATTTCTTGTGGGATGGTAAATATTACGAGCAGACTGATGGTGTGGCCATGGGAAGTCCACTCTCGCCTGTCGTGGCAATTTTTTTCAAGGAACATTTTGAGGGGGAGGCTATATCTTCGGCGTCTTTCAAACCTGTGATTTGGTGGAGGTATGTGGATGATACGTTCGTGGTGTGGGAGGAGGTTTCTGAGAAACTGAACCACTTTCTGAACCACCTAAATCAGCTGCATCCTTCAATCCACTTCACAATGGAGCTAGAGTCAGGTGGATGCTTACCTTTTTTGGATGTTCTTGTGAGGAGGAAAGCGGATGGCTCCATGGGGCACAGCGTCTACCGTAAGCCAACTCACACTAACCGTTATTTACATGCGGACTCCCACCACCACCCAGCACAAAAACAAGGAATTATAACAACTCTAGCCAAAAGAGCGGAACGTATTTGTGAGGCATCAACTCTTCAGGAAGAGTTACATGCCTTACAAACCATGTTTAGGGGTAATGGCTATAATGAATCCACTATATATAGGTCCCTACAACCCAGAAGGAGGGATAGACAACCTTCCCAGAGCTCCGACGTGAGAGGAACTGCTTACCCCCCTTATATTCACAACACCACTGACCGCGTTGCTAAGATTCTCCGCAAGCACAAGATAAAAACAGTTTTCGGCACTATGACGAAAATTGGTCAACGTTTAGCATTAAACAAAGATAAATTGTCCCCAATACTACAACCTGGGGTGTATGAAGTCCCATGTACTTGCGGAAAAGTCTACATTGGACAAACAAAACGGTCCATTGCAACTCGCATCAAAGAGCATCAAAGGAACATCCGTCTAAACCAACCTGACAAATCAGCTATAGCTGAACATGCCCTGTCTTCAGGGCACGATGTATGTTTCAAGGATGCTCATGCGCTTGCCCTTGTTAAGCACAACTGGTCTAGAATTATAAGGGAGGCAGTTGAAATTCGTAAAAATCCCAATAATTTTAACAGAGACACTGGATATCAGCTAAGTGACACTTGGCTACCAGTTATCAAGGATCTAGGGAGATAGTTCCTCTCAGTCTCTCTGTTCTTCACATATTTAAAATTGTACATTTTTTCCCTCTGGGGCTCAGAGCCTGGATTTGTTCTCCTTTGTTCGTCACTGGAGGAGTTTCCATCTGTTTTGTCGCCGTTGACTGTATGACGTTAGGCATCGTTCAGCTACACTTCCCTTTTGTTTATGTTTCCTTATATCCATCTAACCCTCCAGCCTCCCCCCCCCCCCCCTCCTCATTCTTCGAGGAGTTTCTATATTTTCACACCGCCCCCTTTACCTTCTCGTTTCTTACTACTCTGTCCGCCATTCCACCATGGCCCATACAGTAATTTCTGGCAGCTGCTCTCTGGTGACGAACAGAGGAATTTATCTATATTTTTTGTAATCTCACTGATATACTTTCTTTGGCCACATTGTTTATTTCCATTGAAAAAGGAGGCAAGGTTTCTCCGAAACGTATGGTTTAAATTAAAAATACACACGGCATTAGCCCAAAAGCATGAATTATTTATGTTACATGGTTTTTTCTTGTGCATTTAACTGGATGGCTTCTACTTGGTCGACAGTCAACCGGAGAGTATCGCTAATCCAGCGGTGAATTTCTCCTGGTGTGGCGCGAGAACTCTGCCTGTCCCATTGGCAGCGTACGGTGTTTTTCCTCTGGTATCCGGACATGATTTTCAGCGGGGTTTTCTGGGTTTCCTGGTTTTGTTGTCCTATCTGGAACACTACTTGAAAAAGTATTGTCCGAATGACACACGGAAGGTCAGTTCACCCGTGGAACTATCGGAAGCACCGGTATTAGGAACCGTACACTCTTCCAATGCGGTCACACAGCGCGCTCACACGCACCTCACTCGGCCACGACTAGTGACCAACTAACCGCTGAGCCACGCAGCTAGTCCGGTCGATTATGTCTCCAGATCCATAACATTCTTGAGATACTTCTTATCTATCTTTCTTCAATGATGGTAGTAGTTTTTTCTAGGTTGTGGCGTTTGGTAGAGGTAAATTGTTTCTAAGGTCTTCAACCAAGAAATGATTCTATTATACCCTTTGATAATAACAACGAGTTATAACTATACTCATACATTTAGGAGAAAGTAGGCTATATGTTCTTTACTGAACATCTTGTTTTTGATTATATTTACCAGTTGAAATTTTATCCAGCACCATAAAACTAGATATAATATTTGCTTATCAGAAATATTACATCTACAAGAAATTGTGTTGTTATTAGGCTGAAAGTTTCAACTATTAGCACCTTTGATAATAGCCTGCAATCGTTTTTTTTATAGAACGAGGTTAATTTATAGACCAGTAATAATAATGTTATTGGTTTTACGTCCCTTTTAACTACACTGGCTTTTAGAGACGCCGGGGTGCCGGAATTTTGCCCCGAAGGGGATATTTAACATGCCAGTAAATGTACTGACACGTCTCCCTCGCATTTGCGCACCCTCAAATGCCATCTGACTGCGCCAGGTTTTGAACCTGCAACCTTGGGAATATATAGACCAGTATCTTATAAAGGGCAGAAATCAACAGGAAGATGTCCAGTGTTTAAAACACTTGCTAGTAAATTGAGGCATTTTAATGTAGGGGGGGGGGGGGGTGTCACGGGGGTCATGACCCCTCCCCCTCCGGAGACCAACTTTTTTTTGCAAACTCAAAAAACGAAAACACAATGACCAGATAAATAAAACTTAACGAATTTTAACTGAAAAACAGCTATTTTCTTTTTATTCAATTCTGAAAATATTTTTATTGCAATTATTATGTTCTATTACAACTGTACATATTTACAACTTCATACTTGTTGTATGAAAACGATTATTTATATAACAAAATCAACTCGTCTATTTTGTTTAGCAAACCTTGTGATCACCGAATCGATGTTTATAGTGATGTCACGATGAATGTGCAGCAAAGCACGGATAGGAATTTGGGGCTTTATTCGCACCAAAAAAATTGCCGACGTCGAAACTGCAAGCTTGGTTGGCAATTTAAGCTGTGACTTTCTCCCTTTGTCGGTGCCAACTTGACTTGTCGAAACTGTAACGTACCTTGATACTTTTCTCGATGCTCGATGTAAAAGTCGCAAAACACGCCGTTGCAATTTGTACGAATATTTTTGGTGCGCCAAACGCATCAAATTTCTATCCATGTAGCTTGCAAAAAAAAAAAAAAAAAAAAAAAGGTCTGGTTTTGTACGTTTGGTTATTTTGTGATTGCGTTGTTAGTGATACCATTTTTCTTAACAATTTCCAGTCTGTGACCCCCCCAAAGCCAAACTCTAGATCCGCGCCTGGAATCAGCTGATTGCTAAACGGAGATCTGTATGGAATACAACAAGGCCTTACCACCGGGGGAAGTCCTCAGCGAAGCTTATTAAAATGTATCTTCTCACTTCTGGCTGGCATTAATGAATAATACATCATTACTGTTCTTGTTGCAAGGCTGATAAAAAGTTTTCGCTGCCTATACAATTCAAATTTCTCCAACTCACGGGAATTCCACCCTCTTCAGGTTACACAAGATAAACTTCAAGCAGAGTCAAGGGTCAAGAGTTCAACATTCCCTTCAGATGAACTATTCTGACGAAAGCAAACAGGAAATTATTTACCTTCTTTCTGATCATTTACTGTAGAGTATATCAATGGCGAAAAACGTATTGCCTACTCTAGCATGCATAAGTAGAAGATTGTCAGTCATTCAGCACGAGTGTACCTTATTAGATTAGACGGGAAGTTCCAATTAATTTTCTAGTACCTGAAATAAATTACTTGAATTATACACTTAAGAAAACACTTCTCACAGAAATGGCGGGGGGGGGAGGCATAATTGGATCACTAGTCTCGTTCGTCAAGCAATCATCATCAGATCATGCTGACTTTGTCTTAATATAGGTTCAGTGGTTATAGACAGCGTGTAATTGATACACGTGATGACCGTTACACAGGTGACAGAAGATACTATTCTAAGCTTCCTAGGGACACACACACACACACACATTTCATGAAGATATTTGCTTAGAATGCCATTAAATTGTTCTTTTTAAATAGATTTTACCGTCCAGGTTGGTGGAACCCACGGATTCAGTGAGGGCACTCACCACTACCGCCTCTACGGCCAGTGTCCTAGAGCTGGAAACATCTGGTCGGAGTGGATACAACTGAGGAGGTGTGATCAGCACCTCGCCCAGGCGGCCTCACCTGCAAAGCGAACATGGGATTTATGAGGTATGGGAAGGGAGGGGACGATTGGGATGGATAGGCAAGAAGCGAGAAGGAGGCGGCTGAGGCCTTACAGTAGGTATCATCCCGGCATTTGCCCCAAAACAAAGTGGGAAACCACGGAAAACCACTTCGAGGATGGCTGAGGGGGACTCAAACCCCCTCTATTCGTTTGGGCCTCCCGAGGCTGAGTAGACCCCGTTTCAGTCCTCATACCACTTTTAAAATTTGTGGCAGAGCCGGGAATCGAACCCAGGACCCCGTTTCAGTCCTCATACCACTTTTAAAATTTGTGGCAGAGCCGGGAATCGAACCCAGGACCCCGTTCCAGTCCTCATACCACTTTTAAAATTTCGTGGCAGAGCCGGGAATAGAAACCCAGGACCTCCGGGGCGGCACCTAACCATGCTGACCGCTACGCTACGGAGGCGACTTAAATTGATAATTAAACAATAAAAAGTCAATGTTTGTAGGTTTATCAGAAATTGTTCAAGCAGAAAGTGCAATCCAAGTCTGGGGAACTTGGGGTAGGACGAGGTAGTTTGAGGCGTGGCTAGGGTGGGGCGAGACGTTGTTGCGTAGTCGGATCATTGACCTTCCTGTTGAGGAGGTGACGGTATCAGCTGATATGAGGTTAGCCTACTAGTCTTGTAAAACTCCTACGTAAGCAAATTGAGTTGTTGTTGTTGTTGTTGTTGTTGTTGTTGTTGGAACTTCACATAATGGCTTGGGATATTTGGACCAGTAATATTGTGTAGCCTACGTTGTAAGTGTGGAAGTCATTGATTGATGTTGATGTAAAGGAAAAAATAAATTCGATAATGAGCCCTGGTGTGTAGTTGGCTTCCAGCACGTGAAAGAAACACAGTGGGACAAAATTCCGACATCTCGTCGTCTGTTCAGAACTTGATATTGTTTCGTTAAAGAGGCTTGGCAATAATTGTGATCATTCAGGTTAGGATTGGGTAGAAGGCAGCTGTGGCCTTAGGTTAGGAACCATCCCGGCATTTGCCTGGAGTAGACGTGGGAAACCATGGAAAATTACTTACTAGTTTCCGTTTAATTAACGGCCCACTGAAGGCAGGTCTTTCTGTACTAACATTTTATATTGATAACTCTGATTTTTTAAAGGTAAACTTACTTAGGTATAATGTCACTTGGAGAAACTAGAAAAACATTGACATTTGGAATAATGTTTAGTACCGGTAACTTAACGGACATTTATTCCAACACTAAGAGTTGGTACTATCTCACGACCGACAGACATCCTGACTTTCAGTAATAGTGAGTAAGATGTTCTTATAGCAACATTTTCATAGGTTTTTCTACTGAACTAGAATGCACAGGCCTAGATGACGAACACTTGTTGCCATGGTAACCACCGGACATCCGTGTGGATTTCTTTGTCTACGCTAATGACAGACATGCCACGTTAAAACATGGATCTCTAGGTTTTGAATTTCGAGATATCACTCAAGGATTACCTCAACTCATCCTTGTTTGGTCTCCAGATACATGGCATATTGTACAAGGAGCTATCATCACTTTCATTCTCCACCACGATAGCTGGGTGACACGCCCCTCTAAGTCCCCAGGGCGAGCAGGATGTGTGGCGTGTCCCCGCGAATGCAACTGTGGGATCTTGTGGACGTTAGGACGGAAGATAAGATTACAGGTCAATGACTTCAGTCTGTAGCGTGCATTAGTCTAATATCATATGTGTAATGGCTTAGTCTAAGCCTAGGGCTGAGAAAAGAAATCAAAATGTTGGTTAACATTAGCAATCCCACGGCTATGCTCACGTCAGACATTGCATTCAACCAGTCAGCGTTCAAATCATAGCTCTGTGTTTGAGTCTTCTGTTTTTGACTTGTTTTATGCAGCTCTACATGTCTCCCTGTCCTGAGCTAATCGTTTCTTCTGTACATAGCTACCACACCCTACATCGGAGGCAATCTGTTTAACGCATTCTAACCTTGGTCTACCCTTATAGTTATTAACTTCGACCCTTCCTTCCATAACTAAGTTTGCTATTCCTGGGTGTCTTAGTATGTGTCCTACCAACCTATCTCTTCTCTTCATTAGCAGTCGCCAGAAACATCTCTCCTCTCCCACTCGTCTTAATACCTCTTCATTTGTAATCCTATCTACCCATCTGATCTTCATCGTTCTCCTGTAACACCACATTTCAAATGCTTCATTTCTCCTCTTCTCTGCTGCACCAATAGTCCACTTGGGGGGTATTTAGATACCTACCAAGTTTGTGTTGACATTTCGTGAAGCATGAAGACATCTCTGCTGAATGGAAGACTTCCGGCAGAACTTACCACATCGCTTATTTATGACAAGTACAATGGATATTGGATTATTATGTCTGAACACTTCGACCACTAAGTTTGCTATTCCTGGGTGTCTTAGTATGTGTCCTACCAACCTATCTCTTCTCTTCATTAGCAGTCGCCAAAGAAATCTAAATGTTGGTTAACAACAGCAATCCCACGGCTATGCTCACGTCAGACATTGCATTCAACCAGTCAGCGTTCAAATCATAGCTCTGTGTTTGAGTCTTCTGTTTTTGACTTGTTTTATGCAGCTCCATAGAGCGCCACGCTCCAGACAAAGGCATTTAAGTATGACTTCCTAATACCTAGGTCTATATTCGATGGCAACAGATTCATTTTCTGTAAACATGCTTCCTTTCCTGAGCCAAGCTACTTTTTATATTCTCTTTACTTCGTCCATCACAGGTTAATTTCCTTCCTAAGTAACAGCAGTTTCCTACTTCCTTTAGCTTTTCACCTGCCAATTTGATGTAAAAAGGTTTCGGATTTATTTCGGCTGCATTCCAATATGATGTCAGATTCTAGACACGCCCAAAACTGTGGCCACCATGTCTCAATACCCTAAAATAAAACATTTACGTCATCTCAAGAATATTCACATTTTCTCTGTTCAGACATAATAATCCAATATCCATTTTACTTGTCATAAATAAGCGATGTGGTAAGTTCTGCCGGAAGTCTTCCATTCAGCAGAGATGTATCTTCATGCTTCACGAAATGTCAACACAAACTCGCTCGGTATCTAAACACCCCCCAAGTTAATGCGCATTTGCGTATTTTAGAAATACCTAACCGGATGGACGATAAATTCCCTTAAGAAGTTATTTTATCTACGTGCTTTTACGAACTAACACGAAACAGTGTATTGAAAACATATGTAGCATATTTTATTGAAATATTTCCTGCACCGGAATATCGTCATGTTAAGACAAACATGGCTCCTTAATGTGGGCAGACCACTCTACAGCTCTGTTTGTTGGTGTAACCTTTAACGGGGATTCAGGCGCACGCGCTGTGCTCTAGGTTGGATTACTTTCGACCTCGAACTTCCCTCCCTCCACAGATTTTTTTCCTTTTGGCGATATACTGTATTCGTGTTGATGTTAAGATGATGTACGCCAAAATTATATCTTGAGATACCCTGAGACGTATGAAATGATGAATGTAATATACAGGGTAACAAGAGCAAAAAGGGGGGCGGGGGAATTAGGGGGGTTTTAAGAGGTAAATGTTATCTGGATCAGGTGTATGATGTACTTTTCTTCTGCAATAAACCAAGGTCCGTATTCGCGGCAGTATCAAACTGCCGGGACGTCCACAAAAGACCAGGCAGCGCTTTGTTTGGATGGTTTATGGTCCACGCGTGGCGAGGAATGATCCACGGTCTTTAATAGTTGTAGACCCTCCTCATTCAATAACATACATTGCAACTATCTAGTTTGGCCACTACTAAAGTGATCACTTCCTTCAGCGGGATATTGGCGTTGTTGTTTTTTGTTTCATTAGAGGGTCTTGCACACGTGAACATTTAACCCCCGTGTACTTGGGTGTGTACATTTCTGTGATGACTTGTATAATTGTGGTATCAGTGGTAGTGTGTGTATTTGTAAGTCAGGGGAGGATTGGGAAGGAGGCAGCCGTGGCATTAAGTTAGGGACCATTCCGGCATTTGCCTGGAGTGGAAGTGGGAAACCACGGAATACAACTTCCAGGATGGTTGAGGTGGGAATCGAATCCACCTCAGTTTTGCCTCATGAGGCTGAGTTTATCCCGTTTCAGCCATCAGACCAGAATTAAATTTCTCAGCAGAGCCGGGGATCGAACCCGGACCTCTGGGGTGACCGCCAAGAATGCTTGCTACATAAACACATCGCACTGACTCCGCACAGCACATATGAACAGAGGGGAGAAAGGGAAAAACAGTGTCTTTGACATAACACACCTATCTCAGTCGACCTCACCTGGAGTAACAGTGAACACGAAACTGCGCGCAGCTCCAGCAAGGAAGACAACCAGATAAGTAGTAGCCTGTAATATTTCAGTTTAACCATAGTTGATTTTTACAACCATTTTCTTACACTCCAAATATACAAACTCCGGATATCTATCACCATTTAGCATTTCACCTAACATCATATACAGGGTATTTCATATAAAGTAAGAACGGCGAGCGGCGGATTTGTTATCCAGTGCTGCGATGGCCTTGGCTGAGCTTGTGGCGCACCACAACCCCCTGCTGTAGTATTGAAAGCGCGCGCATACTTGACCTTGCAATAATTGTGCAGGTGTTCAGTCGCCAGTTGAATCTCAGATGTTAACATGAGACAGTTATCATTAAAACATCGTATTTTTGTATGTAAAACTTATTTTAAGTACGAATTGGCTCGGCGGGTACGTGATGCATTTGTTCAGCAATTCTCTGATGAAATGTCACCTTTACTAGCACAGATTCACGGAATTGAAAATAAGTTTGACATTACTGGCTCAGTGCTCAATAAAATACATAAAATAAAAGATCAGGAACATCACAGTGGTAGAACTCACTCGCGTCAGTCAGAATGTGGTTACCGGATACAATGCCTGTATAACCCAGGAAGGACGACACTTCCAGCACTTTTATAAGATATTATTTCATATAGGATTGTACACACGCTTAAAGCAGGGGGCCACGGCGCACCACAAGCTCGGCCAAGGCCAAGGCCACGCCGCTTGGCGTTCTTACTTGATATGAAATACCCTGTATACTGCATTTAGCATACACCGACAGTTGCAGTAATAATTCTGCAACTAAATAATTGTATATATTGTAAATATTTTCACCTGTATTTTCAAAGATAGATTTTATAGCCTAAGTGTAATAGATCTTATGATGATCGCTTGGCGATTGAAACTGTTCATCCTAGTGTATTTATTAATCTCATGTACCGTAATTTATTCCAGGATTAGGGCATAACCCGGCTCTTTTGGGTACATTCGTGTTGACCGACTGAAAAGCACTTAACCCTTGTTTACTAAGGCAACACTGAAAAATGGCTTAAAACCCCACAATACAGGGTAATTAACGGTATGACTAGGTAGCTAGGTCAGGAAGCCCTGAAAGGCGTGAACACCATAAAGCCAAAGGTGCGTGTTTAGCGAAGAAAATGTGTAACCCTTACCATGTCATTTCAGAAATAATCTGTGCTATTACTTTTGCCTTGCCTTAGTCATCGTTCTCGCAGTCAAGTGGTGCAGTTGCACCTAATATAAAGGGAGGTAGCGCGCAGTTTGTTACTCCTGTGGGGGTCCGGGCGGGGACACCAGGAGCTCGTCGATGAGCCAGCTTGGTGTCCTAGGCGAAACCCCACTCAGGACACGGCACAACCATAGAAGAATTGCTGAGTTTTAATTCACTGGCCGTGAAAGCCAATATACCATCTTTTTGGAAGCCTTCATAGGGAGGTTGAGGCTGCTTGAGCATTCAGTTCTCACAGTCAAGTGGTGCAGTTTCACCTAATATAAAGCGAGGTAGCGCGCAGTTCGTCTCTCCTGTGGGGGTCCGGGCGGGGACACCAAGAGCCCGCCGATGAGCCAGCTTGGTGTGCTAAGCGAAACCCCACGCAGGACACGGCACAAACCTAGAAGAATTGCTGAGTTTCACATTTTTCAGTTTAGATTAGATAGATACTTGAGTTTGACTGTATCAGCTGACTTATCATTGTAATGACGGGCTCGTATGGCAAAAATCTGGCCACTATTTGAAAGAATTTGGACGAATCGGACAGTAATTAAAGTGATTTAGAAGATAGCATTCATATTGTAAACTGCACTTTAAAGTGTAAATGCGGAATATAGGCACTAACGGACCCGTGCGAGAAATTTTACATGATCATAAACCACACTTTGCCCAATAGGTTACAATGAGAGACTTAAGGAGAACGGTTGCTATGTTTTTATTACAACCAAATGATTTTAGAACACTATTTACAGTTCAGTTTTAATTCCAAGTTCTACGTTCCCTAACTTAAGAAGGCAGTCAGTGAAAATTGAATCATCATAACACTCACCGGTTATTCGATATTTATGAAATTATACGATTTGAGTACTGATTCCTTTGATTTACTGTTTCTGAAATCCATGCAAAATGATAATGGAAATACCTCAGAATATTAAAATGACATAAAATGGGCATCACAGCGGCCAAAATGTGACGTGGAAAGCAATTATGGAGCGTATTCTCCTACCGCAACAGTATCTGCAAATCGCACACTTCGTACATTTCCTTAAGAGTCATTTTTTTAAGAAACTATAGATATTTATGACATTAGAGTGCAATTCGTCACTGCTAATATCTATTCTCTTTCATTTGAATGTTCATTTGTCACGATCGGTCGCTTGTGAGCGCCGCAGGAGGGATCTATACCACTGAAATAATATATATGATGATACCAATTGACGTACTGTTTCTGTCAGCGACATTCAATACATTTTTGTGATATAAAAACCGTCAGTAATTTGAGATTGAAAATGAAAATCCACAGCCTGCTTCCAGTCTCCGACCGGGTCAGGAATGGCATGAATGAAGCCCCCATCTAGCGGCGAGGATATGAACTGTGCCGGCTGCCGAGGCCTGACGCATTCCTCTGGGGCAATGATTAAATGAATGACAGATGAAATGAAATGATAGTGGAGAGTGTTGCTGGAATGAAATTTTTGACAGGGAAAACCGGAGTACCCGGAGAAAAACCTGTCTGCCTCCGTTTTGTCCAGCACAGATCTCACATGGAGTGACCGGGATTTGAACCACGGACCCAGCGGTGAGAGGCCGGCGTGCTGCCGCCTAAGTCACGGAGGCTTGCAATTTGAGATTATGTGTTCAAATTTAAAATGTAGTTCTCTTTAAATGTTACTAAAAATATTACATTACTGCGTACATGCTTAATAAATAAATATTTTCAAACACTATTTTAGTTAAGTGAATATATTGTGTGGTCATTTTGATACACTGCGCCCGATCTCGTCTCGCACAATACCGCAACTGACAGAAGGTTAAGCACCCCATATTTACCCTATTTTCATTTAACGAAAAAAAAAAAAAAAAAAAAAAGGCTTATGAGATCACCTTTTGTCCGTGTGTGTGCGTATGTGTGTGTGTGTCTGCGTGATGTGTGTGTGTGTGTCCCTAATAACTCCAAAACGGATGGAGCGATTTCAATGAAACTCGGTAACGTCATAACACCATTTCTGCCAACCACGACCGTGCCCTTCAAATATTACTACGTATCACCACTCCAACATGGCGGCTGTGTGAAATATTTAACCAGCATTCAATATCTCCGAAACTATTACCGATATCGCCCTGAAATATTGTACGGTGAAAAAGAGCATTACTATAAGTACTCCTATGCAACTTTCAAAAACCTGGTAACTACAAGACCAACATGGCGCCCAAGCAAATTTGCGACTTTTAAATAGACGTTCCTCGCGATTTAACCAACCAAACGCAATAAAACTTGGTACAGCAAATGTTTATACACATTGCAATGCACTAGCATCTTATTTAGTTCAATTGTTTGCATAACCTCAAGATGGTGGCTGTGCGAAATATTTCACCGGCATTCTATATCTCCGAAACTATTACTGATACCACCCTGATATTTTGTACGGAGTTAGGGCACTACTATCTGTGAAACTTTCATAAATCTGTTAACTGCAAAACGAACATGGCGGCCGAGCGAATTTGAAAGTTTTAAATAGACCTTTCTCGCGATTTAATGATCCAAACGCAATGAAACTTGATACTGCGAATGTTTATACACATTGTAATGCACAGGTATCTAATTCAGTTCAATTGTTTACATAACCTCAAGATGGCAGCTGTGTGGATTTTAAAATTAAGGTGTTATTTATTGTGCTGTTATCATGCGATCGTAGTGAAAATTTGAATAATGAACCTACGCAATAATTTTCCCCTATGGTACATAACTCTATGGCCTATACATAGTCCAATCCAACATGGCGACCATCCGAAATATTTAGACTGTTCTCAATATCTACGAATCTATTGCAGCAATCAAACTGTTGTTTTAAATGTTCATAGGGGCTATGAATATAAGTTCACCTATAGGACTTTCAATAACTTCGTAATCAAAAATCCAACATGGCGGTGACGCGAAGTATAAATATTTAAATGGACATTTCTACCAATTTAACTATCTGAGTGCAGTGAAACTTGAACAGCAAATGCTTATACAAATGTTAATCCACTGGCATCTAATTTATTTCAATTGTTTCCATAACCACAAGATGGCAGCTGTGCGAAATTTTAAAATCTCGTTTTTACTTCTTGTGTCCTAATCATGCGATTGAAGTTTGATACTACACGTACACAATAATCTTCATCTAACAGTACATAACTCTAAGACCTATATAAAAATCCAACATGGCGACCATCCGAAATATTTAGTCGGTTCTCAATATCTAGGAATCTATTACAGCAATCAAACTGAAGTTTTGTATATTGATAGTGGCAATTAACATAAGTATTATATATGAAAATAGGCTTTAGTTCTTCACGGAACTACTTGTACATAAAAGCGTTTTATTTTGTAACATATATCTTACTTCTTTTAGGTTAGGGCATGTTAATACTTTTTTTCTCACCTAATGTAATTGGGAATAATTTGTGCCGATCAACTGGAATGCTTTCTTTAATAATAATAATAATAATAATAATAATAATAATAATAATAATAATAATAATAATAATAATAATAATAATAATAATAATAATAAAATGAAAAATCCACAGCCTGCTTCCAGTCTCCGACCGGGTCAGGAATGGAATGAATGAAGCCCCCATCTAGCGGCACGGATATGAACTGTGCCGGCTGCCGAGGCCTGACGCACTCCTCTGGTGCAATGATTAAATGAATGACAGATGAAATGAAATGATAGTGGAGAGTGTTGCTGGAATGAAAATTTTGACAGGGAAAATCGGAGTACCCAGATAAAAACCTGTCTGCCTCCGTTCTGTCCAGCTCAGATCTCACATGGAGTGGCCGGGATTTGAACCACGGACCCAGCGGTGAAAGGGAGGCGTGCTGCCGCCTAAGAAAAGGAGGCTTAATAATAATAATAATAATGATAATAATAATAATAATAATAATAATAATAATAATAACCATCATCATCTATAGGCTAGGCCTTGTCGCTAGACCACATTTGTCTCTTACTTGCTGAACGTTTTAAGTCAGCATACTGTTTAAATTGAAGTCCATGCGCCACAGAATCCAGATGAGCTTTCCGCGGTCTTTCTCTTCCTTTCTTCCCCAGAACTTTTCCTTCCAGTATGGTGGTCAGGAACGCATTATGACGTAGGGTGTGGCCAACGAATTTTGCTTTCCTCTTTTCTACAGTAGTGATAAATTTCCTTGTTTCGTCTACTTCCTTGAGGACCCATTCGTTAGTCTTTCTCTCCATACAGCTTAATTTCAGCATCCTTCTCCACATCCGCATTTCCGCTGCTTCCAAGCATTGTATGTCCTGTTTCCTTAGAATCCAAGTCTCGCATCCGATAACAAAACACTCCAGACAAATGTTTTGATAAACGATTTTCTAGTTTTAATACTAATGTGCCTGCTTGTCAGAAGCTGTCTCTTACTACAGAAGGCCTGTTTAGTGAGGGCAATTCTCCTTTTGATTTCTGTGGTGCACCTATTATCGTCAGTGACAATGCTTCTTAAGTAGCAGAACTGACTGCACTGTTGAATGGTTTGACCAATCACAACTGAAAAATACTCAAACATCGAAAATGAGAATTGAAATTCTACGGACACATAAGTAGACTTCCGAATACCTAACTAACCAAAAGAATTACATATCATCACTCAAAAGTACAACACCATGGATGAAAGAGGTACAAAAACACTTGTGAACTGCTAACATAACCGACCCATCAGGCAGAGATTCCTTCCGTAACAAACTAAACAACTGGGAAGTCCAACCAGAGCAAGCAAAACCTACATCTTACAGACCTCAATGGTCTGACGAATGAAAATTGGCATTCTCCAACAGAATTAAACAATATTGGCAAAATATGAAGAACATCAAGAATTGAGTGAAAGTGTTTAACGCTTTCCAATATTGGAAAATCTATAATTTAAATAAGCCTTCTGTTTCAACATTTTTTTTTTTTTTTGTGTATAATGACCAAATACAGTCGGTTTAACTTTTGTCTGTCTCCTAGGTTTATGTCAAAACTACTGGAGTGGGTGACATGAAAACAACTCATGTTTAAGTAGAAGATAAGCCTTACAATAAAACTACGCTACATATTTCTAAAGTAATATTAAAGGGTGAATTGGTTAACTGGAAGTCCCAAATCTGGCCAAATTGTGTCATTTGTATCCATCAGTTGACATGAAGCTGCGGGCTCAGATATGAATTCGTGGAACTTGCATGGAGGTGTCTGGATATCACTCAACACTCCCGGGATAAGGCGAGAAGCACATCTTTATGACGTGTGTGGTCTCCTAAAGAAGTAGCCGTGGAATCCATACGTACGCTACCTACCTCTCCGTTTATCTATCAGGCGCAGGGATGATCGACACAGCTGTTCTATGACTCCACTGGGTTTTTCTTGACAAAGGATATGCAAACATTTTTTTCGATACAGATTCCGTTGTTTCGTTTTCAGATATTATCTAGTAAATGCAATTTACTTCACTTTTAGTGATTGAGTGGGTGAGGCTGTCCTCCATGTTTCTGTGAGAGGTATTTGGGCCTAGACGTTGTCCTCATAAACTTTCCTTTCACTGGCGTGTCAGCCCGTCCCCAGTTCCTCTCCTCCAACTTTGTCGATCTTGTGTTGCCATTCTCCAATGTCGGATCTTAAGGAGGGAGGTACACTTTTACAGGTGTAAAATCCACAGATATTACAAATAGTTTTCCTCGGTATTCGTCTTTTCTGTTGATATGAAAATTTGCACACTCCTAGTACTGTCCTTTATCATTATTTTTTACCTTGAATATTTGCTATTAACTCTCCTTAGTTATTTAAAACAATCAAACAATTGGACTAATTTATACATTGATCATGCTTTTTCTTGATAATTTCTACAAAACTTCACATTTCTGGAAGATTATTGTCTTAGAATATTTATAATGATATAATATTTGTCTCTCTATTTTATAAGAGTAGTTTCTTTTTTGACATTTTAGTGAGGTATGTTTACTTAGAAGATACAAAAAACAAATGTTACAGCAATGGTTCTAGTACACATTCTTAAGACACAAAAGATACATGTGAATACAAAATAAATCAAAATAACTTAAAAACTATATAAATAATTCATGTTTTTGGGTTAATGCCGTGTGTATTTTTAATTTAAACCATACGTTTCGGAGAAACCTTGCCTCCTTTTTCAATGGAAATAAACAATGTGGCCAATGAAAGTATATCAATGAGATTACAAAAAATATAGATAAATTACTCTGTTCGTCACCAGAGAGCAGCTGCCAGAAATTACTGTATGGACCATGGCGGAACGGCGGACAGAGAAGTTAGTAACGAGAAGATAAAGGGGGTGGTGTGAAAATATAGAAACTCCTCGAAGAATGAGGAAGGGGGGGGGGGGAGGTGGGAGGGTTAGATGGATATAAGGAAACATAAACAAAAGGGAAGTGTATCTGAACGATACCTAACGTCATACAGTCAACGGCGAAAAAACAGACGGAAACTCCTCCAGTGACGAACAAAGGAGATCAAATCCAGGCTCTGAGCCCTAGAGGGAAAATGTACAATTTTAAATATGTGAAGAACAGAGAGACTGAGAGGAACTATCTCCCTAGATCCTTAATAACTGGTAGCCAAGTGTCACTTAGCTGATATCCAGTGTCTCTGTTAAAATTATTGGGATTTTTACGAATTTCAACTGCCTCCCTTATAATTCTAGACCAGTTGTGCTTAACAAGGGCAAGCGCATGAGCATCCTTGAAACATACATCGTGCCCTGAAGACAGGGCATGTTCAGCTATAGCTGATTTGTCAGGTTGGTTTAGACGGATGTTCCTTTGATGCTCTTTGAAGCGAGTTGCAATGGACCGTTTTGTTTGTCCAATGTAGACTTTTCCGCAAGTACATGGGACTTCATACACCCCAGGTTGTAGTATTGGGCACAATTTATCTTTGTTTAATGCTAAACGTTGACCAATTTTCGTCATAGCACCGAAAACTGTTTTTATCTTGTGCTTGCGGAGAATCTTAGCAACGCGGTCAGTGGTGTTGTGAATATAAGGGAGGTAAGCAGTTCCTCTCACGTCGGAGCTCTGAGAAGGTTGTCTATCCCTCCTTCTGGGATGTAGGGACCTATATATAGTTGATTCATTATAGACATTACCCTTAAACATTGTTTGTAAGGCATGTAACTCTTCCTGAAGGGTTGATGCCTCACAAATACGTTCCGCTCTTTTGGCTAGAGTTGTTATAATTCCTTGTTTTTGTGCTGGGTGGTGGTGGGAGTCCGCATGTAAATAACGGTTAGTGTGAGTTGGCTTACGGTAGACGCTGTGCCCCATGGAGCCATCCGCTTTCCTCCTCACAAGAACATCCAAAAAAGGTAAGCATCCACCTGACTCTAGCTCCATTGTGAAGTGGATTGAAGGATGCAGCTGATTTAGGTGGTTCAGAAAGTGGTTCAGTTTCTCAGAACCCTCCTCCCACACCACGAACGTATCATCCACATACCTCCACCAAATCACAGGTTTGAAAGACGCCGAAAATATAGCCTCCCCCTCAAAATGTTCCATGAAAAAATTTGCCACGACAGGCGAGAGTGGACTTCCCATGGCCACACCATCAGTCTGCTCGTAATATTTACCATCCCACAAGAAATAACTGGAACACAAGCAGTGGTGGAATAATCGGGCAATGTCCTCAGGAAACAAATCCTTGATGAGTGACATGACCGAGTCCACCGGCACTCTGGTAAACAAGGACTCTACATCAAAACTCACCAAAATAGCATTTGGTTGAACGGCGATGGTTGACAATTTTTCGACGAAAAATACTATTTTGGTGAGTTTTGATGTAGAGTCCTTGTTTACCAGAGTGCCGGTGGACTCGGTCATGTCACTCATCAAGGATTTGTTTCCTGAGGACATTGCCCGATTATTCCACCACTGCTTGTGTTCCAGTTATTTCTTGTGGGATGGTAAATATTACGAGCAGACTGATGGTGTGGCCATGGGAAGTCCACTCTCGCCTGTCGTGGCAAATTTTTTCATGGAACATTTTGAGGGGGAGGCTATATCTTCGGCGTCTTTCAAACCTGTGATTTGGTGGAGGTATGTGGATGATACGTTCGTGGTGTGGGAGGAGGGTTCTGAGAAACTGAACCACTTTCTGAACCACCTAAATCAGCTGCATCCTTCAATCCACTTCACAATGGAGCTAGAGTCAGGTGGATGCTTACCATTTTTGGATGTTCTTGTGAGGAGGAAAGCGGATGGCTCCATGGGGCACAGCGTCTACCATAAGCCAACTCACACTAACCGTTATTTACATGCGGACTCCCACCACCACCCAGCAAAAAAACAAGGAATTATAACAACTCTAGCCAAAAGAGCGGAACGTATTTGTGAGGCATCAACTCTTCAGGAAGAGTTACATGCCTTACAAACCATGTTTAAGGGTAATGGCAATAATGAATCAACTATATATAGGTCCCTACATCCCAGAAGGAGGGATAGACAACCTTCTCAGAGCTCCGACGTGAGAGGAACTGCTTACCTCCCTTATATTCACAACACCACTGACCTCGTTGCTAAGATTCTCCGCAAGCACAAGATAAAAACAGTTTTCGGCACTATGACGAAAATTGGTCAACGTTTAGCATTAAAAAAAGATAAATTGTCCCCAATACTACAACCTGGGGTGTATGAAGTCCCATGTACTTGCGGAAAAGTCTACATTGGACAAACAAAACGGTCCATTGCAACTCGCATCAAAGAGCATCAAAGGAACATCCGTCTAAACCAACCTGATAAATCAGCTATAGCTGAACATGCCCTGTCTTCAGGGCACGATGTATGTTTCAAGGATGCTCATGCGCTTGCCCTTGTTAAGCACAACTGGTCTAGAATTATAAGGGAGGCAGTTGAAATTCGTAAAAATCCCAATAATTTTAACAGAGACACTGGATATCAGCTAAGTGACACTTGGCTACCAGTTATTAAGGATCTAGGGAGATAGTTCCTCTCAATCTCTCTGTTCTTCACATATTTAAAATTGTACACTTTCCCTCTAGGGCTCAGAGCCTGGATTTGATCTCCTTTGTTCGTCACTGGAGGAGTTTCCATCTGTTTTTTCGCCGTTGACTGTATGACGTTAGGTATCGTTCAGATACACTTCCCTTTTGTTTATGTTTCCTAATATCCATCTAACCCTCCCACCTCCCCCCCCCCTCCTCATTCTTCGAGGAGTTTCTATATTTTCACACCACCCCCTTTACCTTCTCGTTACTAACTTCTCTGCCCGCCGTTCCGCCATGGTCCATACAGTAATTTCTGGCAGCTGCTCTCTGGTGACGAACAGAGGAATGTATCTATATTTTTTTGTAATCTCATTGATATACTTTCTTTGGTCACATTGTTTATTTCCATTGAAAAAGGAGGCAAGGTTTCTCCGAAACGTATGGTTTAAATTAAAAATACACACGGCATTAACCCAAAAGCATGAATTATTTATATAATAATCCGGCCGTGAAAGCCTTAATATGCAAACTTGAAAACTTTTCCTCCCATTGGAAAGTTTAACGCTTGTTCCCCAAATTTTAATTTTTGCTTTTGTTTTCCTCCATAACCAAAATATTCAAGTTGAAAAATAAGGTTAAAGGACAGAACTAGGAATGTGCAAAATTTCATGACAACAGAGCAAAGGGATGCAGAGGGAAACTATTTTAAATATCTGTGGTTATTACACATGTAAAGCTGTAACTTTCCCCTTAAAAGTACGTCCACACCAAGATGTTTTCGTTAACTTTAATAATGATCACTGTTCATGAACGATGTTCATGAACTTTTTTGACTGTTCATAAACAAAATAGTGTGTTCGTTAACTTTTCGAGCATGTTCATGAACAAAATCTCTTTAACTTTTGTGAATGAAACTTTTCATGTTTTCGCTAACATTTTGGTTCGCGCATGCGCAAAGACTCAATTATGGTTGTAAATTCGTAAATTCTCTAAAAATCGATTATCGAATCGCAAGCGACTCGTATATTGCGCGGAATTATGAATTACCAGGAATCACATGAGAATATTAATTTTGTTGATAAGGAGTCTAGAATCATGGAGTGGTCGAACGAAAACGTTTTGGCGCTTATCGATGCGTATCAAAATCATCCCGTTGTGTGGGACAGTCGGCATCCCAGTCACAAAGACATGAATGCTTGCAAGGATGCCTACTCAGAACTGGCCTCCGAGTTTAATTGCACTCAAAATGATATTGAGCAAAACATTGCTAGGAATCTTAATGTTATACCTAGCCTGTCAATAACGGAGATGGCTTGCCAATAATTTATGTCATTTCTTGCAATTTCAGGCCCAATTACTGTCAACAAGAACTGAAAGTCATGTGGAGACATTCTCAGAAAGGTTTGAAAGCCTGCTGCATCATGAATTAATAGTTCAGACATAAGTGTTCTCTCCAAACTTTATTCTAAACGCCTTTCCAATATTTTTCTTTGCCACACCTTGCGTCTGCGCATTTATCTGATTGTACTCACTAAAATAATGAAAGCTGCAGCTGTAAATACTTCCTTCTTCCTGACCCTATTCATTATAACCTCACAAACAGTGTATTTAATGTTGAAGCTGTTTGTTAACAAAAGTTTATTTGGTGTGGACATAATGTTGAAGAAGTTTGTTAACAAATGTTTACTAAACATGTTGAGAAATGTTTTCATTAACATTGTTCATGAACATTGTTCATTAACTTTGGTGTGGACTAGCATTAAGGATATGCGCAGCATAGTGATGATCTTCCTTCTCCCATATATTACGTGCCCTTCCTCCTCCAAAATTTTCCGTTAAGACCTTCTTAGGGACTTGATGTTCTTCCATCCTAATTAAATGACCTGCCCAGTTAAGTCTCTTAACACGAACGACATGTGACAAAGGTGCTTCTTCACATTATTCTTTATTTAAATTAGAGTGTCATATCCCCACCAGGGACGTAGGTGACCTTAATTAGAGCTCTTGGCTTCGTCAAGGGATCACTAACCGGGCGTCCCGAGCCGGAGTTTGCGTGTGGTAGGGTGGCAAGTTCCTTTCCACTCATTCTCCTGCCATAGCATCCGGCAGGTTCCCATTTCGCATCACGAGGCGCGGAGACCCCATATCAGACCATACCAAGACTTTTAAATTCTTGGCAGAGCCGGAGATCGAACCCGCAGCCTCGGGGGGACAGCCAACAACGCTAGCCACTGCGTCACGAGGTGGTTGCTTCTTCATATTAAGAATATAATTCGTTGTTACAGTAAAGTTTATTCCCCAATCACTATGTACACATACTGTATACTGTAGGTCCAAAAATTCTCCTCAGGATTTTCCTTTCTTGGATAGGGTCTACCTTCCACTTCCATACACCACTATACAGCGTATGAGAGTTTTGTAGAGTATTATCTTTAATCTCTGATTAATTTAAACTCTTTTACTATCATCTCATTAGATCCTTCAGTGACAATCTGTTCATCTACATAATTCCTTCACCGAGCCTGTACCATCTCTTTCGTCTTATGCTCATTGACCTTAAGACCAATCTCCTTACCTTCTCTACTCAGATATTCAAACACTTCTTTGACTCCTCATAAACTACCTGCCGTTATTGTATGAACCCATTAAAGGCGGGTACTGAATGCTAGTAGTTTATTGTGGCCTCACTCTCCCAAAACTAATAATTTGGCTGTATATTTTTGTTTGTTCAGAGGAACCATCTACTGAACAAAATGATTACAGGTATTCGCCGCCAATGGCTATGTACTTTTGTCATTGTAGTGACAGCTTCCATATTCGCGTAGGATACTAGTCAATTAGGATGTCCCGGCGCCAATGGTGGTCAACTGCATGAAGTTTGCTGTTGGTGGTGAGCTTCTCACCCTGTATGGGCTCAGTCTTTGTGTTGTGCCTAACTCTAGGAATGGGTATTCCAAGTTTCAGACACCTAGATATCAAGGGAAAGGCTGTAGCCGCTTTTGAAAGTTCAGATATTTGAATATCGCGCTACATTGCTTCTCGAAGCATTTCGAAAGATTTTACCGATAGTTGGATGTCAAGTGACGTAGCGAGTAACAGCAGAGGTGGAGGCTATTTATTGATTAAATAGTTAACTACGGAGTAGAGACTTGAGACTGGGATCAGATTACTGGCACGGCCAAATGAAAGAGAACGCAATTAGTATCAAGTAAATCGGACCAGGGATTCAAGAGATATGAGGATTTCCAGATATCAGGCGATGACGCGTGACCCTGAGCGTTTTGAATAAAAGCCAGCTGGAGCAGGCATGGGTAGTTCATTCTAACACAAGCACTTGGCAAGCAAGTTGCGTCTACGCTGAGCCAAGGCACATGGTTGCCGTATCTACGCAGAAGTTCTTTTCAAATCGTGATAGTCACGAGAAGTGCTGCGCAAACGAGTTGGAACTTAGTAAGTTTCTGGTGAGGAGAATCACTGAGGTGATTGATTTCTACAGACATTGGTGGAAACATTTATATTTCCAAAAGGACATATGCTAGACTTTGTCTAGAAAATAGTATTTTGTCACAGTCCAGTAGTAACTTAATACTTGGATGTTTAAATCCATTTCAAGTCAGTTTTCATTTTTGTAACTAGTTAACCACTTCGATCTGTCAGTACATTGAAGACTAGTCGATAACGGTGGCGTTCATTAGTCTACGCAAGGGAAACTGCAAGTTGTCTAGCGCATGGCAGATGGTGATATTAATAAACCATGCCCAGGGAACGATCTTCAGAACAGCCGTTAATTGCTTAGACTGTCAACGTTTTTCTTGTACTGATGAGATTACAGTGAGTTATGTTACAACTGACATATCTAAGAAGAGATCACTTAGATCTGACCCTATTTCAACAAACTGTTATGGCTTTGATAGAAGCCCATATTAAAATGGAACCACAGTTTATTCAAACGTCGAAAGATACTACCACTATGTCTGACTAGACGATTTGTGGGTCTACAATGGCGGCCGATACAAGGATTATACATGCTTGTCCGATAGGGCATGTCTATGGATAAATCTGGTACAGACCAGGTTTACTACACTTCAAGACCATCAAGAAATGTAAGCCACATTTGAATTATATTATGCCTAGCTAATTGGAACAAACTATTTTTCTGCAGATGACCAACACATTTTTTTCGTCGTATTTAAAGCTTGTAATGATTTACGCAAGACTTGTTAGAGTTATTCTGAGCATTTTCAGCACTCAGAACAGTTTAGGATCGATGACCGAGCATTTCGAGCATTTATTTGAATTTTTCATTTTTTTGGGAAATCACGGTAATCAGCCGATGTAACTGTAAAAGTTAAATTTATTTTTGTTGAGGAATGGATATTTTTTTCCATATTCGAAGGTTCGAACATGTGGATTCTCACATAATGAGATGATAATTAAACATATTTAAAGTGAAATAAATAATAATAATAATCCACTAATAATAATAATAATAATTTTCATAATTTTTCTAAATAATTCTTGGATATTATATTTTATAATAATCATATGTATTGAGAAAGAGCCTATGAAGCAGTTTAATCATTTCTAGTTTGGAACAGGAGATTTTCCGAAGGAGAGTGGTTAGCGCAAGCCCGCATTCAACCAACATTTCAGTTCTGGTTGAACAGTTGATATTTGCAATGAGCAAAGTATATGTTTCAGATAACACGGAGAGGCATGAAACGGGAAGCAAATGATATTTGTATCAAATAGGATATTTTTGTATTTATATAAAATCATGACGTAAATACACTCGAAAGTGAAATGAAGCTTTTCATATGTATGGTAAATTCACGGGTTAAACTGAATGGTAAAATAAAATAAACTTGTCAGTTTATTAATCTTCCAGTGTTGATAACAAGCAGAGGCTTGATTTATTGTATACATTTTGGGAAGATAATTTATGTGTGTGGAGTAGTTGAATGCCATTCCCAGGTGCGCATGTTAAGTCGCAGGAATGAAGGTTTTTTCGAGCATCAATCAAATAGCAGGTTCGATGGCTCAGGTTTATAGTAGGAGTATTGGAGCCACACATTTCGTCGTATGAATAACCCGAAGGTTATTTCTTTGAAACCATCAGTTCTTGTTTCAACCTTGTTTACGAATTCCATTTAGGCTTTGATTTTGCTAGAACCCGGATTTGTCATGATAATAGTTTATTCTTCTTCAGAGGAAGACCTTTGCCGTTGTTGTTGTAATATTGTGTTCTTACACAAATAATAGAATGGGCCACTGCCAATTAAAAATAATTCTTTAACCACGAATAATTTGAAGGATATTTTCAATCCTAGTGCCATGAACTAAATGAATTCATTATAAAACTACAATTCTAATTTCCGCATTCTGTCGAAGAATTGCAAGTTGTAAAAATTGCTAAGAATGGCCATGAATATAAATATTTTCATAATGATTCCAAGTGGAAAATTGAATAGTGGAATGGTTCAACCATTTATTGATCAAGTTGATGATTCAGAAATCATATATTTTGTTAGGAACTTGAAGTTCATAATCGAGTCACTTCTCGAATGTTTAATGTCAGAAGAACGATTAATTGTTGTTGTGCTTCGCACAGTTCTTCGATGCTATGCTCAAGGTCAAATACTTTTCAGATGTTATTAATATGTATAAATAATTTGTGTTGCTTCGATGATAATAATATTTTCGACGATATATTTTTGAAACTGGAAAACAAGAGAAAGTTTAAAAATTCTATAAACATTTATTCTACGAGTGTTAATATCATGTATATAGTCAAACAGTGATCTACGTTATCTCCAGTATAGACAATTAATTTTGAACTGGAATTAAATGTTAATAATTTTGGAACACAGTCCACAGGACTATTAATTGGACTTGTGTTTCCAAAAAGATTGTCAAATGTGTTTGGAAGATTTCTGTATATTGTGTGTAAATAAGAGTGTGGATCGCCACACGTGGATGATGCTGCTTTGAGCATTCTTGCAGTCAGATTTTAACTTTAAAATAAACTGAGATAATTTTACCAGATGTGTTTCTCCCAATTAAATCTCCTTCTATCCTTATTGTTGCATTGAGCCAAAAATCAGAAAAGCATTTTTATAAATTTGATGTCGTTTTTGCGATTTGCTTTAACCCATCTGGCGCTCCGGGATATTTTGACTCTCGTGCTGACTGATTATTGGTAAAATGCATATGTGGTCGTGCGGACTCTGGTCTAAACGGGCACAGTGTCGAATAGTGCGTTGACCCTGCGAGCAAAATCCGTTGAATATGGAGGATGAGGGAGTACAGTAAACCCTAGTTCACGCAGGGTTCATCCGGGTTGAAATGGTTTGGCAACTGGCATGTGGTCACCCATTGTCTTGTGTGGAAATGTATTTCTGGAGACTGCTAATGAAAAGAAGAGATAGGTTGGTAAGGACACATACTACGCCACCCAAGAATAGCAAACTTAGTTATGGATGGAAGGGTCGAGGATAAGAACTTTAGGAGTAGACCAAGGTTAGAATATGTTCAACAGATTGTCTTGGATGTAAGGTGTGGTAGGTAAGTAGGGCTGAAACGATTAGCTCAGGACAAGGGGCCATGCAAGGCTGCATCAAACGAGTAAAAAGTCTGGAACCTCAAACAACAACAAAAACAACAACAACAACAACAGAGAATAAAACTATGTTCCTGCTATCTTGTCAAAGTAACTGTGGAATTCAATTATGGAAGCGTCAGATTAATGTATACATAAGAGTAGACTGTTTTTAATATTTATGGAGAAATATTGGTTCATTATTTCTTGATGAAAAATGTAGACTAATATTTTACTCACTGGTTCGCACATTCCTTGCGAGTGAAGCCGAGCTTAAGAGAATGTTGAAGGGGATCTTCTACTTCATAGTTCAGGGCAAGGCCATGTCCCACGAGACTCATCAAGTCCTTTCAGAATAAAGGAGCGCAGAGGACAAAGTGATTCTTTAGCGTCTCTAGTGGTTACTTCAAGTCCCGGAGCACCTCTCACAATCATAGATCCTAACCCACCACCGTAGCTGAAGGTCCTAATTTATACTCCATGATGACGGCACCTCATCTGCTCGTTTGGAGATCCGTGGTTTTAATGCCTGCGCTGATAAATTCCAAGCTGAACATGGTTGTTTCTCCTCATTATCTTTCCACAGAAAAATGCTAGTATCTTATTTTGAATCCTGCTTAACCAATCACATCTCAGATCAAAATAATTACAGCCTTACACACTACTCACATCAAAAACAGTTTTGCATATTGCCATGGAAATTGAGGACGGACTTACTTATTAAACAGTGTCCACACCTTTTCTACACAATTGAGATCCGGAGCATAGGCAGGCCATTCCATTCTGTGAATACCAATCTCCTGAATCTATATATCATATTGCTTTTAGTGCCGGGAGTGTCCGAGGACATGTTCGGCTCGCCAGAGGCTGTAGCTGCTTCAAGCGGACACCCATAGGGTGAGCTACAAGTTCTGTTCCCTTTCAACTTCCGTTACCAGATGTCAATGATTCCTAGTGGTAATCGTTGGAACGTTGATAGAGCTTTCCAACGAAATCTAACCTAGAAATTTAACTTCACACAAGTTTAGTCTGTGTAAGGATCACATACATGCCATAAATCTATGACATGGGGCGGCCGCTTCACTTCCCCTCCGAAGGAAGGCATACTGAAGGATTTTTACGCTCTTAAAAAATTCGATGACTTTGACCGGGTTTGAACCCGCTATCTTGGGCACAGCAGTTCAGCATGCTACCAACTACGCCACCGAAGCTGCTATTCTCCTGAAGAAAGGCATTGACAATGCCAGCTCTGTGCGGGCGAGCGTTATCGTCCACGAAAGTGGAAATTCGGCCAAAATTATCAGCATAGCCTTTCACTACAGGTGCCAGGATAGTCTCTCTGTAACGTATGTCTGTCATACGCCCTGGGATGTACACATGAGGGGTTCGGCGACCATACATGATGCCACCTGGGTAGATTATTAGCTTGGGAATAACCTAACCCCCAAGGGAAGATGTTGAAGAAAAAGAAGTGGGTTTCGGACTGGAGAAAAAGGATGGAGAAATAGGACGAGAGTCCAACAGAAGTAATAATTTTAACTTTAAGTATACTCAAAGGCAGCTGCCACTGCAAATCTGCTCTCCGATACTTAAAGTGGGTAGGGACCTGGGCAAAGCTAACAGGAAACGCAGCTGGAACTTGGGCTGTTCGCAAGAAAGTTGCTGTAGCGTATTCCCTCTAAAGCATAAATATGCCTACTATGGGGACGGGTGGTGGTCTGGCAAAACAAAGAGGGACGGATTTATTGTGTATCTGTTCAAAGGAGTTTGTTTCTAAACAAGTAATTTGAAGAGTGCAAATAATTTGAATCAGCTTTGATATTTTAGTTTTTGAAATTGTAGAATTTCTAAAGAGCGACCAAATGCTTCCAAGAAGGTTAGGGATAAAGCAATTATACCCTTGGGAATAATTTTGATAAGTGTGCCAATAGTTGCATTTAGAAATGACTAAGCTTTTACCCAGTCGGTGCGACTAAAAGTTTAGACAATGAGAAACACTTATATTTTGAAAAACCAACCATAAGTGTTAGAGAGAATCTCCACAAGCAGGAAGCTGGCGTAGCGAGCTATGCTTGCCTTACTGACCAGTTAGAATTAGCTATTAAAGCTAAGAGAGACTTTACTAAGTTAGTAACTAAGAGTTCTTGCTCAAATAAAACAAGTGGTGAACACCCTATCAATAGATTCATTTTTATTAAATAGGAAAAGTCAAGGAAGACAGGATCTTGCCTAACCGTTATGTTAGAGAAATGATAAAGCTAAGAACAAATCTTTAATTTATTTAACAATGTAAAAGGAAGTAGTTTTTGTAACAAATATATAATTTTGATTTTTATAAACAACTAGCTGAAGTACCCGTGCTTCGCTACGCGTCATAAATAAATTAAAATGTGAAGGTGACAGTTAAAATAGGGTATAGGCGAGGTGCTGCGCAGAGGGAGATTAAGGATGAAACATTTTGTCCAACTACAACGCTCGGCGTTGACCGTGTTTTATAGCACAAATTTAGATTTTACTCGCTAACCGTTGGAGATACCTTTCGGATAGAAAATGTAATTTTAAACCTCGTATATGCCATCAAAAGTTTGCTATTTCTTAGCGTTCTCTTTTTATTTCAAATGGAAATATGAGTTTGAAACCAAAGGGTGTAGTGACGTCACTAAAATGGTCGCCATCTTTAAATAGTGCAAAGTATTGTAATCAAAAGTAACCTATATGTTAACCAGGTAAATCAGCTACTTCCATGTAAAATTCACGTATATCGGACCAGTGGTACTTGCGTGATTGAGTAATACACAGACACACACCATCTAATTTTTAGCCTTGCTTCGCTCGCGTCATTACTTACATTACTTACATGGGTAGGAGCGATCATCCTTTCAAAGTTAAGGGCCGACCACAGCGAACAAATTATGGTAAATATTATTTTGTAAACCGTGCCATTGATAACTGGAACTCTCTACCTGCCTCAGTCTTAAAGCCTTTTCCCAAACATATAGGTGTGTTTAAGAAAAGACTGACTATTTGTGTAAATACTCCAGTTTAATTGTTGTATAATTGTTATTGAATTGTTATGTGTAATTATTTATTTGTTATGTATATCCAATTTGCCTCCGGGGGCCACACCCTCCATTGCAAATAAATGAATGAATGAACGAATGAGTGTCATATTGTTATATAATTAAATTCAGTTTTAACCCCGTTAACACCCCTTTAGAACCTGAATATCCAAAAATCCCTCCTTAGTAGACGTTTTCGACACACAACGAACATATCCCCAAAATGTAATTCTTTTAACTTTAATAGTTTTGGTTGGTCGATGAGAGTGAACATCCAAAAATCATTCCTTAGTGGACGTTTTTCTTCCAAAATTTCACCCCTCCCCATAGGCCCCGTAAATTGCATTTATGAAAAAACGGTCGAACACCTATTTATTTTATTTATTTATTTATTTATTTATTTATTTATTTTTAAGCTGATTGATTTCCTCCGAGTTTCAAACTCCTCGCCTATGTCTTTTAAGAAATACACGCTCCGTTGGGAATCTTTCAACCCCCACTTTTCATTCCTTTAACCTCATAACATACACTACATGGAAAAACCATTAGACATGTGTCAGCTTATTTTTAATGATTAGTATATATGCCAAGTATCACATCCCCAAATGAAACCACTCGTCAGATATTGTTATTCAATGAAATGCACGTTTACCCCCTTAACTCCTCTGTAGAACCTGAATATCCAAAACTCTTTCCTTAGTGGACGTTTTCGACATCCAATGAACATATCCCCAACATTTCATGTTTCTAATTTTAATAATTTTGGCTGGGCGATGATGAGTGAGTCAGTCAGTCAGGATATTTTTTCATTTATTTTTGATAATTTCACCCCTCCCCATGAACCCCTTAAATTGGATTTATGAAACAAACGGTCGAACGCCTATTTACTTATTTAAAGCTGTTTTCCCCCTGAGTTTGATGAGTGACTAAGTGAGTCAATCATTTAGGACACTTTCTTTCCTGTTTTCCCCCCCAGAATTTCTCCCCTCTCCAAGGGCTCCTGAAATTGGATTTATGAAAAAACGGTTGAACACCTATTTACTTGTATTTTAAGCTGTTTTTCCCGCCGAATTTAAATTTTTGGCCTATGTCGTTTCAGAGATACACGCTCCGTTAAGAATCACTCAACCCCCAATTTTCACCCCTTTCACCTCATAATATACATCACATCGACAAACCCTTAGACATATGTCTGATTATTTTTAATGATTAGTTTCTATACCGAATATCACATCCCCAAAGAAACAAATCATGTGATATCGTTATTCAATGAAATGCACCTTTACCCCCTTAACACCTCTTTAAATCCCGAATAAACAAAAATCATTCCTTAGTTGACGTTTTCGACATACAACGAACATATTCCCAAAATTTCATGTTTCCAACATTAATAGTTTTCGCTGTGCGTGATGAGTGAGTGAGTCAGACAGGACATTTTCTTTCAATTATTTTTACCAGAATTTCACCCTTCCCCATTGGCCCCTTAAATTGGATTGATGAAAAAACTCTTGAACACCTATTAACTTATTTTTTAAGCTGTCTTTTTCCCCTGAGTTTGATGAGTGAGTGAGTCAGTCAGTCAGTTAGGACAATTTCTCTCCTTTTCCCCCCCAGAATTTCACCCCACCCCATTGGCCCCTTAAATTAATTTATGAAAAAAAAAACGGTCGAACACCGATTTACTTATTTATTTAGCTGATTTTCTTTCTCTGAGTTTCAAATTTCTCACCTATGTCGTTTAAGAGATAGGCCTTCACGCTCCGTTAGGAATCCTTCAACCCCCACTTTTCACCCCTTGCACCTCATAATAATACACCATATCGAAAAACCCTTAGACACCTGTCTGCTTATTTTTAATGATTAGTTTATATGCCGAGTATCACATCCACAAATGAAACCACTCTTGAGATATTGTTATTCAATGAAATGCAGGTTTAACCCCCTTAAGACCCCTTTAGAGCCTGAATATCCAAAAATCCTCCCTTAGTGTACGGTTTTGACATACAACGAACATATCTCCAAAATGCCATGTTTCCAACTTCAATATTTTTGGCTGGGCGATGATGAGTGAGTGAATGAGTCAGGACATTTTCTTTCATTTGTTTTTCTTCAGAATTTCACCCCTCCCGATGAACTCCTTCAATTTGATTGATCCAAAAAAAACTGTCGAACAGCTATTTACTTACATTAAAGCAGTTTTTCCCCCTGAGTTTGATGAGTGAGTCAGTCAGTCAATCGGTTAGGACACTTTCTTTCCAGTTTTTTTCCCCCCTGAATTTCACCCCTCCCTATGGGCTCCTTAAATTGGATTTATGAAAAAACGGTCAAACAAATATTTACTTATTTTGTATGCTGATTTCTTTCCGCTGAGTTTCATACTCTTCGCCTATGTCGTTTAAGAGATACACGCTCCGTTAGGAATCTTTCAATCCCTACTTTTCACCCCTTTCACCTCATAATATACACCACATCGAAAAACCATCAGACACGTGTCTTCTTACTTTTTAATGATGAGTTTATATGCCGTGAATCACATCCCCCAATGAAACCATTCGAGAGATATTGTTATTCAATGAAATGCAGGTTTAACCCCCTTAAGACCCCTTTAGAACCTGAATATCCGAAAATCCTCCCTTAGTAGACTGTTTTGACATACAATGAACATATCCCCAAACTGTCATGTTTCTAACTTCAATAATTTTGGCAGGGCGATGATGATGAGTGAGTGAGTGAGTGAGTGACAGGACATTTTCTTTCAATTTTCTTTTTTCAGAATTTCACCCCTCCCCATGAAATCCTTAAATTTGATTTATGAAAAAAAAAACAACTATCGAACAGCTATTTACTTACTTTAAAGCAGTTTTCCCCCTGAGTTTGATGAGTGAGTCAGTCAGTCAATCAGTTAGGACACTTTCTTTCCTGTCCCCCCCACCAGAATTTCACCCTTCCTCATGGACCCCTTAAATTGGATTTATAAAAAACGGTCTAACACATATTTACTTATTTTTTATGCTATTTTTTTTTCGCTGAGTTTCAAACTCCTCGCCTTTGTCGTTTAAGAGATACACGCTCATTTAGGAATATTTCAATCCCCACTTTTCACCCCTTTCACCTCATAATATACACCACATCGAAAAACCCTGAGACTCGTGTCTTCTTATTTTTAATGATGAGTTTATGTGCCGAGTATCATATCCCCCAATGAAACCAATCGGGAGATATTGCTAGTCAATGAAATGCAGGTCTACCCCCTTAACACCCCTTTAGAACCTGAATATACAAAAATCCTTTCTTAGTGGGCATTTGCGGTCCTTGGGGAAGCTGCATACCAAATTTCATTCCAATCCGTTCGGTGGTTTCTGAGATTTCGTGATGAATGAATGAGTGAGTGAGTGGTATTTGACAAATATATAGTAGAAGATAGTGTCAAGTCTTTGTTATGCTAAACTCGGTTGACAGTGCTGTGTGAGTAGGTGAGTAACTAACGGGATTTCAAGTAAAGATGCTCATTTTCTATACCAGTAGTGCAGAGCGCAACTGGCATCCAGACGGCCGTGTCTCGACTTGAGCTATGTTGCCATGGAAACTATCTGCCTTGCCATTCCTTCATGAGTATATTTTATGATTTGATTAGCCTGTGCTTGAGTCCAAAAGGGCCTAAATAAAAAGAATGAGAAAGACTATCGAAAATTCATGTAGCCAGCGGTTCCTTCTGGGTCCTAAACTATGTGTATGCAAAATTTGGTTGAGATTGGTGGAACGGTGTAGATTTGTATACGGAACAGATCCACATACCCACATACCCACATACATACAGACTTTCACTTTTATATATAAGATTGGGGTCGCAGACCTCCGAAAACATCTAAAGCTTGCGCCGGGCAATTGATAATTCTTTTGGTTTTAAACCTTTTATATGCTTTAAAATCTTCGTAAGATTTTGAAATGGCTAAGATGAATAAATGAAAAATTTAAAGATAACTGACATAATTAAAGTTAAACAATAAATCAAGTACAAGATGTGTACTTTAAGGATTTCTAGATAATTTTCTTAGAAATATGAACAACTTCGAAAGTAACAACAACAAAAAACAGGAAGAAATGAAAGAGAAGTTTCTATAACTTCTTGTATTAATGCAGAACTACGCTTAATGATTATACATAGGAGATTATACAAATAGGGCAGGTCACTTATTGTGAAACCTGAAGAGAACAATTGAAAGGAAGTTTCTAGAACTCCTATGTTTAAGTAGGGATCACGAGAAAAATGGGGCAAGTTTCCCTTTCGTGAAACCTAGAGATAACTCACTTATGAGTTGAAAGAATTGGATTCCCTCATTAAAAGGGAGAAACAATATAATTTAAGGCGTGTACTAGACACGAAGTTTTACACACATTATTTCGTTATACATGGAGCAAATAAGGGAGGGCACTTATGTAGAGTGACACCTCATTGAAAAAAGACCTAAAGTAACAATTTTATTATTTTAGTTTGTTAGTAAAGGAGTTGGGAAAGATCAAATGGGATTGTGGAAAAGTGTTCATGGCCGTATTGATTGTACTTGGACGAGCGCGACGCGGATGAAAAGTTGAACAGGCACTGTTTTCACTATAGTCTGTTGATATAGTTGAAGAGTTCACTGTAGTAGCACAAAACGTTGATGGCAAAGAAAGTTATTGCAATGGTGGAAAATAACTAGTTACACTAGATTTGCGAGAGTCTATTGCTTGAAAAACTTGTAGGTTATAGTTGAATGCACCAGAAAAATCCCAACCGAGGAAGAAAAATTAGATATTGATTAGCAGTTCATAAGGAAGATTCCTTAGTTTGAAAAAGTATTCCCATATGTGAGTGGAAAGTACATGACAGTATAACTGGTAGATAGAGTGCAGGTTCTGGAAGGTTCCAGAGCTATGTTGAGTTGTTCAAATTGGGCAGAGAATCCCTCGGCGGAAAACTAGATTATATAGACAGTGGGTATTTTGGAAATATCCCTCGATGTGAGATAGCATCTCAGAAAATCTTTCATATTGAAAGTTTGAGTTGATAGTTTAAGTTTGATCAAGAAGATCTCTTGAAAGCAGTTATTATCACATAGCAACTTTCACTGTCTATAAAATCCAAATAAAAGCATTAAGCCCTTTAAAAGCGATGAGAATGAGGTTAAAACATGAAGTCGGTACTTATCTTTGCTTCATGAAGATGGCGATGTTGCTGTTGACGGTTGGTTTTAAAACTCGAACATGGCGTCGAATTTGAAAGTTTGCCTCTAGAGTTGAGGAGGCGAGCTTTAGTTAAGCTCCAACTGACTGGTTTGACTTCCGACGTACAAGTGAAGGCTGTTAGACGTAGCGAAAGTACACTATCCTAGACGGCATGTCCAACAAGAAGTTTAGTGCACTTGAGAGGGTGAGCGGTTGCTCACGGCACGGATACAAGTCGAGAAGAAGTGAACGAGCGAGCAAGCAGCGCACGCGGAGAAGCGAGCAGTAGGAGGAGGCGAGAAGAGGGGGATGCGGGCGAGTAAGGGGAGGAAACAAAGAGGTTATACATAAACATGAAAAAACTTTACAAAAACAAAATTCTTCTTGGAGCGGTGTCTTCATGGAGTAGTTGGTTGGTGAAGATCACGACGCCCTGCGGATTAATGTAGAAGTCTTCATGGCTTGAAGCAATGGAAGTTCGGAAGGCAGCGATGGGAGGCTGTCAGGCTGGTTCAGCGGAATATGCGTTTCTGTAAAAAACTGACAGAAAAAATGAACAAATGCACGGGGCAAACGGGAAGTAACAGTTCGGTGTTGGTGTGTGCGGGAAAGAAATGTAAATAAATGGACTGATATAAAGTAATGAAGAACAACAAAAGCTAATTTTTTCTTTCCGTGTATTTCCAAAAATACACCACCTCGCTTAAACATTGCACCACTTCCCTGTTTGCATTGGTCTCGGATGTATAGTACAGTAGAGCTGGAATGGTTTTGTTCCAAAAACTGTGCTATGGTTGGCTTTTTGTAAATCGTTGAAAAAGCACAAAAAAAAGCTTAACTCAAAATTTTAGAATAATTTGCACGATCATTTTGTCGGAAAACTCAAAAAAACAACAACATTGAAAAGCGTTTTTCTCTGAATCGACGTATTTTAAAGAAAAGTTTTTTAAACAAAAAATGTAGAGGACATTGTCACCTATAATTCGTCTCATTGAGGTCATGTTATACGTTTTGAAATGCAGAAGCTAGGTGGCGCCAAATTTTCCACCTATTCTCAGTTTTTGCTTCACGAGGCTGAGTGTAACCCATTCCACCCTGCAAATCAGAATAAAATGTCATGGCAGAAACAGGAATCGAACCTGACCTCCGGGCCGACAACCCAGTATACTAGCTAGAAGTTGGATGCTCTCTAGAATATAGAATAATATGGAATTTGCTCTCACCTTTTCAATTGTAACAGACTGTTTAGTGTGAGGATTAACCTACGTGGGTAAGAACATCAAGTGAAAAGTCTTCTTACCTTTTCAATTGTAACAGACTGTCCATTATGAGGATGAATCTACTTGGGTAAGAACGACATGTGGAATATGTTGTTAGGATTGGAATTGCAGCAGACTGTCCTATATGTGGATTAATCTACTTTGTAAAAATATCTAGTGGAATGTGTTCTCACCCTTTCTATTGTAACAAACTGCCCGGTATGTGGATTAATCTACCTTGAAAAGGGTCTAATGGAATGTGTTCGCACTATATAAATTGTCACAGACTGTCCGTTATGAGGATTAATCTGTAAGAATGGCTAGTGGAATGTGTTCTCACCATATGAATTGCATCAGACTGTCCGGTATGTGGATTAATAAACTCTGTAAGAACGCCTAGTGGAATGTGTTCGCACCATTGGAATTGCAACAGACTGTCCGTTATGTGGATTAATCTACTTTGTATGAACGCCTAGTGGAATGTGTTCTCATCATTTGAATTGCAACAGACTGTCCGTTATGTGGATTAATCTACTTTGTATGAACGTCTAGAGGAATGTCTACTCACCATTTGAATTGCAACAGACTGTCCGTTATGAGGATTAATCTACTTTGTATTAACGTCTAGTAAAATGTGTTCACACCATTTGATTTGCAACAGACAGTCCTTTATGCCGAGTAATCTATTTTGTAGGAGCGCCAAGTGGGACTTGTTCTCACAAACAACTAACTCTAATTGTTCGATGCAATTATGTCCCAACGAACACCTTTTTGCTACAATACTCACTTGTTCCGCTGTGGCTGTCACTGCATGAAGGACAGTCAACAATGCTCTGAGATCCAGCGTCTAAACGAGAGCGATGTTCATTGCACAGACTTGCCAAGTGCATTAGCAGAAAGCACCACGAGACGGAATCTACTTTCAGTGGAGAGGAGATAAGCCCCCACTTAGAATCTGCTGTGATCACTTGAGAAGCAATTTCATATTTCCGTCTTGTACAAATCCTTTTGTATTACAGAATGATTACTGGATGAATTAATATCAAACTGAAGACGACAAGAAGAAATAGAATCAAATCTTTGAAATGAAACTACTCGGTTTAAATAATATTCTATTAGGAAGATTAGCTTCGGTGGCGTAGTCGGTAGCATGCTGAAATGTTATATTCAGGATCGCGGGTTCAAACCCGGCCGAAGTCATCGGATTTTTAGAGCGTTGAAATCCTTCAGTATGCCTTCCTTCGGAGGGGAAGTAAAGCCGGCGGGCCCATTTCATAGATTCATGTCGTGTAAAATAACCTACTACTACTGTACAATTGAGTTGTCGAGTTGCAAAACTCTTAATCCACCTGTGAATAAGGATCATGTCGAAGAAATGATTTATTTTATTTTACTTTATTTTATTTTGTTTTGTTAATTTTTTTGGATTTTGTTTTGTTTTATTTTATTCCGTTTCATTTTGGTTTAAATTGTTTTGTTTTATTTATTGGTTTGTTCTTTGTTTTGTTTTATTTTATTTTGCTTTTATTTTGTTTTGTTTACTTTGTTTTGTTTCATTTTGATTTTGTTTTGTTTAATATGTTTAATTTTATTTTATTTTGTTGTATTTTGATTTTACAGAAAACAAACACAAAACTAAAAACAAAAAACACAAACAAAAAGCAAAATTCAAAAACAAAAGCAAAATCAGAAAAAAAAGAAACATAATGCAAAAAGCAAATTTCAAAAAAAAAAACACAAAACCAAGAGAGAAAAGCAAAAATTAAAATTCAAAAGCAAAAGCACAAAGCAAACACAAAACCAAAAACACAAAGCAAAAAGTAGAAAACAACAAACACACAAGATAGTTGAGGCAAAGTCCAGAGAAACGTTCCTCATGAAAATGATTCTTATTCACAAGTGGATTAAACGAGTTTTGCAACTGGACGACTCAATTGGTAGTGTGTAGCCAACATTTGTAGGTTATTTGGTTAGAAACGCTCTATCGAGTTCCAACGTTCGCCGCTGGATGTCTGTGACAGTGATATCTGCCAGGCAAAGTTGGAACTACTTGCAATTGAACTTGTTGCAGGAGCCTACAGGCGTTAAGTAAAAATAGAAACCCTGCTATTGCCATTGGCTGCAATTCAAGTATCATAATAATTAGGAAGGTATAAAACTAGTGCCCAGTCTTCTATTACAGGATATTGTGGCCAGATTGCGTCACAAGTAATTTTGAGGGTATGAACTATGAACTAACTATTTCTTCGTACCCAAAGTTAACGGGTTTGCGTTGGAAGGGTAATAAACCTTCAGGCAAGCAACTCAATGTGGATTTTTGCATCATATTTCTTTTTATATGTACGTAAGATGAAAGAATTACGTGAAATTGGCAATCACATTACGATGCATTTAATGTATATTTTATACATTCAAACTATAAGATATGGTTATAGAGAGGTGAATATATTCTAAAAGCATATAAATAATCTGAATTTAAGTGTGGATACATTTCTTGAAGCATCATTGGTAATCATACTAATATATAAAAAGTCCTCTCGGCACGCCGGAAGGCGGAGGTAGATTTCACCGGACAAACTTGGGGATAGGCGAAAATAGGCAGAATATGCAGATTTTCGTAGAAGGATCAGACCTCATTTAATGCGAGAAGGTATTTTATAATTGGAGCTTAATTAACTTTGTTTTTCGTCATTTTATGCTTATTTTAAACATTTTATTGTCTTATGGGAACGGTAAACTTCTTGTCATTTGGGGTCCATTTTTATACTTGTGGTCACACTGTCCTTATGCTAGGTTTCGACACTGATATGCAACTATGTAACGGTCTGTTACTTCTTCACGCAAAATTATATCTACCGCAGAGATTTTGGTTGGTTCCTCAGTTTAGGGGCTGCGACAACGCGGTCATGTAACCCCGTGTACTTTGGGATGGCTGTATTAGTCTGTAATTCAGGTAAGGACTGCAGACGGTCAATTTCAAGCAGTAGTTACTAATGTTGCTACCAGGTACTACCGTCAACGACACCTAGCTGTGAACTTGGCTACTAGATGCCACCGCAACCAGCAACTCGCAACGAACGTTGGAACTTCCCCTCCAAAGGAAAGCATACTGAGGGATTTTTGGCGCTCTTAGAAAATCCGACGACTTCGGCCGGCTTTGAACTCGCGACCTTGGGCATAAACATTCAGCATGCTACCAGTTACGTCACCGAAGCCGCTTCACACTTAGATGGAAATCTGAATCTGATCTCGTGCAAGTGCGTTATCTTGGCAACGTCTGATGGCTCATCCCTCATCAATTTAGTAGTGTTGCCATGGCAACCACTGATAGGTCTTGGCATTTTCTTATAATTCCGAAATTATTATGTTTCTCATCCCTTGGCATAATGGAGGGTTATATCAAAAATTCTTTCAGACAAAAGTTTTAGGTAATTATTATGGGAATATTGTCCATTTTGTACGGTTTTGATATTGTGCCTATTAAGAGAGATATGATTAATGTTTCCCGAAAAACCCACTTTTTCCCTCCCCTTTGGTCAATGGTTGGTGCTATAAAAAAAACTCTTCAAACATACATTTTTGGGCTTTATCCGACACATAGTATGAATGTTGAACGGATTCGATATTTCACATATTAAGAGAGTTATAGCAATATTTCACTTTTTCGAAAAAAAAAAGCCCCCCATTTTCACCCCCCAACGACCGATTTAGCCCAGTAACGAACTCGACCGAGATTTTATAGGTATACGTATTCGGTAAAAAATTCAAAGTGATTGGTACAAAATTACGGCAGTTATCGTGTCCACAATAAACTGATATACATATACATACATAAATTATATATAACTTTTGAACTGACGGTGGTTTTGGGGCCTGGGGATGTGAAACGCGAAGATATGTCGAAATTTTCCGGAAGTCGAAACATGGTACCCATTGCAATAGTTAGCTTTCTAACGAAATCTACCTCTGGTTGGTTCCTCAGTTTAGGGGCTGCGACAACGCGGTCATATAACCCCGTGTACTTTGGGTGAGTGTAGAATCTGTCTGATACACGGTGTGAATTGTAATGGCTGTATTAGTCTTAATTCATGTAAGTACTGCAGACGGTCAATTTCAAGCAGTAGTTCCTAATGTTGCTACCAGGTACAACCGTCAACGACACCTAGCTGTGAACTTGGCTACTAGATGCCACCCCAACCATCAACTCGCAACGAACGTTGGAACTTCCCCTCCAAAGGAAAGCATACTGAGGGATTCTAGTGCTCTTAGAAAATCCGACGACTTCGGCCGGCTTTGAAACCGCGACATTGGGCATAGACATTCAGCATGCTACCAGTTACGTCACCGAAGCCGCTTCCCACTTTATCAGGCGGCTTTGGTAGCGTAGTCGGTAACATGCTGAGCTTCTATGCCCAAGATACCGGGTTCAAACCCGGCCGAAGCCGTCGGATTTTTTAAGAGCGTTAAATATCCCTCAGTATGCCTTCCTTCGGAGGGGAAGTAAAGCCGGCGGTCCCATGTCATAGATTTATGGCATGTTAAAGATCCTTCCACTAATTGCACCTGTGTGAAGCTAAATTGGATAGGTTAAGAATGTATACAACGCTCTTAGGTTTCTATGTTCGTTGCCAAGAGCCGACTGCGGCGGCGTCTAGTAGCTCAGTTCTGAACTTGGCCTCGTAGTCGTTGACAGTGGCGCTTGGCGGCAAAAGTAGGAACTATCTGAAAAATTGTTAGTTGCAGTACTTAAATTAACAAACAGATAACACACACTAATACAGTCATCACAATTAACACCGGTTATCAGACAGATTCTACACACACCCAAAGTACATGGGGCTACATGACCGCGTTGTCGCAGCCCCTAAACTTAAGAACCAACCAACCAACCACTTAATCAGATGGAAATACTGAATCTGATCTCGTGCAAGTGCGTTGTCATGGCAACGTCTGATGGTCCATGCCTCATCAATTTAGTAGTGTTGCCATGGCAACCACTGATAGCTCTTGGCATTTTCTTATAATTCCGAAATCATTTTTCTCGTCCCTTGGCGTAATGGTGGGTCATATCAAAAATTCTTTCAGACAAAAGTTTTAGGTAATTATTAGGGGAATATTGTCCATTTTGTACGGTTTTGATATTGTGCCTATTAAGAGAGATATGATTAATGTTTCCCGAAAAACCCACTTTTTTCCACCCCTTTGGTCAATGGTTGGTGCTATCAAAAATCTTATTTGACATAAATTTTTGGCACTTATCCGACACATATTATGAACTTTGAATGGATTCGATATTGCACGTATTAAGAGAGTTATAGCGAAATTTCACTTTTTCGAAAAAAGCCCCCCATTTTCACCCCCTTCGACCGATTTAGCCCAGTAACGAACTCGACCGAGATTTTATAGGTATACATCTTCGGTAAAAAATTCGAAGTAATTGGTGCAAAATTACGGCAGTTATCGTGTCCACAAGAAACTGATATACATATATATATACATATATATATATATATACATAAATTATATATAAACTTTTGAACTGACGGTGGTTTTGGGGTCTGGGGGATGTGAAACGCGAAGATATGTCGAAATTTTCCGGAAGTCGAAACATGGGACCCATTGCAATAGTTAGCTTTCTAATGAAATCTACCTAAAAATGAGATGGTGTGTGTCTTTCTGTCTGTCTGTCTGTTACTCAATAACGCAAGAACCACTGGTCCGATTTAAATTAAATTTTTGCATGGATGTAGCTGATTTACCAGGTTTACATATAGGATACTTTTGATTACGATATTTTGCACTATTGAAAAATGGCGACTATTTTCATATTTCCATTTCAAATAAAAAGAGAACGCTAAGATATAGCGACCTTTTAATGGCACTACGAGCTTTGAAATTTAATTTCCTATCCGAAAGGTCCTTATCACTTTTCGTGTATCTTCAACGGTTAGCGAGTAAAACCTGCTTTTGTGACGTCACTTCACCCTTTGGTTTCAAAATTTCATATTTCCATTTCAAATAAAAAGAGAACGCTAAGAAATAGCAAACTTTTGATGGTATACACGAGCTTTAGCATTTAATTTTCTATCCAAAAGGTTCTTATCACTTTTCGGGTATCTCTGACGGTTAGCGAGTAAAGCCTAAATTTGTGCAACAGAACACGGTCAACACCGAGCGGTGCAGTATATCTCTACATATATAAAAAAGAAAATTTGTTTCTTTTTCTGAATTTCTACGGAAATTTGAGTTATTTACACGTTTCAGACTGTTTTATGATAGATGCGCGCGAAAATAATGTTTTGGTCTGTCTGTCTGTTTGTTTGATTGTCTGTGGACAACTTTGTTCCCTTATAACTCGAGAACGTCTGGGTGTATCAACGTAAAATTTGGTATAGATATCCATCAGAGGCACGACACTGATCATTGATGTAACCCTTCTCCGTACATCTCATAAAAGAGGGCCTAACCCCTTAAAATTCATGCTGAAATAGGAGTAGAAGGACGAGACAAAGCTCATTTTCAGCCCCTCAATGTGAGAGACAAAACTTGGGGGCCCTAAAAGCACATTTTAAGGTCCTACGTCCAACCGTTTTTGAGATATTCCCAGAAAACTAATTTAATTTAATAAACTAATGAACGAATGCAAGCCGATAACCATGGCAACAGATTCTCCGAGGTCCATCTATTGCTGTAAGACGCAATACAATTGCATTAATTACATTAGTGTGAAAGTTTGCAAACGGTTAGATGGTTATTATGGAACCAAATTAAGCTGTAAATTTCATCAATACCTAAAATGCGCTTAAGGGGGTCAAGGGGTAGTCTAGAATTTTTTCACGCGATTTACATCTGCGGGTGTGGTATGGAAGGTCTATTATATTCCTATCCCTATATTATATTATTATTATTAATATTATATTATGGCGAACAACGACGAGACAAAGCCCCTCGGTGCCCGAAATAAAACTCGAGGGTCCTCGAAAACTACATTATAAGGCTCTAAAACCAACAGTTTCTGAAACATTCCCAGAAAACTAATTAAATTTAATTTAACAAACTAATGAAGGAATGCAAATCGGTAACCATGAGAACATTATCTCAAGGGGTGGCATACAACTTTCCATCTATTTCAGTATGAAGCAATTTATTACATTTATTACATTTATTACATTTCTGTGAAAGTTTGCAAATATAAGGTTATCACGGAACCAACGTAGACTGTATAGTTCATCAATGCAATTAAGGGGGTCAAGGGGTAACCTAGGATTTTTTCATGCAATTTTCACTGCGACATATAGTACAGAAGGTCTATTATATCTCCAAACAAGAACATTATTTTCAAAAATTCCTGAATTGAATCAGCATTTTTTTGCGGCTTTTAGGAATTTGGGCCATTTGAGACTAAAGAACCTGAATTTTCATGCACCACAAGCTTTTATAATTTATGATAGAGGTCTTCCTGTGTATGGGGACCCAACACAACGTAGAGGGTCTGTTTTTATGTGACGTGTATTGCGTTTCATCTACAAGGCTTTCAATTCTATTTCATGTCAGGAAGTACACGTTAGGTGAATTTAGTTTGAGAGCACATTTTAACTAATCTTTTTTTTTTGTCGACATACGGGTTCATCGTAAGGATGATTTTCTTTGATACTGTGTGGTAGATATACCCATATTTGGAATTCTGGGTGATATGTTGTAGACAATAGTATTGTCTGTCTGTCTGTCTTTCTGTGTATCCTTATGTATGCCTATAACTCATGTTTGGATGCTTGGAGCATCGTAAAATTAGGTATGGTAAACATGAGTCAATACACCAGTCATTTATAAAACTCTTCACCGTACATTTCATACAGTAGAAGGGTGGATATCGGGAAAAACTTCTCAAAATACATGCTAAAATAGGCGAAATATAAAAATTATCCTAGAAGGACGACCAAAGCATATGTTGCACTTCTCAATGTGAGACACAAAATTTGCGAGTCTATAAAGGGACTCCGAAAACCACAATATAAGGCCCTTAAATTAACAGTGTGTGTGATATTCCCAGAAAACTAACTTCGTTTTGAAAAATTTATGAAGGAATTACAAGCCGCTAACCATTGCAACAGTAGCTCAATTGATAATGTCTGGTGCGTCTCTAAAAGCAACAGAACTTAAAAGGGACGTAACACCAATAACATTATTATTATTATTATTATTATTATAATGTCTGGTGTTAACACCGAACATCGTTCGAAGAACGGGTACTTCTGCTAGTACAGAATAATTTCGTGATATAATAAAATAGACGTAATGAGGACGTCGCGTCGAAGCGTTGCTCCACAATAAGTCTTCATAAATATGACATAAACATGCTCTTGCACAAAAGACTGCCTGAGGTACATGTGGCTGCTACAACATAAGAAAGCACTGTTAGTGGTCGAGATCTCCTTAGTTTCATTTGCATTCTATTTAGAGCTTAGCCAATGGGTATTTAAATATTCGTACAATTTTATGTAAGAGACCTTCCGGGTTTCAACTACAATTTTGCGTCTTTCTTTTCTGTGCTCGAGTGAATGATGAAGGCAAATATGAGTACATTGAATCGTTGCTTTAGTAATGTGGTGCTGGCAAAGAATGTCGCGTTAACCTCGATGTTAGGCCCCTTAAAACAACAATTATCATCATCATCATCAAAGAATGTCGCGCATTCTTTACACAACGGAAATAAGTGATGCATCTCTTCTAATTAATTATGCACTCGTAACAGACTGTACAACACAGTGAAGAATTAGGCTTGTGTGTGAACGCTCTAAAAACAAAAATTATGGTGTTCTCTAAAAAGACAATAAGAGCAAATCTCACAATAAATAACAATATAATTGCACAAGTGTCCTCCTTCAAATACTTGGGCACCATATTGAACGAACAATGTGACTCCAAACAAGAAATAAAATCTAGAATTGAACAGGCCAGGAAACAATTCTTTACCTTGCGGAAATTCTTTGTACGATCAGATCTCAGTCTACAGCTGCGAATCCGCATGATCCGTTGTTACATAATATTTTCTGTTCTTCTATATGGTTGCGAATGCTGGACCATGGATTCTTCTATTGAAAAACGAATCGATGCCTTTGAAATGTATCTATATCGTCGTCTCCTGCGCGTACCCTGGATATTGAAAATTTCAAATGTTGAGGTCCTACATCAGATGAAAAAGCAAAATGAACTGCTGCATGTTATAAAGCAAAGAAAGACTCAATTCCTAGAGCACATCATGCGAAACGAGAGGTACCAATTATTACAGCTAATTATTGAAGGAAAGATACAAGGAAAAAGATCCGTTGGGAGACGCAGATATTCGTGGTTGAAGGACATTAGATGGTGGCACCGGTGTACATCGGAGGAAGCATTTCATACTGAAATGTCAAGGTCAGAGCTGGCTAAGTGGATCGCCGACCTTCGTTTGGAGACGGCATCTTAAGAAGAAGAAAGAGAAGAGGAAGAAAAACAGGCTGTCCGCAATTAGCCACCGACACGTTTTGCAATACTTTGTGGCGAAGTCAATTTTGTGAAGTTCCAACTTAGCTACCATGTTGTAGTCATAGCTTTGTACTATCATCACAGTAGGGTACTTGTAAGCCATTTACGCATATTAGTTTACATTGAATAGTACAGTAGTTTAGGGCCTATTGCTTAAGTGTATCACAGCAACAGTAGCTACACCTTCATAGATTAGTTTGGAGGAGGAAGACTTAATGTTGATGGGATCGTCATTTATAAGTTTTGCAACATTAATAATTCTTTATTAGGGTGCTTAATGCCTTAGTATTTATCAGTAATATTTTTTTTATCATTTTAAATGATCTTGTCGACTTCGTCGTTACGCTGGGGTCTGGCGTTACGTTACGGTGACGGGACGAAATGTTCCCAGATGCACTGAGGTGTGTGACGTCATAGTACCGTTTGGTGCATGTGTTCCCCAACAATCTCAACTTCGTTAGTATAAGACAAAAATCCCCGATTCTTGGATGTCACGAGTAATCTCGAGAACCACTGGATGGATTTTGATGCGGTTTTCATCATTCTGTAAAGGATATCTCGAGGAAAGATTCTGTAGGAAATAATTTATGTATGATCAAAGGAAGCCAAGCAGTAACGATTTCAGTGAAAAAGTCGAAAACAAACTTGGCGTCCGTGCGCTTCTTAATCTTATGCTGGGCAAACCGTTAAAAATATCAATATACTATGGGCGTAAGAATTGGTCAGCACGAAATGTTCTACAAAAAATGTCCGCGAGAGCATATCTCTATCTTCAATACATCGGCCACTATAAGTGATTTAAATTGGATGGAAGGGGCACGACACCGCGCGCTTGACCTTGATTTGCCCTTGGTTTGTACTTGCCGTTCGTGAGTAATTGGAAACAAGATAAGCAAGATAAGTATTATGCAGATAATTTTCTTACATTTCAAGAGCCTTTGGCCTTTCTAGCATTTATCAGCATTTGTAGAATTTAAAATGATACAAAGTCTAGTCTTTCAGACTGACTGTCACTTTTGTTGATGGGATCGTCATTTATAAGTTTTTCAACATTAATAGTTCTTTATTAGGGTGCTTAATGCCTTAGTATTTATCAGTAATATTTTTTTTGTTTTGTTTCTGGAGAGCAGAGACTGTCTGTGGGTGTTACTGTAGGTTTGGTAGTGTTTTGTAGAACTATTTGTCCTGTAAATTTGGATGTGATCTTCTTCTTCTTCTTCTTCTTCTTATTATTATTATTATTATTATTATTATTATTATTATTCTTCAATAGTCCGTAACAATAAATCTTAATGGCATGTAATTTATTTCATGCTATGTGTTGTGTGTTTGAGTCTTCAGTCTTTTGACTGGTTTGATGCAGCCCTCCATACCTCCCTGTCCTGAGCTAATAGTTTCATCTCTACATAGCTAACACACCCTACATCAGAGGCAATCTGTTTAACATATTCTAACCTTGGTCTACCCCTACAGCTCTTGTCCGCAACCCTTCCTTCCATAACTAAGCTTGCTATTCCTGGGTGTCTTAGTATGTGTCCTACCAACCTATCTCTTCTCTTCATTAGCAGTCGCCAGAAACATCACTCTTCTCCCAATCGTCATAATACCTCCTCGTTTGTAACCCTATCTACCCATCTTATCATCATTCTCCTGTAACACCACATTTCAAATGCTTCAATTCTCCTCTTTTCTGCTGCACCAATAGTCCAAGTTTCACTTCCATAGAGCACCACGCTCCTGACAAAGGCTTTCAAAAATGACTTCCTAATACCTAAATCTATATTCGATGTCAACAGATTCCTTTTTTTGTAGAAATGCTTTTTTTTGCCTGAGCCAACCTACTTTTTATATCCTCTTTGCTTCGTCCATCACTGGTTATTTTGCTTCCTAAGTAACATAAGTTTTCTACTTCCTTCAGCTTTTCACCTGCCAATTTGATGTCCATAGAGGTTTCTGATTTATTTGGACTGCATTCCCAGTATTTTTGTTTTACATTTATTAATTTTCATCATGTATTCTTTCCGTAAGAAAGATGCTATATTTTCACATATTCCAGTAATTGGAATTATCTTGAGTTGACCGAATGACAGTTACAACATCAATTCTTAATAAAGTAATACAGAAAATTGTCTTCGATGCTATCTTTTTAAATGGAAGTTTGTTCGGAGGTGTGTCGCCTCTTAGAGGGAGTAGGCTATAATGTAAGACTTCGCACTTCTGGTCGCATGCCGTGGGAATCCCCGAGTCACACTCCTATAATTTGGTTCATTGACGTAGTAGTAGTAGACGCCTCTTCCAGATGAATAATGAGGTGAGTAATGTAGTAGTAGAAGACGCCGCTTCCAGATGAATGAGGACTTGGGCAGTTTTGTAAGGTAGATTTTGAAAAAAAAAAATACATTTCACCAGTATTATTAGTAACTTTATTTTTAGTACGGTAACAACTTATTTCTAGTGTGTAAAATTTGATTTGTATGTGAACTTTTCATTTTAATTTAAATCAAAATTTTTAAAGGATATCCAATTCACTTTATCATGAAATGCTGATGAAGATATCATTCTCACTTCGAAACATGTATGTTTAAATATTTTATAAAACATAATTTCATAGTATGGACAATGCGATCTACACAATACATACCATTAGTCAATACGGATAAAACTGTTACTAATTTAACATGGTTAACTTATAGCCTACTAAATTTATGTCACACATATTTCTATATTTTGAAACCCTTTCGCTTATTATATCATACTAGCAGTAGTGCCTGGCTTCGCCCGGAGGATTTACCGGTTTCTTTACAACGAATTCTGCTACAAACACAAAGCACACTCTGTTCCAATTAAGGCTTTCAGTGAGAGAGATATTTGCGCCAGAAATGATAAAACCGTCTTATTATCTCCTAATATGTCTCTTCAAGTTCAATTTAATTAATGAGTTTGCTTAGATACGTGTAAATAAATATTAAACTGCTTCGTGGTGTAGCGGCTAATTCCGGCATCGATCCTCACTTTGATAAGAAATTAAATCTGGTTTGGTGACTAGAACGGGGCACAATCAACCTCGTGAGGCCAAACTAGAAGGAGCAGTGTTTGATTCCCATGTCAGCCATCCTGGGAGTGATTATCCATGGTTTTCCACTTCTACTACTGGCAAAAGCAGTGATGGTTTCTAACTTAAGGCCATGGCCGTATCCTTCCCAATCCTCCCATGAATTACAAATACTCTCACTACTATTGACACTACAATATCAGACGAATTACACACACGCCCAAGTACACGGGGCTGAATGACCACGATGTCCAAACCCTTCAGATGAAATAACAGCAACGACTCCTCATAATGAAGTGGCCTGTCTGTAAGGTAGTAAGTCTGAAAGGCTGGTTGGTTCCCCAAAAATCAAGGCAACGCTATATTGAAGCGTAATAGGCTAGGTGTGGAGTGAGGTAGTTTGTCATTACTTTCATGACTGAACCAGTGCAAGAACTCTGACCCTATGAACAACACCTTTCACAGCGTCCATAGGAACCAGCTGTGCCCCAAATATTACTCAGCAGCACTCATAGTTTCCATACAATCACAGCCACAGGTAGTCTAGCAGTGGTGGTAATGGTGATTGGTGTAACAGAGGCGAAACTTTAAGGGCATCTGCCCTAATAAAACGGATGAGAATGAACACAAATGAGTCCGCCTAGTTGAGTGGTGGCCCGGGTTCCATTCCCTGCTCTGCCAAGATATTTAGTTCTTATCTGAGGGCTGGGACGGAGTACACTAAGCCTCATGAGGCAAAACTGAGAAGAGGTTTGACAACCAACTCAGCCATCCTAGAAGTGGTTTTCCGTGGTTTCCCACCTCTACTCCAGGCGAATGCCGGGATGGATTCTAAATTAAGGCCATGCCACCCCCTTCCCAATCCTCATCTGCATTACAAATAAGTTGGTTGGTTCCTTATTTTAGGGGCTGCGATAACAGGGTCATGTAGCCCCGTGTACTTTGGGTGTGTGTAGAATTTGTTTGATAACCGCTGTCAATTGTGATGACTGTATTAGTGTGTGTTATCTGTGATTCAGATAGAAGGACTACATACGATAATTTTTTTCAAGTAGTTCCTACTTTTGCTACCAAATGCTACCGAACCACGACACCTAGATGGGGACGTGGCTTCTAAATGCCATCGCCGACAGCACCTGGCGGTGAACGTTGGAACTAATATAGCGTTATCAAACTAACCTACTAATTTTAGCTTCCACAAGTGTAGTTAGTGGAATGTTCATTTTCATGCCATAAATCTATGACATGGGACCGCCGGCTTAACTTCCCCTCCAAAGGAAGGCATACTGAGGTATTTTTAACACTCATAAAAATCTGACGACTTCAGCCGGGTATGAACACTCGATCTTGGGCATAGAAGTTCAGAATGCTACCAACTACGCCACCGAAGCCGCTCATTACAAATACGCACACTAATATTGTCATCACAATAACACAGGTTAACAGACAAATTCCACACACACCCAAGTACATGGAGCTACATGACCACGATGTCGCAAAGCCCCTAAATGAATCAACAACAACTAATGAGAACTGCAGCTACTGACCTAACTAACTCACATGGTAGAAGACAAAATGGGCACTTATAAATGACGAGGGATATAAAAGTCAGGGGGTAAAATTACACTCAAAATTCGAAGATTGAAGATTGAGGGTTTTGGAGGGATTTTGTGCCATGAAAGGCAGAAAATAAAGGGATGAAGGGGGTGGTCCACCCCAATGTCATTGGAAAATCAAAGATGCAGCTGAAGAATCCTTGGGCTCACAAACTCACCCGTTTACCAGCCATAAGCTATATGGTACACTATGCGAGATGGGGCTACACCCACCCTGGCCCCTTTAGGGCCCTTCACAGGAGGCAATAGATTCAGTGAAAAAAAGAAGAACATGAGAGCATTAACGAATAATAGACAAGGGTCAATAATGGCGGGGAAATTAAGGACCTCGAAATTGGAAGACAACGAGGGTTGATTAAGGTAGGTCGCTAAGAAAGAGGTTTGTTGATGCTTCATTTGAGGGGATTAGCCAAGGTGGTTGTCATTTAGCCCCGTGTACTTGGGTGAGTGTGGAATTTCGTCTGATAACTTGTCTTAATGTGATGGCTGTATCAGTAATTGTAATGCAGATGAGGATTGGGAAGGAGGCGGTCGTGACCTTGGGCTTGGAATCATGTCGGCATTTGCCTGGAGTAGAAGTGGGAAACGATGGAAAACCATTTTCAGGATGGCTGAGGTGGGAATCGAACCCACTTCTTCACAGTTTTGCCTCATAGACTGAGTGATCCCCGTTCCAGACTCAAGACCAGAATTGAATTCCTTGGCACAGTGGAGAATTAAACCCGGGCCTCCGCGGTGTCAACCAAGAATTCTAGCCATTACGTAACGAGGCGGACGCAATACTAAGAAATAGGAAACAGAGGGGTCCGATGCAAGGAAATGGAAGCAATGCCGAAATCAGCTGGGGTCCCGTGGTCGCCAACCCACGGTCCCCTGGGGGGAAAAATGAGAATGAGAAGTCGTTGGAACCCCACATTTTGTTTTAGCTTGTTTCAAAAGACAAATGCAAAGTAACTGCATTCATCAACTGATTGAACATAAGTGTGACTCAAATACGTCATCCGTCTCATGAAAGACAGACGGCTTGAATGGTGTAGTTGGTAGCATGCTGAGCTTCTATGCCCATGATCGCGGGTTAAAACCCGGCCGAAGTCGTCGGATTTTTTAAGAGCGTTAAAAATCCCTCAGTATGCCTTCCTTCATAGGGGAAGTACTTTAAAGCCGGTGGTCCCATGTCATAGATTTATGGCATGCAAAAGAACCTTCCACTAATGACCCTTGGGTGAAGTTAACTTATAGATTAGACTTAACTAACGCTCGTAGGTTCCAACGTTCGTCGCCAGGAGCCGATTGCGAAGGCATCTAGTGACCAAGTTCAGATCTAGTAGTCGTTGACGGTGGCGTTTGGTGACAAAAGTAGGAACTACTTGAAAATTGAATGTCTGTAGTCCTTATTTGAATGCGCTTGCCACGGTGGGTGAGTTGATAGCGTGTCGGTCTACTAACCCCAAGATTTCAGGTTCTCTCCTGGCCGTGGTAAGTGATTTTTGATAGGCGGCAAAAATACGACTCGCACGTCATACGATGTTGGCATGTCAAAGAACCCATTTGAATTCAGTAGGCCGTGTGCATAATGGCAAAATTAATCTCGGGAGTTTCCGCCAACACAAAGTTCCTCATTTCTCTACTAGAAAGAGCTATAGTGTTCAATGAGCTTAGATATCTAGCCTCCTTGACTTTCATAGTGATTCAAGGAACAACGAAACTCAAGAAGCAAGCTACCCTCGGGGTGAAAATTACAAAGCTTGCACCCGGCTACCGAGGCCATACGATATTATTATTATTATTATTATTATTATTATTATTTGAATGAAGAACAGATAACACACACTAATACAGTCATCACAATTAACAACGGTTATCAGACAGATTCTACACCCACCCAAAGTACACGGGGCTACATGACCGCGTTGTCGCAGCCCCTAAACTGAGGAACCAACCAACTCATGAAAGAGGAGCTTCCACTTATTGGTCAGCTGACTATAGGCCTATTATCAGTGTTAATGATCCCTGAAAGGCTGCCGGGCGTGGTCCCTGGCTGCTGCACGCCAGCGCATGAAACAGACACGCGAGCATGGCACTGCACAGTAGCTTGGCGCCAAACCGTAGAGGCCCACTTGTCCACCACACACCTCCCCCATGCGCCATCTTTCCTTCCACGACACTACAACTCGTCCTGAGAGCAGCTGACCTATTAATTTATTATATTCGCTTACAGAGGACAATATCCGGTAACGAACTGAGCTTCAGGACTACGTATTGGCCGTCTTGTTAGCCTACTTTTCACATTTTGTAAAAATGAAGAAAATGTAGACTTATGAGATCGATCCGGGCACATGTCTGTCTGTATGTTCGTCTGTCCGTCTGTCTGTCCTTCTGTCTGTCTGTCTGTCTATCTGTCTGTGTGTGTGTGTGTGTCCCATATCAACTCCTAAACGGCTGCAGCTATCGAAACCAAATTTGGTATGAGTTAAGACCTATGGCTGAATATCTCACGGCCATATTTGAAAATGACGTCAGTGCTACCAACTGCTGAAAAATCACAATTGAGAATTGAGGTCAATGTTGGATATCTCCCAAGATATGCATGAGAATTGTTGCAAAATTGACACACATATGGATAATATTACACCAGACTAATTTACAGGAGCCCATAGATGAGAGTGTTGCCAACATGATCCTATTCCTGCTGATAAGTCCAATCTTTAAATGCATGAAACCTCCAAACTATCTATTGGATTTCAACCAAATTTGATAGGGCCTATGTGATTTGCGCACCGGACTAGAATATGCATTCTTTTAGTGTCAACAGGGCTGCCAACTGTTGAAAAATGCACTCTATACATTTTATCCTAATCTCAATAAATCAGAAAGTATGCAGGACACCAGTTCTAAACTTACCTGCAAACGTAGGTTACATTTTCAGTGATCGATATACGACAGTGCTGCCAAAATGATTCTACGCGAGCAGATAGTTTTATTGTTGAATCACATGTAACTTCCATACTATCACATGAAGTTCTTTTAAAATTGGCACATATATAGATCATGATACAGTGGAACTTGGATAATTCGAACCTCAAGGGACCAGCAAAAAAATTCGAATTATCAAAAAATTCGAATTAAGAAAGTTCTTTGAAAAAGGTAGAGAAAATATTCAAATGTTAAGTTTTCATCCCAGAACTTTTATAAAACACAATATTACATAGGTTTTTAACAAGTAAAGTGTGTATATAGGCTACAATGTATTACGTTTACATAATGATTTACGTTCAACAAAGCAGATTAACAGACAACGGTACTGTAAAATGACTGTATCCTGAATAACCTCAAAAGTTTCAAATGATAAAATAAAACCAAAATGTACTATTCACCTATTTAACGACAGTAGTAATCCAGCAATCTAGTTAAGTCTTAGAGAAATCTACTGTTTTTCGAAAAAGTTTGAGATGTTTACTTATTTTCTACAATTAAGTCTCTCTGCCATCACAAAAGAATCTAACAAATTCAAGGAACGGAAAACAGAATACAATCGAGTAGGATCCGCATGCCAATGATACAACGTCATTTTTCGGGAATTCCTGACCCAACTCCTTGGCTTCTGATCGGCTTTTTACCCGTAAACACTTCGAATTATCCAAAATATAATTCGAATTAACCACGATTTTTTAGCATTGATTGTATATAAAATGCTAGGGACCAAGAGAAAAATTCGAATTAAAGAAGATTTCGTATTATAGAAGTTCGAATTAACCACGTTCCACTGTATTTCAATTTAAGTTTGAGCATTCCATTTATGGCATTGTCACCAACCTAATTTTACTCATGCTGATAAATTCAATATTTAAATAAATGTAACGAGCATACTATCTATTGAACCTCAACCAGATGTTGCATGCGCATTGTGGACCTTAAGAGATGGAACTACAGTAAGAATACATTTAGAGTCGTCAGGTCTACCAACTGTTGATATATAGTCTCTATAATTTTAAGAAAAGTTGGCTCTTTAGTTCGTCACGGAACTACTTGTTTTTGTGATCTCCTAACGTCCCAACTCGGCTTCACCCACATACTCTATCTACCGTCGCAAGGATGGTTTCAGAAGATACAACTGGGGATAGTAACAGGCCGATCACCCAGGTGACCACTAATCTGGGTCTACTGTAATTAGGGAAGGGTCAGGGAAGGAATGAAGGTAGATAGGAAGGAAGGAAGCTGGCCGTCGATCCGTTGAAAAAAATCGTCCTAGCATTTGACTGAAAATAGGAAACCATGAAAACCATTCTCGGAACGGTGGAAGTGGGATTTGAACTCTTGGCTGCTGTGGCAAATAATAATAACAATAATAATAATAATTTTATGAACTCCGCCACCGTAGAGTAGATAATTTTTGGATGTGGAGTCACTGAGGCGAACTACTCTCAAATTTAGACGTTTTGTTTAGCACTGCCACTTTTCAGTGAAAAACAGAACAATTGTACGATCTGAGGGTGAGATTTAATTATTTGTGTCCTGCAAACACCAAATGTAATACGAGAGATCTTTTACCAGGCCGACATTATGTGACTCGAAGTGATATACAGTTTTGCAACCCTTTAAGGATCCATTTTCACGCCCTGGAATCAAACCCACGATCTTGGGACCTTGAGGTGGACACTTTACCACTGACCCACCAAGGTTGTCGCATCCAATGTTACGGAATCGGATCCTCGGTACAACCTATTGCCAATTGCAGTTAATGAAGTGATAGTGACCATATTTATAATGTTTATTATCACATTCTGAAACCCAACCAGGGCAATATTTTGTCACCTCAGATACCATGAAAGTTTAGAAGAATACTAAACGGATGTTCATATCACATGGTGCAAGGATCTTTAAGCAAAACAGGTGAAAAGTAGGAATATTCTCTATTTTATGAAGACATCGAAACTCCTAGTTTCCGCTCATATCATCTAGGATTACTGTATAATATAACTAGGGGAGAAACTTCGCATTTCAACATCAATGTTGTACATTAACCTCGCACAGCAGTAAGGCTTGACGCGGGACAGTTCAGGCAGGGCCTGGCTATATACGGACCCGGCGTTACAGTTATGCGGGTTCGACGCAATACAGTTTTGGCAGGGGCTATCGTCTTGTTTATTTTTGTTGAAACATTTATTTATAAGCTAACTTTGTGGGGTTTGTAGCCATTTTTTCAGTGTTGCCTTAGTAAACAAGAGTTTAGTGCTTTTCAGTCGGTCAACACGAATTTACCCAAAAGAGCTGGGTTATGCCCTAATCCTGAAATAAATTACATGAGACTAGGATGACCAGTTTCGATCGTCAAGCGATCATCATCAGATCCATTACACTTGGGCTATAATATCTATGTTTGAAAATACAGGTGAAAATATGTACAATATGTACAATTATTTAGTTGCAGTATTGGTAATCAACTGTCGGTGTATGCTAAATGCTGTATATATGATGATAGGTGAAATGCTCCAAATGTATATTTCAAGTGATGATATGGTTGTAAAAAATCAACTATGGTTAAACTGTAATATTACAGGCTACTACTTATCTGGTTGTCTTCCTACTGGAGCTGCGCGCAGTTTCGTGTTCACTGTTACTCCAGGTGTGGTCGACTGAGATGGGCCGTTATCTCAACGACACTGGGTTTTCCCTTTCTCCCCCCTGTTCATATGTGCTGTGTGGAGTCAGTGCGATGTGTTTATGACTTCAGTGTGCAATTTTTCACTGCTCCGGGTAATTCTCTTTCTTGAGAATGCTCATTTGTTATGATCGACTACTTGTCAGCGTCACAAAAGGAAGGCCTCTAATAATAAATACAGTAAAACTTTCCTAAACCGGTCCCTTTACATACCGGAAACCTCGACACATGGAATAAAAAATTCGGAACTGAGGTACTTCCTATGTAAAATGACACTGGAAACCGGAAAACTGCCTAACGCGGAAAAGGAAATAAATTCCGGAACTGTAGGCGTAAATAACCTGACTAAGACGGATTATCTTATCCATAATACTGTACCGTACTAAATTTTGAGCGCGACTGTATTTGCACCAAAGTCCTTGAAAAAAATAACTCTAATTTTTCCTCAACGATGCAGCAGGTGTGCTAAATTTCACAACATCTGTACCATTACCTCCTCCAACCCTCTTGTAATACACACAGTTTCCTTCTGACAAATGTGAGTAGAAGTACGAGTGGAAGAAGACAGTGAACTGGAGTAATCTTTAAAGGTGTTCTTTTTACTGTGAACTGCATTTATTTACGTACTGTAATTGTGGCAATGGCTTCTCAACATAAGACACTTACACTGGAGGAGAAAATTAACGTTATTGAAGAACACGAGAAAAACAAGTAATCCTATGCGATGATACAGTAATTATTTGTAGTGTATAAGGTGCGTTCAAAAAGTAACGAGCCGGAGGCATAACTACAGAAGCCAGTACCTGTATGTTAGAAGTATTGGCCCTGGCTGTTGAGGCACTTTTCCCACTGTGACACGAGGCGGTGAATGGCTGTCTCATAAAATTCCATGGGCTGCGATATGAACCAGTTCCGCACGTACAGCTGGTCGTCGGCGTCCGAGGTGAATCGTTGGTCCTGCAGAGCCCTTTTCAGGGGGCCAAACATGGCGTAATCACAGGGAGAGAGATATGGACAGTATGGAGGGTGGCCGAGAACGTCCCATTTGAATTTCTACAGGAGTGCCGCGACTGTGTTGGCCGTATGAGGTCGTGCATTGTCGTGGAAGTACCACGGCGGCTATGGCGTTCACTGTCACTCGGCGGTCCTGGGTAATGAGTGCATCAAGCAGCTGGACGTTGTCATCGGTAATGCAGGGTGGTGCCCCAGACCGGGCATCATCGGCTAACGATACCCGTCCTTCCCTGAATCGCTTGTGCCACGCCTTGACCCTTGCAAGGGACATGCAGTGTTCGCCGTACACTTGTGACATTCGGCGATGAATGTCCGTTCCCCCTACTCCTTCCGCTGTCAGAAACCGAACAACACCTCTTTGCTCTTCGTTTGACGCCTCCATGTCACTGTTTGCAATGAGACTGGCAGCGTTGGACGATTGATGCATGCTGCTGCTCGCGTTGTATCGTCACGTGACGTGCACGCGTGCCCTCTAAGGACGGGCTGTGAACTTCCATGCTCTGGTCGGAACCACACCTCGTTACACACGTCACGATTAGCCGATGTAGTCACCGGTTTGCGCATTCCAGCCTCCGGCTCGTTACTTTTTGAACGCACCTTATATTTTGTCTTATTAAAACTCAACGCTTTGTACAACGGAAACGCTCTAAAACGAAAATGTAAATCCAAAACGATTGCGTTCCGCTCTAGGCAGGTCTTACTGTATTAGAGGTTTCGGTTAACACGACGCTCTTGCGATTAGAAAATGTATGTTATGCTAAGACCACACTGGATATACCGTAAAATAATATCGTTTCGAAATACACCACACAGCTTCCAAATATGCAGAGAACGTCTGCAGTGCCATTAACTAATTAAACCGTCACACCAACATGTTGGCCGCTCTCATTGTTGTTGAACTAATTTTACGGTGGTTTGACAAACCACTAATTATCAACACCCACATTCATTTTCTGTCACTGAGTACGGTGGAGTTAAAAATATATGCCAGGGAACCAGAACGATTATTGAAACAATGACGAGCATTTCATACTGTAACGCAAACAATATATTAATGTATTCAAAATAAAGAGAATTAACCTCAGCAGATACAAGTTGCACACAAAAGAATACAATATTTATTTCTTCTTATGCTTCGGTCGTTTGGGCCACCACGGTGCTCGTGTTTTAGTTGTTGTCTGCCACTGCCAGTGTTCTTGGTGGATTATTTGGCGGCTGCTTTCATGCTGTGGACCAGTATTCTTTCATTTTCTTGCTGAACTCGATCTTACGTTCCTCAGACCATTTCCTGGACGCGTTGTGGTGAGCTTCTGTAATGGATGTGAGGAAAGGCCTGGTTTCAACTGTCAGACGGTAGCGACTCCTGTCATTTATTGTGTCTTGCTGAATATTAAGTTCAGAATTATCTTTCTCAATTTGTTTGATCCACAGGGACCCAGTGACCCCTTCTTGACAACCTATTTATTTAGGCGGCTTCGGTGGCGTAGTTGGTAGCATGCTGAGATTCTATGCCCAAGGTCACGGGTTCAAACCCGGCCAAAATCGTCGGAATTTTTAAGTGTGTTAAAAATCCCCCAGTATGCCTTCCTTCGAAGGGGAAGTAAAGCCGGCGATCCCATGTCATAGATTTATGGCATGTAAAAGAACCTTCCACTAATTACACTTGTGTGAAGCTAAATTATAGCTGAGATTTGACTAACGCTCTTAGGTTCCAACGTTCGTCACCAGGAGCCGACTTCAGGGGCATCTAGTAACCAAGTTCAGAACTATTTGTCATTGAAGGTGGCGTTTAGTAGCAAAAGTAGGAACTACTTGAAAATTCAATGTTGCAGTCCTTACTTGAATTAAAACAGTTAACACACACTAATACAGCCATCACAATTAACACCGGTTATCAGACAGATTATACACACACCCAAAGTACACGGGGCTATATGACCACGTTGTCGCAGCCCCTAAACTGAGGAACTAACCATATATTTATTTATTTATTTATTCATTTATTTATTTATTTATTTATCTAATCCAAGATAGAGGGGTTTACCAACTGGCATAGAATAGTAGGTTACGTTATTGTTCTTTTGAAAGAAAATAAACCAGACATTCTAAGATAAGAATTGCCCAAAAACAGTCTGTATGCACGTGTTATCTGCAGGAACAAGAGACTGTAAATCACGAACTATGTACGCCATACAACTGGTGTCACACTAGGTAAGTAGCGAACATTTGATGATACATGTCACAATTTCTTTATTGTTTGTCCAATCTATATTTTTGCCGCCAGTTTACAATAATGGTCTCGGAATGGTGCCTTTTGACCCATCACAGCACTCTTCGTTAGATTATAATATGATTGAAGGAAAAAGTGACTGGAAGTTCACAGAAGGTATTTTGTTCCTTTTCAATGTCAGTACGCTGATTCGACCCACATAGTGGGGTCATCACTTGATGCCTGCATATTTTTAAATGGACCTAACAAAATATACATGAGTGTATTTTATACAAATGGCAGGTTGCTATACATTCTAATTCTGTGCTGGAGTGGGCACGAGACATGGACTTTATGCACTTTGAAATCCAGGTCCATTGTGATTTCAATAATTGGAAAAAAAGCACAACCAAGTTCATACCAGAGATGTCTCAGAGAAGGAAGATTTTACTCGTGACAATCCACTAATAGCTGGACGAGACAGAAACTGCAAAAAATGTGAACACGTTTCCTTTAATCCAGCCTCTGTAGATGAAACATTCTCACAGACGAAGAGAGAATATGTTTTATTACATCGATGGTCAACCTGCTTGACCGAGATCGAGACCGAGGCCGAGACCAAGAAATCCCCTAAAGAATCAACAACAACAACAACAACAACAATAAATCAAATTGACTCTCCTCGTATTTTTACGGGTTTAGCAATGGAAAGGTTAAAGGTTATTTGGTTTATCCCGTTTGTAATTATTCATACGTTCCTACAGATATTAAAAACCTAACCCTTAAATGGCCGAAGGTGTACATTTTCAAGAAACAGTAACTGGAATAAAAAAAGAAGTTTCGTAATAGCATCATTAGCGTGGGATCCTTCTGGTCTTCTTGTGGCGATCCTTTTTGTTGCAAACCTTATATAATGCCGTGGCAGTCATTATCCTCCCTACGAGAATTTTAATAGCCCTGTCTGGCGCTGAATGAAGCATTTTATTATGCAAGCGTTCTCCCGGCATTATCACGGGGTGCTCTCCGGCCTTATCGTTTTAATTCCCTCTCGCGCATCACACGTAATCTCGAGGAGGAGGACCTACACCACTGTTGGCAACCTATTTAATGACGTGCTCCCAATCTAGATACACTGACTGTATGTAACCTCTTGTGACTCATGATAATTAGAAGTTTAGTTTGGACCACCTCGTGGTTTACTGGCAAGTATTCTTGGCCGTCACCCCTGAGGTGCGAGTTCAAAATCCGATCCAGGAAAGAAAGTCAATTCTGGTCTGCGGGGTGGAACGGATTACACTCAGCTACTTTAGACAAAAACTGAGAGCAGGACGATTAGAATCCCACTTGAGTCATATTTATTTCTCAGAATTAAGCGGAGCCGGACTGTCCTATGCTGCCCATTGCATGTTTTCAGGGATGTTCCCTTTAACCCTTTATAGGGCAAAGCTATATTTTATTTCTCTTTGTTTATAGCCTACTTTTCACATTTTGCAAAAATGAGGGGAAAGTAGACTTATGAGATCGGGCAAATGTCTGTCTGTCTGTCTGTCTGTCCTTCTCTCTGTCTGTCCTTCTGTCTGTCTGTCTGTCTGTCTGGCTGTGTGTGTCCCCCCCTCCCTATCAACTCCTAAACGGCTGCAGCAATCAAAATCAAATTTGGTAGGAGTAAAGATCTATACCTGAATATCTCACGGCCATATTTGAAAATGATGTCAGTGCTACCAACTGCTGAAAAATCGCAGATGAAATTTGAGCTCCATGTTGGATGAATGGGAGCTATTTCAAAACTGGCACACGTATGGACAATAATATTGCACATTAATTTCCAGGAGGCCATACATGGCAGTGTTGCCAAAATAATTATAAGCCTGCTGATAGGTCCAAATTTTAAATGCATATAACTTCTACACTATCAATTGGATTTCAACCAAATTTCGTATGTGCTATGCGTACAAAACTGATAGGACTGAGCAAATATTTAAGAGCCACCAGGGCTGCCATCTGTTAATAAATGCTCTCAATTGTTTTATCCAAATACCCATATATCAGAAAGTATGCAAGCCGACAGCTTTAAACTATGCACACGTATAGTACCTGTCATTCTATATTAATTTGGAGTTACTTATATACGTCAGTGCTACCAACATGATTCTAAGCCTGCTGAGAAGTCCAACTTAAAATACATGTAACTTCTATACTATCATTTGGATTTCAACCAAATTTCGTGTGTGCTATGTGCACCATAACAGATATTACTATGCCGATCCTTAAGAGTATCCAGGGCTGCCAACTGTTAATAAATACTGTCTTTATTTTTGTTACCCTAATATCAATATATCAGAAAGTATGCAAGCCAATAGCTCTAAACTTTGCACACGTATAGTACCTGGCATTCTAGCTGAATTTGGAGTAACTAATATACGCCAGTGCTGCCAACATGATTCTAAGCATGCTGACAGGTCCAATTTTAAAATGCATGCAACTTCTATACTAATGGTTTTCATTCAAAATTGAAACAACAATAGATCATATTATTTCAGAGTATTTCTTACCAATACATGTATGTCATTGTTGCCAACATGAATTTACGCGCGCTGTTAGATCCAATGTTTAACTGCATGTAACGTCCATGATATCCATTGGACTTCAACCAAATTTTGTATTCTGTACCTTAAGAGATGGAACTAAGAATATATTCAGTCACCAGGGCTGACAACTGTAGTTCTCTATTAGGCTACATTATTCCAGGTATCCAGTATTTCGAACTAATTAGAAATTTCGATATTACCAACTTAATTTCGTCATTATTCTAGATAGATCCATATAGATTATTCATTGGCATAAATCTTAAATTTTAAGAAAAGTAGGCTCTTTAGTTCGTCACGGAACTTCTTGTCACATTTTAATTTATTTTAATTATTATATATATTACTAATGTTATTTTTTGTTTCTATAATTTTAATGTTTATATATTTATTTTTATTTCCAATGCATGTTCTTATAGATTTAATTTTTATATCTATTATTGAATTAATTACTTAACTAATTTCGAATTGATTTTTACAATTATTTTCACAATTATTGTTTTATAGTTATGTTTATTATTTAGTTTTTTATATTTCTTTTATTATTGTAATTCTATTCTTTTGACTTTTACTTCTATACTTTTATTTTATTTTTACACTTTATTTGTTAAAGTTTTTAGTTTTTTTTTTAAATTTTATCCAACTCATTACTGTACGTCAAGTAGATACGTAGGTATATTTGATTTCTAGAAATACTACAACTTCAGCATAAAAATTGTCCGAAATTTGGCTTAAAAGATTCAACTATCAGCATTTTTGAATGAATAAACTGTCCTTATGACAGGTGTTTAATATTGAGACCACAATCCCATAAAGGGTAAAATCGAGCTTTTTGAAAATAAGAACATATTAGGTTTATCGTGCATTTGTTAATAAATTGCATAATTTTAACAACATTATCATGAACATTTTCACCAGGCAAAATTCAACTAAAGCAATATTTGAAATACGGCTGTATTAAATCAAAGAAAAAAATACTTATTAGACTTTCTGCTTTGCATGCTAAAAAGTTGCGTAAAAGTTAATTTTTATATTAAGAAATATATTTTAGCATGAAACCGGAACCAACGAATTTTCCACTATCTGAGGAAACGGCATTAGTTTTGGATTTAGGACGAGGTTTTCTCTGACACCACAATACCCGTTTTACTGTCTTAAATTGTTTTATGTCTATTGTCTAATAGAGAGAAAAGTCGGAATCTCCACAGGAATAGAAAATAAAAATCTACATTATGGGTTTACTAAAAGGACGCATGGTTGTGGAAAGGTATAAGGAATGTAGCTTTAAAAATTAGCTTTGACAAAAATGAAATGTACACAAGAACCCCGATTATTCGGATTAAATGGGACCAGTACTGATCCGGACTATCGAAAATACGGATAATCCAGGAAAACTAAAAACCAAATACATGTTATATGTAATCTATCAACATGAGCTCTAATGCCTTTTTTCAATTGTACAAAAATACATAAAAACACTTTTCTTACATTTACGAACTTTTTATGTACTAAAATAACATGTGAGTTTTTTCTGTTTTACATTTGTATAGCGTTTGCACGCAGCACGATCTCGAAGACGTTCTACTAACATCAGTTCTCAATTCCAGGAGAATGCCGGGACGGTACCTTTGATAGACCGTGACCGAATTACCTCCAATTCCTGTCCTTAACTAACCTTGCTGAAAAAGACATTCAAGAATAGTCCACCCCGTAAAATAAACAGGCTACTGTACAGTAAAAATATATTTTTATCATTTTCGATGCAGATAAACCGGAAATCCGGATTAATGAGGACAGTATGAACGAGGTTCTTGTGTACTTTGAGAAAGCCAAGAGTCTATCACATAGGCTAATATGACGTAAAATGAAATGTTGATACTTTTGAAGATTTTCAGCATTACGCAGACCCTCCAAGGCCTCAATGCAATTCACATTTCCTAATTAGCGCATGTAAACTCATCTGGTGGTGCTAGGATTGTTTTGAACAATATAATCGCAGGAGTTCCTAAATCTTTGATAGTTTGGAATACGTTCTAATTTTGTTTCAGTACTCTCAAAGACTTGCCAAGTATTGAAAGAAATTTAACAACGAAACTTGCGAAGCCCTGTGAAGTCTGTTAGGTCTTGTGAAGTATTGAATTTGACTTAACTTTCATTATGAACAAGAGACTTAAGAGAATGCTTTTTCTGTATCAAATCTTAGGAAGGAATATTATATGCTTCGAAGTTGATATTGTTGTGAAAAATCCAAGTTAGGCTGCATTTAGCGCACAACTTTATGGTTAATATTATGAATTCGTCGCATTGTACTTTTATCGTTCCTGATCATCGTATTGTCAACAGCTCTTGTAGTCTGACCTTTTAAAGACGATGCAAAAATCAAAAGCATTATCCAAGCTCAAAGTTGTCACGAGTTATAACGACTTCAATGCCTCACCAGTGCTCAGTTAATGCCCTCACTTCCTATTCTCACGGTTGTCACCACAACGTTCTGGGTTCGATTCACGACTCTGTCAAGAAATTTAATTCGAAAATGCTTGTAGTTTTGCGTGAGCGTTTATCTTGTGGCCATGAGCTACAGGACCTCCATTTTTACATGAAATCCGAAATACCGGACGTAATATTTCACTTCGATAATCTCACATACATTTTCCGGAAATCGAACCTAGTCTGCCTTGATGAGAGGAAATCTATTTAATCACTGTACCACCACGCCCCTAATTTGATTCTGGTATGAGGGCTGCACCGGCGTTTCCTCAGCCTTGTGAGACAAACCTGACAATAGGTGGTTCTATTTCTTCCACAGTCCTCCTGGAAGTTGTTTCTTGTAGTTTCTCATTACAACTCCAGATGAATATCGGAACACTAACCAAATTAAGGCCACGGCCAACTCCTACCTGAATTCCTGCTCCAATACTACTATAGTCACCACAATGATACAGGTAATCAAACAGATAGCACTCACACCCAAGCACATCGGGCTACATGACCATGCTGTTGCTAGGCCCATAAATAAATCAACAATATCTTCTCCCAGCGCGTCTTGTTTCATGGACCTTCTGAACGTAGACACTTTGTCTACAGATTGTTAATTGTTACATGTTGCCAGCTGATGTAGTCTGTGAAATCTTATATCCTACAAGATTTTCTGCGATGCCCTCGGTCCTGCAGCGAGACGTATGCAATTCACAAATGTGCCGGGTAAGATTTCTCAGAATTGTAGATTTTCTCTTCCCCAACGAAGGTGGCAGTGTTCAATAATTCAAGAGCGACCGGGCAGGGAAGGTTCTAGACATAGTAAATGTAATCGCATCACGTCACAGGAACTACTCTGCAGAGACCGAGTACAATCTGGGACGCACGGTGAGTGAGCGACTCGAACGTAATCCGTTTATCTTCTGTCGGTGTGATAGGAACTATGGTAGGCTATTCTCCGTTCAACATCTCAGATCTGTAATATTTTCCTCATGAATTTAAGACTTCCTAATACCTTGAGTGTGGTGGAAACACAAGCGCTGTATTTGTTATTGATTGTTCACATATGTTGGCTTGGGGCATTTTGGTCATCAGATTCGTATACATGAGTGTTTTCGAAATTCGCCTATTGAAATCCTATACAGGGTGTTTAAGTGAAAGCGTGCCAAACGAGCACCGGCAATCCGGGCTGCTTCACTGAGCACATAAACACAGGGCGCATGTAGTCAATGGGGCCACTCAAAGGTGCTACGGACGTAAACATGTGTAACATGAGTGGGGTGTCCTGAGTAGTTAGTTTCGTTTGTTGACTGTAAATGTGTACACTGGTGTAAATGTGTAAACATGAGTAACTCAAAAAAGGTGTCCTGCATGGTTATTGTTTTAGAGTAAATGTGTAAATTATTACACTGGTAGCACTGTAACTGAGAAGCATAAAATGAACGGAGCAGAATTACTGTATCAGTGTGTATAAAGCCATAAAAGTTGCTCAACATGACGGCCACGAACATCGATACCAGCATGGCAACGACGTACGAGATCCTGTATGAACGCGGTACCTTCCAGGCGATAGATGAACCGCAAAGACAGCATTGGTCGCCTACATGTATATGGCCTTATGTTCATTGGCCACCTGTGTGATATCCTAGCGTACTCATTTACGGTCAAAAACCATAACTAACTACTCAGGACACCCTAGCAGTGTTGCACATGTTTCCGTCCATAGCACCTTTTGATGACCTTGTCAATGTGCTCACGGCTCAGTGTAGCAGCCCGGATTGCTGGTATCCGTTTGGTACACTCTGTATATTTAAGATGTGTAAACAGGTTTTTAACAACATCAAGGAAACTATCCCAGGTGAATCAACTGAAGTCAGTGTCAGTGCCAAACCGTGTCGAATACAGTTCTTGCTTGTCAATGTGCTACGTCAATAACACGTGCTCTTGTTATTGATTCCCTTGGGGATTTGCGACATTGTGGACATGTAGGCACTTGAACGGGTGTGTGTGGAATTTGTCTGATAATATGCATTATTGTGACGTCCATACTACAGTAGCATGCGTTAGAGCGTTAAGATTCAAACGAAACAGCATGGCTTTAAGGAAATATACGCTACACTTTGTTTCGAAATTAACATGAAAAAACTTCTAGTAGACCCATGCAAGAACTCACGTGGCTTTATTGGTATGCGAGCTCAACGCGACATAGTTTTGGAAAGGACTATCATCTTATTTAATTGTATAATCGCATTTTATAAACGACTGCATTTATTTACGTTGACTTTTCAAGAAATGCAATATTTTCCTGGACTATTGAGACGATTTGGAATATATTAGCACAAACCGCACCTACTGCTCGGTTCCAAGCTCTGTGAACTTGCGGGGTGAGGTGACGTGGGAGGCGGAAAGAGAAGAGCCTGTCAACATCCCGCCGTGTTATGTGGAATTCCTGTCTATTCCAATACTGCTAACATAGGGTCGTTGCCCAAGCCACTGTGGTAATGCGAAAGAGTGAGTGACTATTTGGTTGTGTTACTACGCAAGGACCGGGACCCCCCCCCCCCACATCATTCCTCATCGGCTTATCGTGGCATGTGTAACGAGGTGTGGTTCCGACCAGAGCGTGGGAGGTCACAGCCCATCGCTAGAGGGCACACGTGCACGTCACGTGACGATACAAAGCGAGCAGCAGCATGCATCAATCGTCCAACGCTGCCAGTCGCATTGCAAACAGTGACATGGAGGCGTCAACCAAAGAGCAAAGAGGTGTTGTTCGGTTTCTGACAGCGGAAGGAGTAGGGGGAACGGTCATTCATCGCTGAATGTCACAAGTGTACGGCGAACACTGCATGTCCCTTGCAAGGGTCAAGGCGTGGCACAAACGCTTCAGGGAAGGACGGGTGTCGTTAGCCGATGATGCGCGGTCTGGGGCACCCCCCTGCATTACCGATGACAACGTCCATCTGGTTGATGCACTCATTACCCAGGACCGCCGAGTGACAAGGAACGCCATAGCCGCCGTGGTCGCTTCACGACAATGCACGACCTCATACGGCCAACACAGTCGCGGCACTAATGCAGAAATTCAAATGGGAGGTTCTCGGCCACCCTCCATACAGTCCAGACCTCTCTCCTTGTGATTACGCCATGTTTGGTCCCCTGAAAAGGGCTCTGCGGGGCCAACGATTCACCTCGGATGCCGACGTCCAGCTGTACGTGTGGAACTGGTTCACATCGCAGCCCAGGGAATTTTATGAGACAACCATTCACCGCCTCGTGTCACAGTGGGAGAAGTGCCTTAACAGCCAGGGTCAATACTTCTAACATACAGGTACTGGTTTCTGTAATTATGCCTCCGGCTCGTTACATTTTGAACGCACATTATATATACAGTACTGTACATGATGTGAGGAAAAGTGCAGCAGAAATTATAAGGTACCATCTCAGCACGTGGGGGGGGGGGGGATGGGGTGGTGGTGGCGCAACGGTCGAGCTGTTGGCCTCTCACCACGGTGGACCGGGCTCGATTCCCTGTCAATGCATGTGAGATTTTCAAAGTGAAATGCCATGTCCTGTGGTTTGGATTCCACGTAAAAAGGAAGTCCCGTGGCTTATGATCTCGAGATTAACAGTAACGTAAAACTATAATCTTCCTTCATCTCAACACGTGGTCTCTGGGTACGTATTGTGTTACGGATGCCAAAAGTCCATGGTTCGGTTCCTGGCTCTGCCAACAAATTTAATTCATGTCCGAGGAGTTATGAAAAAGAACCTTCCATTAACTACACTTGTGAAAGCTAAGCGTTGTAGGTTAGTTTGATTACGCTATATTAGTTCCAACGTTTGCCACCAGGTACTGACTGCGATGCCATTTAGTAGCTACGTCCGCAGCTAGGTGTCGTGGAGAGTAGCATTTGGTGGCAAAGGTAGGAACTACTTGAAAAAATTAATCGTCTGCAGTCCTTCTACCTGAATCAGGGTTAACACACACTAATACAGCCATCACAATTAACACTGGTTAACAGACAAATTCTACACACACCCAAAGTACACGGGGCTACATGGCTGGGTAATCGCAGCCCCTAAACTAAGGAACCAACCAACCAACCATGTCTGAGGATTTGAATGGACCATACTCAGTCTGATGAGGACAAGAAAGAGAAGGGGTGTGTTCTATTCACACCTCATACTAGAAATGGTTTCCCATGGTTTTCTACGTCAACTCCAGGCAAATGCTACGATAGTTTCTGACTTAAGAGCACGGTTACCCCTTCTCGATCGCAGCCACAATTCCAAATGCACAAACTACTACGTCCATCACAACAACACAGGTTATCAAACTAGGCTTACACACACTAACGTAGCTTACACTGGGCTGATGATTACGCTGTCCAAGCCTCAAACATAATTAATAGCAAAGTATAATTTTAAAATGATCTAAAAATGAATTATTAATGGATGACTGATGAAGTATTTTGAATATTATCCTCTGTTTCGAAGAAATTCTAAACTTTACAGGAGAATTGGATTCTTCTCATTCTATTATTCTTTCATAACTATCAATATTCTCCCTCATGTCTCAAGACGGTGTGACTCTCCGCTGACAAGTAGCCCCTACGTCACGCAGGGGACAGTTATTGCGATATCGATCCTGGGGTCCCCCTCACATTGCGAAGGCGTGTCACCTGCCAACGTGATTTATTTATCTCTTCTTGCTCGCTTCTGGTTGACATTCGCAAATACACCTATTTGTATATCTATCGCTCGGCAGATTTCCTCCTTTTGCACCTTTTAAGAAAGTCCGAATATTTTTCGAGAAACTCCATTTAAGGTAGCGCTAACTGAATGGTTGATCAAATTAGTTCCGTTTCTTAAACGATCCTGCCACACAACCTACTGAATCAAATGTTAAGGAAGTTTATCAACATTTAAAACAAGGTACAATGGCTTTCACGACCAGTTAATTAAAAGTCAGCAATATTTCCAGGTTTGTGCCGTGTCTTGTGTGGGGTTTCACCTAGGACACCAAGCTGGCTCATCAGAGGGCTCTTGGTGTCGCTGCCCTGGCCCCCACAGGAGTAGTGAACTGCGCGCTACCTCGCGTTTTAAGAAGCGCACCTGCGCCTCTTAACTGCGAGAAATAAAAGCTCAAGCAGCCATAACCTCCCTATAAAGGCTTCTAAAAAGATGGTATATTGGCTTTCACGGCCAGTGAATTAAAAGACAGCAATTTCTCTAGGTTTTTGCCGTGTCTTGTGTGGGCGGTTATGACTGCTTGAGCTTTTAGTTCTCGCAGTTAAGAGGAGCAGGTGCGCTTCATAAAAAGGGAGGTAGCGTGCAGTTCGCTACTCCTGTGGGGGTCTGGGCGGGGACATCAAGAGGCCGCTTATGAGCCATCTTGGTGTCCTAGGCGAAACCCCAAACAAGACACGGCACAAACCTAGAAAAAATGCAGAATTTTATCATCATTACCTTTATAAGATACACTAGTTAAGTTATGGAAAAGGCAATATCATTCTATGTTACCAACATTACAATTAATCAATTCTTAAGAACAAAATATTAAGCAAAAGGTATATTTAAGACGCTAATATTAAAGTTAATGATTTGAAACTAAATACACTTGCATAAGATTTCATGGCTTGCAATCCATGTTAGAACATAGTTCTAGTTCTTCAAACATATTGTTTGTAAATTTTTCTTCGATAAAATTTTCTTTTATTAAAAAGAGGTTTGTTTTTGAAGCAATGCATAAATACTGCAGCCATTATTCTAGGTCAGATTATTGCTCATTTACATATAAAGATACTGTGAGCATTTCACGTGCATCGATGCAGTAATTTCTGGGATACTTCCCGTCTCTTCGCCTTCCTCTTCAGTTCTCAGTATGAGCCACAACTCATATCTTCCAGTATTTGACTCATGTACTCCAGTCAGGGTCTTCCTCTATAATTCTTGCCGTCTACTGTTCCCTCGATTATAAGCTTAAGCAGTCCATTGTGTCGCAGTAAGTGGCCCACGAGGTGATTCCGCCTTCTTTTTAAATATTTAAGGAAGCATCTTTTCTCTCCCCCTCTTCTAAAGACTTCCTCATTTGTGACCATTTCTTTCCAGCTGAATTTCATAACACTTCTATAGCACCAGGTTTCAAATGCTAGTAGTCTTTTACTCTCTTTCTCTCCTATTGTCCAAGATTCGCTGCCATATAGCGCGACGTTCCATACATAGGTCTTCAACATTTGTTTCCACTTTCCTCATATCAAGACTTATGTTCCTTGCAGTAAATATGTTCTTCTTTTCACTGAAAGCGTTCTTGGTTTCGGCAATCGTACTTAATATCCCCCTGCTGCTTCTTCCATCATTCGTTATTTCACTTCACAGATAATTGAACTCATTCACTTCTTGTACCGTTTCATTTCTTAACTCTATTGCTGTCTGGTTTTCACCATTTATACTGCAGACCAAACGTTTTGTTTTGTTTGAATTTATTCTCATATTCTGAGATACTGTACCTTATTTCATAACAAGTAGTTCCGTGAAGAACTAAAGCCTATTTTCATATATCCTACTTATGTTAATTGCCACTATCGACATAAAAAATTTCAGTTTGATTGCTGTAATAGATTCGTAGATATTGAGAACCGGCTAAATATTGCGGATGGTCGTCATGTTGGATTTTTATATATGTAGGTCTAACAGTTAAGTACTGTTATATGAAGATTATTGTGTACGTGTAGCAATCAAACTTCAATCGCATGATTAGGACACAAGAAATAAAGACGAAATTTTAAAATTTCGCACAGCTGCCCTCTTGTGGTTATGGAAACAATTGAAGTAAATTAGATGCCAATGGATTAACATTTGTATAAGGCTTTACTCTAACAAGTTTCAATGCACTCGGATGGTTAAATTGCGAGAAACGTCCATGTGAATATTTATACTTCGCGTCGCCGCCATGTTGTATTTGTCATCACCAGGTTATTGAATGTTCTGTAGGTTGACTTTTTCATTCATTCAATCGTTTATTTGCAATTGGGGGTGTATCACCCGGTGGCAAATTAGGTATACATAATAACAAATAAATACCTGTACATAACAATTCACTAACAATTAAACTGGAGTATTTACACAAATAGTCAGTCTTTTCTTAAACACACCTATATGTTTGGGAAAAGGCTCTAAGACAGCGGCAGGTAGAGAGTTCCAGTTATCAATGGCACGGTTTACAAAAGAATGTTTACCATAATTTGTTCGCTGTGGTCGGCCCTTAACTTTAAAAGGACGATCGCTCCTACCCATGTAAGTGGACTTTCCCAATCGTTTTCTAAGCTCACCCCATGCTGGTTGATTTGTATGCGTGTTGTACATAGCGCAGAGTCTAGATTTCATCCTCCTAGCCTCCAGTGATTCCCACACAAGTTTCTTTAACATACGGCTCACACTGCTCCTGGGATTAAAATCACTGAGCACAAATCTAGCGGCCTTTCTTTGTACCATTTCCAACTCATTGATGAGCCCTACTTGATATGGATCCCAAACCGCCGAGGCTTATTCCAGAATAGGTCTCACAAGTGACAAATAACCTAATTCTTTAGCAGATGTACTACTTCCTTTTAATACCCTCATTACAAAGTGCAGGGAGTTGTAAGCTTTTGAAACTACACATCCTACATGACTGCTCCATTTCATATAATTCCTTACGTGAACGCCCAAATATTTACAAGAATCTTCTTCTACAAGTAATTCCGAGCCAATGTTATATTGAAAATCCTGCCTTCGCACTTTCCCTATTTTTAAGATACTACATTTTCTTGTGTTTATTTTCATTTTATTTACAATCGCCCAATTATAGACCAGGTTCAGGTCCTCTTGAAGCACTGCATTGTCTTGTGAGTCATGTATCTTTCGATATATTACACAATCATCAGCAAATAATAGACAGTCACTGCGAATCCCATTTGGTAAGTCATTTATAAACGCCAAAAATAACAAAGTTCCGATTACGCTGCCCTGAGGGATACCCGACGTTACGGTAATTTCATCTGAGAATATGCCTTCGACTTTCACTTTCTGGGAACGACCCGTCAAAAATTCTTGGATCCATAAAATTACTCTTCTATCAATCTTCGTCGAAGCTAATTTATGGAGTAGCATGTCATGTGGCACGATATCAAATGCCTTCGCAAAATCTATAACTACGGCGTCGACTGAAACTCCATCGTCTAACGATTCGCTAATATCTTGAAAAAGTGATAGCATCTGACTCTTGCATGAGTAACCATTTCGAAATCCATGTGCCTATCATTAAACCATGATAATGTTTCCCACTGTTCCCTCAAGTAGTCGCAAATGAGATGCTCCATCTGTTTACAAACGATGGACGTAAGACTAACCGGCCTGTAGTTGCCCAATTCAAGTCTGCTCCCTCCCATAAATATTGGGACTACCGTAGCTCTTTTCCAGTCATCCGGGATTTGCGCATTGTTTATGGACACATTAAACATCACCTCTAAGTATCGTGCCACGGCCCTACCTCCTAGTTTAAGTACTTCACTAACAATATTATCAGGACCCTTCGATATATTGTAACGTAATTTTTGTATTAGCTTTACAATTGCTGACTGGTTTATTTGGAGAAGTGGAGCCCCTGATTCACTGTTAAGGTCCAACACACAGCTATTGGATTTATTGAACACACTACCATAAAATACATTTAATTCATTAGCAATGGCCTGCTTCTCAGTAACTAATTTACCGTCACCGGACATTATCATCGACAAATTAATTGAATTTCCCAATCTTCTCCTAACATAACTGTAATTTTTTTTCCACCCATCGCCTGAACCGAGTAAACCTTGCATATAATTGTCATGAGCAGCCCTCTTTTTTAAAACGAACTCTCTTGATAAGGACTTAAATTTCAACATATACTTGTCACTATCATGTCTTTTATTGTATAATTTCCTAATTTTCCGTTTTAGACTCCTAATTTCTCGTGTGTAATACTCAGGATCTGGGTTTTGTTTCAGTAATTTAAATGGAACAAATTTATCAACGGCGCTATTTAAAATTTTCAAAAATTTAGTCCTCAGGATATTAATGTGATTTCCTTCCGATGCCCATCCTACAAATAGCTCATTCAAATACCCCTGAAATTTGCCCTGATCCGCCCTGCGATACTGGAATATGATCTTATTTGCTACATCAGAGTCTAATTTTGTAATGTCACCGTATCTAATATTTAATTCAACCCCAGAATGGTCACTAATTCCTGATACTTTCAGACAGTTAATATACAGCTCTACAGGCCTTACGAGATAAACATCTAAGGTATTATTGCCTCTAGTTGGGAAGTCAACTACTTGGGAAAATCCCCCCCTCCCTTAAGAATTTGTTTGCAGCGCTCTGAGCTTGACCACAGCTAGTTGACTCCCCAGACCAGTCTACTTTGGGGAGGTTTAAATCTCCGGCAATTATTATGCTCTTTTTCATAGCATTAGCCGTACAAGTTTTATCATACAGTGTGTCGCCAAGCGAAAAGTTATCTTTCGGTGCTCTATACGCCCCTATCACCTGAAGAGGGAATTTATTCCCTTTCTCCGAAATGTGTACACATAAAATTTCATGATCCGTATCAGCCCACTTTAAGAAACTAGCTATATGTTTGCGCACACAAATAAATAGCCCACCACCTCGCTTCCCCCGATCCCTTCTGTACATTTCGTAGGTCCCTTGAATTATTTCATTACTATTTATATCCTCATATAACCAAGATTCAGTAGCAATGACAATGTCTGGAGAATACGTCTCTACAGGATTCCAAAATTCAATTAATTTATTTCCTAAACTCTGACAATTAACCTGCAGTAATCTTAGAGTCTTACCTCCGCAGCAAATATCCCGAAGTAGCTCCTTCTGTTCCCGTCGGCTGGCAACCCCTCGACCTGCTCCTCCTCACAATGGCCGGCACGAACCGATGACCCTGTCATGTAGGCTCCCTAGGTTGAAAGCGCCCCGTCGATTTAAATGCAGCCCGTCTCGGGCGAAGTCACGGCCACCAATCCAGCAGTCAGCATCTACGTACACTAATCGCAGTTGTGCACAAACCCAGTCCATGCGGTGATTTACAATCTTAACTCGCCTTAACGGAACATCTCCCCGCCGAACAATGCCACTCATTATAATTTTTGCATTTCTAAACTTGCTTTTAGCTTTTCTGCCTAGTTCGTAGAGCTCCCCCATGATGTAATCAGCTGTAACCCTCTTCTTCAAATCGTTCGTTCCAACATGGAGCAACAACACTTTAACTTTGTCACAGTCCACTACATTTGCTTCTTCCTCTTGTTGGGCAAGCTGGTCAATTTTAATCCCCGGACAACACCGCACTTTCGCACCTGATTTCCTCGAGATATTCGCACTCCATCGTATCATAGAATCACCCATTATGACAACGTCATCCTCAGTGTGCTCCTGCACGCCCTCTTCTACACTGATCCCAGTAGCAAGCCGTTCAGTCACATCCTTCACTGCTTCCTCTGATTCACGAAGCTTTGTTCTAAGTTCCTGTATTATTTGATCCCTTGCTTTTATTTGCATCCTCAAACAGTCCGGCGTATCACATACTTTACAAAACCAATTACCGACATCACAATCCTCCTTCTTGACCTTAATACAGCCGAAGTGAAACCACTTCTCACATAGTCCACACTGAACACCGTTCTTCAATGTTTTACTGCACGTCGAACACTTCAAGGCTGCCACTGGATCATTTGCCTGATTCACAATTAGAGTAACAGGTCCTGGATTCACTTCCACTCCACCAATAACTAACAACGCAGCTATCACTAGGGCTATAAACCACAAGTTACTAGGCCCCGTACCCACACACAAACACCGGAAATCACGACGACCCTTCGCATACCACAGTCCGATCCTCGCGCGATAACACTCCAGAGAACAACCCATTTCAGCACACCTGAGAGCTCGGGAAAAACACGTCCTTTCACTTTGACTGCCAACTACTGTCCATTGCCCCTATGAACATTAAAAAAAATTCAGTTACATTGCTGTAATAGATTCGTAGATATTGAGAACCGACTAAATATTTCGGATGGTCGCTATGTTGGATTGTTATATGTATAGGCCATAGAGTCATATACCCCTAAAGGAAAATTATTGCGTAGGTTCATTACTCAAACTTTCACTTCGATCCAATGATTACGGCACTAGAAATAAAAACTTAAATTTAAAATTCGCACAGCCGCCATCTTGAGGTTATGTAAACAATTGAACTAAATTAGATACCAGTGCATTACAATGTATATCAACTTTTGCTGAACCAAGTTTCATTGCGTTTGGATCATTAAATCGCGAGAAAAGTCTATTTATAACTTTCAACTTCCCTTGGCCGCCAAGTTCGTTTTGTAGTTAACCGGTTTTTTGACAGACTCATAGATGGACTTCCAGTAGTGCCCTTTATTTCCATGCAAAATTTCAGGGTGATACTGGTAGTAGTTTCTGTGATATAGAATGCCGGTGAAATATTTCGCACAGCCGCCATCTTGAGGTTATGTAAACAGTTGATCGAAGTTAGATGTCGGTGCATGACAATGTGTATGAACATATACTGTACCAAGTTTCATTGCGTTCGGTTGGTTAAATCGCGAGAAACGTCTATTTAAAAGTCGCAACTTCACTTGGCCGCCATGTTGGTATTGTAAACACCAGGTTATCAAAAGTTACATAGGTGAGCTTCTAGTAGTTCCCTTTATCCCCGTATACAATTCCAGGGTGATATCGGTAATGTTTTCGGAGATATTGAATGCTGGTGAAATATTTCGCACAGCCGCCATGTTGGATTGGTGAGACGTAACAAAATTTGAAGGGCACGGTCGGGGTCAACCTGAATAGTGCTATGAACTTACCGAGTTTCATTGAAATCGCTCCAGCCATTTAGATTTTATTAGGGACACACACACACACACATGAATCACACATATACGCGCACACAGACGGACACACGGACAAACGGTGATCTCATAAGCCTATTATTTCATAAATGAAAATAGGCTAAAAATGAAAGTTGTAAGGCATGGCTGTCAAAGAACTGTCTGCAAATAGATTAATAGATAAATGGTAGATGTTTGTCAAAGTTGACAAACTTCCAAGAATCTTGTCATTTGAATGAGATTAACATTTTTGCTCCAAACAAACTTTCTATGATATTTCAGTAGGTTCTGAGAACTCAAAACATAAAAAAGAGGAAATTTGTTTTTCCACTAAAACCTAAGTTAAATCGAAGTGAGAGCTTTTTAGGTAGATTTCATTAGAAAGCTAACTATTGCAATGGGTCCCATGTTTCGACTTCCGGAAAATTTCGACATATCTTCGCGTTTCACATCGCCCAGACCCCAAAACCACCGTCAGTTCAAAAGTTTATATATAATTTATGTATGTATATGTGTATATATATATATATATATATATATATATATATATGTATATCAGTTTCTTGTGGACACGATAATTGCCGTAATTTTGCACCAATCACTTTGAATTTTTTGCCGAATATGTATTCATATAAAATCTCGGTCGAGTTCGTTACTGGGCTAAATCTGTCGAAGGGGGTGAAAATGGGGGACTTTTTTTTCTCGAAAAAGTGAAATATTTCTATAACTCTCTTAATATGTGAAATATCGAATCCGTTCAACGTTCATACTATGTGTCGGATAAAGCTCAAAAAATTATGTTTGAAGAGTTTTTTTATAGCAGCAACCAATGACCAAAGGGGTGGGAAAAAGTGGGTTTTTCGGGAAACATTAATCATATCTCTCTTAATAAGGCACAATATCAAAACCGTACAAAATGGACAATATTCCCCTAATAATTACCTAAAATTTTGTCTGAAAGAATTTTTGATATGACCCACCATTATGCCAAGGGATGAGAAAAATTATTTCGGAATTATAAGAAAATGCCAAGAGCTATCAGTGGTTGCCATGGCAACACTACTAAATTGATGAGGGATGAGCCATCAGACGTTGCCAAGATAACGCACTTGCACGAGATCATATTCAGAATTCCATCTGACTAAGTGTGAGGCGGCTTCGGTGTCGTAACTGGTAGCAAGCATGCTGAATGTCTGTGCCCAAGGTCGCGTGTTCAAAGCCGCCGAAGTCGTCGGATTTTCTAAGAGCGCTAAAAATCCCTCTGTATGCTTTCCTTTGGAGGGGAAGTTCCAACGTTCGTTGCGAGTTGCTGGTTGCGGTGGCATCTAGTAGCCAAGTTCACAGGTAGGTGTCGTTGACGGTAGTACCTGGTAGCAACATTAGGATCTACTGCATTAAATTGACCGTCTGCAGTCCTTACCTGAATTACAGACTAATACAGCCATCCCAAAGTACACGGGGTTACATGACCGCGTTGTCGCAGCCCCTAAACTGAGGAACCAACCAAAATCTCTGCGGGAGATATAATTTTGCGTGAAGAAGTAACAGACCGTTACATAGTTACACATCAGTGTCGAAACCTTGCATAAGGACAGTGTGACCACAAGTATAAACAAGTAGTTCCGTGAAGAACAATACAGCCTATTTTCATATAGCCTACAAGATTATTGTGCACGTGTAGCATTCAAACTTCAATCGCATGATTAGGTCACAAGAAGTAACAGGGAGATTTTAAAATTTCGCACACCTGCGATCTTGTGGTTATGGAAACAATTGAAATAAATTAGATGCCAGTGGATTAACATTCGTATAAGGATTTACTGTACCAAGTTTCACTGCACTCAGGTGGTTAAATTGCGAGAAACGTCCATGTGAATATTTATACTTCGCGTCGCCGCCATGTTGGATTTGTGATCACCAGGTTATTTAAACTCCTATAGGTAAACTTAAGTTCATAGCCCCTATGAACATAAAAAAAATCATTTTGATTGCTATAATAGATTCGTAGATATTCAGAGCCGTCTAAATATTTCGGATGGTCGCCATGTTGGATTGTTGAATGTATAGGCCTTAGAGTCATATACCATTAAAGGAAAATTATTGCGTAGGTTCATTATTCAAACTTTCACTTCGATCGCATGATTACGACACAAGAAATAAAAATAATAATTTTAAAATTCGCACAGCCGCCATCCTGAGGTTATGTAAACAGTTGAACTAAATTAGATACCAGTGCATTACAATGTGTATTAACATTTCCTGTGCCAGATTTCATTGCGTTTGGAACATTAAATCGCGAGAAAGGTCTATTTAAAGTATTCAAATTCGCTTGGCCACCATGTTCGTTTTGTAGTTAACCGGTTTTTGAAAGTCACATAGATGAACTTCTATTAGTGGCCTTTATCTCCGTACAAAATTTCAGATTGATACCGTTAATAGTTTCAGAGATATAGAATGCCAGTGAAATATTTCGCACCTCCGCCATCTTGTGGTTATGTAAACAATTGAACGAAGTTAGATGTCAGTGCATTACAATGTGTATAATCATATACTCTACCACATTTTATTGCGTTTGGTTGGTTAAATCGCGAGAAACATCTATTTAAAAGTCACAAATTCGCGTTGCCGCCATGTTGGTTTTGTAGTTACCAGTTTTTCAAAAGTCACATAGGTGAATTTCTAGTAGTTCCCTTTATCACCGTAAAAATTTTCAGGGTGATATCGGGAATAGTTTCGGAGATATTGAATGCTGGTGAAATATATCGCACAGCTGTCATGTTGGATTGGAGAGACGTAACAAAATTTGAAGGGCACGGTCGGGGTCGTCCGGACTAGTGCTATGAACTTACCGACTTTCATTGAAATCGCTCCAGCCGTTTAGAATTTATTAGGGGGGGGGGCACACACACACTTCACATACACACACACACACATACGGACAAAAGGTGATCTCATAAGCCTATTTTTTCAAAATTGAAAATAGGCAAAAAATGGACCCCAAATGACAAGAAGGTTATCGTTCCCATAAGACAATAACATGTTTAATATAAGCATAAAATGACGAAAAACAACGTTAATTAAGCTCCAATTATAAAATACCTTCTCGCAATAAATGAGGTCTGATTCTTCAACGAAAACCTGCATATTCTGCCTATTTTTGCCTATCCCCAAGTTTGTCCGGTGAAATCTACCTCCGCCTTCCGGCGTGCCGAGAGGACTTTTTTTTTCTGTCTGTCATTAGTTAGAAACCAAATATCTAATCTGTGGTACAATAATTACGTGCGTAAGAAAACCATCTATTAAAAAAGACAGGGGGAGGGGTGCATGGTGGCGCAGCGGTCAAGCTATTGGCCTCTCACCAAGGTGGACTGAGTTCGATTCCCAGTCAATGAATGTGAGATTTTCGAAGTGAAATGCCATGTGCTGTGGTTCGGATTCTACATAAAAAGGAGGTCCCGTGGCTCATATTCACAAGATTCACCGTCACGTAAAACTACAATCTTCCTTCCTTTATTAAAAGACACTTCAACGAAGCGAAACGATGGGGGATACCAGAAAGGAAGATTAAGGAAGTTGAAAACTCTTGAAGAAGCAAATGAGGTTTGTTCAGCGTGGAAAGTGAGGAAGTGGGAGACACGTGGAGTGAGCGAGACAAGTTTATGGAAAGAAAGAGACAGCGCCAAGGAGCATATAATAACAGAGTATGGACTCTAGAGTAGATCTGAGATTCTTAAATACAAGGTGATGACGTACTGTAATGTTTTGGTACGAACGCCGAGCTCATGGGGAATTCCAACGCCTCCTAGATGCAAGAACTGATTAACATGGAAGCAAGGAATATGACTGATCGGAGGTTCTAGGAGGGTTTTGCCGACTATAAATGCCAACTTATACAATGGACGTGCACGAGAGTTATCACGAATATAGATCATCAATGATTGTATTAAACAACTGATTTGTGTATTACAGCGTAAAAATACAGAATCTATAATGTTACGAGGCAATGCACCTGTGGAAATTAAGATCTGTTCATAGTGTTACGTGCCACCCCTTGTGTCACTTCCGTTAACTGGATTACGGTGGGTAGAAGCACAAAACTATGGTCCTTTTAAGGAAATAGTAATTTTATTGCAGGTCTTAGCAAGTTACAGTAGGCTACACCGCACAATAAACAGATACAAGCAATTAGTATCTCGCTCTAGTTCCTCTCTGACTGGGAACACTTCCCTTTCTCTCTCTCGAGCAGCTGTCCGTTCACTATAGAGTTACCAGGTAGAAAAGACTGTTGGAGGCGGGGCTCGCATTACGTAGCAGCTGAAGAGCTTCCCCCTCCATACACGACTTCGGAAGTTCCAGCGACTAGGACAACGAAGCAAGTAGCAGCGAGAAAGAGAGAGAGACACTTCCCCTACCTGACGCACATGCGCAGAAGAGAGACTAGCAGTTGAGTGGCAAGGGAGCTGGAAACACTCTCCCCTACTTTGGTGCGCTTGCGCGTTGGAACATTCTTTTCAACCCGGTCACTCTATAATTAGGCTGACCTGTGTCTAGCCAGTCTGTCACTCACCGAAATACCTGTACACTCCCTTGAATACACAAACTACGTTTATTTACGATAGCCAGTCACTCACCACTACACACTGCTTCGCTGTCCGCTGGCTAGGGGAACAGCCCACGGCGTTTCGCAATTCACCACAATAACTCTGTCGCACTAGGTAAGTACACACTCCTCAAAACTCAGTCCCTCCGTATGATTCACACTGCCTCGCTGTCTGGAGAATCAGCCTCACTTGGGTTTCGTAACTTCGCACGTCACGTCGCCACACTACTGTCACTCAGGTAAAAGCATGCACTAGCTCAAAAACACATTCAGTCCCTCGCTGGCCACGTCGCTCTTATATAGCAAGCTGGTGACTCAATGAATGCTTCTAGAACCGTCCAAGATTCACGGCTTCACGAGATTTCCATCACTGGCTGGGTCACGAATGTCCTGGACCATCCCTTTTGTCCTAGCAGCCCCTTGCGTAAGGCGCAGGTAACACACAGAGACAGAGCATAGCCCGCGGCGGCTGTGACTCACGCGGCGATGCGACGAAACAAACTCACAGCCGTAACAATAGTTTTGTTCCTCAATGTTAGTAACATTGCTAATTTAGATGGCAGAGTCACGGATTTATTTGCCTGTTTTTAAATTATAGAGAGTCATGGAGAGTGTGGGAGTACAGGAAAATCGTTCTTTGAAATATCTGAACTTTGTTTATTAATAAAATGTGAACTATGCTGCTATTCGTTACATTATGTTACCATAACCTAAAAATTTCACACCCCTTCCCCACCAACCTTCTTGCCAAGATAATCAGTAGGACTTGTTCCTTGTTTTCCATGGCTTATGTGTATATTTAGGAACAATGTCATATTTATTATCTCTTTATTTATTTATTTATTTATTTGTCGTATGGCTTTTAGTGGCGGGAGTGTCCGAGAACATGTACGGCTCGCCTGAGTATGTAGCTGCTTCCAGCGGACACACTTAGGGTGAGCTACTAGTTCCTTTCAATTTCAAGTAGTTCCAACTTTCGCTACCAGATATCAACGATACCTAGTGGTGAACGTTAAAAAATTTGATAGAGCGTTCCGACGAAATCTAACCTAACAATTTAGCTTCACACAAGTTTAGTCTGTGGAAGGATCTTTTACATGCCATAAAAATCTGACATGGACCACCGGCTTTACTTCCCCTCCGAAGGAAGGCATACTGAAGGATTTTTAACGCTCTTAAAAAATCCGACGACTTTGGCCGGGTTTGAACCGGCTATCTTGGGCACAGCAGTTCAGCATGCTACCGACTACACCAAAGGCGGTTACTTTGCTTTCTGAGGTGCAATGAACCGCGAAGAGGCCACCAGAGCATCAATTTCATCCGTAGCATGGAAATATGGGATGTTGATAGCATTCATCCGAATCGCACTCTGATTTGAGATGTCCAGCTGCAAACGTCGTTTAACCCACTTGTGACTAAGGAACAAGTCGTAAAATTAATTATTTAATTAGTTTATTTTATTTTATTTTATTTTATTTTATTTTATTTTATTTTATTTTATTTTATTTTATTTTATTTTATTTTGATTTTGTTTTGTTTCATTTTATTTTGTTTTATGATTTTTTGTTTTTTGTTTTATTTAATTTTCTATTTATTTTGTTTGGTTTATTTGTTTTATATTGTTTTGTTTTATTTTGATTTTGTTTTGTTTATTTTGTTTTAATTTATTTTGTTTTCTTTTAATTTTGATTTTCCGGAAAACAAACATAAAACCAAAAACAAAAAACACGAAGCAAAACCGAACATTCAAAAACAATAGCAAAAGTAGAAAACAAAAAACAGGAAACTCAAAGCAAAAAGCAAAATTTAAAAAAAAAACTGAAAGCAAACACAAAACCAAAACCAAGAAAGAAAAGCAAAAAGTAAGATTCAAAAGCAAAAGCACAAAGCAAAAAGAAAAAAGTAGAAAGCAACAAACACAAAAGATACGCGAGGCAAAGCCCAGAGAAACGTTTCTCATGAAAATCATTCTTATTCACAAGTGGATTAAACGAGTTTTGCGACTGGAAGACTCATTTAATATCATCATCATCTTCATTTCGCGTTCCCAGCTTCCTGGGTCGGGTTGTGAATTAAAGACCTCCATCGTTGCCTGTCTCTCCACCACTCCTCTCCTTTTTTAAAGTACATCTTCAGGATTTCTTCCCCTCTTCTCTATGCACTCCCAGACTGTATCCGTCCATCTCTTTCAGGGTCTTCCTCGTGGTCTCTTCCCTGTCATCCTTTCGGAAAAAGCTTTCTTTTGTATTGTACTCTCTCCTCTTCCATCCTCATCATGTGACCACACCACATTAACTTTGTTGTTTCTATCCTGTCCTGCAGCTTCAAGATTCCTGTCCTTTTTCTTATCTCTTCATATCTATCTCTTCTGGTCTTGCCCTCTCTGCCTCATAGAAATGTCATCTCCGCTGCTTGTATTCTACTCTCCTCTCCTTTTGTAGTAGTCCATTTTCCAGCTGCATAAGTTAGCATAGATTCATAATAGGTTGAATATAGTACCCTTTTACATTTCTTTGGGACGTCTCGGTTCCCAAGAACACCTCCCACACTATGATAAAAAATTGCTTGCATTTTGTATTCTCCTTCCAATTTCCTCCTTTATCCTTCCATCCTCTGCGATCACAATTCCAGATCCTTGAAACTCTTAACCACTTGTAGACTTTTACCATTTGGTTCTATCGTTCCTCTTCCTTTCTTTGTTCCTCTTGAAATTACCATTGTCTTGCTCTCCTCTGTGCTTACTTTCATCCCAAATTTCTCTCTCACTTGATTCCAAACCTCTACTTGCGTTTGCACTTCCATTTCGTCGTCACCCCATATCACTATACTAGCAGTAGTGCCCGGTTTCGCCCGGTGGATTTATTTGTTTTATGGATGATCATGAATACTACTACATAATTGGCACATGATCCTTAAACTAACAAAAACAAATATTTTAACAAGATGTTCAGTAAAGAACATATAGCCTACTTTCTCCTAAATGTATGAGTATAGTTATAACTCGTTGTTATTATCAAAGAGTATAATAGAATCATTTCTTGGTTGAAGACCTTAGAAACTATTTACCTCTACCAAACGCCACAACCTAGAAAAAAACTACTACCATCATTGAAGAAAGATAGATAAGAAGTATCTCAAGAATGTTATGGATCTGGAGACATAATCGACCGGACTGGCTGCGTGGCTCTGCGGTAACGTTCTCGCTTGCTGGGCCCTAGGTTGCAGGTTCGTATCCTGGCGCAGTCAGCTGGCATTTGAGGGTGCACAAATGCGAGGGAGCCGTGTCAGTAGATTTACTGGCACGTTAAAGATGCCCTTCGGGCCAAAATTCCGGCACCCCGGCGTATCTAAAAGCAGCAGTAGTTAAAAGGGTCGTAAAACAAATAACATTATTATTATTGTTATTATTACATAATCGACCTGCCGTGGGCAACATCCAACTTTGAGTTGAGGCATGTCTTTACACGTCTGGTTGTGCATGGCTTTCACAACCCTAATTCAATTAACAAATCTTTCCGTGTCCCTACAGAGACGTGTGTATACAAACTATGTGGATATTTTCGATTGCTATTTGCCTGAAATAAAAGTATTAATAACCTGAACTAGTACCAGCGACTCGAATTCAGTTACTATGTGAAATCGTTTTGTTCCTTACTTCAAATAACATTTTCAAATAACGCACAATAGGCTGTAACAAACCCTTTAAAATAAGAAGTAAAAATGTATCATAGTATCATCCTGTCATTCTTCAAATTCGATGCGCATAGAATACCAATGGTATACTATCAATGGAGTCCCATGTAGACCAGTCGTGAAATCTAGGGAGAAATATCGAACAATATAATCCTAACAGGGCGAGCGCATTCTAGCGGCCATACGAAGAAACTTTCCAATAAAATCTGGAAGTTAATAAGTAGGCCGGCGTGCAGTTACCTTTTTGGCTGCTAGATGTCTCGAGCAAATCTGCTGGCGAATTATGTTTTAATTAAATATATGTTTTGCACCGTAATATGCACAATGAAAATGAAAATCCACAACCTGCTTCCAGTCTCCGACCGGGTCAGGAATGGAATGAATGAAGCCCCCATCTAGCGGCGAGGATATGAACTGTGCCGGCTGCCAAGGCCTGACGCACTCCTCTGGGGCAATGATTAAATGAATGACAGATGAAATGACATGATAGTGGAGAGTGTTGCTGGAATGAAATTTTGACAGGGAAAACCGGAGTACCCGGAGAAAAACCTGCCTGCCACCGTTTTGTCCAGCACAGATCTCACATGGAGTGACCGGGATTTGAACCACGGACCCAGCGGTGAGAGGCCGGCGTGCTGCCGCCTAAGCCACGGAGGCTTATCGTAATATGCACAATATAAGGCTTAATTTTAAAATGTCTGAGTCATTACAAAGCAACAAATATGTAAAATTTCAAGCTTAAAAACCAAACTCTGATGGGGTTTGAACCATAGGCATATGAATGACAGACTAACGCTTTACCACGGAGCCATTTGTGCCAACGAACATTGATCTATATAAAATGACTTACATAGAACTTGTTAGCAAATAATGATTTAGACCTAACGATTTCATCAGTGGAGTATATTATTGCCCTTTGTTTGTTCTACCTCTGTACCAAATTTCGTTCAATTCCGTTTCACCGTGTTCGAATTGATAGTGGGGGACAGACATTCAGAGTACACACACTCACACACACACACACACACACACACAGACTCACACACACACATACACACACACACACAGACAGACACACAATTTTTGGCCGTGTAGTGATCTCATAAGTCTACTTTCATTTTTTGCAAAAATCGAAAGTAGGCTAAAAATATAACTTTTTGTGGTGGTGGTCGTGGTGGGGTGGTGGTGGTGGTGTAGTTGGGATGATAAGTAGTACAGTACAATGGACGTAACATTCAGGTAATTTCCCGTAATGATAATAATGATAATTATGAATAGGGAAACAGCTATTTACTAACTACAGCACTGACACATGTAATTTACAAACAAATTTTAAAAAAATGATTAGGAAGAGGAGTTAGTGAAATAAAAGACACTGCCTAAGGTCTATGGCTGTTAGAAATGTAGACACCAATAGTGTCGTATTTAGTTGCATAGCGCCGTAGGAAATTAATCATAACACTTTGGAAAACTTCGACTATCCCGAGCTACTGAGGTAGCAATAGTATCATTTATCGCCACATAGCGCTCAACGATAATGTTCGGAATAAATGAAGGTAAATTTGAAAGCACCAACGCTTATTGCAGCTGATAACCTCAATGTACTGCACCAAAAACCATTGCACTTATACAGAGACATACTATTTTCATGATAACTGTTTTAAGGGGCATAAGAAATCTTTTTGCAGTAATTACTCCCCGTGACTGCAATTTATAAACAGCGCAAGATGCAACTATTTTCGCAATTCTGCACCTGGACACTGGTAGGGTTGACGTGATGCAGCCCGAACTGCCCGTCAACAATAGACTTATTAAAATACTCTTACAGTTACACTACTACGGACATGAATGGTTCTAGGGGCTTTATAAGTGGTTTTCAAGTTCAGTTTGTTTGTTATTCTAAATGTAGGGAATGGAGAGCGTTGTCCAAAATATCAAGTGGACAGTGTTACCAGCAGGGTTTCAAAGTGTATATAAAATTTGGTTCAATTAGGAAGAACGGTGTAGATTTGTGATAACGGGCCTAAATGCAGGGAATGGAGTGGTCCGTCCGAATTTTCATGTAAACAGTGTTACTCGCAGGGTTCCAAAGGGTAAGTATACAAATTTTGGTTCAGATCGGTGAAAAGGTGTAGATTTGTGCCAAAGGGTCAAAATGCAGGGAATGGACTGGTCTGTCATAAATTTCACGTGGACAGTGTCACTCGCAGGGTTCCAAAGGGTAAGTATACACATTTTAGTTCAGATTGGTTAAACCATAACGCCAGCGCATGCGGATAGATCTGTTCGAGAGCGCTTGTTCTACCAACTTACTGAACAAAAATCAATATTTAAGGTTACCTGAGAGGTGTAGCTTAATGCTACATAGCCTAAACTATTCTTCTTGAATCTGGCTATCATATAAAAAAGAATGTTTCGAATCGGACTAATAGTTCCTGAGATTAGCGCGTTTAAACACACAAACACACAAACTCTTCAGCTTTATTATATTAGTATAGATTATCAGCAAACAGCATGACCTATGTTGCCTCTCGTCCCAATCTATGTTTCACATCCTTTTGTATTAGATATAAAAGAAATAAAAGATAATAAATTTTACAGTAGGGGGGACAATACACTTCCCTGTCGAAAACCTGTTTCCACTTTAAACCATTTTGTTTCTGATTTAATATGAATAAAAATATTAAATAAATATTATCCCTTAACTAGCTCCACAAACAAATGCAATTATACCTCATTTGAATAATAAAAATAATGTTATTGGGAACATAACTTTGACCTCGTTACAAGATGATTCTCTATTACTGTCGAACAAGCCGCTAGTCATTTGTTTATGTGCAGGGCCAACACTCAAGTCACTTGATAGGGTTGGCAATCATGAGCCTCCAAGTGCTTTTGCTTTGTAAATATTATTCTTCAGTTCGTACCCAAACACAAAATAACGGTCGCCACGTGCTCATTAGAGTGTATAAGGCCTGAACAGCGCTATTGCTTGAAATAGGAAAGTGGGGATTTACACTGTGGTCAACCTAGCAAAGTCAACTTTTGCACCTTGCGTCACGCAATACAGCGGTGCATGCATCGTGAGAGACCCTGTAATAGATAATCCAATTCAAAAAACTAGCAGGTAGTAAAGGAGATGCATAACCTACCAGGAGTATTGGTAGAGAAACATGATCAGTGATAAACATAGGCTATGTCCTCTCATGTAATTAATTAAGCTTCAACAAACAAATTGCCACAATAAAAAGCCATTAAAACAGACTAATGTGCCTGTGTGGTAATTCCATTTATATTCCATTACCAGCTAATTATTCTACTGTATAGATGCATTAAACAGCTTTATTAATTTGGGGCATCGGGGTTGCGTAAGATTATATTTAAATTAACTGCATGGTTATGTTTCTAATCATCACTGCATTGGCCTGGCGTACAAGTTGGAGAAACCACGAAGTTCTCTTTTAGGATTGTTGTGGTGAGAATCAAACCCATCTCTTCTCAGTTTTGCGTCATGAGACTGAGTGCTCATTATTTGGCGGATTCGGTGGTGTAGTTGATAGCATGCTGAGCTTCTATGCCCAAGGTCGATAGTTCAAACACGGCCGAAGTCATCGGATTTTTAAGAGCGTTAAAAATCCCTCAGTATGCCTTCCTTCGGAGGGTAAGTAAAGCCGGCGGTCCCATTTCATAGATTTATGGCATGATAAAGAACCTTCCACTAATTACACTTGTGTGAAGCCAAATTATAGATTAGATTTGACTTAACGCTTAGGTTCCAATGTTGGTCGTCAAGAGCCAACTGCGGTGGTATCTAGTAACCAAGTTCAGAACTAGTTGGTCGTTGACGGTGGCGTTTGGTAGCATAAGTTGGAACTACTTGAAAATTGAATGTCTGCAGTTGTTACTTGAATTTAAAAAAAAATCCTCTCGGCACGCCGGAAGGCGGAGGTAGATTTCACCGGGCAAACTAGGGGATAGGCTATAATAGGCAAAATATGCAGGTTTTCGTAGGAGGATCAGACCTCATTTATTGCGAGAAAGTATTTTGCAATTGGAGGTTAGTTAACATTTTTTCGTCTTTCTATGCATACTTTTAACATTTTACTGTCTTATGGGGATGGTAACCTTCTTGTCATTTGGGGTTAATTTTTATACTTGTGATCACACTGTCCTTATGCAAGGTTTGGAACTAATGTGTAACTATCTAACAGTCTGTTACTTCTTCACGCAAAATTTTATCTCCCGCAGAGATGTTGGTTGGTTCCTCAGTTTAGGGGCTGCGACAAGGTGGTCATGTAACCCCGTGTACATTGGGTGTGTGTAGAATCTGTCTGATAAACGGTGTTATTTGTGATGACTGTATTAGTCTGTAATTCAGGTAAGGTCTGCAGACGGTCAATTTTAAGTAGTAGTACCTAATTTTGTACCAAATACTAACGTCAACGACACCTAGCTGTGAACTAGGCTGCTAGATGCCACCGCAACCAGCGACTTGCAACGAATGTTGTAACTTCCCCTCCGAAGGAAAGCATGCTGACGGATTTTTAGCGCTCTTAGAAAATCCGGCGACTTTGGCCGGCTTTGAACCAGCACCTTGGGCATAGAAGTTCAGCATGCTACCTGTTAGCCGCTTCCCTCATAGTCAGATGGAACAAGAAGTTCCGTGACGAACTAAAGAGCCTACTTTTCTTAAAATTAAGATTCATGCCGTAGATTAATCTACAGTATATGAACCTATCTAGAATAATGACGAAATTAAGTGGGTAATATCGAAATGTCTCAATTAGTTCGAAATAAGGTATACTAGGCATAATGTAGCCTAATAGAGCAATACAGTTGGCAGCTCTGGTGACTGAATATATTCTTACTTCCATCTCCTAAGGAACAGAATACAAAATGTGGTTGAAGTCCAAAGGACGTTACATGGATTTAGACATTGGATCTATTAGTACACGTAAAAGCATGTTGGCAACAATGTCATGCGAGTGCTGGTCAGAAATAATCTGAAAAATTATATATTTTTGTGCCAATTTTGGATGAAATCCATTTGTTGGTATAGAAGTTACATGTATTTAAAAATTGGTCCTATCAGCAGGCTTAGAATCATGTTGGTAGAACTGACGTATATAAGTTACTCCAAATTAATGTAAAATGTCGGGTAATTTACGTGTGCATAGTTTAAAGCTGTCGGCTTGCATACTTTCTGATATATTTGGATACAAAATAGAGAGCAATTATTAACAGTTGGCAGCCCTGGTGGCTCTTAAGAATACACTCAGTCATATATGTTTATGTACACATATTACATACAAAATTTGGTTGAAATCCAATTGATAGTGTAGAAGTTATATGCATTTAAAAATTGGACTTATCAGAAGGCTTAAAATTATTTTGGCAACGCTGTCATGTATGGCCACCTGGAAAATAAACTGAAATAGTATTATCTACATGTGTGCCAATTTTAGAATAGCTCCCATGTATATCTTCCAAGATATCCAACATGGAGCTCAATTCTCTAGTGTGTTTTTTAGCAGTTGGTAGCACTGGCATCTTTTTCAAATATGGGCCTGAGATATTCCGGTATACATCTTTACTCATACTAAATTTGATTTCGATTGCTGCAGCCGTTTAGGAGTTGATAGGGGACACACACACACACACACACACACACACACACACACACACACAGCCAGACAGACAGAAGGACAGATAGACAGACAGAAGGACAGACACATTTTCCCGGATATATATTATAAGTCTACTTTTTCCTCATTTTTGAAAAGTGTGAAAAGTAGGCTAAAAATGAATGTGATCTCGTCAATGGCGTTGTCTTGGCAACCTCTGATAGATCATCGCTTATCAATTTAAAAGCGTTGTTATGGTAACCTCTGATGGCACTTGGCATTTTTAGCCTATTTTCAATTTTGAAAAAATAGGCTTATGAGATCACCTTTTGTCCGTGTGTGTGTGCGTGTGTGTGTGTGTGTGTGTGTGATTCGTGTGTGTGTCCCCCCCTAATAAAATCTAAACGGCAGGAGCGATTTCAATGAAACTCGGAAAGTTCATAGCACTATTCCCGGCGACCTCGACCGTGCCCTTCAAATTTTGTTACGACTCACCAATCCAACATGGCGGCTGTGCGAAATATTTCACCAGCATTCAATATCTCCGAAACTATTACCGATATTACCCTGACATTTTCTATGGTGATAGAAGGAACTACTATAAGTTCACTCATGTGACTTTTGAAAACCTGGTAACTACAAAACCAACATGGCGGCCAAGCGAATTTGCGACTTTTAAATAGACGTTTCTCGCGATTTGACCAGCCAAACGCAATGAAACTTGGTACAATATATGTTTATATACATTGTAATGCACCGACATCTAACTTCGTTCAATTGTTTACATAATCACAAGATGGCGGATGTGCGAAATATTTCACCGGCATTCTATATCTCTGAAACTATTAGCGGTATCTCCCTAAAATTTTGTACGGAGATAAAGGGCACTACTCGAAGTCCATCTATAAGATTTTCAAAAACCGGTTAACTACAAAACGAACATGGCGGCCAAGCGAATTTGAAAATTTTAAATAGACCTTTCTAGAGATTTAATGTTCCAAGCGCACTGAAACCTGGTAGAGGAAATATTTGTACACATTGTAATCCACTGGTATCTAATTCAGTTCAATTGTTTACATAACCTCAAGATGGCGGCAGTGCGAATTTTAAAATTAAGTTTTTATTTCTTGTGATGTAGTCATGCGATCGAAGTGAAAGTTTGAATAATGAACCTACGCAATAATTTTCCTTGAATGGTACATGACTCTATGGCCTATACATTTAACAATCCAACATGGCGACCATCCGAAATATTTAGACGATACTGAATATCTACGAATCTATTTTAGCAATCAAACTGCTTTTTTTGATGTTCATAGGGGCTATGAACTTAAGTTCACCTATAGGACTTTAAATAACCTGGTGATCACAAATCCAACATGGCGGTGACGCGAATTATAAATATTCACATGGACATTTCTCGCAATTTAACCATCCGCGTGCAGTGAAACTTGGTACTGTAAATCTTTATCCGAATTTTAATCCACTGGCATCTAATTTATTTCAATTGTTTCCATAACCTCAAGATGGCAGCTGTGAAAAATGTTTAAATCTCCTTGTTTTTTCTTGTGTCCTAATTATGCGATTGAAGTTTGAATACTACACGTTCACAATAATCTGCATGTAACAGTACATAACTCTAGGACCTACATATATAAAATCCAACATGGCGACCATCCGAAATATTTAGTCGGTTCTTAATATCTACGAATCTATTACAGCAATCAAACAGAAATTGTGTATGTTGATAGTGGCAATTGACATAAGTAGGATATATGAAAATAGGCTGTATAGTTCTTCACGGAACTACTTGTTTAAAATTCCGAAATCAATTTTCTCATCCCTTGGCGTAATGGTGGGTCATATCAAAAATTCTTTCAGACAAAAGTTTTAGGTAATTATTAGGGGAATATTTTCCATTTTGTACGGTTTTGATATTGTGCCTATTAAGAGAGATATGATTAATGTTTCCCGAAAAACCCACTTTTTTCCACCCCTTTGGTCAATGGTTGGTGCTATCAAAAAACTTATTTGACATAAACCTTTGGCACTTATCCGACACATATTATGAACTTTGAATGGATTCGATATTTCACGTATTAAGAGAGTTATAGCGAAATTTCACATTTTCGAAAAAAGTCCGCCATTTTCACCCCCTTCGACCGATTTTGCCCATTAAGGAACTCGACCGAGATTTTATAGGGATACATATTATGTAAAAAATTCAAAGTGATTGGTGCAAAATTACGGCAGTTATCGTGTCCACAAAAAACTGATATATATATATAGATAGATAGATACATATATACATAAATTATATATAAACTTTTGAACTGACGGTGGTTTTGGGGTCTGGGGGATGTGAAACGCGAAGATATGTCGAAATTTTCCGGAAGTCGAAACATGGGACCCATTGCAATAGTTAGCTTTCTAATGAAATCTACCTAACAGATAACACACACTAATACTGCCATCACAATTAACACCGTTTATCAGACAGATTCTACACACACACGGGTCTACATGACCGCGTTGTCGCAGCCCCTAAACTGAGGAACCAACCAACCAATCAACCAGTGTATCTCGTTCCAATCCTCAGATCGTAATATTTTCTTGGCAGAATCACGAATCGAATCCAGGACCTCTGAATCCAGAATCTTTACACGTACCCTTGGAACAGAATGGTGACTATTTCCACGTGATTCATTAACCCGATATCCTAACTTCTAATAGGTGTCTTTCGGAGACCTCCAGTTTTCGAAGGTATTGGGTATTTCTTCTGCTTTCGGATTGTTGTCCCTTCTTATGATCTTCATAGTCATCCTTGTCATACCGTTAAATATGTCGCACACCTAGACTAATTCAGCCGTAACTCTAAAACAACAATATTTCAGAGCAACTTTAAAGTTTAGACTGTAATATAAAATCAGGTTTTCAACTCAAGCCTTCGATTTTTCGATATGTTCCACTTAATTTCCTCTAAAAGAAAGTTATATGTTTAATTGTTGAGTGCTGTACTTGGTAGAGTTCACAATCAGTCATATTTCATCTAATCAACGTCATATACACTCTCACAAATAGCTGCAGAATGTGCTTCATCCTAGTTCTGCAGTTTCGAACCAAAGCAAAATGGATGGTGAATATTGTAGGAATGATGTTGGATTTATAATAGTTGAAACGATCCAACATCTTGGCTTCCAGAAAAGCTTGGGGAATTAAATAAGCTTGTTCCAGACATTTGCTCAAATTTGGACGACCGCACTGACGAACTTTTCGTGTGTTCATCATTTTAACTTATTTTACCACATAGTCTGTCATGTACACAATACTGAATGGTTCACGTTTGTGAATTTGAATTACCTTTATGTACATTCATACTGTCTTTTTACCTAATTCATTCACAGTGAAGGTCGTGCCAATTTTTCTAGAGAATTCTTTGAAATATACTACATTTATAATTTAAAAGGTATTTTTTAGCCTATTTTCATTTAATAAAAAAATAGGCTTATGAGATTTCCTTTTGTCCGTGAGTGTGCGTAAGTGTGTGAGTAGTAAGTGTTTGTTAGACTCTAAATATTGCATCATCATGACCAGAAATTGCGTAATCCTGATGACGTCATGGGATGACGTCATGGGTCCTTAGAGCGAGCACGTGGTCCAGGAGCGAGCATGTGCAGTGCACGTGTTAGCGTGGGAAGAGGTTGACCCTTTGGCTTGTTTGTGCGATGGTGATAAAAAGTTAATGGGTGTTGACGTCATGGAGGATGTTTATTAGGATGCTAACTGTCATCTGACACCCATGCGAGTGTGAGCACCAAAACAAAAGGTTATTCGCGGGTAGTGGGGTAGTGTATGTTCTCTTGCAAGTCGCGTGTGTGCTTGAATACGTATGGCTATGTTGGGAAATGTTTGGTGGCGGGCGAGGACTAGGGTTGAGTGAGGGTTCGTTTAAATGCTATTTTTCCCGCTCTATTTGATGGTGAGGTAATTTTTTAAAATGGGTGGAATTTGGAAACGCAATTTGAGGTAAACGTGCTTTTTTGACATTTTGGCGAATTTAATGAGCTTGTAAGGCTAGAACGATGCATATAGGGTGTCGTAGGACTTGTGGTGAACCACCCCTTGCTATGGACGGGAGTATATCCACCCCAAAATAAATCTACCCTTACCCGGAGGTTAAGTAGTGGTTATTTTTGTATGCATGCGCACTTGAGGGCTTTTGTAAGAGAGCGGAATTTTTAAAAGATTCTTTATAGATGAGGCTTTTTAAAAAATGTATTAAAAAAACAAAAAACTAATAGGTCATTCGATTTTTAGTATCTCGCTAACCAATAATGCGATGTAAACATATGGGGTGTCATAGGACTCGTAGTGAATTCTCCTTTTGTATGAATGAGGTATGTCAACCCCCAAAATAAAAACTACCCTTACCTGGGGTGAAAGAGCAATTTTTGTATGTATGCACACCGGTGGCTTTTGTCAAAAGGGTCTAACTACACATTTGTTAATATTTTCTGAACCCAGGATGGGATTTTCCCATAGGCAGTATCCTAGCACTTGGGGTGACACCTCGTTTTTGAAAGTATCATTCATTTATTTTCTTGTCAAAAGGGCCTAACTACACTTTTGTTAATATCTCGTGAACCAATCATGCTAGGGACTTGTATGAGGGGTCCTAGCACTTGGGGCGACGTCCCCCTTTATGGGGTGAAACTACCCCCCCAAAATTGAAAACTCAATATCTTGGAAACTATGAACCCTAAAATTAGGCGTTATAGCTTTAAAAATAGGTGATGACATAGGCTTTTACCTGGATTGGTCATTTCACCCCTAAAACAGTAAATAGTCATGTTATGGGGAAAAAACGTGTTAAACACCTAAAAATGATAAATGAAACTAAGATCTTTTGTTTTTGATGAAAAATAGCAGGGGGGGGTGAAAACTACCCCCAAATTGAAAAATCGATACCTTGGAAACTAAGAACCGTAAAATTATGTGTAATAGCTTAAAAAATTCGTTGTGACATATGCTTTTACCCGGATAGATGATGTCACCCCTAAAACAGTAAATAGTGATTTTACAGTGGGGAAAAAGGTTTTAAACGGGTAAAAATGATAATTGAACCTAAGATCTTTTGTTTTTGATGAAAAATAGCAGGGGGGTGAAAACTACCCCCAAATTGAAAAATCGATACCTTGGAAACTAAGAACCGTAAAATTATGTGTAATAGCTTAAAAAATTCGTTGTGACATAGGCTTTTACCCGGATAGATGATGTCACCCCTAAAACAGTAAATAGTGATTTTACAGTGGGGAAAAAGGTTTTAAACGGGTAAAAATGATAATTGAACCTAAGATCTTTTGTTTTTGATGAAAAATAGCAGGGGGGTGAAAACTACCCCAAAATTGAAAAATCGATACCTTGGAAACTAAGAACCGTAAAATTATGTGTAATAGCTTAAAAAATTCGTTGTGACATAGGCTTTTACCCGGATAGATGATGTCACCCCTAAAACAGTAAATAGTGATTTTACAGTGGGGAAAAAGGTCTTAAACGGGTAAAAATGATAATTGAACCTAAGATCTTTTGGTTTTGATGAAAAATAGCAGGGGGGTGAAAACTACCCCCAAATTGAAAAATCGATACCTTGGAAACTAAGAACCGTAAAATTATGTGTAATAGCTTAAAAAATTCGTTGTGACATAGGCTTTTACCCGGATAGATGATGTCACCCCTAAAACAGTAAATAGTGATTTTACAGTGGGGAAAAAGGTTTTAAACGGGTAAAAATGATAATTGAACCTAAGATCTTTTGTTTTTGATGAAAAATAGCAGGGGGGTGAAAACTACCCCAAAATTGAAAAATCGATACCTTGGAAACTAAGAACCGTAAAATTATGTGTAATAGCTTAAAAAATTCGTTTTGACATAGGCTTTTACCCGGATAGATGATGTCACCCCTAAAACAGTAAATAGTGATTTTACAGTGGGGAAAAAGGTTTTAAACGGGTAAAAATGATAATTGAACCTAAGATCTTTTGTTTTTGATGAAAAATAGCAGGGGGGTGAAAACTACCCCAAAATTGAAAAATCGATACCTTGGAAACTAAGAACCGTAAAATTATGTGTAATAGCTTAAACAATTCGTTGTGACATAGGCTTTTACCCGGATAGATGATGTCACCCCTAAAACAGTAAATAGTGATTTTACAGTGGGGAAAAAGGTCTTAAACGGGTAAAAATGATAATTGAACCTAAGATCTTTTGTTTTTGATGAAAAATAGCAGGGGGGTGAAAACTACCCCGTATATGAAAGGAGTGTAGACTTATTGATGTTGCAGATTGGAAACAGTGAAAGTTATCACTTTTGTTTAATTAGAAATCTTGCTCGCCTTGTGCGTTCAAGCATCACTAGCACTCAGAGAAGGATTTATATATGTAGACGTTGTTTGTCATATTATCTTCTTGAGGATGAGTTAAATGTTCACTTTGCAGACTGTAAACAGTTTCCTGTTGCAAAAAGCATAATGCCGACTGATGAACAAAGATTTGTTAATTTTACAGAATTCCGAGTTAAAGATACAGTTCCATTTATAATATATGCAGACACTGAATGCGTTTTGTCTCCAATTTCCTCCTGTTTTCCAAATAGTGACATTCATAACTCTACTTTAACACATAAACATATTCCTTACAGCATTTCTTTATACCTTCATTGTAATTTCGATAGTGAATTGTGCAGTTTCAAGCTCTTTAGGGGAAATAATTGCATTGAATTGTTTGTAAAGGAACTTTATAGTATTGTGGATAAACTTCAAACATATTACTTATCGGTTAAGCCAATGTTAAAGATGACCGAAAATGAAGAAAGATTATTTTTGTCAAGTAAAATGTGTCACATTTGCGAGAAACCGATTGCAGTTAATGAACTCAAAGTACGCGATCATTGTCACTTAACTGGAAAATATAGAGGAAGCGCACACAATAGTTGTAATTTAAATTACAAAGTAACAAAGGTTTTGCCTATAGCATTTCATAATCTAACCGCCTATGATGGACATTTTATAATTAAAGAAATTTGCGAGAAACGTGATGGAGAGGTGTTACATAATCCTGGTCATATAAAATTGTTAGCGATGAATATGGAACGTTACAAAGGGTTTACAAAGTATGTACGGGCTAAGAATGGATTCATTCAGTTAAGATTTTTCGATACATATAATTTCTTGTCCTGTTCACTAGATCAATGTTCATCTTCGTTAAGCGAAGATTCAAAGCAAATAACACAACGTTATTTTAATGATGATGCACAGTTTCGACTTACTGCGAGAAAAGGTGTGTTTCCCTATGAATACGTCACGAGTATGGATGTTCTTAACGAAACTAAATTACCTGAAATATCCAAGTTTTATAGCAGCCTTAATGATCAAACAATATCGAATGAAGAGTATGAGTTTGCTCAATCGGTGTGGGAAACGTTTTCCTGTCAAACATTAGGAGAATACGCAGATTTGTATTTAAAAGTTGACACACTTCTTTTGGCGGATGTCTTTGAAAATTTTAGATCGAATGGCATGGAAACTTATGGCATTGATGCAGCTCATTTTTACACTGCTCCATCTATGTCTTGGTGTGCTATGAAAAAGATAACCAACGTTCAACTTGAATTGCTTCAAGATATTGATATGTTACACTTTTTTGAACGATCTATTCGAGGAGGAAATGTTCAGTGTATAACACGACATGCGATTGCTAATAATAAGTATATGAAAACTTATGATGAGAAAAAGCAAGAGTCCTACATAATGTACTTTGACGTTAATAATTTGTATGGATATGCGATGATGGAATATCTTCCAACGGGTGGCTTTAAATGGATTGCAAATGTTGAAGGCTTTGATGTTTTAACTATTGATGATACTTCAGAAATTGGATATATTTTGGAAGTAGATTTGACTTATCCTCAAGAGTTACATGACAAACATTCAGATTACCCTCTATGTCCAGAAAAGTTGACAAAGCTAATGGCTACCCTAGATAATAAAGAACGTTATGTTTTGCATTATAGATTGTTAAAGCAATGTATTCAACTAGGAATGAAATTAGATCGTATTCACAGAATAATTGAATTCAATCAGAGCCAATGGCTAAAACCATATATTGATGTGAACACAGAGAAACGAAAACAAGCCAAAAATGATTTTGAAAAGAATTTTTAAAAATTGATGAATAATGCAATTTTTGGTCGTTCACTGATGAATGTGAGGAAGTTAAGGGACATCAAATGGGTCACCAAATGGCATGGAGCTCGTGGTGGTAGGTCTTTAATAGCTAAGGCTAATTTTAAACATAGAATTATATTCGATGAACAATGTATGGTCATCGAGATGAGTAGACTAAAGATTTTTCACAATCAACCAGTATATGTTGGTGCATCTATATTAGATTTGTCTAAATGTAAAATGAATGACTTTCATTACAATGTTATTTTAGCAAATCCTGAATCAAATGTGAGGTTGTTATACACAGACACCGATAGTTTTATGTATATATTCTATTATGATATTTATGAGTTCATGAAACAACATTCAAATTTGTTTGATACTGGAAACTATGAAACAAACAATCCTTTTGGCATTGTGAGACAAAATAAAGGTGAAATTGGTTTAATGAAAGATGAAAATGCTGGAAGGATTGTTGAAGAATTTGTGGGGTTACGACCCAAAATGTATGCAATAAAATTGTGTGATGAAATGAATAGCTTGTGTAAGGCTAAAGGCATTAAGAAGAGTGTGAGTAAAAGTATGAATATTGATGAGTATCGAAAGTGTCTTTATAACAGAGAAAAAGTCAACAAAGTTCAAGTTTGTATAATTTCAAAATCTCATTCTGTATTTACTGTTCGGCAAAATAAGTTGGCAATTTCATCAAACGAAGATAAAAGACACATAACTGAAAACGGAATTGATACTTTACCGTTTGGTCATTTTTCTCTGAAAAATGATTAGAAACAAATTGAGATTAAAGCAGTTCATCTCACTTACTTTATTTCTTTCACACACACACTTTTATGCTGGTAATAATACTAATTTTTGTGTGTTCCTTTGCTTATGAAATCCTAGACTAGGAGTTCCACATTCGACATGATAGCGGAGTTTCATCTCCCATAAACTCGTCTCTGAGGTGGGTGCCAGAAAAGGCATCCAGCTGTAAAAACCACACCCTCACATAGACTTTCATAACTTCTTACGTTGAGGTTCATAACACTACGTTGATTGATTTATCGGTTTCCTTTTCACAATTCCTGTCTATACATTCCTCTTGAAGGTTGCAAGATGCTTGCAAGGTTCCTAAAATGCAATTAAATTTAATAAATACCTTAAGATGGTTTGATTTGTTTAATGATATGGTGTTAATAGTATTTTTAGGTTTTGACTGGCTTTGCATTAAGAATTGACTAACCAAACATGAGTTACCTATCAGGGAAACATTTTGGCCACTATGTTGGCTATTGACCAGTGAGTTTAGCTGTTTATCATTTTTTTAAATCATAAACAACAGAGGGTTAAACGTATAGATAAACCGTGTGACCATGTTTGTTAAACAAGACATTATACCAGAGACAATTAGAATACTTATGTAGAGTTTACCAAAAATAATGTTGTGTAACAGTAAATGCTAGTCAACAGTTATACACTTCTAAAAAAAATCATCATACAATACCTGAGAGCTCTTCTAAAATTATTGATGTGTAACATGATTCCACTAACTTGCTATGTATTTTTTGGCTTGGGGGTGATTTTCAAGAAATGCAAATGGAACTGAAATGCAATACAAACAATGAGCGTGCCTGGTGGCTGAGATTGATACCACGACGTACTGTCGGTTATGTAGCTATGTGGAATGTATATCAAATATGGTTTACTTCAAGGTCTGGAGATCCCTACAATTCCTACAATAAATGATCTTGAAATGGTCATCCTATGGTGTGAAAATATTTATTAGGTATATATATTTACTGAAAACAATTATGATTTATTAAATGTTTATATGTTTACAGTATTGTTATTTAATGTAAGCACTTGAGGCACTACCGACCAATGGGAAGCAAAAAGTGGGAGCATATATGGGATGAAATGTGGGAGCAAAGCAAATATAAAAAGTGGGAGCAAATATGCTAACAAATATGTCAACAAATATGCCGGCAAAAGTATATACACAATTCAAGATAGTTGAAAGTAAAGTATATACACAATTCAAGTTAGCATATTTGCTCCCACTTTTTATATTTGCTTTGCTCCCACATTTCATCCCATATATGCTCCCACTTTTTGCTTCCCATTGGTCGGTAGTGCCTCAAGTGCTTACATTAAATAACAATACTGTAAACATATAAACATTTAATAAATCATAATTGTTTTCAGTAAATATATATACCTAATAAATATTTTCACACCATAGGATGACCATTTCAAGATCATTTATTGTAGGAATTGTAGGGATCTCCAGACCTTGAAGTAAACCATATTTGATATACATTCCACATAGCTACATAACCGACAGTACGTCGTGGTATCAATCTCAGCCACCAGGCACGCTCATTGTTTGTATTGCATTTCAGTTCCATTTGCATTTCTTGAAAATCACCCCAAGCCAAAAAATACATAGCAAGTTAGTGGAATCATGTTACACATCAATAATTTTAGAAGAGCTCTCAGGTATTGTATGATGATTTTTTTTAGAAGTGTATAACTGTTGACTAGCATTTACTGTTACACAACATTATTTTTGGTAAACTCTACATAAGTATTCTAATTGTCTCTGGTATAATGTCTTGTTTAACAAACATGGTCACACGGTTTATCTATACGTTTAACCCTCTGTTGTTTATGATTTAAAAAAATGATAAACAGCTAAACTCACTGGTCAATAGCCAACATAGTGGCCAAAATGTTTCCCTGATAGGTAACTCATGTTTGGTTAGTCAATTCTTAATGCAAAGCCAGTCAAAACCTAAAAATACTATTAACACCATATCATTAAACAAATCAAACCATCTTAAGGTATTTATTAAATTTAATTGCATTTTAGGAACCTTGCAAGCATCTTGCAACCTTCAAGAGGAATGTATAGACAGGAATTGTGAAAAGGAAACCGATAAATCAATCAACGTAGTGTTATGAACCTCAACGTAAGAAGTTATGAAAGTCTATGTGAGGGTGTGGTTTTTATAGCTGGATGCCTTTTCTGGCACCCACCTCAGAGACGAGTTTATGGGAGATGAAACTCCGCTATCATGTCGAATGTGGAACTCCTAGTCTAGGATTTCATAAGCAAAGGAACACACAAAAATTAGTATTATTACCAGCATAAAAGTGTGTGTGTGAAAGAAATAAAGTAAGTGAGATGAACTGCTTTAATCTCAATTTGTTTCTAATCATTTTTCAGAGAAAAATGACCAAACGGTAAAGTATCAATTCCGTTTTCAGTTATGTGTCTTTTATCTTCGTTTGATGAAATTGCCAACTTATTTTGCCGAACAGTAAATACAGAATGAGATTTTGAAATTATACAAACTTGAACTTTGTTGACTTTTTCTCTGTTATAAAGACACTTTCGATACTCATCAATATTCATACTTTTACTCACACTCTTCTTAATGCCTTTAGCCTTACACAAGCTATTCATTTCATCACACAATTTTATTGCATACATTTTGGGTCGTAACCCCACAAATTCTTCAACAATCCTTCCAGCATTTTCATCTTTCATTAAACCAATTTCACCTTTATTTTGTCTCACAATGCCAAAAGGATTGTTTGTTTCATAGTTTCCAGTATCAAACAAATTTGAATGTTGTTTCATGAACTCATAAATATCATAATAGAATATATACATAAAACTATCGGTGTCTGTGTATAACAACCTCACATTTGATTCAGGATTTGCTAAAATAACATTGTAATGAAAGTCATTCATTTTACATTTAGACAAATCTAATATAGATGCACCAACATATACTGGTTGATTGTGAAAAATCTTTAGTCTACTCATCTCGATGACCATACATTGTTCATCGAATATAATTCTATGTTTAAAATTAGCCTTAGCTATTAAAGACCTACCACCACGAGCTCCATGCCATTTGGTGACCCATTTGATGTCCCTTAACTTCCTCACATTCATCAGTGAACGACCAAAAATTGCATTATTCATCAATTTTTAAAAATTCTTTTCAAAATCATTTTTGGCTTGTTTTCGTTTCTCTGTGTTCACATCAATATATGGTTTTAGCCATTGGCTCTGATTGAATTCAATTATTCTGTGAATACGATCTAATTTCATTCCTAGTTGAATACATTGCTTTAACAATCTATAATGCAAAACATAACGTTCTTTATTATCTAGGGTAGCCATTAGCTTTGTCAACTTTTCTGGACATAGAGGGTAATCTGAATGTTTGTCATGTAACTCTTGAGGATAAGTCAAATCTACTTCCAAAATATATCCAATTTCTGAAGTATCATCAATAGTTAAAACATCAAAGCCTTCAACATTTGCAATCCATTTAAAGCCACCCGTTGGAAGATATTCCATCATCGCATATCCATACAAATTATTAACGTCAAAGTACATTATGTAGGACTCTTGCTTTTTCTCATCATAAGTTTTCATATACTTATTATTAGCAATCGCATGTCGTGTTATACACTGAACATTTCCTCCTCGAATAGATCGTTCAAAAAAGTGTAACATATCAATATCTTGAAGCAATTCAAGTTGAACGTTGGTTATCTTTTTCATAGCACACCAAGACATAGATGGAGCAGTGTAAAAATGAGCTGCATCAATGCCATAAGTTTCCATGCCATTCGATCTAAAATTTTCAAAGACATCCGCCAAAAGAAGTGTGTCAACTTTTAAATACAAATCTGCGTATTCTCCTAATGTTTGACAGGAAAACGTTTCCCACACCGATTGAGCAAACTCATACTCTTCATTCGATATTGTTTGATCATTAAGGCTGCTATAAAACTTGGATATTTCAGGTAATTTAGTTTCGTTAAGAACATCCATACTCGTGACGTATTCATAGGGAAACACACCTTTTCTCGCAGTAAGTCGAAACTGTGCATCATCATTAAAATAACGTTGTGTTATTTGCTTTGAATCTTCGCTTAACGAAGATGAACATTGATCTAGTGAACAGGACAAGAAATTATATGTATCGAAAAATCTTAACTGAATGAATCCATTCTTAGCCCGTACATACTTTGTAAACCCTTTGTAACGTTCCATATTCATCGCTAACAATTTTATATGACCAGGATTATGTAACACCTCTCCATCACGTTTCTCGCAAATTTCTTTAATTATAAAATGTCCATCATAGGCGGTTAGATTATGAAATGCTATAGGCAAAACCTTTGTTACTTTGTAATTTAAATTACAACTATTGTGTGCGCTTCCTCTATATTTTCCAGTTAAGTGACAATGATCGCGTACTTTGAGTTCATTAACTGCAATCGGTTTCTCGCAAATGTGACACATTTTACTTGACAAAAATAATCTTTCTTCATTTTCGGTCATCTTTAACATTGGCTTAACCGATAAGTAATATGTTTGAAGTTTATCCACAATACTATAAAGTTCCTTTACAAACAATTCAATGCAATTATTTCCCCTAAAGAGCTTGAAACTGCACAATTCACTATCGAAATTACAATGAAGGTATAAAGAAATGCTGTAAGGAATATGTTTATGTGTTAAAGTAGAGTTATGAATGTCACTATTTGGAAAACAGGAGGAAATTGGAGACAAAACGCATTCAGTGTCTGCATATATTATAAATGGAACTGTATCTTTAACTCGGAATTCTGTAAAATTAACAAATCTTTGTTCATCAGTCGGCATTATGCTTTTTGCAACAGGAAACTGTTTACAGTCTGCAAAGTGAACATTTAACTCATCCTCAAGAAGATAATATGACAAACAACGTCTACATATATAAATCCTTCTCTGAGTGCTAGTGATGCTTGAACGCACAAGGCGAGCAAGATTTCTAATTAAACAAAAGTGATAACTTTCACTGTTTCCAATCTGCAACATCAATAAGTCTACACTCCTTTCATATACGGGGTAGTTTTCACCCCCCTGCTATTTTCATCAAAAACAAAAGATCTTAGGTTCAATTATCATTTTTACCCGTTTAAGACCTTTTTCCCCACTGTAAAATCACTATTTACTGTTTTAGGGGTGACATCATCTATCCGGGTAAAAGCCTATGTCACAACGAATTTTTTAAGCTATTACACATAATTTTACGGTTCTTAGTTTCCAAGGTATCGATTTTTCAATTTTGGGGTAGTTTTCACCCCCCTGCTATTTTTCATCAAAAACAAAAGATCTTAGGTTCAATTATCATTTTACCCGTTTAAAACCTTTTTCCCCACTGTAAAATCACTATTTACTGTTTTAGGGGTGACATCATCTATCCGGGTAAAAGCCTATGTCACAACGAATTTTTTAAGCTATTACACATAATTTTACGGTTCTTAGTTTCCAAGGTATCGATTTTTCAATTTTGGGGTAGTTTTCACCCCCCTGCTATTTTTCATCAAAAACAAAAGATCTTAGGTTCAATTATCATTTTTACCCGTTTAAAACCTTTTCCCCACTGTAAAATCACTATTTACTGTTTTAGGGGTGACATCATCTATCCGGGTAAAAGCCTATGTCACAACGAATTTTTTAAGCTATTACACATAATTTTACGGTTCTTAGTTTCCAAGGTATCGATTTTTCAATTTGGGGGTAGTTTTCACCCCCCTGCTATTTTTCATCAAAACCAAAAGATCTTAGGTTCAATTATCATTTTTACCCGTTTAAGACCTTTTTCCCCACTGTAAAATCACTATTTACTGTTTTAGGGGTGACATCATCTATCCGGGTAAAAGCCTATGTCACAACGAATTTTTTAAGCTATTACACATAATTTTACGGTTCTTAGTTTCCAAGGTATCGATTTTTCAATTTTGGGGTAGTTTTCACCCCCCTGCTATTTTTCATCAAAAACAAAAGATCTTAGGTTCAATTATCATTTTTACCCGTTTAAAACCTTTTTCCCCACTGTAAAATCACTATTTACTGTTTTAGGGGTGACATCATCTATCCGGGTAAAAGCCTATGTCACAACGAATTTTTTAAGCTATTACACATAATTTTACGGTTCTTAGTTTCCAAGGTATCGATTTTTCAATTTGGGGGTAGTTTTCACCCCCCTGCTATTTTTCATCAAAACCAAAAGATCTTAGGTTCAATTATCATTTTTACCCGTTTAAGACCTTTTTCCCCACTGTAAAATCACTATTTACTGTTTTAGGGGTGACATCATCTATCCGGGTAAAAGCCTATGTCACAACGAATTTTTTAAGCTATTACACATAATTTTACGGTTCTTAGTTTCCAAGGTATCGATTTTTCAATTTGGGGGTAGTTTTCACCCCCCCCTGCTATTTTTCATCAAAAACAAAAGATCTTAGTTTCATTTATCATTTTTAGGTGTTTAACACGTTTTTTCCCCATAACATGACTATTTACTGTTTTAGGGGTGAAATGACCAATCCAGGTAAAAGCCTATGTCATCACCTATTTTTAAAGCTATAACGCCTAATTTTAGGGTTCATAGTTTCCAGGATATTGAGTTTTCAATTTTGGGGGGGTAGTTTCACCCCATAAAGGGGGACGTCGCCCCAAGTGCTAGGACCCCTCATACAAGTCCCTAGCATGATTGGTTCACGAGATATTAACAAAAGTGTAGTTAGGCCCTTTTGACAAGAAAATAAATGAATGATACTTTCAAAAACGAGGTGTCACCCCAAGTGCTAGGATACTGCCTATGGGAAAATCCCATCCTGGGTTCAGAAAATATTAACAAATGTGTAGTTAGACCCTTTTGACAAAAGCCACCGGTGTGCATACATACAAAAATTGCTCTTTCACCCCAGGTAAGGGTAGTTTTTATTTTGGGGGTTGACATACCTCATTCATACAAAAGGAGAATTCACTACGAGTCCTATGACACCCCATATGTTTACATCGCATTATTGGTTAGCGAGATACTAAAAATCGAATGACCTATTAGTTTTTTGTTTTTTTAATAAATTTTTTAAAAAGCCTCATCTATAAAGAATCTTTTAAAAATTCCGCTCTCTTACAAAAGCCCTCAAGTGCGCATGCATACAAAAATAACCACTACTTAACCTCCGGGTAAGGGTAGATTTATTTTGGGGTGGATATACTCCCGTCCATAGCAAGGGGTGGTTCACCACAAGTCCTACGACACCCTATATGCATCGTTCTAGCCTTACAAGCTCATTAAATTCGCCAAAATGTCAAAAAAGCACGTTTACCTCAAATTGCGTTTCCAAATTCCACCCATTTTAAAAAATTACCTCACCATCAAATAGAGCGGGAAAAATAGCATTTAAACGAACCCTCACTCAACCCTAGTCCTCGCCCGCCACCAAACATTTCCCAACATAGCCATACGTATTCAAGCACACACGCGACTTGCAAGAGAACATACACTACCCCACTACCCGCGAATAACCTTTTGTTTTGGTGCTCACACTCGCATGGGTGTCAGATGACAGTTAGCATCCTAATAAACATCCTCCATGACGTCAACACCCATTAACTTTTTATCACCATCGCACAAACAAGCCAAAGGGTCAACCTCTTCCCACGCTAACACGTGCACTGCACATGCTCGCTCCTGGACCACGTGCTCGCTCTAAGGACCCATGACGTCATCCCATGACGTCATCAGGATTACGCAATTTCTGGTCATGATGATGCAATATTTAGAGTCTAACAAACACTTACTACTTGTGTGTGTATACACACACACTTACGCAAATCATTAGTGTGTGTCCCTCTAATAACTTCTAAACGGCTGGAGCTATTTCAATGAAACTCGATAAGGCCATATTAGTCTACTATTACGGCCAACCCCGACCGTGCCTATCAAATTTTATTACGTCTCAGCAATCCAACATGGCGTCTGTGCGAAATATTTCACCGGCATTCTATATCTCCGAAACTATTACTGATATCACCCAGAAATTTTGTGCGGTGATAGAGGGTACTACTATAGATCAGCTATGAGAACTCCAATATCCTGTAAAATACAAAACGAATATGGTGGTCAAGCGAAGGTGAAACATTTTAATAGACTTTTCTCTTGATTCAACCATCTCTGCTCAGTGAAATTTTGTACAGTAAATGTTTATACACAATGTGATGCACTGGCATCCTATTTAGTTCATTTGCTCACATAACCCCAAGATGGCACCTGTGCGTTATTTAAAATTAAGTTTTTATATCTCGTGTATTAATCATGCGATCGAAGTGAACGTTTGAATAATGAACCTACGAAAAAAATCGTCACCTAACAGTACATAATTCTATGGCCTACGTTTATAAAAATTCATCATGGCGACCAACCGAAATATTTAGACGGTTCTCAATATCTGCGAATCTATTACAGCAATCAAACTGAAATTTTGTATGTTGATCGAGGCAATTAATATAGGCTTAGTGGGATATATGAAAACTAGCAGAAGTACCCATTCTTTGATCGGTCTTCGGTATTAATAAACAGATGTTACCAATTCATCTACTGTTGCAATGTTTAGGGGCTTGGAACCTGTTTGTTGGCAAAGAAAAATGATTAGCTAAAATTTGCTCTCAAATTAAATTTACCTAACGTGTTCTTCCTGGCGTGAAAATAAAATTGAAAACCTCGTAGACGAATCGCAATACACGTCACATACGAACTGACCCTAACCGTTGTGTCAAGTGCCCAACTACAGGAAGACCCCTTTTATAAATTATAAAGGCTTGTGGTGCATGACAATTCAGTTTTCTTTAGCCTCCAATGGCCCAAAATCCTTAAATCAACAAAAAACAATCTACTATTTGAAATCAGGAATTTTTGAAAATAATGTTGCTGTTTGGAGATATAATAGACCTTCTGTACGACATATCGCACGTGTAAGTCATGTGAAAAAATTCTACGGTACTCCTTGAACCCCTTAAGCGCATTGATGAATTTTATAGTTTTAGTTGGTTCCGTGATAACCTTATAGCCATTTGCAACATTTCACAGAAATGTAATAAATGGAGTGGCATTACTTATTCCAGAAGTATATGGAAAGTTGGATGCCACCTCTTGAGATACTTTTGTCATGGTTAGTGGCTTGCATTCTTTCTTTAGTTTATTAAATGAAATTAGTTTTCTGGGAATATCTAAGAAACTGTTGGGTTTAGAGCCTTAAAATATAGTTTTCGGGGACCCTTTACGGCTCTTGAGGGGCCCCAAGTTTTGTTTCTGACACCAAGGGTTTGAAAATGAGTTTGTCTCGTCGTTGTACGCCATAATAAAGATAATAATTAAAATAATAGTAATAATAATATAACAATATAGGGATAGGGATATAATAGACCTTCCGTACCATACCCGCAAGTGTAAATCGCGTTAAAAAATTCTAGAGTACCCCTTGACCCCTTAAGCGCATTATATGTTTTGATGAATATTTCAGCTTAATTTGGATCCGTTATAACCTTCTTGTAGTTTGCAAACCTTCACAGTAATGTAATAAATGGAATTGCATTGCGTCTTACAGATATAGATGGACCTCTGAGATTCAGTTGCCATGGTTACCGGCATGCATTCTTTCATTAATTTATTAAGTGAAATTAGTTTTCTGGGAATATCTCAAAAACTGTTGGTTTTAGGGCCTTAAAATGTGGTTTTCGGGGGGATTTTCGTTTCTCACATCGAGGGGTTGAAAATAAGCTTTGTTTCACCCTTCTACGCCTATTTCAGCATGAATTGTAAGGGGGTAGGGCCACTTTTATGAGAAGTACGGAGATGAGTTACATCAATGATTGGTGTCGTGCCTCTGAAGGATATCTGTATCAAATTTTAAGTTGATCCACTCAGCCGTTCTCGAGTTATAAGGACACAAAAAATTGTCCACAGACAAACAAACAGACAGACAGACAGACAACAATTTTATTTTTGCGCGCATCCATCATAAATCAGTCTGAAACGCGCAAATATCGCAAATTTCCGTGGAAATTCAGAAAAAACAGACAAACTTTCATTTTTATATATATAGAGATAGGCTGTATAGTTCTTCACGGAACTACTTGTTTATGTTATGGCCTTATTATTGTAGTAGTGCGATGTCTAGAACAACAGTTAAATTCTACATGGTTATAATTTCAGTCACCAGATGTTATTCTGAAACAGTCACAAAGATTCAGTTGCCAGATGGTATTCCTTAAATGATTGTTACATCAACATGCATTTCATACAGTTAACAGTCATCATCATCATCATAATGATCATCAACAACATCAACAATAACAACAACTACTACTATCATCTTTCAGTCTGAAGTAGGCCTATACCAGTAAGTTTCCGTGCAGAGCTCAACATCAAGTCTCATGTGGCGTATTATAACCATCTGCTTCAGGCTACATGAGATATGAAGGCTTCTTGAAAATCGAAGATTCTGTCAAAAGGAAGCAAAAGGAAGTCTGTCTATGAAGCAGACAACCAGCATAGCTGTCTGACTGTTTCAACATTCTATCTTTGCCTGAAGCACACAAGTAATTTCAATTTACATAAGACTCTGCGTCCCATTTGCTCTGAATATATTTATTTAGAGAGACAATCTTTTTGTATTTGACTAAGTTTATTTAAATGAAGTAACGAATTCTGCTAAAGTACCGTACTCTCTTGGTTCTATTCCTGGATCTGCCATGAAATTTATTTCTGGTCTGAAGGCTGGAATGGGGTACACTCAGCCTCGTAAGGCAAAACTAAGAACGTTCCCACCTGAGCCATCTTGGAAGTAGTTTTCCGTGGTTTCCTACTTCTACTCCAGGCAAATGCCAGGATGGTTACTAACTTAAGGCCACAGCCGCCTCCTTCCTAACATTCACCAGAAATACAGACACCGAAATTACACAGGTTACCAGAAAAATTAGCCCAAGTACACGGGAATACTCGGAAAACAGCACGCTCAGGAATCCCTCGGGGTCATCCACTCCCGAACTCACCAGCCGTGAGCTCTTGAGGGTGTTGCACTATCCAGTGTTCACCTTAAGTTCTGGCGCTACACACACCCTGCCACTTTGAGGGCCTTGTCCAGAAGGCAGGAGATATCATGGAAAGAAGAGAAGAGGTCTGACCCCACAGAGAATGATCGGGAAAAATGAGACAAGGGATCAATTAAGATGGGAAATTCAAAAATTCCCTAGACCTCGGATACCCTAACCATCAGGGTCGGAAGAGAACAAGAGTTGACCTAGTGAGTCGAGAGGGTAGATGACAGAGAGGAGTTTGGCACAAATAAAAGGAAGCAATTCCAAATTCAACTGGGACCCCGTGGTCGCCAACCCACGTCCCACTAGTTTCAGTGTGTGTTAGATTCTTCAGTCTTTTGTCTGGTTTGAAGCTGCTCTCCATGTCTCCCTGTCCTGAGTTAATCGTTTCATTTCTACATAGCTACCCCACCCTACAATCGAGGCAATCAGTTAAACATTCTCTAACCTTGGTCTACCCCTACAGTTCTTATCCTCGACCCTTCCTTCCATAACTAAGTTTGCTATTCCCGGGTGTCTTAGTAAGTGTCCTACCAACCTATCTCTTCTCTTTATTAGCAATCGCCAGAAACATCTTTTCTCTCACAATCGCCTTAATACCTCTTCATTTGTAACCATATCTACCCATCTGATCTTCATCATTCTCCTATAAGACCACATTTCAAACGCTTCAAATCTCCTCTTTTCTGCTATTCCAACATTCCAAGTTTCACTTCCACGCTTCAGACAAAGGCTTTAAAAATTACTTCCTAATATGTAAATCTATATTCGATGTCAACAGATTCATTTTCTGTAGAAATGCTTTCCTTTCCTGTGCTAACCTACTTTTAGGTAGATTTCATTAGAAAAATGAAAATCCACAACCTGGTTCCAGTCTCCGACCGGGTCAGGAATGGAATGAATGAAGCCCCTATCTAGCGGCGAGGATATGAACTGTGCCGGCTGCCGAGGCCTGACGCACTCCTCTGGGGCAATGATTAAATGAATGACAGATGAAATGAAATGATAGTGGAGAGTGTTGCTGGAATGAAATTTGACAGGGAAAACCGGAGTACCCGGAGAAAAACCTGTCTGCCTCCGTTCTGTCCAGCACAGATCTCACATGGAGTGACCGGGATTTGAACCACGGACTCAGCGGTGAGAGGCCGGCGTGCTGCCGCCTAAGCCACGGAGGCTTACAGATTTCATTAGAATGCTAACTATTGCAATGGGTCCCATGTTTCGACTTCCGGAAAATTTCGACATATCTTCGCGTTTCACATCCCTCAGACCCCAAAACCACCGTCAGTTCAAAAGTTTATACATAATTTATGTATGTATATATATGTATATCAGTTTATTGTGGACACGATAACTGCCGTAATTTTGCACCAATCACTTTGAATTTTTTACCGAATATGTATACCTATAGAATTTCGGTCGAGTTCGTTACTGGGCTAAATCGGTCGAAGGGGGTGAAAATGGGGGGGCTTTTTTCGAAAAAGTGAAATATTGCTATAACTCTCTTAATATGTGACATATCGAATCCGTTCAACGTTCATACTATGTGTCGGATAAAGCCCAAAAATTTATGTTTGAAGAGTTTTTTTATAACACCAACCATTGACCAAAGGGGTGGAAAAAAGTGGGTTTTTCGGGAAACATTAATCATATCTCTCTTGATAGGCACAATATCAATACCGTACAAAATGGACAATATTCCCCTAATAATTACCTAAAACTTTTGTCTGAAAGAATTTTTGATATGACCCACCATTACGCCAAGGGATGAGAAAAATGATTTGGGAATTATAAGAAAATGCCAAGAGCTATCAGAGGTTGCCATGGCAACACTACTAAATTGATAAGGGATGAGCCATCATTGTTGCCATGACAACGCACTTGCACGAGATCAGATTCTGTATTTCCATCTGACTAAGTGGGAAGCGGCTTCGGTGACGTAACTGGTAGCATGCTGAATGTCTATGCCCAAGGTCGCGGTTTCAAAGCCGGCCGAAGTCGTCGGATTTTCTAAGAGCGCTAAAATCCCTCAGTATGCTTTCCTTTGGAGGGGAAGTTCCATCGTTCGTTGCGAGTTGCTGGTTGGAGTGGCATCTAGTAGCCAAGTTCACAGCTAGGTGTCGTTGACGGTAGTACCTGGTACCAACATTAGGAACTACTGCTTGAAATTGACCGTCTGCAGTCCTTACCTGAATTAAGACAAATACAGCCATTATAATTCACACCGTTTATCAGACAGATTCTACACTCACCCAAAGTACACGGGGTTAGATGACCGCGTTGCCGCAGCCCCTAAACTGAGGAACCAACCAGAGGTAGATTTCATTAGAAAGCTAACTATTGCAATGGGTACCATGTTTCGACTTCCGGAAAATTTCGACATATCTTCGCGTTTCACATCCCCCAGACCCCAAAACCAACGTCAGTTCAAAAGTTTATATATAATTTATGTATATATATATATATATCAGTTTCTTGTGGACACGATAACTGCCGTAATTTTGTACCAATCACTTTGAATTTTTTACCGAATATATATACCTATAAAATTTCTGTCGAGTTCGTTACTGGGCTAAATCGGTCGAAGGGGGTGAAAATGGGGGGCTTTTTTCGAAAAAGTGAAATATTGCAATAACTCTCTTAATATGTGACATATCGAATCCGTTCAACGTTCATACTATGTGCCGGATAAAGCCCAAAAATTTATGTTTGAAGAGTTTTTTATAGCACCAACCATTGACCAAAGGGGTGGGAAAAAGTGGGTTTTTCGGGAAACATTAATCATATCTCTCTTAATAGGCACAATATTAAAACCGTACAAAATGGACAATATTCTCCTAATAATTACCTAAAACTTTTGTCTGAAAGACTTTTTGATATGACCCACCATTATGCCAAGGGATGAGAAAAATGATTTCGGAATTATAAGAAAATGCCAAGAGCTATCAGTGGTTGCCATGGCAACTCTACTAAATAGATGAGGGATGAGCCAGCAGACGTTGCCAAGATAACGCACTTGCACGAGATCAGATTCAGATTTCCATCTGACTAAGTGTGAAGCGGCTTCGGTGACGTAACTGGTAGCATGCTGAATGTCTATGACCAAGGTTGCGAGTTCAAAGCCGGCCGAAGTCGTCGGATTTTCTAAGAGCGCTAAAAATCCCTCAGTATGCTTTCCTTTGGAGGAGAAGTTCCAACGTTCGTTGCGAGTTGCTGGTTGCGGTGGCATCTAGTAGCCAAGTTCACAGCTAGGTGTCGTTGACGGTAGTACCTGGTACCAACATTAGGAACTACTGATTGAAATTGACCGTCTGCAGTCCTTACCTGAATTACAGACTAATACAGCCATCCCTAAGTACACGGGGTTACATGACCGCGTTGTCGCAGCCCCTAAACTGAGCAACCAACCAAAATATCTGCGGGAGATATAATTTTGCGTGAAGAAGTAACAGACCGTTACATAGTCACACATCAGTGTCGAAACCTTGCATAAGGACAGTGTGACCACAAGTATAACAAGTATTTCCGTGAAGAACTATACAGCCTATTTTCATATACCCTACTTATAATAATCGCCTCTATCTGCATACACAATTTCAGTTTGATTGCTGTAATAGATTCGCAGATATTGAGAACCGACTAAATATTTTGGATGGTCGCCATGTTGGATTTTATATATGTAGGTCCTAGAGTTATGTACTGTTGCATGCAGATTATTGTGAACGTGTAGTATTCAAACTTCAATCGCATAATTAGGACACAAGAAAAAACAAGGAGATTTTAAATTTTTTCACAGCTGCCATCTTGAGGTTATGGAAACAATTGAAATAAATTAGATACCAGTGGATTAACATTCGGATAAAGATTTACTGTACCAAGTTTCACTGCACGCGGATGGTTAAATTGCGAGAAACGTCCATGTGAATATTTATAATTCTCGTCACCGCCATGTTGGATTTGTGATCACCAGGTTATTTAAAGTCCTATAGGTGAACTTAAGTTCATAGTCCCTATGAACATTAAAAAATGCAGTTTGATTGCTAAAATAGATTCGTAGGTATTCAGTATCGTCTAAATATTTCGGATGGTCGCCATGTTGGATTGTTAAATGTATAGGCCATAGAGTCATGTACCATTAAAGGAAAATTATTGCGTAGTTTCATTATTCAAACTTTCACTTTGATCGCATGACTACATCACAAGAAATAAAAACTTAATTTTAAAATTCGCACTGCCGCCATCTTGAGGTTATGTAAACAATTGAACTAAATTAGATACCAGTGGATTACAATGTTTATAAATATTTCCTGTACCAGGTTTCAGTGCACTTGGAACATTAAATCGCGAGAAAGGTCAATTTAAAATGTTCAAATTCGCTTGGCCGCCATGTTCGTTTTGTAGTTAACCGGTTTTTGAAAATCTTATAGATGGACTTCCAGTAGTGCCCTTTGTCTCCGTACACAATTTTAGGGAGATACCGCTAATAGTTTCAGAGATATAGAATGCCGGTGAAATATTTCGCACATCCGCCATCTTGTGATTTTGTAAACAATTGAACGAAGTTAGATGTCGGTGCATTACAATGTATATAAGCATATACTGTACCAAGTTTCATTGTGTTTGGTTGGTCAAATCGCGAGAAACGTCTATTTAAAAGTCGCGAATTCGCTTGGCCACCATGTTGGTCTTGTAGTTACCAGGTCTTCAAAAGTCACATAAGTGAACTTATAGTAGTTCCCTCTATCACCATAGAAAATGTCAGGGTAATATCGGTAATAGTTTCGGAGATTTTGAATGCTGGTGAAATATTTCGCACAGCCGCCATGTTGGATTGGTGAGTCGTAACAAAATTTGAAGGGCACGGTCGAGGTCGCCGGGAATAGTGCTATGAACTTTCCGAGTTTCATTGAAATCGCTCCTGCCGTTTAGATTTTATAAGGGGGGGACACACACACACGAATCACACACACGGACAAAAGGTGATCTCATAAGCCTATTTTTAGCCTATTTTCAATTTTGAAAAAAATAGGCTTGTGAGATCACCTTTTGTCCGTGTGTGTGTGCGTGTGTGTGTGTGTGATTCGTGTGGGTGTCCCCCCCTAATAAAATCTAAACGGCTGGAGCGATTTCAATGAAACTCGGAAAGTTCATAGTACTATTCCCGGCGACCTCGACCGTGCTCTTCAAATTTTGTTACGACTCACCAATCCAACATGGCGGCTGTGCGAAATATTTCACCAGCATTCAATATCTCCGAAACTATTACCGATATTACACTGACATTTTCTATGGTGATAGAGGGAACTACTATAAGTTCACTTATGTGACTTTTGAAAACCTGGTAACAACAAAACCAACATGGCGGCCAAGCGAATTTGCGACTTTTAAATAGACGTTACTCGCGATTTGACCAACCAAACGCAATGAAACTTGGTACAGTATATGTTTATATACATTGTAATGCACCGACATTTAACTTCGTTCAATTGTTTACATAATCACAAGATGGCGGATGTGAGAAATATTTCACCGGCATTCTATATCTCTGAAACTATTAGCGGTAAACCCCTGAAATTTTGTACGGAGATAAAGGGCACTACTGGAAGTCCATCTATAAGACTTTCAAGAACCGGTTAACTACAAAACGAACATGGCGGCCAAGCGAATTTGAAAATTTTAAATAGACCTTTCTCGCGATTTAATGTTCCAAGCGCACTGAAACCTGGCACAGGAAATAATTATACACATTGTAATCCACTGGTATCTAATTTAGTTCAATTGTTTACATAACCTCAAGATGGCGGCAGTGAAAAATTTTAAACTCTCCTTTTTTAGCCTATTTTCAATTTTGAAAAAATAGGCTTATGAGATCACCTTTTGTCCGTGTGTGTGTGCGTGTGTGTGTGTGTGTGTGTGTGCGTGTGTGTGTGTGATTCGTGTGTGTGTCCCCCCCTAATAAAATCGAAACGGCTGGAGCGATTTCAATGAAACTCGGGAAGTTCATAGCACTATTCCCGGGGACCTCGACCGTGCCCTTCAAATTTTGTTACGTCTTTCCAATCCAACATGGCGGCTGTGCGAAATATTTCACTAGCATTCAATATCTCCGAAACTATTACCGATATCGCCCTGAAATTTTGTACGGTGATAAAGGGCACTACTAGAAGTTCACCTATGATACTTTCAAAAACCTGGTGACTACAAAACCAACATGGCGGCAAAGCGAAGTTGAGATATTTAAATAGACTTTTCTCGCGATTTAACTATCTAAATGTAATGAAACTTGGTACAGCAAATGTCTATACACATTGTAATGCACTGGAGTCTAATTTAGTTCAATTGTTTACATAAACTCAAAATGGCGGCTGTGCGAAATATTTCACTGACATTCTATATCTCCGAAACTATTACAGATATCACCCTGCAATTTTGTACGGTGATAAAGGGTACTGATACAGGCATACCTATGTATATTTCATAAACCTGTAAAGTACGAAACGAACATGGCGACCAAGCGAATTTAAAATATTTTTATAGACTTTTCTCGTGATTTAACTCTCTGAGCGCAGTGAAATGTGGTACAGTAATTGATTTTGCAGATTGTAATGTACTGCCATCTAATTTAATTCAATTGCTTACATAACCTCAAGATGGCGGCTGTGCGAAATTTTAAAATTAAGTTTTAATTCCTTGTGTCGTAATCATGCGATCGAAGTGAAAGTTTGAATAATGAACCTAGGCAATAATTGTCCTTGAATGGTATATAACTTTATGGCCTATACACATAACACTCCTAAATGGTGAGCTCCCGAAATATTTAGACGGTTCTCAATATCTATGAATCTTTTACAGCAACCAAACTGATTTTTTTAATGTTCATAGAGACTATGAACATATGTTCACCTATAGGACTTTCAGGAACCTGGTGAGCACAAATCCAACATGGCGGCGACGCGAAGTATAAATATTTAAATGGACGTTTCTTGCGAATTAACTATCCGAGTGCCGTGAAACGTTGCACGTTAAATGCTTATACAAATGTTGATCCACTGGCATCTAAGTTATTTCAATGGTTTGCATTATCACAAGATGGCTGCTGTGCCTAATTTTAAAATCTCGTTTTTACTTCTTGTTGTCTAATCATGCGATTGAAGTTTGAATACCACACGTACACAATAATCTTAATGTAATAGTACAAAAATAAAAATCCAACCTGGCGACCATCTGAAATATTTAGACGGTTCTCAATATCTACGAATCTGTTACAGCAATTAAACTGAAATTTTGTATGTTGATTGTGGCAGTTAACATAAGTAGGATATATGAAAATAGGCTGTATAGTTCTTCACGGAACTACTTGTTTTTCTTGTGTCCTAACTATGCGATTGAAGTTTGAATACTACACGTTCACAATAATCTGCATGTAACAGTACATAACTCTAGGACCTACATATATAAAATCCAACATGGCAACCAACCGAAATATTTAGTCGGTTCTCAATATCTACGAATGTATTACAGCAATCAAACTGAAATTGTGTATGTTGATAGTGGCAATTAACATAAGTAGGATATATGAAAATAGGCTGTATAGTTCTTCACGGAACTACTTGTTTCAAAATTGAAAATAGGCTAAAAATGGACCCCAAATGACAAGAAGGTTACCGTTCCCATAAGACAATAAAATGTTTAAAATAAGCATAAAATGACGAAAAACAAAGTTAATTAAGCTCCAATTATAAAATATCTTCTCGCAATAAATGAGGTCTGATCCTTCTACGAAAACCTGCATATTCTGCCTATTTTCGCCTATCCCCAAGTTTGTCCGGTGAAATCTACCTCCGCCTTCCGGCGTGCCGAGAGGACTTTTTTATATCCTATTTGCTTCGTCCATCCCACTGTAGTCACTAGTCCAACTGCGCACACCAAAGTAATACTGGCAAATTCCACAGTCAGCCAACTACCCGGAGTTGATTAGCACGTCATTTATCCATATACGGTAACTATGAAACAAGAAGAGCTTTCATTGTTCCTACGCATTCGTTTAATTTCGATCTCTTTGGCAGTTTGGATGGTACTGAATCTCAAACGGGTTTTGTCGTGTTTGGGAAACTGTGTTAATGGATAATCATGCTCGAACGCCCTCATTAGATTTCGCAGAAGCGTTCTCTATCCTGAAGAAAGTGTTGTTCCGTGGAACATGCAAGCTCACACAGCAGGCAATTAGCAAGTTAATCTTGAGAGAAGTGAATAGCGATACTTGCGGGAAAAAGGGAAGATCAGTTACCAGTGTTCTCTGGTATTTACAGTAGTATTCTAAACCGTGACTCCTGAATACTCTACAGTTTAGAGGTAGTCACACTTCAAAGCGCTGCATAAAGTCACACTGTATAATTGAAGGGCGCAATGAAAGAAAGACTATGACCGTTTATATTTTTTTGATTAACATATTTTCATTTATGAAAAAAAATAGGCTTTGAGATCACCTTTTGTCGTGTGTTTGTGTGTGTTTGTGCCCCCTCCCCCCGCCGCCTTTATAAAATCTAAACGGCTGGAGCGATTTCAATGAAACTCGGTGAGGTCATAGCACCGTTTTGGCTGACCCCGACCGTGTCCTTTAAATTTTATTACGTCTCACCAATCCAACATGGCGGCTGTGTGAAATATTTCACCGGCATTCTATATCTCCGAAACTATTACTGATATCACCCACAAATTTTGTACGGTGATAAAGGGTACTACTGAGGTTCACTTATTAGACTTTCAAAAACCTGTTAACTACAAAATTAACTCTCTGGACTGAAAAGGGTTGCAATTCTGACTGAATAACATTCATTTCTAACATTGTACATGACATCCATAGCTTAGGGAACGACTTCCTTCTGGAATGTCTAAATGTGTTGCTTTAATACTTTATGCTTTATCCAATAACTTCAAAATATTATTGTAATGTCAGCGGATCTGGATAAGAAATGTGCGGATGAGGATAAAAGTCGTGCGGTTTCCGGGCGGATGTGGATAAAAGTCGTGCGGTTGCCGGGCGGATGTGGATAAAAGTCATGCGGTTGCTGGGCGGATGTGGATAAAAGTCGTGCTGTTGCCAGGCGGATGTGGATAAAAGTCGTGCGGTTGCCAGGCGGATGCGCATAAAAGTCGTGCGGTTGCCGGGCACATGCGCATAAAAGTCGTGAGGTTGCGGGGCGGTTGTGGATAAAAGTCGTACGGTTGCGGGGAGGATGTGGATAAAAGTCGTGCGGTTTTGGAGCGGTTGTGGATAAAAGTTGTGCGGTTGCGGGACGGATGTAGATAAAAGTCGTGCGGATGCGGGGCGGATGTGGATAAAAGTCGTGCTGATACGAGGCGGATGTGGATAAAATTCGTGCGGTTGCGGGGTGGATGTGGATAAAAGTCGTGCGGTTGCGGGTCAGATGTGGATAAAAGTCGGGCGGTTGCGGATCGGATGTGGATAAAAGTCGTGCGGTTGCGGGGCGGATGAGTATAAAAGTCGTGTGGTTGTGGGGCGGATGCGGATAAAAGTCATGCGGATGCTGTTCGGAGAACGTTTTGTTTATCCACGCAGGGCTCTAGGTGTAGGGCTGTATAACAGCTGCAGATCATGATGGAAGGAACAGAATCCACCTCAGGAAGTGGGGACTCGAAGACCATTGCTCCTGAAAAGAGTAACAACGCATGCACGGAGGCGTTAAGAAGGTAGCTTCTTCACTGTGCTAGAGTGTGGTGGGCCAATCACCAGCTTACTCGAACCCTACGTGAACAATACAGAGGAAACTAAGCAATTTTTCTAGGTTTATGCCGTGTGTTGTTTGGTGTTCCTAAGCGAAACCTAGAAAAATTGCTGAGTTTAAATTCACTGGCCGTGAAAGTCAATATGCCAACACAGAGGAAAACCGGACGGATCATACCAATGACGACCAGGTGATGTCAAAAAACTACGATTGAGAAAACCCGAAGCAGGCCCCGTGTCAAGTGGCGGGATAACATCGACGATGCAATCAAAGCTCGTGGCAGTAACCTGCGACAAGCCATGGTGCTATCATTCGATGGCGTTCCTATCTGAAAACATCAACACCACAAGGTAGAGAGGAGGCGATTAAGTAAGTAAGTAAGTAAGTAAGTAAGTAAGTAAGTAAGTAAGTAAGTAAGTAAGTAAGTAAGTAAGCAAGCAAGCAAGTAAGTAAGTAAGCGAGTAAGTAAGTAAGTAAGTAAGCAAGTAAGCAAGTAAGTAAGCAAGCAAGTAAGCAAGTAAGTAAGTAAATAAGCAAGTAAGCAAGTAAGCAAGTAAGCAACTAAGCAAGTAAGTAAGTAAGTAAGTAAGTAAGCAAATAAGCAAGTAAGCAAGTAGGCAAGTAAGCAAGTAAGCTAGTAAGCAAGTAAGCAAGTAAGCAAGTAAGTAAGTAAGTAGGTAAGCAAGTAAGTAAGCAAGTAAGTAAGTAAGCAAGTAAGCAAGCAAGTAAGTAAGCGAGTAAGCAAGTAAGTAAGTAAATAAGTAAGCAAGTAAGCAAGTAAATAAGTATGTAAGTATGTAAGTAAGAAAGCAAGTAAGCAAGTAAGTAAGTAAATAAGCAAGTAAGCAAGTAAGCATGTAAGTAAGTAAATAAGCAAGTAAGCAAGTAAGCAAGTAAGTAAGTAAATAAGCAAGTAAGCAAGTAAGTTAGTAAATAAGCAAGTAAGTAAGTAAGTAAATAAGTAAATAAGTATGTAAGTAAGTAGGCAAGTAAGTAAATAAGCAAGTAAGTAAATAAGTATGTAAGTAAGTAAGCAAGTAAGTAAGTAAATAAGTAAATAAGTATGTAAGTAAGTAAGCAAGTAAGTAAGTAAATAAGTAAATAAGTAAGTAAGCAAGTAAGTAAATAAGTAAATAAGTATGTAAGTAAGTAAGCAAGTAAGTAAGTAAGTAAATAAGTAAGTAAGCAAGTAAGTAAATAAGCAATTAAGTAAGTAATCAAGTAAGTAAGTAAGCAAGTAAGTAAGTAAGTATGTAAGTAAGTAAGCAAGTAAGTAAGTAAGTAAATAAGCAAGTAAGCAAGTAAGTAAGTAAGTAAATAAGCAAGTAAGCAAGTAAGTAAGTAAATAAGCAAGTAAGCAAGTAAGTAAGTATGTAAGTAAGTAAGCAAATAAGTATGTAAGTAAGTAAGCTAGTAAGTAAGCAAGTATGTAAGTAAGTAAGCAAGTAAGTAAGTAAGCATGTAAGTAAGTAAATAAGTATGTAAGTAAGTAAGTAAGTAAGTAAATACGTATGTAAGTAAGTAAGTAAGCAAGTAAGTAAGTAAATAAGTATGTAAGTGTGTAAGTAAGTAAGCAAGTAAGTAAGCAAGTAAGCAAGTAAGTAAGTAAATAAGTATGTAAGTAAGCTAGCAAGTAAGTAAGTAAGTAAGTAAGCAAGTAAGCAAGTAAGTAAGTAAATAAGAATGTAAGTAAGTAAGCAAGTAAGTAAGTAAGCAAGTAAGCAAGTAGTAAGTAAATAAGTATATAAGTAAGCAAGCAAGTAAGTAAGTAAGCAAGCAAGTAAGCAAGTACGTAAGTGAATAAGTATGTAAGTAAGTAAGCAAGTATGTAAGTAAGTAAGCAAGCAAGTAAGTAAGTAAGCAAGTAAGCAAGTAAGTAAGTATGTAAGTAAGTAAGCAAGTAAGTAAGTAAGTAAGTAAGTAAGCATGTAAGTATATAAGTAAGTAAATAAGTAAGTAGAACAATAATCATGTTTGGAGTGTGAGATACACAACGAAGTAGGCAACATTTTGCCCGTGCGGTAAACAGCTAGTAGCCAACTTAATAAAGAAAGTAGTTTGCCTTTCGCTATTTTTACCCAATCCTTTTCTTCTAGTTGTAGTGAGGACCGCTCCTAACCGTTAGCATAGATAAATCTGTAGCAGACTGGTCTGTACAGTGCATATAGCCCGGAAAATTCAACTCTGCTTTCCCAGTTTCAAAGACTTGTCAGCTTTTGTTTCTACACCCCTCCTATTTATAGAGACTCTATTCAAATAGAGACGATAAACACGGGAAGAGAAAAGCACTTAGGAAATGAATCTGTTGTGACAATAGATTGCTCTCCATAGAATGTTTGGTTCGAAATATAGACACACTTAGGTGGAGGCAGCGGGGATAAGAAAGCGGAGGGATATTTATGTTAGCTGGCGATAATGACTTCTGGGGATACATGTGTCGCATTGAATGCCCACCGGCTGGAGACACACAAGTACGGCCATCTGTACAGTTCATCCACGGAGAACCGTGGTAGGTGTCCCACTCTCACTTCAAAACTGGTTAAAACAACAACAACAACAACAACAACTATAATCATAATCATAGTCGTCATACACATCATTTTGGAGGTTAAACATAATCCTCAATATGATAATTTTCTTACACGGTACGTTATTCTTACAGAGTTTCGTCATTATCACTCGTTATCCCTCCCTATATTATTCTGCTAAGGTCCCATTCCAGTTTTGTACCGAAAATAAGGTCCCATTAACACCAACTTACACATACGGGGTACCTACTGGTTCAGCATAACCCAATGCGTAATCGAAACGCACTCAATTACTCTTTAAATGCCTCACAATTAAATAAATACCTTAAAACAGGTATAGGCCTATTTACAATGAAATAATTTATTTTATTTATCGTATGGCTTTTAGTGCCGGGAGTGTCCGAGGACATGTTCGGCTCGCCTGAGTCTGTAGCTGCTTCCAGCGGACACCCTAAAGGGTGAGCTACAAGTTCTGTTCAATTTCAAGTAGTTCCAACTTTCGCCACCAGATATCAATGATACCTAGTGGTGAACGTTGGAACTTTGATAGAGCGTTCTCACGAAATCTAACCTATTATTTTTTGCTTTACACAAGTTTAGTCTGTGAAAGGATCTTTTACATGCCATAAATCCATGACATGGGACCGCCGGCTTTACTTTCCCTCCGAAGGAAGGCATACTGAAGATTTATAACGCTCTTAAAAAATCTGACGACTTCGGCCGGATTTGAACCCGCTATCTTGGGCACAGCTGTTCAGCATGCTACCGACTACGCCACCGAAGCCGCTTTACTGAAAGAATGCAACTCGGTAACCATGGTAACAGAATCTCACAGGTCCATCTATTTCTGTGAGACGCAATGCAATTCCAATTATTACATTACTGTGAAAGTTTCCAGACGGTTATAAGGTTATCACTGAACCAAATTAAGCTGTAAACTTCCTCAATACATACAGTATAATGCGCATAAGGGGGTCAGGGGGCACTCTAGATTTTTTTCACGAAATTTTCACGTGTGAGTGTGGAAAGAAAGGACTTTTTTACCCGACTATAAAGGGTCTCCGAAAACCACATTTAAAGGCCCTTAAATTAACAGTGTCTGTGATATTCCCAGAAAACTATCTTCGCTCTGATATACCTATGAAGGAATGATAAACCCCTAACCACAGCACCAGTAGCGGAATTGATAAAGTCTGATTATTCATTTTTTTATTTCTTTATTTAGTCAATTTACCCTCTATGTTGGTGGTTCCCACGGACTCAGCGAGGGAACTCACCACTACCGCCTCTATGGGCAGTGTTCTGGAGCTTGGAACATCTGGATGGAGGGATACAACTGGGGAGGTGTGATCAGCACTTCGCCCAGGCGGCCTCACCTGCAAAGCGAACAGGGGCCTCATGAGGGATGGGAAGAGATGGAAGATTGGGATGGATAAGCTAGGAAGAGGGAAGGAGGCGGCCGTGGCCTAACAGTAGGTACCATCCCGGCATTTTCCCGAAGACGAAGTGGGAAACCACGGAAAACCACTTTGAGGATGGCTGAGGTGGGAATCGAACCCCCTCTACTCATTTGAACCACCCGAGGCTGAGTAGACCCCGTTCCAGTCCTCATGCCACTTTTCAAATTACGTGGCAGAGCCGGGAATCGAACCCAGGACCTCCGGGCGGCAGCTAACGATGCTGACCGCTACGCTACGGAGGCGACCTGATTATTCATACCGAGGATAAATCAGTCAGAGCATTCATGATTGAGATTTCGCTAAGTGTACTCTTTACAACTAGAATATTCGCGGGCGAAACCATGACGGGTAATGCTAGTTATTGATAAATAATCGAAATATTTTACAGATTGAACATTGTATTTCAGTGTTATATTCACTAGAACATCTCTCATATTTGTGAAACTGTAATACCTCATACAAGGCTCCACATTCTGCAAATTACGAGGTAATTCCTGGAATACATTCTTAATTATAATTATCGATCATTCTACTGTGTTTAAGAGTACACATGGCTACCAATTACTTTGTGTAAATTATATGAATGTGTGCCGTCTCCAGTGCAATATCCTGTAGTATATTAATTTTTTGCCACGTTTCCAAATTCTAAGTTATTTAGACAGCGGGTAATGATTTTAGAATTTCATATATGGTATTCAAGATGACAGTTGCACGTTATATTCAATATGATAGCTTCCCACAAATGATCCATTTCGCAACATTTCACTGCAATCGCTCAATTTTACCCCAAGTTATTGATTGTATGTCTTGATTGCACGCATGGACGCCATATTGAATATATGACAACCACGCACTTTCGCATTCGGAAGGTTGGATCTCCTGTATAATAGCGGATATTTACAAAACTTGAAACTCATGTTTATTAGTTGGTGAATATAAGATTTTATCACCGTATTATAATCAAGATGGTGGGTGCACATAAAATTCAATATGATTACGTTGGAACTCAGGCAGCTTATATCCGTCGTATGAAGATTCCAGGATGTGAATTTTGCTGAGAATTGGTCGATTAGAACGTAAGTAGGCACTGTCGCCACATGGAAGTTAATTAATCGAGACTGTTGCAACATTAGCATCCGACTCCGCTTTGGCCTGTATGATGCTACGTAAATATCGATTTTAGTAGCGATCTGGTGATTGGATCAGCTGGTATCTGGTCTAATGCAGGCAATGAAAATTCGGATAGCCAATATTTTGGTTTCGCTAAGATGGCAAACATATAAAATATAGCATTAAGCAGCATCAGACAAATGCCATCTCCGTAGCAAAATTCATTCAATTCAGATCAGGCATTTTCGAATTAATTGGAGGGGAGTAGCCTATATGGTCTATATATGTCGTAGTCAGATAGTGATATCCAACATTTCATGAAAATCCTTGACATTACTAGAAAAACGGGCATATAATGTTTCACTAATCTGACGCGTGGTTTCATGAAATGACTAAATTTCGCCGTCACATGGTGTGATTCTTTTTGTACATTATCTGACGGGAAGTCCAGCCCGTCACTTCATCAAGTAGCGGTGTATTCGTGGTGAAATAAGTGCGCTCTCCAAGAATTAATGCTGGCAATATGCGGTATGGATGTCACTGTGGATGTTCAAAGGCTGTTGTTTCTTAAGGAGTATTTTTGCCAATTAACAATTATTATTAGGGCTAGGAATTTTAGGTAAATAAATATTTTTTATGTAAATACATATTTTAAGCATTTTTTCTATGAATACATAAATTCCTGTTTTTCACGTATGAGCACATAAAAAGACTTAATATTTACATTTTTAGCCTATTTTCAATTTTGAAAAAAATAGGCTTATGAGATCACCTTTTGTCCGTGTGCGTGCGCGTGTGTGTGTGTGTGATTCGTGTGTGTGTCCCCCCCCCCTAATAAAATCTAAACGGCTGGAGCGATTTCAATGAAACTCGGAAAGTTCATAGAACTATTCCCGGCGACCTCGACCGTGCCCTTCAAATTATGTTACCACTCACCAATCCAACATGGCGGCTGTGCGAAATATTTCAACAGCATTCAATATCTCCGAAACTATTACCGATATTACCCTGACATTTTCTATGGTGATAGAGAGAACTACTATAAGTTCACTTATGTGACATTTGAAAATCTGGTAACTACAAAACCAACATGGCGGCCAAGCGAATTTGCGACTTTTAAATAGACGTTTCTCGCGATTTGACCAACCAAACGCAATGAAACTTGGTACAGTATATGTTTATATACATTGTAATGCACCGACATCTAACTTCGTTCAATTGTTTACAAAATCATAAGATGGCGGATGTGCGAAATATTTCACCGGCATTCTATATCTCTGAAACTATTAGCGGTAAAACCCTGAAATTTTGGACGGAGATAAAGGGCACTACTGGAAGTCCATCTATAAGACTTTCAAAAACCGGTTAACTACAAAACGAACATGGCGGCCAAGCGAATTTGAAAATTTTAAATAGACCTTTCTCGCGATTTAATGTTCCAAGCGCACTGAAACCTGCCACAGGAAATATTTAGACATTGTAATCCACTGGTATCTAATTTAGATCAATTGTTTACATAACTTCAAGATGGTGGCAGTGCGAATTTTAAAATTAAGATTTTATTTATTGTGATGTAGTCATGCGATCGAAGTGAAAGTTTGAATAATGAACCTACGCAATAATTTTCCTTTAATGGTATATGACTCTTTGGCCTATACATTTAACAATCCAACATGGCGACCATCCGAAATATTTAGACGATACTGAATATCTACGAATCTATTTTAGCAATCAAACTGCATTTCTTAAAGTTCATAGGGGCTATGAAGTTAAGTTCACCTATAGGACTTTAAATAACCTGGTGATCACAAATCCAACATGGCGGTGACGCGAATTATAAATATTCACATGGACGTTTCTCGCAATTGAACCATCCGCGTGCAGTGAAACTTGGTACAGTAAATCCTAATACGAATGTTAATCCACTGGCATCTAATTTATTTCAATTGTTTCCATAACCTCAAGATGGCAGCTGTGAAAAAATTTAAAATCTCCTTGTTTTTTCTTGTGTCCTAATTATGCGATTGAAATTCGAATACTACACGTTCACAATAATCTGCATGTAACAGTACATAACTCTAGGACCTACATATATAAAATCCAACATGGCGACCATCCGAAATATTTAGTCGGTTCTCAATATCTACGAATCTATTACAGCAATCAAACTGAAATTGTGTATGTTGATAGTGGCAATTAACATAAGTAGGATATATGAAAATAGGCTGTATAGTTCTTCACGGAACTACTTGTTTAAAATCAGTATGCCTAGATCTTTCAGTTTATTGAATTTTAGTTCTGTGTTACTTCAACGGGGAAGACCCTGTGAGCTATCCAATCTTCATTCAGAACGTATGTCAGCTTGCAACTGTGTTATTTTTAATTTGTCGCCCCGTGCCACTCAATGTGGAAGCCAGGTATTTCCTTGTCCATAGCCTTATTGCACCACGTGCTAGAGCTACCTGGAACCAGTGTCATTCACATGCTGTTCATTTCTGGCACTGTGAAGTGTAAGGCAGTTCTACGATGCCTAAAGTAAAAACAATTACAAGTTATCGTCTGTTGCAGAATTTGAAGATAGTTTTAGTTCTGATGGGGGCGTTCTGTTCTGCCAACCATGTGGAAAAGCAATCAAGGCTAAACAGCGATCTCAAGTTACACAACACCCCGAGGGCAAGAAACATATTACCGGAGTTTTGCGTCTTCAGAATAAGTGTTTCGCGATAAACGTCGGTCATTTGTGATGGAAAACCTGAAGATGTATCTCGTTGTGTGTTGTAATGCTTCAGCAGTCAGTGAGCCATAGAGTAAATTGCATTCATGAGTACTGCATATTGTTTATAATGACATTAATAAACTAAATTATAATTAAATATTTTTACTTTTTGTCACATATTTCAGGTATTTTTAATACTTAAAAAATAAATATTTTCTCAATTTTTAGCACCTAAAATCCGAGCCCTAATTATATTTTCTGTTCCCTCTGTATATTTTACTACATTTCTTTTGTTTTATTATTGTTGTTTTATCGTTTTAAATTCATTTTATACCATTGATTTATTTCTGGGAATAGTTTGTGTATGACGGCGAAAAGTTAATGTACGACTCTATTGCTTTAGTCATTTCATAAAGAGTCAAATCAACAAACACCGCATCTTCATGAAGTGTCTCGTCTGATAATGTAAAATTATTTCTTATAGGCTACCACCTGGCTAAATTGGTCCGTCACTTCATAAAGAAGTGCGTCAGATAGTGCAACTATCCATTTTACGTCATATGCAGGCATTTCATGAAATTCATAGGATTTTCATGAAATTACGGATTTCACTACCCGACTACGACATATACATACCGGAAGAATGTACACACCGGAACATACATTTATTAACACTGATTCCCGAGTGATCTCATCTATTTTGTTTTTTATGAGAGAAGGCTAACAAATAAATAAACAAAGGCTATGTTGCTGATATATTTAATTCCGCTTCATCGTAGGGTTTACCTTAATGTTAGGATTTACAATGCATGTACTGAAAATTATGATGCTGCCATTTATTTTAATCCTATTCTAGTTTCAATAATTTTGTCCCATTCATGAAATGTCCAATCCCAATGTACCTCAGTGAATTAAAATTCAATTAATGTCCACATCAGAAGTGCATTTGAAAACTACAATTCGTGGAAATGAGTCATTTGCACATATTGCTCAAATACTGTAGTGCATATGATGAGACCTTCCGAGAGAACAAATCCATTTAATGGGCAAAGTGAGCAAAATTTATGAGTTGTAGAGTTGTTCTCAAAATTAGTTTGTTTTAAATCTTTCACGGTACAGTTTATATTTCACTTTAGGACAGTTCGTGTGTGAACATTACTCGAATACAGGGCGTGTTTAAAGAGAACCTGGTAGTGAAGATTAGCCAACAATGAAACTGCTTAATAAAAACCTCATTATTACGTAACCATGACACCTACAAACTAACAATTTTGAGAGTTTATCAACAATATTGACGACTGCATTTTACTTAAATATTATAAAGTGAATTAGTTATTGAGGTTTTAGGGGCAGAACTACGTGATCATATGCCCCTAATTATTTTAAACATTTATGATATATTTTAATATACATTTCTCAAAACACAACATTTTCCAAATTACGTATCTATGTCTCAAGAACTGTGGGCCCGATCAAGTTGATATTTTGTACACTTACTGGCGATTATGAGTTAAAAACAGTGAAGCAAAATGAAGGTAACCAGAGTTCAAATAAAATAATATAAATAATTAACACCCACAGTTGTAACTCTTCAGAAACCCAATGTAGAAAACATCCCTTAATGTCATAAACTAGAGTCCAGTGGTTTCCAAATGGCGGCCCGCGAGGCAAGATTTTGCGGCCCGGGAAAGCTTTTAGAAAAAGAAGAAATGTTTAAAAATTCATGAAAGAATATATTACTCTGTTCGTTTTAACGTACTATCATCTATATTATTTCAGTAGTATGCATTCCTCCTGCGGCGCTCACAAGCGACCGATCGTGACAAATGAGCATTCAAATGAAAGAGAATAGACATTAGCAGTGACGTATTGCACTATAATTTCATAAATATCTATAATTTCTTTAAAAAATGACATTAAAAAAATGTACGAAGTGTGCGATTTGCAAACACCGTTGATGTAGGAAAATACGCTCCATAATTGGTGTCCACGGGCCGCTGTGACGCCTGTTTCATGTCATATTAACATTCTGAGGTCTTTCCTTTATCCTGAAATGTAAATAGTGTTCTATAATCATTTGGTTGAAATAAAAACACAACCTTTCTCCTTAAGTGTCTTATTATAAACCTATTGGGGAAAGTATGACTTATGAACATGCGAGATTTCTCGCACGGGTCCGCTAGTTTATTTCTATTCGGCAAAAATGAACAATTTAATTTGATAATGAATTGATGGCGAACCGTTATACAACGCGCCGCATCACACGGCGGGTCACTGGTCTCCCTTCCCTTTACTAACGAAATAAATGAACCCATTTTTAATATTGATTCAAGGAAAACTTTTTACTATTATTTTGATAACATTATTAATATGAGTGTGTCTTTAGTTCTTTGTCTCTGTTTGCCGAGCGACTTCGGTGGCGTAGTCGGTAGCATGCTGAGCTTCTATGCCCAAGATAGAGGGTTCAAACCCGGCCGAAGCCGTCGGATTTTTTAAGAGCGTTAAAAATCCCTCAGTATGCCTTCCTTCGGAGTGGAAGTAAAGCTGGCGGTCCCATGTCATAGATTTATGGCATGTATAGAACCTTCCACTAATTACACCTGTGTGAAGCTAAATTGGATAGGTTAAGAATGTAAACAAGGCTCTTAGGTTTCTACGTTCGTTGCCAAGAGCCGACTGCGGTGGCGTCTAGTAGCTAAGTTCTGAACTTGGCCTAGTAGTCGTTGACGGTGGCGCTTGCCGGCAAAAGTAGGAACTATTTGATAAATTCTAAGTTGCAGTACTTAAATTTAAAAAACAGATAACACACACTAATAAAGTCATCACAATTAACACCGGTTATCAGACAGATTTTACACACACCCAAAGTACACGGGGCTACATGACCGCGTTGTCGCAGCCCCTAAACTAAGGAACCAACCAACCATCTCTGTCTGCCACTTTTGTATTAATTCAGATAAATTTACCTTGTTGAGTGTTCTTCATCAAAACTACATTTTTCTTTGTATCTTTAACTTCACTCCATTATGGAATTGTAGAATAGCTTTTGAGCAATAAAATAGAATTCCGCTGATTGCTGGGGTACGATTTTCAGTTGAAAACTTCTGTGGTGTCAGGAAGGGCATTTAGCCTTAAGTTTTTATGAAAATTAACCTCTTATTAAAGTGCGGCCCGCAACCATACCCGAAGTTCCCATTTTGGCCCTCAAGCACTTACAAGTTGGGAACCACTGGCACTATACATTCCATGAAGACTATTCCTTGAGTGGATAAGAACTTGAGGATTTACTTACATTGTACCTTTTGCAGATATAGACTTGGGAATTCACGTACCATCAACCTCTAGGAATTTTAGGTTAAAATAAAAAAATGAGAATTCATTCTTTATTTATTCCTAAAAATTACTATCCATTTCAAACCCGATTCATCACTGAATCTTATTGTTGGCGCATTTGTAATTAATTTTCCTTGTTATCTCCACTTTTTCAAACGTAGAGGACAGACTAAAGGGTTATTACGAGGTGCCGGCATTATGACACGTGGTAGACTGAGGAAACTTAACCATATCCAGTCCATTATATTAGCCGTTTGTCTTTTATCATTCCAAATAATATTGTCGACTTCAACGTTATGCTTTGGTCTACCGTTATGCGTTACGATTACGGAGAGGAAATGTACTAAGGTTGCACTTGAGCGTATGACGTCATCATGTTGTTCAGTGAATATGCACCAAGTCTGAGTTTACTCCCTGGCTATGGCGTTATGTGATACGGAGACGGAGAGCGTATGACGTTATCATGTTGTTCAGTGCATATGCACCGAGACTGAGTTTACTCCTGGGCTATGGCGTTATGCGATACGGAGACGGAGAGCGCGTGACGTCATGCAGCAGAGTGCACCTCCCGCTCTCTGTTCCCAGCGCGGGAAGCCTAAGTTAATGGGTAATGGAGTCTGTGGAAAGAGTCCTGGGTCTTCGAGCGAAGCGAGAACCCCTCCTGCCTTTCTAACATGTGTAGCATTTGTAGCATGCGTCATTTGAAATGATATAAAGTGTAGTCTTTCGGACTGACTGTAACTTTTCTACCACTGCGAGTGCTGGTGTGAGTCAACGAAACTCAACCATATCTAGTCGGTTAGATTAGCAGTTTGCCAATTCTACCTCTACGAGTGCTAGTGTGAGTCAATGCAGAGTTACTCTTAAGCCCTTATAACTAATTCTGGTGTGAAGATTTTTCTATACATCATAAAACCCCTGAGCGATCAAACAGATTGAAGATTGGGTAGCAAATCTCATTCGAGAAGACCAAGTTTATTTGCACTAGGTTCGACATCCAGGAACTACAAACAAAATACGGGCACATCAAACGGGTTCCACACTTTAAATATCTCGGTGAGATCCTAGAACCAACAGGATTGGAAAAGGAAGCTCAGAAAGTTCGATTACAAAAACTCAAAAGAGCGTATTGGAGAACCCGTGACATCTATAACAAGAAATGCATGTCCATACATACAAAAATCAAACACTGTAATACGGTGATTAAACCTGAAGTGCTGTATGCAAGTGAAACCTTGGTACTTAATAAGAAAGGTGATCTGGAAAATATCTTGAAGGAGGAAAGAAAGATCTTGAGGAAAATTCTGGGCCCAGAGAAAAGTGAAGAAGGGTATAGACTCAAATCACGCAAAGCCACGGAAAAACTATCCAACCTCGCCGCAGACATCAGGAAACGAAGACTGAAATTCTATGGACACGTTCACAGACTCTCTTCTTCAAGGTTAACTCACAAGATTTTGACATACTCTGGAAAACTGAAGAACGTATCTTGGATACAAGATGTTAAAAATGACCTGGAAAAGGCCTGGATAGAAAGGTCAGAAATACTAGACAGAAATGTCTACCGTCAGAATATAAATGAATGGGTGGTACAGCCAGAGAATGAAGTCCCCAGAAGATCGGGGACTAAGTGGTCAGAAGAAAGGAAACAAGCGCACAGTGAAAGAATGAAAGCAATATGGTCTGTTAGAAAGGCGAATCATAAATGTAATGCGTGATCCAATAGGGTCCATACGCACATAATAATTATAATAATAAAACCCCTGAGGTTATTGAGCCAAGGAACACATTAAAGTAATACTTATGGAAATACGTTAATTTGGTTAGGGTTTGATTCAAAAAGAAAACGAGTAAATTAACAAGTGGTTTTAGGCTGATTTTCCGAAACTGCATTTAGGCCAGAAGCAATTTTTGAATTTTTTTTTTAGTTTGATAGAGCTCTCAAAGTCTCACAATTTTAAATCTTTTTGGGCCCTTTAGCTCTTCAATGTTTGTCACAATTGAAGAAATTGCTTTATTTGACATTTTTCTGAGATGGAAATCCCTACTTTGTCTGCTGAGAGATATTTTTAACATTAGAAGTATCTGACATAATGGATGAATGAGTTAACGAATTCAAATATTATAAACCAGATGCATTTCAAAAACAAGTTTGCATGGTATTCTTCAGTAATCAGTACATTACAAATTACTGCTTTTATCCAATTATCTACAGAAGCATCACTCCTTTAAGGAGGCAAGGTCCCTCACGAAAGGTATAGGCATTTAAATTTTGTAATTACTTCACATGACCTAATCCCACAAATTTGAATAATGTTAACAGTTTTAAAAAATTGTCATTGAATATTGCTTTCCATTTATAAATTAACCCAAGGTTTGTAAGGGTATCCAGTTTTCATTTTCTATGTGCAACAAGAGTAGTGTTTTCATTATTGTTTTTGCTGAATAATAAGTATTTCGCTGATGATGGCTTCTTCAAAAGCTGAAATATGTTAAAAAATAGATATTTCTATCATAACAGGTGCGTGCGATTTCCATTGATTTACCATTCCTTATCATATAAATATATAATACAGGTGCATTACCCCTACACCACCAAGGCCGGCTCCGAACAGGTTTTGTACAGGTATTAAATACCCTCGACAGCTCGGCACATCTGCGTCTCCTTGTGACTCTTCGTTACATCATTCTACTTTCACTCTAAATTCAATATGATGCATGTAACCACCATTAAAGCAAACACAACGGGTCTTATTTACTTGATCTTAGAACTTTGTTCTGAATAGCAGTATTTTAAGCTAATGGCTGGTCGTGAACTGATTGAAAATGAAAGGGAACATTGCTTACTTTGAAGAGTGGGAAAGATAAACGAACATATCCTAGCTGGTTTATCAATATATTTGAACTGAGGGGACGCAAGCTACTTCTTGCTATCGGTTAAAGAATTAGTGAATCATTTTAAATATTTGCCGTTCCCGTGAAGTCAGGCGTGCGGTCGCCAGACACCAATTAGGGAGAGTCAACAGCTGCCCCTGGGGGGACACCGCCGTGCGTACACGGAAGTGGGGCCCTCGTTTGAAGTGGACGAGCCCCATTAGCGTGCTGAGGAGCGGATTCAAGCAGCAGGCTCAGGATAAGCTGCTGGCTTTGCTGTTCTTGTTCTTTAAGGCATAACAATGTCGCAATTATCAGCCCCAATCTCTGCCCCCATCGATTTTGAGTCCATTATCTTATTATATTGGCCTGTTTGCCATCTCTTGATGAATGCAGTACATTTGCATTTGTCTGTTGGCACAGGCTAGAGTAAAATGTGGCTTTTCACCGATGTCTCAGTCTCACTCATGACTGTGATTTTATGGAAGCTACTGAGGTATGGGTGGTACTTAGTAATGACATTCAGGACACAGTCAGTACCTACGGATGCTGTGAAAAGTTCTACTCATAGGGTTAGTACTGCTGTTCTTACTCAGCGAGGAAAGCGATGGCAAACTACCTCACTCCTCTTCTTGCCTAGTACGCCTCAATTCAACGCTGCCTTGGGTTTTTGTGGGTATCTACCCATATAACCTAACGGCGGTACTTTTTGAGAATCCAACCAGCCTTCGGGCTGACTACCTAACAGACAGATCTTATTACCAAATAATACGCTAAGGTGTATGTTTCACAAAATTCAAGCTCCTAAACCAGAGGGAGTTAGAAGGTGTGGTTTGGACCAAAATCAACTAAATCGTCTCAATAGTACAGGAAAAATCTTGCATTTCTTGAAAAGTCAACGGAAATATATTGATTTGTTTATAATGTGCTTTTAAACAAATAAACAAGACGATAGCCCCTGGCAGAACTGTGTCTCGTACAGCATGCATAGCACTAGAGCCGAGCGGACAGTCTATACACATGGGGCGCACACATCTCATTATGCGAGAGTTCTCGCACGTGTCCGCTAGTAGTCTATTTGTTCATATAGGAACAGAAGAACACAAGGTTTAAAATGAAACTCCCTCGGCGCTGCACAATGCCATTTACCCAGGTCTTCCCTAATAAGTAAATATTGCGAGCCTCGATCTTACTAAAATATTGAATACAAGCAGTTAAGAATGGATCACAGTAAAGCATCTGTGATCGTATTTCCTCCCCAAGTCCATTTTGACCATCGCCATACCATTTCCACCAGCATGTAACGTAGCATAGCCTGCCAGTGAAGTGGCTTGAATTGAGTGATTCTTCGAAGAAAACATGATAACTCGTCGTACACGTCCATCCCTGATTTTCAGTTTTTCGCATGTGTATAAACCACCCGGCCAGCTTTACTGCTTTGCGGGCAGAACGCGACGCAGTTCTGCCAGGGGCTATCGTCCTGTTTATTTGCTTAAACGCACTTTATAAGCAAATAAATATATTTCAGTTTCCTTCTTAAGAAATGAAAGATTTTCCCTTTACTATTGAAACGATTTGGAAGACTTTGGTACAAACCGCACCTTCTAACTCCCTCTGGTTTAAGAGCTCGAGTTTTGTGAAACTTACTCAGTGGTTTATACATACAGTAGTCTATGCTTGTTATTATTATTAATTTTATAATATTAGTAACATTATAAATCATGCAATTCTTGTGTATTTTTGTGTCATTTTGAGGGGTTTCACCTAGGTGAACTACAGTAAGTCAGGCTTCTCGGCGGGGTTTTTGTTACACCCTGCCCGGACCACCGATGGGGTAGTGGACTATGTACTATGTCCCATATATGTGATGCTCTTCAAATATGAATGCTTCTTAAAATAATAATAGACTAATAATATTAATAATAATAATAGGCCCTAATGATAATAAAGGAAATAATAGTACCGGTAGTAATAATAATAATAATTATTACTATTAGACTATTATCAATATTTATATAATTTTAGGGGCCCCTTAAAACAGCAATAACTAACTAATATTATTATTCACCAGTGTACTTTGCCTTCCCTCGGATGGGAAGAAAAACCCGCGGTCCCACGTTATAGATTTATGGCATGGTGAAGGCCCTTCCACTAACTGCACTTGTGGAAGCTAAAATTTGTAGGTTAGTTTTATAACGCTATATTCGTTCCAACGTTCGCCGCCAGGTGCCGGCTGCGATGGCATCTAGTAGCCAAGTCCGCATCTAAGTGTTATGGACGGTAGCATTTGGTAGGAAAAGTAGAATCTACTTTAAAAATTGATCGTCTGAGTCCTTCTACCTGAATCACAGATAAGGCACACTAATGAAGCCATCACAATTAACACCGGTTATCAGACAAATTTTACACACACACACAAAGTTCACGGGGCTACATGACCGCGTTATCGCAGCCCCTAAGCTAAGGAACCAACCAACCACCACAGGATTTGTGTGGTTATTCATCGCGAATTTATACGCTGTACTTCAGCTGCCTTTAAATATAATTCCTGGTCATAAGTCTGGAAATAGGCCATCGATTTCTTGACATCTGGCTTCAATAATTGATAATCTCAGGGGATGGAGGAGAGGAAATCCACTTGAGAGTCGGAGAGATAAACAAATAACAAAGGCTTTTATGTTGTCTCTCGTCGATAGCTAAATATACAGTTGGAATTCACACTGCTAACTCTAGTCTATTTTATCATCTGAGGTTAAGTGAGTTTCAGGATTTACAATGCTGTTGTTAAATTTATTTAGGGAAATTGAGATATCGTGGTCATTTATCCCCGTGTGCTTGAGTGTTTGTGGATTCTGTCTGATGACCTGTGTCTTTATGATGCTGACTACTATTGTGTGTTATTGTAATTGATTGGGAAGGAGACACTTGTGGCCGTAACACATGTGACATGGAGAAATTTAAGATTTGGATTGCTTCCTTCCAAGTCATTCAAACCTCATTCCTCGAAGGTATTGGGTGCTTCTTTTTCTTGTATTTTAGTTCCCTAATTCCTTTTAATATTTTTTCCTTTCTTCTTGTAGTACAAACGCCCTCAATCTGGTGCTCACGAGCATAAGCTCCCTTGAGATCCATTTATCAATTCAAATTCTGTTGCACGAACTGGAATTATACCTCTGTGTTCTCATAACGATTTGGAAGTAGTTTTCCGTGGTTTCACACTTCTACTCCAGGCAAATGCCGGGATGGTATCTAACTGAAGGCCTCAGCCGATTCCTACCTCAATTATAAATACACACACTAGTACGGACATCGAAGTTACACAGGTAATAAAACAAATTTCACACACACCCAAGTACACGGAGCTAAATGAGCACGGTGTCCCAGGCCCCATATTGAACCAACAACAGGAAAACAAGACCTCTACTAAATTGTGAAGCTGTAAAGACGTGCTGTGATGTATTGTGTGATGTCTGTTGCTTGCTGGTCGACCAATTCCTTATGAAGGATGAGTTGGAAAGTGAAATGACAGTGTTAAAAATCAACAGAGATAGAATGAAAGGGATGGAGTTCCTGTCAGTGCGAGGGATAACGCGAGAATAATTTATTGAGTAGTGGAAAACACTCGTAGTCTCGATTTCACAGAATTAATGTAAAATAAATTATGGATAATTTTTAGAAGAGGAAAAACCATTCATTCCTACACAACAAAAGAACATTGCAGCATAAGGAGTGTGGGAGTGCCATGTCATTCCACAGACCATGTGTAAATTATTGCAACGATTCTTGGACTGAGGTTCCGACCGGCAAATGGATGGACATAGTGAAAGATTAAAAAGACAACGAAACATAGAATAACTAACAAACTAACTAACTAACTAACTAACTAACTAACTAACTAAATAAATAAATAAATAAATAACAAATTAACAAATATATAAATATATAATTAAATAAATAAACAACAAATAAAGAATAAAATAAAAATGAATTATTGTTAAAACAAGTAGTTCCGTGAAGAACTATACAGCCTATTTTCATATATCCTACTTATAGTCCAGTGCAATTAGACAAAATTGACCTCTGACTCGGACAAAATTAATAACAAGCTGAAAATTGGTGGAAACGTTAAGAACAATGTCCTAAACGAAATCCCAAAAGTCCCAAAAAATCCGACCTGGGGAAAAGCCGCCATCTTGAAAAAACCGCCACCATCTTGGATTTTTCTGTTCTTGGCCATATATTTCGAACTATTGGTCCTAGCGAGGTCTGACTGGTGTCAAATTGACCAGATTTTACTGTTGAAGTCTCGGAAACATTAATATGATATGCTAGACGCATTCTTACAGCTTTTTAAATTATTTTAGTACTGTTAATAATATAAATAGTGTGTTCAAAGGTCGATGTTGACCTGTTTTTACGCACTAACTTAGTAAAGTTACCTGAATTGGTGGAATAAGAGTAATTCTAAAGATAAAATGAATATACAAACTTATCGCCTTCAAATCCGTCGACGATTCACACTTGTCTCCTTTATGCAGCAGAGCGAACGAGAAACCAATCCTGTGTGGTAACGTTTGACCAACCGCTCTATGCAAAAGCTTTGGATATCGTGCTCTCGGCCGAAGAAAATAGCCCCTTATCAAATAATACTTTGCCGCTTGGAGGTTTCCACCTCATGATATCCTTTATGGGGGCTGTAGGATCTTTAATGGCTGGAAGTGGCTTAGAGGACTTGTGGGTGGAAATTTATGCGAAGAATTCGCTAATTCACATGATGTCTGGACACGCGTATGCTCGAGCAATCCGTGCCCACTTCCTGACTCAAGTTGATCTCGCCAGTGTCCTCATCGACGACATAAAAGGAGATACGATTTTAACCGAAGAACTTAAAGCAGTTCACCGAATGGTACTTTTAGGGGAAGAAACAGTTTCAAGCATTCGCAACACTGCATGTCTCGCTGACGCCTCCAGTCGGTTTTACACCAAGTTCAACGAAGTCACCAAATCAGGTCGCACAGTGAAATTGTGGACTGAGTATTTCAAAATGGTAACCATCAAGCGTCTTTTCGTGAGAGCCGAACGTTCCGGGGAATGGAATCTTCACCTGTATTGTGTGCAGAGCATGATTCCATACTTATATGCTGCAGGGCATTTAAATTATGCCAAATACGCTCACATTTACCTCCAGCAAATGTTGAGGATAAATGAAACCATGACTGCGTCCGAAATCGAACAATTTGTGACGAAAGGCTTCTCCACCGTCCGAGGATCCGACAAATTCTTGTGTGGAGTTTGGACGTATATGGCAATCGAACATGTGCTGATGCGTACTATGAAGTCAGCGGTAGGACCGACACACGGCCGCGGAATGTCTGAAGAGGTGATAGCTCGATGGGTGACCACCATGCCTGCAACGTCTGGTATTGTTGATGCAAAGGAACGCTTCAGTGGCGTTTTCTCTGAATTTTGCGATCAACACGTCGAACTACGAGAGACACGACAAGGCAGAGACAAAAGGGATGTTGACAATATGACAGAGTGGCTGCGTTCTCACAACCCTTTCGTGGAACTTCCTCTTCTTTTGTCTCTGCGTACACGTGTGGTTGCCGACGACACCGTGAACTGCGACGAATCCCACGCCCTTGGTTTGCAAGCCATGAAGTCAATCGTAGCTCAATGCCTCAGCGACGTCCACTTGAAGAGGAAGGACAAATTTCGTTCCCTTGGAAGTATGGCCAAGATCATTAAAATTAAGCACACCACAATGGAAATAGACCCGAACCTACTGTTTCATCGCCCCCTTTGTAAAATACGAAGTAAAGAAGAGCTTTCAACGTACTTAACTTACGAGTTGGCCACAAGACCACCAGCTCTATTTGATGGCACACTTCTGCGGAAAGGTAAAAAGTCCAAGAAGAGTTTTCAAGCAGCGAAGGAGCTTTGCCATCAAACCCTGTGTTCACGGTCGACGGAGGTTTCCTTCTACATCGAGTTGTTTGAACCTGTCCTGCAACGTACTCCCAAATTTGCCAGCAAAACGTCAATTATATTGAAATCCATTTTGGCAAAAAAGACAACCGTTGTGTTTGATGCCTATGGTGCCCCGACAACCAAAGATGCAGAATATGCCAGGAGAACTGGCAAAGAGGCACCAGACGCAGTTATGGAAGATTTCACGCCAACTACTGTACCACAAGGAGTGTTTTTATCAAACGAGAACAACAAGACGCGTTTCATTGCTCTCCAATCAAAACACCTTACAACAGCAGGCATTGCGGTTATTCAAGCTGAAGACGACGCAGATACCCTGATTGTTTCAACGGCAGCCGAAACTTCAAGGAAAACAGAAGTCAGTTCTGTGATTGTGGGAGAAGATACTGATCTGCTCGTCTTGATGGTTTCTGTTCCTGATGTTCACGAAGACATTTCCATGTTTATGCCGGAAAGAAGAATGGAAAAGGCAAGATTTTCAAAAGCGGAAAACTCAAGTCTGGCCTTGGAAACTTGCTTCCAATTCTCCCTTTCTTCCACGCTTCTACTGGTTGTGACACCACATCAGCCCCCTTTAGAAAGGAAAAACTCAGGTCCTTCAAGCAGCTTAAAGAAAACGCTAAATCGCTCAGTAAGGTCCATGTTTTCAACAAGACAGATGCATCGCACAAAGAAATCGCTGCAGTAGGAGAGGCTTTCTTTCTTTCCTTATATGGATGCCCCATAACTAGCCGATTGGACACCACAACTACAGATCCGGATATGAGCGCAAATGCGCTTGCCTACTGAGTGGCCTACGCTGCACAACAATGTGCGGATACTGCGCTGGTCACGGATGTGCGAACCGCTCAGAGGAGAGCATCGACGTTGACGACCCTGACGATCTTGTGCTTTAATACGAGGGCAAGTTATTTCGAAATATATATAGACATTATCTGCACATAAGATAAGATTCTCACTGTACCTTTTTTTACAGATCTCATGGAACCACCAAACGACGGAAGCCGCTAAGCATTACAAGTCAAAGTTTACATCTCTCATAGTGTATCTGTATTTAATACTGACAATAATATAAGCATTTTAGATGTGATACTCACAATTTCATGAATATGATTTATAATTTTAGGTTTAAATACATTATTTGCATTGGCAGTTTTAGCTATTGTGACAGGAACGGTCAAAATCGAACTTTAAACACTCTATTTATGTTAATAGTACTTAATTGAATAAAACAGCTGTAAGAAAGCATCTAATATATTTTATTAATATTCCTGAGACTTTGGCACTAAAAATCCGGTCTATTTGACACCAGTCTGACCTCGCCAGGACCACTTGTTTGAAAGATATGGCCGAAAACGGAAAAATCCAAGATGGCGGCAGTTTTTCCAAGATGGCGGCTTTTCCCCAGTTCGGATTTTTTGGGACTTTTGGGATTTCGTTTAGGACATGGTTCTTAACGTTTCCACCAATTTTCAGCTTGTTATTAATTTTGTCCAGGTTTAAAACTAATTTCACTGGACTATTATGTTAATTGCCTCTATCAACGTACAAAATTTCAGTTTGATTGCTGTAATAGATTCGTAGATATTGAGAACCTACTAAATACTTCGGATGGCCGCCATGTTGGATTTTATATATGTAGGTCCTAGAGTTATGTACTGTTACATGAAGATTACTGTGTACGTGTAGAATTCAAACTTCAATCGCATGATTAGGACACAAGAAGTAACAAGGAGATGTTAAAGATTCGCACAGCTGCCATCTTGTGGTTATGGAAACAATTGAAATAAATTAGATGCCAGTGGATTATCATTCGTATTAGGATTTACTGTACCAAGTTTCACTGCACTCGGATGGTTAAATTGCGAGAAACGTCCATGTGAATATATATACTTCGCGTCGCCGCCATGTTGGATTTGTGATCACCAGGTTATTTAAACTCCTATACGTGAACTTAAGTTCATAGCCCCTATGAACATTAAAAACATCAGTTTGATTGCTATAATAGATTCGTAGATATTCAGAGCCGTCTAAATATTTCGGATGGTCGCCATGTTGGATTATTAAATGTATAGGCCATAGAGTCATGTACCATTAAAGGAAAATTATTGCGTAGATTATTTATTCAAACTTTCACATCGATCGCATGATTACGACACAAGAAATAAAAACTTAATTTTAAAATTCGCAGAGCCGCCATCCTGAGGTTATGTAAACAATTGAACTAAATTAGATACCAGCGTATTACAATGTGTATAAACATTTCCTATACCAGATTTCATTGCGGTTGGAACATTAAATCGCGAGAAAGTTCTATTTAATTTTTTCAAATTCGCTTGGCTGCCATGTTAGTTTTGTAGTTAATCGGTTTTTGAAAGTCTTATAGATGAACTTCCAGTAGTACCTTTTATCTCCGTACAAAATTTCAGGGTGATACCGCCAATAGTTTCAGAGATATAGAATGTCGGTGAAATATTTCGCACATCCGCCATCTTGTGGTTATGTAAACAATTGAACGATATTAGTTGTCGGTGCATTACAATCTGTATAAACATATACTGTACAAAGTTTTATTGCGTTTGGTTGGTTCAATCGCGAGAAACGTCTATTTAAAAGTCGCAAATTCTTGTGGCCGCCATGTTGGTTTTGAAGTTACCAGTTTTTCGAAAGTCACATAGGTGAACTTCTAATAGTTCCCTTTATCACCGTACAAAATTCCAGGGTGATATCGGGAATAGTTTCGGAGATATTGAATGATGGTGAAATATTTCGCACAGCCGCCATGTTGGATCGGTGAGACGTAACAAAATTTGAAGGGCACGGTCGGAGTCGTCCGGAATAGTGCTATGAACTATCCGAGGTTCATCGAAATCGCTCCAGCCGTTTAAAAGTTATTAGGGAGACACACACACACACTCCTCACACACTCCTCACACACACACACCCACACCCACCCACACACGCACACACACACACGGACAAAGGTGAACTCATAAGCCTATTTTTTTCAAAATTGAAAATAGGCTGAAAATTACAATGAATGTCTTATTTAACTAAGACCAGTTCAAAATATACTAAAACATTTGCATAATTTATGTTCGACCCTGACTATTATATGTCAGTAAACTGTACTATAATGAGGCTCATTATAACACGATTTTTCATTATGAAACAGTTTCTCCCACCAATCAGAGCTCAAGAAAGAGTTGTTTGACCAATTAAATAATTAGATGCGCTGAGTTCCACGGCCCTCTAATTTAAATTTCACTGCCTGGCCTAGTGTCATAGTAGGGTAATCAAGGAAGCCATGGTCAAATACAAGGCATTCTCTGCGTCTCATGCGCTCTGTTCAGTACATAAAACTGGCGAAATCTCGACAGATATTTATGAATATTTATGTTCGAACATAAAATAGTTATAATAATTATCGTCGAATATAAACAGTCGTATGCAACTCGCCTATAATGGTAATTAAGGCACTCGTATGAAAAATTATAAAACTCGCATACGCTCGTTTTATAAACATACTCGTGGCTTAATTATTGCCATTATAGGCTCGTTGGACCCAACAGACGTTGTCCTGCCTGAATGTAGAGAGCGGGTTTAGCAAACATAGCCTAATTGAATTTTCGATTAAATAAATACAAAGTGACATTTAAAATTGACCCTTAAATCATTTCCAAGGAAGCCTATGTCAAATACTAATAATTTGACATAACCACCACCTATAGTACAAAAGAATAATTATGAATTTTTCTAAGTCAATTTTTCATGAACTTCTCAGTAGAGACCGCTGCCAAGGGGACGGGTTTGGGGAAATTCGTGGGGGAAAGAAGACCCCGACAAAAAATAATCAAAACACATCTAGAACCTGATCGCAACGCCACTTACCGGGTCCAATTGTGAATGTAAACCATGCAGGGATCCACACAAACACAAACAAACCAACGTGTTGTTTATTTTCAATTAGCCGTTATTGAAATGTCAAATCAACGCCAAACTACGATTGAAGTGATTTGCGTACGTTTTGAAGCCTACGACATGTACCAATAATTCCATATCACTGCCACCTATGGTATAAAAACACAACTATGAATTATTCTCAGAAAGTTAATTATTCATGAACTTTTCAGAAGAAACCACTACCAAGGGAATGAACTTGGGAGAATTAGTGAGGAAAGACTATAATCAAATAATTTCTATAACCTGGTCGCAACGCCACGTACCGGGTGCAATTGCCAATCTAAACCACACAGGGATCAACTCAAACATACATGAAAAATTCATCAAAATCAGTCCTGCTGTTTAGGAGGGGTTTAGTGACATAGACACGTATAGAATAAATAAAAAATAAATTAACAATAATTAAACAACTGAACATCCACAATACCTTGCTTGATTAAAAAGCCAAATGTAGAGTGACCACGTCCTTGTTCCGAGACCGCTAGTTCGATTTCCAGCCATTGGCATTGGCATTTTTAGTATCGAGGAAAATCCACGCCATTTCTGACCTTACAATATTGGTTAATCAATAAATCCTTGTATCAAATTTGGTGAATATGAAACAAAATTAATTTACGAAATAAATAGTTAAATATCAACTAATGATCACACAGCAATGTTTCCGTTTCGCTGTCAGACGACAGTACAGGCAGAATGACGGAATTGAAGAATAAATTGCCTAAATGGCACCAGCAATAAAGAACTACACAAGGCATCAGAGGCTATACGATTTTCATCATCATAGTGCTACGTGTTTGGACAAGCATACTGTAAAGCAGCGCTTTGCGGTAATGTGAGGAAAATGTTTATTTCACTCAGTAGACGAGATTGTCAAGGCTGTGCAAGAAGAAGGCAAGCGACGCTTTGAGTCGGCTGTGATTTTGAGATTCCTTGAAAATGAAAAGAACGATGGAGATAGTAAACAGATCTCTTAAGATTAAAAAGAAAGTTAAACTCTGTGTATTAAAACTTAATTATTATTAAGTAGCAACCCACCCCGGCTTCGCCCGAGAAAGTTCTGGATGCATTACGTGATGAGCGTTTTTTATGTCAATGAACTATGACCTATATCCGTTTAACGTCTCGGCATGATGGATTAAAATCACTGACTGGACTATTAATTATATTATCATGGAGATGCATGTGCAACGAATTCTTGTCAGACGTAATTTAGGAATGGCGAGGTGCATGAAACTCAAATCCCCCTTCCGTCCAATCTTAACTTGACTGTGAATTTTGCGGAACGAAAAGTTCACAGGCGAAATGAAGAAAAGCCGAGTTGCACTTCCAAGGAAACTCCAAACACTCTTCTCTGAAATCTTAACTCAACACGACTCGACAGTTTGCTGCTGGCTGTACCTGGGTTAATAGGCTAATGCGCTAGCTAGACAGTAACTGGCGCGATAGGCTCGCCCCTAGCTAGCTCGTAAACTGTCCCCTCAGTAAGTGAAAGGAGATTGTTGGAAGACATGAAAACGTAAAAACACTTACAGTGGGCGATGTATTGAAGATAGAGATATGCTCTCGCAAACTTTTTTGTAGAACTTTTCATGTTCAACAATTCTTACACTCATAGTATATTGATATATTGAGCGGTTTGCCCAGCGTAAGCTCACGGACGCCAGGTATTTGTTCCGACTTTTTCACTGAAATCGTTACTGCTCGGCTCCCATTGATCGTAAATAAATTATTTTCTATAGAAACCTTCCTGGTGATATCCTTTACAGTATGCGAAAACCGCATCAAAATCCATCCACTGGTTCTCGAGATTACCCGTCACATCCAAGAATCGGGGACTTTGTTTTATACTAAGTAGAGATGAAGAAACGCTACTCTTTTTTATGTTTCTTTATGATTTTAATACCGTATTTCAATCTCATGTATTTTTAGCCTACTTTCGATTTTTGCAAAAAATGAAAGTAGACTTATGAGATCTCTACAGGGCGAAAAAAAGTGTGTCTGTCTGTGTGTGTGTATGTGTGTGAGTCTGTGTGTGTGTGTGTGTGTGTGTGTGAGTGTGTGTACTCTGAATGTCTGTCCCCCCCTATCAATTCGAACACGGTGAAACCGAATTGAACGAAATTTGGTACAGAGGTAGCATTAGCAAAGGGCACCTCAGTATCATACTTTATATCGCCGCCATCTTTACCAAAACAGAATGGCGGCCACTCAAACGTTCAAAACGTAAAATCAAATTACGGCTAAACTAATCATCCGATCTCTACCAAATTTGGTGACAACATACCTTTATATAGGACGCGTCTTTCATCCAACATTCAAGGTCATCGGCCGTACCATTTCAGGATGGCAGCCGTGTGAATTATTCAACCATTTTAATCAATGGCTTAAGACCCACCAATTCCGATTATCGAGCCTAGGGTGGTTTAAGCTATCCTGAAGGTCGTGATCCGTTATTTATTATAATTTAATATTATAATATTATACTGTATGAGTGGCTTAAAAGAGCTGAGCTGTCTGTGTCACACGACAAGATGGCAGCTGTTCTCATGTGCCTGTCTTATATTTCAATAGTTTTAGTATGTTGTATGTGATATACCCTACTGATACAATAATATAAACTTTGTATGAAATTATCTTTAATGAAGATGTACTACTGTGAAGAAATCGTTTATTTAAAGTCATTATTTGCCAACAGGTTGTATCTAATGTCAGTTAAGAACACCATGATGTTGAGGATAGGATTAGCTCTGGGCTAGCGTGTTAGTCTGTCACGCAGTCGACTGGGGATCGAGTACTGCTGCAGTTAACTTTTTTTCATGAATTCTTTTACAAATGATGTGCACGAGCTCTTTCCACAGATACTGAATAAGATGTCATTTAGCTCAAAGGAGAAGCTAATGTATACACTCGTTTTTTATTAATAAAATCACAGCCCCATCATCGCAAATAAACAGAAGACATTAGGAAAAGGAGAATAGAAGAACTAGATACACGTTGTCATTAACCACAGCCTTCTTAATGCCTCTATACGGTGCTATCCTCTTGTGGGTTATGTGGGTAATATTGTTCCAAACTTACCGCTGTGTAAATACCTGGCCTCCTGAAGTATGGCAATTTTGTAATACTGGTAGTTCAACTATTAGCCACGATCGCGCTCCGATTACCTTTAAACACTGCCAGCTGGATCGCCTCCCTCTTGGCTACTTTAAACTGTCTACTCATTCAACACCCTTAGGCCACTGCCATCGTAGTACATTACGATGGCAGTGCATAGGCGTACAACATAAAGATTAATTCACTGATAGGTCGCAGCACCAACCTATTGTGATCGGCGTGGATTTTTAAAGGGGAAGATACCCAAAACGGAAGATTCTTAACTTAGCAGGCTGGCTTAATATAGAGATTAACGGACGTGAATGCATTACAATAAGTTAGTAGTTTTGTTATTCAATCATCATAAAGTATATAATATTGATTTTGACACTTACTGGCTAATTATCAATATAAAAGAAAACAAACAATACATTGTGGTAGAGGTGATTGTGTTAGGGATGAGGACAAAGAGTCATAAATATACCCATACATTTAGGAGAAAGTAGGCTATATGTTATTTGCTGAACATCTTGTTCAGGATTGGGGAATAACCCATCTTATTTGGGTACAATCGTGTTGACCGACTGAAAAGCATCAAACTTTAGTTCACACACAATAATAAAGTCACCAAAATAACATAGGTTATCCGACAATCCCACACATATTTATTTTCTGTTTTGCCTTACAAAACTTATAACATCCAGGTCATCTCCCAACTCTGAGATCAGAAATAAATTTCTTGGCATAACTGGGAATCGAAACAACAAACAAGGACTTCTGGATGCAGGAGCACAAAATGTGGCAGGGGTAAATCTCACAAAGGGTATTAGACCTTCAATACCCAGGAAATATATGGAGTAACCATGTGGTACTCTGGAATAGACATTCTGGTCCTCAACCGAGTCCTGCAATATCAGCTGATCTCATTACTCAGCTGTGAATTCATTAAGCCAATGGTAAATGATACGTAAAGCAAATATTGTAATCTCTTTGAAATGTGTTGAACTGAAAGTAGGAACATGTTTGAGTTAACGAAATCACAACGAGATTAGAAAGGACGTTATTTGCACGCAGACGTCAAATGCAGTAGCTAGTGAGCTACAGTTCTGTTTAAAATGAGAGAAGAGTACATGGCCATATGTAGTAATGAGTTAACTGCAAGATTAATGATTGTTTGAATTATTATATAAACTTTCTGGATGAACTACAAGTAACTGCGTGTCAGGCTGTAATGTTGGTATTTCTGTTGAAAATGGGGTTTGCGAGACCCTGAGTTAGAACTTATGCGGCCTTCGGACCTGGGTGGTGGTGATTGTTGCTTTAACAGGAGTAACATCGAGGTCATCTCCCACTGATGATAATGAAAAAGATCGCTTCACTACTATTGTTTCAAGTCCAGCTCCGTCCTACGCTTAGATCCGAATGGTTCTTGATTCGATTCCCGATCTGTTAATGGAGATCTTTCCTGGGTCGGGAACTGGATATTTATGACATTCTCATGGCACTTCATGAACTAATTTTTGTTTGCTTGTTGTTGTAGTTGTTTAAATTCAGGGGCTTGGACCTCTTGCTGATGTAATCCCTTGCATGGCTCAGCGGCAACGTTCTCGCTTGCCGTGCCCAAGGTTGCAGGTTCGTATCCTGGCGCAGACAGCTGGCTTTCGAGGGTGCGCAATTGCAAGGGAGCCGTGTCAGTAGATTTACTGCCACGTTAAAAATCCCCTTCGAGGCAAAATTTCAGCTCCCTGGCGTCTCTAAAAGCCACAGTAGTTAAGAGGGGAGTAAAACCAACAACAATAATTATTATCATTTAATCCTGTGTACTTGCTTTCCGTCAAGGGAAGCATCATGGCATAAAAGAATCCAACACTGCAAGACATCACCAGGGATGAAAGCGCTGAAGATGGTGCGCAATGTCTTCCAAAAGTGTGACAGAATGTGCCACAAATCAAATCCAGGACCTTTGGGTCAAGAATATCTGTAGTGTACGCACGGTTTAATGTGGCCGTGAGAGTACGCGCATTGAAGCGGGTTTAGTGGTAGCAGTTGACAGGAGATGCTGATAGAACGTGCTCCACAGGTAGTCTGGAGTCTCACCGGCTGATTGGAATTCGTATCTTCAGTCCATCATTTTGACCACTACTAAGAATGAAATAGTCAACATATCCAGCAAACGATACGAGTGTACGGAAATTCACCTGACCTGCGCAATAAAACCCTCAAAATGAATCTCTTATTTCACAAGTGAGGCTGGAATTTGACAGGCCGAGCAATCAGCTGCCGAGATAAGCAAACGCGTCTTGCATCTCGTGAAGCTCAATGCATCACCAAGTGCTTCGTCACAGAATAATTATATTGCAAGTGATACCAAACATACCGTAAGCAGCTTCAAAAATTATGGTCTGTCCCCCACCCTATATTTATATATTGCACGTAAATATTAATTATTTTAAAATGTACAATGTGTAAGATTATTTCACAATCATTCTTCTGTGCAGAAACTAGTTCAAGGAATTGTCCTTACTGCACAACTCAGTACGTGATAACGATCACATTGTTTCCCGCATAATACACACACGCATCCCTAAATTGGCGAGTGGTACGTCCTCGTGGAGCATAGCTTGAAATGTTTATTAATTTATCGTATGATGCTAACACTATAAAGAAAACAAAGACATGAATACAGTGTCACAAACATCCGAACAATATGAAACAAGACATAAGACGATTAAAGTTGAAAATATCATAGGTTAACATCCAGTATATTTAACCAATTCACTGCTTCTGGAGTAGCACAATTTAAATCCTCCAGACTCCCCGGGAACGCTCGGCAGGGACAATCAAACAGTACGTGTTACAATGTCTGCGGAATGACATCACAGTCACATTATGGCAGATCCTTCCAACCCCAAGTATGTAGTACGGAAGCACTTCTTCCCACACCACATCTAATACGATTGAGTCTACTCCAGGTAATTCTCGGCAAGTTGAAACCAGCGAGTTTTGTAGTTGGGTTCCCAGCTTGTACGATGCCTCGAGGAGGAGCTCTTGTCCACTCAGTCTGCCAGCCAGTATTGGCTTTGAAATTGCCGTTTGTTATTTCAAAGGCTGTTTTCCATGCAGGTTTGCGAGATTTCAGTCTAGAAGGGCCCAACTGTTGAACGTCATCATGGATTGGAAGTGACCGATTCTTCTGTATTCTGGACCAGAGATGAACTAGATTTTTCTGTCTTCTGATGAAATCCATTCACAACCCGTCTGGTCGTTATGTGACTTAACTCGTAGTTGGTTTCTTTCCACTTGTCGGTAGTCATCGCGCCTGTACTGTAAAAGTCCAGCCAAATATGAAACGCGCTAGGATCGAATATCCTTCCTTTCTAGTAAAACCACAGGAGTTAGGCTGTGAAGAGTTTTACCACGAAGTTTTGATTGAATAGGTGGCATTTTGTTCTGCACACTATACCCATCCACAACACGCACATAAGTAATTACGAAAACAGTCTATTATTTAATTTATTCGTCAACGGCAGAGCACAACACAGCAAGATGACACAGCCTCGTTTTCAGCGTAACTGACACCGGGTGAGTTAGCCATGGTCGTTACGGCGTGGCTGCACGCAGTCGCTCACTTCAGGGAGGCGAGGAGGTTCGAATCCCCCCGCTGGCAACCTTGAAGATGGTCATATGTGGTTTCCCATATTCCTTCCAGGCAAATGCAGAGGTTGGTCCTCAACTATAGGCCACAGCCGCTACCTTCCAATTCCTTGACCTTACATTCTCACTTTCCTCTCCGGACAACACTCCACACGCGAAGGTACTTGTAGCTCTCCCCATGGGTGTCCGCATAGAAGCAGCTACAAACTCTGGCAAGCCGAACATGTCCTCGGACACTCCCGCCACTAAAAGCCACACGCTAGAAAAAAAATATAAAAAAGTCGTAACTGACAATTCACGTACATGCCTGAGGCTTGCCGACTGTTCTCTGTACGACTGCGCAACCGGGGCTGACCGGCCAAAACCCATGGCGTAAACTGTAAACATAGTGCAATACGTATTTCTGAAATGGTTACTCCTAGACCACAGTCATGAAGCTTTCAGGAGAATAACGTTTTGAAAGGTGAATATTCTTTACGTCCGTGATAGTGTTGTATAATGCGTGCAGGTAGTTGACAGTCCGGTCCGGATAAGATAAGCGTGTCTGAGGGTGGGAGATAAGCCGCAGGAGGCCTTGCTAGACTTGGTGTGCCGGGCACGCTCTGCGGCATGGCTCTCTGGAATGGCTAATTAGCAACATCGTCTTTGCAGCCTGCGGCCATAACCTCCACAGTGATTGAGCAACGTGCCAAGAATTTCGCTCAAATTATCAGTCAATTAGGTGCAATAATTTGGTTAACCCCCGATATGATTCCTGGTTTAAAGGACTGGGGGCATAAACGTGTGTGTCAGTATACATTCTGAACAGGAAGTTCATCTCCAGGTGAATTAGTAGACTTATCTTCTTCTTTCTTTTGTCGATCTTGGCCTACTGTGGACCGCGTTGAACGATCGGCCGACTTGCCAATCTCTTCTTCTCCTCCCAGAATTTCTTCATGCGTACGCTGAGTCTCCTCCTTCTTTCTTCAGACCAGATGACCTTGGTTTTTGAGCTAGTTTTTTTTTTCTGAAAGTCTTTAAATTTATCAATCTTCCTTTGAAACAATGATTTGTAGAGAATATCTTCTTGAGTGATGCCAACTTCTTTGAGTTCTGCTCGTGTTTCCTCAACCCATTTTGTGGTGGATTTTAATTTGCTAATGTAAGTGAATATGCTTTTGGTTAACCTATTGTTGCTCATTCCTGTGAGGTGGCCATAAAATGTAATCCTTCTCCTACGCATCGTGTCCGTAAGTTTGGTTGGTTGGTTCCTCATGTAGCCCCGTGTACTTTGGGTGTGTGTAGAATCTGTCTGATAACCGGTGTTAATTGTGATGGCTGTATTAGTGTGTGTTATCTGATTGATGTGTAACATCTTTCCGCTCGGCTGCTGGATAGTTTTGTGGGAGTGATTTTGAAAATTGGGGACGGAAGTGGATCGGAACGATCGATCTGGCAGTGGTGGATCAAACGGAAGTATACACTGCCCGCTCGATCGATCAAACGGAAGTGTACTAGCTGGCAGTGGTGGACAACGGAAGTATGCACTGCCCGCTCGATCGATCAAACGGAAGTGTACTAGCTGGCAGTGGTGGACAACGGAAGTATGCACTGCCCACTCGATCGATCAAATGGAAGTGTGCCCTAGCTGGCAGTGGTGGATCGAACGGAAGTATAAGACGCACTGCAAACTCGATCGATCGATCCAGCTGGCACTGGTAAGAGAAACAATCAGCGCGCGGTGTCGAAAATTGATACCATGACGCACTCTCGGCCATGTAGAATGTTTATGACATACTGAACGGAAAACGCTCATGCGAACTCTGGTGTCAAGTGATTTAAACAAATAACATGGTACATGTTCGAAGTCTTCGTATCAGTATTTTTAAATGGTAAAATGCCTTAATATCAAACATTGTAAGTAGTCGGCATTGCATTGGCATAAGGCATTTTAAACTCGATGTCACTCAGGAACATTATCGAAACAAGCAAAATATAAATGAAACTTAATTCCGTAATGCAGTATTATTGGAACGTGGAAATAAGTCACCATCTTGTGCACAATATTTGCGTAGTCCAAATAGCCGTCGGGTTATTGCGCATGACTGTGAATCTAGAGATCGTGGGTTAAAATTCTGGGTGGGGTAGATATGTTTGCTACCAGATTATCATTTTAAACGATATTTATCATATCAATATGACTCATTTTAACAGAATCCATATGAAATTACGTGTTGGTCTGTGAATCAAGAGGACCTGTTTATAAGGAACTAGCTGAAGTACCCGTGCTTCGCTACGCGTCATAAATAAATTAAAATGTGAAGGTGACAGTTAAAACAGGGGATAGGCGAGGTGCTGCGCAGAGGGACATTAGGGATGGAACATTTTGTCCAACTACACCGCTCGGCGTTGACCGTGTTTTATAGCACAAATTTAGGTTTTACTCGCTAACAGTTGCAGATACCTTTCGGATAGAAAATGTAATTTTAAACCTCGCATATGCCATCAAAAGTTTGCTATTTCTTAGCGTTCTCTTTTTATTTGAAATAGAAATATGAAATTTTGAAACCAAAGGGTGTAGTGACGTCACTAAAATGGTCGCCATTTTAAATAGTGCAAAGTATTGAAATCAAAAGTAACCTATATGTTAACCAGGTAAATCAGCTACTTCCATGTAAAATTCACGTAAATCGGACCAGTGGTACTTGCGAGATTGAGTAATACACAGACACACACCATCTCAATTTTAGCCTCGCATCGCTCGCGTCATAGTCGTATCATATTGTTTTTCAATGAAATGCAGGTTTAACCCCGTTAACACCCCTTTAGAACCTGAATACCCAAAAATCCCTCCTTAGTAGACGTTTTCGACACACAACAAACAAACATATCCCCAAAATATCATTCTTCTAACTTTAATAGTTTTGGTTGGTCGATGAGAGCAAACATCCAAAAATCCTTCCTTAGTGGACGTTTTTCTTCCAGAAGTTCACCCCTCCCATATGCCACTTAAATTGCATTTATGAAAACACGGTCGAACACCTATTTATTTTATTTATTTATTTATTCATTTGTTTATTTATTTTTAAGCTGATAGATTTCCTCCGAGTTTCAGACTCCTCCCTATGTCGTTTAAGAGATACACGCTCAGTTAGGAATCTTTCAACCCCCACTTTTCATCCCTTTCACCTCATAATATACACTACATCGAAAAACCATTAGACATGTGTCAGCTTATTTTTAATGATTAGTATATGTGCCAAGTATCACATCCCCAAATGAAACCACTCGTGAGATATTGTTATTCAATGGAAAGCACGTTTACCCCCTTAACACCTCTTTAGAACCTGAATATCCAAAACTCTTTCCTTAGTGGACGTTTTCGACATACAACGAACATATCCCCAAAATTTCATGTTTCTAACTTCAATAATTTTGGCTGGGCGATGATGAGTGAGTCAGTCAAGACATTTTCTTTCATTTATTTTTGATAATTTCACCCCTCCCCATGAACCCCTTAAATTGGATTTATGAAACAAACGGTCAAACACCTATTTACTTATTTAAAGCTGTTTTCCCCCTGAGTTTGATGAGTGAGTAAGTGAGTCAATCAGTTAGGACACTTTCTTTCCTGTTTTTTTCCCCAGAATTTCACCCCTCTCCAAGGGCCCCTTAAATTGGATTTATGAAAAAACGTTCGAACACCTATTTACTTGTATTTTAAGCTGTTTTTTCCCACCGAATTTCAAACTTCACGCCTATGTCGTTTCAGAGATACACGCTCCGTCAAGAATCCCTCAAACCCCGATTTTCACCCCTTTCACCTCATAATATACACCACATCGATAAACCCTTAGACATATGTCTGATTATTTTTAATGATTAGTTTATATACCGAATATCACATCCCCAAACAAACAACTCATGAGATATCGTTATTCAATGAAATGCACGTTTACCCCCCTTGACACGTCTCTAAAACCCGAATAAACAAAAATCATTCCTTAGTTAACGTTTTCGACATACAGCGAACATTTTCCCAAAATTTCATGTTTCCAACTTTAATAGTTTTCGCTGGGCGTGATGAGTGAGTGAGTCAGACAGGACATTTTCTTTCATTTATTTTACCAGAATTTCACCCCTCCCCATGGGCCCCTTAAATTGGATTGATTAAAAAACGCTTGAACACCTATTAACTTATTTCTTAAGCTGTCTTTTTCCCCTGAGTCAGTCGGTTAGGACACTTTCTCTCCTTTTTTCCCCCAGAATTTCACCCCACCCCATTGGCCCCTTAAATTAATTTATGAAAAAACAGTCGAAAACCGATTTACTTACTTTTTAAGCTGATTTTTTTCGCTGAGTTTCAAATTTCTCGCCTATGTCGTTTAAGAGATAGGCCTACACGCTCCATTAGGAATCCTTCAACCCCCACTTTTCAGCCCTTTCACCTCATAATAATACACCACATCGAAAAACGCTTAGACACATGTCTGCGTATTTTTAATGATTAGTTTATATGCCGAGTATCACATCCACAAATGAAACCACTCGTGAGATGTTGATATTCAATGAAATGCAGGTTTAACCACCTTAAGACCCCTTTAGAACCCGAATATCCAAAAAACCTCCCTTAGTGTACGGTTTTGACATACAACGAACATATCCCCGAAATGTCATGTTTCCAACTTCAATATTTTTGGCTGGGCGATGATGAGTGAGTGAATGAGTCAGGACATTTCCTTTCAATTTTTTTTTCTTCAGAATTTCACCCCTCCCGATGAACCCCTTCAATTTGATTGAAAAACAAACTGTCGAAAAGCTATTTACTTACTTTAAAGCAGTTTTTTCCCGTGAGTTTGATGAGTGAGTCAGTCAGTCAATCAGTTAGGACACTTTCTTTCCTGTCCCTCCCCCCCAAATTTCACCCCTCCCCATGGGCCCCTTAAATTGGATTTATGGAAAAGCGGTCAAACACATATTTACTTATTTTTATGATGATTTTTTTTCCGCTGAGTTTCAAACTCCTCGCCTATGTCGTTTAAGAGATACACGCTCCATTAGGAATCTTTCAATCCCCAATTTTCACCCCTTTAACCTCATAAACACATCGAAAAACCCTCAGACACGTGTCTTGTTACTTTTTAATGATAAGTTTATATGCCGTGTATCACATCCCCCAATGAAACCAATCGGGAGATATAGTTATTCAATGAAATGCAGGTTTAACCCCCTTAAGACCCCTTTAGAACCTGAATATCCGAAAATCCTCCCTTAGTAGACGGTTTTGACCTACAATGAACATATCCCCAAACTGTCATGTTTCTAACTTCAATAATTTTGGCTAGGCGATGATGAGTGAGTGAGTAAGTGAGTGAGTCTGGACATTTTCTTTCAATTTTCTTTTTTCAGAATTTCACCCCTCCCCATGAACCCCTTAAATTTGATTTATGAAACAAAAACTGTCGAAAAGCTATTTACTTACTTTAAAGCAGTTTTTCCCCCTGAGTTTGATGAGTGAGCCAGTCAGTCAATCAGTTAGGACACTTTCTTTCCTGTTCCCCCCCCCCCAGAATTTCATCTCTCCCCATGGGCCCCTTAAATTGGATTTATGAAAAATCTGTCAAACACATATTTACTTCTTTTTTATGTTGATTTATTTTCGCTGTGTTTCAAATTCCTCGCCTATGTCGTTTAAGAGACACACGCTCCGTTAAGAATCTTTTAATCCCCACTTTTCACCCCTTTCACCTCATAATATACACCACATCGAAAAACCCTCAGACACATGTCTTCTTATTTTTAATGATGAGTTTATATGCCGAGTATCACATCCCCCCATGAAACCAATCGGGAGATATTGCTATTCAATTAAATGCAGGTCTACCCCCTTAACACCCCTTTAGAACCTGAATAGCCAAAATTTCTCTCTTAGTGGGCATTTGCGGCCCTTGAGGAAGCTGCATACCAGATTTCATTCCAATCCGTTCGGTGGTTGATGAATAAATGAATGAGTGAGTGAGTGAGTGGTATTTGAAAAATATATAGTAGAAAGAAGATAGTGTCAAGTCTTTGTTATGCTAAACTCGGTTGACAGTGCTGTGTGAGCAGTTGAGTAACTAACGGGATTTCAAGTAAAGATCCTCATTTTCTATACCGGTAGTGCTGAGCGCAATTGGCATCAAGTCGGCCGTGTCTCGACTTGAGCTATGTTGCCATGGAAACTATCTATCTTGCCATTCCTTCATGAGTATATTTTATGATTTAATTAGCCTGTTTTTGAGTGAAAAAGGGCCAAAATCAGAAGAATGAGAAAGACTATCGAAAATTCATGTAGCCAGCGGTTCCTTCTGGGTCCTAAACTATGTGTATGCAAAATATGGTTGAGATTGGTGGAACGGTGTAGATTTGTATACGGAACCAACATATATACATACATACATACATACATACATACATACAGACTTTCACTTTTATATATTAGATTTAAGGTTATGAGCGGTGTCGCGTCTATTAATCTAGTTGATCCATATCGTATTCTTTATTTAGGCTAGTGCTGGTGGAAGCTACAAATCATCTAATAAAATGAGTTCCGTATTATGAACTACAATATCTGTAAAACACTCCCTTTTACAATAGATTAATATTTGTGCCAATAATACTATAAAATACCGGTGTATCAACAATTTCACGTGAGGTTTCTTCTATGTCAGATGTTACACATCATATGCGACTACTGTAAGGCTCGTAATTTTTATTTTATTTTTTAATTAAAGTAAGGACTGCAACTTTGAATTTTTCAAATAGTTCCTACTTTTGCCGGCAAACGCCACTGTCAACGACTACTAGGCCTAGTTCGGAATTTAGCTACTAGACGCCACCGCAGTCGGCTCTTGGCAACGAACGTAGAAACCTAAGTGCGTTGTTTACATTCCTAACCTATACAATTTAGCTTCACACAGGTGTAATTAGTGGAAGGTTCTTTACTATGCCATAAATCTATGACATGGGACCGCCGGCTTTACTTCCCCTCCGAAGGAAGGCATACTGAGGGATTTTAACGCTATTTAAACATCCGACGGCTTCGGCCGGGTTTGAACCCGCTATCTTGGGCATAGAAGCTCAGCATGCTACCAACTACGCCACCGAAGCCGCCGTCCGTAAGTTTCTCCCCCTGCTTGTACAAGTCACTATTCCTCCGTCTCCTCCATAAGCCATCCGCTCTCTGTAATGGACCCAATATTTTCCTTAGGATTCTTCGTTCTTTCTTTTCTAGCTCCTCTGTTTCTCCTTTTTTGTTGAAAATAAGGCTTTCAGAACTATAAAGAGCTTCCGGTTTAATCACTTATATTTATTGACTAAAACATCACCCACCCTCCAACTTCTATACTGGAGAAAATAATATTTCCTGCGCAGAATTCCGCTGCATATTAATTCCTTCCGGCAAACAGCAATAAATTGCAAACGAAGAATGCATGCAATCGAATGAGAGCATTTATTTGCATTCGACAATGTTGGTTTTCTCTGCTATGTGTGTCTTTAGTGCTCTGCGATGAAAAATCATGGTTACAGATGCCTCATTGCAGTTAAACAGATTAGGCTACTTTGTATTGTCTTTTGCTGCCTTAGGAAGAAGTTGTTATTGACTTCAGAACGTAAAAACGTTGGGGAGCAGAAGATAAGCCCAGAAGCCCAGAAAAGGTAACTTTCTAATGCCCTGTGAGGTCCTATTTCAACATCTACGGATTTGAAATATAAAATGGTATATTTGCCTCCCCAAATATCTCCTCGGTTTCAAACAGGGTTGATATACTGTATGTGGATGAAAGCGACGTTAGCGTTACACACCAGGAAAGTGAATCATTGCATTATTCTTCTTCTTTATTTGTTTCACCCAACTTTGGGGTACATAAAATCAATCACTTTTTATTGTTTTCAGCTTTCTTTTTGGCCCAGTATTGCCTCATCCTTTGAGATCTTGCTTCCCCTTCTTCGGCAGAGATGTGGATCGTACGCTTTTGTTTGAGTTTCACTTGGGAACAGTTGTTTATTATCCTTGGTGACGGTTTTGGCTGTTTTGCCCATGAGCATGGTGCCTGTAATTTGGAGTTCCACGAGGCCTTTCTCGGTTTCCTTAAACCAAAGAGGTTTAGTTTTTTTTATTACGAAAGTGGTCGAAGATCATTTTGGTTTGAATTCATTCGAAGGATGTGCCCATAAAAATCAATTCTCCGTTTTCTTATTGTCTCCGAGAGTTTTTCTGTCTTTTGGTAAAAAGTTTCGTTCCTGACATGGACTAATTTGTTGTTATGAAATTTGGGGCCTAATATTGTGCGTATTATCTTTCTCTCATTGACCTCCAGCCTTTCAAGCGGTCCCTGGGTGGTGAGAGACAATATTTCGGCTGCATATACGGCTTCTGGTTTAATTACCGTGTTATATTTTTTTATATTGGTATTACAGGTGAGAGACTTCTTATTATAGGTGTCCTTCATAAATTGGAAGCCCAATTCAACTTTATATCTCCTAGATTCCATTGCCTTTTTCTCTAGCGCATTCCAGCTGATTCATTCCCCATGATATTTAAATTCTTTGACGATGTCTATGTATTCTTTGCAAACTTGAAGCAATTTTGGTGGTTTTTAGCCTACTTTCGATTTTTGCAAAAAATGAAAGTAGTTTTATGAGATCAACACAGGGCGAAAAATTGTGCGTCTGTCTGTGTGTCTGTGTGTGTGTGTGTGTGTGTGTGTGAGAGTGTGTGTGTGTGTGTGTGTCAGTGTGTGTACTCTGAATGTCTGTCCCCCCATATCAATTCAAACACGGTGAAACCAAATTGAACGAGATTTGGTACAGAGGTAGCACTAGCAAAGTGCACCTCAGTGTCATGTTTTGTATCGCCGCCATCTTGACGGAAACGTAATGGCAGCCACACAAATGTTCAAAGCTTAAATCAAATTACGGCTAACCTAATCATCCGATCTCTACCAATTTTTGCAACGACATATATTTATATGGCGGGCGTCCTTTGACTAAGCTACAAGGTCATCAGCCCAATAGTTTACATATAGCGGCCCTGTATGTGTGAAAATCGATTCACCATATCAATTCAAACACGGTGATACCTAATTGAATGAAATGTTGTACAGAGGTAGCACTAGCAAAGGGCACCTCATATTCATGTTTAATATCCGTATAACACGTTGTATTTCAACAAGCTACTACAACCAACATTCAATTGTACTCCTTGAGAAGGACAAAGAGTCATAACTAGGGCTCGGATCGATATGCTCGATAAAATCTCCAGATATGCTCGAAAACCATGAGTTTTATGCTTGATAGATATGCTCGAAAAAACCATTATATGCTCGAAAAAACCATTACAAACCCATTATATGCTCGATAGATATGCTCGAAACCCCCATTATATGCGGTTCAATATGCAGAATATGCTCGAAAAACACCGTTAAAAACTATAGAAAGGAAAGTGAAACGAAAAAACCAATAACATACCTTTAAATATGAGCTTTATTTTCTAATTGTATGTATGATACACTGCAATATACTCGCATTCAAGTTTTTCAAGTACCTAGCCTATATAAGAGAAGTGCTCTTATAAAAGATACAGTTTAAAAGTTCATTTACAAAATGTTCAGAATTAGGCGAGTCAATGAAGTAGATCTGCATTGGTCAGTACAACAATAAATGTTCTATGTTTTCAGTTTTGAATGATTTTCTTAAATCACTCAATACAAGTTTCAATGACGAGAACGACCTCACAAAAGGTTAAAAGCCTGCGGTTCTATTATTCGCACCAGATAGGCTCTTCAATAATTATTTCTGTTTTCGAACCTTAAGGATTGTCAGGGCCCGAATTCGGGGGAGAATTCGAAGAAAAACAAACTATTTAGACGAAAACCACATGAATATGCATTTATATGCTTCTATTATGAAAACCGCGGTTTTATGCATTTATATGCTCGATAAATTTCAATCCTGTTGGTCCCAGAGAGGTGAAAATACCACAGAAAGACTTATTTCAATGTGTACTATTCAAGAAGAAAGAATATGCAAATATGCTCGAATCCGAGCCCTAGTTATAACAATACCCATGCATTTAGGAGAAAGTAAGCTCTATGTTCTTTACTGAACATCTTGTTTTTAGAAAAATTTGGGGAACATTCGTCACTAAAATCCATGTTAATTTACACTTTTCATTCCTATTTGTAACAAATATTGGACGGATATTATTAGCTCTGTATTTATACATAGCTGTTGATTTCATCTGATATAACGAGCTTCTTATGCGGATTAACGATACATAATTTATTGTTAAGTTGGCATGTTTAATAAGGTAGTATTTCGATACCGGCAGAGAACATACAGCACGATGGCACAGCCTAGCTTTCAGCGTAACTGAAAACTCAGGCATCAATTGCACACCTATTTATTTATTTATTTATTTATTTATTTATTTATTTATTTACTTACTTATTTATTACCTCCGTGGCCGCCTGCAAAGACGCCAGGCAATTGGAGCAAACTATCCATGAACTCACAAGAGGAATGGGATTGAACCCATTTGGCTCACTTTAAAATGAGTTTTCGCGGCTTCTAATTCTTAACCTGGGGCAAACGCCAGGGCAATCTAATTAGCCATGGTTACTCCCGTCCAATGTATTTCTCAGTTTAATTAATATTCACTCATTTAACCTCTCATTAACATCTTTAATGAGGTTGGTACCAGATAGAGCACCTGGTAAAAAACACATGCGACACATATACATTCATCGTATTGCATCCCTATTTTCTTAGAAATGGGAATAATAAGGGGTTGACACATTATACAATTTTCTTTATCAATTTCCCAGTTCCATAAATGTGGAAGTCGAGAGCCCCTCAACTTCTGGGAATGCTAATGAAGTGGCACATTAAAGATGTACTTAATGTGACGCTAAACGACCAAATTAGGGAGGATTTCCTTGATGGCATTAGGGATTCTCAGAAGGGATGGAACTCAGCCTGAAGTCTGCGTGACTCCCATAGAATAACACAAGAACACTCAAGATCATACATTAGAATGAATTAAACTCAGTAATTGTCCATCTTATTAGAATGAATGATTTTGGCTTACGTGGCTTATTCATATAAAAATCGCAGATAATGTATGTTCCTGTTTATGTCTCATTGCTGTTAAACAGAGTATTTGTATATATTGGTCATGAATTTCATATACTTGTCACTGTCTGTATTTTGTCTCATTTTTCGATGTGAAATGCCATGTCCTGTGGTTCGGATTCCAGGTAAAACGGAGGTCCCGTGGCTTATGATCGCGAGATTAACGGTCACGTTAAACTACAAGCTTCCTTCCTTTATTTTGTCTCATACGTGCTCACTCTGGTAGTGTATTTAGCTGCAGATTCAATCACTCGAATCTTTTGTCCTAAAACTCAATTGTTTCGCCGAGAGACAATCTGACAGGTTAGGCCATGAACTAGCATACCATCGCAGCATTTTCCTAGAATGATAATGGTGAATATACAGGGAAATAACCACTTCGCCCTCTCCATACATGTTATACAAAAGAGTACAGCAATACTATAAAACGCACCAAGTTGGGTCTGGCTTCAGTAATAGGCTTTTCAAAGTGAAATGCCATGTCCTGTGGTTCGGATTCCACGTAAAAAGGAGGTCCCGTGGCTCATAATCACATGATTCACGGTCACGTAAAACTACATTCTTCCTTCCTTCCTTCCTTCCTTCCTTCCTTCCTTCATTAATAGGAGCTTTGTAAAAGCTGATTTTGCAGTTGAAACCCCTGATGTGGAAGCATCATCCATGCTTGAGGTGTGCAGCGGGACAATATACCGTACAGGCGAAAGCTGCAGATTCAATCACTCGAATCTTTCGTCTTTAAACTCGATCGTTTCGCTGAGAGACCATCGAACTGAGAAGATACCGACATATCAGGCGTATGGACAGTACTAGATATCCATGTTTTCGAAGCTCCTATTGCCCTTTGGCTGTGCATAAGAAGAACTCGACACGGAAGCAAAAACCTGCCTCCTAAGTAACAATGGTGTGGTTCATGGATGATAAAAATTAGAAAGAGTGATTAGTTCCAACGACCAGCTCCTTGGTGCTAGGATAGCGGACCTGCCTCCCACCGGGAGACCCCGGGTTCAATTCCCGGCTCCGTCAGAGAATTTACAAACTGACGTGAGGTCTAGACGGGGTGCACTCAGCCTCGTGAGGACAATATGAGTAGCTATCTGACAGTGAGGTCACGGATACCAATATTAACGGCCAAGGGGATACTACGTGCTGACCACGCATCACCCCGCAATTTGCAGGCCAAATGGCTGTGGTGCCACACTGGGATTGAATGCAGCCTATCAGAACGTATATGTTAACAGTATTTACCATTCTTCTGCATTTGATGAAAAGGCATGAATACAGTATCGTGTTTATATTTCCCCGTGTACATGGGTGTGTAAGTAAAATGTCTGATAACTGGTGTTATTTTTATGTCTGTAGTAGTGTGTGTAATTGTGTTTCAGGTGAGGAATGGGAAGGAGGTGGCCGTGGTCTTCAGTTAGGAACCATCCCGACATTCGTCTCAAGTAGAAACGGGGGAACCAAGGAAATCAACTTCTACGACAGCTGAGGTGAGGATTAATTCCATCTCTTCTGAGTATTGCCTCGCGACGCTGAATGTACCCGTTTCAACCCTCAGACAAGATTAGAAATTCCTGGCAGAGCCGGGGATCAAGCCCAGGACCATTGTACATACCCGGTGAGAACAGGCGGTGGCCATTGATTGCCAGACACGTTTGAACTCCAGGCATTGCACGTATTCGTCCATGAAGTGGTAAGCATAGAAAATTCATGTACATGCTACTAGACCGTAGAATGGGAGGTTTGACTCCTAAATACCCTTTCCAACTAACACCACCTCGTGGTGTAGCGGCTAGCATTCTTGACTTTCACCCCTAATGTCCGGGTTTAATTCCCGGCTCTGCCAAGACATTTTAAATCTGGTCTGAGGGCCAGAACGGGGTACACTCAGGTTCATGAGGCAAAACTGAGAAGAGAAGGGTTAGTTTCCCACCTCAGCCATCCTGGAAGGGGTTTTCCGCGGTTTTCACTTCTACTCCTGCTAAATACAGGGATGGTCCCTAATTCAAGGAGAACTTGTAGCTTAAAGGGGTAATATGTATGATTTCTTAAAATACAAATTGCGCACATATGTTTATTTAATTTCAGCTTTCAAAATATAATCTATATTCTTTCAGTGCGTACTTGGGAGGTGTCCTCTATGTTGTGTTCTAATTGTGAAATTCGTTTAAGTTTTGAATTGAAGTTACCATAAAGGTGATTATCTTTAGTTTTAGGTACATGTTTGGTTGGTTGGTTGGTTCCTTAGTTTAGGGGCTTCGACAACGCGGTTATGCAGTCCCGTGTACTTTGGGTGTGTGTAGAATCTGTCTGATAACCGGTGTGAATTGTGATGACTGTATTAGTGTGTGTTATCTGTTTTAATTCAAGTAAGGACTGCAGACAGTAATTTCAAGTAGTTCCTCGTTTTGCAACCAAATGCTACCGTCCACGACACCTAGCTTGCAGACTTACCTACCAGGTAGCATCGCAGTCAGCACCTGGCTATGAACGTTGGAACTAATAGAGCGTTATCAATTCTAACCTACAAATTTTGGCTTCACACAAGAGTAGTTAGTGGAAGGTTCTTTCTCATGCCATACATCTATGACATGGGACCGCCGGCTTTACTTTCTCCCCTAAGGAAGGCATACTGAGGGATTTTTAACGCTCTGAAGATATCTGATGACTCCGGTCGGGTTTGAACTCGTGACCTTGGACATAGAAGCTCATCATGCTACCAACTACGCCACCGAAGCCACCCAGGTACATGTTTCTTGGAAAGTAAGAGGGATATAATTGTGAAACTTCCACAGCTTACTCTTCATACACAAAACATGCAGGTATTGCAGATTTATGACAATCAGTTGCGTAGGAGGGAAAATACTTAAATAAAATACACTGAAAATCTAGTTTTTAATTTTAAGAAATGAACGCATGATTATTTCAATTATATCTGAGACCTCATGAGTGCTAATCTGCATGGTATATTTCACCATATAATATCCCACATCCATGATATTTTTGAAGATATCATAGTGGTTAGTTTGTCTACCAAGTATACTCAAATATGTTACCGTTTATCGTTGCATTAAATAGGATATTCGTTACCTAAGAGGTCCCTTTAAGGCTACGGTCGACTCCTTCCCCTATCCCTTGCTCCCAATATACAAATGCACACACTAATACAGCCATCATAACAACATCATAGGTTACTTGTTAATATGGAATTTTGTTTTGTACACTCCGCGTTTCCCACACGTTTGTAACTCCCTGCGTAGTCGGTTAATATTCACAATTAATTGCCACGATGGGTGAGTGGTTAACGTGTTGGTTTACTAACCCCAAGCTTGCAGGTTCGCTCCTGGCCGTGGTAAGTGATTTTTTTTAAGGTGGAAAAAATTACGACACCATGTCATAGGAAGTTGGCATGTCAAAGAACTCATTTGAATTAAGTAGGCCGTGTTCATAATGGCAAAATTAATCTCGGGATATTCCGCCACACAAAGTTCCTAATTTCTCTACTAGAAAGCGCTATAGTGTTCAAGGAGCTTAGATATCTAATCTCCTTGACTTTCATAGTGCCTCAAGGAACAACGAAATTCGACAAGCAGGCTACCCTCTGAGTGTCAAATAACAAAGCTTGCACCCGGTACCCGAGGCCATACGATAAAAAAGAGAATATTGTCCGAAATTAATCTAATTGGAGATAATTATATTCTGAGTTGTATCAAAATTGGTGCCACATCTTTAAGACCTTACTTCTTGGGATGTCCTGATGAAAATACTTCTGGATATATCTTGGGGAAAACTAGACTCTAAATGAGATCTTAATTGATGCTACACCTTTTGGTTCTTACTTTCTAGAGTTTTTTGAAGAAATGCTTCTAGTGATATCTTGGAGAAAATTCGTGTTAAATCTTTAGGTCCTTACTTCTCGGGATATAATGAAGAAAATGCTTCTAGTGACATCATGAAGAAAACTAGATTATAAATTGGATATTTAATATTTAATATTTAGGTCCTTACTTATCGTGATATGATGAAGGAAATGATTCTAGTGATATCTTGGAGAAAACTCGATTCTGAGTTGGATAAGAATTGGTGTTAAAACTTTAGGTCCTTACTTTTAGGGATATCATGAAGAAAATGGAGGAAACTAGATTCTAAATTCGATAAAAAATGGTGTCAAATTTTTAGGTCCTTACTTCTCGCGATATCATGAAGAAAATTATTCTAGTGATATCTTGGAGAAAACTAGATTGTAAGTTGGATAAAAATTGGGTTTAAATCTTTTGGTCCTTAATCTCGGGTTATCTTAAAGAAAATGATTCTAGTGATATCTTGGAGAAAACTAGATTCTAAGTTGGATAAAAATTAATGTAAAATCTTTAGGACCTTACTCTTAGGGTTATCATGAATAAAATGCTCCTAGTGATATCTTGGAGGAAACTAGATTCTAAATTGGATAAAAAATTGTGTCAATTCTTTAGATCCTTAGTTCTCGGGATATCATGTAGAAAATAATTTTGGATATATTATGGAAACATTGGGTCAAAATTGATGGTGCATTGTTGAGTCCTTACTTCTTGAGATATCATGCGAAAATGCTTCTGGATATTTTTTGGAAAAACAATGTATTATAAATTGTATTAAAAATGATGCTGCACTTAATGTCCTTACTCCTTGGGATATATTGAAGAAAATGCTTCTGGATATATTGATTAAATTAGATCTCTATTAGAATACCATGTCATATTAAGACAGATTACGGCGCTATACAATTAAAAGCTAAGTGATTCTCTCCTTTACCCCGGTTACATTAACTCTCACTCTTCTCAATGTGTTACGGTCCACTGGTGTAAGAGCTCTCGGCTACAGAAACTCTCCATCTGTGACCTTTAAATGGCAACGTCGTAATCCAACTAATGGAAAACTTCCTTCATCTTAAACCCACTTATATGCAAATAACTGCACAGAACAACTCAACGTGCTTGAACAGGAATACCTTCAAACTTAGACAATCAAGTTATCGGAATTCTAATCAAGTCCATTCCCCAGAAGAACGCCGTAACGACACAGTCAATCAGAAATCATGTGGGTGTAATGGGTGATTGTACATGAGGAATTCTAACTCCTCTTCTCTAAATGACAACCAGTAACTGTTCCAGAGTATACATCATTAGGTAGTCAATCCAGTCAGTATGACAAAAGCATAATATAGAAAAATGCATAACATGTAGGTTTTTCAATATTGGATTTCATGCTTTCTTTATAAATTTACATTAATTGACTTTGAATCTAATAATTACATTTTCATGGGACACTAAAATTAAACACTCTTTGGAGCTGAAACATTAAAGTTAATGATCCAAGGTGACATAACCAAACCATGCTCATGGAAAGAAGATTGGTTCGATGCATCCTTGGCCCAAGGAAAACAGAAACAGACTATAACAGACCACGACCTAACAAGGAAATATACATCCATGTGGAGAACATTTTTCCTCATGCGCAAACGACGAATGTCATTTTTTGGGCATTTAAATAAAATGAATAATGACTGGCTAACAAAACACATTCTTAATACAATTTTAAACATTAAAGTTCAACCGGCGTGGTTTACACAGACATTAAAGGATCGTAAGGAAGCAGACATTGCCAGTACAGATACATATAATATGAATTTATTTCGGCACAAAATTCAAAAAAAGATCTTCAGGGAGGAAAAAGAAAGACAACGAAAGCAGCCACGGAACATTGAACAGCTCGGAGAGCAGAGATCAGAGAGGATGAAGCGAATGTGGGCCGAGGGAAAAAAGACATGTGGCAGGATTTGAAGTATTGAATTTACGTGCTCTGAATTTGTGCTATTCAATTAAATAAATAATAAATAATACCATTGCGATATCATATTCTCTTTATTCACTTACAGATGTGAAAATCAACCACAGGTTACAACACAACAGTTATTAGCTAAGGATTATCAACATTTTCCACATCGCATCAACCATTTTGATTGGAGCAGAGGATGATTTCAATAAACATTTCAAACTATGTTAGACATAACCAATTGTATGCATTCTTATATTTCTTCTTTTTCGTTTATAACGATGTTTTTAATACTATTTCATTCCTTATCTGAATGGTCTGCTGATTTTTCGTTTTCCTTCATACCCATTCATTTGCTTACAGGCTCCACTCAGCAAATAATTTTTTCATCTCCTAGAAAGACCATATCAAGATTTTTTAAAGAACAATTTTAGTCTAATTTGTAGATTAAGTGTTTCACGTCCAGGAATAATATTACAATTAGTAATGCTTTTGGGATATTACCTTGTGAAAATAACAATTAAAATTCTAAACGTTTCGAAAGGAACCTTGCCTCTTTTTTCAATAGAAATAAAACAATGTGGCCAATGAATGTGTGTCAATGAGCTTACAAGAACTAGAGAAATTCATCTGTTCGTCACCAAGGAGCAACCAGAAACTACTGTATGGACCTTGGTAGGGAGTTCTCTGTAAGCAGTCTGGCAACACCACTTGAAGTATGACGTGTCAAAGGACAGAAAAACTCATGATCTTTAGATTATGGATTTAGTTTTAGTTCTTTTCATTGTTTTTTTTCCCAGCAATTGCTGAAGAAAGTTTGGTTGGTTGGTTCTTAAGTTTAGGGGCTGCGACAACGCGGTCATGTAGCCCTGTGTACTTTGGGTGTGTGTACAATCCTTCTGATAACTGGTGTTAATTGTGATGACTGTATTAGTGTGTGTTACCTTTTTTTATTGAAGTAAGGACTGCAGACTTTTGAATTTTTCAAATAGGTCCTACTTTTCCTGCCAAACGCCACCGTCAACGACTACCAGTTCAGAACTTAGCTACCAGACGCCACCGCAGTCGGCTCTTGGCAATGCACGTAGGAACCTAAGAACGTTGTTTACATTCTTAACCTATGCAATTTAGCTTCACACAGGTGTAATTTGCGGAAGGTTCTTTAACATGCCATAAATCTATGACATGGGACCGCCGGCTTTACTTTCCCTCCGAAGGAAGGCATACTGAGGGAATATAACGCTCTTAAAAATCCGACGACTTCGGCCGGATTTGAACCCGCGATCTTGGGCATAAAATCTCAGCATGCTACCGACTACGCCACCGAAGCCACTTTGCTGAAGAAAGGTCCAATGTAGGGTTGAAGTATGTCCAAGTTGTTAAATAATACATATGGACTAAGGCTGCAAACAATCAAGTTATTATGTTAATATTCTACACAAATTTTGGAATTGCTCTAAATTTCCCTTTATACCGGGTGATTCAGCAGGCCCTTCTTACATTATTTGCTGCAACCCAACAAACGCATGTTGGCAGGAAGATCCATAATTCTCTGCTTGTATCCCGGATGGTACTAATGCTCTGCAAGTATATCCTGCAAACGATACTGAATCCTATTATTTTTCCCTCGATGTGTCTACTGACTAATGCGAGGGACAAATAATGGATATGCTTGCAGTGTATTAGTACCATACGGGATGCAGACAGAGAAATATCAACTTTACTGCCAACTCGCGTTAGTTGGGTTGCAGCAAACGACATTGGAAGGGGCTGCTGATTCACCCGGTAAACTAAAGATATGTTTTTTTTTTAATACAGAATGAGTGGGGTTTTAAAATACAGCTAGGAACGTACGATTCCCCAGGCCAGGAAGAGCAGAAGGCAGTGGAAAATCACATCCCTCTGATAACGGTGCAACCGACGACCAACTTCCTTTGTTGGTGATCCTTCTTGGTATAAGGTGATGGTGAGTAGCCGATGAAATTCCGACAGCGTCCATCATATCATCATGGACGTTATAAGACTCTTCACTAAGCAATTCTAATGCATCCCTACTGGTACAAGAAATCAAACCAATAGCTGCCTCCCATTTGGTGGTAAATTGGATCATTGTCGTAGCTGTACCAAAGTTTATTTTTGTAATTGGGGCTAAGACGTTATCAGGAAGGGGAAGGGATGTTAATCAAGGTACTTTCCCAGCATTTACCTTGAGTAAGTGTGTGACACCACGGACCACGGAATGGAGCGCTCTCATTGTCAGCTCTGTCTCACGAAGCAGCCCTCAGATCAGAATTAAATTGCTTGGCGGACGCGGAAATCCACGGTGACACTAAAAAATGGTAGCCACTACGTGGACACCAGAAGTATCACCAAGGGCTCAATTCTCATCATGCTTTCGATAGGTAAGTTACATGTTGTCCTACCTCAATATCCAGTATTTGTTGTTGTGCATTGGCTGACATCAAGTATGACCATTCTTACCTGAAAATAAGATTAAACATTAACATTTTAAACCATGTGACATAATACGTCGTACCATACAATTGTATTTTTACATCTACCACAATCAATACGACACGACGGTGTCAATGCAATACCTCGTACATGACAATGTTCCTTCATATACTTTTTCAGTGCTCACTCTACGATTCCCCACGTCAGACTTTCCTCCACTCTTTACAACGCCTCGGTTTTCAACACCCATAAAATCTCTCCACTCTTCTATATCGTAACCCTCCCTTTCCAGTTATCTCGTTCTTGTTAACCTTTTTACAGGGCACTCACATTGCCCTTTAATTCCCCCCACCCCTTCGCTGTGACTCAGTCTTTGTGTATGTTCTGTAGTAAGCCGCTAAGGAGAGTCACTTCAGCGTGAAGACTAGTTTCCATTTTTGTCCCTGTTTTTGATGTGTTTTCTGTATCTTACTCTACTCCGACCCTGATTCCCACATTTTGTTGTTCTACTGATACTCACACATAGTTTTAGTATAATACGGTCTAGCGACCGGGTAAAGAGGAAGAAGGAGAAGAAGAAGACAATGTTCTTCGTTTCCAATATTTTCCTCATGACTGGTCACGCCTCTCAGCCGAATGTTGATGTGCCGTCCAACAGAACAATTCAGGTTTGGTTCATTTTCCTGTGTAGCAGCATAAAGAACAAGTAGTTCCGAGACCAACTAAAGAGCCTACTTTTCTTTAAATTTAAGATTCCTGCCAATCTATATAGACCTATCTAGAATAATGACGAGATCAAGATGGTAATACTAACATTTCTAAGTACTGCAGTATGAAATATACCTGCAAGAGTGTAGCATAATAGAGTAATATACTACAGTTGGCAGCCCTGGTGACTCTGAATATATTCCTAGTTCCAACTCTTAAGGTATAGAATGAACATACAAAGTTTGGCTGAAGTCTAATGGATAGTATGGACGTTACATGCTGTTTGATATTGGATTTATCATTGCACGTAAAATCATGTTGGGAACAATGCCATGTATGTGATGCTCAGAATTCATCTGAAATATTACGATCTATTATGGTGCCAATTTTGGATAAAATCCATTTGTTAGTGTAGAAGTTACATGTAATTATAAATTGAAACTATCTGAAAGCTTAGAATCATGTGCATTAGTTACTCAAAATTGATCTATAATGTCAGGTACTATACGTGTATAAAGTTTAGAGCTGATAGCTTGCATACTTTCTGATATATTGATATTAGGGTTAAACAAATACAGAGAGCATTTATTAACAGTTGGCAACGCTATTGGTTCTTAAGAATACGCATAGTCATAACTGTTATGATACACAAAGCACATACGAAATTTGGTTGAAATCCATTTGTTAGTATATGCATTTAAATCTGGACTTATCAGCAGGCTTAGAACCGTGTTGGCAGCACTGATGTTTATAAGTTACACCAAGATAAGGTAGAATGTCAGGTACTATACGTGTGCAAAGTTTAGAGCTGTTGGATTGCATACTTTCTGATATATTGATATTAGGGTTAAAACATAGAGAGAGCATTTATTAACTGTTGGCAGCCCTGGTGGCTCTTTCGAATACGCACAGCCATATCCTTTGTAGTACACATAGTAAATACGAAATTTGGTTGAAATACAATCAATAGTACAGAAATTACATTCATTTAGAAATTGGACTTATCAGCAGGCATAGAATCATGTTGACAACACTGGAATATATGGACTTCTGCAAATTAATCTGGAATGTTATTACCTACATATGTGCCAATTTTGGAATAGTTCGCATGCATAACTTCTGAGATATCCAATATAGAGCTCACATTTCAATTACGATTTTTCCGCAGTTGGTAGAACTGATGTCAATTTCAAATATGGCCTTGAGATATTCAGGTCTAGATCTTTATTCTTACCAAATTTGGTGTCGATAGCTTCAGACGTTTACGAGTTGATAGGGGACACACACACAGGCAGACAGAAGGACAGACAGACACACATTTGCCTGGATCGATCTCATAAATCAACTTTTTCCTCATTTTTGCAAATTGAGAAAAGTAAGCTAAAATGAGTTTTAAATTCATTGTACAGTAGAAAAGTAGATTTCCGGGCAGTTATGCACTCCTAGAGTACGGTATATTTAAAATTCATATTCCTTTAGGTACATAGGTCCTCGGAAAATGAACCTAAGATGATTATTGTTCTGTTGGACGGCATATCCACATGCGGCTGGAAGGTGTGACCATTCATGAGGAAAATATTGGAAACGAAGAGCTTTGTCAGCATCGAATATCACAATTTCAGGAGAATATTTTCTGTCCTAGCATAATGCCTGCTTAACAATCAGTTGCGATGTGAAATGAATTCTCACAAAATGTTCAAACATTGACAATTCATAATATAAATGAAATTAAATGTTTTTGAATCGGTTAACACGATTGTACCCTAATTGTAATGGGTGTTATTCCCTACATCTGAAGCCAATTACATGGTAATATTAATTAATTAATTAATTAATAATCTCATATAATGTTATTTCCTTTGGGCGTTTTCACAACACCCATTAATAATGAATCTGATGTATAATCAAAAACAATAAATCCCATGTAACTTTTCAGGCGTAAAGATAAACAGATATTAATAATTAATCTCATGTAATTCATGTAGTTAATTGAAATAATTAATCGCATGTAATGTTTTAGGGCATTTTCACAACATCCACTAATAATTATTCTCGTGTAATTTTTCAGGTTTAGGGAATAACAGCCATTTCAATTTGGATACAATCGTATTGACCAACTGAAAAGCATTTAATTTCATTTATTAAGGCAATCTTGAAAAACGTTAACCAACATGATATGGTTTCGTAATAGCTTTCTTTCTTTGGTAGAATTGGATGATCATGCCGGGGCGTAGCTGTCTGCGATACATCGCTCACCACAACTGCGTTGGGGAGCTGCAGCAATTCCAGAGAACAGAGGTTCAAATCCCGGAACTTCCTGTGGTTACCCTGAGTGTGAATTTTCCCTTCTTTTAATTTTCATATTCCCCCCAGGAAAATAGCGGGATGGTGCCTTATCTCAAGTCCCGGAGAAGCTACCCCAACTCCTATCTTAATAATTATAGCTAACCCCACTACTACAGTCACCAAAGAAACACAGGTTGTCAGAAACATTCTGCACACACACATGTACACAAGATCTTAAAATATATTAAAAACAACAACAATTCTTCTTCCAGGATTAGTGCCCTCTTCTGTGATCTTGAGGAACGTATTGACTCCAGATACAAAGGTCCAGGGTTCAACCTCCGGCTCTGCTAAGCAATGTCTGATGTGAAGGTTGGATCGGGGTACACTCATCCTTGAGTGGCAAATCTGAGAAGAAATGCGTTAGTTTCCCACCTCAGCTGCCCTAGAAGTGGGTTTTCGTTGTTTCTATATCCTTGTCCAGGTGATCCGTCCCACGGTGATGCGCCATTATCCAAACCATAAGCTCAATTATAAGGGGCAGTCAAATAAAAACGAGACAGATGCAGTCAAATAAAAACGAGACAGATGCAGTCAAATGAAAACGATTCAGATGGAAAAAGTAAGTACACTCTGTTTTATTGCAATGGTACTCACCATAATTGTTAATACATTTATCCCACTGTGGGACAAGACGGTCAATGCCTAATGTGAACAAGATGTTCAGTGAAGAATATATAGCCTATTTTCTCCTAAATGTATGGGTATGGTTATAACTCTTTGTCCTTTTCAAGGAGTATAATTGAATGTTGGTTGTAGTAGCTTGTTGAAATACAACGTACTATACGGATATTATACGCTGATTCATTGAATCCTCTCCTGAATTATGTGCACACACACTAATACAGCCATCACAATAACACAGGTTGTCAGATAAAATTCAACACTTACCCAAGTACACGGGGCTTAATGACCATGATGTCCATGCATCTCAAATGAAATAACAACAACAGCTTCCTTCCCAACTCCTTCCTCGTATGAAAGTACACACACTAGTAAGCCTAAATACATCACAGTGACACAGGTTATCAGACAACTTCAACACACAGCCAAGTACACGGGCATGATGCCGGAAAACCCCTAAAGAATCAACAAAAAAAACAACAACAACAATAGGCTCTACCAACAGCTTTGATTGCAAATACATAATATGCTTAACATTATAACCTGTGAGTTGTTATAAATCAATAAATACGAAAAAAACGAAGTAAAGAATTTAAATCTTCCGGGATTAAATCCACTAACCTCCCGGCTATGAGTCCAGGTCGCTACCAATACGCCACACGTGCCATACACTAATACTCGGTTAACAACTGGCTTAGTATAACTCCATATTTTTAGCCTATTTTCAATTTTGAAAAAAAAAAAAAAATAGGCTTATGAGATCACCTTTTGTCCGTGTGTGTGTGTGCGTGTGTGTGTGTGTGTGTGTGTGTGTGTGTGAGGTGTGTGTGTGTGTCCCCCTAATAAATTCTAAACGGCTGGAGCGATTTCAATGAAACTCGGGAAGTAAATAGAACTAATCCGGGCGACCCCGACCGTGCCCTTCAAATTTTGTTACGTCTCACCAATCCAACATGGCGGATGTGCGAAATATTTCACCAGCATTCAATATCTCCGAAACTATTACCGATATCACCCTGGAATTTTTTACGGTGATAAAGGGAACTACTAGAAGTTCACCTATGTGACTCTTGAAAAACTGGTAACTAAAAAACCAACATGGCGGCCAAGCGAATTTGCGACTTTTAAATAGACGTTTCTCGCGATTTAACCAACCAAAGGCAATAAAATTTGGTACAGAATATGTTTATACACTTTGTAATGCACCGACATCTAACTTCGTTCAATTGTTTACATAACCACAAAATGGCGGATGTGCGAAATATTTCACCGGCATTCTATATCTCTTATAATATTAGCGATATCACCCTGAAATTTTGTACGGAGGTAAAGGGCACTGCTGGAAGTTCACCTATAAGATTTTCAAAAACCGTTTAACTACAAAACGAACATGGCGGCCAAGCGAATTTGAAAATTTAAATAGACCTTTCTCGCGATTCAATGTTCCGAACGCATTGAAACTTGGTACAGGAAATATTTATTCACATTGTAATGCACTGGTATCTAATTTATTTCAATTGTTTACATAACCTCAAGATGGCGGCTGTGCGAATTTTAAAATTAAGTTTTTATTTCTTGTGTCGTAATTATGCGATCCAAGTGGAAGTTTGAATAATGAACCTACGCAATAATTTTCCTTTAATGATACATGACTCTATGACCTATACATTTAACAATCCAACATGGCGACCATCCGAAATATTTAGACGGCTATGAATATCTACGAATCTATTAAAGCAATCAAACTGAATATTTTTATGTTCACAGGGGCTATGAACATAAGTTTACCTATAGAACTTTCAATAACCTGGTGATCATAATTCCAACATGGCGGCGACGCAAAGTATAAATATTCACATGGACGTTTCTCGCAATTTAACCATCCGAGTGCATTGAAACTTGGTACAGTACATCCTTATATGAATGTTAATTCACTGGCATCTAATTTATTTCATTTTTTTCCATATCCAAAAAATGGCAGCTGTGCGAAATTTTAAAATCTAGTTTTTACTTCTTGTGTCCTAATCATGCGATTGAAGTTTGAATGCTACACGTACACAATAATCTTTATGTAACAGTACATAAATCTAGGTCCTACATAAATAAAGTCCAACATGGCGACCATCCGAAATATTTAGTCGGTTCTCAATATCTACGAATCTATTACAGCAATCAAACTGAAATTTTGTATGCTGATAGTGGCAATTAACATAAGTAGGATATATGAAAATAGGCTCTATAGTTCTTCACGGAATTACTTGTTGTTTTGTTTTGCAATCAACGATTTCATTAGCGTTTTCTGCCGTTTCTATAAACCATTTGATACTAAATAGCCTATGTATTATTTTGTTCAGTACATTCCAAAAAGGATACAAACTTACGAAGTTACGGATATATATGGATTTACGAGCAAAAAATAGCTGCCATTTTCCCCAACGGGACGGCACGGACAAGTACGATATGGCACGGTTAGCCTGAACTGTTAGTCATTACTGCGGTTACATATTCTATTGTTAAATGCCAATATCCTACGGGTCACCTGCTTGAGGACTGTTTAAAACTCCCCATGTACGATGAGCGTATTTGGTATGGCCAGGCCTTGTTGAATCATAAGTTACGGTTAGGCTATAATACTTGCATGATTCATACATCCGCCATCTCGAAACTATTTGGCTAATGACCTTGTAGTTTGGAAAAAAAAAAGACGTTTCCCACATTAAGGAATAGTGTTGCAAAATTTGGTAGAGATCGGATGATTAGGTTAGTCATACTTTGATTAAAGCTCAGAATATTTGGGTGGGCGCCATTTCTTTTTTGTTATGATGGCGGCGATATAAAAGATGACACTGAGGTTCCCTTTGCTAATGCTACCTCCATACCAAATTTGATCAATTCGGTTTCACCCTGTTTGAATTGATAGGGGGGTGGGGGCAGACATACAAAATCACACACACACACTCACACCCACACAGATACACAATATTTGGCCCTGTATAGATCTAATTAGTCTACTTTAATTTTTTGCAAAAATCCATAGTAGGCTAAATGTTTGTGGTTGCTTCCGGAACCAGGATTGTACCCAGGCAACTCTGCATCCGAAGCAAATCGACGGCAATGAATGTCTTTCTTCAGGGCACAGTAGATATTCGGGCATGGAATTCACTTCCTGACACTCAGTATTCGACATGTTATACACACGTAAAAGGGAAAGAAATACGATCACATAGTCTGATATGAACGTCCTACCCTCAATATTTCCGTTGTTTTCTCCACTATTACACACGTTAAGAACACACTAAACGTTCTTTACGAGGTACCGGCATGTTGGCACGCGATAGACTGATGATTGTTAACCGGAAACTCAACCATATCCGATCAATTAGATTAGCAGTTCGCATTTTCTACCACTGCGAGCGCTAGTATGAAACAATGAATCTCAACCATATTCCGTTGATTAGCATTTAACCTTTTCTACCACTACGAGCGCTAGTGTGAGTCAATGCAGAGTTTTACATAAGCCTTTATAACTATTTCCAGTGTGAAGGTTTTTCAAAAAATCAAACAACGTCTCCGGTTATTAAACCAAGGAGCGCAATAAAGAAGAATTATAATTATAAATGAGTTAATTTGCCTACGATTTGAATCGAAAAGAGAACGAGTAAACAAATAAGTGATTTTAGGCTGTTTTTCCGGAACTGCATTTAGACCGGATCTGATTTTCGTGTTTTTTTATTTTTTTTCGTTTGATAGAGCTCTCCAAGACTCACAAAAACTTTCTGAGTCCTTTGGCACAATTGATGAAATCGCTTAATTTTAAGTTTTTTGCTAAGATATTTGTCTGATAACAAATGTTTTCTACATTAAAAATTAATGGTTGGTTGGTTCTTAAGTTTAGGGGCTGCGACAACGAGGTCATGTAGCCCCGTGTACTTTGTGTGTGTGCAGAATCTGTCCGATAACCGGTGTCAATTTTGATGACTGAATTAGTGTGTGTTATCTGTTTTTTAATTTAAGTACAGACTGCAAGTTAGAATTTTTCAAATAGTTCCTACTTTTGCCGCCAAGCGCCACTGTCAACGACTGCTAGGCCGAGTTCAGAACTTAGCTACTAGACGCCACCGCAGTCGGCTCTTGGCAACGAACGTAGAAACCTAAGAGCGTTGTTTACATTCTTAACCTATCCAATTTAGCTTCACACAGGTGTAATTAGTGGAAGGTTCTTTAACATGCCATAAATCTATGACTTGGGACCGCCGGCTTTACTTCCCCTCCGAAGGAAGGCCAGGCTAACGCAGGGATGCCACGGGCGCTTCCATCTAAATCATACAGGGTCAATATCTATGTGCATCCCGATAAACACGGCAAGCTAAGCCGACTGTGACTAGCGCGTATCGCGGGCACGCGTACGCGGTTCAGCCAGTTGCGCTGCGCTCCTTTGACGCATATCGTTCGTTCACAAGTGTTTTGTCATTCATATGGACGTGTATCTGAATAGCTTCGCATATGAAAAGCAGAAAATCTTGTTCTGAAACGAGACGAAAATTTCGAGTCATGTTTCCAAGAAGATCTGTGCCTAATGCCAGTACAATTAGGAAGCTCGCTAAACGATTCAAGGAAATAGGCTCCGTAAATAATAAAAGAGTTGACATACATTCTTTCATCAGAAGATGTCAGGTGTGTGTTACAAGAGAGGGAGGACATTTTCAGCATAGCCTATGAGCACTGTAAGTACACATTATTGAACATGTTTGGTAAAAGTGTGAAAGTGCGCGCCACCACTGGCTGAACCGGGTACGCGCGCCTGCGATATGCACCAGTCACAGCCGGCTTAGCTTGCCGTGTTTACCAGGGCGCACATATGTAATGACCCTGTAGATTACAAATACACTCACACTACTACAGTCATCACAATAACACAGGTTATCAGATAGATTACACACACCTATGTACACGAGGCTGCATGCCGACGATGTCACAAAGTTCTTAAATGAATCAAAGTCAACTCAGTATTTGAATGTAAAATTATATACAGTA